>JACCIE010000017.1:0-1289605 GCA_018906755.1 Sycophaga agraensis | reverse complement strand
CGATAATAGTGCCAATGGTATTAGCAATAATGCGTATGAAAAACCCACGAGCGAAGATCGACTTGTTGATCTAATTGATAAACTACAGGTTGATGTATCAAAGAATGTAATGGATTCACTGGAAAGCGTAGGAGCAAATCATATTGGAGCTGCTGCAGTAGCACCAGTGCTTTTATTAGCTAATCACATTAATACCCCGATTTCATCAGGACAAAAACTTTTAAATGGCGATATGAAAACGGTAAACCTCTGAATGAGGATTGAATAATTCTTTAGTGAACTGTAAATAGACTTGAAACATTTTTTTATTAATCCTGATTGGATTTTTGCAGAACTTAGGTGACTTGACTGATAACGGTGATGTTGTTGTAAGGTTAAGTACGACGAGTCTGACTTCAAGCAGTAGTTCTGGTTCGGAACCGCGTATTGTAAAGACAAGTAACCAATCATCTGATTCTGCCTCCCAATTATCAATGAACGCAGCAAGTAATAGTAACGGCTTCAGTAGCAATGGTGTAACTGATACTGTCAACAGTCCAAAGTATCCTAAACCTCCAAATCCTACAGGTACTATACCTAAGAGCATCAGCTTTGATATGACGGCGGAAAGGGGTGATAAAGAGATGCTTGATGACGAACAGAAAGCAAAACGAGGTTTCTTTGGCAAACTCAAATTGTCATTGAGAAATCGTAGAGGTAAATCTCTCAGGGGCTCTGATGACTTACCGAGGTGTTATGAAAGGGGACTGTCAGATTCAGGAAACGATGTCACCTTAGCTAGCGGGGAGGGTAGACAACGGTTACGTAGAATTATGTCTGAAGATGTTACATCAACTTGCAGTATAAATAGTGGTAAGGATGATTTTACTGTATGATGAAACAGTTAATTTCAGTATAAAATGTTTAAATTAATTAAAAAATTATAATTATTATAATATAATACGTTTTCATTATAGATACTTCGGATGATATATTAGCAAAATATAGAAGAAAGCCTAGTGCTAATAGCGATACCGCATCCGTTGAAAGTACACAATCACGAACAAAAGAAGCAGAGGATGAGAGACTATTCATAGATCCTAACAATGTAGAATTGTCTTTTGCTTTTGCAGATGCTAAAAGAAAACTTCGAATGGTTCTTAGCACAGCAGACTTGCAGCATGTTCCATGGACTAATATCTCCGAGGTGAAAAATATTATCTTCTGATATTTTTGTGACGCTTTAATACAATATTGAGCAAAATAAAACAATTTCTTCGTCTTTGAATTAGATTACATTTGTAAAGCAGAGAAATTCCTGGATACAAAAAGAAAATGAATTAGTAGCCTTTCTCCAACTTCAATTAGCTGAGGCTATAAACTTGCAAAATCGGGCGTTGATTGCTCATTTACACGAAACTTTACGTTGTGTGAGACTATTTAATGATGATGGTTGTAGAAAATTATTTAAATCTCTCGGTGACGATTATCAAAAACGATCTCCCTACATCGCTTATTTAATCAGATGTCGACAGGGTTTATTATCTACAATGGCACATTTAGATCGGTAATTTTATTAAAATTTTTGCTGTTTTTTCATTAGAGCGAGGAATCAATAATTTATTATTATTTGTTTTGCAATATAGTTTAGGAGAACGAGTAAAGTGTGATCGTGATGCTGTAAATAGTCATTTGGTATCTGTGTGTGTCAGAGTATTTCTGGAGAAGCGAGATGTACAACTCCAGAAATTTTGCGAAGAATTTAAAAAATTAACGGTAGCAGATGAGAAACAAGATTTAGTAGATAATTTTTTAAGCAAACTACATACTGAAATGGAAAACGATCCTGTATGGCAAGGTAAAGTGGTTTCAAATAGTATAAATTTTCGAAATACATTACATAATTTATATAATATAATATACAATAATTATCTTCATTTGCATAAATGTTCCTTGCTATAATCCAGCGGCAAGCGACAGTCAATTAGAACTCGCAAGAACGGTTGTGGAACGAACGCTTATGGCTGCTGTATATCAGAATGCTCTTTATCCGAATGGAGATGGCGATATCCACCGTGATCATGTATTTCATGATCACATTAAGAAGCTTGCGAAGGTTGTTACACCAAATCATAAAGATCTGCGTATTCCTAAGATCTATCACTACGAGTGTCCATGGCCTTGGGCTCAAGCTGAGCTTGCGGCTATATCAGCTTATAAAATGCCACGAGATAAGCTGCAATGCGTTTTTCGATGTGCCACAACTATCATGAACCTGCTTTCCATGGCCTCCGAACGTGGCATACCAGCCGCGGATGACTTGATTCCAGTACTCGTTTATGTTATTATAAAGGTTAGAAAGTAAACTTTTTATAGTTTTCTATGATTGAAAACCCAACATATTTTTTTTGATATTTTTTATATCGAATATAAAGAAATAAAACTATTATATACCAATTAAATTTTAGACAAATCCACCATCATTATTATCAACAATACAGTATGTTAATAGCTTTTATGGAAATCGACTAGAAGGAGAAGAGCAGTACTGGTGGACACAATTCTGTTCTGCTGTTGAATTCATTAAAACCATAGATTAATCTAAAGTGACATCTCAAAACTAATATTAATTATTACTTGATGTAATGTAAAGAAGATACAAGCACTTGTGCAACAAAGAAAGGGTATAAAATTATACCAAAAAAATATAAAGATAAATTGTAAACAAGATTGAAGTATACACTTCAAAAAAGTGGATAAATTTTTCTAATTGGAGAATAGTGAAAATATTGTATTTATTTTTAATTCTCTTGAAATGTGTATAAAATATAACTTAAGAATTTTACGAAACACTCAACGACTATTTAAATAGCAAAAAAAATGAATGTGAGGACTGTGAAATTTTCTATTAAAGTAGTGAAAGTAAGGAAAAAAAGAACAAAAAACATTAGTGATATAGTGAAGGCAACAGGGAACGAATTTATGTAATTAAAGTTTAACATAACTTAAAATGAAACTAATTTAATAGTAGTGAATAATATGCAATAAATATCTTGCAGTGTTTCGTACGTTACATGCAAAGACAACAAAAAATTTATGTAAAAATTGATTATAATTATCTTGGCCTTCTGTATTGAACATTGCACTATTTAAGTTTATATAATATTAAATGATATAACTGCTAAAATTGCTAATTATATATTTTTTATATTATGTAGAGATTTATGTTATTATTTTTTAAATTCATAAAGTATTGTAACATTATCTTCCATTTACACAAGCTTTTAATAGCTTATTTTACAACATAATAAAAATATATGACGAATCATTAGATAATTTGATACGAGTATTGTAAAATCGTTAATAGTAAGATACAGAATACCTTTTTCTTTCGTCAAATCAATGACGTAATATAAACGAGCATTTTAACGATCAATTTCAAATGTTTATCGAAAATTTAATTACTACACCAATATAAATAAAGGTATGTTTATAAAAATTATTTTGTATAATCTAAAGTAGAAGTAATGAAACTTTACCACCATTCTTGTTTTCTTTATATTTTACCTATGTTATATCAATATATTTAAGTTATTTGTATAATTCTTGTTTTGTAATTAATAAAATTTTGTTATTTGAAAATTCAAATGAAAGTTTAAATTAATTAGTTTACACGAGATAAAATTGAGAAATATTGAATTTAATTCAAAATAATTGTTTACCTAAGAAAATAAAGGATCATACCATTAAATTATTATAACAAGTGTAAGAATTTAATCGTTGAAAAGAAATTATTAAAATAATAATTTTTTTTAGCTTTAAAATGATTTTAAATAGAAATAAAACTAAGAAAGTTATAACGACAAACAGAGATTCGAATCGCATAATTAATAAATAACTAGACAGTTATACACATATTCGATATTTTAAACGTTGCTAAATTTAATATAACTAAATTACGTATTTTTTATATAGAATTTAAAGAATTAATACTTTTTTTTCTAAATTTGAATACTTTTGTTACAACAAAAAGAAGTTATTTTGTTAAATACAATATTGCAACCAATATTTTTAATTTTTAATATTTCTTATAATCTCAATTTTAAATCAAATTTGAGAAAAAAACTAAGTTGTCGATTGAGTTAGTTCTTATTATGCCACGACGTGTAATACAAGAGAAAGTGTAATTTTAGGTAAACTGTTGCCCATCGTTTATCGAACAAGCAAAAAAATCAATTTACAAATTTCTGACCGAAGCAATCTTCTGTCGCTCTGCGGGAATAGCGAGAGTGTATGCATGTCTATATGCAGAGAAGGTCGAAATAGAAATAGATGTATACGTAAAGAAGTCATATGATTAAATGAAATTTATCTCAAGGAGAATTTTTTCTTTTCAAATATTAGTTCTATTTGAATAGATTGACCAGCAGATTACATATGCATGAATCTATAACAATTGCGAAAAATGATTTTTGAAAATAATGCAATACAAATCTCACAGCTGCATATGAGTTTTATCTGTATATTATTAAGTACGGGTTAACTAACTTTTAATTATATTTTTATCATTAACTTAATATAATGATATAAGCTTCAAAATTTGTTAATGTGCAATTTGAACTTAAAGGAGACAAAAATGTCACGATTATTAATACAACTGTAGTACTTACAGCGAGTCCGCATACTTGTTTCTAGCTGTCCATGTTTAATTAATCCTCGATGTGCAGGTTTTATTACAAAAAATTAATTTTATGACCGATTATATCATTAATGATCATAACTAATCAACAGTTAATCAGGTTGTATAAATTAACTACAAACACCAATTTCTTATAAACGATCTATCATGCAGAATTGAAATTTTAACGAATTATCGTAATTGTAGAACTACTCCTGTAAGTTTGTTTGTAGAGCAATTTAAATACTTTCGATTTTCTCTCTGCTAGAAATCGAAACGTAAAAAGGCTAGAATATGCATATATTGTCGCACAAATACAGAAACACTGCTCTAGAAGCGTCTAAGTTTTATGCTTCTTTATTAAAGCCTTTAACAAAAGACGAGGACGGGCGTACCTCAACTTTTTATCTCACAACAGAATAGTGTACAAAAAAGGCGGAGACCTCGGCCTCTTCAATTTCTTCCCATTCCCATTTGACAGAGAAACCGTGATGGTAGTAGTGTCATAGAAATCTGACACAACTTCGGAGTAAAAACAAAAATATTGCCATTTTTTCGAGAAATAAAAATATTCGTTTACGCACATGATGCAGCGTTGCGAAAAACGATAACAAAGTTTTTTTACGTGCTTTGAGATAAACACAAAAAAAAATTAAAAATGAACGTTTCGCCGAGATTGTTTTTCTTCTATGCAAAATGTATTCTTTCACACATTCTTTACACCATTGGTTAAAATAAACAATCTGATCAACAATCCCAGATGTGTGGGTCTATTTAAAAAAAACGAAAGAGACGTGAACAAAAAACAAGTAGCCGCTGCAAGTAAAAAAATCCATTTCAGATTGCATAATAAAACTAGCTGCTACAACAATTTGTAAAAATCTATCTACATTTCTTGTACATTTGAGAATTAGTAACTAAATGGGCAACGGATAATATTTATGGGTGCAATGAAACCGCGGTTCATCGTTTTTCTGTGTTTGAAATTTCTGCGTCTCTTCATGTTTATTTTTTAATCGATAGAGTGCCATGTGCTTTATTGAAAGAATTATCATTCGCCATACATAATTGTAGATAATCGCCGAAATATATTGATATAGTATATAAAGGAGTATTCGCCAAGGAAAGAAACAACATATCTTGTGACCTAAAAATGACGATACATTTATTGTTTTTTTTAATGATCAATGCAATCTAGGTCACCAGAAATACAAGTACGTTCTTATCACTTTTTATTGTTTTTAGCATCATCAACCACCATCACTATCATTTCATCATAATCACCATCAGCATATCATTTCATCATAGCTATCATCAACTTTTCACGTTTTAAATAATAATCATAGTAATAATATAATTAATAATAATAATAATTATAATAGGTAATAATAGTAATAATAATAATAATAATTATAATTATAATAAGAAAGGACTGTGGAGGAATTCCTGTTCACTTCATTAAATTTAATTATATATAATATATATTACATATATATTATGACTGAACCACCGACACATTTGATGTATTTTTTTTATCATTCGGTGCGTTGCTTGCTTGCGTCTATTTAAATGTTCTTTTGTTTTCTTTAAGTAAACGACGCGCTTTAATCCCTCCTTGGCATAAAGGGAGACGATAAACCGCGCGTGCAAGTCTTTCAAGATTATAATTCGCCTGCATTCATAACTGGCATTCCTGGGAAGTGCACAAACCGATTTAAAAATGTTTTTATTTTTGTTAAATATCTTTCTCTCGCTTTCTCACACCTTTCACGCACATTCTTACGCTCTGTCTTTCTTGCTCTCTCTTACACTTTCACACTGACGTTCACGCTCTTTTCCTTTCGTTCTTACAATCCGGTTCGTGATTTTACGAAAAGTGGTGTCGACGTTATGATTTATTTTTTCTGTTGTTACTCCGATATTCCCTTTAATTATTTTTTAAATACATACGATTTTTTTAATATTCTTATTCACTCTCTCATCTCGAAGAAAAAACAACGACGCGAAGGAAGCGAAAATGCACGATTATCGCGCATCCCTCATTACATATTTACTTTTTTTATTTAGAATATTCGAGAAAAACCTTCAATATAGGAATGCCGAGGGTTCGATCTAGATATTTTTTCCCGTTAACTTTATATACGAAATTACCTCTATCTAAGTTTCGATCGAAGAAGTGAAAGAAACGATTTTTATAACAGATACTTAAAGAGAGCTTTTGCCTTCTTTATTATTTTGTTAAACACGAACGAGCTCGATGGAACTTAGGTGCTTATGCAGCACAAAAGTTGACATATAAATCGTAGCTCTATCAAACTTTACCAAGGATTTACACATTTTGTTCTTCGCCCTAGAACTTTGTAATAGTTCATAGTTACGATTCTTTATATTTTTTTAGATTTCTTAGCGTATTTACTTATATAAATTAAATTACCAGACACTACACACTTTAGTTTAGGATATCGTTATGAAATATCGAGCGAATCCGTTTTGCAAATCTTTTTATTTTAATATTTATTTCGTTAAAAGTTGATTACTTGAAAGATCTTACGTAACCAGTGTAATAACATCGAATGTGTATTCAGACGCAGAAGTAAAAGAATGACAAAAGCATTTACAAAACGGAAAGATTTACTCTAATTGACTACGAAACCAATATATGAAATAATGATTGAAACTTTTACAAGTGCGTTTTTTGTAAACCATCGTTTTTGACCATTGTTAATTTCAATTTATTTTCGCAAATAGATTATCTTTTAATTACGATACTAAGAAGCGTGAGGTGGAGAAAAAGAGAAAAGAGGTTCGGAAAGCTCGATATGTATAGCAATAATAACAGTAATGGGAGGACTTAATCCTAATTTATTTCAATATGCATTATATTTATTTAAAAAATTACACTGCCTTTGAACAAAATTTGATGAATTATCGCAAAAAAGATCTACTTCATCTCCATAATTATACGCAACTTTTTTGTTTCGAATCAATGCATGCTTGTATTTTTCGTTTGATAATTTCGTAGCTATTACACATTCAATTTTCTGCTAGGAAAGCGCATCAAACTTTATTCAAAGAAACGTGAAGGAAAAAATCTACTATCTATAATCTTTTTTGTTTTAAATTACGATTTCTATCAACGCGCCCGTTCCTTTTGGCTTCCTTTTATCTTTAAATGTAATATTTTGTCAAAAAGGAGAATTGAGGAAAGAGCGGAGTGGAAATCGGGTGAGTAAAGTCGGAAAGGAAAGCGGAAATGCAAAGTTTTCGTTTATGTTGTTGTTGTTGTTGTTATTCTTATTGTTGCGTGCCCTCGTGCGATACACATAGACTCGAATTTTTTTGTTCTTTTATCATTTTTAAAGTTTGTTACTTTATGTTATCGTTCGCAAATAAAATCATATTGACAACACGTTTGTTAACAGGTGTGTGTTCGCGCGCACGTGCACGCACATGCTAAGAAAAATGACTGATTGGTACTTATTAGTTTGTTTTCCTTTTTTTGGTTGCTGGTAGACTTTGAATTAAATAATATTAATTGCCCTTATTACTTATCGTAAACGACGATTAATACATGTCGAACGGGACATTAACATCTCGTGTTCAAGACTCCTTTGCATCCTGATACAAGACTTTTTTTCCACTTTTTTGGTTGAGACGTTTTTTCATTTATGATTTTTTGTTTTTATCGCTTGATTCTTCATGTTCCTTTCTTAGTACGTCAACACCACTCTAAGTCGCGAGTTTTCCATAGTACATTGGTTGATTCACTTTGATGTCATCATTGTGACGAATTCTGCAACAGGAGAAGAAGCGTCGCATATTAGTGGACATTAGTCATGCGCCGCCGCTCAATTAAATTACTCATCGCGCGGGGCGCGCGCGCGCGCGCTCTCGCACGGGTTCGCGCGTCCGCTTTATGTAATGAGCGCGCGCGCGCGCGCGCATTCTGTTGCGCATTGCGGGTGTCGCGCGGCCCGCGAGGTGGGGGCTCGGATGCTCACCTTCGTAATTAACCTGGCCGTCGCCGTCGATGTCCGCCTCCCGGATCATCTCATCGACCTCCTCGTCGGTCAGCTTTTCGCCGAGATTTGTCATGACGTGTCTCAGCTCGGCTGCCGAGATGAAGCCGTTGCCGTCCTTGTCGAACACCCTGAAAGCCTCCCGAATCTCCTCCTCGCTGTCCGTGTCCTTCATCTTGCGTGCCATCATGGTTAAGAACTCGGGGAAGTCAATTGTGCCGTTGCCTGCAAGTGCCGGAAATACCCAATTATTAGACGCGCTTCTTCGGTCTATGTTTCGCGCGGGAAAGGAACGCTCCCATGTATTTCCCCTACGTTCTTTTGCAAGCCGACTCTAGTGATACGTCCGATTTCAACTAGTATTTGTGACATTTCTGTAAAAAGTGTATCGTCAGGTTGGACAGCGATAATGTTAATTTGTTTATTTCAAGTCCGCGGGCAAGTGTTGATTAATATTTCAAACGTCATTCATACGACGACCTTCCGTTGTATACCCTCACTATTATCATATTTTATTTTTGTTTGGCTTAGTTCACACGAGACCGAGCACCAGACTCTCGCAGCAATATTAATTTACTTTACAAAGTCAAACACGTCGTTCGGAATCAAATTTGAGTGCACTGTTTGACTCAAAGCGTTACAGCAATTACGGTATTAAACCCAATTATTATTATATTCCTCTGTTTGCTGTGCGCGCCCCGATTAGCCATGTAAACGTTATTATTATTTTTTCATTATTGGAAAAATCTAGAAATTCAAAGCATTGTTCGTTTAATTAATAGTGAGTCAAAAGTGATACAGACAATCAGGAGCGAGAGATGGATTAGTTTGCTCGAGCGGTAAAAAAGTTTTTAACAAGCTTCAGCTAATTAAGCAAATTCGAACGGGAACGTTTTAATTGGCTTTACCATTGTAATGCTCTCTTTTTCATAAAGCATCCGTGCACGCGGTACAATTCGTAAGGTCTGAACCGTCGCTGCGAGCTGGGCAGAGCTTTCGTTTTCGAAACACGCGTCCAATTGAATCAGCCGTAATGCGCTTTTAATGAAGGAATTAAGTTTGATTTAATGTCAAGTTGGGAATAGTGGGAAGAAAGGGGTCGTCGTCAGTCATTGCGGCACACAAGCACAGTCGGCGGTGGTATTAAGTTGTTTGATCGAAAGATAAAAGCGGCCGGATTGGCAATGGGGCGGCCGATGCCCAAGCCCGGGCGGAACAATTGAATGGCGTGCAGCGCGGGTCGCGGGCGTTGATCGGCGCCCGGGCGGCCTTCGATTTACCGGGGCGTTAGCTCGTTCCATTAACTCGGTTAAAAACACGGGGCTTACCGAGCTCTAATGAGAATTGGCGCGTTATAATCCGGCCGCGGACGGAGAGCGGTTAAGCGCGTTAAAGCGCCCGCGCGGGGGAATAGAATGGCCGCGGAACTTGCGGGGTGGAGCAGCGGAGGTTATTAAAAAAAAAAGGAGGGGAAAAAAAAATATATATATATATAAAATAAAACAAAGAGAAGAAGAAAGAAAGCACGGCGGGAAAGGGGAGGAGGAAGTGGGCTGGGTTGCCGGGGGGTCGCGGCACTCGCGCGCCCCAGCGGCTGTGTGTATAATAATCGATACGGCGCTGGGGCCGCGGGGGGGAAGGCCTCGTCGTCGTCGGCGTCGTCGTCGGCGGCGCGCCGCCACACTAACCGTCGGCGTCGACCTCGTTGATCATGTCCTGCAGCTCGGCCTCCGTGGGGTTCTGTCCGAGCGAGCGCATGACCGTCCCCAGCTCCTTGGTAGTGATGGTGCCGTCGCCGTCCTTGTCGAACAGCGAGAAGGCCTCCTTGAACTCGGCGATCTGCTCCTCCGTCAGTTGGTCTGCCTGCGGTGACGCAAACAACAAACAGGGGTTACATCGGTTAACCGGGCGCGCGTCAAGTGGCCCGCGGGCCAAGGAGTCGGCCGGTTAATTAAGGCGCGAGCGGCAATTACCGGGCCGTAACTCTATCGCCGCCGGCGGTCCAGCGGACCCGGGGACGTTTCTATTTGCGCCCGGGTTAATTGGATAACGCGGGGATCGACAAGAGGCGGCCGGGGCGGCTTCGGGGCCCCGGCCTTCGGCGGCGCGCCCGCCCCTCGCGAGCCGCGCGTTATTGGATTTCCCACTTTATTAGCCCCGGCGGGAGGGGGCCGCGGGGGGCCGACGCATCCGCGGAATCCGGCTCGGCTGCCGGTCTTTGAAGCGCGGCGCGCGGACGATTAGCGGCCGGCATTCCGCGGCCGGCTCAAGAAACCTCCCCTCGACCCCTCGCGGCTTTGTCCTCCGCGGCCCCGAGGAAGCTGCGCAGACACAGTGACCCAGAAAGCGCCGTCTCGCGGGGGTCGCCGCCGCCGCAGCCGCCGCCGCCGCCTCCCCGCTTAGTATCGACGGCCGCGGCCGGCGATTGGGGTACGCCCGGCCCCGCCCCGGGCGGCCTATCCGGGTGAAGGTTACGGCTGGGGGAATGGGACCGGCCGGACGAGGGTGCGGCCACCCGGGGCCTTGGCCGTCTGGCGCCCGCCCCGGGGAGCATCGATCCCAAGCCGAGTGTCGGCCCCGCGCGCTCCTCGGCTTGCGCAACGCTCCCGCCGCCTCCTGACATCATATGTACTCCGTCGCGGCGGCGCGAAGAAAAAAAAAAAAAAAAAAAATAGCGCGCGGCTATCAATGAACCCGATAAGAGCGCGCACCGAGCGCCAAGGTCGCTCTCGCCGCGCGCTCCGAGCGAAAAAACGGAGGCGCGTGCGGCGCGGGCCGCGGCCGCTGCTCCCGGGGGCGCTCGCGGCCGATCCTCCGCGATCAAGGACGCGCGCCTCGCGAGGAGAGAATTTGCGCGATCGATCGAATCGGGGCTGCGGCCGAGCCGATGTGCCCCGCTGGCCTTGCCGCGCCTCCTCCGCGGCAGCGCTCCTTCCGCCGGGCCGCGGAGGTCCGCCTCCCCCGCGAGATCGCCGCCGGGCGTCGCGCCGGAGAGGAAGAGCCGCCGCCGCCCGCCGCCGGGGCGGCCCCACCCCCCTCCCTAAACAAATCATTAAAGCCGCTCTTATTCCGCTCGCAGTAAAAATCGAGGTTAACTCTGACTTAATCAAACTTTCCCCCCTTCTATAAATAGAGCGAATCTCGGTGGGTTTTGGCGGCCGCGAAGGAAAAGGTTCACGCGATGCCGCAGGCCTCCGTAATCGCGCGGCCGAGTTATCTCTCCGGCACCGGCACCGCCGCCGCCGGTGGAACTGTTCTTTTGCATGTACCGCTATTAGACGTCCTTACTCTCCCGGCTAGTCACGCAGACCACGTAATCGAACCAAGAGCCTTCGACGCGCCGAATCGCTCGTGCGCATTCGATTCGAATTCGGTTTAATTCGTATTTGAGTATCGTCGCCCGGTGCAACGAGGCGGAATCCACAGCATAATACGGAGCTCGCTTGGTTTTTCAGAAAGACGCGCGATCCTAATGCGCCAGGCCAGCGGCACAGGCGAACAATTTTTCTCCGCTCGCTCGTGCGCTTGCACTGTCTTAGGCTCGTCATTGGCACTTGTGAATAGCGCGACTCTACAATTACGTAGATCGAAGAGCATTGAATTGCGGTTTGATATTCTCAGATAAACTTTTACTTCTGTGCCCGAGGGCCTCTCTGTTTACTTAAACTGGCCGGAGATTTATATCCCTGGTTTAATGCTGTTTTCATTTCGAGGAAAAAACTGACACTTCAACTTATAAGATTGTACATTTTGCAGAGGACGCCGCATTTGATGGACGGCATTGTAATAAAACGTGATTTTTCCTAACATTAATTGATAAGACTATATAACGCGAGAGTTATAATTCATTTTTACATCTTCCTATTTGAAAACTGATAGGCGTGTGCTTCTTACGCGAACGGCATAAAGTACTTCAAAATATTAAGCTCTACGTTATTCTAAAAAATAACTACTCAAAGAACTTACATCTCTTACGAAGTATTCATATTTCGCGGCAGAAGTAACGCTTACAATTTGTGCCTATCACGAAACTTTAATCTTGTATTACAGAATGTGAACTACAATAGATGAGACAGAACAGCCCGTACATACAATTTCGATACATTAATTCAATTTTACTAGTGGAGAAAGTTCCTTGACTCAACTTATATGCTTTGCAACAACATCGACTTACTGCACTAGAAACTAACTACTCTATCAAAGTTTATCCACATTGAATGGGAAAAATCAAATATACATTTAACCCGAATGTTTGGCCTGGTTTCTGAAATGGAACTTTATCGAGCATTTTTATGAAAATACGACTAACTTAGGTTTGTATTAATCGACACTACCGTGCGATTACTGTACAATAACAAACAATAAGATATGTTCTTGCTCTAAAAGTAAATTGAAACGTCCAACTAAAATTTTCAGTTTAAAATCACCCTGATATAAAGTCTGCCCAATCAATAACAGTATGGCTTTTGTAAGAGTTATTCTTATCAACATTTTATGTCTATCCATATGTTCAAAATGTAGGATATTGATAACTACTTGAATTCCAAGTATATGATATTAAAGAAAAAATACACTATTAATGCGATAACCTGCAGAGGGCATTGTTTGATCATAATTTTTTCACATCTGGCATTAACAACTAGCCACAGTTAAATAGAACCCTTTGCTCATGCTTTTCCCAAAACATCAGAAAAGAGCTCGGGTGACGCTATTATCTGTAAACTGTGGTGGTTCTTCTCTAATGTCATACAAGAAAAATCACTGCATCTCCTATTGCACTGTGACTCGTTATCTCACTGCACCGATACTGTACCTATTTTTGCAAGAATTTCTAGTCGATCAGTCCTTTCTTAAGCACGTGCTGTATACTGCGAATAGAGATAAACGGGCGACGTAACAACGTGAGAGCGCGCGGTTTCACGGAAGCGGAACACGACTTTTCCTAAATAATATTAGCTCGAGTTGCAGTGTGAGAACGCATACTTCAGCCTTCTCTTCCCCTTGTGTTTTTCTTATTATATTCACAGGCTTTGATGCCTACTTTACAGCTAACCAATTGCGGGGGATAAATTTAACTATTGCGTCATTAGGAATAAATGATTGGAAATTGTTTGTTTAAATTCTAACGAGATTTTCTTAGCTTCCACACGTTTCAGTAGTAGTAAAAATATTTTAACTGTTGTTTAACTGTTTGATACTCATTAGTATATTAATACATATCCAAGCATACTTTGAGAATACTGAGACGATAGTTTAAAAAGAATGTCGAATCTTCGCGCATACTACTTAAGTGTGATAATAATGTACATTATTTGTTAGTCGAAGGACACATAATTATTGGTGTTTCTTACATAACATACATTTTTGCTTGATTAGATGCGAAAGCGCTACTGCAGGTAAAAAAATCGTAGAAACAACTTGGCCATAGAGTTCTTAACTGACACACACAATCCGGTGAATAATGCATAAAAAATTAAGGAAGAAAACACGAACGACTAATTCCGATTCTTTTCCGATGCCTTCTCTGTATATCCCGGAGATGGGAATTCAGAACAGGGAGGGAAGAACAACTGAAAGCGAAGAAAAAAGAGATTAATCTTTGGCGGCTTGTCGGGTCCATCTTTGGCACGGTTTCTATCTCACGATTGCCGGATTTTCATGCAAAAAGTTGATACAATAGTTGGAAAGGGGGCTATTTCCATCTATTGCGGTAGTAATAAAATTCGAACAGTAAGTATGAGAGAAAAAACCGTGAAAATACTTCCGCATACTTTCTAGTGACTTTTACCATTGGCCATTGAGTAGAATCTAGGATTCTATGTTAAATTATCCGTGAGTTTTCTTTTAGATGTAAAACGCATCGACGATTGTTTAAATTTCTTCATATTGCTGGAGCAATATTTGCAGTAAGAAATAATTCCACTTTAGTTAATTTTCAATTTCTGCTTAAAGAATATCGAAATTTAGCCATTAAACCAACAGTTAATATTCAACCAAGTTAAAGGAAAATAAAATTAAAGCAGAAAGTATATCTAAGAATTTTCACGAGTCTAGTCGAGGTGACGCCAATCGGTTATTTTGGACGGGCAGTAATTTGAAATTATCACTTATACGCTCTACCAGGTGGGTAAAAACATAAACGCATCGCATTCTATATATTCGTCAAGACTCGAGATACGTCTCTATATTGTTAAATGAAAATTTTGAATAGAATATATTGAGAGATCAAAGTATAGATTAAAATTCATTGACAACTCAGCAGAATCTATTGGTACAAAAGGCAAAGTGTGTCCGGGCACACCGAACTGGAAAAATGGCGTATGCGCAATTGACGCAAGCGAGAAAATCGTCCTCTTACTTCGTAACGGTGCAATTTTATTCATGAAAAAGGAACTGCAGTAGCTTAAAGTAGCTATGTGCTCAAAAGGGCAAGATTAATATTTTACGAGTAAATTTAGAGTGTACTGTGCTCGACTGATTGGAGTGGGAGTAGCAATAACGCTAAGCAAATATTTGCTCATCCCCCAGTGTCAAGAATTTCAAAGATAGTCGTTCTACGATGGTCTTTTTTATTATACATAAAAAATTTTATGTGTCAAATAATATTTTCTCATTGTCTGAACCTTTGTTCCGCGTTTATTTTTTATAGTAGATTGCCAATAAAATATTTGACGTTAGATTAAAAAGTTTTTCAAGTTGTACAAATCAACATATAAACAAGGTGCAATCAGCTAACAAATTTAATTGTATCTAATCTTAGGAAACCAAAGTATTATAATAACTGTCCATTAAAAAAATCAATTTCATACGGAGGAGAATTTTACAAAAAAAACAAAATAGCTAAATTACTAAATAACTTAAACAATTGCTAAATTACTATAATAATTAAAAATAACTAGTGCTGGGGTTAAGTTTAATTCTAGCATAGTATAGTAAAGTGGTATTGACTAGATAAAAATTTGTTGATCTAAACAACGATTAGAAAATTCAATGCAATTTCTCAATTAGTCGTTCAATTTTACATAATACTGCTAGGCCATGCTATTTTGTTCGCCTAAATATGTTACTCGAAGCACACGTGGCTTGGCAATAACGCAGAAATAATCGTCAAATTCTCACATCTATGAAGTCAAGATCGATCGTCGAAGAGGTAAACGTGGGAAACTCGACTCTCAGACAATTTACGTAATAATGGACCGGAAATTCAAATACTACTCTCTTCTCTAACCAAGCTCAAGGAGACATTAGCTAACCTTTGCTTATAATGATATTCAGATTCCACCTCGGTAGTTTTGTAATAATTTTCACATGCTTACTCGTAACACGTGTACGTATCATATCCAATATTAATAATCATTGAGCGATAAACAAATTTGGCCAGGGAAACCTTTAAAGAATATTCATAAGACAATAATTTTAATTATAGTTAACAAGAATCAACATTAGAACATTATTACCAAGCAATAGGCAAGTATTATCGTTTATTTACTTATTCATTCTATCTGAAAACAGGTCATTTTGTATTACAAAGGATAGAGTTGTTTGACTTTGACATATTAAATTATGATAACAAGTAAAATGACAAATGTATCAGCGTTATACTATTTGGTGACCAAATAAGACAAATCAGTATGGTACTCTTTATGGGGACAGAGTTCAATTATTTTTCTTCAGCGACAAGTTAATTTTATTGATTTGAGATTTCATTTGTTCAGATAAAAGTTGTTGGCATTCGAGTGAGTTAAAGTTCAACGTTGGTAGGATGGCGCAATCGAGGCTTTCGATGTACTGCTATTGATTTTCATTAGACGAATTAGGCTCCGGCGCAACGTAACAGTTCAATGTACTTGAATCAATTAAGGCGCTAACGAAATTTCCTTGATTAGAGCGAGGTAAAGCCTCGTGGAGAAGCGATTGTCTCCAAAGTGTGCTGCAAAGATTGCCAATGAACGGCAGCGGGTCCGGGGCACGCGAGGCAGAAGCCCTAATCACTAGCGAAGCAGCACTACGGCAGTTGATGTTGCATTATTGACACGCTCGGATAAACATCTCCCGGGCGATATTGTTTGGCGGCGAGGGGCCGGTGGGGGGGTGCTAGTGGCCCTCGGCAATCGATGCTCGCCCCACCCCCCCCTGGCGCGGGCCTAGTTAATAATTCGAGGCGCGATCCCGAGGACGGGGCGGACCAGCTCTCGGGGCTAGTAGGCCTCCGGGGGGCGGGGAGGCGCACGCAGGGGGGGGGGCGGGTTGGCACGTAAGGAGGAAAGCCCGCGGCGATACGCAGCGACAGGGAAAAATCAATAGGCGGGGAGCGCTAGCGCCAAGGGAGCGCGCGGGCGCGCCCCTCGGGCCCGGGGTGGGGTTGCGCGCGGGGCGCTCCAAGTGGGTCAGGGCGGCCCCGCGGGCCTCCTCGCCGGCGCGGGGGCTATCGATCCCCCCGCTCGGCCGGGGCCGCGGCGAACAGCTGACCGGGGAGCAAAGACACGAGGGGTGGGGAGGGCGCGCGGATCGATCGCGGGCCCGCGGCCGGGTAAATAAACACGCGGGCCGGCGGCCGCGCCCCGGAGACGCTGTCCCGGGCGCCGGGCTTCGGAGCGCCACCCAGGTGGAATCGCGCCGGCGAGACGCCGCGCATAACGAGTCGGCCGCCTCCCCCCGCCGCGGCCTCTATTATTCTCGTCCTTTGTTGCCCGGCGCGGGGATTATGGATTTTTTTATTAGATTGCCGGCGCCGGCGCCGCCGCCGCTCCTCAAAGGGGCGCCTTTTTTGCGCAGGCGCTCATCAAGCCAATTAGCGCAGTGTTCCTTCCGCGCGAGCGCCCCGATCCCTCGGCCCTCCCCGGCGGCTCGCGGCTCGCTGCTCCTCAACGGCGCCGCGGGCTACGTTACGTGCCATTGGTGCGCGCGCCCGGACAAATCCCGAGTCCGGCCGGCCCCGGGGTAACGAGGGGGCCCCCCCCGTCCACCTCCCGGGAGCTGCGGGGCTGGGGCTCGGGGAGGAGGAGCCGGCTCCCGGGGCCCTTGGCCGCGTCCTCGGCGCATCCCCGAGAGCGCGACAATTGCGCCAAACAACTGGTTATACCGGCCGCGCGGCGCTGCGCGAGGGCGCACGCGTCAGCGGCTCGGCCGCCTCCCCGGATTGGCCGGCGAATCTCTCGCGCCATCTGCCCGGGAGGTGGGCAAGGCTGCCCGCGCCGTCCCGGCTCTATCTTCGTCCTTAGTTCGCGGTGTTCCTTTTCAAACGACAAATTCACGCCGTCGCCTCGGAGTAGAATGCGCCAGCCGGCGCGCCATAAATATTGCATGCGGCCGCGGCGGGCAGGAGCGAAGCCGCGGGCCGCGAGCCGCTAGCCGCCGCCGCCTCCTTCCCCCGATTCGAATTCCCCGGCGGCGCGGAGGTGCGCGGCCCGCGCGGCTGGCGGCCGCCCGCCGAGGAGAAAGCCCCGCGGCGCGCCGAGAGAGAGGCGGACGACACGGGCAGCTGGCACCGCGTGGCTGCCCTATTAGTCACTCGTTACAATTAGTTGCCGCGGACGTCCCCCGCGCACCTAGGGGACGCTTTTACTCTTGGCGCCAGCCGAGCCGCGGGTAACAACGCGAGTTTGGAGGAGGGCCGCCCCCCCCCAACTGCTCCTCCGCTCGCTCCCTCTCCGTCTTTCTCCCGATGTAATGGGCCAAAATAGCCAGCCGAATCGATTTCAGCTGGACACACATCAAGCGGCTTTAGTAGTCGGCTATATATAGCGGGGCGCGAGGCCACTTATAGGGTCTCACCTCGCGGTAAAAACGAGCCTCGCGGCAGGAAGCCGCCGCCGCTCGGCGATCAACCTTATTTTCATTCAGCGGAAGGAAGAGAGCGGGAGAGGGAGGGAGGGCGGCGGCGGCGGCGGCGCGCGCCGGAGCCACGGAGCTGCGGCCGAAGGCGCCGCTGTCCTACGCAGCGGCCAAGCCGAGGAAGCTCCGCGGGCCTCGGCGAGCGGCCCGGGACCCGGAGCGCCGCGCGTCCGTTAACCCGGCGGCCGATTGATCGCGCACGTGTCCCGGAGCGGGCCGATCGATCCCGCGGGCGAGGCTAAGGCCCGCGACGTAACGGGGCCGCGGCGGCCGCGGCGGTTGCGGCGGCGACATGTTCCCCGCGGCGGCGGCCCCTACTCACCATCTGAGCGGTGTGTCGGGCCGCGGGTGCGGCTGCGGCTTCCTCCGGGTGGGCTCGCTGCCGGGGGCTCCTGGCCTCGCTTCCTCGCCGGTCCTCGGGGCGCCCGCGAACACTGCTCTCGTCGCGGGGGACGACGGCGGCTGCGGCGGCTGCGGCGGCTGCGGCGGCGGCGGCGGGCAGGGGGGGGAGGTCGGCGGAGAGCAGAGAGCTACGGCGAGGCGGAGAGGTTAGGACGCGCGGCGCACCGTACGCGAGGAGTGTCGCAGCTCGACTGAATTCCCCGAAGAAGCACGAGGGCGCGAGCCGACTGGCCGAGCTCGGCCGAGCAGTGCGCCGCCGCGGGCGCCCCTCCCCGCGGCGGGCGGCGGCGGCGCGCCGCAGCGGGGGCCTCACCGCCCGGGCGCCTGCATTCCTCGGGGGGGCGCGGGCGCCGCGGGCGGGGGCATCATCGGCTTCCGGGGCCGGGCAGCCGCAGCGGCCGGCAGAGGTTAGGCGCTGGCGGCGCGCGCACCCGGCGCATGAGTCGCGTGCAGTGCGCCAGCCGGGCCCGGCCGCCGGCGGCGGCGCGGACGGCGCGGACGGCGCGGCGCCCCGGTCCGCCGGCGCCCATTGGTCGGCTTGCACCTGCAATGCGTCAGCCGGACGCCGCGCGCCGAGAGGGCGCGACGGCCCGCGAGCGCGCAGGCGCCGGGGCGACCGGCGAGCCCGCGGCCCGGGCCGCCGCGGCACTCCAGCTGCGCCGGCCCCCGGCCCCGCCCGTCCACGTGCGCCCCGGCCGCCCGACCCCCACCTGCCCGCGGCCGCCGCCGCCGCCGCCGCCGCCGCTGCGGAGTGCGGATTACCGCCGGCTTTTTATCCCCGCCGCCGCCCGGCCCCTCACCTGCCCTTCGCCCTTTTTGGCACGAGCTGCCAATGTTAATCGCATCTGCATGCGCGGCCCTCGGCCCTCCCCGCGCCCGCGCTCCCCATTCTCTCGCCGCCGCCTCCCGCGCGGCCGAGTGTCCAGGTCAGTCACGCTTTTGCGCTAACGACTGCATACATGCCCGGACTTTCATTTGTCTTCCTCGGAACCTACGGCATCCCCCCGGCCTCGTCTCCGGCCATCTCCCGCGACCCTCGCAGCCTTCGCCCGAGCCTCCGCCTTTACTTGTTATGCAGCTAGGAAGACCTTACGCTGCATTCTACTGAAATAGTCGCGCCAATGACGACGAGGAATCTTTCCTCAATTGTCGCAATTTTTATTTTCTTTTTACTTTCGCCTACGCGCGTACATGCACATAAGGATTTTTAGGTAGCACTTAACTTATTGCTGCGAAATAAACCACTTTACATCTCAACCTTTAAAAGCACCGAGCTATTTCGTCATTTCGCCTTCGCAGCGAATTGAAAATACTATAAAAACGAAAGTTCATATTTAATAATAAGCCGATTTAAAGAAAAACACGCCAGTGATAAATATATTACCGACCGTATTGAAAAATACCTAGGTGCACGAGGAAAATGGCAAAGATTAAAATAAATTTTTCAATCGCTTGAAAACCATGCTTTGAATTAATGCGCTCATGTGTCTATATATATATACAGTAGATACACAGAGCTAGTAAATATAGACTGATAGTTCAATAAAATGTATATAAATGTAATGCGAGCGGAACGAGATCTTCAAACGTTCAACGATATATTATGGTTGCTAAGTGAATAGCGGATAATAGAATGAAATTCCATTAAAACTAATTAATAATACAAAATTGAAAAATAAGACTGTTAGCTTTTTCTACGAAAACAGCGGAATGTTTCACTTTCTCAAATTAAGGCTGTTTCGAGGTAAATTAACAGTTGTTTAAAAAATTGGCCAAGTAATTTCTAAATGTGATCTATAATGATTATGTTTTTACGCTTTGTATAACGACGAGCGAGTGCAGCCTGTCATTGAGTCGAAACTATTTTACGAATACGACCTTCTGTTACTTGATGCCAGCTTGCTAACGCCAATACTGCAACACGCGTGTAATTATCGATCTCGTGTTTTTACATTAATTACACGGCAGTTTTAGTTTACGCTACATTCGAGGTTTCATTAACAATGCAAAAGCCAAGCGGCTAAAGCGTAACATTAAACCTACAACAAAGCCTTCCGGGTCCCGTTATAAAAATCTACGTCGCACTCGAGTAGCGAGCGGCGATTTAATAAGGCATCCTTGTCAAAGGGCGTAATTAACCGGGCCGAGATCTTGTTATCCGCGCGTCCCGCGGACCGATGAGGTTGTAAAAGCGGCGGTCCCAGTCGGCCGAGGACGTATCGGGAAAAATGACAAATAGCCGCTTGTAATCCGCACCGGGGCGCCCGGCCCTTGTCCATCCTTGGCTTCGGCTTTAATTGCGTCTCCCGAGGTGCGCCCGGCCCCCGATCGCCCGTCTCCGCGGGCCGGCCCATCTTTTTCAATTTTTCGCGCTTGCCCGAGCTGCGTCGGGCCGCCGGAGCCTGATTGGATCCCGCCCTCTCTCCGCCCGCTTGCTTTTCTCGTTTTATTGCATCCCAGCTCTTGTAGCGGCTCCGATTTCCTCCTATTCCACTCCCCGCCGCCCTGTACCCCCGGTTCTCGGCGTGCAGCCATTTTAATGCGGATATCGGATCGGCTTTTCCAAAGTTTGGATGGGTTTCAAATTCTTTGTTGCCGGCCTCCGATCTAGGCGGAATAAATTTTCATTCTTACCGCGACCGCTGCCGAAGGTGGGGGCCGAGGCGAGGGGAGCGATTCTCCTTGGTTACAGATGCTTTGTGTGCTTTTTTCTTTGAGCCCGAGCCAGGGCTTTCATTCACGCTCTACGCTAGTTGGCTTCATCATCGCTTTAATATTTTTGACTTTGCTTGCAGGCGCCGCTTCGCGATTTGCCTATTCATTATTTACCCGCACATTTAAACCGCCGAGGCAGTGCATTAAAAAATTAACGAATTCAATATCGCAATGCGCTATCATAATTATTATGCTTTTTATCTTTACTTTATTTTATAAAATCCAGTAATTATCAATATTATGATTTTTATTTTAAAGCAACTATTTGACTGGCTAACTTGACCTAATTTACTAATTAAAAGCGCTTAAATATCTCCTAACTTTCTTCAATTAACATAGTTTTTATTAAATTGTAACTTGTACTGCTCATCAAACAGTTAATCAAATGTTAAACTCGCAATTCAATTGCAAATCTAGTATATTGCACAAGTCCAACTGTCATTAATGTATCGGCAACTGTGGCATAAGTAATATCTTACAAACTTGACTTCCTGAAGCCACAAACTGATTGAGTATTACTGTGCAGATAAACCTCGAAATCTATCACAGAGGCAACGATGTAGAAATATAATTTAAATACAGACGCATGTCTATCCTGTAACATCCTGGTAACTCTAGGAATTCACGATGAAAAGTGGTAAAGTTAACAGTTGGAAGAAGAGGAAGCACCGAGGAAAGCGCACACTTCTTAATGCAACTGAGGCAAACTTTGACGCCCTTGTACGATCGATCATTGCCGCTTCTACGCGATTCGAGTTTGCATATAGCCGTGCAAGTGATTTGCACCAAAAGATCGAGATTCTTAAAGTCTAGTGTTATCTGGTGTTTATCAAGTTTTTATATAAAAACTTCCTTTTTGCACCCACAAACTTTCCAAGTGACTAATGTTTTCCTTTGATATATACAGTTTGTAGCCTGATTGTTATTAAGAGAATGAGCTTCACGGGTAGAAAGTTTAGCTGCATTAAATTACAATTGTTATTCATTGATATTTTATATAAAAACACGATAACATTAAATATTACAATGTTAATGTTATTTTTTTATTATTAAAAACTATTACTGGAAGCGACAATAAAAGACTATCAACAAGCTTTAGTAACACATTTCGCTGAAGTCGTATGAAATGACTCTAAGTTAATACAAGCATATATGTGTTTTGTGGATGCGTGTGTCATACAGATATATGTGCTATAACTTTTATTTTCCTCCCGACTAAAACAATTTTATTAATTAGAAGCAGCAAAGATCCCTGGTTTAATGCTAGATTTATTTTTATACTTCGATAATTCTTTATTAATTAATATAATAAGAATTCACATTCATCATATTTGTTTTATTATAATTGAAAATATAGTACAAATATTATGTTTAATTGTAGTTGGATTTATTTCTTGCTAGATTGATAGTTCAATAAACATTTTTTACTACAACTTCATGTTCCTTAAAAATTAAATGCATGAGATTTAAATTAGATTTTTTGACAAACCTTTGATTATGATGGAAATTTTTATTATATAATTTATTTTGAATACTTTTTACTTTCCTGAATTTCGTAATTTTTAATAAATACTTTATATTTATACTTATAAATACTTTCATATATCTGTTATTTATAACTTTTCTAATAAATTCACTATATTATTCTATGTTGTACCGTAATGATTCAGTCATTAATAATTTTATACTTTCTCAGTATATTATTGAAAATAAAATAATCATCACCCTGCCAGAAAATTTCTTAATATTACCATGATAATGTCATCATCATATTTTTCGAATGTCATTATTTTACAGTATAAAATATTATCATAATGTTAACTGCAAGGCGACGTTTTATGATGATAAAGTGGTAAAAAATGTGGAGCTGTTCTCTATCTTTGTTAGTTGGTACATTTGTGATACTTCCCTAACATATGTTTTGGTGCGCAAAATCGGGCAAGGCAGGAAAGGTTGAGTTAGGCTACCGCCAGCTACCGCCAAGCACCGTTTACCGCGTGATAACTGTACAAACTGTAGCGTTTGTTACTAAAATATAATACAAAATTGTCATCAGAAAATTATCGACGATCATGATTGACAGATTCTGGTAAATATATACTTTTAATCGAGTTGTACAAGATTAAATCGTACATTTTAATGCATATTAATTTAAAAAATTGAGGTTAACTCAACGTTTAAAATGTACAGTACTAACATTACTGTATTACATGCAAATAATAATACAATAATGATACAATATAGCATAACGCATATTTACAATAATAGCACACAATTTAGCAATAATGTTATTCCAATAATTTTATCTCATTTTCAAAAATTCAATTTCAATTTATTACTTTATTTTATACAATATTGTAACATTTATGAAACTCGAATAATGTAACACTATATATTTTTAGTGAATCTAAATGCAAAAGAATTACTTATAATGTACAATATTTATGTACAGACGCACATTACATTTATTGTGCTTGTAACCATCTATCAATAATACATATTTTGTTTTATCATTAATCAAGTAGTGGAGTATTTTAAGGCCTGCAAAGTGAATAGAAACGATAATAATAGTATCACAGTGAACTAGCGACGCAAACTGTTAAAAGTATATTTTTAGTTAAAAATAAATTTTTCTTATTTAATTAAAATTAATGTTCATGAATGTGCACTTAAGACAACAATTTAATTATCGAAAATCTGAAAATGATTCATGAGATTTTTCATCATAATTAATACTATTTGTTCATTGTCGATCCAGCTATATTAAACAGAATTATTAAATTATTTTTCACGTTAATATTTGATCGCTGTAGCCTTTCTCGAATTGTTAGCTTTTTGTATTGTTACAAAACAAATCAGAGATTTTTTTGTTTTATGAATATTATAGCAGCCTCGTTTACAATGTTGTAATATTACGGGAAAATATTTGTTTAATTTACGTGTTGTGTGTCGATTCTTTGAAATATGTTTGATATCGTGGTTGATGTACAAACGAAACGTTATTTTCGAAATTATTTTTCAAAGGCAATATTTGCTTTGAAAAAGTAACCATTCACAATGGTGCGTAAATTCGCTATCAAATTCTTGTAATAATTATGAATAGGGCGTATTCTTGTGTGTACAAAACATGCACAAATGTAGATTGTGGGCATGCATCAAATATAAATTACATTGGTTAATTTATGAAAAATCAATATTTGCTTTCGTTTCTTCCGTTTGATTGGCTACATATTAATAAGCGAAAAGTGTATGCGATAAATACGTTCGTGTAGTTTTAAATTTTTTAAGGCCGCAGCTGTATTCTCGGCACGGCGGAT
Source organism: Sycophaga agraensis (assembly GCA_018906755.1). NCBI lineage: Eukaryota > Metazoa > Arthropoda > Insecta > Hymenoptera > Pteromalidae > Sycophaga > Sycophaga agraensis. The sequence continues at coordinate 1,264,661 of JACCIE010000017.1, read as the reverse complement.
TCGAGGCATATTTTTAAATAATAATTGAAGGATTTGGCTGCTTCGAAGGCATGGATTAAAGAATCAGTTTGTTCCATAAATAAGGGATCGGCAGGCGAGGCGATTGGTATCTTCCCGGAAAAAAAGGAGCGCGCGAAGCATCCAAATCAGCTCGGGGGGATATAATCGGAAAAATAAAGAAGATCCGGGGAAAGGGGCTCGGCCCCTGTGGACCAACTCGACAATGATCGGCGTCGATAAAGGCCTGCGGACCGGCCAGCCGTCGGCCAAGGCTCCCTCGCCCCCGCGGAGGACGCGCCGGCCCTCCGGCCTCCAGGCCGACAATAGGGCGCGCGCGGCCGGATCGGGGCCAAAGAGCGAGACGGAGCGAGGAAGCGGGCACGCACACACGCGGCGCCCCCGCAGTCCCGCGGGGCGCCTCCTCGCGTTATTAAGAAATTAGGCGCGGGGCCGGGCGGCTTTAAAGAGCGAGGCGCGCCCCCGCCACCCCCGCGCCGTCTCGGCGCCCCGGCCCGATGAATAATGCAGGAGCGTCTAACGGCCGGGGGCCGGCCGCGCGCACCTGATGCGCGCGCGCGCCCCTGCAGCTCGGCCCACCCCCCCACCCACCCCCCACAGCGGGCCGGGGGCCGCCCGCCGGCTAAGACGCTCCCAAGGACGCCGGCCCCCACCCCCGCACATCTTGATTCGGGGCATTAGGGAGCCGTGCCGGCGGCCTTCGCCCGGCCTCCCCTCGCCCGCCCTCGGCTCACGGCTGGGCGCCGAGGCTCCGCTTAATGAACAGCTCGGCAGGCCCGTTACTCCCTTCGCCGGGGGGTAAACGCGCCGGATCGAGGAGCCGAGTGTCTGGATCGCCGCGGGTGCGCTCGCCCCCATTCAAATTCATGCGCGAATTTCAATGTCGCGTGGGAGGCGCGCCGGCGCTTTTTAGCCCCGCCGGGATCTGTGTGCATGCGGGGCGCCCCTTGACGACGTCGGCTGCATTCGAGTTTCGACCTCGTTCAATTTATCTCCTGCCTCGAGTGAAGCTACCAATGGCTCTTTTAATATTTACAGTCGAGCTTTTAATGCTCTCGTTGCCCCGGCTTAACTTTTCGTCGTGAAAACCACACCACGCGCGAGGTCCCAGATGCAAAAACCGAGACTTCTCAAGGCTCCATTAATACTGATCAAGGCCGATCGTTAAGATTTCCAACTAAGTTTCCTTCTGCTCTATCCTCAATAATAGGCGATTTTGACTAAAAAGGCGAAAATACGAAGGGAAAAACTGTTCGATACACTTTCTTCCAATTCTTTATTGCCTCGGAGATAACGCAGTTTGAGCGAAGCAGTTATTTTCTTTGCGAACCTGTTTGCTTTCGAAATTTAATGAAGAAACGAGTGTATTTAGAAAGTGGTATTATTTTTAACTTGCTAGTTTGGTACTATGAAAACGAAAGGTTTTTAAAACGTTACTCGTGTACGAATGTACAGCTTGGGGAAATAAAAGCGCTAATCAAAAAATCGTTTTAAACAACATAAGACTTATACACGTAGACTTTATCTGACATAAAATAAATCTTAATTATAAATTTAAATTTCAAAGTCGAATATAAGTGTAAAGATTGTTTTTGCATAAAATGTAAGAAAGCGAGCAAGTGGAGTAGTTACTATTAGCTTTCATTATTATGTACTAACGAATACATCAAACAAGGAAAGTCCTAAATAATGTAATACTCAAAACTTTGTTTAACGTATTAAGCTGAATATGTGGCTGTCATTAATGCTTGTTGCGTAAGATAATTATTGTGCAGCTACATAAAGTCCAAGTGAAGTCTTTTTAGTTTACCAGAAATACATCATATTCATGTATTGTTTGTTCATAATGACATATTTGGTAAAAGCAAATTTTGAAGGTTGAATATACGTTTTCAGAGCATTGCAAAATGTAGCAGTTTATTGAATTTGTCAAAAGGTCTGGCGATCTTGTGTATATATACTTGATTTACACCGCAATAAACGCTAAAATCCATTAAGCGAGGCAGAATCTTAAGGACCTCGAGCTCGTCCTACCACACCCATCTTCTTCTACTTGGTCAAGATAGAGGTGTACATAAAGTGCTCTCATGTTATTTAATCAACGTTGAATCACGTTTTTCACATTTTTTGCCAGAGAAAACGTATTGCGTTTCTTTTTGAAACGCGTTTGCGCTTTAATCACAAAGTTCTTGGTGAATTAGAAAGGCTGCTTTTGACCAGAATTGCAGAGAAAACTTCGGTCAAAGTTCCCACTCGTCGTTGTTATTTTAATATTCCATTATACTCGCATTGGTCAATAAATATTTGTGCTTTGGTATGGATCCCTTTGGAGAATTAATTAACGCGGGTCAGGGAAGAGGATAGCGGGGCGGAAAATTACTATAGCCGGGTTTACATTTCATTAGCAACAAGTACACATTATGGACGCCGTGTGTAATCGACGTAGGACTCGTAGAGTCGGCCAGTCCAGTCCCGCGGCACTCGGTCCTCGGAGGCCAAAGGAACGTCCGCAAGTGCACTCGGCGACAAAAAAGCCAGGGGAGGTCCTCGCGCCAGGTCGCGAATAGCGCACTTGGCTCGTGGAAAAAGGAGGAACGAAGCCGGCTCGGGGGCGGGCGAAAAAGGGGGCGGCCGCCGATCCGCCGCTCTCTCGGCAGAGTAACTGCCCCCCGTAAAAAGAAGAGGAGCTTTCAGCGGGCCATCGAGCCGAGATGCCCTTTCGGGGCCTTTTGACCGGGCGATAAGCCCTTCCTTATCGTCGGCCCGCGAACAAGCCCGGGCTGCCCGATCGGCGCGCGGCGATGAAACCTGGCGAATCGGGGGGATCCGGCCGTACATGCAGCCGGTAATTGGCTGGCCATTACACGGCCTCGCCGGATAATCCGAGTTCAAGTTTAGAGAGTCGGCGCGCGGCCGGTCGATATATGGATAAAGCCGCGGGGCCGCACACGTACGGGGCGTCGCGGGGGAAGTCGCAGGTAGGGCTCGGGCGCCCGCCGCCCCAACTACAACCCCTCCCCTCCCTCGGCCGCCCCCGGGCCGTAACGATTTTTCCGCGAGGGCTCGCGCGCCCGTTAATTTCCCGACTAAGCGCCGGCGCCATCGATTGCCCCGGCCACTTAATTCCTCATCCCGGTCCGCGGATCGGCGGGAGCCCCGCCGATGTTATCCCCGGGCCCGCGGAGGCCCCCGGCCTCCCCTCGTCGATGCCGCCCCGGGCTCCTGCCGCCCGCGCGCGAGATAACAGCTGCGCCCTTATCGCCCGGGCTAATGAGGCCCCCAAAGCGGCGCCGCCGTGATTTCCGGGGCGCGCGATCCTCCGCGAGGCTGCGCGCGCGGGGACCGCTCGTCGGCGCGCCCCGCCCTCGTCTCGGCCGGCGCGCCCCTCGGCGCCTTTGATGGATTTTTATCTCGCGACCTCTTTATTTCCTCTTTTCGGGCGCGTTAGCTCGTGGGCGCGCTCATCCGTCACGCGCGGCCGACAGATCTGCAGGGAGGCTGGACTCGTCCCCCGCGGGTGCACGCGTGCCCTGCCCCGCCGGCGGGCGGCCCTTTCATCAAGGTTACGCGTGTCCCGGTCTGTTTCCATTAATCCCGGCGGCTCGCCGCGCTATTCTTCATTACGCTTCTTTATCCGGCGACTCCTGCGCTAGCCCAGATTCGGCCCCGGGTGAAAAATGGCGGCGGGGGCTTCCGCTCGGGGCTTCCCGGGAGCTAAGTGCCCGGCTCGGCCGGCACTCCCTCGGTATGATTCCGCGGAGTCTATTCAAGGAGCCCTTATGCGGAGCCCAGCTGCGCCTCGGCTCCCGTTCCTCCCGGGCGCCCTAACCCAATTACTCCCTTAGAAATTGCGCGGAGGGGGCGCGAGGGCCCCGGCTTCCGGCAGATAATCCCATTTTCCGCTGATGATAATTCCCGCGAGAGGCCGGATAGTGGCCCGGGAAATCCTATCGGCCCGGGCGCTCAACAGGCCGAGGGCCCGGCTCGGCAGCTCATTACCGGCCCCGCGATCGCGGAGATTCCGCCTGGCGCCGGCTGCGGCCCTTCAATGGATTTAATCACGCGCGGGCGTGGCTCAGCCGCGCGGATAAGCCGCCTGCCGGCTGAGAAGCGCCTCGGCTCTCTGGCTTCGGCCGAGCGTCTGCCGCGGGAGGTCCCAACTTTTACGATCGCCCGCCGCGGCTGCGTTGCCTCGGCGCGTGGCCGGTCCTCCCTCGCCGCGTAAGGGCGGGCGCACCGCTGGGCGCGCGTGCGAAGGTTGTCTATCCTTTCTCAAAGCGTTTATAATGGTAATTTTATGCGGATCGAACCAACAACTTTCATAGCATTTCACTGCGATCAATGTGACATTTATTCCATTCGATAGCTACGAGCTCATCTGCATTTCCATTTTTATCGTATTATACACGTACACGTGAATGCATTACTTAGGCTATACGAATAAACATCGCGTTAGTTTAGAACTCATTTTATGTCAAATATATAACCGACGTTTACTATATGATGCATGATTCAATGCGTAACACATGTGCGTAAAAGTCAATAATTTCTGCATCGTGCACTGCGTGTGACGAGTATAAAAAAGCCAAAGCAAAGACGAATTTTATAATTAAATATTTGTTAATTAAACTCTTGAATGTCATTTACATGAAAATTCTCTTTGAGGGAAACTTTGAGCGAGGCTTTAACTCGTTATTTATTATGTGACATTATTCACTCGATTATACAATCACTATTTCATAATATATATTTTTACACAAATATCAATAATGATTCAAATCACGATATAAATTAAATTATTATTTCAAGCCAAAATGTTGTATCTTATGCACAGTTGATAATTCGAAAACAAAGGCACAGTCTTGGAATATATTTCAGTACATGTAGCCGTGTGTAACAAAAGCAGGCTTATGTCTACGCGAACGGATTTTCATAAAACTAGTGTTTAGAAACACTAAAAACAAAACCCAGATGGTTCACGCTATTCATTATAATGACTTCAAGAACTTTAGTATCGTTTTATTCTATAGGCAAAGTTGCGCGGCCTGTTAAATTAAAATGATAACTCTGTATAATTTGCACTTGTAAAAATTCACTAAATAATTTCCGAGCGTCCTGAATTAAGTTTCCCTTCGAATGAGACAGGCGCATCGGTCGCAATGGAACGATCAATTGAAGAGAGCAGCTATATCGAATATAAAGGAAAATACGCGCAAAAATGAGTTGCATAAGACGAGGGTTCCGATGAAGTACAATCGATCCGAAAAGCAATTATGCAACTGATAATTACTTTAGTAACGACCAAGGTGCAAAAATTGTCGACGCAGGCTATATAATAATGTTTCGGCGGCAGGAGTCAGGTCCCGAGACACGCGAGAAATGGCCTGGCTCCGAGGCAGGGCGCGGGGGCGTAATTGAAAGCGGCCCTCTGACATACTTTGGCATGCTCCTCAATAGAGGCTATATGCGCTTAATCAAAGGGTTGCAGCTGCACGGGGCGGGCGCCGCGATAATTCGATGGCGGACGGCTCGCAGGTCCGGTCAAAGGAAAAAGCCGCGGGCCGGGGCGGCGCACCCTTTGACCGCCGGCAATTAGCCCCGGCTAATCCCTTTACAGGCGGCCGCAAGGCGCTCCTGACCCAGAAGCCCTGGGCCGCGCGGAATTGCGTGCGCCCGATTAGGAGACCGGGAGATTGCGCGCGGTGCGTGAGCCCCGGCGGGGGCCGCGCCTGCGTCACGCGAGCCTCTGACCCAGATAGGCGGCCGCGGGACCGCCGAGGTTTTCGCGGGGGCTCCCCGCGGGAGGGCCCCCCGGGAGGCGGGGCGCCCGCGGCAGGTGGCGCGTCGCTTCCTCGGCGGGGAATGCGCCGCTCAGACGGCCGAGACGCCGCCGCCGCCGCCGCCGGTCAATAACGCCCGGCCCTTGTTTCGCCCGGCCCCCTCGCGGAACTCGCCCGGCGGAAAGCAAAGAAAAAAAGAGAAACACCTCCCCGGCGAGCTCGGCTTTGACGTTTTGACGCGGTGTTTGCGCGCCCTTGGCATGCGAGATCGTCCTTTTTTTTCGGCCTCAATCTCGCCGACCACTCGCCCGCTCGGCAGAACCAATTTTTCTGACATTTCCGATCTGGGATGCGAGTTTTCGACTGACTGCCTCCCAATTTTCCAATCTTCCGCAAAACGCCCTGTGCCAATTGGCTTTTCATCCTTTCCTCCAGTTATCATTTTCCATTCGCTTGGCTGTTTCGTAATTTTAACCGTGAATTACTAGACAATATTGCGTCCGAGATAGTTCCGCTTCCAAATTATTTAGTTTCGCTCAAAAGTAACAGGTTGCCCTGAATTTCGTGGAAAATTATGCTATTTTCTGCTCGACAGAATGTTCATTTTGCACCTTTCCAGATATAATTGGCTTCGCTGCAACAACATTTCAATGTTACGATGTACGTATTAACTTTTCATGAAGAATATTTAACTACGTTCCAATCCAATATCGTTGTTTAGATTCTAACTAAAATTCGTTTTATTTGTGCAATTTTAACAAGTTTGAGAATCTGATAAGCTGACTGATGATTACCCTGCATATTTGAATTTTAGGGACGTTCGTTTGGACCATTTTAGTCTCAAATAAAAATGATATGATCAATATTGTGAACGAATTTTAAGTTTACGGCCCAATTTTTAATTTATTGCGTTTAAAAAATATAAATGCGTGCAATGCAAAATTCGTACTTTAATTTCAACGTCGCGAAATTTTGCTATTTTACGAGTATCTCTCAAACCTTCAAACGAATTTTAGTAATAAGTCAAAAAAAATTATATTCCTGAATAATTAAACAGTAGAATATTTTTGCATGAAAAGTCTGCAAATGCAATTACACATTTTTGAAATTCACACTGCATATTAACGAAAAGGTCCTGAAATTAGGCCAACTGGTATAGAAATTTAAATAGCAATCTGGAGGTAATTTATTTGCTAATGAAAAACTATTTAATGGCGTAGATACTTGACTTATACGTGTATTTCAATGAAGAATAAGGCGCTAAAAGAATCTACACTATACACTGCATATCTAGAAATATCGCTCGTACATATACACCGCGGGGTTTTCACAGGCACAATCCCTGAATTGAATAGAAAAATCCTCAAAGTATTCGACGGATTCTGTAACGTTGCACTTGATGTTGCAATAAGAAGATCGAGGATTCTATCAAGTGCAACTCGGCGAAATGAAATTCGATTCCGCGTTGGAAAAGCGCGGGGCGCTTTATGCCCTTGTAAATAACTCAAGCGAAGCGTGCAGCACAACCGGCGAGCGCCCGAATCGGTCGGGCCTCTAGGCGACGGGTGCGGTACGGGAAAAAAAAAAAACCCTGCGCGCTCCATAAAAACTGGCCGAAAAACACAGGGCAAGGCGGCCGGCCCGGGGCAACTATACCGCGGCCTTCGAGTGGACGCGCGCGGCCGAAAGCCTGGGAACGCGAGCGGCGCTCGCGGGCCTGAAAAATTAAATGCCTTCAAAAGCATAGGGGAACAAAAGGGAAAGGGAGGGCCGCGCGCGGGTCGAAGGCTTTTTTGCATACTCGCATTAATTGCCCCGGCGGACTCGTCGGGAGGCCGCCCGGAGAATCGATGCCGATAACACACACGGAGCCGATAAAAATAACCGAGACGGTCGGCCGGGCGACGCGTACATCTCCCCGGCGACGCCGATCCTTCGAGGATATATACGGTCACGCGTGCGGGCTGCGTGGGGCGCGGGTGCCCCTCCCCACGGACGCATCGGGCCCTCGGGCAAGCCGGCTTATTCAAATTTCCCTGGGTGTATAGGCTGCGTGTGATCGCGGGGAGCGTGCGCGCGGCGCTCCCCCACCCCCCCCGATGCTTATCGCGGCGGGCTCGCGGAGGACAAAAAGTACACGCCCCCGTGGCCTGTGTGTGTGTGTGCAGATGCCCGGCGGAGGGAGCGCGCACTCGGCCGGCCCGATTAACACCGGTGACCCTGCGGTGTAAGGGCCTCCGCGGAACTTTTCCGGGCCCCGCCCTCCGCCGAGACGGACGACTCGTTGTCCCGGGAAGATAAACAGCGCGGGAGCCAAGACGAGTGCGGCGGGGTGGGCGGGCGGGCGGGCGAGTGCGCCCGAGGGGCGGCCTTTTATCGATCCCGCGGAGGGCGGCGGGGCGGCGGGGGGGCGGCGGGGGAGGGAGGGGGGGGGGGAGCCTAGCCGGTGCCCCGAGGACGCCGCGGGGATCGCGCCGGATTCCGCCCCGTGACACAGTGCTCCCGTGGCGGCCACCGCCCCGACCGATCGCCCGGTGATCTCTCCCGGTGCCGGGGCGGCGCCCCTGGCTTTTTCGCCCCGCGGCCCCTCGCCCGGCCCGGCCCTCCTTTCCCCGACCCTTTCCCTCTGCGGCGGCGCCGGGGGCTTGTGCGATTATCATTAATATCCTATCGGCTCGTGTTCGGCCGCTAATGTCTTCCAGCCGCTTGGATTATTATCTCCTTTCGCCCGTGTTTCTTTACACGATTTTCATTCGATCGCTCCCCCCCCCCTTTGTGTTTGATCGTCCAAAGTTACTCGCTCTAGTTTGCATTTTCGATTTTTAAGGGCGCGTGTTTACACGACGATGGCTTATATAATCCCCGTGCTCGTTACCTACATACAAAACTTATTTCCTACTATGTGAGGACTTGTAACACAAATATAATTAATTGCACGCCGAATAAAAAATACACACGAACCTCGATTCCATCAGACTTTAATTACTGCCACGTAAAACGCATACTGCGTATGGCACCGATTATACACTCGCATAACGTGTAAAAAATGTCGTGCTTGTACGTATCCTTTGGTGTGTGCCAGTACGTATAAGCAAGAGTAATCTCGTACACTATGCTTTGTTGCGTACGCAATTTTTCAAATCATATATTGTGTGACAAACCGCTTTGTTAGCGATAAATGATAAAATTACAATCCCGCGTAAGCATGTATGCAAAGCATAATCGTGGGCAAAATACGTATTCAAGGCACGTTGCTCGTACTTTTCACGCAGTCAAAAAATTAAATTTGTGACATTGTATGTATTTTTGATACGTGCAGCAGTTATTTCAGCTGGTTCCAAGAAATCTTGCTGCACAACATGACGGATATACTCCAAAATAAATTTTATTTTGCAATATTTGAAAGGATGGAGTTCGCTAAGCCAGAATAAAATAATCGCTACAACTTTTGTACAATTTTTAAAAAATACGGCTCTTGAAACTCGCGGTATTTAAATGTGTATTTAACGCGCTGAAAAGATTTCTTTTACTAATATAGAGTAACGCGTTAGTTTGGATTTCTAAGGGGAGTCTTTTTGACCTCGTAACGTCCTTGTTCCTGGACCTCATAAAAAGGAGAGAATGAAAATCTAAAATGTCCAATGGGGCATGAAAAAACGCATTTGAAGAAGATTATTAAATAATTTTCATATAGATGCTTTTATTCATGAGGCGCTTTTTACATAATTTACTTGACAAATTCAGCTGTCGCGGCAGGTTAATCCCCGGGAAAGCGAAAAAAGGGAAATATTTGTCGCGCGCGCTCTCGCGATTTGACGGCGGTTAGCCCGGCCCCTTGGCCGGGGCACTCTCGCCCCGTCCCCCCCCCGTCCCCCGGTGGCAAAAAACGAAGGAGCCGGCGAGGAGCGCCGCGGGACTGCCAAGGACCTCCGGCCTCCCCGAGGGCTCTTTACGGCCTCCTCTCGGAGGGGCCGCGAGGAGCCGGGGAACAAAGGGTCCGCGCGAGGGCCGGCGCGCCGCGGTCACTGGCTCGCCGGCCGAAAAACCGAGGAGCGCGCCGGCCTGACCCACATAGACGCCGACGGGGCTCCTGTCCGGGCGGCTGGCGCGCGCGCACACGTGGCCGCGCGGCTGCGCGCCTACCCCGGCGGCACGCACACACGTACACGGGATGATCCGGCCCGCGTCGCTCGATCCCGCGGCGATAATGACGTCTCTCTCTCCCGCGGCGCGGCTCCACCCCTTCCGGCTCGCGGGAATTGGCCCGAGGCTCGCTTCCGGCCGATTGAGCGCGCGCCTCGAGGGCCGATTCTCGCTTTACCGCCGAGTGTCACGCCACACATTCCGCGGGGCCTTCGGCTCCGCCCTGGCTAATGCCAGGCTAATCCTAGCCGGCGAGGGCCGCGGGAGCATTGCGAGTCGAGCGCCGCTCGCGAGGGCCATCCAATCCCCGCGGTCTACATAACAAAAGAATAATATCTATTATATTACCGGCAGAGATACGCGATTGTCTTTTATTGGTATATACTCCCTCGCCCCGATTCTATGTAATTGTTATCTCCCTCCGTTATTCCTGCCCTGTTGCGTAATAAAAATAAAACTTTCAATTCATTTTATGGAATTTTTACAATCCATTACATATTATATCCGTCTTCTTTTTTAGCCTGTCAATCGAACTGCGAATGAGCCTGTAAAAAGCTTCTATATACAATTTTAATGCACTCGTGATTTGAGAGAATTTTCGCAAAAGACTGTCAATTTAAAGTGACAGCGCTTTGTGAAGAATTCACGTTATGATCGCGTTATCAGCATTTATTCTAAAAAAATATTTTCCGTTTCAATCTTTCTTCGTATTTCCAGCAACGACTACTGAGAAAAATGTTTACTTTCATAAATTCAAGGAAATATTCATAATTTGGTTTTTTCTTTACAGACTTTCAATAAAACTTATGCTAAAGCATTTTCTTTCGTTTTTGTTGGAAAGTACGTTTCAAAAATTCAAAGAGAAGTAAAGGCTTTTTGAAAAAATCAGGCTAGCACGGGGTAACTCGATAGATTTACGTACTATGTAGTTGTACTGTATCCATTTCCTAAACTACAATTGTTACTAAAAGTATCGATACTTTGTTCGCTTAAGCTATTTCCCTAATTTAATCTGTTATCTCTTTTTATTAATTGTCTTTGATTTATTAACTATTAACATCTTTCGTCAGTAAATCGAAGAGCTGCTAAAACGACTTTCATTACCAATGAACATATTATCTCAACGAGGTTCGCTATTAAATGAGGTGACTTCGCACGAAATTTTCGATGATAGACGGCCGAAAGCTGTATATAACAAGCTAATAAATGTAAAACACTATTTGAATTGTCAATTTTCTTATGTAGGCATTTAATATCTCAGGGAATAAGGGAATATAGCAGATTCATTAACCTAATTTTTTCTTCAAGCTAATTAGGAACTCATTAGCTTCAAAAAAACAAGTTTACAAGAATTTAGTACTTACTAGAAATAGGTGCAGTATTATGAGTATTTAACTTTTATTTTGCGTATGTATACACGAGTACATGCAGTATTCGAAATATCCAGAGGCCTAGTCTGTGCTGAAATTAATAAAAGGAATTCATTTTGAGTGAAAGTGGAATGATACAAATTTGAGGGAAATCGCGTAGGACTAACCAAAAAATTTGTAACAAAATTTTGAGGATAACATTTGAAAAATGTCACATATTCGAAAACGAATTCCAATAAGATTATTTTAACTTCATAGACCTGAGGACTGGAGATACGATAGCACTAGAGATTCGTGGCAAACGGATGCCATTTGAATAACGTATACAAACGTGTGTGCTACTGTAAAAATGATAAAGTCAATTAATTAGAGTAGAAAATGAATATTTATTAAATCACTGGAAGCATTTTTTGTGTACTCGTAACTATGATGTTTCAGAGTCTAAAATTTACATCCTTCAGCGTAAAATAATTATCTTTAATACGTCATTATATGCGTCCTTTAATTATTCGAATTGCAGGATATATGCTTGCAGGTCTTGTAACCGAATTTTGAGCATTATAACTAAGGCAAGCGAAAACGTGGCCCATTAAACTAGCAAATCTCATTTCGAAAATAATAAACGATTTTTCATGCAGCAAATGACTTGATGCGATGGGCGTTTTATCGCAACAATATTCGCGCACAATATGCAAGTTCGATGAAAAGATAATAACGCGCCGCTGGAGGCGCAGCGGCGTGTCCCGTAAATCAAAATTTGACACTAACCAGGTTTTCGGTGCCGTTAGGAACATCGGGAATTGCGTAAAATTGCGGAAAACGGCTCATATTTTGCCCATTATTCCCGGCCGCGCGCGCACGGGGCTCTCCTTCGGAGAATCGAGCCGCGCAGGACGGAGCGAGCGCGGCCTGGGCCCCGGCGCAAAAGGGAGGAGCAGCCTCCCGGCGGAGGGCATCACGCCGGCGAGTCCATCGGCCGCGCTAATCCCGCGCTCCTCGGCCGATTAAGGGCGCGCTGATTTCCCGCGGGGTAATCGGATAAGAATCGGCGGGCGGGAGCAATTGGCTCGGGTGGGCTCGCTCCTTTTCCTCTGGGGGAGGGCGTCCGCGGGGCGCCATTAGAGCCGGGGTGGGGGGCCGGGGCGGCGGTTCGATCCGGGCGGGCGTCCTCGGCGCGGGCTCCTCTGCCGGGGGCGGCGCGCCGAGGAAGCCGGGGGATCCGGCGATCGAGCGGCCGATCCGCGGCACGCGCGCGCATAAACCCACGGCCAGGTGCACTTTTTGACGAGGCGGGGGCGCTGCGGCGAAAGTGGGCCGAGCCCCGCCTCGGCTTGATTTATTCATATTCCCGTGTTCTCGGGGCGAGGAGGGCGCGCGCGGCGCCCGAGCCGCCGCCCGCCCCGAGCATTTGAGTCTGCGCGAACTACGCGCAATGCGGCACGCGATCAACCGAGGCAGACTCCTAATCTCGTTACGCGGGGCGGCGCGGCGCGCGCACCCGGGGCGGGGCCGCCGGGGCCCGGGCGGCTGGCCCCTCGTCCCCGGGGCCCGGGCCTCCCGGACGCTGGGCCCCGGGCCGCGCCGCCCGCGCCCCAGTCCAAGCGGCCCCCTAATCGTCCCGTTAGCGCGCTTCCCTGCACTTGTAGGGCGACCGGGCTTTTTCCTCCAGGTGCGCGCCTCGGCCGAACGCCGAGCCCCTTAATGAAATTAACCCAGATCTTTTGCCGCAGTCGCTTATGACGCGGGGGCGCACTGCGCGCACCTCTCGAGCGCGTTTCCCCTCGTTTTCCCAGGCGGCCTGCCGTTTCCTTTTCCGCCCCGGTCGCCCTTTTCCCGTCACCGCCAATTCGCCCTCTTCTTTTTAGACCGAGCGCCGCCGCCGCCGCCGCCGCCGCTCGCGCTTCCTGGCCCTTTTCTCTCCACCTATACACGCGGCTTCGCTGGCTGTGCCGGGGGCTCGCCAGGGGCAAATTTAATAATCCCCTTTAAAAGCACTTTACCTCCGGCTACAGTCGCACTCGATTTTCCCTTCTTTTACATCGAGAATCCGTCTCGGTGTACTGCACGCCTGGGCAACTCCTCGCCGGGGAATATTTTACAAATCGTGTAATCGTCGCCCTAACGAGGGCCCGTCCGCCCACTTCTAACCAGTCCATTGTTGTCCCATGGACTTTTTGTCGAGAGGCTTTCCTGCCTCCCGGTTCGGCTTAGAGTCAAAAGCGCGAATTGAAGCCTGGATCGAAGTCTTTGGAAAAGCGGAAGTTGGCCCGGCCTGTTGCACTCTCCCGGACGTTAATTGACTTTTAATGGAAGACCGTTAAGTTTGTCAATTTGTCCCTCGCGGCATCGATAAGCGGCGGGCGAAGGCGGGCCTCGCCGCGGCTTTTCTGCGGCTCCGAGTCGGCTAGCCGCGCCGGGAAGACCTTGGATCCTCGACTCACCGCTGCGGCGGCTCTGGCACTTGGGCTCGGGGTGCGGCTTCGCCCGGCTGAATGCCGCCTGTATTCCCTCGCGGGCCGGCGCTCGCGAGTGCGCGCCTTCCTTCCCGCTCGGGGGATGAAGCCCGACGATACGGGGGCATTGGAAGAAATTTCTAATGGGTTCCCCCGCCTCGCAGGGATTGCAGGGCATCCCGAGGATAGAATTCCCTCCGAATATAGGGCCGGAGTCTAGGGAGTGCGTCGGGCGCCGGCCCTATTCAGGCGCTGGGGCGCGCGCGCGCTCGATTCCGGGCGAGATTATTGGGATTAAACGCGCGTCGCCCGGAATTGGATCGTTCGGCGCGCCCAGCCCAAAACATGTTATTGATTTCTGATTTTCGGGGCTGCCACGGGTAGTGCGCCGCGGGTGCGTTTCTACCGAGGAGCCCCTCTCCTACAGCGCTCCCACGAAATTCGATCCCCAATTCCGAAGGACACTTGTGCGTAAGCTTTCATTAAAAGAAAATAGAAAAACGGAGCCCTACTTCGCCTCTATACGGAGTTTATTTATGAGCTGAGTTTCAGGAGCTGCTGTTTCCCAAGAGCACACATTCAGATGCGGGCGCGCGTACAACCTCGAAATCCGTTCCGTCCTGCTCGCTATTCCGTTGAAAATTCATCAGATCAGGAGGCGACACTCGCGATACGTGTGGAACTCGGTGCAGTCGATCCAATGGATATTGTTACATCCCCTCACTGTTGCACAAGGTGCACGTTCAGACTGTTTTCGTTAATAACGTTCAGAGTATGATCAAAAATTACCTCCTCACGTTTACACAGTATCGTTGGAATTATACTTTTATCTTTCAGTGGAAATACGCTATCGATTTCATCGTGCCTAGATAAATTCCCTTGAATCTTACACAGTAAAACATAGCTATGTTTATCGAGCTTCTAACCAATAAACGCAACGAATTTATCAGCGAACAATGTAGTGTCGAGGTAAACCGTTTACTTGGTAAAAGTTAGGCGATACATTAGTCAAATATAACTAATCAAAAACTGATCTCGTATTAATTTACATTGATAAACAGTTTTGTTTGATAACATGCCTAGAAAATCTCCAAGTTTATTATTATGCCGCTCTTTAGTAATCACTGGAGTTGGCGTTACTTGTAATATTTTTATTTTCATCTACTACGTGCTCAATTTTTCAATTTTTCTTCAAATTGATTCTATTAAACTTTTACTTTTTTTAAAAATATAGGCAATTTGATCAGTATTTACACGATTTATTTTTGATAATTTACTCGAAATTCTAAGATTTGTTTTTACAACTTTATGAAATGCCAATATTTTAACACATTTACATTCATAATAAGTACAAATTGTTTTATTTATTATTTAAAATATTTTGTTAATGCATAAATCCTATGCAGAATATATTTAAATGAAAATAAATGATTTATAAATTAGACAGATTTTGTTGAATTAATATGGATATTAAAATATTCTAAAAATGCGAACAAAATAATTTACGTTAACAAATTAACTTCAAATACAAATAATCATACAAGCTATGACTATGGGCATTCAAAATATGATGTAATTTCTAGCGGGAATTTCTATTACAAAATACTGATTATCAATTATAAATATAATTTTACATACCTGATAAAATTGAGAATTTCTTCATTGTAATTATTATTACTGATTAACAGTAAGGTCGATAAACGGATTGAGTAAGCTAATGCTATTAACGAAGACAATTTTATACTCAGATTGAATTTCAGCAAAAATTTACAAACGGCTACAGTTTACAGTTTTTATTGCAAAGAAATAAATACTTTTAAATAAATTATAAATAATTGCTGACATTGTTATCGAGTTGTTGTTAATTTACTAACCAATTCAGTTGCGTTTCAAAAGATATCTTCACGCAATGAATGAGTATTTAAAATGCAATATACTTTAAAGTGAGTTAATATACATTGTTTTGAGATGATATTGGAATTCGTTAACTTGCGTATAATATATACTTATAGTATCAAAACAATTTCTCTGAATTTAAATAAGATGCGTGACATTAGATTTCACGGCACGCAACGGCATAATCAAGGCTCCCAAGGCAAAGTAACAATTACAGCACCTGCCTGGAAGCGCCGATAACACCCCGGATATTCTGTAGTCCATTATCGGACGGGCCGTGCCCGCGGCACTCCAATACCTCCGCTGTATCCGCTCACTCCGATCCGTGCATCTGCAATGATATTGACGCATAAGCGTCCTTGGCGATGCCATGGGACCTCTGGGCTAAGTGCAAAAATCTCACGCTAAACAAATAAGCGCAGCCCACGTCACGGCTCGAGGACGCGCTCTCGAAAAAATTCATTTGCGCATTCCACGGGCGAACGACTGCGGCCGCTAATGGAAATGCCCGAGTCTGCCCGACATTCCCGTTCATCATTACGTCCGATGCGGATGACGAGTGCCCGGGAAAATTTATTCGGTCCTGTCGCCCGTGCCCTCTCGAATGCCGCTTAATTGCGCAGCTCCCCCTTTTTTCATCCCTGCGCCCCTCGGCTCTAATTAAACGGCATTATTGTGCACGCAGGGGGGAGCACGCGTGTTAACGTTACATTATGCGTTTCGTAAGTGGATCGCATATAGTATATAATACCATTGCTCGGATGCTTAAGAGCTACGACGTCGTGCTCACGTGCTGTACTATATACAAATAATACTAAGTCACAACTGATTATGGCAAGGATAATGACCGCTCGTTTCTCCACGCTTGCCGGCAGTCGCTCAGGGCGCATTTCCTACGAGCGAGAAATAATATTTGACATTTTGGTACTCGTGTTAAGCGAATCGTCACTCAAGCCGCTACTTTGGTTATAACGATACTTTCTTCAATTGCAAATTACAATTTCATTATCGCAGTCAACTGGACGTAAAGGGATTAGAAAACATGTGTAATGGCGAGTTGCTCTCTGTATCTAAGGAGAATAATGAGCACCTCGCTATGTATAACATGTTTAAATTTTGCTCTATAAAGACCAATTAAATTAATTTTAATAATTAAAATTTATTAATTAATTAATAATTAAATTATAAATCAATTAGCAATACAAATAATGAAACTATATGTACATCGTCATTGTATGATCAGAATATACATTCATAACTAATGTTCTTATAAAAAATCAAAATATATCTAGCCAATCACCTCGCCTATTATACATTATATAATAATTAAAATAATATAAATAGTAAAAACACTTTTTACATTTAAAAAATATTTTATTCGAAATACAATTGCCAACAAAAACTTTCATAATGTGAAGTTTAACATCAAATAACAATCAGTTGCGATACTTCTGGAAGACTTGGTAGTCCAAGTTTTTGAACAAATTCATCTTCCATAAAATCTTTGTACGAACAACAGTATACATAGCCTTTTTCTATTGTATGATATTCTCTATTATCCAAAAAGCAATGCACTAATGGTTTGCAAATAAAGTAATGTTCAGGAATCTTTCCAGCAGATAGAAACGGGTTATTAATTGTAATGATAACAACAGCACTATTCAATTGACGATTAAAAACTAATTTAAACAATAGTTTTGGAACAAAATGTACTGGAACGCCCGTAACTTTATTTTTAGTTAAGAAAATTTCACGAGTGTCGGATGAACTAAACGGTAAACGTAGAGTGTAAAGTCCTCCTGTATAAACATCTAGATCACCAGAGAGTGTTGCTAAATTGTGTAAACGTAATTGAATCGATTTCAAATTTGAGCTGCTGATGCTTTTCCACACAGGCACAACATTTAAGTACAAGTAGGAACTATTTTGTTCAGATAAGTAGAATTGATCTCCCCGCGAAACCAATAGACTTCTTACGAGAAACTTGGAACCTTTGGAGAAAATAATTATTCATGAGAAATACAAAAGCTTTAGATTATAGAAAATTGTAGTTAACAAAAAATATCTGAATATTCTACTTCTACAAAAATTATTAAGCTACATATAATGTAGCTTAAGGCATGAAAATTATTGTCAGTAAAAGACGATCCACATTTTTATTTTATTTTATATTTATATCATATAAGCTCAATTATAAACTATAATTTTTTATTCAACTCCTTCATAAAATTATTTTAAAAATTAATTCCTATTACTCACTGTATCAATTTTACAAATTATGTAATGTTTAAATGAATTAAAGCTCTGGTGGAAACACTAATTAGCTAAAACTTGTACGTAAGCTCATTTTTTATGAAAGAATAATCAGCGCAATATGTAATATTAAAAATACAACGAATGTTTACAATATAAAAAATAAAATAAAGTGAATAATATCTAACCTGTACTTTGAACATATTTATCTGCTAGTGCTTCATTTCCACTCATAATTCCAAGCATCATTTTTCGTTGTTCCACTTTAGAATAAATATCGTTAATATTAATATCACTAGGAAATCCATAGGTACTAAAAACATCATAACTGGCCTTTTTTTTTTCGCTTTTAGAAATTGCTGTTGGTATTACACTGTAGGCCCAATTTGCTCCAGCCATCTCTTTATTATAGCAAATATCCATTGTAGGAGTAAATGGAACAGCAAGAGAGTCAAAACCGACACTCAGTAAATGCCCATTAGCACACTCTTTAGTTTTCTTCATAGATATTTTATATGGTTTTTCAGAACATCGAATATTTCTAAAACTATGCTCGCCAATAGGCGTAGTGAATGTCGTGTCTTCTATGCAACTAAGAATAATTTCCGATTTTTGAATTTCTACATTATTAATTGTTATTGAAGTTCCAGGACAATTAGCCAATACTTTATCTTGTGACTTGATTATTACTGAATGCAAAATGGGTTTTTGAGGATAAATGAAACCTTTACCTGTTACATCTAGTAGTAAAGGTGCATATTCACCAAATTCTTTCTCAATGTTAAGTGAACATAAAGAGTCTGTAATCAAGAAACAACATACTTAATTTAAAGAAATTTAATTTATTAAAAAGAATAATTGTTACTTACAAGTGCTATCAATAAATATTAAAAAGATACAAATATTAATATTCACATAAAACAAGTTCATTGTAAAAATTAAATATTACAAAAACAATTTTTTAACGTTGTAGCCGATTATTAAGCAATTTTATTCATAAATTGTTAAAAGTATTCCGTCGTTTGCAATAATTCTAAAAAAATTAAAATTTACACGATTTAGTATAGAGATTTTTGAACTCATATAATATAAGTGATTTTTAATCTATGCAACATGTGGCGCTACACGCATATTGAGATGTAATAAAATGAAAACTCTTATTTTGGTTAATGTTATCAAACATTCTACAATCTGTATAAATATGTACTAGAGATATAGTACAATATTATAATATTAGATTGTACATACTGATAAGTGGTCAAGCATTAATTTAGGTACGCGTGGCCTGGGTGAACTTTACATTTTAAACAGAAAAACTATAATAATATAACCATGAGAAAGAAAATATTTTATACACTTACAATATTTCCAATAAAATAAAACTTAAACATAAAAATTTAAACACTAACTGTCAAATAGACTTTAGCACAAACTATACATAATGGATGTCATTCTAACTTTTTATATTAATTTTTGGTTTTTAAAATAAGTTTGATGTGAGAAGATTCATTTGATCAAAAATATATTGCACAATTATACACTTATGCGAAATATTTTATATATTATATATATTTATATATCATATATATCATTTTTATGTTATATTTTTCTGTGATAACGAAAAGTCGTTAACCTTATCACTGTATGACTCTTTAATAATGAAATTCCTGAAATTTGATAGCTATAATTTTTAACGGTCGCTGTACTGAAGTAAGGAAGGAATCATTGTTTATTTTTACTGTAGCAGCGCATGACGGTAAATCGGTCGGAAGCGCGGGAAATGGAGGGAAACGGCGCGGGACATCGAAAAACTTGCAGTGGTAATTACTTTTCGAGGCAGGCGCATCGAGCTGAGGAGACTCGTGTATCGAAATTGTCCCAGCGCTCTCAGATAGAACTGACGCGAGTCAGTCCATGGCTGTCTGCACCTCACCGCATCAAATTGTAGGTCACCCACGCGCCCGAGAAGGTCTGCGCCTACCTCGGCGCTTACTCGGGTACGTGGCAATTTCGAAAGTGCGGTTCGGAGAGATCCCGAGGAAAATGTTCTGCGGAGAGGTAAACTAGTTAGTATCTTGTGTCGCCTATACGCACAGGTGCCTCGGTGCAAGATGAGGGCCGACGGACTCTGTGGAATATTGCCGAAACTACTGCGATTCAACGTGACTATTTACAAAGAAGTATAAATGGGAATAATGATTTTATTCGTGAATGACGGGGTAATGGAAAATATTGACATTTTTATATTCAATATCGATGTAATTAAATTACTTGTGGGATCAAATATCAATAGTTGGGAAAAGGTAGCAACTATCTCTGCAATTGGTTCAAGAACAACATAACTTAGTAAACGAATTAAGAAGCAGCTATCTAGGAAGGTAGTTCAGGAACCAAACTACTTGTTGGGCTGTTTAACAAGCAGTTATCTCGGCCGACGGTTGAAGAACTGATTAACTCAAATGTATGTTGTACTTTAAACAATTTTGCAGTATCAGTGTTTGATTTTTGAACAATTTGATCAAAACATTATTTGCCTGATCTGTAAAATAATATCTTACAATTTAATTTAAAATTATGTCTCATAATAAACGTGAAATTAAATTTATAAAATATACATTTATATAATTGTGTGTTTATGTATTCAATATTATATTTACAAGTTATTTCTTTACTTACTTTACTTAATATATTTTGATTTGTAAGTTAACGGTTGACGCGAAACAGTCAAACGCAAGGATTAAAAAAGCTGAAAACGCGATTGTACTTGAACACTTTGATGTACATTACAATACTCTTGGACTTCGTATGTTGCGAATTCTCTTACACTCCGCAGCCTTTGGAGCTACGGAACTAGTTTTCTTGAACGTGCCACCGTTGATAATTAGGGCTGCGGATTTTCGGAAAAAGCTCGGGAGGTATAATAAGGCGCGTCGAACCTAAAATACGAAAAAGTCTAAAGTCTAATGGCTAGTGACGCAATCTTCACTTTTACCCTCTCGCTGCCGAGCGACGACGCAGAACACGTATCGCGATTGCATTAGATACGTGCATGTACGGCCGATGTGAACGAGCGAGGGAAGTTTAAACGGAGAGGGAACCCTTCTACCTTTGGCGACCAAGTCTAGAAAACTCCTTTTCTATACTTCTTGTAATGTTTTTGATATATCAGTAATTTCAAAACGAGTTATTTTGAAAAAAATTTATTTCATCTTGGGTTAAGCTTGATTATATTCACCCTTGTTTACTTATGTCGTAATTATTTTTATCGTAGTTCTATAATTCTTAAGCCTTAATCTAATGTTACCATCAATACAGTATGATTTACTTTATTATACAGTAGATATTGAACACTCTTAATTTTTATGTTCATTAACATGGATAGCAATTGGTAGTTTACTACAGCGCTTATATATTAGTGAATACTAATTTAATCTTGTTCGTTTCTGTCAAACGATATCACTATTAATCTTAGTGTACATTTATATTGTATATTAATTTTGTATTTATTATGGTTATTATTGTATTACTTACTATACTACTTTTTTAATCATAACTAGAACAATGCAGCTAAAAGAAAATAATCTAACATGGCTACAGTTACTTGGGTTACGGTTGTTGTTGAGAAAGTTTTTAAATTAGGTATGCGCTGGTAAGCACTTGATATTATCGAGGGCTGTGCACGGTGTACATTCTCAAGGAAAATGGATTTTAGTGTAAGGTTTAAAGTAAGGGGTTGTTGGTGCTTCAGGAACACTCGACCGGGCGACAGTCGTAAAACTACAGGATATCCATGGTCCGGGCGACTGTTCGGTGACACTTATATGGTTTAGAAGGAATGTATAGTGGCGAGGTTGAATTCTGGCCGCTGCATCCTTCGCGTTTCAGTTCGCGTAATTAACTTTATTTTATTATTAATGCCTACACAAGGATGACTTACCGAGTATTCATACATTACCTAAACAATGCTAATAAACATTTCAACATTTTTCACAGCCGAAGCTACGAATTTAGAGAAATAATCTTTTATTTAATAATTTTACTCTTAAACCAATAATTTATTGCTAATATCATGGAATCACTTGTCAATAATTATAAAAAATTATAAATAGATTTAAAAAATTTTATAAATATACAAAATGCCAAAATCAGATTTTGTGAATATACTTTATGATGGTAAAGACTGAACCGAGCCACTTATTTTAATTCCAATTCATAGATAAAACAAAGTTTTATTTCATTTTGTAAAAATTTAATCACCAGTGGAACAAATTAACCGTTTGAAATTAGACTAGTTTTTCTAACCAATGGAGTAAAATTCGCTGAGAACGTCACGGCTACAAACCGCTTCGAATTCAAGTTGGTTTCTGGACGGAAACCCAGTTTGGAAACGAATCATTGATATTTGCTATGTGCCTATGTGAAAGACAGAAATATTGATAGATCTGTTTGCTACCTTTATTATATATAGTTATCCAAACTAAGTATGTGCAATTAATAATAAATAGTTAATAATATTCATAACTAAAAATTTAATAATTGTTAATTATAATCTGTTAATTAATTAGAAATTAATTATTTATTAAATATTAGAGATTTTGTATTGAAGATTTCGATTTATGAAATAATACAATGCATTCAATCAATTAACCTCAAAGTGTTTTTTCAGTACCTTTAACTGAGACGAAGAATGAGAGTTAAACAAACCATTCGTATTTTGTATATACTCGGTTTTGAAATTTATTTTATCTTTCATTTAGAATTAGCAAAATTTCCGCCTAAAATTCATTCAATACATGGCCAGACTAAATGCAGTTTCCAATTAGATTAAAAAGTTCTATTTGAAATCTAGGCGAAAACCAAATATCGATTTCTAGAAGAATTCATGTAATATCATTAGATTAAAAAGTAGCTGTAAGTTAAAAGATACGTAAAATGGAATTTTTCTGCTTTCAAAAGACCTACCAAGACCGGTTTTTACCGCTTAGGTAGTTCGCCATTCTCAGTCATCTTAAACCGTTTCGTTATTACAGTTCAATAGCACATTACAGAATAAGTAACTCGAGTTTAAAACAGTGTCTGGCGACTGCTGTGGACTCGTCATGAGATATAGCGAACTCATATTCGATTTCTTGCAAACAAATGCTGTCTTATCCAAGGGATCGCTCACTCCGAACACCCGATCGAAAGTGTGCAAAGTGTTCGACCGAGTGTTTCAAAGAGTTCAAAAAAGTTTCAAAATAGTTCATTCTCCGCGCGGGGCTCCAAGAATAGCGGTGGAAGGGGGAGCGTGGCGACAAGAACGATCGTGGAAGGGGGAGCGCGTCGAAGGGGAAGGCCCGAGTAGAGCGAGTGTGCGCTGGGAGTTTCCGGGTGTTCACAGGTGTTCACGAGTATTCACTGACTATTTACTATTGTACGATGAGCTAGCAAGGTTCTGCATTTTAGCAATGTTTCAAAAGTTTTAGAGTTTTTGCGGGCGGAAGCGCAATAAAATAATTAATTCTTTTTTTTAAATATTTGTAACTTTTTAAAAAATACATATAAAGTCTCAAAAATGGTTTGCAAACCAGTGTTATTGATTTACAGCGCTGTTGCTTTTGACTATGTAAAAAAATTATAAACAACTAATACATATGATTTTGTCGACATGTAAATATTAAAAAAATATAAATAAAAAAATTGTAATTAATATAAGTAATATATTCTAGGTGCCAAAAAGTTTTGTAATTATAAAAAAACAGCGTGATTAAATATTAATTACTTATTAAATAAATTTTAGCTAAACTTTGCAGCGTAAATAAAATATTCATATTTCAAAATTTTTAATTTCTTCCTGAATAATTATTTTATAAATTTTTTGAATAAATATAATAATAACTAAAAATTTTAATTATAAATTTAGACTATTTATAGCAGTAGTGATTTATAATAACAGTATCGATAACAAACACATATATTTCATTAGTTATATTATTTTTCATAGAATAGCAACATGTTAGGTTTGATAATACTTTAGTGTATAATTTAATTTCAAACATTAATTATTTTAGTTAATAGTTCAAACTGAATATTGTAAGATAAAAGAAATCATATTTTTATGTATTTAACAGTTTGTAAATTGATTATACGTAAAATGCTAATTTTCATTTATAGATTAAGAACCATACATTTATACCAGTAAATTTAGAATTAATATCGCAGTTTCCATATCTGGAATATTTTCATGTATGTTTTACACAAGGTACTATTTTTTTAAAAATCAAGTAATATAATGTCAAAATTTTAGCATAGTATAAATTAATGTTGTTACAAATTGATAGTCCCTACACATAGCATTTATATATTCTTACCATTTATCGATAAGGTAATGTTCGAATAAAGATTTTAATTCTAGTTTTTTTGCTTTATGCATAACAAACAAGTACATCTATTATGCCTGTATCTAGTGCCTCGTATTACATGATATCACACATATATTGTTTGATAGTGGAATTCAATTCATGAAAGTAATCTAAAATCAAAAAGTAATAAATATACTAGTTATACAATATTGATACTATTATTACAATATTGATTATTGTTATAATATATTATTATTTATTGTTGTAATATTGAAATGATGAATATTGTTTAAGCGAAAAGGTAAATTTTAAAAGACAAATATATGTTCAGTAAATGTCTAACGAATATCTTTTTTTGGTTATAAAAGTTTTCTTACATTTTTATTTTTTTAAATTTTCAGTTTTTTCAAAATTTGAAGCGAAATCATGATGATATAATGAAGTTTGGTTCGTAAGTGAAATAATATGCTTACTATGTGATATATTAATCTTATTGAGTGATTTACTGATCATACATAATATGAGTCTTTTCTTTTAAAACATATGTGATACTGAGAAGAGAACATTCAAAAATGGTTTTTAGTAGACGATGCTATAATATTAAACTTCGTTCTTTACACAGATGTTTGCATATTGATCAAATCTTAATAGCCAACGATATTGGATGATGTTTGCAAAAACTATGATATGAGACAATATAAAAATCAATAAATTATTTCAAAATTAAATTTGAAATTGAAGATACTGTAAAATAAATTTTAAAGTTATATTTAAAATTTCACTTTTTAATTAATTACTCTTTTATATCGATGCTTATCCAACTTGTAGTCATCATTGATCCATGAAGCAATCTGTACCAATATTATGTTCCAACCTTTCCTATATTATATACAGTAAAAATCTGTAGACGAGTACATCTGTACCATTTGCGATATGATTTCTTATTTCATGTTACATCTATGTTCTATACAGCGTATAACATGGTTAATTATGTTCTCTAAAGCATATATGACTATGACCCATGAAGTTCAAAAGAAATCTTCTATTCAGAACTCTACCTAGCCGAAGCATTTGGGCTGTTTGCTTTTAATATCTTACATATCATATTTCGTGTGCTAACACCTATTAAACAGTCATTTCACGCATCTTACTCGCCTACTTGTACCGCGTGAAAGTGCATCTAAGCGATTAAACCGCCAAGGGTGGTTTATAGAGCGCACTCTCATCTGAGTACTATAGTCGCGGCGAGCTCTGCTTAACCGCAATGATCGCGTAAGGCACAGCTACACTACTCTGCTACGGTCACGGTGATTGTAGACAATATTGATTACGATGCCGAAAATTGTCACGATTCGAAAAGTATATATTTGATACAAATTAAATGTTCCTGAAACTCCGATTTCAATCGTAAACTAATGTATTAATTACTTTATTTTTCAATCATTGGAGTACTTGAGATTATTGATATATAGATAGAAATACGTTAGAGAATGTTTTCGTGAAATTTTCATCTCACGATTTCAAGAAATAAAATACTTCAGAGATGCTTAATGTGCAAAAAAGATGTCCGAATACTTTAACTATAAGCTTTGAGTTTTGATACGTACTGCTTGTAAGCAAAACTATACGGCATGCATTGACCATCTCAAGCAAAGTGCACAATGCCATTTTGATTAAAATTTCAAATATTAAACTTTCAACTTCCTTGAGAAAGTTTGTACAATTCCGGTTTTATATTCTGCAGTGTATATATAGAAAATAAGATACACGTCATACCATACGGTATACACTAACGAGTATTTTATAAACTGAAAAATTAATGCTAAATTCACAAAGCAAAATATGATATATACTAGTCAAATATTTAGTTCCACTACTTGCTAAAATAACTACCGAAAGGGCTAAAAACTTCGAGTGATGTAATAAAGGAATCTTTTATAAAAGCAGTTTTAATAAGCAATTGCACCTAATGTAACGTTAATGTGTATACGTGGTTCTGTTCAAACAACGAAAACTATTTTTCATTTATCACTGTACATAAACTGAGTGTGTGTTTATAAAGCACCGGTTTCGCGTTGTAAGAAGCTATTATTCGTCATTCATATGCGAAAACTTTGCTGCTCGTTACATGCTCTATTTTTAAACGACCATTAAAAAAGCACGCACACGTGCAGAGTCCGATGAAGTAAAGACGAGCAGGATATGCAACTCTTTTTTAAATAATTGCGCAATCGTGCAAGCACGCGTAATACAAAGTATGTGCCTATACAGTGGCAAAAGAATGACGTATATATATGAGGGAGGTATAAAGTGGTAAGAGGAGCCGGCAAAATGAAAGAAGGTGAACTGAGGAAGAATAGGTGTGCAAAAAATGCGCGTATAAGAAAGTACATAAGACGGTCGAGCGAGATGGCAGATTAAAAGCATTTAGGGTGAGCAGGACACACAGGCGGAACTTGATTTTCCTAATGCGCGCAAACACTCGTGCGTCTGATAGCGTGTTTAATCTACTTTCCTTTACGGTTTCACGACTTATTCGAACGCCTCGATTAGGTCGCACCTTCTACCTCGAATGCGAATACATGTGCGCTCATGTACTCATATACGCATATACACAGGCACGTACACCATGACAGGCAGTTTCCTGTCGGGTGCATGAATTCTAAAAGGGACGTTTAATTAATTAGGCAGCGCGTATAAAATTATCGCGCGCGTCAAATGAAAAGTACGAGGCTAAATTTGTGTGTGTGGTCTTGCTATACGTGTGCGTTAGGGAAGTTTCCTTCTCTTTTTTCAGGAGATTAGAAAAATTTCATGGCCATTTCAAGCTTTCTGTGTATATACGTGCTCTGTATAATAAAGAACCTTGGTAAGTTTATTTTAGCTAATGAACCATTTGAACCTGACGTAAATGTAAACGTATGTACACCCAACATTAATATTTCTATGATATATGTCTGCAGTAGAAAAAATGTTCTATTTCATTTTGTACAAAATTAGGCATTATGCGATTTAGTATGAGTTTTGAACCCCATTTAAGTATGAGTTACACAAGCTATCAATTTTGTATGATGATAATTAATAACACATTGTAATTTTTTTATAGAAACGGTAAAACCATATCTAGAGTAAACGGTTGACTATTATAATTCATAGATTCTTTTAAAAAGTATGTAATTAAATAAACAATCTACTTAATTTAATTTATATTGCATAATTAAACATACTAATAAACATGCATATATTTTTGGAAATACATTAAGTACAATGATTAAAAATTATGTTTCAAACAGAAAAAAGCGCGCTCGTGTTAGATTATATTATTTGTTCACGCTCATCTATTTATAAAAATTCAATACAAAGCTATATCTTCAAAAAAAAATAACCGCATATATATATACTTGAATTATATTATTAAATTATTTAGTGAGAAACTAAGAAACCTTTTAACAAACTAAATCTCGTTATAATCAAAATAAGTGCATTATTGTCGGTATGTCATGAAAATAAAATCTATTCTTTTATGTAACATAAGATTCATACTACAGATATAAAATTCAAAATATATGATTTAAAACTATTTAAAATTATTTATTTTTAAATAATCTGCATTTAAGAATTGTAAAGCAGCAAAATATTTTATTGTTTGACTTTTTTATAAATCAATTGAAATGTATTATACTTTTACAATGCATAACTAAACTTTTGCTAAAAAAGTTTTTCACGGTGAAAACTATTAATTATTTAAAATTATTAGTGTAATTCACATATATTTGTAGTGCTTAGTTGTTTTGTTTAAAGTCCAAATTAACCGTTATTATTGCATATAAATAGAAATCACGAAAACTACAGATTTGCTGCTTCCATCTGTTGGCCTTACCTTTTACTATGAATTATTTTATCGACAGGCTCTCTGCATCTACAATCGAAAGCTACGGGAATATATATCAAATAACGCGCAGTAGATAATGTCGGAAGCAGTCGGACACGCCGATTCCGACTTTATCTCGGTATCTTTATACTTTTGTATATAAGAACCTATACCGATCCAAGATTCTTACTTCAAGAATTTTATTGGCATCTGTTTTTAATATGAACTATTTATTTAGACACCACTACAATTAATAAATAGTACTCTAATAATAAATATTAGTTGAATTTTATTATTATTTCTAATCTACAGCTATTATATGTATTTGAATATCCCAATCAACTTTAAATACTATTAATAAGATTCAATATTGCATAATCGTTCTGCATAATACTTTTAATTAACTTAATTAAATAGTATGACATCTTAATATTATTTTTTAATCTATTGTATTACTCTATATATGCATTTTTATGTATATGCACACATATAAAATATTTAATTAACATAAAAAATGAATTTTGCTATCTTTTTATTCTTAATACTAGATGACTTTTTAATACCTCGAAGACCCCCCCCCCCTTTTTAGGCTCTGGTTTTGTAAGAGAAAGTAATTGAACTTTAGAGACTTAGATCGTTTTTATTTCTTCATATTATCCACAAATAGTATATTTCCTTACATATCCTTACATTTTCATTATCGTACATTGTATTAAATAATACTTTCTTTAAATGCATAACAGAAATGATAAATATATATTTTTTTTCAATGATTTATTTTCTTTGCGAAAGAAATCGCTTATTTGGTCGTATTTATAAAACTCATATAGTCGTTAACGGTAAGCAATAATTATGGCATCCGAATAACAATGCAATAGAAATCTTTGTTGTAAATAAATCATTCTAGAGAAAAAGGAGATAAAGTCTTGTCATTATTCCTAAAACAATTTGATGATTCTTAACAAAATTATATTTTAAATATATAAAATAGTTTTTCTCATATATAAACTTTTATGATCATTGTAAAATATTTTGTTAAGTTTTTAAATATATTATCATTATTGTTATATAATATTATTTTTAAAGTAAAATTGGTACATGTATCAATGAAATACAGCAATACGGGAGTTTATATGTAGAAGTATCAGTTTAATTTATTATCATAAAATAATTTGTTAATTGTGAAAAAATAATATTTAACTTATTGTATAGTTATATAAATATATTGTAGACATATTATAGTTACTTAATAAAATAATATAGTATTTCATGACTTTTTTGGCTTATTTTTAATGCATATGTTTTATTATATATTTATTTCATTATATCTATAATGTCGATTTCAATAAATAATAGTGAAACTGACTAAATATAGAGCTTAACTGTCGTTACTTTCGTTTTTCAACTCCGTTCTTTTACTTATTAGCTAAACTACCTATTAACGAAACTTTAGCATACCTAAATAAACACATAAATTAATTCGCATGTGTTCACAAATTATTGAACTTTAAAATGATAGAAAATCATGTTGTTCATTATATTTGGTAAAGCAATCTATAAATATAAAATTAGAATAAAATATGTATAAGTAAATTTTGAACGAGAGATTCGAGTACTAACGTTTAAAAAAAATGAATCACTGAATCTTTATTTGTAATTATGTCATGGCTAAATACTACTTTCAGTCATAATTGTTTTGGAATTATTTGCTAAGATGTACATAATAAACATAGTCACAGTTTAAGAACATAAGATTATTCATTTAAACTACAGAAAGACTTAAAACTAGACAATGTTTATGTTCGCTCGCTAAACATTTCAATACCGTTCAGTGAAAGATAGTAATGAATCATTATTTTTGGTAGCTAAAGAAGATGAAACTCTTCAAAATGCTTATTTATAACTGACTCATTACTCCTTTCACTACCAGTAATACAAAGATACTAGTATGTTTCTGCTACCGTTTAGAGGTTGAAACCTAATTCCTAAAATTTATGTTTATAATATGTTGATATAGATTTGATAGCTTATAGAGTTTAGTAATGTGCAATTTAATAATGAATAACGATAATTACTGTTAAATACTATTTTTCATCCACATAACATGATCGCTGGAAATTATAGAGAACTAATATCAAAATGTGATGTTATATATTTCTCGTAATTAGAGAACCAGGTCTTTTAAAATAGACATATTTTAATATAAGAGTTATAAAGTTTTTCAGCATGTGTAATAATTTATTACATTGATTATTCAAGCAAAATTAAATTTCTTTGAAATAGTTTTTACAATAAAAATAACACGTGCCTTATTCTATCAACGTTCAATTGTGATAATTATCCTCACGTCTATATAGTTCTTGTTATTTTATCTATCAATATCATCAGAATTAGTAGTGTCTAAAAATTGAACATGAAAATCTCAAGTTTTCCGCAATAAAAAATAACCACATTTATAATACTTTAGCGAAAACAATTAAGAGAATGATCATGCCAGTAATTATTTCTCAATATAGAAGAAGGATATGTTAACAGATGGTAAAAGTAGTATTTCGATCATTTCTTTAACATTGTACAAATAAACTTTTATGCCAATCGCGTTTCATATTTCTGCTTTATTTAAGTCTATACCTCTTGGTATTACTGAAAGTTTTTGTTTTCGGTAATTATATCAATGCAGACAAAAAGTAAACTGGCATCATACATATTATACTTCCATTTTTTGCTACACTATAAACACTTTACGCTTAAATTAGCGAAAACAAAAAGGTCAAGCAATTAGCAAGTACGCATAAATAAATAATGTAGAGTAGGTTAGATACGCAGTGTCGGGCTATCGAAGGAATGGTGTGAAGGTGCAACTCCTGCTGCACAGGCGGCAGCGGCGGTCGCGCGTCTACAATCTAAAGGAAGACATTGCCAAAGGTAATGGTCCTCTTTGTACTGTCGGAGAATCAAGCGGCAATAGTGTGTGCGGAGTATATAAACGAGATCATGAAGCGAGAGCGCGAAAGTCCCGCGTGCGCGTATAAGGAGAGACCGAAATAAACTAAATTTAAGCGCGACTAAAGGAATACTGAGCATTGAGCCGAGATGGTGCAGTGGACCAGACATCCCGGAGCGCGGATCTCGCTGGTCCTCACTGGAGCCTGTCGAGTCTGGGCAGGAGGTCGAGGTCCGTGTCCTCTGGCTGGTACTGGAGCCGGCCGCGCCTCGGTATCCGCTGCTGGCGGCCCCGATAGCCCGACCGCTTGCCCACGTAGTCGAGGATGCGCCGGTTCTCGTTTATCTGCCGCTGGTCCTCCATGGCCTTGCGCCGCGCCAGCTCGAGGAGGACGCGCTGGCGCAGGACGTCCACCGAGTTGACGATCGACAGGGAGCCGATTCGCTTGCCCCGGGCGTGGCTGGGATGTCCTCCGCTCGCCTCGCTGCCTTCGATGCCAGCGCCGCCGCCGCCGCCGCCGCCGTCGCCGTCGCCGTCAGCTTCCGACCCGCTCACGCTGTACTCGTCACCCCTCTCGTCGAGCAGCTGCGGCTGTAACGGAGACAAGACTATTAGGGCGGGTTTCTTTGATTGCGAAATTCATTTAGACGAAACAATAGAAATAATTCAAAAATTTTAAGTTGGCTAAATTAATGAGAATTTTGCAGTTTTGTATCATCATTCATTATCGAATATTTGATTAATGAATAATATGTGGCAGTCTTAACGGAATTAAACTTATTTAATAAAGTAGGCAGTTTTTGTCAATAAGTTTTGAAAAAACTTTTAAAAATGTCCAACTGGAATTATTGACATTCAAAAGTGTCATATTTTTTTTTTAAATAATCAATAAGTATTCAATTCCAACTAAAGTGGGATACACACACGCACATACGTACACAAATAAATCTCTCTAAAATGTAGGTAATCTTAAAGCGTGAAAGCAAGAATTTGGAACAAAAAGCTCAAGCGATATTCTGTTATCCATATGGAACGGTATAATATCACAATTCTTTCAACTTTAAATTGCAGTTTATTACTTTTTATTTTGATTTTCAAACTGTAGTAACCGTACGTTGTGAAATATAACTAGGTAACATTTGTATTGAAAAGAAACTTTTATTTAGTTCATACACCAAGTTTCTGGTATAGATATTGTTGTTTAAAAGTAGACAAATAATTTTATAAAACTAAATTAAAAATGCATTCTTAAAGGCAAGCAATACTCTGATTAAAAATTTGTACCATACCGACAATGTATTTTTAACTCTTTTATCAGTATTTACAAAATTTAAATAGATACACGTCGTCGTATATTTATCTATTTAAATACAACATGAAAACAGTAAAACTGCAATGTTGCGTTTATACTGACTCGTCTTAAACGTTATTATTTTTCGTTACCTTGCTTCTGATACAATACTGTTGACAAATGAAAATTTTTTATTTATATGTTATTGTACGCTGCAAAAGAACTGGTTTAAATTAGATTCAACATTATTTATGAGGATTCTTAATCTTACTTTGCGATAATGTAAATGCATAGTGGATAACAAATGTAAATCTAACCTTCTCTTAAAGAAAATACTCCTGTCGCGCTAGTTCTGTGTAAAATGTATAGCTTTAAATCTAACCTGCAGTCCTCATACAAACAAGGAAAAACGTATTTAAGCGCGAAAAGGTTTCGTATAAAATTGTAAGTTAAATCACAAGTATTCATAGGTAAGTCGTCGTAAGTATTATGTACCGAGTAAGTCTTAATATTTCAATCAGCTGATAAATCAATCGGACTGACCTGCAGATCCATGTCCCTGTGCGTTAGGAGCTGTATCAGAAAGTATTGGTCATGATCTATAGGAACTTTCGCCCTTTGACCATCGGCGTAGATGAGGGGCGTCGAATTGACCATGGTAATTAGGGTCGTCGTTGCTAGAAGGCTGACTAGGCTCATCACGTGGCGTGCACCTCGATTGACCTAAAAATCAAAGTGCACATGAAAATGTAGCAAATTTATTGATTCCCGATTGGCAACTAATCGAGTTAACCAATTTGAAATCGTTCGCGATTTATCACCAAGTCAATTACAACTTGCCCTAAACAGGGTGGATAGAATCTTCATGAGCATAGTTAGGCCATTAACATTATAATTCTATTGATATAGTAGTAGTATCGATTCAATAACAATTAAATCCATTGCTTATAACTTTTATACATATCGTGTCATTAAACGTGATCGCAGAAACTCGTTATATTAATTATAAACAGAGAACAATACATTAAAATACCGAACTATTAAATTTTCAGAATTCTACCTAAAAAAACTCCATTTTTTAAATTTTGATAAATTATAATTTGTAAGCGAAAATTGGAATTTTATATGGTAAATTATAAGATTATAAGTATTCCAGTAAGTAAATGTATGTTGGGGAGAATTGAATATAAACATGTCCAGGCATCTTTGTGAATTGTCTTGCAAACTACTTAAGTAAAATAAATAAATTTTTGTCTGATCAGGCAAAAACATGATTGATGATCAGATAACAATTTTATTAATGATCAAAATAACCAAAGTAAAATTGGCATTTAACAAATCACGACTACGTAATATGATGATGCTTATGAAATTGTCTTTTGATCATGCGTCATGATGTAACTCCATGAACAATAAGTTTTGTTCATAGATATTGTTTCTGACTTATCATGCTCATGAACGATCAAATTTCATGCATAAACATTCACAAATAATATTCCCACGGATTGTATGTAACATGTACTAAGATTTAATACAATTATATAAAACGTGTACTATTAAGATCAAATCTTTAATATCTACATTTGTAATCGTTTAAGATTTACGGTATATTAAAGTTGCTAAACAACAAATTAATACATATATCACATTAGGTCCTGAATCACTACTATTCAATATGTCATGTGCGATAATAAGATATGCGTTACATATGTACAGTATGTATTGCTGCAGATGAAAAGTTTTAAATCAGTGTACGACTAACTTGAAACAATACTTTAAAAAGTTTATTAAGTTGCCCTCAATCAATAAAAAACGACTGAAAATCTAATTTTTTAAATTTTCTGCATTTTATTTACAAAATAATATTTTAATATTTGATTGCAAATAAAGTCAATTTTCTATGTAATTATCACTAACGATCACTTACTGTACTTACTTCAAATCCCTCCCCTCCAGTTGATTTTTCTATAATTGTAGTTAAACATACATATTTTATTTTCACGAAAACATGACCAAAACCTAGCATGGAGAATTACTGTATAAACAATCAGAATCCGTACAGGCAAACATTTATCTTCCGTAGTCTTTGCCCGCTTATGCGTATAAATTACGTACTTTCAAAATCTGACTTAGTGCTGTTAGCGCTAAAAAATGAACTTTAAATAGAGTTAACTCGTCATAATAAATCGTTATTCAGAAAGTTATGATTACGAGAAAAGAATCATATATATATACACACATATATGTATACATGTATATGTATATGGAATGAGTAACGTAAGTAAATTGGGATGTGTTTGTTAGCCTTGCGTAAGAATCTATGCTGTTATATTTACACAAAATTACCGAGTAACTTGCAACCTACTGACACTTACTTGGTGAAAATAAATTCGGCAATTAAATCGTATTTATATTATCGTATTTATAGTATTTATATTATCCGCAAAGAGAACTCGTGTATTGTTACAGTGAAGTGGCTATTTGGATTTGTTAATTTTCTGCCAGGGCTCTGTCGACATTTTCCTGTTTCCTAAATATTGAACACCTGAAAAATACATGATCTCCTTTTGTTAGTGTGTGCAGGAGATCGATCTGGTTGGAAAAAAGAAGTAGGAGAGAACAATTCATAAAAGTTACCGCGTGCGTCGAGGCGCGTACTGAAATTGCATTCCAACATCCACTTGAATACTATAGCTTTGGTTTTATGCTCGCGGATAAGTATCGCCGCGCACAGTTCCATTCGAACAGGATTAATACCGAAAACCGGCTGCTTTTTGCCTACCAACGACGTTTATTAGAATCTCTCTCACGCACACCTAACAAAAATATGTTACAGCGTCTAAAAATTTAATTCTTAGAAATTTACTTCCTCAAAAATCAATACTTAAATACAGCACACATCCAAAGTTTCGAAGCAGATCAATACGGCTACATCGACCTTTTTTCACTGCCGTGCTAATCGATCTCGTATCAGAAACTTGCATCGGTGTCATACATACAGTAATTTCTAGGGTTCTTTAGCGAAAGCCCGCTAGTTCCCGGCAAAACTTTTCGCAGCATATTATCTGGTCATTTGTTGGAATTCTAATAAGAATTTCATCTTGTATACGTAGACTAATGTACTGAATATCACTGATTTTTACTTAAATATGCACCCGGATTGAAGTTTCAAGTTTCAAGTTTTAAGGCTTATATTTACGCCTGAACACCAATTATATTATTGTTAGAGTACGGCGCTTCCCGAACTTCGTTCTCGTTCAATTTGGGCGACCAATTATTAATGAACTCATGCACTCGAAAGTATTAATACACATACGTATGCCCCACTGAATTGTACATGAAATATTATATGAAATTTTTCACGTTTTTCAAAATAACTTTCTAATGCGTCGACAGCATGTATAAGTAATTTATGGACTAACGATAACTCATAAACAAATAGTTTTAGTTATAACAAGAATTTATTATAAAATAAAAGGTTCAAGATACGCAGTACACAAGACTTTTATTGATCTTATTATCTTATACATAAATAATAGTTCTTACTAAAATGAAAATAAATAAATAATACTAATAAATGTAACGAGTGACACGGTCTAGTGAATGTAATATTGACGTAATGTTATTCTTGCAATGATAGATCGCAGAGTACGTTACATCAGCCACATTATTTTAATCAACGTTAGATACTTATTACTCGGTGTTGAGCTTGCGATTTCCAAAGGTAATAGTCTATTTAGCTAAAGTATATAAGTCCGTTGCCCTATTAGCGCTTAGAACAAGCCATTAAAAAGTTGGTCCGAGAAGCTATCCGCGCGGGACGCTTACGAGTTAAAAAGCCTCGACGCGGGACTCACACAATTAATATAAAACTTAAACTCTTCGGCCAGGGGAGAGCCGGCGAGCGTGAAAAGGTTGAGCGTAGCCGCTCCATTATCCCGGAGGCGGCGTCGAATTAAAAGCCTGCGCGACAAAGACAATCAGTTTAACGCCTCGGCCCGGCATCATCAAGTTATCGCCGGCCGCGCGTATCGTGCTCGTTATTAAAAACAGTGGCGCGCGCATGCGCATCTTAATCGGATTCCCCCGGGCGCTTTTCGCCGTTAGCCGGGCGGTTGGCTGCCCAACGCGCCGGACGGGGCCGCCTTGCTAGCGAGAACTCGCGCATGGACGGGCCGCTTCCTCGCTGCGTGGGCCGCGCTAAACCCGCGCGTCACGTCGATATTCAGATGAAGTTTTGCGCCAGTCGATATATTAGGGATCGAGTTTGCCCGGCCCTTCACAAAATACCCCTGGGAATTCCAGGGAATTTCAAGGAATGAAAAAACGACGATAAAAAATTTCTTCGACTACCCACCCAAGCTTTGGTATTCAAAGCGCGGTAGATGGAATGCGAAATCCTCTGTTTTTATTCGAGTAACCTCCATTTTTATTTTAGTTTCATTCGCTCGCTGTAACAGCAGTGCTGTATTAATGAACGCGTTATTTTTTAAACACTTTAAATTACGAGGTCCTGGATTTTCATATTAATCTGTATGTGAATGAAACTACGCCTAAATTTATTATAACATGCAGAAAAAAACAGATGTAGTTGAAATTTTGTGTTTAATAGTATGCTTTGCCCTTAATAATTGAACAATACAAATTACTACAAGCTTTATTAAAATTAAAGAAATATGCAGTAATTTGTATGAAGTAATTTGCTGATAAATCTATCTTGTTCGGTTATAACGACGTATCTGTTTTCTAGCTGTGAGAATAGAATAAAAAGATTCTCTCTTTTAAATAATACTTGAAATGGGTTGATGTTGCATAAACTAGTTTTAAACATAAGAGTCTACGTAATTTAAAGAGATAGTCTTCCATTAGCAAAAATACATGAGTATATTAAAACAAAAAATAAATATTGAATTTTTGATAAAAATAATTTAATAATTTGATATGATACAAGAGCACGGTAATTTAGGTTAAAAATGAGAACACTTAATTGCATGTCTGTCTGCTAGAATAAGAAGATTGCCAAGAGATATAAGGATCCTCGCGGCATGACTGGGCTGAGTGTTCAAGTAGATACATGCGTGCTACGGTCAGACGCGCCTTGGGTTGCTCGAGCTGTGCAATTTTCAGATGAAAGAATATCCCTCGCAACGAACGCGACTCGGTGTCGCGGTGCCTGCCACGCATCACTTGGACATCTAAAAGTAGCAATGATCGTCTATTTCTGTCGTGGTGTACGAGTTGACTTTAAACTTGGTCCGTCTATGGCATACTGAGGCTCGTAGTTTATTATATGGCGAAAAAGCTATTTCTGTATGTACTCGCTATTCAAACATCCTCTTCCGAAGCTCTCGACGATACCGCGAGAGTCTGACGTACCGATTCAACGGACCGATGGAGTTGCGGGCTCGACGAGCACTCACCAAATCGATGGCTACGCAGTACGGATGTTGAATAAGGGCCGAACTAGCTTGACGGCGAGTGACAGCCAATTCGGTCATCCGCACCAAGCGCCAAGTTGATCTATATGTAGAGCTCGGCAATCGAGTGGCCTGTACTAGCGCAATAACGACGTTTAAATGAAATCATCCCCTTCATCATGGTGCTTCCGACTAAAAGGTGGTTCGCTCGAACTGGCCGTCGCTTGATTACTGGACACGCGTATTCATTTTTTATTAGCTTCGGATTGCTAGGTGAACATATCTCTTATTACACTTATTAACAAAAACCTACAACGATTAATTATAATAAGCTATGGAACTATACTTTATGTATTTTACAGTTCGATGGCAACGTAGCTTCATTTTTTATGCGAGTTTTAAAAGGATGAATGATATTTATAGAATATTTAAAATAAATTTGTTTTGGATTTTGATACATTTTAATTTATTTGTTCTAAATATCAAGTAATTTTGTGATTTTTTATATTATTTCACATAGGTCAGTTACCAACTATAACTTTGTTATTGATGGTTTATTGAGTTCTCTATTTTTTGAGAGTTAAAATAGAATACGATCGTACGAAAAATAAAAAAATAAAATATGAACCTTCGTAGTAATATGGTGAGAATAAGGTATAAAGATTAAAGGAAAAAATGCATGCACGTATTAAGCTACCTTTGTAAGAGAATATAATGACAGAAATGATCATTACACCAAAAGTCATTATGAGGAACAAACAAGCCAGTTTCCCGCCTCTTCTGTGTTCATTAAATGTTGCATAAAAATATCTCGAATGATCCCAAAAACAAGCGTTATTTAAAAAACAAAAAATCGAACCCTAGAGTGTATGAATGAGAATCACAGAAACCGACTACAACGGTCGATCGAATATGAATCGAAAACGCATTAAGAGGTCGCATTTCACTAACTCATGAGCAATTGACACGTCACAATTGCTGTATAAATATTTTTCGGCATAATGAGCATTCATTCAACAGCTTGGGGGAAAGCGAACCCTCGTCTCTATTTTTAAAAGTGGCTCACGCGTGCTCGCGTAGATACGCCCCTACGTTGCCGTTTACTTTAAAGCACTACTCGTTCACTCCTGACGTCAATATACGTACGATGCGAGGTCTGTCATTATTTAACAACAGCGCATCGAGTCTCTATCTCATCGAGAGGCGCTTTCTCTCTCGTCTATGTCGCCTGCAGCATGCAGTCCGCAATCCATATGGACGTCAGCGAAGCCATTATCAAGAGCGACCAAAAGCTCATCTCATACCACTACCCACTGACGATGAAAAATGTAAGATTGACTCGCTCCATACTGGGAATGGTCGAGTTAAATACGCAGGCACCTGCGAATCCTTACACAGCCATAGCTGATTTTCAATTTCCTATTAGGATCAGACCAGAGGTGTGACGTTGCTTGCATCGGTATATATTTGATTGAACCATTGATACGGATCTTAGATTTGATGCTGTTGCGCGTTCAATTTTATTTTCCGAACCGAAGGAAATCAAGATTCATGGCAAATATTCTTGCGACAGCAATATTTTCACAAATTGTGTTTTATATTTTGAAATTACGACGCTGCGACGCACTGATTAAATTTATGGAATCCGTCTACGGTACGCAGCAAGTCACTTGTGCGAAAGATCTTGATTGTGACTATATATACGTCAATTGAATTTACCAGTAGCTTCAAACGGTAAATTTCAAAGTCTATTACATTTATTAATACTAGGAATAATTCGAAGAATTTTGACGGCCGAGCAAAGTAAATGGTAGTTTTGCTGAATGGTGTGAAATTATTTACACTAAATGACACCGCTTATATTGTATATAGAAAAGGCTCAGCTAATTATCAAAGATAGATAAGCTACACATTATTTAAGGCTAGCTTAATACAATAGTTGTGTTAAATCTAGTAGCACACATCGGAGCCGGTAGAAAAAAGATGTAGAAGTTACAATATTCGGGCTGTACAACGAATAATTGAGTAAATAATTAATTTTTACATACATAATAAGTATGACATTACATTATTAGCCGCGTGTCCAGCATGGTAAGTTTACCTATGAAATTCTTACTGACGAAAACAAAAGGCAGATTTAGGATAATACGTAATAGAGTGGATATAAGAAGATAATTGGTAAATGATCTACAGGTTCTACTTAGGTGCACTTTAATACCGTTGTACATAGTTATTATACCTGTATAAAATTTAATTAGCTTTATATCAATCATAAAAATGGTTTTGTAGCTTTTTCATAACGCAGTCGAGTAAAATGTTTTTCAGTAATTGGTAAGTTTTTAAAAATCATTATATTCATTACAGTTGATTTTGCTGGTTAACGTGTTAATTAAATGAAGCCTTCAAAAATAAAACTAACCTATAAATACACATAAAATTATAAAACACAGTTGAATGTAGTTATTTAATGTATACGTGTACGTACTTGTAAATCAAAAAATGTTATTTAATCAAGAATAGGTACAAACTGACAACATATTTGTCTTCATAAAAATAGCTAGGTTAAATAATGATAACCTAATTACATTAGTTTCATACTTTCTTTCTTTACTCACGGTAATGTGAATATAGGACACCATTAATTGTGAAAGTGTATTAATTATTGTTTTAGTAAAATTAATTTCAATAAAGCGAAAAAAGTTGCACTGACTATTTATAATTTATATTGTTTGCATTTATTCACGTCCAGCCAAATAATATATCTCACTGGGATTTGAAGTGCGAAATAGAAAAATAAGCCAATTAAATATGAATAACTAAAAATGAATTCAGAATTTTACTAGGAATTCAGAAAATTCAAATAAAGGAAGAATTAATAAAAGAAAGTAATCGTATGTATAAATTTAAGTAAATAAGCCAGATTTATACGTGCTCATTTTAAAGCTTTTTACACGCTTATTTTAAAAGCGTGCAACAAGTGCTATAAAATGTAAGCATAACATCCTCTCACATCTAAACTGGGCAATATGGATCTCACTGCATTATTTAGCCATTACGCTTAATCACGTATGCTTTACTTACTAGAATGAAAAAGTAAGAATACGGATTAGTTGACAAAATAATAAGAACGGAATAATAAAGAGAGAAATAGATAAAGACATTTGCTGAAACCTTATCTATTGCATGGAAAATGAAAATGCTTTGCGAAGTGACGGCGAGTGTCGTATACGTCCGTCCAGAATAAAGCTGATGAGAAGCAAGTGCGCCGAGGTAGATATGCCCTGTGCAGTAACGCGAGTGGCCGACTTGCTGCAGGGAAATCAAGGCGACAATGGGCAATCGAGGGTCGCTCGCGCGCGCGGCAGGGCAAACATGTTCGGCCGTGTCGCGGGGCGGCCCCGCGCGGGGAATCCCCATCGGCGCCGGTCCCTCCCTCTCGGCACACACGGAGCCCCCCGGCGTCGCCATGGGGTCGCCCGGGACAATGACCAAACTGTTGCGCTCCCCCTCCCTCCCTCGCCCGTCATCGGCGTATTAGCTAATCGACTCGGCCCGCGCCCACACGGCCCGGGGGTAGTTTGCCGCGCGAGATTATTGCATTACAAACATGAGCGCTCGCGCGCGCGCGCTCTAATTAATACGGCCGCTCGGTCTCGCTGTAAACTAATTTGGAGGCGCGCCGACGTCGAGGGCCGCCCCGTTATCCCCCTGGCCCGTTGTCTGGCAGCTCGTGGGCGCCGCTTTCGATATCGCGCGAGCCTCCGGAGGTTCAAGTCCACGTTTCATCAGCCGATATTGACGCACGAAATAATAGCGGTCGACTGGCACAAAGCGGCCGCCATCTTGCCTTCCCCGCCGGATTTTTACAACCTCGAATATTTGTACTTGGCTTGATGATCAACGTCAACGCTTCACCTGGAATGAACATGTACCTATTTTCTGGCGTGATAGCTGAAACTCAATTGCCGCGAGCGATATTCAGTACTCGCTGACTGACATATTACACTCAAGCCCGCGGTAATGCACGCTTTGGTGCTCTCGAGGTCTTATCCAGTAATACCGATGAAATCCGTAAAGTATAACCTGATGCAATCGATAATTACTGTATTAATGTTATCTTTAGTAACCGTGTTATTTATTTTTAAATCGTGGCTTCACAGTTTTAATTAGCATAAGCCACGTGTCACGAGATTTCATGTAAATGACTATGTCCATATTTTTCAAAATTCATCTTTATTTAATGAAAAAAAATTCTAATGAAAGTTTTCTAATGAATGTATATGCGCCAAGTCAATCTACTCGCATTACGAAATTCTCCAGGTGTACGAAAAAATAGCACCTAATTTAATTAGACCTATGAATAGAGGTGAAGTAGGTCTAACTAGCTCGACAAGCAGTAACAATTTATCTTCAAATCGTCGTCAACGGAATTCGTGCAGAGACTTGTCCCGTTAAGCGAGAATGATTTGATTTTCCCCTGTACAAAAGGCGCC
This sequence comes from Sycophaga agraensis, assembly GCA_018906755.1. Lineage (NCBI taxonomy): Eukaryota > Metazoa > Arthropoda > Insecta > Hymenoptera > Pteromalidae > Sycophaga > Sycophaga agraensis. The sequence continues at coordinate 1,222,391 of JACCIE010000017.1, read as the reverse complement.
AGTGGAGAAATACATGTTTTGGCCCAGCGTAAACGCAGTATTGACAGAAACTGGATTTCGAGGTCTTTTAATGAAACGATGCGTCTTCTGCTTCGCTAGACTGTAACGTGTACTTTGCAATTGGAAAATAAAAGGAAGATCGGCAAAGTTTTATTAGATTTGCTTATTACGTGCACAGGCTTCTAGTTTAAAAGTTATACTAGAAATTTTTGCACATGAAAGTACGATTAAGTAGAAAATATATTTCAAGCGAAAAACTTAAGATGCTTTAATACTCTAACTAAAAATTGTGCGAGATTTATAAGTTTGGGCAAGTGAAAAGTTAGTTTTTGCAAGATAATATAAATAATGTAACATATAACTATAAATAGAAGCCGAAATAAGTTTCAAGCGGGATTTCAAAGACTTAATAAATAAAAAATACATCAATATAATTGCTTCATAATACTTTCCAACAAAAATTCTAAAGACTTTAAATTTTCTTAATATATCAGTGACGTTATTAGCTTTACCGAATATTTTAAATAATATTAGTAATTAATTTCAATTTTTTAAATTGATGGACAAATTATGTATTATATTAGTGCTTGTTACTTAGAAATTCTGATTTAGTATGTAAAGTAAATCATTAAATTTGATCTTGTAGTAAAATTATGAAATAAAATATCGTCTGGAGAAGTGTTTAACAGCATGCGATGAATTTTGTATATGTCATGTAAGTAGTTATAAAAATCTCGTTAATGAATAATTCTGATTTAATATAAATTAATTAAGTCATTTCAATCGATTTCTACCATTATCAACGCCATTTTTAATTTCAAATAGTAAAATTAATTTTTTAATCATTTAAATTATACTTATTTCGTATGTCATAATAACTGTTCTTATACAATGATCAATAAAGGTCGTTAAAAAATTGTTAATATATTTAAGTCCGGCAAGTAATATGAGCAAATGGCTTGTTCTGTAAAAGTGAAAATGGCAATAAATGACAATAGCCTGTGAGAAGGTCACCCCGCCGCGCAACTGCAGGAGGCCATTGTCGGACAGTAGTACAGCCAGGCTTCGGTGAAGGATCAGACTCAGCGGCTGTCGGCGTGGAAATATATGCGGCCGCGAAACAGCGCCGAGCACCGCTTGGGCAAAGAGGCACTTGTAGGCACAGCGCGGAAGACCAGTGGGAGCATTCATCACGACGGGTTCATCGCTGTGGCGGCCCAGCAGACAGTGGCTAAGAATAAAAAGATAAACGCCGCGCGGGATCTTCAGCGACCTGCGGTTGACAGCGCGATCCGGCACAGCGAGGCATTCGCGTGATGCGATGTTTCTCGCAGCAAAATCAATCACTCAAAGTTTATTAGAATACAGTTATGTAACCAGAGAGCATGATTAATAATATTCGCATTGCGAATAGTGGACAGAGAATAGACAAGCGAATTTGTCAAAAGAGATAGTTTTAAATTACTTTGTATTTGTTAAGCGAGAGCGTTGACCGAGCTTTCATACAATCCTATTTTAATTTCTGTAATAATAAAATATTTCTTCAGTTAAAATTAGTTAGAAACAAAAAAATGCAAATTTTATAATTTAATATTTTACTTTGAATCTGGTAGAGGAATTCTCGAGGGAATTTTGTCATATTTTGTATTTTGCGTCTGTATTTATCTTGCTTTTTAAAGATCATTTAGCATGATTAGATTACCCCAACAGTATACGTAGTTACGAAAAGAATTACTTCTGTCTGTATTTAACGTGATTTCTAACAAATAAATATATATCATATAAACAACGAACTATCTTCATATCTGAAATGATGTATTGATTAACAAGAAGGAATCCTATGTCTCTGTCAAGCACTATGTAAATATGTTCGTTGTCAACTTTAGATTCGTAAAATTCTACAGCCTGAAATTAAAAAAGTCGAGGATGGTGGAGAATTTCAAGAGAAGTCGCAAGGAAAGTCAAGGTTCAGATGCATAATATTATACTAAAATGAAGTAAGGTTCATGGACTTTCGGACGAATGGAGTATTTGGCCTTATAAATAAAGCGAGCATATAGTACATCTTCATTAAATTCTGCCAGATATCGTACCATTTATAGAATGACTAAGCCCCCCTTCCATCCAACTTTTACAAATTTACATTTATATTACGGTGACCACACCGACCCTTAACATATGTGATTGCGATTTCTCACGCATATAGTCGTTTCTCCCTGTGAGAGATAGAGGACTGAGCGTATAACGAAGGATCAAGGGACATCATGGTATGTCAGCGGTGAAGCACATTTACACAATACTCGGACTAATCGGTTCGTCAGACAGTGGGGAGGAAGCTCCTCTAATCGAAAGCGGAAGCGCTGTGTTGTACAAGCTCTGGTGCACATTTTGAAATATTTGGTAAAACAAGAGTGAAAATTAGTAAATGATGAGTAATCGAAAAGTATTATTGATTACTTTCTCTACACAGATGTAAATAAAGTGCCTACGTAATGTTAATTTAAAAGATAGTCGTACATTTCTCAAGAATGAGACAATTCTTTACTTCAGCTGGTACATATACTGCCTCTCCAGTCTTGAATAATATCTTCCCCTGTAATTATAAGAAGACGTCAGGCTCATTACTTACAGTCTCCTCATATCTCACAAAAATTAACGACGTAACGAGGCTACATGAAAACTTGATTAGCGCACGCGCCAAAAGGTGACAAATTGAATTACGGCTTGACGAACGACGAAAAGCCTAATAGTTGCAGCCGCGAAAAAGCGCGGGCGTCGCCTCTCTCTTTCGCAGCTCGCTGCCAAGAAAAGTAAACACAATTAGTCAAGCGTGACGAGGACGGGACTGGCCAGAGGTAAATCCCTCGGCCAGCTTCCGATTGGAAAGAGCTTTGAAAGACAAATCATGCGCCCGGGCGCTCTGAATAATTCCTGCTTAATTCGCAAGGATGGCGCGGGCGGACAGCGGGGAGAGGGAGTCGCGCGGACGCGTCACCCCCGCGTCGATTGATGTTAATTGCGCGCCCTCTCGCCCACCGGATATATGTTTGTATAATATATATAAACAGCTCAGACTGTGGCCCCCACCGACGATCCGTCGACGTGCATTTTTAAAAGGGACAGCTACGCTGTTGCGCGGATTAATGAGATCCTTGGGTTAGGCGAGGCAGGAAGGTCTGCGAGGCGGTTGTTGATTTATCACCTGTGTTGCAAACTAATTGCCTACTCTGCTGGCTCTAGCTCGGAGAGTTTCGGCTGCTTACTTGTTGAACCTCGGTAAATCTATAGGACTCGAAATTTCCATAGCAATTGTCTCAAATGCTATTCAATTGCATCTAATGGCCTGTGCGTTCTCTCGCTACTTCACCTAGGTCTATTTGTGTTAGTCATTTATAAGTCATTTTTAATACCAATAATATTTTAGAATAATATTTGTTATCGAATTATTAACATCCATTTTCAGAAGTCCCTTAGAATAATCGTTACGATATAACTTAAAGCAATATTTGAAAAATTTCTTCGGTTCGCGTTTTAAGTCTAAGTAGGTTAATTATAATCTTTTTTGTGAGGCGCCTCTGTGCCTTTATTGAATTTAGGGGGGATGCCTTTGATCTATTAATACACGGATAGCCTGATCCTATCACTACGCGCACCCTTTTAACCACTGTGCAGTCTCAGTTCTGTCATCCTAAGTGTAAAGGATAATCCGATATATCTAGGTCATTTAACAGAGAATACATGCAGTGAAAAGCATTTTTAAAATTTCGTCCCGTTTTCGAATGAGTCTGTATACATGTGCTGCTAGTACAGCGCCTTTTTACGTTTACTTATTGATTATACGTATCGTTTATTTATTTAATAATATCGTTTTTGTTAGCAATTAATTTTAGAACGTGTGTATGAGTTCAGGCATTAACATGTATCAGCTTTGAATTCAAAAGGCTTTGTTTAGACGTATTCGACTTGAAGGTTGTTTCACAGCAACTTTAGTATAATATGCAACGTCCGGAGAATCGAATCCGGTTGACTATTGTTTCCCAAAAGATAAGTAGAGCCAAAAGGAAAAGCTGAACAGTGAAAATGCTGTTAATTTTTCTCGAGGTTGATAACCGTGGGCGACAAGAAGTTTTGGGACCGCGCCAAGCGCTCGATGAACGCACGTTACGTCGTTGCGTAGATGTGTCTCTTGGAAACTGTAGATGGGGGACACGGGATTGACTGTCCAACTCGGTGCGAGAGGATGAGGAGAGGCGATCCTGTATGTTCGTGGTCTCGGTGGAGGACGTGTAAGTGTAGGAGGACGTAATTCATCGAGGGTGGATTCGTGAGACCTTCGGGAAAGGCGTCCAGATTCCCACGTATTCGTCAGTATCGTACGTCGCGGAGTCTGCGGACGCGCGACATCGCGTGCGTTGGCCCGAGAGTGGCAAGACCGATCATCTCGAAGCGCGTCACTTCAAATTGAACTTAGCGAAATAAATTCACGTTTTCTTCCCCGACGAAGATATGGTATTATATCAAGACAAATGAACACATACCGAGATATGTACATTTATTTGATGTGTATTATTCGGCAGTGTTTAGCTTGTATATCAATTTGCAAATAGAATGAAATTCACATTTACTTCATAATTTTATTTGTATTATTTATTAAAAATGTATTGTAGCATGCGAGAATGATACTTGATTGTCATACAAGATGTTGCTAAAGTCATTTCAACACTTTTATCAAAATTCAAGCATGAAAGACTTTGTGACAAAAAACTGGCATGTATAACGATCTCCTAATTTTGACGATTTGTCGATTAACTGGAATCGTCGCCAAATCTTGCGTCACCGATCATTCAATGAGCGCGTTCTTATCGCCACCGGAAGTTTCTTATGAAAAAGTATCGTAATGAGCACAAGCGGTCGACCTAAATAATACAAACGGTCGAGCAGGAGGGAAAGAAAGAAAAACATGCGGCGCTAGGCGCATGGCGCCTACATAGCCGAGCTGATAACGCGAAGGCACCGCCGCCGCCGTACGGAATTGCACAAACTTTGTCATCGAGATCGCGCTGACGCAACTTCGCAGAGCATCAAAGGGCTTCGCGGGCCGGCGCTTTCGGCGCGACTCCGCGTCTTTGCGGGGCCGAGTGACGCAGGTAGGTGATGCCGTCTTCTTATCTCGCAGCCTGTGTGTCCCACTGTGTCAGCGCGGGCCGGCCTTTCACCGCGCGGCTCGTTGTGCTCCGATCGCGGCCTCGCCGTTGATTAAAGATGCTCGTACAAAGCGAGGACAATGCTCGTCATTCGCGGGAACTTCTTGCCCGCCGCAGCGATTTCCGTCGGCGATGCCGCGCGCTTGCGCCGCCAGATACCCGCGGGATTTTCATAATCGGGGCCGCGGCGCCGCGGCTTCGCGGTAGCTCTCGCTCAAGGGGCGCGGAGTAGCCGCTTTGAGCAGCTAATGCTTCGACCCGATACAACGCCAGTGTGCCGTCTTGTGCTCTTGCGCCGCGGTTTCTCTTGTTTCCGATGAACAATACTTGGGCGATAACTTGTGTCGCGTGGGCTCATTTTCTAAAGCGCTGCAGCTTCATGACATTTCGATTACGGCATCCACTCGTAGCTAGTGAGATTGCCACGTTGCTAATTACATTAACATCCGTTAAAATTATATGACTGAATTATTTGAGTTGCGAAAAATATGCCGAAACTGCACCTGGTAATTTCTATATAAAGATAAAAAAGAAAAAGTAATTTCCCTTAATTGCTAGGTAATATTGTTACTTTTAAATTATTTAATCGTTGGCGAAAGTTGCTGTAGGATTCCATGTGATAGTTTTATTTAATTTCATGTAAAACCAAATATTTCAGTTTAATATTGTAAACGTTATCTACACTATTTTCTCATATAGAATTCAGTTAGTAAACTAAATTATAAAAATAAAAAAATTTTTTGCCGCATTGCATAAAATAACGAAAGAAAAATAAAAGAAAAATACATTTTTCTAATAATCCTTTTGTTACGTTTCGGGTACATTTGTATAAAAAATGTGAATTTTAGCAATAACCAAGAAACTTGAGAACGCGGACGTTATTCTATGTAAAAACTCGGGAACACATGAGTACGTTTACGATCTCGTTAAAAAGTTAGTATCTGTAAAATTTTTAGGTAATTATATTAAAGACTTGTGCATTACTTAGTATAATATAAATACGATTGGCAAGATATTAAATTACCAGCAAAATAAGGAGTAATTGGAAAAAATTAGAAAAAGAAACTGCCGACTCCGCGCCCATGTTTTAAACGTGCAATGGTGTAAGTACGTATACGCTTGATCTGTTTTAAATTCATCTCGAGATTGATTTTAATTCCGTATTAGCACAGGATTACGTTCTCCTTTGCTGAGACAGATTATCGTGGAGCTCGTACATATATATATATTGCAGAACGAAAAAGCGTCGAATTACCTGGGACGATAAGTGGACAGAATACAGTGATCGTAAGTTCGCGCACTCGTTTGTTTTAAAATTCTCGCCACTTCGTATGCAATTAAACGATACAACGCACTAATGAGTCTCGCGCAATCGAGAAGTTTTAATTGTACTCTATTAGCATCAGCAGCGTCCCTGATCGCGTATTAAATTGATAAACATCAATTTACTGATGCCTTTCATTACGAGCACCCGTTTGATCTCGAGGTGGATCGCGAGGCTTATAAATTCCGCGCCGCAGAGGAACAAATAAACGCGGAGGCTATCGATACATCCGAGTTCTCACAGTCCGGTCCGAGGGCACCGAGTTATAAAGTCACCGAGGGCGCGTGCCACCTCGGCGCTTTTTCTCATAAGCCACAAGTTACGTTTGCCGACTTTACGGTTGCAATATCTTATGATTAAAAGATCCGAATGATAACGTGCGGCATAGTAGCTTAGATTAACTTCCAACCCTATCTTTGCTCTTTCTCTATCTTTCTCTTTCTCCCACTTTGGCCCGCGCGCGTGCAGCACTCAATCCATTGCGATAATTATATTCTTGCTTGGAATCGCTGTAATATGAATCCGGGTATAGCTTACGTTCGCTTATTGCACAGGTTGCACTTGCTAAATAAGTTCTTTATGAAGTAAGGTAAATAATATCTTCCATCTATCTGTTAAAATAAATTCTGCGAGCGACTTGCAGACGCGACTGCCATTACAAGAAATATCTTTTTACTTAACTAAGTACACTTTCTGCCTAATATTTCCGTTTCACTGTTCACACACTCTTGGTTGAGATTTTTCAAATAGATTTGTATTTAAATTTAGTTTACAAAGTCCTTATATTATAAGTTAAAATAATATTTGGGGCGCATATGCGTTACAAGAATTTCATTGCAATTTTACTGAAGATAAGTTATTTTTTGAGAATTTTAGTAAATCGTTCCATTTTTAAAACATGCTGAAATCTAAGTCAAGAAATTCTGGACAAAAATCTACACGGTTATTATCATATCACGAAAGTCTCATGAAACCGTGTTGATAAAGTTATTTATAGAAAATATGTTATGGTTCAGGTAACCTTACGTTCTATTTACTTTCGCAGTAGATGTGTGAAAATTGTAACATTTTCTAAAATTATTATCTTTTCTAAATATAAAAAAAATTATGTGGATCAAATAGTTACATAATTTTGTCACATAAGGAAATACTTTTCAAATGCATAATATTTTACTTAAAAATAAATAAGTACAATATATAATAATTACGTACTTTCGAATGAACTTCTTTTTATTTAGAACACTAAAAAGTATGCGAACACTTCTCAGAGCATACGACAAAAAGAAGCTATAGAAGTTTCTATTATAGCTAGTATTTTTTATATTAAGAAAGTTTTGTTACCAAAAAGATTAAAAAACGCAAATTTCTCAAATACAACTAAAAATTTCATGTACTCAAGTACACAAAATTGTGCTGCTTGAAAATTGATATAAAACAATCTTTAACGTGAAATTGTATAAAAATTGTATAGACAATTACAATTATTGAGTAAAAAATCTCAAATGATAGAAAAACTTCGTAAATGTTATTGAAAATCTAGTTTTCTAGATTCTATCAGATACTTTTACTCTATGTGGGGTGTCATAAATAATTCTAAATTGAATTGTTATCAGTTGTTTTTACATGTTTCGCATGTTCATACGTTCCTATGTGCGCAATTCTTTTTATTCAAACGATTTAGCGATATGATAGACTATAAAGCTAAGTTACATACAAATGGAAATTCCATGTTACAGTTTTCATTAGACTCAAAAAAATTAAAGGTAAATTCTATATTCATATATCATTGTCGATCAGAAAAAAAATATGAGCATCACTCTTTCATTACAATATCTGAACGAGATCTACTTTACTGAGAAAGTACAAATAAAAATGTACTAAATTGATGCCTATTTACTCAGAAATTTAATATCTTGTGATATAAAAACTATAATATATCTTTCAATAATTAGAAAGCGATAAATGAGTAATTAATCCGCCTATAATTTTATTATTAAACTCTTTTTAATGAACTTTGCGATCAAACATTTAATTTCAATGACGCAAAGTCTTTGTCGTTTGAAAGTATGATTATGTAACTGTAAACGATTTTCTGTAATAATGACTCTGTACATGTAACTTTTTTTATTGAAAATTACCAAAAGTTAACCAAATTTAATTTGAAGCCATGATTATATTAATAATTGCAAGTAAATCTAGAATACATTGGAGCGATTACAAACTAATGATTGTAAATTGTCGCGAACAGAAAATTGTTTTTATTTGACTTATCCCGAATCTTTTTAACCAAACAGTAAACAGAGAATATAATAAAGTTAACATTACTTTTAATAAAATTTCTGAAAAAATTCTTAGTAAATGTCTTAAATTCACGGCAATGATATTTAATCAAATAGAGTCTACCAAAAATTAACTATAATAATCGGAAAAGCTCTAAGACGACACGGCGAAGTTTTTGTCTCACATCAGATTAATGTATTGAATCTACAGCGAAATCTTGGCTCGCATCTCAGCCGAGTACGAACCGACAAGTGGATCTCACATCCTCGACTTGTCGCTTATTTATCCTTGTCAACTGTACCCGGGCTCTTTCGTGATCTGAGATAATTCGAATGGCAACCTGAAACCTTCGACCTACGGTTTGGGGCACTTTTACTAGACGATGACACGCGGTTCGCCGTGGGTTCGAGTTATTCCTCGTCGCACGTCCCCTCGCCGTCGGTCCTCGCACCCCCGCAGCCTCCGCTCGCCGTTTGGTCTTCATAACCGAAGAATTTCGGATGTTTACTTTGACGCTCATAAAAAAAGGAAGGCATTGTGAGCGAGTATTGCGGGGGGAGCGTCGCGCGAACAGCTCACAAGTCTGCTTACGGGGTCTGGCCGATTGATTTACTGGTCGTAACTGCTATTTTGCCGCACGTGCTCCGAGTTACTCCTCACCTTATTTTCCATTTTGTCCGGTTGATATTCAGTTGGCGTGATCTCGAGTCACCTTTATATGAACCCGTTTAATTCAGCGTCCATTTTCATAAATAATACTACGAGGCAATAAACTAAAGCCCCCCCCCCCTTGAATTATTTAAAAAAAGTTAATGTAACGTAGCTGTGTCTACATTGATAGATTATTTATAAGCATAATTGCACGCACCGGCGGAATTGCAAAAACTTTACAGATAAATATTACGAAATGGTCGAAATTTAACTGGTTCTATGTACGACTTTCGAACGATTATGTCATAAAACTGTGCGGAAAAAATTGTAAGTAAATATTTATTAGGATTTGTGTACCGCTTTAAGTCAATATCAATTTGATATACTTTTTTTATAAACCTGATACAACGCTTCTTATCAATTTTGGGTTCATCGATGTACAGGCGTATCGTCAAGAGCACGCTAAAGATATCGCGGAACAAAATTTCAATTTGTAACTCCTTATTATATTGAGAGCATGTCCCACTCAAAGAAGTACGATTTTTTTTGTAAACTATATCGGCTTTTTTGTTAAAATAAATATCGGCTAAGCAGGCACGAAGCATTTTACTCGAAGTGATCAAACTGGAGTAGCGGACTCCCAGTGCAACCAGTTTCCCCCAGGCTGATTATGGCAATCGAGCAAATAAATTTGGAGCCAGGGAAAAGCCAGCGAGCAACTTTCCGACAATTGGCCGTTACGCAATGATTCGAAAGCACTGATACCAAGAGGGAGCTTCTTTCTCGTAAGCGGAGGAGAGTCGCCGTTAAAGATAAAAGCACAGAGATAGAAAACGAAGCGCTGCTCCGAATGACTTAATACCGAGGCGAGCGACGAAATCATATCCCGAGCGTCCTGGCCGTGGGGCGCGGGCCCGATAACGACTGCCAGACTTTCTGACGCAACCGGCCCGCCGCTCGGCGCGGCCCTCGACTTACCGATCTAGGCGTTCTGTCGACGAGGAGGCGGCCTGGGGCGCCGCGCTCACGGGGCGCCCGGCTCCGGGCCCTCGGCTCGGCTTGCCTCGTGCGAGCCAGGATCCGCTCGGGGTCGGCCTGTCTGCGTGCGCCCGGGCTCACGGGGCCTGCCGCCGCGTGTCTAGACGTGCGTGTGCGCGGGGTTGGGGCGCAGGTCCTCGCAGCGCGCGGCTCGCCCGATGTGTGACGTTCGGCGGCGAGCGCGCCGGAGCTTTTATAGCCCGGACGGCAGTCGGCGCGCCAAGCGGCTTCGCCCGGCGAGCCTCCTCGCAAGCTCGCGCACGCACTCGCCCCTGGTGGCCGCGCGCACCTTCGCGCCCCTGCCCGGCGAGCCGGTGCCGCGCCGCCGCGCTCTCGACCTCCCAGCACCGCTTACACGTTGTGCGCAGCAGCCTCGCCCGGAGGTGTACGTACCGCCCAGGATTTTTCCCTTCCTCTTTTATCGCCAATCCAAGGAGATTCTCAGCTCGGTTTACCAGCATTTTTTCTCTTGATAGCGCATGAGACCGCTCATTTTTCTACTGACACTCATTTTCCCAGTCGTTGACACTTTATACGATCGTTCTGATAATTTGAGCGCATGTGTTTCTGCTGATACTGGTACTTATCACCGATGGATTATTTTTTCGGATTCAAATATATAACCAACAATGCTTACACCAATAAATTTATTTAAAATTAGACATCCTTCATGCTTCTTGCAATAAATCATGACGTTCTAACAAAATTTGAGCCTTAACTTAAATGCCTTCATACATCCTACAATTACATTATTTTCTCGTAGATCTATAATTGAATTTTGACATCATGGAACTGTATGCATTAAACTGTCTTCTCGTATTGAAAAACTATTGCAGCTGATGTATAGGCTCTTGGTCGTTTATACTATAAGTTATTATAATATCTTTCGCATCCGCAATAACTAGATTGTTATTAGATAAATAAAAACGCTTAGGTTTACTTTGAATGCTGTAAAAAATACACAAAAACTTTAACCGTGGAAACATTTTTCTATATACAAAACGCTGCAAATTTCATAGGATCATTATTTGTATTCAACGATTTGTTTACTATTTCAAAGTTTCATAAACAATCTATATTTTAAACTGCCGATATACATGGTTTGTAATTCCATACTGGACAAGTTTCACTGGATAATACATGAACAAAGTTAACGAGTGGAACGTTATATAGCATAAATGTGTTGACAATAAATATAGATCAAAGCTCGGATCAAAGCATCAATGGTACCCTTTGACTACTTGTATAGATTCAGAATTACATTGGAATAGTCATTCTTGCAAAGTTCCAAAGCTTAGTTTATAGAACTTAGGCGAATACCAGGGTTCGTACTCTAAACATCTTAATAATAATAACAATGGTCAAAAAATATGTTCATTAAAGTTACTCTACTCTGGTGAATTTTATTTATATGCCTTAAAATTTATTCATAAAAAATTTAAAACTTGATTCTTGAATAGTATTTTGTGACTTGATATTTTTCGACAATATCATTCTTTTATGAATTTATATTATCTTTACAGTCAGTCATTTGATTTACAGTCAGTTCTTGCATACTACACGGAAGTTCAGATTTCAATTCAATTACATATTTTACGTTCGTGGTATTTTTAAATAAGAATGACAAAGCATTTTTCATGTTCTTGTTAATTTGATTGTATATTTATACATTATACATTTATATATTTCTATAAAGCTATAGTTCTAAATTTTCTTAAACAAGTTTTACTAAAGGTTTGATAGAAGATTTTATATAAAAAATGTCTTGCTTTTATTGCGCTTAGAATTTCTTTCTGGGAATTGCTTGTATGGTTAATTTCATTTTATATAGCATGAGTAAATTTTTTAACATAAAGGATAGGTAGCAATGGACGTTACGTAGAGACAACTTACTGCATAATGTATAGTTTTAAGAAAATGAATAAAAATAAATTTTAAGTTTAAATCAATTTTATTAAACGTTGTAATAATACAAGGAAAGAGTGGTTAATCAGTGTGTATTTTGTATACAAATAAAAGTACTGTGTATACAAGAGTAATAATATTTTTAAATAAATTTAAAATGTGCACAATTCGTGTAAAATGTATTTTTAAATTGTGTATTTCTAGCACAATAAGTACGATTTAAAGAAAGTATAAGAACAAATAAATCTTGGCTAAACCAGTATTTTCAGAAAAAACATCGGAGAGCTTAATTCCTTTTTCAAACTTTTCTAACAATATTATGTATCATTGCAATTAATTTAAGTATTTCGTAAATTATAAAACTGACAATATTGTTACTTTATGTAATGAATTAAAAGATGTTCATATATCTCAGTTTATTTAATACATAAATTTTATTTAATTACAATATCTTCCTTTCATATTTTGAGATGATGCACGAAATCCTGTATTTATTGTTGGACAATCTTTCCTTTCCTTAACTTAGTTTAGTCCAAGAATCTCCACCTTCGTCATCTCTTGAACCTTACACCCCCTCATTACTTCGAATCTATATAGAATATTTACCCACGTACGTGCACACACTATAATACAAACATAACAAATCACTGCCTCAATAATCGAGCTCCCTTACTGGTATTTTTTCGCAAAATGTAGCTTAATCAGGAGAGAGAGAGAGAGAGAGAGAGACGGAAAGGCGGGTGAAATTGGCGCATGGAATCCACCCACGCAAGGCAATTGGTACTGCATTGAGTTTTATCGACAACCAATAGTTTCATCCCGTTACAAGACGCACCAGATAGCCGATAACCTTACATTTCTATACGTTGTTCGACGCAGCGGAAGTCGCATTATTTTATGAACAGTTTTGTCTCCTTGCAAGTTGGACATGCTTATAAATATTCATTTAATTGTAAAAGTAAGAAATTTTAACGTATATTATACCCTAAACTTGATCTGCATGTTTATTGCCTTTAATAGCTTAAAGTATGCGGAAGCGCTCACCAAATGCTGAAACTTATGTTCGAGTATCGATCGCCATAACACCAATCATTCTTAAAGATTTCCTACAAATTATTTTACGTATTTTCATTCATAAATGACTTAAAAATACTTTAATGTATTATGCTACTGAATATTTTGTGGGATTCACAAAACTTGCACTCTGTGTATTTTTTTACGATCATGAGCAAATATGATACCGATGAGGTTAATTAAACCAACTTTCGCCTACTCGGTACATTTTTTAAATTTGAATCCACGTTCATTCATAAGTATTAATTACTATAATTCTTTTAAATTTTTATGAATTCAATCGAGTTTATATAAAACGGTTATAATAATGATCTTTTACATATTTATAAAGACAAAGTTGTATATAACGCTTATTTTTAAATTAATGCATAATATGTACCATAAATCTACAGTTTTAAAGATTTAATCGTTACTACAATTCGTAGTATAACAAAGAATTAAATTGTATAAGTGAAGAAGCCGGAGTAATCTTATTTATTATTATACTGTAAACAATAGCTCTAGGGTTTTATACAACTTATTAATTTTTTAATTATATAAAAAGGCAACTGACAGAAATAATAAATATTATCTGGCAATCCAAAGATTATTGTAAGAGAAATTGCCAAATTATTGTTGATTAGTTTTATTCAATATTTATTGACTGTTCACCTTTCGAACAAGTATTTTATCATTTCTAATACTATAGACTAGAAAACATAAGAAGTTTTTAGTTTTATATTTCTTTTATTCAAAGGATATTCGTGTCACTTGAATAACAATGACATTTTTCTCAATGTTAAGTTTTTCTTATTATACTGATTTCAGAACAATTGGTTAAATAAACGGTTTATCAATGGAATTGAAATTAAATTTTCATAAAACTTTATGTTTCACTCTGATTTATTATAAAGTAGTATAATAAAATCGTAGAATCTGTTTAAATTAGTATTTTGTACCAATTGTTAAAAATAAATAAATTCTTATAATATTGAGTTTAGAGAATTTTATAATACATGTGATCTACTTCATGCTAATTTATTTCTCTAAATTAATATTTTATACAAAAATATGTACATTTATTTATATTCTCAATGCTTTAGCTATTGTTATTGAATTCATGAATCGTTAATAACATATTATAGGAACTGCGCCAAGGTATTATTTTAACATTGTCATAAATGTTATCAAACTGTTTTGCGCTGAACAAGCTTGAATAGTGTATGTAGAAACTGAATCAATTTATTGTATGCTCTAATGATGGCTACAGGTACATCTAAAAGTTTCTTTCACGTCCAACAATCGGTAACTTAAATTTTACCTCACGACTTTGATCACACATTTGATTTTATCGACGGTGTAACAGGACTTTCGTATCTACGTACTTGGAGGATGTCTCGTCTGTAAAATCTTTTTATTTAGCTTATGACGATTTACTATAGATATTTTCTTGCAATAAATATTTGAAAAATAATCAAGTAGATAGATGTAGATTATTGGAAATATTTAATGTTGTCAACTTGATTTATTTGTGATTTTAAGATCCAAAAAATTATGATGAAAACATGAATTATGATGAGTTTATGTAGATCCGTTATAAAATTGTATTCTAAAGACGTAATCTGACAAATAACTTAAATATTATATAAGTTTAAATTTCAAATTTACTTAATCACTGTAAATCAGACGCAAACGAAAATCTAAATGGTACAGTAACTCAAATTTAATTTCAGTAACCCAATTGAATATTTAGTTAAAAATACATCATAATGTATTGCAAGCTAAGACTTTACAATAAATAACAAATAAATATTAAATATTTTCCATTATATATGCTGAGTTTTAATAATAAGCTTTTTTGTTTGAATATAGAAACATACAATATACGCAGTAATAAGTTCATATACTTTGATACGTGACTCCAACAATTTTAGTAAATCAATTTAACTAATTATTGCTTCTATACAGATGTATAGTCTTTGCTATATTAACAGAATATTGATGAAACGTTATACGATTGGATTAGAATATTATTTCATTTTTACTGGGATGAAGTAAAAAGTTATAAATTGACTGTCAGTATATTCTAATCGAATAAAACAATTATATACAAATATTTGTATTAATTGTGTGATGCCACAAATAACGTTTTATAGGAAATTTAAAAGCAGTTCTAAGGCCTATGCTGTAAAATCGGTGTTAATTACTTCCGTTAGTCATAATAATGATCCGCGTACGCTTCGTTAAAAAAAGAGAGAAGGTCTTATTTGGTGTTCAGTGTTACGTAACAATGTTTACTTTCTTCGAACCTCCTCCAATAATCGGTCTCCTCGAATCCCGAAAGAAAGTTGAACGGTAAAAGTTGGAGGGAATGTGGCAACCGTTTACCTGTCATTAAGACTCCCTTTCTTTATTTCAAAATTTTCAGTGAAATCTCAAAAATGCATAATCGCTCCTTTCATTATTAAGCCTACGACAAAATGCTTTTACGGTGAATTCAGCATGTTCGTGCAATATCGATGGTCGTATGAGAAATGTCTATTGTTCGTCTATATGAAAATTGCGATAGTATCGTCTTCAGCAAATAAGGCGCTCGCGTTGGCGGCCCGCTTAAGGCTCCATTATTTATATAAATATTCATTTAGTATGAATGAAAACCTATTCCCATATAATTTCCAACTGAGGAAAGGAACGTGCAAATATGAGAATAATCTGTAAAGAATTTTGCTTCTAACTTCCCAAGATAAGCATGTACTACAGCGGGTGAAGAAAGCATATGAGCGTTATCGGAAATCCCGCGTCTTGTCCCGTGGTTCACAAAAGTTTTTACCACTGCGTGACACAGTAGGGTTATCTTCTATGTTGGAAGGTCATTAGAATGTAATATTTATAGCTCTGTATTCCGGAAAGAGTCTAAAAACAGACTAAACATTATGAAATATCAATGGCGCTATTGTTATTTGGCGACGTGGCGATGTCGTTGACAGACAGTAAATAATAACGGCGCCAAAGCTGATCATCTGTAGATGTATATGCGTATATTTATATTGGCATAAAAATAGTTTCCACAAATCAATTTATTTTCTATTTTGGTATCTATTTATTACTATATATAAAATTTAATACTAAATACAAAATATTTCAATTCTTTAAATACTTCTAAAATAGTTCTCTATTTAGTGATTACTGTCTGTAAATAATTAGAACTTATTCATGATTTGGAAATAAAAAGCTATCGCTTAGATTAAAAGCATATAAATAGGTCTATCGAGAAATTTAAATTATATTTAATTATTCATTATTTTTATTATGACAATGCACAATTGTATAGGTAAATTGTATAATGTAAGTATTTTTTTCAAATCAATAAAAGTCAATTAACGTATGATTGTAATTTTTTTGTAAACCGAAGAAGATTTTCTGAAATTGTCATTGTGATTCATCAAGTTTCTTTATGTAGTTTCGAATCTAATGATTGATCGGTATAATAATTCTAAAAATTGCAATCAATTTTGATAGGATGTGATGAAACAAATCACGAACCAAATTTGCATCAATTTATATTTTATGGAGAAATCTATCTAGAGAAAATGAATAGACTACCTTTAATAATTTATCCTCAAATTTATCACCTGATTAAATTGCATTTTATTTGCTAAAAAGAATATTACATTAAGATTTACAATAAAAATGTTCTCAAGCACTTTTTTAAGTTTCATATATTTCAGTCCTAAATTCTAAACTAGAATTTTAAAAGATGCACGGTTTTTTACAATATAAATAAATATTATTAAAGAATTAATTAAAAATAAAATAAACTAAGAAGAATAATGAGATTAGCTGGGCATGTGAATTGCAGGCTGAAAATATTGTAAAACAGTAATATATTATCCACTAAAAAAAAGGAAATAATTTTCTCAAGATTTTAATAGTGGTGCTAATGGAAAGAAGAAGCAATATGTAGAGTAATTGAAAAGGTCGTTGCGCAAAAGAGTATGCGTGGGTACTTTCAAGGAGATTCAAAGTTAGTTTATAGGTAAAACTGAATATTATTTGTAAATTACATAGCTTACTACCAAAGAAAATAAAGTATTAATAAAAAGTGAAGTGTAAACGAAGTGTTAATTGTGTGCTAAGTGTTTAGTCTTAAGTGTTAATGAAGTGTTATAAATATCAAATTTTTTGAAAATAATTAGTAGTTTTTCTAAAAACTGCCTTAGTGGTGTAAATAACATTGTATATTCAATCTTCATCTGTACATGTGAAAAAAGTTCTTAACTTTTAAATACATTTCAAATGCATGTACTTGAAATAAGATTAAAAGTATAACTATTGGATGAAATTATAAAATTTAATTATTTTATTTTGCTCAATCTTAAGGAGTATATTTTCATAAAATCACCATCGTCATAAAATAGCCGAGAAAATAACGAGTTTCTAAAGATCTGTTACATAAATAATATAAAGAATGTGCATAAAATCTTCAATCAAAATATCTATCATGATTTAGAATAAGATCCCCATAATAAAAACAAAATTGCATCATGCCTGTACGTGACTAGAACTGCTTTTATATGTTGTGAATAAAATAAGTATGTATTCTACGTACAAGATTGAAATTAATACTCCGTTCATATTCTCTGATTCGTAATATAAGGCAGGCACATATGTGATGGACGAGATATGTATATATATCTAATATAAATTTATTTGTCGTTTTAGATTTGCATCAGCATAGTCTAGTGTATTAATCGTGGCTGCTTGTCCAAAAATGAGACGAGAATCACTGATTAGTAAAAAAATGGTTGTAATACTGTACATATTACATTGTACTTGTGAAAATAGATATAGAAGTAAAAGTTAAAAATAGTACTAAGACATATTTTGCTTACGGATTAGCAGTTGGCACATAAATGTACATGCGTACATATGCACATGCATAAGTTAACGCGAGTTTATATATTAAGTTTAAAATGCTTAAAAAGAAGATTCTGCAATAATGTTTTTTCAATTCGATTAGATATTTAAAAAATGGTCTTGGTTCGTATTTGATAAATAGTCAAGAATGAAAAATCTTAAGCGATCGAGCACCGTTCAGTTTGAAATAAATCTGTTGACAAAGACGTGTGGCTATTATACGTCAGTCAGGAATATTTAGGAATGCACAATGCAGGACAATTCATTGCGCGAATCGGCCTTATCGCCGAGCCTATAAAAGCCCGTCGATTTATGGTTCGCCGTACGAGAAAGCAACAGCTTCAAAGAAACGATCAAAGCGGACTCGAAAAGCACGGGCTGCTTAGTCCGGCAGAAAAGAAAAATCGGTTTTTTTATAAGTACCCGCGGAGGCTGCGAGACGCAAGCCACTTAACCGGTGTCGTTTGCCGAAGGCTTTTTGCCGGCGTCGGATATAATACAGGCGGCGTTCGGGGAACTCATCAGCGCGCGATTCCTCCCCGCGGGCCCGCGCCCTTCGCCGGGGGAAAAAGACAGGCCGGGAGGCGCGAGCGAGGCGCGCCGCCGATCGCCAAAAGGAGCGCGCGCGCGCGCCTACACCTAGCCGAGGCCGGCGCGCGATCGTTGAACCTGTCCGCGGCTGCGTGCGCCCGGCGATAATGAGCGCGCGGCCGCGCGTCATCGACAGCTGGGAGACTTTCAAGGAAGCGGCGCGGCCCGCGCTTCCGGCTAACGGGCCCCGGTGCACCGGCTACGTGGCCGGCCGCCCCCGCGGGCCCGCGACGAAATCGCGCGGCGCCGTTAGCCCGGCCGGGCACGTACCAGACGGCGCGGCCGTCCCCGGGGGTTCGGCCGAGGGGGACGAATTGGCGATGCGTCTCGCGGCCCTCCCGCCGCGGCCGGCAACCGGGAGGCTCGCCCCGAATCCCGATGGCCGCTGACATAATCGCCCTCGGCGCTCACTGTCACTTTTTCCACTTTCGCGGTGCCGCGGGCGCGGTGCACCGAATCAAGGATGAGCCCGAAAGAGCCTCTCGAGCTGCCTTTTATCGGGGAATAAATTTCGTCGGGCCGCGTCGCTAATGCGCCTCTGGCTTTTATTTAAATTTCTGAATTATAGCCGGGGCCCGGCCTGGTCTCTTTGGATTATGTATACAACCAGTATGCAAAAATCCGAAGCTCGAAATTAACAAGATAATCATTGATGAATTTGTTTTCCAAAGTACTGTTCAATAGGGCACCCGCCCAATATAAGAGGCCCACGTAAAACGAAAGTCACAACTTGATTTTACATTTGAGATTATCCTAAAGAAGCGTATGTGATGTGTATTGGTGTACGTTTAAAAATCACATTGATTAGCCAATGTGAATAACTTAGGGCACACTATTGTGCTCAGCTTGAAATGATGAACCAGATATATTTAATGATCCGATACGAGTGCTAAAATACTGCTGCAAGTACTGCACTTCGCGCAATAATTCAACTGCAAGGCGCAATAATGCAACTTCATTTGCATTGGCGGTATAAAAGTGCTCTTTCTATGCCTTGTGCGAGCTCAGAGCTACAGCTTAGTGAAACTCAATTATCATATCAACCTACAGTTTTGCCCTCTCTGGATCGAGAGAAAAAAGCTCTGATAATTTAACTGAGATATAAAATAATCGCGCGAGTTTGCGGGGGAAAAAGTTGACGGCGCAGTGCGGCATAAAAGAAAACCGAGGCGCCATACTGAAATAGCACGCGACGACTAGCGCTATTCCGCATGGTTGCACACATCTCGATTGGATATATATACACATTTCGAGCACATAAGCTCGAGACTCCTAGTGTGGCGTTCGAGCGCGTTCGTTGTTCGTGAAACCAATGTAACCGCGATACTCGCGCGATCCACAGCCGACGTAAGAGAGCTTCATGCTCCTTTTGACTCAGCTGTCCTTGTTCATTTCTTCTGCAGGAGATAGACACAAAGCCTCTGCACTGATGTGCACTGACTTGTCTTTCGAGCATTGAATTACAAGATGTACATATACAGGTTTCTCGGCAAGACAATAATCTTTCATACAGGTTCGATCCTTATCACGTTTATCTTGTAATAATATACATAAAAACTCTGAACAAACAACAGGTAATATGTAAAAAGAATAAAGTAAAATAAGTAGTGAAATGAATTAAACGAATTGTTGCAAAACGTTTAAAGTATATTTTAGAGCGGATTATTTTTAATTGCGTAAAAATGCAGCAGTACATCTTTAATTGGAATGTATAGGTGAAGATACATCAATGAATAATCTAATAAGCTTACCGATTATCAATCAAATTAAGTTCTCAAAAAATCGTCAAAAAAATTGTTTCAACATTTTACATATTTCAGGCTGAAGTTCTGTTTTAATTATAGAAAAATACTATTTCACACTGTGTATAGTGTCTCGATGTAATAGTGAATATGCGTATTCTGTTTATCATATTAGCAAATATATTAAGAACACTAGTACTAATTCTCATTTTAGAAATATCATTTATTGAATTAATAGATTTCATTGCAAGCTTGAGTTAAAGTTTTTAACTCAACTCTAGTTGAAAAATAACCTATTTTGCTAGCTAATACAAAATCTAATAATAAATCTAATCTAGGTGATATCAACCTATGTACATATATTTTATATATGATTTCAAACGCGCAATATCGTTTAAATCGACTAACCATAGAATTGCAAAGGCATAAAAGGGTTGTTTATTTTAAAAAAATTCTGTTTTATTCTGAATTATTAGGTGATAGTTTGGATAATTTTAATGAAAAAAGCTTCAACAATTATTTCCATTTTATTTACAATAGACACTGTATAGATTTAATCGCCAGATTTTATATTGCCCATTACATTTCCAACCAGAAGTTGACTAGAATCAAAATTTCTGACAAGCATATTCTATCCATATATTATTGCTAGGAGTCCATGATAGTAAGTATGTAATATACTAACAATTTATATGTTCAAGTAATGTTATGACGGATTTGAGCCTGAATTTGAAAGATTACAAACTTTTATTATTGTAAAAGATATGCAGGTCAATCTATTTATTCAAACTTTTCTTTATTTATTAATTAAAACTTGATAACATTTTAAACGAATGAGAAACGAGAAGCGTAGCGTTTTTTTACTTTGAATCTATTATCTTTGCTTATCTGTTTTAGGAATCCTTTTCTCATTCATATACTTATTGTAAATACATATGTAGGATTATCACGGTGAGTTTCAAACTATAAATAACTAATTGGTTAAATAAACCACCTAATCACATTTATATACCAAAATCTTAGAAGATTCTGGACAAAAGTTAGTTCCAGCAGTATACTTTATGGTATATTGAATATATCCATTAGTCTTCTGAATACAAATTTTTCAAACTCATTAAGATTTTTTATAAATTATAGCTTGAATAATAATTATTACTTACTGTGATGGAAAGTTGACACGTATAAGATTATATTCATGAGAGGAACAAACGTAATGCCAAATTTGTAGTAAAAATCGGTGACCTTGCTCCAAAAAGCTGAAATTATTCTTGGAATGTCCCAATAAATTATTATCGTGTCACTTTATTTTTAAATTATATTTATAAGATTCAATTATTAGTAATTTAGAACTCATATATGTAAATTAATAATTGAATTTACGGTAGTCACATATTATAGTGCATTAACATTCATTTTAAATAAAAAAAAGTATAAAATTTTAAAATGTATTAAAAATGTTTAAAAATAACAGTTTCTAGTAAAGCAAAGTTACAATAATTTTAATTCTTGAATTCCATTGTTTCATCTTACCGCTCATACTTTTCTGTTTTCAATGAAATGTAAAATTTCTTTTTTTGCTGATGATATATGAGTATTACAAAGTCTTTGAAATAATAATAAAAATGTTCCTTTTTGACGCCACATTGAAACGGCCATATTGAATTTTTCAATTTGAAGCTGCATCATCAGTTGATTTACACATCGATTACAATGCTCTAAATGCGAGTCTAAATGTGTTTCAGACTGCGATTAATGACACTAAAAACAGTTTCAATTTAATAAAGTTTTTTCACACATCTATAATCTTTAATAACTTTGCTGTTCGGCGAGCAGTGAGAGGCGATTTTTTGAATTTCAGGCAGTTTTGCAGAATATATCTTTGAGATCACTCGATACGATAATTCAAGGGATGGGACAAGTGACGGCATTGAAATAACAGGGGGACTAAAAAAGGAGCAACGAAACTCTTGCACCGAGTCTCTTGCACCGTGCGCAACGATCTGCGCGACGAGCGCAAAATATTTATTCGCAGCCGCGATCGGATCGCGAGGACACTCCCGCGCACAACAATCGGCCCTCATCCTCGCTTGCAGACAGGCATTAGTCATCTGTGCAAGAGGCACGCACGGCAACGGTAGTCGCGGCAGGTCGCATCGTTTGAAATATATGTGCGGCCGGCGGTTGTACCTACACCGATAGCATTTTGCCGGGGTGCGCGAGTTGCGCTGTCGAGCCCGCGGCGTCGGCGATCGCAATCGGCCGCGCCTTTCTCCGTTTTTAAGCCGGGCGTGGACTTGACACCGATTCTCCTTCGGGCCGCTCGGCGCTGCTTCTTCTTTTTGCTCGCCGGCGGGCCCACTGCATTCGCGCTCCGTCCCACGTACCGAACATGCAGTTTCTCCCGTTTTAACGCAACGATCATTCGTCGGTCGTACTGCAAATGATCCCACAAGGCCTCCGATTGTAGATACTTACAGCTTTCATCAAACTGGGCCCTACATTCGTAACAATTGACTTATACGAGAGTCAATAACATTTGTCTTGTACAGAATTTATAGATTAAGATTATTGATTAGATGAAAACTGGTAAATTCTCCACAAAAATTGTAATATAATAACACGAAGAGTTTTTCGCGTGACTAACAGGTAAATCATTGTATTTGAATCGAAGGTGTACACGATTTATAATATAAAAATTTCAAGCTGCTGACATACGATACATTGACATAGAAGACATGCTATTGAATTCGTATTATAATAGTTTCAGAGAAGCCTTGTACAAACAATTGTATTACATTAAAGCGCCTTATAAATCTAAATCGTCATAACGATAAATCTTACATACATTTGAGGGGTAAGTGTCAAGGCAACTCATTAATAAATTTACGGGTCTGGCGTTGGGGTTAGCGACTACACGCGTGCGCACCGTTTAGACGGGAAGAGAGTACAAGTGACGGGCTTGACAATCAATTGGTATTTCCTTTTATTTTCAATTGAACAGATTACCTGTGCCTGCAGTTTGTCATTTTGAAAGTGCGGTAATATATTATCGTCGCGGTAGCGCGTGAACGCGCCCGTTGACAAAAAAAAAAGCCCGCTTTCCTTTTAATTAATAGCGCGCCGCACCCCGGGAGATATTGGGATCGATAAAGAAGTCGCGCTGCTTTGCCAGACGCGGGCGGCTCGTGTAATTCGAAGGCGTTCTTCCCGCGCGCACCTTCAAAAGTGCGTATACGGAGCGCTGGATTATATACGCAGATGAAAAAGCGCGACGAGGCATCGGCCGAGCCTGCAATTATCGGCTCGCGCGGCGCAACTTTCACATCCCATTCATGAGCGGCGGCTCGCTCGCTCGCCCGCGAGCAAACAAAGCCCGTGACGATTGCGCCGCCCCTCCGCGGGTTCAAAGCGCCCGCGATCCCACGAATAGGATCCAGTCGGGCAGCTATATGGCTCGCGAGGGCCGCTTCTACCCCGTCCAGCCTCCGCGGCACCTGTGCGCGCCTTTCGACCTTCTCGCGGAGTAGTGCGGGGCCAGATCGTTTTCAAGGCTCCGCGTTTCGGCCTCCCCGATCTGCACGATTAATAAAGCGTTCACCCGAAAAGATCGCGACACGAGAAGGAGGCGTTGACGAGGGCGCGCGTACGTACATAAACTGGTTGGATTCGGCCGGAGACGTCGAGCGTTATCGATCGGCGCGGAGATGGAGGCTCGACGTATGCTCCGCGGCTGGAAAAAAAAAAAAAAACGGGCTGGTGGGAGGGCCTCGGGGCCAGTGCGGTGCTGAATGGCCGGGTGCACTTATATTCGGCCGTCTTTCCTTCCTCCGGCGGCGGCCCTCCTCCTTCCTTCTTTTTTTTTTTCCTTCAATTTTACGTAAGCCGGAGTAAAAGTAAAAGCGGCCCGGGGCGAGAGAGTCGTCATATCGGGCCGGCTCGTCAGCTGTGCAGGAAGACTCGAGAGCGTCGTTTCTTTATTATGTTCCTCTCGATTTTTATCCTCTTCCTCGAGGGGAGCCGCGCGCGCGCGCAGCCGAAGGTTATGTGTCGCCGCGCGCCCGGCTGGCTGGTGTATATGTGCGCGCTCGCCGCGTGCCCGCCTGGTTATGAAACGGATGCCCGGTGTCTTTTCTTAAAATATATAGGGATCATTATTCGTCATTAAGTGGCGCGCGGGGAAGGAGAAAAGCGATACGCCCGGGGCGTGTGCACCTCCCGCACGAGCCGCTCGCCGCGCCGTGTCGAAATCAATGAAACTATGTATATGTATGCAGCGCGCGCAGGCCCCGGGATTTGTTTGAGAGAGGAATTTCATTATTTGTCCGCGGCGTTGTACTCCTTGTGCTCCCGGGGACTCGTATGCGTGTATTACAAGCGTAACTCGCTCGCCGCGCCTCAACTCGCATCTCTAATTGCGCCGCTCACATATTACAATAATCGGCCCGAGAAATTGCCGTCGCGTGAGGTATACTTCAAGCGGAGGAGACAGACTTTGAGCAATTGGAGTATTGCCCAAGAACACCTGTCGCCTCCCGTGAAATTTCCTCGGGATATGTCTTCGAGCGCTTTTACACGCGCGATATATAAACAAGTTATAAGCCGAACATTATCATTAATATCAAACGGTCCATAAACGAAGAAGTAGGTGCCTACTATTGCGCGGCTTCTTTCTTTTGCTCCGCGGTGCGAAAGATTGAAATTGGAAAGAAAAAAGCAGAGCGGGAGATGCAGAGAGAGAGTGAGAGTACAGGCAGAAACATGCACTTTAATCACTCTTAATTATTTATACATGCGCTCCTTGGAATACTTTAATTGTCTAACTTTCCATCTTTTCCACCATTCGCGTGTGCACTGGAATAATTTCCACGGACTCGCGGAGCGAGCCGGCGCGTCGACAAAGCGGCCGCTTTGCACAGCCGACCTCTCAACGAGCCACCGGCGCTCCCGGGCGAAAGACCAAAAAAAGAGCCCCGGGGCCCTCCGCTCCCGTGCGGGAAAAGCGATCAGCCGGTCAGCGCGGAGTCGTGGCCCGCGCGATCGGCAAAAAAGCGGAAAGAGAAGGCGCCCCGGCGGCGACTTTCGTCGCACATGCAAAGCGCCGCGGCGCGCACGTGCGCGATTTCTCGCGGCTCCTTTCAAGGTTCGCCGGGGGGGCTGGGCCGTCTTCCGCGCGCGCGCGCGCCCGAGTTCGCTCGAGAAACTGGACGGGCCCCGCGCGAGAAAGTCCCCGGTCGCCTTGCCCGCGGCCTCGGCGCGCCCGGCCCGCGCCTTGACCCTTCTCCCCGGGGGAAGGGCGCGCGCCTGAAAAAAGGAAGAGAAAAAAGGGCCGCCGATCGCTTTTCCCCGGGTTATTATTTGCCCCCCCCCTAGTTCGGCGAGATCGGCGGATCTGGAGCGCGTCCGGTGTCGTTCCGCCGTTCTCGGACGCGGCCCACTTCCGACTCGCGCTTTCCAACCGGCCCTTTCCCTCCGCGTCTAGCGCCCTTGCCGCTCTCGCGTAACCGCGCCTTTTTCGCCCGGGCTAACGGGTTCTTTTCTCTTTTTTTTTTTTTAGAAAGCCCGCCGATATCGCCACCGCCCCACCGTTATTAAATTTTGGAATTTTTTTTTTACGACCCACCGGTCGGCCGCTGAATTTCACGCTAGCCTCCGCGAAGAAAGTTCGCGCGGTGCAGGTGTATTCGCGACCCGCGGCGATGGACCTGGTTGTAGCGCGGATGGCTTCGCTAGCTTTGTAAGGTATCCTTGCATCATTGGTTAATTAAGGAGGAAGCGTTGAAGTTAGCACTCGAGCGCTTCCTTCGGATCTTGTAGTTCTTTTTTTCCGGAGAAAAGTGTCCGAATGTATATTTTCACTGTAGCGCGCCCGTGTAAACGGATCCTTACTTTCTATACAAGTTTGTATGTTGATGAGAGCTCGAGTTAATCAACCGGAAAATGATGAAATTTCACAAATGGTCTGCTTTTCCAAACTGCCAAGCATAACTTTATTATAGTTCTTAATTAGAATCGGCTTCCCGTAGTTGCATAAAATTTTAATTTCAACCAATTCGGTATTGATATACGACGTACTATTTACTATTCTGTATGATGGACAAAATATATTCAAGGTTCGCGCGATAGATATATAAAATCGAAGAAATACGTTTCAAAAAGCTTCACCTTAACCGACTTTTATTAGATTATGCCTTAACCTTCGTAGAATATCAATGATCATTCTGATAGTTGTCAGACTGCGCTTTCAATCTTATTGCTACAATATAGCAAATGTTAAATATTTAAAATTCCCGGCTCTCCCGAGCGTGTTAAAATATAGTAGCCCTTTATGCATGTTTTCACGAGTCGAGTAATTTATCTGATCGTAAAATACTTCAGATACATTTTACTTTAATGAAAATTAATAGCCGCTTCCTTTTAATACCCCAAAATCAGCATAAATAATCGAAAGTGTTGACTTATATCGCATCCATTTTTATCCGATTACACAATTTTTTTTAGCCGACTCCTCAACGCCGATTGGGAATCTCTCGGATCTCCCAATAAACGCGCATAACTTACGCTCCTCCATGCGTACGTATACAGCCTAAGCGCTCGTCGCGGCTCCCGCGAGAAAGTGATTATACATGGGCACGGAGGCAAGTATACACGGGCGATCAGCTGCTAGTGAAACGGAATCCATGGCAACGGCCCTTGTTGCGAAAGACAGTCCGGCGCATCCCGGCGCTCTTAGGGGCACTCGTACGATCCCCAGGAGCGGGAGATAAAGCGCCGGGAGGGCAGACGGCCGCGGCTCGGCCGATAAAAATTCCCCGGCACTTGCGGCGCGTGAAGCCGGGCCGCGAGTCACGTGCGGTGGCCCGGCAACCGTGAGCCGACCTCTTATCACCGGGGCCTCCTCCCACGCGGGCCGCTTCGAGGAAGCCGCTTTTCGGGCGCAGCGGCCTCCACGTCGCTCGCATGCCAACGACGGCCCGCGCGCACTTGCGTCATTACACGGAGACAGCCGCCCCCACCGGCTATCGATCGGCCCTACCCCGCTGGACTCGGCGGCCCCCCCGCCGTCTCCCCTCGGACCCTCGCGGCCCGCCCGCCAAATCCCTCGGTCTCTTATGCATGCGCCGGAGGGGCCGCGACGGCGATTAGGCCCACCAGCCACGAATGACAATCATCACGTGGTCCCGCGTGCAGCTTCGGTTTGCGAGGCCGGCCAAAGCGCGCTAACTCGAGATACAGCTGTATCGCGGCGGGCGGCCAGACACTTTTCGAACTGACCCGCGGCCGTGTACTGCGCCGCGGGGATTTCGTTCGGCGGTTAGATAAGACCGCGGCGGCTTATCCGTCCCCAGCGGCGCGCGAGCATCGCGGGTCACATACAGAACCTGATATTCACAGCAGTATGTCAATGTCATAAAAGGAACCTTTTTTTTTTTTTTAAATACATTGCACACCTTGCAATGGACAGTTTTTATATATCTGTAAATTTATTTTTAAACGCCTCGGAGCTTTTATAGCTTTCAGCGATTACAACCGACCTAGATAATGAAAAGTAAATAAGCGTTTTCTCCGACTTGCCGGCGCGTTTAATACGAAAAATCAAAGTTTTTTAAGACGCCGTAAAAGCGAGCTTCTCGCCGCATCGCCCTTGGGAAAATGGCTTTTGCTGAAAACAAAGTAGCGCCTCGGCCGAACACCTTCCTCCTCGCCTCCCCTCCTCCCGCAGAGGAGCTAGCCGGCAGCGAGGCTCGAGGGGGCGAAGCCGAAGAGAGCACGCGAGCGATCGGCCGGCGGAGCCGATAGGAATTCCAGCCGCGCGGCCCGCGCACATCTCCTTTCGCAAGCCGCGGCGCTGCACAGAGGCGGCTTTCGGGATTCTGGGCGAGGCCCGCGTTACGCAAATGATATCCCGACTTGTGCAAGGGAATCGGCCCGCGGAGAGGCGCCGCGCGCCGTTTGCGCAACGCCGGAAATCCAAGTTTCCATTCGCGGGGGGGTTTATATCGGGCCCATAGCTGGCCGCCCGTCGAAAGTCGCGCGCGTTCCCTTATTATCATGCTAATTGCTTTCCTCCTCTTTTTTTTCTTTTTTCCTGGTAGCCGCGACCTCTGTCGGTTTTGTAAGCGCGCGCGATCGCCGCGCGAGTCGCCGGGTGCAGATGGATATAAGCCCGCCCGGGTTGGACGCACTCGACCCACGCGGTTCGGCCGTACGGGTTGCGCGTGTCTTTCCATCCGCCATGTTATGCCGCTGGATGATAAATCTGGTGTTCGCTTGACTTGTTGGCATTAGCGTCTTGCCGTTGGGCTCGTGGGCCGCGGCGATTTGCTCCTCCGCGGAATTATAATTATGCAACTATGCATCGCGCGCGATGCGTACGTCTGTATAGGTGTGTGCGGGCAGAAAAAAAGAAATAAATAAAAGTGCGCGGCTTGTACAATCCGTTTTCTCTGAATCCTCCGCGCTGCGCAGCGAGGACCCATTAGTTGGCCAATTTTGTTTTCGGACCGCGGGGATAGAATGCCAGGCGGGATAGTCAATGCTAAAAATAAAACGATGCTCGAATAAACAAACGGGGAAAGAACCGAGGGATCGACGGGAGTAGGATAAAATCCTCCGATAAACTCCTGGAATCCAACTAAAAGCACGAACTACTGCGCGTCCGAAAATAGCCGAGGGACTGGAGAACTACGGAGGCTGCAGAGCCGTGCGCGGACAAGCGTACAGCACTCATTTGAATGTGAAATGCAGATATTCGAGAATGCAAATGTACTTAATCACCTGACGTTTCTAATCAAACCTATGGATCTAAAATTAGAGATCGAAGGAACGACATCCGAGAACGATAACATATCCCTTTGGAAAGATCCGTATCAACCTCGGCGCCGAGGCACATACTTACCTCTCGAGGGGCAAAAAAAAAAAAGGAAAATCAAGGGAAACGTCAAACACCGTAGGAAAAAAATGAAAAAGGGACTCGCGCGTGATGTCGTAGGGCCAGCTCGTTTGTTTAGAGGCGCAGGGAGCGCCTCCGAAAGCGCGAGCCCCGCGAGACTCGGCTCGCGGCGAGCGGGGGCGGGTCGCGTGGAAGGGGCCAACGTCCAGCGGAGAGGCCGCGGGTGCGAAGGTCAGGCGAATAATCGGCCCTCGGCGGCTCGGCTCCCACCTCCACGGCGAAACTGGAACTGGTTTGACGCGCCGCGGACATTCCTTCGGCGACTGTGCAGCGGCTCGCCGCGGCTCTCGCCACCGCGCGTTATGTAAAGCGCGCACTTGGTCGCCGGACTTCTTGCCGAGCGCCTACTCGCTGCCCCGACCCACCAGGGGACAAAACAAAAAGAAGAGGTTTATTACAAAGGAAAGGAGACCTGAAAAAAAAAAAATATTGAAAAAAGGGACTCGCCCTTCCCAGCTGGCCCTCCGATCCGCGGGGAGGACCGGCCCTTATGCCGACTCCCGGGGCCTCTTGCGCCGCGTCTCGCGCCGAGTGCGGAATGACGCCGGCGGCGCTGCAAGGGCCTCGTGGAAAGTTGGAAAGCGCCGCGGCGTTTGGGCGGCCGGGCCCGCGTCTCCAGAGCCCGGCGGATTCCTTCGGCTATGCCGAAAGACTCGTCCGTCCGATCAGGTTTTGGCGGCGCTCGAGGAAGGCGACGGCGCGTGAACCCGAGTGCCCGGAGCGTGAGGATCGACGGGTAAAATTGTCATTCCACCTCGGAGGAAAAGAGAATGTACGCGCGAGTGGGATTCGCTTAGGCCGAGTGGGCCGGCTCTATTGGCAGGCCCCTCGAGAGTCGCGCCGGCTTACGGCTCTGTTTGCCGGTGGGTAAAAGCTCCGAAAAGCCCGGTCGGAGCTTATCGGCTGGCCGAGGCGATACCGCGAGCCGCCCGCGGCTTTGGGAGCCGTGCGAGCCCGAGCCGATGTCGAAAAGAGCCGAGGACGGCCCGGGCGCGGCCGAACTTTCCCCGCGGGGAGGAGGAGGGCCCGTCCCCTGTGACAATGGCCACTTTGCCCAAGTGCGCCCGGGTCTTTGTGCCCCGGAAACGACACGGCGCGCTCGACCGGCCGCGGCTCTCTAATCGCGGGCTCCTCCTCGGCGCCTCTCATCCGCGCGGGCTGCCTCGCTTCTAATCAGAGGAGCCTCGATTCTCCTGCCGGTACAGATACACGCCGGTTATTTGCGCCGGCCGCAAATTACCTGTCGGAATTTCGGCTCTAGAGCTTCATAACGATGTTAACAGAAGGCCTTACTTTTTTCCCAGATCATTTCGCGTTTAAGCTTCCAACGCACAGTTATTCACGTGTAAACACGCATGCTTTTGTTTACTCACAATATCACATAACTTTGCCGGTATGTGTAATGGGCGCGTTTATTACGCGCGTGGGCCGGCTCAAACTTTTACTGGTTGTCGTGAAACCAATGCAAGGGAAAGACGCAGCTCCTGGTCGGACCACAACCACCCTAATACAGAATTGGATAGATTTTTATCAATTCAATAGAGCCTTTAATCCATCAAATTGATCCTGTAATCGCAATAAAATATCCCAGGCTACAGCGACAACAGATTGAATCGTAATAGCTGACTAATATATAATACGCTGCACACATTTTGATATCCTCAGTAAACAATTAACTAGTTTTGCGAACTATAACGTGTTAATGCAGTATTTTAACGATAAAATCTTCAAGCTCAAAATAATCAAAAATCGTTAACATACAATATTGTTCTGTTTAAAATATGGAGTCGCTTAGATTCTACCAATTGCCAAAATCTCGTTTGAATTTCTATGAAGACGAAGGCACAGCTAGGCACGTTCCTGTACAAATTCCGGCAGCTGGAATTGAATAAGTAACGAGACGCGTCAGCACACGTCAAATCCTCGTAACGCTAGACCAATGATTTTAAGGCGTGGTAACTTTCTTGAAGCACGCTGCATAATACCGCAGGAAACCTAGATAGATATCTCCGCGTACGTAATGAAAGAAAGAGTTGGCGCGAGGCGCAGGCGGGCGCGTCTGCGCGGAACAATAACGGGGATCATTACGCCTACAATGCGTCCCGGCGGCACCCTCGGCTACTTATTCAGCGGAGCTGGCGCTCGTCGAGGGTGGCGCGCGGCCCCCGGGAGACCGCCGGTTTCCGCGGGCCGCGGTTTCGGAGGCCGCGCCCACGAGTCCGCGGCCGCCCGATTGGGAAAGCGAGGATGACTCCGCGGCCGCTTTCCTCCGTGGGCGGATCGCGTGCACCCGCGGCCGATCGCTTTCCTCTTGATGAGAGGGAGATCGATGACCCGGCCGCCGGCCCGTACACAATCGCCCTCGGTCTTAATGGAAGCAAGCGGTAAATCCGAGCCGATCGACGCGGGCGCATCTCGTCTGTTACTACTGCGCTCGGGGATTCCCGCCGCGCGCGCGCGCACAGCAGAGCACGCGGATGAAATGTCCAATTGCAGGAGGCCCTCGGCGGGTCGTCTCTCATCGGGTTGTGC
Organism: Sycophaga agraensis; assembly: GCA_018906755.1. Taxonomy (NCBI): domain Eukaryota; kingdom Metazoa; phylum Arthropoda; class Insecta; order Hymenoptera; family Pteromalidae; genus Sycophaga; species Sycophaga agraensis. The sequence goes on along the minus strand of JACCIE010000017.1, from coordinate 1,190,204 downwards.
GCCCAGCTATACGCGTACATGCACGGGGTCGTCCTTGAATCTAGCTGCGTGGGCTCGCTTGGTATTTTACGTGTACGCGCGGAAAATAAACTAGCCTTTCGAGTAACCCAGTGGAGTTCTTGTGGCAAACACATGTTAACCACAGGGAGCGTTCAATCAATGAAAGCAGCCTGTAATTGTAGTAAAAAATCGTCGCATAACATGACAATATCAATGCGTGCAGTGATATGCATGAGATTTCGAGATTGTTTCTAATTAAGAATATCTGCCCGATGAATTTACCCTTTCCCAATGAGCAAACTTGACTAAAAAGTAGCTAAAAAGCTTATAAGATTTCCAACGGGATAAGTGTGTTAATTAAATGACTCTTTAAGTCTTATGTAAAATCAAAGTTTTGATGCAGTAAACGTGCACTTACAACTAAAATGCAAAATTTCTCTTTAAATGTTTCAAATTTTTATTTTAGTAATGGGAATCCAAACACTGTTTTAGCATATGAATTATCTCGATAAAGCAAGTTAAACTTTGTATTTAATTTTCACAGCAAGGATACAATGTAGATGCGGAGATAAAGACGGTCGAAAAGGTTTCATAATATTGACGAGTCTGTTATAAAAATTAGAAAATGGAGAAGAAAAGCAGGAGGAGGAGAGAGGTCTGGGAAACGCGGAGTTTTCTATTCGCGTTGATTTGACAGTGGAGGCAGTTGTTGTTCCGAGTCACGTCCCGATTCCAATATCAATGAATCTTGCCCGTTTGCGTTTTTCCGTTGCCGTGCCAGCTGCGGCCACGAAGACGTGGCAGCCGAATGAATAAGCGCGCCGGCCTGAGAGAAGCCGCGGGTAAAAGGGCCGCGGGCGCAAAAAGCCGTTCCCGGGAAGGAGCCGGGGTCCTTGGAGAAGGCGGGAAGGGCCGCGCGGGCGGTGGGCCCCGGGCGCGGGCTTCCGCGAAGCGGCGACGGCGCGTAAATCGGCGGGGCCGCGGAGGGTCGGCCGGCTAATTGTATTAGAGGCCCGCGCCGGCGGGGCTTTCGCAAGAGGCCGGCCGGGAGTCGGCGGGACACTCCCCGGGCTTTGGAGCACCGGGCCGCGGCAGGGAGCGGGGCATCTGCCGCGCGGCCGCGGCGCCGCCTTGGGAAAGGGAGGGCCGCGGGGAGGGGGGGCGGGCGCTCGGGCCCCGGCGGAGGGGCCCGCCACGTGACCGGCGGCTTATATATAAAGGTGGGGCTCGCCGGGAGGCCGCCGACAGAGTCCTTCCGCCGATCTCGCCAGCGCAGCCGGCCGCCACGTCTGCAGGGAGCGAGCGCCAGTGCAGCAGCGCACCGAGAGAGAGCGAGCCGACCCCAGCCCCCCAGGACCGTAGCCCGAGGACGTAGCCAGCAGGAAGATGAGGAGCTTCGCCGCGGTGGCCGCGTGCCTCCTCCTCGCCGGTAGGTACACCGGCCCCCCAGTGTCCGCGGCCCCGCCCCGCCGCCCAGTGCCCTTGCGTAAGCGGACCCGGGCCGCCGGCCGCCCTGGCTTTTACGAGGCGCCGTTAAGCCGCCGGGGCCTTGCCTGCCGGGGCCCGCACGCACGTGCACTCATGTAACGGCGGCTTCCGCGGCGGCGGCGGCGGCGCCGGCCGCGCTCGTAAAAAGATTTTCAAGAAACACGCGGAAACGCGAGCAGGAAATGCCGGCGACCGGCCGGCCCGGCTTCCGCGAATAATGAGGCCCATTAGAAAGGAGCCACCGGGGCCCAATGCATCCGCGGCAGGCGCGCCTATTAATAATACGCGGGCCCCGTTTGCGTAACGGCCTCGGGGCCGCCGCGGGGGTGCGCCCGAAAAGCCGGTGCGCCTCGCGGCTTGCGCAACCGGCCCGCCGCCCCTCCCCAATTAGGGGGCCCTGCTTTTCCCCTTTCGTTGACCCGGCTCCCGGCTCCCGGCTCCCGGCTCCCGGGGACGGGCGGCCGAGTCGGCCCGAGTCCGCAGGACGGCTCGCCTGCCCGCTGCAGAAAAACAAACGCCGCCGCGGCGCTTGCGCAATCTATCATTTCCATAAATTAAGCCCGACGCGGATATCGCCGCAGCTCGAACGATTGCCGCAGCCGATTTATAAGCAGCCTCCATTATATTACGCTCGGCCCGTCCGATGAAGATTCATTATCGCTCCTTAGCATCCATTTTAATATAACATTATGCACTTGCTTTTTTTTCTCTTATCCTTTTCCCCCCTCGGTCAGTTGCATCATTCTATTTCGAGCGGCAGACGCGTGCAATAAATAATAAAACCGAGACAAAATTAGCCGTATTGCCATTGCGACAGTGAGGATTTAAGGACCGAAGCTATTAAGATTGCCTAATAGGCGCTCAACTAGATTCCTCCGGCCGATAGTTTAGCTCTGGCTTCTAGACGGGTCTCCGCGAGTGAGCGATTCGATGCGCAGCGGGGACTCTTGGGCGCCTCGCGGAGCCCGGGACGGGGGAGGCCCTCGCAGCCGGGGACCGGCACAGCTGGCCTAATCCCCGGGGCGCGGTTGCATAAGCCGGCGGCCGGCCTCGGACGTTCGGAGGTCGGGGAGTCGCAGCCTCCGGGCGGGGCGTCGCCGGCCGACGGAAAAAACGAAAGCGGGCGCGCGTGCGCGTATGCGCGAGTGAGCGGGATGCTGGGCAGATACGCGCGCGCGATAGGGAGTTACGGGCCCCGGCGCGCTAGTGAAAGTGCCCGGCGAAAGTCTCCGCGGGCGCTTACGTAAGGAGGCGTGTATATACGCGGGCGCGCAACTCGCCGCCGCCGCGCGCTCTCTCGCGGATTCCTCCCGGGGCCGCCGTGCACTTTGTTCCCTAATTGCCGGCCGCGCACAATGCGCGCGTCCTCGCCCCATTGTTTATCGGGCCCCGGGCGGGCCCCCCCCCCCCCGCCCCTCCCCCCGGCCTCGGAGGCTGCGGTAGAAAGTCCCCGTCTCGGCCGTTGCCCAACGCCCGACCGAAATTCGCAAAAAGCCCTGTGGCAACGCTCGTCGCAAGAGTACGTGCACCAGGTGACAGACCGCCTCGGCCCCCGTTGGCAAAGCCCCTGATGTAACGATCGGCCGCCCCGGCCCCACTGTCCGAGCCCACGGGACCCGCGCCTCCTCCCAAGTTCAATATTGCCGAGGTTAACCTTCGCTCGGGGCCGGGGCCCGCGGTTCCGGCGCCCTCGCGCCCCCTCGGCTCGATCCTCCTCCCGCCGACGCTCGCCTGGCTCGCGCTCTGGGAGAACAGCAGCGGACCTCCGCCGTTCCCGGGCTCCCGAGTTCCTTGAGCTTTCAAACGGCCATTTACTTTTCTATGCATACATCCATTTCCCTGTGCTTTCAACCGGTCTTTAAGCGACCGAGCCAAAATCTCCCGACAATCTGCTAGTGTATAAAAGTACACTTGGTCAAACTCGAGCTCTTTCCCACTGTTGTTAACCATGCCGCGTATACGCCTCATCTTCAAATCACTTTCCTCTAGACTTTATAACGAAGCGAAGGAAAGTCCGGCCGATTCGTGAATGAAATATGCGAGCAAATGTAATATCTACAAGGAATTGGATAAAAAATACGAGAATAGAATGCAATCAAATATAGGAAAGTGAAACCTGCTTTATTAGAGTACACGGTTTAAGAATAATGGCCGAAGTAGATAACGACAGAGTGCGGTCAGCCGCTTGATGAATATTAATTACAATCTTTAGACAGGCTTTATGGCCGAGGGTGCCACTCGAGCTCTTATCGGCCGGCCTCTCCCTCTTTAGCTAATAATAACCATTTGACGCTATTTTTACCCGGCCGCGGGCAAGTTAACAAACAGAGGAGATCGGCGTAACGGTCCTTTGGTCTCCGCGCGCACAAGCCGTCGTGGGAGTGCTTGCGAAAGACAGGTCGAATATCTGGCGGCGCATCGCTCCGCGGCGGTGGCGCCGCTCACGGGCTCTCCGCAGGACCTCGGGACCCGGCCGATCGCGGCCCCTGTCGCAAGCGGGCCTCCGCTCCGCGGAAGACTTTCGGTCGGAGATGCGCCTCGGGGGGCCCCGGGGGTGGGGGGGCGGGGAGGGGCCGGCCAAGGGAGTGGCCGGCGCCCTCAGGTCCTTGAGCGCTCAAGGACCCGGGCGACCGGCGCCGCCGGCGGGAAATGCCCCAAGGTGACGCGTCCCCCTTTCTCACTCTCTCGGGGCTTTATTGTTTTTTTTTTCCTTCCCCTTCCCCCCGCCCCGCCGGCCGATCTTCCCCGGCGCGCGATTAACAAGCGAGGCGCTGGCGCCGAGGAAAAACGCCCGGCACTTACGGCACATTCGCAACGCCCGGCGCTTTATCGCTTTTTAGAGCGAGCACTCGTTACTGCCGCTAAAGCGCGCCGTTACGCTAAGCGCCTCACGCATTGTGCAATCGGCCCGGGCGTAATCGGGCGAGCGCGCGTTTTGCAAAGCCCCCCCGGCTAATAAAATAAAGCCGACTATTGGTATACAATTTGCGAAACATTCCGCGCGGTTTAACTGCCGAAAAATACCGCGGCGACGCCGGGGCCACGGGATCCTTTTGATCCGCGCGGGGCCGGGTTGCGCAAGCCGCCGGGCGACATAAGCCCCGGGAGATTTATCTCGGCCCTAGGCAGCCCGAGCCGCCTTCGATTCTCCGCGGGGCGCGCGAGCCGGGCGCGGCTAGGTCGCCGGTGGCCGGCAGGGCCCGGTTTTATCGCCGAATCGATATATATATATGTATCTACACCCGCGAGAGAGATACGTATACGTATATATATATAGGAATACGCGGGCGCGCGGCCTGTACTTTCATTTCGCGTCCCGGCGCCGCCGCGGGCGATTGATTTAGCTCGGGGCGCGCGGTTGTCGACCTCCGTGGCCCGTGGAACGCGCGAGGCCGCGACGTCCCGCGGTCCCCGCGCGAAATCGGCCCGGCCTCCCGCGTTGCGCAAGCCCGCGGCCGGCTGATGCCTCCCCGGGCCTCTCCCACGCGGCGCCGATCGATGCGCCCGATAGCGCCGCTGACGCAAGGCCCCGCCCCCGCCCGGGCCCTCGGCCGATCGCCGGGAAATCGGCCCCGATATCCCCCGGGGTAATTGCCTCCGGCCGCCCGAGCCGTAAAGCAGTCAAGTTCAATGCGCCCGCGGCTCGCGTTTATAGGGTTATTGGTCCGGCGCCTGCGCGAGAGAGCGAGTTTCCTCGAGCCGCCCGTCACGCGCCTGCATATGCATGAGTATTATCGACTCGCCGAGCCGCCGAACAACGCGTCTCCGGTAGCTGCTCCTTCACTTTTACCTCTCGACGAGCGCGACTCCTGGGAGACTGGCTCCACGCGCTCATCCACCCACCTCCAGTGGATCCGAGCCCTCGGTGGCTATTAGCCAACTAGTCGCTGCTCTTGCCACTTGTCACATATTTCGAATCATTTGATCATTTGTCAACCTTTAAGGCTAGTTTTCATCCCAAGGAAACTTAGGGATCACTTAATATTTACCGATGTCATTAAAGGTATAATAAAAATCTAGATCGTCGAGCTTAAATCGCGAACAAAGCTCATTTTACTGTAGATTTTATTATTTTAATAATTATATTACAACCATGTTTTAACGACTTCTTAATTTGTTAATTTGCGAAAGCATTTATAAACTAGCTAAAAAATATCACAAAGGCATCTGATGTATGTACTTGTATGTGGATGTAGGAAATGTCCGCGTAGGCCCGACCGGGCATAACCCAAGTCTTGGAAGAATATATACCGAGGCGAATAGTATTATATATCGGGGCGTGTCTCGAGCGGCGGGAATTTTTCGAGATAACAGGGCCGGCTGCCGATTGGCTTTTCGATTTATCGCCCGTCAAACGGCGCAAACTGGACCAGCCGCCGAGTGCGGCCCCTCGACAAAGGCTTTCGACACTCCATTGTCTCGCGGCGGGCCCACAAGGATACGCATACCGCGACTCCAGACGCACGGAGGCATCCAGTGGCATTCCACCCGCGAGAAAAACCCTAGCCGGGGCTCCCCCTTCGGCCGGGTGCTCGATTGGCCTGACCGTTCGAGTCTCCCCTGACCTACTCCTCGCGGCCACGAGCGAATAAAAAAAAACCCCAGGACTCGCGGATCGATTCGAGTGTTTATATTGACAACGTTCACCCAGTCGGCACGCAATCGGAGCCGCAGACACAATCGGCGGCCGTCGGCGGACTCTCGGGTTGCACCCCGCCGATCGTTTTAGCCGCGCGTACAGTGAATGGAGATTAAAGTTATAAAATCGCGGGGGAAATGAATATCGAGCTGTATCTCTGGAGCAAATGTAGGCCAGCATAGGCCGCCTTCGAGAAGTTTCCAACTCCGAGTTCGCTCGGCTATAAGCGTATGCGCACGCGTTCGCTCGAATTCTCTCGCTCGCGCCTCGTAATTATTAAGTACGCCGTTTGAACTTGACATTCGTAGGTTATTATCGCAGTGCGCAGTGCCGCCCAACACTTTCTATCGCGCCCGTTTCCCTTTCTTCCCGCGGATATGCGCATTCCAATCGCCGCTGCACCCGCAAGGAGAAACCAACTCACTGTAAATAACGGCATCTGAAAACAGTCAACGTTGATTTTTTTTTTCCTTCGCAAGTCGCTTTTGACTGATGCGAAAAATGTAAAGTTTCACGTTAATAGCTATCAGAATGAAAACGAAACCAGAGCCCTTGTAAGCGGTAGGTGCACGCATTGTCGTTTGCCGGGCTTTAGTCTCTCCAGGTACGTTCGCAATTCTCGAGGACGCGCGGTTTTTGTGAAAGCCCATTTGGTCGCGCGTGATTACAGGCATACTTTCGTTGCCAGCCTGTAAATCGAGTTAATCAGACGCCCCGTGTGTACACGTCGATGTTTCAATTTCATTTGGCAGAGCAACCGGGCGACGTGCGGAGCAAAAACCATGTTAATAGTTCCACCTGATTTCTAAGTAAAATTTATAATCGCTCGTTCCGCCCAAGATTTAGTTTTGAATCAGGCGGTTAATTAGAAAGTATGTCAACGCGAAAGTGCGCCCGGGATCGAAGGAGCGCCGGGGGGAAAAGGCATGATTTATGGGAATAAAAGTATCGCGCGCAGATCCAATTAGAAAGCCCCCGGCATTGCGCTCGATCAAAACAGAGACCCGCGGCCGGGAGGACGCGCTCAGGCCGATAAGCGAGGGCAGGGGACAAGGATAAGGAGAAAATCTCCGGGTGGAGGCGCGCGCGCGGTGCGTGAACTTTCTCCCGCGATCGGCTTTTCTGCCAATAATTGAAGGCGCGGCCGAGGCGCTTGGCAGCGTGACTGGGCCGCCGCGCCGAATGCCAACGCGCGAGGGCCAACCGGCCGGGGATTCCCCGGGAGCCGGGGATCGGCCGACGCCCGCGACTTTCGACGTTTTCTCCTCCGTCGCGCGCGACTCGCTGCTCATCGGGAGCGCGGCGCGCCCGGCCAAGTGGCACTCGGGCCTGACAATGCGCTCGTTAAATCTTACACAAGGCTCGGTGTGGCTTGCAGGGGCCAGCGCGCAGGAGTCGTTCAAGTGCCCGGACGACTACGGCTTCTACCCGCACCACCTGTCCTGCGACAAGTACTGGAAGTGCGACAACAACGTCGCCGAGCTGAAGACCTGCGGCAACGGCCTGGCCTTCGACGCCTCCGACAGCAAGTTCCTCACGGAGAACTGCGACTACCTGCACAACGTCGACTGCGGCGAGCGGACGCAGCTCGAGCCGCCCATCAGCACGCCCCACTGCGCCCGGCTCTACGGCATCTTCGCCGACGACAAGAAGTGCGACACCTTCTGGAACTGCTGGAACGGCGAGGCCTCGAGATACCAGTGCAGCCCCGGGCTGGCCTACGACCGCGAGGCCCGCGTCTGCATGTGGGCCGACCAGGTGCCCGAGTGCAAGGTCGAAGGTGAGTCTGACTCTAGCGGCCCGTAACCACTGCGCCTCGGCCGAGCGGCCCTCTCACGCGCCCCGTCTTCTTTCTCTCTCCCCGACAGAGGTGGCTAACGGGTTCGCCTGCCCCGCCGCCGGCGAGGTCAGCGGCTCCTCGGGCAGCTTCTCCCGCCACGCCCACCCCGACGACTGCAGGAAGTACTACATCTGCCTGGAAGGCATCGCCCGGGAGTACGGCTGCCCCATCGGCACCGTCTTCAAGATCGGCGACGCCGACGGCAGCGGAGCCTGCGAGGACCCCGAGGACGTCCCCGGCTGGTGAGTATACATCCCCGCTGGCCTGCCCCGGCCCCGGCCCACAGGCCCGGCTAACCCCTCGACCCTTTGCAGCGAGGACTATTACGGCGACCTCGACCTCAAGAGCATCAGGAAGAGCGAGCTGCTCGCGGGCATCCAGGGCTCCGGCGAGTCGAGGAACGTCGCTGGCAAGCCCGGCAAGCCGAGGCCCTCGGCGGCGCAGACCGCGCGACCCGTCCAGGGCCAGGAGTAGGCGGCGCCCGACCCCACCCACAACCTCCGCCCCCGAGCGCCGGGCGGCGGTCCGCCGCGGAGCCGAGGCCCAGCTCAAGGGCAGGCCGGCGGCCCGCGAGGCCCGCGAGCCGGGCCGCCCCGGAGCCCTCGGGGGCCCCCGCACAAAGGGACAGCTGATACGCGAGAGAGAGACCAGGGTATCTAGTCTCGTCGACGCCCACGGCGATCCCCCCGGCTTCCGCCCCTCGCCCCACCCCCCGCCACGGACTGCACTCCCGAGACACGCCCGCCTCTCTTACGGCCCACCTCCCTTCTCTATCTCACTCTTCTCACTCTGCCTCTCGGACCCGCTGCCCCCAGCCCTCGGCACCCCGCTCCTCGCCCTCTCTCTCCTCCTGAGCGCGATTCCTTACGCGTCGTTCGAGCGGCACGGGACGCCGAGCCGATGACTATCGCTCCACGTGTATACTGTACGCCTATATATACACGCACTGTGCACCGTTCCGCGAACGCGCCCGAGGACGAATTTTTCGAGCGCGCGCCCGCAGTGGGCTGACCGACTCCGCCGGGGAAAGCGCCGACCTCGAGCTCAAAGGGTAAATTATTTCGAATGTGCGAGCGCTGTGTGAATTTTTGCTCGTGCGCGCTTTCCCCCTCTACCTGCTCCTCCTGCCCCTCCTCCTGTCGCCCCTTTTTCATCCTCCCTCCAAACCCGAGCGCCTCACCCGCGACGTGAATTCGACGAGACTTTGTCCGCCAAATTCTTCTCCGAGTGTATATTTTTTTATATTACGTATTACATGCATTTGCGCCGATGTACCTATATTCCTATACCGCTGAAAATCGGAACTCGTCCTCCGAAAATACGTTCAAAGGCTGAGACTTTGTTTTTTTTATTATTATTATTTTCCTTTCTCTCTTTCTTTATCTCTCTCTCTCTCTCTCCCTCTCTCCTTCTGTATCTCTATCTCTCTCTCTCTCTTCATCTCCCTCCGTCTCTTTCTTTTGTATCCTATAACAGAGTGTACTATCCGAGAAACACTGTAAATTGTTAAATGAATCGTGTAAAAATGAAAAAAATTTTTTAATAAGGCGCTGATTCGGACTGTGAAATTCATGCAAGCCGATGCGTACTTTTGTATAAAAATAAAAAGAGAACGAAAGTAAAGAAACAAGAGATACTCGTGTAAGTACAGCATAAGATCGATTATATTTTTTTTTGTTTGGAGAGGCTTAAATTGTGGTTTCGATTGAGCGCAACGAACAACAAAACACATGCTTCGTACAATGACCAATTTGTAAAATGGATACTAATTGTAATGTAGGGGAAAACGTTGTCGACATTGGGCAAACGAATTTATCGGCAAATTGTAAATTTTGACGAAAGCAGTGCTCCTAACGGAAGTCAAAGCGCACGACCTTCGAAAAAGTGTCCACAGAAAGAATCGCTTAAGAGCTAAAGGAATCGACTGTCTATATTCAACTGTTGTACTAGTGTCACACTTTCAGCAATGGCTTGACTCAATTCGAAGCTTTCGAACTCCACAACTTTATCTCGTCTCTTCTTAAGAACATAAAGACAAAAAAATCCAATAAAAATCTTTAAAAATTATCACTCGCCTTAATTTTTTTGCATGCTAATCATCACCCCATTAAAACCTCCGCGGTACATATCCCACGACCACGGCAGCGTTCGGCGAGCCATTAAAAATCCAATTACGACTCGCGGACCAAAAGGTAAATCGGATAATTGCCCCCTGAAAAATCCATTTCCTGCGCCGGCGAAAGGCCAAGCAGCTGCTGCGCACGACGCCCGCGAGAAAGAAAAATCAAAAGTGCGCGCGAACTGGCGATGAATAATTCCGCGCGACTCGCCCAATTCGCCGGCGCGTGGAAACAACATCCGGCGCAGCAAATCAGGATCCGTGAATATTTTCCCGGGCGAAGAAAGGAGCCGCGATCGAGAGCGGCGGGCAAAGCGCTCGCTATATACGCACGCGCTTTACTTTCCGCGGTCCTGCGCGCACGTGTCTCTCCGCGGAGGGGGGCAAAAGAAAAAGGACGGGGTGGCGGGGGGCGGGGGGCGGGGGGCGGGGGGGGCGAAGGCTCCCCTGCATTATGGGGGCCGCGCGGACGGTGACGCGCGGCGCGCGTGTCCCGCTTGCGAAAGCCCCGGCCGCCGAGTGACCACCAGTTGTGCGTGCGCGCATATGGGCTTTGTCGGCCCGCGCGCCTGCACACGCGCCCGGCTCCTTTCGATTCTCTTTTGTCCAGCGCCACCTTCGGCGCCGGCGCGGGTTAATTTTAGCGCTTTCCTCCGGGGCGTGAGTCAGTAGCCGCGTGGGTGTCGCCGGACCTTTTCCGCCTCATTGTCTCCTTTTCTCCCCCTCGGGCCCGAATGGTGTCGGAATGCGCAATGCCTCTTCGGCTGCCTTAATTGCAATGCGCAAATGCCGAACGATTATATTGATTTTCTAATGGCCGACACTCTCGATTGCTTACTTATCCGTATTCTGTTGGATTTTGACCGCTGGTAAACGTTGTCGAAGATAGTGTCTTTTGCTTTCTGGCGCAACGATCCGACGGGTATATAGTTTAGAAAAATTTGCCAATTTGATTTTGAAATATTTAAAAAAGTTACATACAATGTATACCAATGGTATGTAAATGGTCATTCCAACCGTGACAAGTCAAGAGATTCAATACATTATACACCTACATAATCTGCATTGTTACGTTTCAACTTCATCCAGACTATTTGCATTCAATAGTTATAGACTTACATAACATTGACAATGAATCAGTATGTAAAAATTTTTATTTCGTTAAAGCTTCCATAAAAGAATCGCGAATAGCGCACATGCGAATGTTCGTAATCAATATAAATGGATTGACTTGTACCGATGTAACACATCGTCTTTCGTTACTTAAATCGCCCTGCTACATAACAGAAAATAACCTAATGAAAATAGCTTGCAAACTTTGAACTGCAAAGTTGAAGAATATTATTTAATTCATTCCCTTAATGTATTTTACATTGTTCCGCACAACGTCGGTAAATATCGAGGCGTACATATACAAGTGCTGGCTAACAACGTTTTAAGCTGCAAGTTGAAAAAATTCCTCGGCAACTAATTTAAACACTTTGCTATTTAAATAGCGCGTTCGTGTATCTATAGAAAACGGTGAAAAAAATTTTTAAAACTTGAACGCGCTCACCCGAGGCGCAATACTTGAGCTGCCGGTGAACGAAATGCCCCCCGGCTTGCATGGCATTTGTACCTCGATTTGTACTCGATATTTGACGGGCTGCGGGCATCGATGCCACATATACATAAATGCATACACACATGGCCGCGCAATTTCTCATCAGCGCCTAAGCAGAATGGAGCTAGATATGCATAACCACACGTTTGGACGGAAAACGCAGGCGCCTTTTTCCACATCGATCGCGAGGCTTTTTCCCAATCGCGGTGCAGGTGGCTCGCGGGCGGCTTTGGAAAGCGCGAGCGGCGCTCCAGAGAGAGAGCGAGAGAAAACTCGAGCGAAAGCGACTATAGGATGAGAGGGAGAGACAAGTGTAAGAGAGAAAAGCGAGCCTCCCGCGCGCGCCGCTCGATTTTTCAAAGTCCCCCGATTTTTCAATTGGCCTATGATAATGAATAGAAAGTCAAACACGAAAGCACTGGCAGTGGCGTGCGCCGGCGCCCGCCTCCACCTCCGCACCCAGAGATGCCGGGGTGGATAAAGTTTTGTGAAAGCCTTCGACGCCGACTCTTTTGTGCATGCTCGCGCCTCCGCCGTCTACAGTGTACACGCATACGCGCCTGCTTATGGCGTGTAGGCCCGCACACAGCCGAGTCGCGCAATCTCGCGCCCGACTGTTTATTGGGCGCTGCTCGCTTTTCCCGCAATGATGCATGCACCCGTGTATGGGCGTGCAGCACAAGTCCGGGCGCTGACTTTTTCTCTCCGCAGCCTATAGCCGCGCGTATGTATATATTCATAATAAGGAAACGCATTCCTTGCTAACCGTAAGCGCCTCGGTTAATGTCACGCGGAAGAATTTCGATCCTCGGTTTTTCTCAATCTCGTATTGTATGCATCAGAGGAGGCGAGATCCTTGAAATGCAATGAAACGTAATTACTTAGGACCGACTTTTGTTTGTAAGTCCGATCCAAATTAACATTGTAAGACCTTTTGCAATCGACGAACAATAAAAGATTTTTAGCAATGCGTTAGCTTCTTGATGTGTCCGAGGATTTTTATGTAGAAATATATTTATAGTTAACAGTATAGTAATTCAAACACATACAAATTAATCTATATGAATTGTAAATATCAAAACGATTTCTAAATTTTAATCGGTTGAACCACGTACAACATATAGAAATCGACCCTTCGAAGTGATCCTACGTCTATAGTATGGTAGTTTAAATTATTATACTTTTGTATAACTACATGATCTATATAATGCCTTTACATACAATCAGCCTCTAAAAATTACTGCACTAAAGTTACTTTACAAGAAATTTACACATAGGCTTTAATATAGTAAAAATATTAATAAAAATAAAATTGTTTCTACCCTAATAAAAATCTTAATGAAATTTAAGCCAGATTATTGACGGAATATTTACTATTTGAATAGGTCTTAATTTTTGTTAAAAATTTTAAAATCGAATAATTTTGAGTATGACATGACTGTTGAACAAACGTTTAATTTTATCTGCTATTCTTACGCAGCAGTGAATTAATATTGTGTAGCTAAGCATTTTAAAATATTCTCTTTTTATAAACAGTATATTGTATAATTTTTGTTATAGTTGAAACTTATTATAACCTTATTAGCTTTTAAATATATCCGATGATTCGTTATATAGTTAATATTGCACGATATTGAACGTCCAACATAAATCTCTTTTTTAATAACTGCCTAAACAGTGCTTGCAATATACTTGTTTATAATTTTATTTATCTATAGTTTAAAATCTTGTGCCTAATAAAATGTAATTGATCTTAGAGAAATTCCCCAATCAATGTTGTACATTTAATAACATAATAGTTTATAAAGCAGTATAAAAGCTTATTACTCAATTATTATTTAATACTTTTACAGATGGAAAATTGTGCAAATAATATTTTACGAATAAATTAAGAAAAATAATGTTTTTTGCAAAATCAAGATTATAAAGGTAACCGTCAAGAACATCGCAAGATATAAATATAGATAATATACCACAAGATGATTGGTGGAATATTATATAATTATATTATTATACTATTAATTATTAATGTTATTGTAATAACATAATAATCTATTAATGAATGGTCTATCAATTTTCGTAAAATACAGATAAAGCATGACTTATGTTATATAATTTATCACTGGACTATATATGCTAGGCAGTAAAAATAATAAACAATTGATTTAAAAACAAAGATATAAAGACGAAAAATTAAGATATCGTAATATTTTAAAAGTAAATCAACCAATTATTGCATTACGATGCGATGGAATATATAAAGGACAATGTCATAAATAGTAAATGTGATATTAATTATGGAAGAGTGCCAAGGTACTTCTATTAAGTACTGCAACGATGTAGTCATACCAATCAGGTATACTATTATTGTTACTTAGAACATTTCTGCAAGTGATAATTTTTCTCGAAAAGCGCATATATGCTCTAAGAACTTAACTGCTTGTTTAGTTTACGAATATAATAAGAGAATATAAAACAGCTTCATTGTTATTACTATTTTTTAAATAAACATTGTAGTAAAGGTTAGACCTTTTTAATGATAATTAACCCTAATTATCCCAGGTATAATAATATTGCAATTTAAGTCCAATAAATCTATATAATCGTACATACTCATTTAAAAATATACACTCTAATTTTAAACAGTAAAAATCATTTTAGAAATTGATTTTTATGTTCTTAACAAAAAACATTTTTTTTAATCGGACCGCAAGAATTAATCGAGGTCAATTAAGCAAATTGTTATTCCATGAAAAATTGTCTACCGCAATGCAATTCTTAATAATAGAAAGTTATATAATGTCATTCACACATGAATAAAAACCGTCATACATCTTTTGATCTTTCTGGTTATACCTACGTCAGTAGTACATTATTATTTTTCTAGTTACTTACTGAAAACTTTAAAAAAAAAAACTTTAGAAGTCATGATTTTGTCTCTCTTTTTCTCACATATATCTAATCTGGATAACAAACTATCGCATATAAAAATTTGTTAAATTATTTTTAGTAAATTATAAAAACTATACAACCATATTAATCATCTGAATCTATTCATATTTATATACGTACAATTTTCATAGTATAAATACATTGTTTATTTTAACGATATTTTTTATTTATTATTAGAATTGTGTGTTACGTAATTAATATAAAACATGAATATTTTACTTGATAGGTTTTTCTTGAAACATCTAATAAAATATAATAATATTCTAAAGAATATTTAATTATAATATTGTTACTATTTTATTATCTTGGCTTATTGTATTATTTAACAGAGTAACAAGCCCAAAACACTCAAAAGTAAAATTCTCAACAAAAGTGAATTCAATTTTCCCGCTCTTGAAGCATGTCCATACGCATGTGTATAAAGCCATCGTAGCCGTCATCACATTACGGAGCATACGGAGTATACGACGAGGGTACCCACACCACCCATACGACCTATATATTCACATGGATATAGGTGCATAGATAGATAGAGAACGTCGAAGAGAAAGGAGAGAAAACTGTCAGTCTTCATCTAGTGCGTTGGCGAGATTTTCGATCGCTCCCCTTCCTCCCCACCCCTGACGCACGGAACATAAAGAAAGAACCTATAGTCCATTCTGGGAGCGCACTAGCGATTTCTATAAGCAGGCAGAGTGAGACGCGTGTGTGTGCACGAGCTACAACAGTGAGCCACAGTGAGCCATAGTGAGCGAGAGAAAGAAAAGACAAAAAAAGGAGAAAGAACGAAAGACTCGAGCGCAAGAGCCTCTCTGCCCTGCCTCTCTCGCTGAGGTGCAGTGCACGCGGAGGAAAAAGGAGCACGACGTGCGAGGGACAACGAGCACCGAGCGAGTCTTCTCTCGTGCTTCCGCTTTGAGAGAAAAATCGAGCTCGTGTATCGGGTGGTCGCGCGCACGACCCTCCGCCATCCGTGAGTCGTACACAGGCTCATTCGCCTTCGGTCCTTGGAAGCTCTGTCGAGTGTGCTCATCCTTCTAGCGTGTACGCAGGTGCAGCTTGCACTGAATCTGCTTGACACTGTCGCGTTGTGCCTTCGACTCACTTATCCATATGTGCGTATTAAGAAACGAGATTTAAATCCGTAGGTTCAGCTCCTTCGATCTATAATGATGAAGTGCGCGTGTGTTCTTTGACTCCACAGCGCATTTTGACAGATGGAAAACTCTCTCAAGATGGCGATAAAAGCAGCAAAGGTGAGCTAAATTGCAGTTGTCTTGTTTACGTTGGTTTTCAATTTGCTTTAGTAGAAGTGTGCAGGAAAGTGCGTGCCTTACTCAGCCACTTTGATTTTTCAGTTATTGAATGTTGTTTCTTTCCTCTTTGTCCTTAATCCTTGAACGAAATTGAGTGCAACATAGCATACTCACACATGATCAAGCGAACGCTTATACCTACACCAAATGATTGAGTCCTCCGAGTATCTACTTTGCACTGGCAATGGTTCTCGAAAAATTTAACATAATCCCTTGGTGAGAGTGTACTCATTGACGGGTCAGAGATTTTGCTTTCCTTTTTCTTCTCATGTCAATGTTTAATATGGCTTGCGTTATCCGGATTACTTTTTCCGTATACTACTTGGCTCTCGCTTTTTTAAAACAACCTTATATAAGCTAGAAAATTGTCGAGAGAGGAGAGAGTAAGTTGTATCTGTATTTTACATTGCGTAGAACGCGGAAGATAACAAGATTAGAATAATCTGATCTCTTTCTCTCTCTCTCTCTCTATCTTCTATTTCTCGTTCTTCTCTCTTTTTTTAATGACATCATTGCCAAAGTAGTGCCAGCAGTATTTTAGCGAATGCGCTTTTAGAGATGTTTATAACATTGCACGTGATTAATAATGAATATAGTAAACAATAGTCACTTGTAATTAAGAAATCATTTTTGTATGGATCTTGAGTAATATATAGCAGATATTTGAGAATATTATAATTTTGAAGCTGAATAAATTTTCAAATTTTAGTCGTGTATACAACAATTGTCATTAATTATGATTATTTGTTAATAGTAGAATTACAGAATTTTATTCAATTTGAATCGATTAATGGGCATCACATGTAGTAGCATATAATATACAATTTAAGTATAGTATACCTCAACTGTAGTTTTTATTGTTTTATATACAATGTCTTTAAAAAATTTCTACAACAATTTTTATTTAAAATGTTTATCTTATACATGAAAAAGATACTATACATTTCACATTCATTTTCAGAAAGTGTTAGATGATGAGTCAAAAAAGTAGATTGATTTAAAATTCAAAATTGTGAAGGAACTAATTTTAATCAATGTGTCATTGAGAAAAAATCCAAAATGTTTGAGTCACCTAGAAGTTTGAAGGATGTCTGCATTGACTACATCTGTTACAATCTTGTAGCACTCTGTGATTCGGTTAATTTGGATGAAGGTCTACCTTTCGTCAATTTTTCACATTTGCCACAACTTGGTAAATACCAACAATATATATACTTAAGTATTAAATTATTAGTTATTATATAAAAATTTAGTCTTAAAGTACACATAACTTATCTTACATATAAATTAATATTAGATTAAATTGTATTAGTTACAAACATTTTAATTATTTATATTTTAATCATTCATTGTAGATAATGAAATTAGTTGTAATGCGGGAGAAGGTACCTCTGATTCTTCTCAAGGTGCTCTACCAACTAATGCACCAAATAGTCATTTAACTTTAGACACCTCTAAAAGAGTCTGTTTCAAGAATCGTGATATATTTTTGCCAACAGAAATATCAGAGCAACTACTTTACAGCTTATGTGAAAGAAAAAGACTATCCGACATAGCGTTTACACTTTTTGATTCTAAAACCACACGATTAAGGTATACCAGTCAATAATTTTACATTATATTATTATTATATTTAATGCAAAAATTGAATTTTGAATTTTTTGTATTCTTCAGGCATGTTAAATTAAAAAATGCATCAAATCTGACTATTAGAGGACTCAAAGTTCTCAAACAACATAAAGTTATAGATTTAGAAGTAAATGGGTTAAAAATCACTGTTAATGACTTGATCACTTGTTTGAGTGATTGGAGTTTGCAAAATCTTAGATCATTAAGTGTTGCAAGAGGAAGTTTTATGGATTGTTCAAGGTGATTAATAGTTTGACTATAGCAACAAATATATTTTAACCAGCTAATTGCAAACGTTTATTTAATTATTTACAGATATTGTGTGGTAGTAGCATTAAGTAAATTGAGGGCTTTACAGATATTAAATGTTTCTGGTACAGAATTTAATAGACATGGATTAGAAATAGTTGTTGAAGATTTGCCACTGTTAGAAAATCTTGATATATCTTGCACAAGAGTGGATGATATATCTCCATTAATAAAGTGTAAGGATAGACTAAAAGCATTAACTATGTATAACTTAGGTCGCTGTGGGAATATGGTATCTGTATTATTGGAATTGAATGAATTAAGGAATTTAGATATATCAGATGAAAAAGACTCATTTTTGTTTGAAGTATTTGCACCTGTTCGGTCTAAAATAACAGATCTACTAAAAGCCACTGATTGTATGCCACATTTAATAAGCTTAGATGTATCAGGTAAGCATATATTTTACTCACAATATGTAATAAAACAAAAAGAAGAGTAACTAAATTCATAAATTGAAATAACAGGCAAAGATGACATTGATGGAAAAGACCTATGGGGTTTTATTCAAGCACATAAACATTTAAAGTTCTTAGGGCTTGTTCACTCTGATGCTTGCTTTGAAGATTCTCTTATGAATCCATTAAATAAAAATTTTAGATCTGATCTTGTGGTATGTCATTTTATAAGTTTTCAATTACGTATAAATATTATCGTATAATTCCTACTTTTTGCTATTATCGTAGGTAAGTGGTACCGCTACGGAAGCTCAAATTTTAGAGGCTCTTCGAAGGTATCCAAATAGGCCAATATATGTGCAAAAATGCCTATATCATCTATTTCGCCTAACATCGTGTTTTAATGATGCGCGAGTAGATGTTATAAGGCTTGTTATTCCGGGAATGCGAAATCACCCACGAGAATTTCGCGTACAAATGGCAGCCACTGCGTGTCTTTATAACTTGACAAAGGGGGAATTGGCAACAAAAATCCACCCTTCTGTACTAAAACAAATCGTGAATTTGACTCTAAGAGCCATGGAGTCTTATCCTAATCATTATCAGCTGCAAAAGAATACTTTACTAACTCTTTGCAGTGATAGAATTTTACAAGATGTTGCTTTTGACAAATACAGGTATAAACCACACGAAATTATTAAATAATATGATTTTTTATATAAATATATATTACTGCATTATTTTTTATTATTTTTTAACCACTATTTAAATATAAAGTTTCAATGTGTTTTTGTTTTACATTTCTAGATGTGCAAAGCTAGTAATGAATTGTCTATCAACTTTTGACGATGCCTCCATGAACCGCATGTCTGTTGCGATATGCTCTATACTTGCAGCAAAGATCTCGACGATTGAAACTTCAATGTTAGGTTCTCAACCAATGTATATGTCAAAGTTGCTATCTATGGTGCGATCTAAAGTTCAGTCAAAATCTGTCGATATAACAATGAAATTTACATTAAGTGCTCTCTGGAATCTTACGGACGAAAGCGCTACAACCTGTAAAGTTTTCTTGGACGAGGGTGGCATGAAACTATTTCTTGAAGTGCTAGACAGTTTTCAGGGCGAATCCAGTGTTGAAACAAAAGTACTTGGGCTTCTTAATAATATTGCAGAGGTACATATGATTGTTCTTGTTGAAATTTTTAAATAATGTCATGTTATAAAAAATTCGTCTTCTAAGGCCAGCATTTTGTAGGACAATATTGTAAACCGAAATTTTATTTAAACAATTATATAATATTTAAACTAATACTATTTTTAGGTTTAAAGTAACATCCTGGTCTTCATTTTAGACTAAATATATCATATATCTTTAATCTACAATTCAATATTAAACAAATGAGATTTGGTTTTACCTAATTGTAGTTTATTTGAAAATTTTCAATATAAATTTTTTATAAATGCTGTATATAGAATGATTGTAGACAATTGGATTTTGCATCAAAATTTTGTTTGCTATTTCTTATTTATTGTTGTTAAATATTACTTTAATGCAACTTTTTTTTCTTTTTTCTGAACAGATCCAAGCTCCCGAGGTTAGTAAGCGATAAATTTTCATTACAATGTCACATTTAAAAACTTAATACACATTAAAAAATTTTAATATTTAGAAAACATATTTTATAAAATCATTAAAAATTAACAAAGTTTTAATCGAAATTCTTTCATTATCAAACAATCGCATGAAGAATAATCATCATAGATTTTTTATAATTAATCAATTTACACCAAGCATTTGTGTCATAGTATTTACATATCATTTAATAACAAAAATTTAGATTTTCAAATTTAAATAGACGTCATATCCTAACAGTAAAGAAAAAGTATAAAATAAATAACAAAAATTTTGATGCAAAGTCCCAATCATAAACGCAATCAAATAAACATAAACATAGAACAACTTGCTGCATCGAATTCTTTCTTTTACAGGTGGGTCACCTGAGGCTCCGGCTAATGAAACCGCGATTTCTCACTATGCTATCACAACTCCTGGATTCCAAACACATCGACGTTTCCTACTTTGCTGCCGGGATAGCTGCCCACTTACTTAGTGACGGTCTGCGATTCTGGATATCGGTACCACTGCTTCCAACGCGTAATCAGTTGTTGGATCAGCTCGCACGTGCCGTAACTAATTGGCAAACACCTCAAGGTGAGATGGTGGCTTATCGGAGCTTTCAGCCCTTTTTCCCTTTATTGCGTTGTTCCGATGCATACCCTGTGCAGCTATGGGCTGTTTGGGCCATACATCACGTTTGTACCAAGAACCGTAAGTAAATAAATCTCTTAAATTAATTTTACTTTTAAAAAATTTCAAAGTTGCTACTTTATTACAAATGTTAAAAGTGTTTCCTTTTATAATCAAAGTTTACAACAAACATTATAGGAAATATTTTTGTAGAAGTAAGCATTTAATTTATAATCGTTTTTCTACTAAATTGTTTAAAATCTTATGAAGATAATCCATTTTCTAATTACTTGTTAACCAATGAATTTCTACATTCTTTAAAAACATTATATATTT
The DNA here is from genome assembly GCA_018906755.1 of Sycophaga agraensis. NCBI lineage: Eukaryota > Metazoa > Arthropoda > Insecta > Hymenoptera > Pteromalidae > Sycophaga > Sycophaga agraensis. The sequence goes on along the minus strand of JACCIE010000017.1, from coordinate 1,169,324 downwards.
TTACAGCGAAACGTTATTGTGAAATGTTGGTAAAGGAAGGCGGTGTCAACATCTTGGAATCTCTACAAAAAGAGAATAGCGAGAGTGTAACGCAACCAAACGTACGCACACTATGCCGAGCAATCCTTGACACTCTCGCTCAGCAACCGTGCTAACGATGAAGTTCTTGTTATGATAACCGATGAGCTATGACGACAAAACATTAAACTATGAACATCTTTGCTGTCGATTATATGCTGAAAACTAGATGACGATAGTAGATTAAAACGACAAAGCTTTTGGATTGCGTGCCGTTTCTAATCACTCCATTGATAATGAAAAGAAATGTTAGATGCTGTTGATCGAGCAAAGTACCTTCCACTGGTTGGTATGCTAGTCAATTTATTCTCTTACAAAAGAAGTAAAAAAATGGAAAGAAAGAAATCTATCTTATGCTCCCTGTTCTCCTCGATCAATAGTCTTTAATGACTAAAAGTTAACTACGACCTTTAGATCCCTCTGATATTACAAAAGAAATCTGAGCTAGGGCTGTGCAATTTGCAGATCAATTGAGCATTGATTACAAAAACTTCTTAATTTACTCCACAAATGCTTGCAGTGAATAACAAACAAGATGAAAGATAATATATAAAGCTTAAAAGAATGATTTTTGAAAGTTACCTTATGAAAATTAATGTGAATTACAATAAAATAATCCATATTACTTAAAAATAATATGTTCCTAAATTACAAACAAATGTATAGATAAAATACAAGAATATTATTATTAATAATCGTTATTAAAATTGTGCATTGATTTCAAAAATTATTTAAACTTTTTTTCTAGTTGTTCTAGTTTGCATTTTTGCTGCTTGTGGAGTCTTCCTGAGGGAAATATTTAAATAACTTTTAAAAATATGATTTTTATTCAAAATAAGTGTCCTTGTTAAAATTATAAAGGACTTAGATAAATAAAAAAATTATGGATGTTTAAGGGCACTGTTAAAATAAATACTAATCATGTTACGTAATTTAACAGTTTTTTAATTTTCGCATAAAGTTGTTTTGATGTGTAAAACATTAATTTGTATAAATATTTTTGTCGTAATTATAACTGAAGTATGTAACATTTATAATTTTTTAGATAATGATTTTTCAAAACATTTATATTTTTTGATTATATAGATATTTTAATTTTTATGTATAAATGACGTTGCAAATTAATTATATACATATTTACGTAAAATTGTAATTTTTTACTTTTAGTTCGCATTTGTAAGTAATATTTGAAAATAAAATAAAATACATTTATTTACATATTTTTTCTTACTATTATAAACAAAGATTGTTTGCCTTTATAAATTTTAAGTTTAATTAAAAAAAAATTTTAATAATATATTTACTGATTTATGTTTAACTATATTTACTGTAAATTATAATTATTTTTTAAAGTAATTAGTTAAAGCATTATTTTAATTTAAGTGGAAGTAATAAAATAAAAGTGAAAAGATTGGTACTATATTTTTATTGACCTAATAAACTTTCATAATATTTTTATTTGATTCATATTCAATAAAATGAAATATACGAATCTAGGAATAAAACAGCCCTGGTTTTGATATATAAAAATATCAGAAGTGCATGATTATCGACTATATTTGTGGACCGAAAATATAAATTTATCAAAACGATTGATAATAATTTCATATTTTTGGCTGCATGCCGTCCTGGACAAATATTGTTAATGCAGAGTATTATAAATTATATAAATTTAAATTTGCAGCAACAGAGTTAAATGGCAATTATAAGCAATTATTATCAGTTTTTCAATGTGCATACATGCATTGGATATTTGAAATTTATGAAAGCGATACTTGTCTTTTTCTCTGTAGATATATTTGTTGATCTTGGATATTAATTAGATTTTGAATCTAAAAAATCCAAATCTTGTAGAAATTATAAAAGAATGTAATAAAATATCGCAATTAGCGATTAATTAATAAAAATACATATGCGTTGTGTTTCATAAAAAATAACTGTCTTTTTTATTCATCAATTTTTTTTACAACATTAGTTTTCATAATAATTTCATAAAAATTAATAATTCTAAATTTTTTATATATTTTTTTTATATATACAAATATATAGATATATGCATATAAAAATATCCTATGTTTTTACAAATTAAAAAATATTTTGATCAGATATAAAATAAATTACAATGCAATTTTTATTTTTGCATAGTTTTAATCTTTAATGGAGTAATAATAAAAAAATTGATACTGATTCTTTGTTTTGGTTATAAAACTTTCAAATTTATGTTAAATTTTGATTTAAATAATTGATATTGTTTAAATATTTGTAACAGTAACGATAGTAATACTTTGATATTCTTATTAAATCACGAGATTTTAGAAAAAGTTTGAAAACATTTGTTAAAATATTGAACAGTTTAGAAATTTTTTTTGAATTTTATTTCAACTTCTAAATAATTCTATAACTGAGTACCATTTAGTTATCTAAAGTATTTGAATTATAATTTACGTGACTAAAGTACTTTGGATTTATTTTCTTACCGGATTTGTATCTCAGTATATAAAATAGTAATGTAAAACAAACCCATACAGTTAAATATATGAGCTATTCAAAACGTGAAACATTTATTTCTGATATTCAATAATTGCAATGATTAGTTTTCGATTTATTTAACTATTTTTCTTAGCAATTAAAATTAGTACGTATGCATATTAAAAATAAAAGTTTCTGGTAACAAAATATATATGTATGTATATATATATATATATATTCAATTAAATCTGATAAAGGTACTTAAGTATGGAATTTGGTCTTTCATACACTGGCTAAATATTTTGTCCTACTTTTCACGTAGGCTTAAGTATTGTACGGCTTAACTATCTTATTAAAATATATCACCATTTTTTATAAGACTTATACAGATGCTTCAACAGAAAATCCACATAATTATTTTTTATGCAGATTTCGACACTAGTTCGCGTTGAGCAAAGAAAACAGCATCATGTACAGAGGCGAATGTAATTATTGGACTTTTATTTTTTTTCATCATATCGCATTTTTGAATTGTGTCGTAAACGCGTGTATTGCAATTAGCCAAAAATACTGGTATATCGATCCTTGCGAAATCTATAACTATATCATGCAGCGTTACCACGCCACTTGAATCTATTACATTAAGAGCACTCATATCAATGACAATACACTTTAATGTGTATTTATTTTCAAAATCATTCGCGTCCGAGTATAAACTTGTCTTGCCAAGCTTCTCGCGATACTTGAACACCTGCTGGGGATTCACGCCAACCTTTTTTTCCACGTCAGCTTGTAACTGACCAGAGTTCACAAAATTTAAACTGCCCGAGTAATGGTAAATTTTTATGCCAAAAATTTCTGCTACCTATATAAACAGTAAAGATTTTATTAAATTATTTTCCATTAATTTTTATAAAATTTTAGTAACTTGACTGTTTTTACGAACTCCAATATAACGGCTTGTATCTAAATATAATTCTGTATTTGGAACATGCCCCAATAAGCAACTATAAGATCTTTCATTTTGAATGAAGACACTCATTATTGATGCAAGTAATCCAACTATTAATCCAACATCAATGGCCAGCAATGCAGTTGCCAAAAATGTAACAAACCATACAATGCCATCAGCTTTATTTAATTTCCAAAATTTAATCAAACTTTTGATTTGCCAAAGCATTCCCTTCAAAGCCACCTTTAACACAAACAAAACGCTTAAAAAAATTTCTTAGAATATTCCTATTTCTATAAGAATGTAACTTATAAACATAAATTGAAAAATATTTCTAATAATAATGACAGTCTACAATAGAGTTGAATAACAATCGACCTACTTTCAAATGATTACAATTCCATTTAGATTATTGATTACAGAAGAAAAAGTTCAGACTATTAAATTTTATTAGAACATTTTTTTTATTTCTATAAAAAACTTTACGATTTCCGAATAAAAAACATTATTTTAATTAAACTCATTTATATACAAGGTTTAACAATTACCTTAAAAAACCACAGAAGCAGATTCTTTAACTTATGTGTCACATATTTTAAGCTTAAAATTTATTGCATTTTAATATCAATAATTTTAAGCATGTTTTATCTTAACTTCATAAAATATCTATACAAAATACAAAATACTATAAAATACTTACAACTATTATTGATGCTAAAATACATCGTGGTAGTGGTTCAAAAAACGGACCAATCCATAACAGTATTATGAGTAATATAAAGCAAGAAACTACGCTAGCTATCTGTGTTTTTCCACCAACAGATTCTTGAATAAAAGACCTACTCAATGAAGCTGATACTGGCATACAGGAGAAAAAAGCTCCAAATATATTACCACTTCCCTTTTAATCAGATTTTAAAAACATTTAATAATTTTATATATTATAACAAAGTTTAAGAATTAAATCTATTAGATTAAATAAATTATGTTACCATTGCAAATAATTCTTGATTAAAATTTATATCATAATGTAATTTTTTTGCAAAAATTAAACTCATTGACATGGTTATTGTATACGAAACCATAGTTATTTCAATAGCTTCCAAAACAACATTGGGTAATAGCTTAAAAACTGGTAGCTTAGGTTCAGGTAATCTTTTTAATTATCAAATTCACCTTAAACATTGACACAAATTATTTCTTGCAAATAAATTAGGTTTATTATAAAATTAAAAGCTTATTCACCCTATTGGTATATGTCCAACAGTTTTTATGCTATATCTGGTTGCAAAATCACAATAACGAGAAACTATAGTTCCTGTTATAACTGCTATCAATTCCACAGGTATAGGAAAGTTACATTTTTTTTCTATCCAACTCTAAAAAACAATTTAAAAATAATTAAATTAAACTTTTTTAACGTGCTTTCAGGATTTCTAATATTATATATACTTTGAACAACTCATTGTGAAGAATCATAAGACTGCAAGTAACAACAGAAATAATTATAGCTGCTGTATTAATATTTGGAATGTCATTGAAAATAACTACAATTGTCTAAAATAAGTGAAAAATATAATAATCATTAAAACATTACATAACTAATTCATTGAGTAAAGTATATTCTACTCTTATATATACTTTGATGAATTTGAAATATCCTGTGGGCTTGTTTGAAACCAATCCTAAAAGATCAAAAATTTGAGATGACAAAACATGTATTGCAGCTCCAGTTGTAAAGCCACTAACAAAAGTTTCACTTAATAATGTACTAATAACACCCATCCTGAATATGTACATTATGAGCTACAACAAAATAATATTGATAAATATGATTTTAATAATTTTTGTTAAAATAACTTTTTACCTGAATTATTCCAACCATAAATGTGACAGTTGTTGCCACTTCTATTGGTGTATATTTTTCTATATTTTGAGAATTTTCATACATATCATGACCTTTTTCAAGGTCCTGTACAGGAGTTGCATAAAGATTAACAACTCTACCTGTCATAAGACAGACAACAGCAAATGTTCCTAATTTATTGAAAAAAAAGTAAAAAATTATTGAATAAATTGAACTTATTGGACTATTAAAAATATTTGAGTAGCAATGATAAATAGTTAAAAACTATGTATACTCAATTAAAACAAGTTTTAATATGTAGATCACTATATAGCAATTATTGCTTATTAAAAATTTAATTTTTTTACCCATAGAAACATGTCTTGAAGTTCCAAAAAAGACATAGATAAGTACAGGAAAAAATGCCATATATAAACCAACCACTGGACTTACATTGCCTAACATTGCATATGCCATACCTTGGGGAATATGCATTATTGCCACAGTTATACCAGAAATTACATCATAAATGAAGTCTTTTCGCCATTTATACTTTCTAATCCAATTGTAAAATGGTATCACATTTTTAATGTATTTTTGGCAGTTTGTAGAACCAACAGAGTTTTTAAATTTATCTATCACTTAAAAAGAATATACAATTAAAATTTTTCACAAGAACTTGCTACCTTTTTTCAGAAAATAATATTGCTATATTATTTAGTACCAGTTATTTTTGGTTGCTCATATTGATATAATTGGTATAAATCTTCTTGTTCAAGTACTGGCCGCTCTACATTTAGTTTTAAAATTGCTTCATTTTCTTTCACTACATTACCTGTACAAAACATTTATCAGAAACAATATTTTTAAAAACTGATTCACATTTGGTGTTTAAATAAGAATAAAAGAATTATATTGCAATAAAATTAATTACATAAAAAATATTGTTAAATACAAAAATTTTACATAAAAAAGAAAAAGTATGAAGATAAATTTATAAAAAATGAGATGAATATTTTCTTTAATAAAACAGTTTAGATTTGTTTTCAAATTACAAAATAAAAATCGCTCTTTTTAACAAGAGATGGTTAATTTGAATTAATGAGAAAAAAAAATCAATCAGTAGCAAGTCTATTAAAAGTTATGCTTCCCAGTTAAAGCAAACAAGTATATTTGTATTTAATGCAACGCAATGACATTCAATGTTTGTAAAGTTCACCTTGAAATTGAGATAAGATTTGTGTATCGTTATTAGATTCCATATTAAAGAACTTATTTTTCGAGTAATTATTTTTCTAATGCATCGACTCTATATTTTTCAAAAGGGATGCGACTTCATATCTCCAACTTCTTGATATCTATACTTGCACAATAAAAAACATATTCACGTGACGAACTTAGATCATCCAAGATCAACTGACTGCAACCAACTGCAACTTAACTGATCACTGACCATTTGGAAAGCATATATAGGAGCATTTTAAAACATAATCAAAGAAAGAGAAAAACAATAGATTGCCTACTAAAAAATTCTGATTCAGACAAGTAACTATACTCTTTTCATAGATGGCGCATAGTGTGAATGTTTGGAGTCAAGCTCATAAAAAATGAAATTGTATAAGGATAATGAAGATGGCAACATAGTATTGATCATAAATAAGCATAAGATTAGACATAGAAACCGCGATACAATGCTACAATGAATAGATAAAGTTCTGCTCTATCACATGGAACAAAATTTTTGGACTAGACAAACCATGAAATTAGACAATAATATTCAATAGTCAATTAATTACATATGCACATATAATCCAAGTTATAGAAATAAACGATATTTAATGTACATTAATTAAATTATAGTTTTTAGAGCAACATATTTTAACATATTATTTAAGTTAAATTTCTTATTTTTTTTTTAAATATTTATACAAGTTTTGATGATTCAAGAATTTTAAAAAACAAAGAATTTAATTTCTTTTTTTATTAATTTGAAAGTATTTCATATCGCAGTATTTCATTTTGTACATTTTACACAGAAATTAATAAAATTTATATGTAACTACAAAAGATTGATTTTTTATTAAAACTATATAATCGATACTTATAAACAAAAGTAAACTAAGACATAGTTTTACATGTACGTAAATTACATTAGTATTATTAATTTGTTTAAGTAAATTTAATCTAAGAAATTATTTTAAAAGCAATACTTAGGTAGTAGAATAATCTATGTAAATTATTATTGAAATTACAGTTTTTAGCTTTAAATGTATTTTATTTTATATTTTAATATAAAATGATTTATATTATAATATAAATAATACTCTTTTGCAGTGAACAAATCGAATAAAAACTATATTTTGTTTGTAAAAAATTGAAATTGTTTTAATAAATATATTGCTTATGAATTATTTTTTAGCAAATGATATTTTCATGGCATGAGAGGGTGTAATCTTAAAACCTTGAAGTGCATCCTTTGCTGCACCAGATTGTACTTCATTTTCAAATTCTACAAAAGCAATATCATGTCGATTTGGAACTAATCGCACTTCTTTGAATCCAGGGAATTGATTAAACAACATCGACAACATCATTTCACTAGTTTCATCTGGTAAATTTGTCAAGAAAAGAATTTGATTTGGAGGTTGTTCTGGAACTGCTGCATTACTCAAACCTATGTGTTGAACTCCACTTTGAACATATCCCATTTGTTGCTGTTTAGCCTGTTCTTTAGCTCTCTTTTTAGCTTTCTTAGCTTCTTCATCAGCTGCTGGTATAATTCTCTTTGGTTTCTTTGGTCTTTCTGTAAATGTACCCTTCATCTTTGCAATTACATCACTATCAGTTTTACAATAATTTATCCTCTATAATATGAAAAATATAAAATAATAAATAATTAATATAACAGAAGTGCAATAAAAATATTTTATCAAATATCATCAAACACTTACCATTGGTTTATCATAAAATGGAAACCCTTGCATAGATCTTAGGGCATTTGTTGCACTAGCTATTTCTTTAAAAATAACAAAAGCTTGACCTCTCATTTTTAATGTTTTTAAAGCTACAATATCCAAAATTTGACCAAATTGTGAAAATATAGCATACAAAGATTTTTTAAGCTCTTCTTTCTTAATTTTTTCATTTAAATTATTTATATAAATGGTGTTATTTGGTCTTATATCCATTATTACCTGAAAGAAGAATATTGTTAAGGTTACAATTAAAAATTATTAATATTCCATTCATTATCAAAAATCTAGGAAAATTAAATTTAAAATTACTTATCAAAGATAAAACATCACTTTTTTAATTTATTAAAAAAATATATAATGACCGCTGTAAATTACATTTAGTAGGCTAAACACGTGATATAATATTTGAAATGACTTACTATGATATGAAATGTTTAAATAATCAAATATATAGTTGTAATGCAGCTGCTTATTCGAAAGTTAAATTAAATTAATCAAGCAAATGCTTCGAGCAAGAAATCAGAAGGTAAAACCGCCGCCGCCAAGATTCTAACCTAAAAAACATTACTCAAGTAAGCGGGCGCATTCACATGAACTCTGACGTTAAAAGCGTATTGCATGTTATATTCAAAAAATAAATAAAGTGTAATATTTGCTATGTAATAAAATACATAAAGTAATTATATTTTTCGAACAAATTATTTTTACATAAATCGATTCAAAATAAGATCATTGATAAATAAAAATTAGGTAAAATCCAATCCTCGCTCCTATTATATTTTCCTATGTTGCGTCTTGTTGTGGTTGACTTATATGCGATTCAAGCTTATCATGCATCGTATAATAAACAGTATTATGATCGCAATGTTTTTGGAGACTAGTGAATAGTGAAACAGCTTATGTATATGTGTTTTGCTGATCAGTGCTGTAACTGATGCATATAGCTAGGTTTAAATGTTTATATATAAATATATGATGATAGGTTCTAATTCTATGCGTCTATATTCCTGGTTTTTACCAGTTTTCACCATACAGCGCTAACGTGTAAATCGGTCTTAAATTTTTAAACGAAAGCTCTTTTATGGAGGGGGCTGCTCTGAAGCAATGGAGTATAGAGCAGAGGGAGTAGAATGGAGTAGAGTAGTAGAGAGCGATAGCAACAACAAAGAGCAAGAGAGACGAAATACCATTCAAACAGACCGTAGGGTAGTGCGTTTGTGGTTCTCTGTATTCTTGCATTCTCCTGCACTTGTATATGTAGCATCAACCGTCCAATGTCAACACAGTTCATATTTTTTTACCGTAATTAGTTAAGTTCATGTAGAAAGATAATATTTCTAAATTAAAACAAAAGCAGGAAATTTATAAAATAACAATTTTACTGAGTAAATAATGTAAATGCGTTATATTTTTACTTAAAATTTCGACTTTTCCTTAGAAAATGGAGGATGATAGTGTTTGTGATTTGACGATTTCTGAAAAATTTCAAGAGCCTAAAAAGAAGTTTTGGCTGGTAAGTTCTAATATTTTAATTTACTTTACCTTGTAAATCATAACTATATAAAAAATTGTAATTATTTTTAAATTAAAATACTCATTTCACATAATTTATTAAATGTTGCTTATATAATCAATAAGATTTTAGTTTTATGTACGAATTTCTATATATTTTTTCAGCGCTCTAGAAAAAGGCCAAAAAGCGATGCTATAAGTATCAGCTCAATGGATATTTCCATAGATTCTACACTTGGTAAAAGAAAGAAACGTAGAAAAATATCAGAAGTAGCCAGCAGTTTCTTTTCATCTACAGGTGTAAAATCTGTAGATCGAACTATTAATGCATCAGAAGTATCATTTACAGACATAGAATCATCCTCAGCTCGTAAAAAGTTTGTTGTAATCTTTTATAGTAGCTCTATTTGTTAATGATGAAACCAGTTTAATAAATAATGTACATTTTCAGAATAAGATTAAGCAATGAACATGCAGGAAATATGACAATAAGAAGTTGGGTATTAGATGTAGCAGAATTAGATATTACATCTACTTTAAGTCGCAGAGAAATTAAACGTCAAGAATCTATTTATGAATTATTTTGTGGTGAAAATGTATTATTGAATGATCTATGTATTCTAAGAGACTTTTATTATCAACCTCTGCAGTCTATAGATATATTTACTGCTCAAGAAATTGATACTCTTTTTGGAGATGTATCAAAATTCATACAAGTTCATGGAAAGCTTCGTGATGAAATGGTTGATCTGAGAGATCGCTCAGGTTATACTGAGTGTGTTGGACCAACATTAGTAGACTGGGTAATTCAAATAATAATTAAATAATTAAAAAATATTATTTTTATTAAAATTCATGATACTTACAAATGTATTATTTTCAGCTGACCCAGTTGACTGATCTATATGTAGATCGGTGCAGATCACAAGTTTGGGCCAGACATATTTTAGAATCAAAAAAATTATCATGTAGACGATTCCAAGAGTTTTTGAAAAAAAAATCAGAATCACTTAGATCAACAGATTTGTGGACATACTTAGATGTACTGCGCTCTAGAATAGTCAAGTATCCATTACTTGTAAATGAAATTTCTCGTCACACTCCAAGTGGTCATGTAGATGAAGCTGCTCTTAAAAGAGCAAGTGAGATATTATCAGAATTATTAAAAAATATAGATCAGGCAATGGGTGATGCTGAATGCAAATTAGCTCAAACAAGAATAAATGTAAGGTCAGAACATGATCCAAATAAATGTATTGAAAGTGCTATAGATTTAATAACTGAAGGACCTTTAAAGGATCCAAAAGGAGTGGTAAATATTAACATAAATAGTTTAGTACTATGTACATTTTTTAAAATATTTTTATATTTAATAAATATATTATATGTTTATTACAGAAATATCATTGCTTCCTATTCAATACTTGTTTTGCATTGACTAGACCTAATAGACGCCCAAATAGAAAATACAGTCTATGTTTCCCAGTCATATCACATGATCAATTAAACATACAAATTATTACTCCAAGTAAAACTTCAGCTAGTTTTAAAATTGGAGACCATGTTTTAATAAGTGATGATGAGCATCACAGAAGACACTGGTTGGATTCTTTTAAACGTCTATCAATTCCTAGATTTGAATCTAGACGAAAACAAAATAATCTCAAGAATGAAAAGGGAAAAGAAAATGAACCAGAAATTCCTGACTGTATTAAAACGGAATTTAATAGACGGTCTAAAAATGGTATACGGGACGCATATTTTACCATATCTCTGAGGAAGACGTTATTAAGGCAAACTAGAAATAGCATAGATAATACTTAAATTTACATAATTTATATTTTATTTTTATACTAATCGAGTCACATGTTTCGGATATCTTTAAATGTAAGATTTAAAAACTTAATTTTAATGTCTTATAGAATAAGTAAATATGTAACAAAAAATTTACAAAATACTTTATATTTTATACAATGTTGTACCATCTAGGTATACGTTTTATATCAAAGATTTGTATTAAACTTTTATATCTCGCAATTTCACAATTTACATTTCATTACCTTTTATAAAAAAGACAAAAATTGTCTGTATAACATTAATTCTTTTCAATTTATCTACATAATTATTACAAAACAAGTTTTAGTTTTAATAAAATAATTTAACAAAATAAATTATTTAAAATTCTCTTAAATATTACATTTTTGATTGTTTCATTGAATTTCCATCAGGATATCTTTTTTTAAAAACTTTTATCAGCTGTGGATCAATTAAATGAACACCATCTACTTGATTTCCTAAAGTAATCCAGTTAGGTTGTACATTATGAGGTCTCCCAAATAGTTCAATTTTTCTAGTACCTGGACTCATTCTTTCAATAATGCCATAAATTTCATCAGGCTTATGACTTGTAGCCCTAACTTCAGCAACAATTACGTCACTGTCAAGTCCTCTGTTAATTCGCGGATTTCCCTTCATTCCTACAAGGCAATGTTCTTTGCCATGATTTAACCAATGACCAGTACGTCCAGTTCGAATTATCCTCTGCAACTGATTAGTCTTTACCCAAATAATCTCATCAACACGTTCGTAACCCCAAAGTTGTAAACATTCCCTACCCAGTTCCATAGCTCTTCCTGTTACCCATAAAAATAAAAGACCTTCATCCTGTAAAGCTGGAATTCCTAGTTGTCGCATTTCGTCGTCAGACATAGTACCATAAGGTAGTTCCATATGTATGTCCCATGGTGGATCTGCCATTATAACTGCAAATTTTCCTAAGACAGTCATATCTAAATATCTAAGATCACATTGAATCCATTGAGGTGGATACAAAGTTAATTCTGTACTGTTTTTATTAGCTATGGTAGATGAGTTGTCAGTGACAGTGATGTTTATTGTGTGCTTATCAGGGTTTCCATTATTTGCTGCTATTTCATCAATTGAAACATCAACTTCATAATGTACATATTTGCAAGTATCCATATGAAAACATGTATTTAAAAAACTACAGTCTCCAAGCGATTCATCTGTATGTGCTTGAATTATTTTTTTAAAATGAAGTTTTTTACACTTATTAGCAAAACCTTGATTTAGCTTTGCACAATCTATTCTTGTGCCATGGGGACAAAATTCCATGACTTGTGCACCACCTTGAGATCTAAATCTTTCTGCTAATGATTTTTCTTTGGAAGTCTGTTTAGATAGGAGATCCAAAATTTGTTCACCTACTTTTTTATTTTCTTTTTCACGAATAGTAGGCATCGATATAAGGGACATAATATCTTCTGTACTTTTTGTATCAATTTTAATTAGCTTTTCTGTCGATGGAATATCACTTGTTTCAGAAGTCCCTGATTCTGTACTTTCAGCATTTTCATTAATATCAGGGAAACATTGAGAATGATAAGGTTGAGCATCAACAAATGAAAGAATTGTATACCCAAAAATATCATTCTCAGTTACCTCTTTGATTCTATAAAAAGAAAATATTTAAAATATATTTAAAATGATACATGATATTTAGTTAAAACGTAATATTAATTAAGACATTCTACCAAACAATTGTATCTTAGTTTTTCTTAAAATATAAAAGATGCAATAATATAAATTATATTATATGATAAAATCAAATTATAAGTAATGTACTAACTTTATAACTTCTTGAGCAGACAGTTTTTCTAATATATTATTAATATCAGCATGGGAAACATCAGCATTCAAATTTTTCCGTAATTGATCTAATAATTCTGCAGAAGTAATAGGAAAATTAGGATGAATTTCATGAAGGATACATAATACATCTCGTTCATATTCTACAGAATTGGTTGATGTTGAAGCTATTGAACCTATTAATAACCAATTTTATAATTAGAAATAAAACCATACAAAATATATGCTGAGAATAATTATATTTTACCTGGTGATCTAAGTGATTCATTATTAGGAGAAGATGTTAGTTGAGCTCCAGTTGTTAATGTAAAAAGTTCATGTCTTTCGCGTTTTCTTTTTTGTAGTTTTTCTCTTAAACAATTTCTTTTTATTTTAATCGCTTGAATTTCTTCAAAAGCGTCAGACATATTGACTATTTTGCAATTAAAGCTCAAAAATTTATTTACGTACTTTTTCTATTTTCATTTGTAATAATGTCATTGTTAGAAAAAAATAAAAGATACAGCGAAAATCTATTTCGTTTGATGTATTTGCTTTCCCCTAAAGTAGTTGTATACAACATAGGTAGCTTACATATTTACTATGCATTTATTATAAGCACTGTTTATGATTTGTATTATAATTGTTGAAATAATAGGCCAGTTTTGAACCTGTAACGACTTGCAACTTGCAACTACTACAATGATTACAATTATCGTTAGTATCAGTCACGAATATTCTGAATCGATCCTGCAGTCACATGCGAACATCATAAAGTACAAATGCCCCTTAATGCTGCAGTTGGTAGATTCGGCTATTTAAAAATGGCGTTAAAGTGTTTTCAGCGCTTCCGAAAAATGTTTACGATTTCCATCATTCAAAAAATTCTATTTTTTTTAATAAAGAACCAAGCCTTTTAATCATTAGTTGCTTAAAAACATAATAAATTAATTTTTAGTGTTCAAGTAAGTTTTTTTATTTTAATTGTGTATTACCTTTTATTTAAATGTATTAAAAACTTCTTGATTATAAGAAAGTAAATAATGTTGACTAATAAATGTACTTAAAGAACTATTGTAATATTTTAAAAATAATTTTATTTTAAGAAGATACAACATTTTTAAATATAGAGCACTAAAATAATAATGAAAGATGGATTCTATGCCAGTGTATGATGATGATGATTGTGGCGATCACTGTTTTACAGATGATACAGAAGATTTTGATTATGATTACGTTTTAGATCAAGAAACAATTTTTGAACTCTATAATTTTTGTATATTTCCTACTCTTAATGATACCTTTTTTTATTTACTTCCACTTATATTTGCATCATGCACTTGTAATATAGCTGGTAAAATTAGTAAGTAAATTGTACTAATGTTTTTAATTATAAATATAATTGTATTTAAACATATGTTAATTACAGATATTATATCTCACAATGTATTTCATTGCATATCAGCATTAACAGGCACTTTTGTGATTTGGCATTATGCTTATGAGTGTTTTTATTTATTATTATTATTCATTCTCGTTTTTTATATTTTCCTACAATTACCAAAAAAATTTCAAATAGGAACAAAAGTCTTTATTCCAAGTCTTTTATTTATTTTATACTGGTTAGTATTATAATAAACTTAAACTTAAACAGTATTTTAACCATATTTAACATGAATTAATCATAAATTTAATTAATAGTTAGACAAACACTTATTTTTAATTCAATATTCGCGTAATTAAATAAAATTTAAATATAGATTTTTTTAATTATATTTTAAATTATATTATTTAATTCATATTATTTAATTTTTAGTGAATTGTTTATGAAGGCAAAAGAATGGCACAAAATTCGAGGTGTTATTATGATAGCTGTTATGAAAACTACCAGCATTGCTATTGATCGAACTGAAATAGAAAAACCAATAAATTTTTATGAGTACATTGGTTACATGCTATGTAGCATAAATGCATTATTTGGTCCATGGACTTCTTTTGACAATTATACCAATTTATACCACAAAACATCATGGGTAAGAAGTGATTGATACGACTTCACATCATTTATTTAAAACATTTAATGTTAATAATTATTTTTATAGAAATTTTGGTGGATTGTTATAGTAATTGGTTATATGCTACTAGCATTTTTCTGTTTATGTGTATCAAACTGTTGGACAAATTGGATTTTAAGTGATTCAGCTGGAAAGTATGTAACATTTAACTGTTTAAAATTTCAAATCATTTGATTATTTTAAATATATAATGTTTTGTGTTTAGATGGATGGTAGCTTTTAGAGATGCATTAGGATTTAGAACATCTCATTATTTCATCTGTTTTATAGCATCATCAATAATGTTAGCTGGTGGGTATCCACTTTCACAAACATTAATAACCAAACCTTTAGAAATTGAAGTGCCTCGTTCACTAGTTCAAGTTGTAATCAGCTGGAACATTCCAATGCACAATTGGTTAAAAATTTGTAAGTTTAAGAAATCTAAAATATAAAATAATTATATCATGTTATAATCATAAAAAGTTGAAAGAATATGCAAAAAAAAGCCTTTTAACTATTTTTTTATTTACTTAATTTAGATTATAATAATGTAAATGAAATAAATGTTATAAATAATTGATTTTAATCAATTTTGTTAAATTGAAATAGATGTATTCCGTCCTGGTCATAAACAGCTTGGGAAATTTGGAGCTATAATTATGACTTACTTAGCAAGTTCTTTATTACATGGACTAAATTTTCAACTAGCAGCTGTCCTTCTTAGTTTAGGATTTTACACTTACATTGAATATCAACTAAGGAATTTATTAGCAAATGTATTTGATGCTTGTATAGCTTCAAAGAAGTGTTCTTTACAGAAATGTGAACATTCAAGGAATTATTTTAATTGTTTCTGGGTAACTTTTGTAAACACTGGTTTTGGTGCATTAGCTATGTTTCATTTAAGTTATTTAGGACTTATGTTTGATACATCAGAAACTCAAGAAACTGGTTATAGTTATAATCATACGATAGAGAAGTGGTCGAATCTTGGATTTGCTAGTCATTGGGTTGCTTTTGCTACTTACTGTGCTTATTATTTAATAAGGTGATACAATCGTATAAGCTAATAAATTTTATACAAAGAAAAATTTATATTTAGATAAATCTTTTTAAACTAGAATAAGATTATTTTGTCAATTGAGGCATATTACTTAATGATTTTTTTATATTAACTTATTTTCTATAATAGTTGTACCTGTGAGAAATATTAATAAAAAATTATTTTTTTTAATTATTTTGTACTCTAGTCTATATATGTATATTTTTTGTGAATAATTGGAATAAAATACATTTTTTGAATGAGCGTTTCATAGCTGAAGTTATTTATATTTGTGTCAATATTTTTTTCAAACATCTTTTGAGTAAAAGGAATAAAATAAATATACAAATATTTTTGTTTCAAAGCTTTAATTAATCAAAAGTCCACCTATGCATGTGTTCACAATTACTTATAGAAAAAATACCAACATGTTAATACAGATATTTATATTTATAAAAGAAGAGTCACATATATAATCATCTAAATATTTTTTATATACATGTCATACAGTATGCCAGGAAGACCGACATTTATCGCAGATTCAAAAGAATATTGTAAGTGTACAAAGTTTAAAGATTTATTATTTAACACATATTAAAAAGTTTAAACTTGATGCTTAATTAAAGTATGTATAATGTATGCAGTTTTTATTCTAATATGGAAATATTTTTTATGAAATTGTTTCTACAAATGTTTTATTTATGTTATTGATAAAATAAAACTTTACATAATGTAAATTCCTACGAAGCAAAATAATGTTTCCTCTACCTCACGTTTATGGTTCTATAATTTTATATATAGCATATTAATTATAAAAACATTTAATGTCCAAATTTTTAAACTATCCTGTTTTAACTGCTCGATTACTTCGATATTATTGAAAATAATAAAATATTAAAAATGGATAAAATAATACGATATTAGATTGTAATGCACCATCAAAAAAGTAAGTAAAAATAGATAAACAGTTTTTGTTTCATAAATGTACTTAATTTTTGTCGGAATGATATGTAGCAAATAAAAAGTTACTATATTTTTGTTTAATATTAAGTGTAACTAAGAATTAAGTTGGTGATAATATTAGTTAAACAAATAATGCTCAATACAAGCAAATATACACATACAAAGGGTGCGGGCACGCACGCGCGCGCAAAAGTGGTGCTTACAATATGTCTCGAAATCAAAAATCTATGTACATAATTAATGACATTTTCAATAAAACTAAAAATTAAATATACATAATTATTAGTTATTCAGAATCAAATTTTAGGCCATTGAAAATTTTCCAGTGGGTTAAAAATTATTACAAAAATTGTTTTTTATAGAATGTACATAAAATTCTACTTTACAACATTGAAAGTAGAAGTTTGAACAAGCGTATATTTCCAAGAAAGTTGATAATTATTTGAATGTAAAGCTAATATTTGCTTGTCTTCTGTCTTTATTTGACTTATATGTTTTAAACTTATGTACAATTTATTAAAAATTCACATAATGAACTTCTTCGTGTATCAAAAAAGTCAATACAACAAAATAATTTTTTTCTTAATAGAATCACATATTATATATTGATATTTAAGTGCAGTATAATTGTAATGAATTTAATAGATTTTATAATACCTTACATTATTGTATTTTCTGTTAGTGTGATATTATTTACAAGTGTAAAAAGTATTGTAAAGTTTAAAAAATCACTTTATTTAGAACTTATTTTTTGTTATAATTAGTTGCATTTTGTATCCAACAAAATTGTACAATTAATAACAATCTACATTGATGTTAATAACTATAATTACTACCAATAATGTTTTATCTATTCCAATTAATGAGTATAAAATTGAAATTTGAATCGCTTTCATTCAACTAAAAAGATTAATTTTTTCGTAGACTGCAACTTTCTTTCAGAATTCCAGGTGGATCAATTACTTTACTGCAACCTGACTCTTTCTAGATTAATTTTCATGAACTTAAATTTTTAAACTCAATGTTTGATGCTATAAGCTTGTATATTCGTTCACAATTTTGTACAAATGTGATTTTTCGACAATGAATGTGTTTTGCAGAATGTTTAGTGAATAGCTACTGAATTTCGTAATCTAAAAATAGATGTATATAAATTTTATATATAGAAACTTAATAAATTACGAAAATACACAATTTTATAAAAATATTTCATTTTCACATAAAAACACAATTGAAAGCTACGATTAAAATGCAAAAAAGCGTTTAAATGACAAATATCAAAACTGAAATTTTACTGCATATTATATAAGAAAGTCTATTTTATATTACAAAATAATCTTAATTTGTGCATAATGACATCTTAAATAACATAAGAGGAGTAAGCTCTCTTAAAATTTGCCGCATTTTTACGTTTGCACAATAACTATTTATATAATTATACTCTCATTTTTATAAATTCCAAAACATAGAAACATGAAATAGAAAACTCTTTACTCTTAGATAAGGATATATACTTATAATAATGAAAATATTTACATTGTACAAGAAACGTAGAAAAGTTATTTCGAAAACTTTTAAAAAACTGTACAATTATTAAATTGTATATAAGTTGAAAGATAAACGAAATTTCAAGAGAAATTTTTTCTTTAAGTATTATAATTGATAGTAGTGTATATCCTTTTTGCAATGCATTTTGTAATATGAGAGCAATGCGCCAAGCGCCTTTATTTTTGTTTATATGATAATTTTTTTATGCAAATAAAAAATGAAGGGAGTGCATTGCGCAATTAAAAAAACTTCTGTACACCTGCAACTACTCACATAAATGCTAATTTGCCTACATACTATTTTCAATGAGCGATTATTAAATCATGGAAATAATTTAAGATTAATTTTGATAAAGAATTAATCGTTACTGATCATTGATTACTCGTATTTGTTCTGTTTGTTTTCGTTGTTTGTGTACTTATGAACATAACATGTGTCACGTACACACCTTCGGCGCGATACGCGACGGAGCCGCGAAGGCAGCAGCTCCGACAACCGCCGATCGTGGGAAACCGGCGGGCCCCGCAAGCAGCTAGGCCACGGTAGCGGGAAGCTCCGAGCTGATCCGCGACGTCGGCAGCTCAGATAACCGCCGATCGACGAAAACTCGCGACGATCCGACTTCCCGACGTTCTACCGCAACTTGGTGTCTGAGTCTCCTCGCCACCCCTCCAGGCTCCAGCCCCTGTCGAGAGTTCGATCCCCGCCACCGGACGCACTTACCGCACTCACTCGCTCGATTCACGAGCAGAGACGCGCGCCGCCTCCCCCCCAGCAGGCGCCGCGTACGTAACACATGATATCCCAACATTAACGATATTACATACTTATCATAATATGCTGTGATTGATTCATAAATCACTCGAAGGACTTTGCAAACGCTCGCTGTAAAATAGCTATAATATTTACAATATTCTGTTTCTGATTTAATTTAAAAAAATCTGGAATCATTATTAGTATGCAGAGATTTTAGTTTGATTCATTTTATACGATAGTTGCAAATAAATTAAAGTAAATGCGACATTATGCACTATTTTTATATGCAAAATTTTTTAAATCGAAGGTGATTCTTTAAAAATATTGTTACTACTGCTTAATACGACAGATTGAAAATATGTAATTTTGTTAACTTAAGGATTGGTAGAATTCAATTTCTGAAAAGTAGGAATAACTCGACAAAAGAATTTTGTATCTAGTTGTTAATTGTTAACCATATTTGAAAATAACGTGATTGAAGTCTTTAAATTAATTGCTTATTACTTATATACATAAAAATCTGTCATATGTTTCATGTATAATTCAGTATTGTACATGTTTACGTTTAGAACATTCACTGTGAAGTATATTTTTACATATATGAGTGAACATATGCTTCTGAAAAAATTACAAAACCTTTGTCAAGAACAAATGGTATGACATTGTTTTTATTTGAGTACCGTTATCATTTCCTAATGTATTTGCGACTATTGTGTTAAATAAAATTCATTCCTTTTTCATTTAACAATAATTTATATAATAACTGTTACAATTAAAACTGAATGTTTAATTATGAGTTAGTTTTCATTAAAGAAAAATTAATAAATCTGCAAGAATCACCTTAATGCAGAGAGAACATAATAAACAATTTATAAATAAATATTAACATACAAGAATGTAGGAACGGTGAGATTCCAAATGATATCGATTCCAAAGATATTATTCATGTGGTGAAATCTCAATGTATATTTTGTTTGAAATAAGTATTATAAACTAAAGTAGACTTTGTATCATATTAATATAGTGTTTCTAACATGTCCATAGAAACTTCAATATAGCGCTTGGACGTATATTAAGTGAGTATCGTTCGTGCTGTCCACGAAAAACTGCCATCCCAATTAAAAGATGAGAAATAAGAAACGCTTATAACAATTTGCAAAAATCAACTCGAATTTATGGCAAAATTTATCCGTACAATCATCGCGCCTTGATTAACAACGTAGCTGCCAAAATCGTCTCGACGGCGACTAACTCGTGCTCATGATCATCTCAAAAACAGTGCACGCAGCCGAGTTATGGCCTTCAGTAGCTAAGTCCTCAATCCAGACAGCGCCGGGTGCATAGCTCGTTATAACGAAACAGCTACGGGCCCCCGGCAGATTACAATTTACATGTATGTGATTGCGGTCTCCGCGTCAGGTATTGAGCTGCAGCGGCTCACCTCGCTGATGCGGTCTTCCCTGACGTCGCTCTGTGCGTGAGTGCTTGGGTGAATGCGTGCGTGAGGCTTATCTACTGGATGATGGGGTTCACGCGGTGAGATCTTCGTCGCTGGTGCGAGACACGGGGCACCGGCACCGAAGCGCCTTGACTGTCCCCCGTGGTGCCACTGAGAATATTGTTTAGTCATCTGATAATTGCTTTTTTGTAACTTTTTGACGTGCGCGCACTGCAAAAGTTAGAGAAAAGAACAAAACAAGGGTCGGTAATTTTCGTCTCGCTGTGTTAGCGCCACACTCGGGTGACCCCGCTTTTTTAATTTTCTATGTGTGCAACTGATAAAAGCATGCAATCTTGTCAAAATATGCATACTTTTCTTACATTTAGGACTGATTTATTGGACTCAGGCTCTTTGTGCATAATTTGGATATTTCGGTACTTAAATCAAAATCGCTTATCAAAATTTGCATAATGTATCATATTCAAGTAGATATTTTAAAATCTTTATTTACAAAATTATACATATTGCGAGGTATATCAAGTTATTTATTTTAATGATTATTTTTATTTAAATTACATACACGAAAAATTCAAAAGCACTACTGACGAGCTGAGTCTACATAAATCGAGTTGATGTTTGTGATTAAAAGGAGCATGCATGAATTATTTGTCTCCAATGTTGGTTAATATCGGAATAGATAAATATCTATTTATCTATGCGTTTATATTAATATTTTTTGCATAATTAATTGAGTCCATTAGCAATGAATCGATTTTTACCCAATATTGTTTACAAAGATTATATAAAAATTATAATGGTGTTAATTATGATTAATAAGATTAATACGGTCCCATGACAAACATAGAAGGTGCATGAAAAGGAATAAAGCGTGGTAGGGAAACTGCGCATAAAGTGACGATTATATGTTAATAAAATTAACCTCTGTAGAAACAGTTGATATATGCATATATCGAATATAGAATTTCCTTCAAGTGTATATTTTCCTATTGTTAATGAACCTTGTACATTAAATTTATATTTAGCTAAATAAACTAAGATAAATAAATTAAAAAAAATTTTTTTCAATAAAAATAATATTTATTAGTTTTAACTGTTATATTAAAAATATATATAATTCATAAATTACTTATTATTCTTACATATTCAGTTAAATTGTACAAAAACTATAAAATTATAAAGTACATTATTTGCATACATAGTTTTATGGTAACTCGTTTGTTAAAGCTTTCATGTCTATATTTTTAAATCGATATTAAAAATCTAAATTATTCATTTATAAAAATGAAAATAATAACGAAAAGTAGTAAAATATTATGATTCAATAAAAAATGTTTTATAAAGCGCATAGAAGTATTAAAGCAATCTAGAGCGATACTTTTTTCGATCACTGATGTAAATCAGAGGTAGATTAGTAATAGCATCTATACATCTATACATCTATCAAAAAGTTTGACGTGACTTTAACATACATCCTTTCAATTCTAACGGGATATATATCAAAACACATACAATATAAAGCTCAACATCATCATTGAGTTTCTACTAGGCGCGTGCATCCTAATTGGTATAATAATTGCCGCAATGAAAAAGATTAGAGGCACGCACAGATTATATAAGGACTAAACGGTATACAAATAATCGAAAACTGAAATTCACGCATCTACAAAAACGCAAATAAAATTGTGTAAAAAAGGTAGATGATAACATGGGGCACTCAGTAAAAGAAAAGGCAAATAAAGCACCGAATGCATGTGTGCAACTGCGAGGACTTACTGCCTGAGGGAATAGTACCAGGTGACGGCTGAGCGTTGGTTCGAGGTTGGGTCCGCGGGCGATTGTGGCAGATCGGCGGCCTCGGATAACGAGCTGCACCCCCGCGCCCTGAGGCTGATCCTCGTCAAGGGCTTAGGGATCGCGGGCGGACCACCGCTGCCGCTGTCGGCCGCCTTCGAGGCCCTGCCCTCCGCGGCGCTCGCCGCCCTTGTCACGAATTTGGACTTTCCGCTACGCTGTGTCGACCGCTCGCCCTCCAGTGCGCTCTTTCTACAATATCGTTTCCGTCTCGTTACTCTTTTCATCCCATATTTATTGGGTACAATCGTATTATTTAGTACAGTTGAAAGCTTTTATCGCTGGACGAGAAATTGTCTTTTAGCGCATGGGAGGCACGAGTATTACAGAGCTTCGTCTGTTTGTGTTTTAATGCTAAGGCAAAGAAGTTGCGAAAACGCCTATATGTACATGATCTTGGAAGACATTAAGTCTGTAAATAATTAGGATGTTGCTTAAATTTTTTTATTTTGTTTTTGGATAAAATAAAGTAGTACCTCAAAGATTTATTAGTAATAAAAAACTACTTTAAAAAACATTAAAGATATATACTGTAATTATTTTTAATTATCTTTCGCAATCATTACTTTTAACAGCATCCTAATTAATGAGCTTTTACAAGTATTTCGAAACGATTAAAAACTATTTAATTACATTGTTTACTGTAAGTCATGTATCTTAAGTAAACTTTTTACTACGTAAGTATTACTTAAATATGATATGTATCCCTGGTAGAAAATTGACCATAAATTATAGCCTTGCGAATAACTTATGCCCAGATTTCTTTAGCATAATATGCCCATATTATGTTAAATGCTATACTATAGATAATTCATAACCTCAAATTCACGATATCAACAATATATGTTATTGGAGGATCATATATTATTTTAATAATTAATGAATGAAAAAATGATTTTCTTATATCAAAAACCGCTTTAATACTGAGAGCACTGCCCGTTACATTTTTAAATACTAGTAGTATATATGTATATATGAAAAATAGGTACAGATATGAGGAACAGCGCATAGATGTGCGCATCGAACTCTTTCCACCTCTCTACGTCGCTCTACCAGCTTTATTCTTTATATTTATTTCCTATAAATCCTGACCTCTTATCCTGCCATAATAATATCACAATGAGGAGTTAGACGCACGTGTGCTCACGTGACTCTCGAAGACCGACTAAACAGAGAGACTTATCTAAACCTGAACTACCTAATGTATCCAGAGCATTGTCTCCTCTCTATCTCTCTCACTGAGCGGCCCTTGAGCTTGTATCGATCAAGCTTAAAAGAGTGAACGAGGCAAATAAAGCTTCAGGTGAAACTTTTAATTTCATTTGCACACCGTTCGAGAAGACATTCTCGTGAGCTTTGATTAAACCTGACAATATCTGTACGAGAAGGATTTGAGGTTATAAGTCCTAATCATTCTTAGCATAATTTCAACATAATTTTTAACATATTATGCCCAACTACCATCGTTTCCTAGAGGTACAATATGGGCATAATATGGTACATAATCTGCCAACAGAACATGAAATTTAACATATTATGGGCATAAACGCCGCAATTTCCTACCAATATATTTACATCTATTTATTTCGATGGATTTATTACAAAACTTGAATACAGCAAATAACTAGGCCGATTCGTATAAACAGATGTCATTCATTCATCTCATTTATTTAAGCTTATACTTTTCACAAAACGTAGAGTTTTAATATAATATATTATCATTAGATTATAACGGATGATTCTATTAATCAATGATTGAAGTTTAGCCTACAGCTTTTCTCACTTATAGATATATTATTAAACAGATCAAACAATGAGTCGGAAAAAATCTAGTGTTTACGCAGTGAAAATAAGAAGCTTGTTTGATTAAAAATGAGTACTATACTCTTACAAAAACCAACCGATCGATTTTAGCCAAATCTATAACATTAATTAAAAAAATTTTGTAAATTAAAAAATATAGTATTATTACTAATATGCTACTACAGTGTAAATCAATTTTATAAATTACTATTTGTAACTTAAATCTTGTTATTATTACTATTCACTACATAACTTTATTATTAATACTACGTATATTATTTCCCACTAAAATTACATTTTGTTAGTTATAAAATATTCCGTTCTAAATCTGTTTTTATATATTTTTGTTTTTTTTGGAATATTTTTAATTTATTAATAACATTATTAAAAACTATCCTTTTTAAAGTTATTATTAGTAAATGATTTAAATATTACTAAATGTTGAAAAATATATTTCTCTAATCAAACAATTTTTATTTGCACAATGTAAGGAAAGTCTAAAAGTATTTATCGTATTTACTGAAATTATTCAGACCAATACATTAACTATTCTTGATTTTGTCTAAAAGTAATTGTAGTAAATTTATTATGTACATTAGCAATAAAAAAAGCTTTATCAATATATATGTACACGGAGAAAAAAGGTCGCTTAAAAATTACTATAATTTGTAGAAGATGAGCTTTATACTTGCATTATAAAGGAATATTGATATACTTATACGGAAAATTATTTTTATTTTAATAAAATAAGATATATGATGTGATATAAAAAAGTACACAATTTAGCAAAAATTATTCGTATTAAATAATAATTCAATATAGCTCAATTATTTAATAGTCGTAACTGAAATTTTCATTAAAAGTATAATAATGCTTAAGTAAATTATATAACAAAATAGATACACCTTCAAGTGGTAAAAAAGTTTAATGTAATATAGTAATTTGTCTTATTTTATTAAGTAATTGGTATACCAAAATTTAACTCTAAAAGTCGCAGTAAAATATACGATTATTGGCTGCAAAGATTTCTCCAGATAATACTACATAGTCTTGTGGAAACTCGTCCAGTAATAAAAACGATTCCTGCATGTTACAAATATAGTCTTATAGCAAGCAGCAGTGAAAACTTGTGAAGATGTACAATAACGATCTGGCGCATTTTGCCGATTAACAACGAATAATCTCAAGCGTTTCGAAAGACCGTAAAGGAATTTTTTTATTGTCTATTTCCATCTGATTCTGACTTGCATGTTTACTAATATGTGTACATTTTAATAATTGAAACGTTGGAAAAATTACTAATTTAATAGAGTATGGACAAGTTGCATATTGCGAGTTGTATGAAAAAATTGTGAGTCAAGTAATCAGGAGGTAATGTTTATCCGACTTAAAACATTTAAGTCTTTATTTGTGTTATATACTATCTATTCCTTCAAATTTTGTTCCTATCTACCCTTTTTTAATATTAGATTAAAATTTTTTATTTACAGTTATAATATTTTAATAATTTATTGTTTATAGCTAGAATCATCACTGGGTACCAGTAAATTTTACTGGTGTAGAAGATTTCCTATAGCTAAGTGCAACAATATTAACGACTGAATTATCTCAAAATCAAATTCAAAAAATAGAAAGATTAACTCAAAATCGTACAACCTCAGATGCGCAAACTATTGCAGATAATCATCAACTCATCAGAACAGTAATAATATATTAAAATTAATTCATTAAGTTGTAATAATATATTTTTATAATTATATTTCGTAAATATATATTTTTGCATATTTATAAATTTTATAATTATATGTCATAGATATATATATTTTTGCTTGTTCTGCATAATTTATACTACATTTTTAATAAGTTTATTCATTATAGGGGCTTTACGAATACTTAAAAAAAAGAAGCGTTGGAAAAGAAATTTTGAAAGCAAAGATAAAGCTTCAAGCAATAAAGATATTGCTTCACAAAGCAATTAGATCAAAATTAGTTAGATTAATAATAGAAAGGGAGAAAGATTGGGTTTTGAAGAATATCGACGAAACCGGAAAACTGCAAAAATTCGTATAAGTATCAATTTCCCGGAGAAAATCCGTTCCCTTATTATATGCCATTTGTAAAGAAGATGGACTTCTTGCAGGAAGTAAGCTGTGGTATCACTTTAATGATGTGAAAGAGCATATGCGAAATGCAGAACTTCTACAATGCAAGACGATTAATACCCCATCTTATAATAGTACTGCAATAGGCATAGTTTGTATTTACTATAAATTGTACAACGAATGAAACAATAATACTGATTTTATAAACAGCTTTAATAATGTTTATATTAGTGTGACTAATAATATATATGTATATATAAATTAATAAAATGTGCAGGCTATTTTTACACCATCTTACAGATCTAGAATCATTGGAATGGGTATCGTGAAGACGTAAAAAACTCTTCAATCGAGAAATTACTACATACGAGTACATTCAGAAATTTCCTTGCCTTAATTTACAAAAAGGAAGCATTTAGTAATTATAAACAATTTTTCTAAATGAATATTATTTTGCAAAAACACTGGGTTGACTTAAAAAACATTTAAACAAATACCTAAGATTTTAATATTAAATAATTAGACGTGAAATTTAGTTTTAACATAAAAAGAAAAGTAATTGTATATACTTGCTTCAAAATTAAATATTATGTTAATTGTAATATCTACAGTTTTATCCTTAAATAAGCGAGACTTCATCCTCATAAAATTTATCTTAATATTGATGAATGGAGATTAGTAAGAGACCATTTGATTAATGTTTTGACTGATGCAAAAATTAAATCTGTTAATGAGCAGGTACTGGTATTTTTATTAAAGTCCGATGAATTGAGTGAAGGTGAAGAATTTTTTAAACGTATTTCAACTGATATAGCAACTGATTATTTTATATATATAAAAATATTTCAGAGAAAAAAGATTTTTTAACGGTCTATTTGCTACCGCATATCCTTCCACCTAAACGCAATGGGCAAAGAAAAAAAAGTAATGAAGAAAATATACCTAATCGATTATCGTTACAAAAACAGGGAGAAACATTTATATTGAAAGTGAAGTATGAATTTTAGATTTTATAATTACTTTTTTAAAAATATTTTTCTTATTTTATAGACTAACCATGATATTGCACCGCATATAATTTAAATAATTATATTTATTACGTATTAAATGAGACTAATATCAAGAATTGCGTTATTAACTCATATGACTAAATTATCTGATAATTTTTATTATGTTTGTAAAACTTGGATATAAATTATAATTTAAAAACAATTTTATGTACTTTTTACATATTCTACTGTAAATAGATTGGATTTCCTAAAAATTCATTGCTTATTTATTTTAGATTTTAAACCTATAAATTAAACATTAAATTTTATAAGTATAAACTGCAAATATTGTAGTTCATTTTCCACCATAGATGGCGTACTACTCATGTTTGATTATCGCAAGTGGCTCAGGTGTGTTATAGTTCGTATATAAGAGTTCGTTATCGATATTAATAACAACTGCGATTGTGAGTAGTGTACAGGTTATTGTAGGTTAACTTTAAAAAATATCGTGTAAGAGTTATCATAAGCATATTATATTACTAAGTTGCGAGTCGAATTATTTTTAAGCTTAAAAATTGATAATACTATGATAAGTGCATTAATACAGCAACAGTTCGTTCTATTAATGGAATTAACTAAGATCGTTTGAAATATATAGCAAAAAACCGTAAATTAAAATTTTGTTTTAATGTACAAAAATAGTACCTCAAAACAAAAATTAGTTACTGTATGGTATATATTAATGCTATGTGGTATACCAATTTCTAGGATAATACATATTAAATTGCAATAAAATCGATTTTTCGTATAAAGTATAGTAAATTTAGATATAAATCAAGTATAAATCCGCGAAAGCCAACAGTATAATAATGTTTAATCAAATTTTTCGCTTTTATTCACGAAACCTTTTTCTCTGAGTACATATGTATGTACATAGTAGCTCAATATAATTGAGTCTTTAATCTTTCAAGTTTCGATAAAAGAATGACGTTGATACAAGGCACTATCATATTTCGAAATATAATAGTAATAACCGAATATTTTAGGCTTTTATAGTCGTATAGTAGACTCTGTCTCATATGTAGTCGATAAGTATAAATTTGACTGCGGAAAAACCACGATTTAAATAAAAAGCTAATCTAACGGTACAGAAACCAAAACAACGCACTTCTAACTTCATTCAAAAATACAAGGTCATAAAGGCAAGTTATTTGATCAAAAAATTTACTGTCTAAATGGCAAATTTTGATTAACTTTTTTCGATAGTTTCAAATAAGCTGGCGCCTAGTGATGGCTTATTACCTATAAACCAGGGACTCGTCGCCGGTAGAGTCGTGCAGTTGCTTCGCGTAAATACCGATGGCTTGGAAACGGATAATAATCCAACCGAAGAAGCCGTTTTGATGTTGTTGATTATGGTACTTGTATTGTTGTTGTCACGGATGTTGCGGGTCAAATCTGGTTTAGGTATATGTCGTCGGTAGACCGTAGACTCGTTACCGTTTCTATATAATCGTAGATGAGAAAAGAAGGAAATAAAGAAATAGAGAAAAGTTTTAATAAGTCCTTATAGTAAAGTACACAAGCTGAGAGTATAAGCTTCCACCAAGACTGATAAAGTAATACCTGAGATACATGTTTTAATATTTTACATTGGAACGTTAAAATAGAAAGAATTTTAAGAAACGGGACCGTTTAAATTATTTTATAATATTTATCATGGATAGTTTTTCTTTGTAACAGTTTTAGTAAATCTATTTAACTAGTTCATTTTTTATGTAGCACAATAAATGAATTCTTCAATATTTCACATTTTCCTTTTTATACTTGTCATTGAAAAAATATCCATATGTCTATTAATGTGTTAGTTTTCGCACTTATCGTTAAATTAAAATTAGCTAACCTTTTAATGATATTTGTTGAAGACGATCTGGTTACAACACGCTTCGTGCCTTCTTTATCTTTAGCTACTATATGGGCGCCTTTTTGACTTCTGCTTTGTAACAAAGAACCCAAGTATGGACTACAAAATATTTAGAATTATTATGAAATAATATTTTAAAAAATGTTAATATGTGTTTCTAGTGTTAATACTTTAGAAGTTAAGATGTAAATATATTTTTGATTTCTTACTGTACTACAGGTATAGAAGTTGTTGAATTTCCGCTAGTATTGGTATTGGGAGTTAGTGTTCTTCTTGCTTTAATTTGATTCAACTTGTCCCCTTGAGTTAAAATCGATAATTTCACAGGCGTCTTAGGAGTTTGCGAACTATTATTATCTTCTAATCTAATACCATCAACCCTGTGCATAATGCCAGATACATTATCTTGTAAAAGACGCGCATTTCTTGGACCAGCCAAGGGCGCTGTATCAATAGTATTTGCGATTTTCGAATAAATTCCATATTTGTGAACAGGATTACCATTTTTTGAACTGAGAGGTTTTTTTAATAAGAAATGTAAATATTCCTCTGTTCTGTATAAGAAAAATAAATGTTTTATTTTTCTTTCATGTTTTAACTAATAATTTATTATACTGATCGTTTATAAATCAATAGTAGAATGTTTTAAAATTTTTCAAGTCAATAAGAAACTTACTCCTCCAACCATTGTTGCTGATGTCCAATTACAGATCCTGGCCTACAAATTCTTATCCATGCAATCGATTCTAATGCTGTTAAGTGATAATACTTCATAATATAACAAGCAATCAAAGTACCAGTTCGTCCAAGACCAGCCTTGCAGTGAACTGCAACAGCTCCTAATGTATTTCCAGATATTTTTAAAAACTGTTTTGCAATTGATAATGTTGGAGAGGAACCATCCATAAAGTATAAATCTTTATGCTCAAATCCAGCTTCTGTAAAACTTGCAGCATCGTATCGTTTACTGTTAAGCCTTACAATGGTTGTTACATTCTTTCGTCGAAAATATTTAAAATACGATTCCGGAGAATGAAGCATATAACCTAAATATATAATTCACAAACTTTTAAATAACTTATCCATTAGATTTATTATAGACAGATATTTTTATGTTTAAATGTACCATTTTCAATTTGGCTACTTGAGCGAGGACCACAAAAGGCAAGAAATTTTCCTGGAAGTATCCAATTTAAATCTCCATTCTCAACTTGTTCAAAGTGTTCGTATTCATCAAGATTAAAGTCATCAAAGTTAAAAAAGCCTAGCTGATGGCACTTGTAGATTGCCTGAATGCAATTTTGTAATGAAATTTCATAACAAGGTTTACCTATGGAAGCATCCCGAAACCTTTTAAAAGCTGGACAATTTGGACTAGCTGTCAAACACTTATAAACTTCATCAGCAGTTCGTTTTAAATATATTATCTATGAAATAAATAATAGTTATTCAATCAAAGATGTTTTTCTAATATTGTAATTATAAATAAAATTAAAGTATTTACAGCATAGCAAGCTATTAGAAAAGCTGCATTCACTCGTTTTTCAGGATCCATTGTTGTATAATGAACAATTTTTTTATTACTTAAAAACACAGTCTTTAATTTCTTATTAACTTTACAACAATATCGATAAATCTTTGCTAGATTAAGTGGTCCAAAATCTGCATAAAAGTTTTCATAGACCAAATCATTATCAACACAAAAATAATGAGTATTTGCTGTGTTTTTTGCTTCATCTGCTGATGTTACAGTAACAAAATATAGGCGATCTAAAAAATATATAAAAATATTATTATAAAAATATAAAGTTATTATAAACTTATAGAACTTTACCTTTAATTATTTCAGCAGGTCCAATAAGGACATTATTCCAGTCCTCCATCTTATTATTGCTTGCTAACTTTTGTATCAGTTTCTATTCATTATTCATGCAAAAAATAAAAAAATATTAATTAAATTAATAATTTAAAATTGAATCATTATTGTTATTAAATTTAATAACTTTTTAATATGTATAATATTAAAATAGCATCTGATTGTATTTTTGTGAAAATTTCATAAGTACAATAACTAACAAAATATAATTATAACATAATTTTATTATATCATCTTAATATATCTTTTTATGCAAAATAATTCTTAGTTTCAAACACGTCACTAAACAACAATTAGCTAAAATAATTAAAAATGTAAACAAATATAACATTATGAAAATACATAAAATATTATAAAATAAAGTAATTAAAAAGAAATAGATGTAAATAAAAATATCCTGTATTAAAAATCGATTTCTGATTTTATTTTTATCAAAATACATAATAATACTAGATTTATTGTTTATACATTTATTCAAGGCTATTAAAATAGGAAAACTGAAAGGCTTCGACTCTTTTCATTAAATGTTAAAACAGTCACTCCAAAAATTATCAAATATTCTCTCAAATAGCACCAGAAATCTAAAAATACTCTCAACAAGCACTTAACACGCGCACATAAGAAAACAAATCAAGTAATCTATAAGTTCTGTATTGTCTAAAACGAAAAAAACTAAGGTATAACGGCTATACTAGGATTAATACCAAGTTATCCAGTCTGAGAGCTTAGATAAATGAAGAATTAGATATCCAGTGCGTACGAAATCGGTTGTCCTCCCACTACGTCATGGCGC
Source organism: Sycophaga agraensis (assembly GCA_018906755.1). Classification (NCBI taxonomy): domain Eukaryota; kingdom Metazoa; phylum Arthropoda; class Insecta; order Hymenoptera; family Pteromalidae; genus Sycophaga; species Sycophaga agraensis. Next base: position 1,136,675 of record JACCIE010000017.1, on the reverse strand, counting down.
GTATTGTCTTCCTCAAGTCGACAGCATAATGCAAAGTAGCGTCGCGTATTGCCGTGTCAGACGAAGACCACGTCTACGCGGCGCAGGGCTAAATACTTCTTGGCGCCAGTATGCTTGACATCTCAGGCTGCGTACTTAGCCCTAATACACATATGTGTAAAACAGTACGCCTGCACTCTTTATCGCGTAATTCACCTACACTGTTCACGTGTGTATACATACGCACGCGCAGAAGAGAAAAGTAGCTGGTACCTTATGACACTGTCTCTCTCTCACACACTGTCGACAAACTACCAGAAAAGCTTGTTTATTAACTATATATGTCGTAAATCGTGAAACTAACAATATTCATCAAATTTTCTCGTAACTGTTGCCTCTGTATTGTTACAGTAGAATCTTGCGAGCTCTGTGGTCTTTGCGAAAGCTTATAACAGAGCGCACATTGAGCTGACTTATGAAAAAACCGACCGTTAACGTATTTTGTAGCATTCGAAGGCACCCACACTGAGGATTGAGAGGTTTTGACAACGTACTAGGTGGCAGCACATGGAATACCTACTTATCCAACTGCTCCGAATTCTCCTTTTTTGGGCCGATTTGCACGTGTCGACGACTCACACGATGATCATGTGGCCAATGGGACATGTTGACCTCACCTTCCTCAAATCAAAAAATCCTCATACAATTTCATTTGGTTAGATCCAACAAATTTTGTAATCGAACCACAGATTTTTCTTACATACACTTGTATGCGTACATGTATTAATAAAACCGTTGAGATTCTTTGAATAAACATTAGTAACGTCTATAATGTTAGTTCGCAATAACAATTATTTTTAAACGGAACCTTTATGCGATTAGTATTATAATAAATTCTGTGAGTCGAAGGTGATGTAATTGATGTTGTATTGTTCTGCAGATTTTTCGAGACTTCCCTATTTTAATGCTTATAGTCGAGTTTGTAATATGCTCATAATGTTCATTAATATATTCGAGATAATTGAATAATTATGGTTTCCTTGATCTTGTGACAGCATCCGATGCACAAGCAAAAATAATTTAAACTCACTATTCCTAATTTGCTTTTGAGATTCGAATGATAAATACGAGGAATAGCCACGTCGTTTATCCAAACATAGCACTACAAAGGTTGTAAGTTATAAATAGTCACTAGGCAGATAGGCCTTACAATGTCGTTTTTTAAATGGACATGTAGAAATAGTATTTTGTATACTTTTTATCTTACATTTTATGAACAATTTCAGTTGTTTATATAATCTGATATATCATATTTTCATTCTACCTACTATTCTGTTGTACGTATTATTTTTTTAATTATTGTGTACATTATAAAAACGTACACAGATTTAAAAATGTTAATTTATAATAATATAGTTCTATTTAGAAAATCATGTAGGATAAAATAAATATCAATTTCAAGCATATTTTATTTAAGCATAATAATACTTTTTGAATTTTTGTTTTCCGCATCGTATCTCTAGGTACGTATAGTCGATTTAGAGTGCGGAAGTATGAGTACAATATATGCATACATTAAATAAGTAATTATTTCTTGTAGATGTGAGTCTAATCAAAGATGTCTAAACAGTTGACACGTTTCCAAATAAAATTATCTATATACAAACGTTACCTTGAAATAAATTGATTTTATATTTTCATAAAAATACAGAACATTGCATCGCTTCCATCATTATTTTATAATTTCTAGTAGCGTATTGATACACTTTTAAGTTTCAACCTTTAAGTATCATTACCATTTTTAATATGACAATTATTATATTTAATGGAAAGAAAATACGAAATAAAATGTTTGCGCGTGTTGGTAAATGTATGCCTATACTTTCGTTGAATTAAAAAGTAGATATTTAAAAATAACGAACTTTTCCAGACGAACCTGTTTTATAATCGAGAGAAAAAGCGCGCGCACGACATATCTTCCCCTCTGTCCCCTCAACTCCAGAATACTGAAGTAATTATGAGTTAAGCGTAAGTATATATGCGAATCACGGGAGAGTATCTGTAGCACGACTGTATATACATGAGTCTGTCGAGTTTTACTTTCAATGCGTATGCTAGCATCCGTTTCTATCGCATACGTGTGCAAACGTATGAACTGCGCATTCCGTGTGTCACAAAACGGTTACACATACATATACACATAACCGGACAAGTGTGGTCGCGCCGCCCCGCGACGAGGTAGTAAAGGGAAGGGGCAGTTAAACTAAAAGAGGAGAGAAGACATCAGACACATTGTATAGTTATAACGAAGAGTGAGAAGAGAAAGAGAGAAAAAATATTTGAGGTACACAAAAGGGCTGTACACGTGTAAATTCGCATACCCCCGTGTGCTATGCATATACATAATACGAGCGCTAACATACAAACTAATATCAAGGAACAAGGCCTACGGGGGGTCGTATTCCCTTACTTGGACCCTTGCATAAATGCCAGCGCCAGTGAAAACCCGCACAGGCGCATCGCAAGTCGCAATTCGAACTCGGGAAATTAGCTCATGTCATAAGTTGTACATGAACGAAAGGCGTGTGTGCTGAAGCATTAAAACCTTAGAATTCTCCACTGATTGCTAGCTGATCGTTTAAGGATTATTACCGGTTAGCCAAATTTTTACCTGACAGTGCACTGTGCTACACTGTGCGTCGAACAGGGCAGTGCAGAATTGCGGATCTTGCGCGCGCACGCACACGTACAAGAGAAGACCCATATTCATGCGGGCGCACGAACAGTTTTCACTCTGGCGCTCTCTCGTGATACCCTACCTATCAGCCATCATCATTGAGCCGTTGTATATCGTGATAAATCCAATCCTGCATGTATAGGCGGGGGGTTCCTGCCGCAAGCGAGAAAAAGAGAAAGAAAGAGCCATACAGTAGCTACGCAGGCGGAACAACAAAATAACCCGCGGCGCGTGTGCGACGACGGCCACTGCTCTTGCAAGATCGCCTAGTGCGAGAGAGGCAGGGAAACGCTAAGTGAGTTTGTGCCAGAATATTCAAAAGGCGTAAGGGTGTGGATCCGGAGGAACGGCGACTCTCGTGTGTGTCCAGGAGGCAGGCAGAGGCTGGATTAGGGAATTGTGTACTCCACTGCCGCTGCCCTGCTGCAGCCGAGCTGAGACTCGTCGTCGCGGCAGTCCCGCCGCCGTTGACGACGACGACGACCACGAGGAGGCCGATCTTCGGGGGGCGAGTCGCCAAGTTACATTGTAGGTCTTTAGCACAGCGTAGCGAACTCGTCAGAGGACTCGAGAAAATGGCCGACACTTGGACGCAGAACGTCGCTTGCCGGTAAGCAAAGAACGGAACGAAATGAACGATCCACTTACTAACGGACTCAACTTTGGCCTTCGAGAAAATTATTTCTCAAATCTGCTCTGATCTCAGTTCTAAGCTTCGCATTGTACTAATAGAGCTTACGTAGATAGACCAGTGCACCGTTTGGAGACGGTCTGGAGTAAGCTCCCCGTGTAAGCTAATGCGTGTGTTTCCGTTCGAGTTCGACCTTTTAGAGATTTCCGCAACTGTCTATTTATTTTGCGTCGCGTATTACTACGCGCTCTCGCACACGCAAGAAACTGGGTGGGTACGGGTCTCAATCATGCGAACGCGTAAACATTGCGCTCCTTTTTGTTTACCTCGAATCGATTATTTTTTAACTTTTTTGCAAAAGCTCGAATTCTTCCGATTACCATTACCCAACTTTTGTGTTTCAATAATTAACAATCTAGAATTTTGGTCTTTACGGTTTCACGCATAAACGGGAATTTCGATCTAATTGGATTTGGTTGTTTACGTGGTAATCGTGGTAATTATTGAACTTATACCTGGAAATCAATGATGGAGAATTCAGTCAAGAATATTAGGATTTAACATTTTTTGGAGCAAAAGGCTTTTGAATGTCATTACTGAAAGATTATACTAACTTGGCAAATCGTTGCCTTGGCTATAATCAAATTGCTGTTTAATGTAAACGTTTTCGTCTTGATTTGACTTGTTATTTGATTTAATTATTTGACAATACAAGTTCATATTTTAATATTTTATATTAAATAAATGATTGATTCAACACAGAAATGTTGGTTGTAATTCTTTCTCTCACTTTGTAACTATTGGTCTATTAATCCTATTTTTATATTAACTTCGTTGAAGTATTTGAATCTTAATAACATAATATTAATAACTTATCTTATTCAATGTAGTTATAAATCTATTTTTGCACAAATAATGTTGTGAAAACTAATTATACTTTTATTTATAATTTATCAATAATTCTACATTACATAATATTATTCTTTTAGGTATTTTAAAAATGGAATTTGTCGAGAAGGAAGTAATTGCAGATATAGACATGTGCAAGGAACTCGAAGTGAAACCACTCCTAGTGAATCAGGAAGTTCACAAGGCTCCTCATCAACATACTTGCATTGTCGATTTTTTAAACAAGGTACTTGCAGATTTGGCAATGGTTGCAGGTTTACTCATAGTAATACTAACCAAACAAATGGCTCAACTTCTGAAATACCTTCAAACAGTTCTTTAACTGTTTTAGATAAAATGTGAGTTTTTTTTATAAATATATACAATGCATTTAAACAATAATATAACTTAATTAAATGTTTCAAAAATTACAGTATGGATGCCAGTTTAGATGCAGAGGAATGGGTAAATGCTCCTGAGTTTGTGCCATCTTCTGCAAACTCTAGTGCTAATGCATCTTTTTCAAATGAAAATTGTGCATCTGGTACAACATTTCCACTTTCTTATGCTCAAGCAGTAAATCCATTGTCTGGACAAGCATCTTTTTCTTCTATAGATCCTTTATGTCCATATTCTGAAGCAAAGGGTATCTGTAAGAAAGTTAACTGTCCATACCTTCATGGTGATATCTGCGACATGTGTAGCAAATCTGTTCTTCATCCTTATGATGAAGAAATGAGAAAGAAGCATATAAATGTAAGTATTATTAATTGAATTTTGAAAGAACCTTTTTAAGCTTAATCTTAAGTTTAACCATTACTTTTTTTAAGTATAACATAATAATACAAAATAATATGTAACTAATTTCATGTATTTAATTAAAAATAAAATACTTTTTAATAAGTCATTGTAAGAAAAGTATATTCACTTAATTCATATAAAGGGTAATAATTTAATAATTATAATAAAACAAATTTTGTGGTATTCAAAAGTAAAATTATGCAAAAAATGATTTACTTTTTAACATTTAATAATTCAAATTTATATTTAAAATTATAATTGAAACTAATGTAATTTAAAATGATTCATTGACTGAAACATAAAAGATTACAATTTCGGTAGAACTCAAATAAATAATCATATGAATTTTATTTCAATTTTAATTAAATTTAAATTTGCGTGAAATTATTAAAAAAACTATTTAAGTATAAAAGGTATTATGTATTTTTACAGGCATGTGTAAAACAGCACGAAGATAACATGGAGCTTTCGTTCGCTATTCAACGTAGCCGAGAAAAGTCATGTGGCGTTTGTTTTGAAACTATTATGGAAAAATCAACACGTGAACAAAGGTTCGGAATTTTACCAAATTGTAATCATTGCTTCTGTTTGAGTTGTATTCGAAAGTGGCGTAAAGCTAAGCAGTTCGACAATAAAATCATCAGAGCGTGTCCAGAGTGTCGTGTTCCTTCGGATTTTGTTTGCCCTAGTATGTATTGGGTTGATACAAAGGAAGAAAAGGATAAATTAATTACAGATTACAAAGATGCTCTGAGGTAACAATATCTAAAAAGTTATGAAAAATTTAAGAGACTAAAAAATATGTAATTAATAACTTAATTTTTCTTTTATAGTACCAAAGATTGCAAATATTTTAACAAAGGTAGAGGGAAATGTCCATTTGGTAATAAATGTTTCTACCTTCACGCTTTACCAGATGGTACCAAGACTGATGTTGGTCCTCCAGTTCGACAACGTCGCAATGCTGATAATGATGTGGATATTTTTCGTGTAAGTTTAAATGTGATTTAGAAGGTTTAGAAGGTAGTTTTGAAGTTGAAATAAATATAAATATTCTTTGTAGCAACTACTTCTCTGGGATTTCATGGATGATAGAGATAATTTCTGGATGTATACTGCTGATGAATTACAAGATATGCTCAATATGGTTTCAGACTCTGAAGACTCTGACTGGTCTGATTACGAACTTTATTTCGACTAGTCTCCCACCTTTTGCACGTCATTAAGATGTATTGCCAGCAAATTCTGCGTAGCCTTTATCTTGTCCGAATGACTGGATAGCGAAATGAGAGGACCTCCAAAATACGAATATATACAAAAGAAGATCACCGCCTGCTGTCGCGACAACCTTCTATGTTCGAGCTTTAAACTTTTTTGGAGTAACTTAAAAAACTCGTGCTACTGTTATTGCAAGGCTGGATCTACTCATTCGATACAATTTGATAGCACGACACGCTTATGAGAGTTGCTTACTCAAGACTAAAAAAGATTGGAAAAAATCATGTCATAATAAGAAGACTTAAAATCTTCAGTCGTGGAATAGAAATGGTGTTAGTCTGCTGCTCTCTATCTGTTTTTAAAATAATTATTGTTGACGTTGTTGATATAATGTTGTACTGTTATAAACCTCAGAGAGTCGTTATACTCTATTACTATTATTTTTTGAAAAATTCCAGCTGTCGCTGATTTAACATTACTGTTAATTATCTCCAAGACGAACATATGCCTATTGACGTTGTGTTTCTTAAATAAAAAAGTGGCAGACTAACACCGAGTTCATATTTAAATAAATATAACGATTCGGGGGGAAAAAGTGAAAGAGGTTCGCTCGTTCGTTCACACAGGTGTTTTTCTAGCGAGTCTTAGCTTTCTTCGTCCGCTGACTTTTAGGCTAAATATCGTAAAAATGATAATAAAGTATAAACTGAAATAAATCGACGATAAGTTTTTGCTCGCTGTATAGTTATCGCGTCCGTGAACGTATCCTTTGGTATGAATAAACTGCGAACCTAGCACATTTCCAGAATTAACGTAATCTTTAGATTTACATTACCTGGGCTGTGCGATTGCACAGGTTATCTGCGTATCTTAGATGTTAATTTGTACATTTAGCCAAGCTCGATGGACTAGGAAAACATTGATGATTGGCTTTAAATTCGTTTCTTACGATAATATATTTTTGTTATTGGAAGTAATAAACTAGTTCGTATGCTCCACGAACCAAGAAAAATTTTTATCATAATACTCTTCGGCGTGTTCTTTCATTAGAACAATAAAATGATGCATTCTTAAATTTTTAACTTCTAATAAGGCACTGAAGTTTAAATTACAAAATAAACGATACATTGAGCTCTATTGTTAAGTAACAGTATATCTTAACTACAGTAGCCCCTTTTAAGAATAAATTTTTTTAAAAGTCAAATAAATATGAGAACAAAATTTTAACGAATTATACATTTTGCTTGACGAATCTTTGGCTCTTGACGGTGCCATTACATTTTATACACGTACAATACATATAAAATATGAATATATATATATGTATGTATATATGTATATATATATATATATATATATATATATATATATATATATCCTAAGGTACTTATAATCGTAAATTCACCGTAAAATATTCTGTTAATGTATTAATAGAACTTTTCTTAAGGCCACATTTTCATTCAGTCGATTACCTAATACTATTCATAATTGTGGCAGTGATGAGTTAGTTAAAAACAAACGAAAATTCGTCTTAAACGTTAAAATGATCATATTTTAAGTAAATTGATTGTTCGTTTTATTTAAATAGAAAGTGACTATCGATCGTGAAAAAATTATTTTGCCATAATTAATTATTTACAAAAAATTCATGAAAACAATAAATCTCCCTAAATGTCGCTTTGTTGTTATATTATTCCAATTTTATTTATTTCTTTGATTTTTGATTATTACGTTTTCCCTATAAAATATCTTAGTAGCATGTAAATAGAGTTCTACACAATTGATAGTCACGCTCCATTCAAAATAATTGTGTATTTGTGCCATTAAGAAAAAATGTTTTATCTTAAAGAGTAAGACGGACAAGTATTTCGTTGCACTGGATGATGGATTCTTTGACTCATTGGGTTGCTGAGCTGATTTTGCTCATTTTGAGTATTGATATTGGTTGGTATTTGCTGCTGATCATTTATAGAGTTGGCCTCTACCCTTTTCCGGAATTTCGTTGAATACTTGTAAAAGTCTGACATTTCGAAGGGCTTTGTTACCTCCCTATATGGCTGATATTTTCCAGGTTGTACAACCGTGTGATTTGTGGGCGAATTTAATGAGATAACTTGTTCATTTCCATTATCTTGAGATCCTAAGACAAATAACAAAACGGCAAATTCAGTAATATAATAAAAATTTATCAGTTTGTTCTAAACCATTTTTTGTTTCTGAACATGTATCAATCTTATATTCATAGCAATTAATTTGTTTTATTGAAAAAAGAATAGTATTTATTACAATTTTATTTAATGAGTAATCTTATTAATAAACTATCATCATTCAGACAAATAGGTGCTGCATATTTTTAAAATGCAAAATAACAATCAGAATACTTTGAGATAAACTTCATTATTATACAAACTATCTATTATAAAACTTTTCTTTGATCTATAGAATAAATCAAAAACTATTAAAAGAAATAAATAAAAAGGCAATTCACCAGATGATGGTTTTGATTCTGCAGGGATTTCCAAAACGTGGCTTTCCATGTAAAGACTTTGAGGGATTGTAGGTTTTTGCACTTGCTGTTCATCCGATTCTGAAGGAGTCGAAGAGTGATGATGTTGCTCTCTTAGTCTCCTGTTGGATGGGATTGAGTTACTACGAATAGGAGTACGATCCTTAGTTGGCCCTCCGACCATGGAATGATGATGAGAGGTTCGTTTGACATTGCGCTGCTGTAAATTGCTTTGAGCAGGGTTAGTGTCGAGGGACGTTTCATACCATTCTTTCTCCTTCAGTTTAATGCTAGGATGAGCACAGCTGCTACTGTCCGCTGACTCACGACCTTCAATCGAGGAGCCGTCGTGTAAAGTCGTTGGTTGCCAAGCTTCGACGCTACCTAAGGACTGTGTGCGTAGTAAAATGCGGCTATTTGGTGGTTTTATGACATCTGGGCTTGGCACCTGAGGCTAATGACGAATAAACGGATAATTTTATGATTGCTTCTATAGTTTGCTACAATCTAATTTTTTTAATTTTGAAAACAAATCTCGGTTTTATTTATTTTTACGTTTGTAATAAATTTTAGTAGTATCTACCTGTAATGGGTATGGTCTTGATAGTGGCGTCGTGGCATTTTTACCGCTAAGGGTAACCGTGTGATACCTTGACTGTGTTTCAACATTAGAGAGATGATGACTGACATTTTGCTTTCGTCGATCAAGGCTACCAAATCTGTCAGTCATCTGCTCTTCACTGCACCAGACTATTTCATCATCTAGACGCATCCAATAACCAGGAGGAACATATGCATCGACAATCGGATTACTATTCTTATGTTCTAAATTAACCATTGCATTATCCATACTGTCTCTCTGTCGAAGGATAGGTGGTTGCTGAGACTTACCTAACGAATACGCAAAAATAAAATGATAAGATTGCATTCGTATAAAATATGAGTACGTTCTATTATTAATGTCATATCGTTGTGCTTTAATTTATATAAATTTATTATTAGATTTTACAAATTTACCATGATTGTACTGGACCGGGTAATCATTCATTTGACCGTCATAACGTGGAGCACCAAAGTCAGTTTCGTGGTAAGAAATTTGTGCCGATCTCCGATGTATATCATTATCCAAGTACCTTGGATCCGAATATTTATCCTTTTCCTGTTTTTTCAATTTCATTTGTCGATAGTGCATTTGCCTCTCTTCTTCTGTATATGTATTAGGCACTGGTCGGTAAATCCGCTCTGGAAATAGGTGTGGACTGACGCTATTGCTACTACTACCACCCTGAGAATAAGCTCGATTGCGAAATTGTTCTGGAGCTACATATACATTGTTGTTAGCATTTAAATCATGTTCGCTAAATTTCGTACTATTACGCCTATTGTCCACTGGACTAGGTGCATGAAAGGTCACTCGATTTTGATTAGAATTACTGCAACCAGCTTGAGGATAGGTATGACCAGTGAGATCTTGAAATTCATAACCTGAGTAGTTGTTATAATTATGCTCAGCACTAAGTGGACTTAAACTTATACCACCTTCCTGAAGAAACCCACGTGCTTCTAATTTTGGGCTTAAGTCTTTTACTATAAATGAAAGTAATGCAAAAATATTATAAATTCTTTACAGAACATATTTAATGTAAAATTATGTATATATTTGATTGAAAGAATGGATCATTAAGCTGTTTTATTTTACCTGAACTATCTAATGGAGGTCTAGGTTTTTTTGTTCTATGTTTTGTGGTGTGTAAATGTGGTTGTGAGCTGTGGAGTGGAATATGAAGAGATTGTGTATGTCTTGGTGCACCACCATGGCTTTGCCTAATAAAATTAAGTTGAGCATTTAATTCTTGTAATCTTCTTTGACTTTGCTGATACAAGGAACGATGTTTGCGTCTAACAGCTTTACTTTCTGAAGTATTGTTTAAAATAGAAAGGGCTTCTTCTGCAATATTAATTTGAACTTGACGCTCCAATTCCAAAGAAGATTCTTCCTTTTAAAAGAAAAAAATCGTTAAAATTATAAAATCTTATTATCTTAAGATATTTCAAAACATTTAAAAATAATATTATAAAACCTACATCTCCATTAGTTTTTACTTTATTGCTTAAATTTGGAGGATAATTAAAGCTTGTTACAGCTCTTTTCCTTATAATTGGTGGACTTTCTCCAGGTTCTAAAGGAATCTCAGCAGGTAAAACTCCAGTTAATTCTGCTTCTTCAACGCAAAGATTCTTTAATTCAATATTTTTTTGAGTAAGTTTGTCTTGCAGTGCCTCTCTACGTTGACGTAGCCACTGTAGCCTGCTAGACAGAGACTCGTCTATTGGAGGTCCAGACATAACTTCTGTACCTGCCATCACTAATAATAGTAGATAAAAAATATTGAATATCTTGTCAAATAGTTAAAATTAGTTGAATTTACTTTTAACATATTAAAAAACCAAAATTCTATTCCAACAAATTTATTTTATATTTTTATAAGCACAAAGAACATTAAGAAAGATAATTTAACAAAATCTTACCCATATTCTTGATACTGTATGGAATTCTCTCAATCTACTATTTTAAATGTACAATAATAACTATTGTTTAAGATTCATCTTGTCTAAGATAAATACCCAATAATGCACTTGTGTATGTATTTATAGTTACATACAGAATAGAATATTTTATGCATCATCAGATTTTTTAAATATAACGCTTCGTTAATTCTATAAACGCAAGCACTGAATATTTTTGTAAAATTACAAAAGTATATTTTAAAACATTAATTCAAATACATTACGTATGTTTTAGTAAAATAAAAATATTTACATTCCTTTAAAATTTATTTATATATAAAATAATATACTTCTTATAGGTTAAGTTTCATAATTCACTAAAAAGCACTTCTTCCATAGTTATACACATATATTTTATGTAACACATTTTATAAACCACTAAGGTGCTTTCAAAAGCTGCTTGACATCAAGATTCTTTTTAAAAATTAAAACGAGAATTAAATGAATACTTTGAAGAATCTGTAAATAGTAATATCCACTGGATGTAGTGACGCGCGTCGATGCATTGTTTGGTTTTAAGCAATCATGTTCACTTCCAAACAAATTTAAGACTTGGAGAATTTATTTGGTTGGTTTAGAGTTGGTAGAACAGAATACTTGCCATTTACTATATGCTATTGTATAATTGCATTGCATTATTTACTGTTATGTTTAAAAACAATTAAACAATAAATTATTATTGTTGTTATTTTACAGTGCTCTATTAAAGGATGTTAAAATATTCATAGTTAATAAAATACTATAATAATTTGTATATGTACAATGTTACAAGCGTTTAAACAGTTTATCGTTTCTTTTTCATATAGAATTAAAATTTGTCTAGATTTGTAAGTTTGTCACACTGTAAAGTCCCTCTATATATTTAGAATTCATCCGCATTTTATGCACAAATTACAGCCGTATTGCAATTTGCACTGGGTGAACTTGCATATAAGTATATAACTATATACCAGTATATATCAGTGTGTATAACTGCAGTTTGAGCGTACATTGTTGTACATCGCTAAACGCATTGCACACGGTACATTCGCTGGTCACATTGGGATATGCTGGAATATGCTACAGCCACAATTATAACATCGTGTCGAGTATATTGTATTATATTATTTATATAATATATATAAATATATATATACATATATACAATATATAATTACAGCAATCATATTATTTATAACTAACAAAAACATAAATTGTAGCAAAATAACAATCTTAATTTATAAGACTATATTTTGTGAATTTATTCTAATAATGTAATTTAATTTATAGAAAAATTGACAAAGTTATACATAATATTTTTTATATGCATGATTTAAATATACAGTTATGTATACCTAAATTTGTGTCATTGATGATTGAATGAAAAAAAATAAACCGATATTGTTAAAAATGTCACGTACAACTACATAATGGAAGAAATTTCACTCGATATTTGGAGTCCATGTTGATTTAACAACAAGACATTAAAAACAAAATAAAAAATGTCCTCAGTCAAATCAAATAAAATCATGTAAATATTTAGAAACCAACATAAAACTCTTTTGTGAAATCTTGATTTCCTGAAAGTCTTTCATGTAGTTTCGAATAACATCGTAGAATTTGGTTTATATACGATTTCTAAGAATATATATGTACATATAAATATATTGAGGAGTATATATAGAGATTTTATACTTATTCTAAAAACTGGAAAACCTAATTATTTTGATTTATTAAATAAATTATGATAATATTTTTTGGTAAAACTAATTACAGGAAATGAATTAAATAAAATCTTGACAAAATCTTTAAATTTATGAAAAAAAATGAATTTATTCTATCTTCTGTCATGAACTATATGTATATGAACCTATAGGTATTATGCAACCTTGATTAGTGAACATTTTTTTCTCTGTTATGTCGCTTGTAAGCGCATTTCCTGATGAAACGTGCTTTTCACGGTGGGGGTCCTTTCCTTGCGGTCGCCACCGCCAGTGGTGGCATGTGGTGGCATGCAAAGGGATATGCATGCCAGTGTGTGCGAAAGCGAGTGAAGCATTGACCACTTGTTGCTCGACGATTCTAGACTTTAGAGTTCACGCACATACTAACACCAAGAGAAACTTGCAGCTCCACTCTTGCCGGCTTACCATTGGTCCAGATATCGTTTGTTCGTAGCAGGAGCGTTGTGGCTCACAGAATCCCGCACTCTTAACAAGCAGACTATTACTATATATATGGTTGGGAGCAACAGGGGGAGGTGAAGCCTCCACCACCCCCACGCTCTCTTCCAGAGATACACGAGCCATATACCGAGATTTTAAACCGTCGCTGCGGCCGTTTGAATGAGGAATGTAAAGAAGAGCCGCAGGTGTATGCTGTACGTTAAACGCACGCAATAGATCTGAAGGTGGGGATTAAATGGCCTAACGAAGTGGTAAACTGTTTCATCCCTCGTCTTAATTTTTTTTTTATAATACCTTTGGTAAGTTTTTGATCGGTATTAATAAATACATCTTACAAAAATAAATTTTTTCCCTTTTAATTTAGACACAAAAAATTTTATTCAATATGAGTGATTCTGGAGAAAATAAATATAAGTGGACTCCAGAAAGTAGTACTCTCTTGGTATCAGTTTGGACAGACAAACAGGTTCAAAAGCAGTTGGAAAATAGTTCAAAACCACTGTTGATATGGGATAGTGTAGCTAAATATATGAATAAAAAGGGCTATAATGTAAATGGAAAGCAATGTCGTTCCCGTATGAAGCAAGTTTTAGTCTGTTATCGAGAAGCAAAGAGATCTGGAACACGTGCAGGAGTTGAACAATACTATGAATCAATAGACAGAGTGTTAAAAGTAAAAAGACTAGAGCATTTAAATAATAATGGCATCGATACTGTTGGTTTGTACATATTTAATTAAAGATGTTATTTTTGCAATTATCATATAATAATAAATTAATTGAACTTGAGTAATTTAAATAAATTGTATAGTATTTGTCTTAGTATATTTGTGAATATATTTATTAATTACAAATTAACAAAATAAAAATTTGCAAATTTCTATCATCTTTATATATTTCTTTAGCTGCTCAAATGATTTTTTATTAAATCAAAACTTATTTATGTTATGTAAACATTTAATATATTTTAATATTTTTAGACTCTACAACTAACATTAAGTCACCACCAAAAGAAGTAAAAACTAATAAAAATCTGCAAATGCGACAATCTTACAAATACCAACAACCACCTGAATCCATCTATCGAACTGAAGCTTTATCTCCAATTTGGAGTGGAGGACGTAAGTTTATTCCTAATCATTTTGCACAATTAAGTGTAAAACAGTTTGTTTAATAATATCTTAATCAAAAAATTTAGGAGATGAAGATTATCCAGACTCTCCAGAATCCAATGAAACAGTATTAGCTCAGCCTTTGAGAGTTCTATCTCCTGTTAGAGATGCAGCTACTAATACAATACAACAACAACTTGGTACAATGAACAGAAAGATTATGTATCAAAATGGGATCTGTGAAGAAGTTCCAATAAAAGAAACTTTTAGACAAAATAATTATTTTAGTGAAATTCCATTTCAAAATACTGTACAGAATGTTCAAAATCAAATTATTCAAGAGAATATGCAGCAGAACCAAGCTATACTGCAACAAAATTTATTACAGAATCAATTGCTTGAACACAATCGGTTACAATCTAATCCCGTTTTACGTCAAAACGTTCAAAATATAAATCAAGGCTTATACACTGATAATGGAATTCCTTACAATCAATGGCAAATAGGTTTCACGCAAGATGTTATGACAGAAAATGCTGTTCGATCTCAAAATAAATATCCATTAAATTCAGTAAATAATCGGGCAGTGCCTCAAGAACCAAGACGACATGCTTTTCGACAAAACCTTGCTGCTAGCTATCGACAATTTCAAGATATTCCACCAAATCATAATCCTAATTTAAATCATTTTGGTTTGCTATCTCCAAGTATATCACCTGATATTCCACCATGTTTAAACGATGCTTTTTGTCAATCAAAAAATGATAAAATGCATCCTTTAAATGAAACATTTACTCAAACTTCATCTAACATGTTAAATTCAGCAAATGTCGATATGACAACAATAACAAACAATGCAACATTTAATGACGACTCCATTTCAATAGAGTTTTTACAAGACTCTCCATCACCAGATACTCAACCAGTAAAAGTAAAAGACTTTGCAGTAAACACTGACATTGTACCTCACGCTCCGCTTAGAAAAAAAAAGGCTGAAAAATTGGAACAACTAATGATGAATGCTATAAATTCACAAAATGAAGTCGTAAATAAAGTAATAACTCATTATATAATAAAATTAATACATTTAAAATAATAATTTGAATATTTTTTAAATCAGATTTTATCAGCTCAAAGTGATATGATGACGCGAGTACTCGATTTAGATAGGGATCGTCAAAATCGTTTAGAAAATCGACTGGATCATCTTTTAGATGTTGTTCAAACAGCAGTCTTAAACAAAAGCTCTGAAAAGAGTTCCGATAATTCAGTTTCTCTGCCCGAACCACTGATTACCAATCTTGTTCCTCCTCCCAAGCCAGGAGTCATACCGCCAAAACTAGATTTGGTACCACCAAAACCATGTCGTGTGCCTTGTACAGTGTCGAACACAAATTGTCAACCTGTCAATCAAAATCCTATAGTGACAAAGCCTGGTGTCATATCTCCAGTTATAAGTCCATCAAAGAGAGTTGGAGCGATTTGGCAAAAACTAGGACCGGTATCCACGTCGCCTTTTGTAAGAGCTCAACAACAATTAGGATTCAGACCCGTTCATGCAGTGGTAAAATAATCATGTTATTGATAACTTATGCTTTAATACTGATATAACCAATGTAACCTTCATGTGCATTTTTATTTCTAATTTATGTCGATGTGTTAATTTTATGCAATTAAAGAGATGTACTACCTTACCGGTCGGTAACAGAATTTTGCGTATCTGTGTAGAAAAGATTCTGAACATTATCTATTTATATAAATACAAAAATGAAATTAAAAGTAATGTCTACATGACAAAACTTCTTTATCGATCAGTTAGGTATTA
This sequence comes from Sycophaga agraensis, assembly GCA_018906755.1. Classification (NCBI taxonomy): domain Eukaryota; kingdom Metazoa; phylum Arthropoda; class Insecta; order Hymenoptera; family Pteromalidae; genus Sycophaga; species Sycophaga agraensis. Next base: position 1,120,246 of record JACCIE010000017.1, on the reverse strand, counting down.
ACATATTAATAATTATTGCAAAAATTGTATATACATATTATAAAAATATTTTATGGTAAATTTATTTTTACATTTAATTTGAATATTAAAAATTCATTGACTAGTTAAATATTATTTAAATAAATCGATAGATATCAATTATAAAACTAATAATTATGGGGTCTTCTATTTTATTATAAAAGTAAATTCTTATCAATTATTTGATTTTATTAATTCGACTTAGAATAATGATCTACGTATGCAGTCGTCAGCTGAACGGCGTTTGACTAAGGAATTTGAGGGAACCCTACATCCTAAGGCTATCATGTTTGAAACTGTCAATTTCTTAAACGCCGAACGCCATATTCAAGAAGAGGTAGAGAATGCACGTATTAAAAATAAAATGGATCAAGATTTACAAAATCGTAAAGGATTTTTCTCACAACGGGAACCAAATGCTGCTATGATACTCACTGCCGCCTTTTTGGATGCAGAAATTCAATCAACTGAGATTATAGAGAATGCAAGGCTAAACTGGCTGAGACAGATGCAAAAAGACTCTGACAGAGAAATTCTTAATAAACAATATAATCGTCATAAATATGATGCTTATAATAGTAATAACAATAACGGTAAGAAATATATAATTGATAACGGAATACATAATACAATTTTTAATGTATCGTGAATCGTTAAATACTTGAGGTCATTTCAAAAATAAATTATTTTATAAGCTTACTAATAGGTGCACATTTTTAAATTTATATTTTTAGTAAGTTTTGTTTGATTTATTGTGTGAAATAAATCACAATTCACAGTATATTAAATTTACAACGCGCTCCGGATATTATGTATATATATTGACGTACGTTGTTGTACATTATTGTAATTATTATATGTGAATTATTTATTATATATTTAAAGAAGCAAAATAGATTTTTAAGAGAAATTTAATCTTATAATGCCGTATTTCGAAAGCTCAATTGCTAAATGCAAATTTTAGTTACAAATGAAATAATTGACGGATCATATTTTAATTCTAAAAGTTACTAAATATAAAATAAATAAAATAAATGATAGTGAAACTAATTTTTCAGATTTCATCAAGCCGAGAGATGAAATTGCCCTTGCTGGTCAAGGCAGTAGCTATGAGCATTTACGGGAAATTAATATGGGTGAGAGAGTCATCGGTAATCCCTCCGATTCATCAACACCTTTTAAAGGTGCTGGCCAGCGGCACAATAGTGAGCATGTTGAAACAGATGCGCCTAGACAAACGATTCAACAACTGGCGCAACTTGTTATGAATAGTGCTCGTTGGAGAAACAATCCAGTGCATAATCAACAACTTCAACACAAGGATTTGAACTTACAACCGTCAGCCGGTAAGTTTACAAACTGAAACAATTCATAACTGCTTCAGTTATTATAAAGTAATATTGCACAAGAAAATAATATGATACAATGCGCTGATTCGATAAATACGAATTTAATATGATATGATAATTGTGAACAACTACCGCAATTTTTTTATTATATCTAGTTTTAAAAAATTTATATTTTGTTAGAATATTGAAACTTTAATTTTTATATTAAACTACTGATAAGAATATAGAAATAAGAAATAATTATAAAACATACAATATTCATACATTTCATATATAAAAATAAACCTCCATCTTAGGAATCAAGCAGAAACCCACCTTTTCGAACGAAGACGCGGTAATTCTGCGAAATGATGCTAAAGATACTGTTATTGATAATTTCATTCAATACAAAAACAAACAATCTCATCCATCAGTTGACAGTAAAGCTAAAACAGAAGATTGGCTCCAAGATCGTTACTCTTATGGAGCACAGATAACTTCTAACAATAATGTTGCTTTGAATGAAGGAAATCAATTTCCAAAGGGTCCTCCAAAGCCACCACGTCCTATGGGCTTTACTACTGAATTTTTGAAAAATGAAGAGAATAATAATCATCGCAGGCAAAACTCAGCAGATCAAGAGAAACGTGTAGGTTTCGTTCAAGACAATGCTATTGTCATTGATGATAATAAGAGGAATCGTTTTGTGCAAGAAGAGGATGATCCCTTTCATGAACTCCAACAACTTTATATTCAGAAACAGTGCAAGTTTTATCAAAGCAAAGGCTTGCCTTTTATTGTTCATAACGGTAAGGTGATTTTAGCCCAAAATGAAATGATTGAGCGTTACATACAGGATTTAAATCCAATCAATAAAGGAGAACATGATACCGATTCAGACAATAATGAGGAATATTTAGATACCACAGCAAGCATGCCGACATCGCGTAAAAATTCTTTCACGTCCGTCGGAACTAAATCTACAAAATCTGAAACAGCTTGTATTATAAGCTAAATATTTTTTAATATTGATTAATTAATATGTTTCACTACATTTGAAATATTCGCTGTTACTAATTAAATTTAGTAGCTACTTAAAATTACACAACATACATATATATAACTCAAAAATAGTTATGTTTATATTTGCTTGGTTAAATACAAAACGTTTCAATATTTGTATTAAAAACATTATTATGTTTCATTATTTTTCGTATTATTTAATTTTTTGCAGTTTCCATAATTAAATCTATGTATTGATTGCAGATGAATTAACTAAGGTTATTCCGAAAGACTTATTTTTCGTTGTAGAACTTATGATATAGTTTATTTTGATTTTCATAAAAGGAAACATTAAATATCAGAGCTTCCATTATAATTAATATGGTAGTGATAAAATCCTTTATGTCTGAATTGCTTGTTTTGTTATGGAATATTATATGCTGAGATATTTTATTACGATACAATTATTTAGTATCAATCTTACTTATTTTGCCATGTCTTCCAGCTAGAAAAATAGTATTTGTTTAATAAGTTAATTATATCAACATTAATAATTTTTTCGTATTGTATGTATTATGGTACATAAATTAGTTATTGTTATTAAGTATCGATCTCTTTATTTTTATAATGTATAATTCGCAGTTAAATTTAAATCAAACTGCATAATGTGCCTTATCTTAATCACTGCCAAGAACTTAGGTTAATGTGCCAATAATGTGAATTAGTGCTTCCATAAAATATGTTATTTTTTTGTATTGATGTAGTATGAAATAAATGATAAACTTTATATAAATATTTGTTTATTTAAATTAATAAGCATGAAACAATCCATATACATTTAATTACTATTAAATAAAAAAAAGAAAACTTTAAGCATTTAATTTAAATTAGTAGTTATCATTCAAAAATAAATTCGAAATTGAATTAATTTTTATGTTAAAATAGTTTACGTATTTACAAAAACTTATAAAATTATGAAGTCTATTATATCCAGTATTTTAATTATTATCAGCATTATGATTGAAATTCAACCATTTTCGTCATTATATATATTTTTTAGTTTAAAATTGACTTGACATTGGGTAACATCCACATTACTATCAAAAATAAAAAGAGCATCAGTAAAGTAATATATTGTAGATACTTAAATAAGAACAGCATTGCTTGAGTTTTATGTATATCATTTAAAATGTTTATGTTATCCAAATATTCTTTTTAAACGCAGCATTTTTTGACTATCAGACATTAAACTTTACTGTGACTTTACTAGTTAACAATCTTAGTTTACATCATACTATGGTTCTGTTATTAACAACATATTAACTAGAAATATATCTTACATATACTCCAGAAAATTTAATTTTAGGTTTTGCAGACGATCTAGTTCTTTTATATAATTTTAAGTATTTATATTTAAATATATCTATATGGTTTCCACTCATATCAAAACAACATGCATTAAAATCATTGTTACAAATACAATAAAAAATAAACAAATATATAAAAATAGTAAATGATGTAATTGCCGGAGTATAAACGATTATTAAATTAATGGATTATGAATGTATCCTTGAAATAGAATTTCTTCATGTGATTTAATTAAGTAAAGAAATGGTTTTTCAATTCGCAATGTGAGTGGTGGTTTGAAGATTGCGGCAGATATTAACACGACCATCGAACCTAAAAAAGATAAATTATTACAATTAAATTTTCAAATAACTTTAAGAATATAATTGACAAGTATTTATAAAAATTAATGAAATATTTTTACCACCAAGGCACAAGAAATTCAATAATATTTATTTTATAGGTCTAAAGTATTAGATGAGTAATAAAAATTAACTTTATAAATTGCTTATATAATTGTTTTAAGTGTAGCAACATCTGTAATTATAAAAAAAAATTTCATACAGAAGTGTATTATATTAATTACATTTACAGTACATTCTGGATAAATATTACATAAAGTCAAACGAAATGTATTTCCACTTGCTGTTATATACACTTATATAGTATTAGAGGTTTTATAGACATTGAATCATGGATCGTTTTGTAACTAAATATACGCTATTTGCACGTGTTAGTACACGTATAAGGTTTGGGTCATTATTTTTATAATTAATATTAAATGTAAACCATAAAATTTATCTGCATAATTTTATATTTATTATTTATTAAATTTAAGAAATATGTATTATAAAAAAGTAACACACTGCGCAAATACAATTTTTTCGTATTCATACTCTTAATTCTAATTCTTAAAAAATGCTATAATATAAATGTTGTTTTATTCCTTTATTAGAAATTAAATTCTCGCTCTGTTTTAAATTAAATAATTTCTGTTTCTGTACTTTATATATATTCGTCCACTCTCATTAACAACTTTGTACTTTCAAAGCAAATTCATGTAAAAATTGTAAAGTTATTTCTATTAATAATTCGTATTAAATTTAAAACTTTTATAGAATTTATTAAATTAGTTTTGCTTTATTTTACAAATATCAGTAAAGAGTGTATAATTATTGTAGCCATTATTAAATCTACTTAATTAATAAAATTGTTTAGTCCAAATACTTTAGGGTGATCTGTTTTAAAAGAATTAAAAATAACAATATACTTTCTTATTAGTTATTAAAAACTTCTAGGAATGTATTCCAGTAAATAAAGTAATTTTGTTCTGACTATCAATCATTTTGTAAATAAATGGTCTATCTGCTTTTAATATAATCTTCCTTGGCCTCTCGACGAATGAAGTTAGACCAACACTTATAGCTGTAAAAAATGAACATAATTTTATATTTAATAAAAGTTTAAATCTTTTAAAAAATCTATTGTTTATTGCATAGTATCTATTTGTGACTTTATTCTTAATATTTAAATTGAAATATATTTGTAGAATTTAAAATTTTGCTGTACTATTTAGCGCCTTTTTCCCGCGGTGGTATTTCTCTTTTTCAGTTTAATACATTTAATAGCATAATCTCTGCAATCCTTACTCCGCTGAAATAAATGAAATTAACTTTCTAAACCATCGACAGAAGTCGATATACTTGTATCCATTCTGCGTTTTATTTTTTAATCACTATAAATATGTATTTCATTACGACTGGCAACTTGCTATCCATTGCACCAACGATCACGAATAGAATATAGCCTTTTTAATATAAAAAAACCACGGTTAAGTTCGAGTCAATGTAATACCTACAGCTATTTTTCATTTGAGAAAAAATAAGATTCGAAAAAAAAGGTCGAAATTTATTTTTAACTTAATATTTTTAAAAAGAAGAGTATAATTGTGTTGTCCTAATGTATCCTATGCCTACGTATTTACTCACATAAAACCATGCACTTTGTTGTAATATACTACACTATCGTTAAAAATTTCTGTTAATTTCCCAGAATGTATATACTATTGCCGAAAATTTATATTTCTATTATAGTTTAAATACTCCTCTGAAAAGAGTTCTTCGATGCATTTCAATTAAGAATAAAAAAGGTCTATCAATTTTCAATTCTAATTTTCTAACAATCATTGATGATTTCATGAATATAATACCTGAAAGAGGCAAATGAATAAAATTAACAAAGCAAAATTAAATCTTAAAATTACAAAAAGATTAAATAATTTTATTTAAAATACATGCAAAAAGCAGATATTTCCACCAAATTTATAAATAAATAGAAAATCGATGAGCGTGAAGCTGGTTTCGGCATTCAGCACAATACATGAATAGAAACATCATATAATAAAATACAAAATATGTCACTCAAAAAAAGCAATACCGCAAAGCTGCGAGAAATGCTTTTTACGTTTTGTTTAGAATCAATGTATCACAATTTCTTCTAATTCGAATACGTCAAGTATTCTACATTTTTACAGAATGAATAAATTGGATAAGCACTAATGTAGATTTGATTTTCGGAAATTTTTGTGTTTAAATAACAATTTTTTATGGCAATTATTTCGAAAATTAAATCATCCATCACATAGTCTTACGTGTATAAATCATTCATTAATAGATATTAAACACATTTATAAATATTTTTTGGAACTTTATTTAATCATCATAAATGTCAATAGTTTTAAAAATTACGCTTGATTTGATATTGATGATTAGTGCAAAATTTTAATAATAACACATGATTTATAAAGTTTTACTGCAGATTTTTCCTTAAATACTAAACATTGTTACATTTATTTGAATTTCGTTTTTATAAATATATGTATATCATGTATGATATGTATATATACGTGAATATATAAAATTTCAATACTTGTTAAATACATAATAATTAATGACATGATTTTATTATAAGTATAAATTAAATATTAATATATTTTATGTCTTATATAGTTTATATATTATAAATAAAATCAACCAATTAATAGTAAAACGCATTCTCAAATTCACATAGACTTTTCTTATAATATTAAAATATAATTTAAAAAAAATATAAAATTTTCTTTATGAGAGTCGTTATTTACTTGAATTATCATTATAAACATAAAAAATTCATTGAATACTAGTATACTCAAGTAATAATATGGAATAATTTTTGCATACGCAGCATTCAGGACACACTAATATATAATTATTTGTGTATATTGCATTTTTGCATATTTTGAATAGAAAAATTTAAGTACCAACAATCTTTAAAAATATTATTATTTTAAATAATAATTCAGATATTGCTATTTTACCTTTTATCCATTATTACACTTTATTAATCAGTCCAGAAAAAACCGTGTATTTTTCATTATTATTCACCTGTCTAATAATTTCGTAGTAGAATGGATGATCGATGATTAAATCATTAATTTCAGGAAATGAAAATGGCATAAAATCGGCTTCTGTAGTCAAAAGGTAATTTAATGAATTTAAAAAGCCGTTAACTCAATTTTGTTTATTATACAACCAAGATCATATAATTATAATGATTAAGAAGTTTTAGTTACTAAAATTTTAAATTAATATTTACATCTTTTTCAAAAAATTTGTTTTAGCACACACATGAAATGAATTCTCCTCGGAATTCCCTTATATTTGTTATTATCTACGTTATTTACAAATTGATGCTTGTATTAATTATATTAATCACAAAATAGACATTCAATTTGAAGCATAAACACATTCAATATTGCACAATAAATCATCGTATTAGTGTGTTATTATGCATATAATTATAATTTGTTATTTTTGTACTACAATTTAACAATAAAGTAAATTTTTTACATTTGTGACGGAGCCCTCGGGTAGTCTGATACACGGCCGGCCGTGTATGGATAAACAAGGAGCCGAGGCTCCGTCGGCGCGGCGGTCGGAGATCAACAGGCGGTCGGCGCGACAACAGAACGCCGATCGCCGGGTGATCACCGACCGCGAATTAACAAGTAGTCATCGCGTGACTCCGAACTCTCTCGGATGACCACTGCCTGATCCCGAAACCCGCGAAATGTCTCGCAGCCCGGACTGGAGGCTACCCGAGAGCTCCGTCACACGTACGAAAACATCTGGTGGGAGAATCGCGTCGAGTACCCGCCGAACGCGCTTCAAAAGTAGGATCACTGTTCTTCTGATCATCGATCATAGTTTATTTGTGTATCTTAATATAAATAAAGTGACTATATACATGTACACACATGTAATGATATTTTGTAAATTGTAAAATCATGTATAACACTAAAAGTATAAGGTTTACGAAACAGAAGTCCCGGTAGGTCAAAAGATTATTACGTATCTTGGTCGATCACGAAAGGAGAGGTAGCTCCGTGATTCCAGACCTTCCCTCTCGCGCTCCCTCCGCAGGGGGAAGGCAATGAAGGGCCTGATATTCACACTCGAAGGTTAAAATCGAGAAAATTGATTATTATACTGGAAGAAGACATTTTTCCCTTAAAAATTAGACCATCAACTCCTGTTCTGCGTATTTTCTATCTTTCTAAAAGCAATATAGGAACAGGTGTAGATCACTTCAAGTACTTCATATAATTATAAAAGATTAAGATTCGCAAAAACACGTTGCAGAACTTTGTCGATTGCATCGTCTCAAAACATGTTTCGTTTCAATGTTTAAATTGTTACCGGTGCTTTTAAATGCAGGTCAATTACTTACTTTACCTCTGTCCAAATAATTTTATTATCAATATATTAATACATTCGAAATAGAAGCGTTTATGTGCCCATCACATACATAAGTATGGTTATCTAGAATCAAGAGAAATATTTCCCTTTCCTACGCGATAGTCATTTTTTTAAGGGAAACCATGCATTCAAATTGAAAATATAGACCCTTCTTCCATTTTCTCCTACGGAGGGAGTGTCGGGAATCGGGAGTTAATTTTCGTCTCGCAATCGGCCAAGATCACCACAAACTAATATCTTTATTTATATCAACAAACTCTGAATAGTTTATTATTTTACTGTTAACATTTTTCACTTAAAGAAGTGTAATCTTTATACATAAATATTTCTCTTCTTGGCAATACTAGCTACATTATTATTAATATTTTGGTATTTTGACTAAAAGTGTATGATCTATAAAGATAGCAGAATATCATGCAATTTGATAAAATTACATAAATCGTTCAAAAATCTAATATTCTTGTGTTAGCAACTCTAAAATTGTCTAAAATTTTACTTGTCAAAATTATATCTTTGACATTAATAAGTACATCTAAAAATGGCTAATATTTATATAAGATAATATTTATATTTCATTTATCAAGAAAAAGTTATAAGATAGAAATATCAAGAATGAGTAATGCTAAAAAAGTTTCTTATTTTAATTAGGATCGTACTATTATTGTTCTTTTTTACTAATTTTGAGTCTCAAATTTATATTGTAACTGTAATATATCCGATTGGACAACTTAACGATGTAGATTTAATACTTATAATGTCATATCTTTAATAAATATCTTCTTGTTTCAATACACAATAAGAATTATTAAAATCTTGCAAATATTTATTTAAAAGTTAGAGTAATTATAGCGATGAACAATTTCAAATCACTAACTTGAAATTTTTAAAATGTAGGAAAGTAAAGGTTGACTTGAAATAATCTTAGGTTCGTGGAACGATGAATAATAGTCAAGTGGAAAGGCCGATCTACCGTGAGTTCATGAACCATTTGAGGAGGTGCAGGAGCGATTCGATTAGGAATGAAACCTGCAAAAAGTTTCAAAGGGGGATTGTTCAACTCCTTTCATTTATAAAAAATTGTTATTATATTATTATTATTATGGTATGAAACTTTAGAGATACTTCATAATTATGTTAAATTTTTAAACATACTGTCAGAATTTTTATCAAATTTTTTATTAATTTTAACTACTTTATTTATCGACAGATTTTTTGTACGTAAATAAATTTATGGAACATGTTTATAGATGTAATGAAAATTTGTTTTGTTTCAGGGGGTATAAAATACGTTCCTTATACCTGCGTATATAGATACATGTAACGAAAAACACTTTAATATCACACATCTAGCAAAAAATATATAGCCGAATAAGATCTACTACGAGTCTATCCAACTATTGAACTCTGAAATAAAAATAGTTAACAGATCTGCACGTTAAATATCTATAAATTAAGCGCTTCCAAAAAATGCATAATCGGTTCTAATGAAAGTCTACGCTAAAGCTAAAATATTGAAAAACATAAATTAAAGACGAATGGATACATAAACCCTTAGTAGTTCTTTTTTAATTGCATTTTTTATTCTAACTTTCACAAAAAAATTTCGGTTTAATTAATATATTTTTTGTTACATGTATTTACACAGGAGGCAAAAATAAGTATACTATTTCATCAAAAGGTTTAATGGTGACTACGTATGAATGTCACTGCGAGTGCATAGTAAATATATAGTAGGAACGAAATACCCAGTAAATAGAGGTATATTTGTACATCGTTAGGGTAATGATACCTTATAAGATGTGTACCTCTACGCATGCAACATTGTTCCTATACTATGAATCCGTAGTGGAGTAATTCAGTACACTAAGCCCAATAGAATCTATCGAAGCTAAAAGGAATAGAAATAGGAGGTGCGTTCGCGGTATAGTGAAAAGCAAACCGCTTTAAACCACAAATTTAGATTTCTAATAAAAATACCTTTTTCAATTATTACAGATCACTATTACAGAGAACATTTTATTTAGCTGTCGGTCAGATATATTACAACTCAAAAAGATTTTATGTCTTTATCGTATCCATCCTCATAGAGGAATACCTGGCTCGATACCTTACAGTCTTAAACGATACCAATCAAAATTTCTTAATTTAGAAGTTAATGTTATAATCCTTAATTTTTACAAGTTTTTTCCTAAATAAAATTTGGTTTTACTATATATGCAAAAAAATTGACTTGGATTTAATATAAACGATATTGGTTGTTAAGAATATTAAATTTGTTTATTAATTTTATCTATACAGCATACAAAGAGTATCTATTTGCCAAATAATCAATAATTGTACAATAATTTTACACTATATGCAAATCATAATGTACATAAAAATAGATTTACAATGAATCCCGTGTATAAAAATCTATCTAATGAAGATTAGCTGTTTAATGAAAAAAATTAGGCTAATTAAAAATTGCCTAAGAAAAATGTAAATTGTCAATGTCCGTATCAGATACTATTTAATAAGTGAAGATCATTTACAAATAAAATTTATTTGAGATTGATTGAAAGCTAAATTATAGTTTAAAATTAAATATTTGTTGGTAGCACTTGGCCGGTAAACAATGTAATTTTGGTGCTGCTGTCCACTATTTGATAAATAAAAGGTCTATTGACTTCTAAGTGCCTTGGCAAAAGAATTGATAAAGGCACGATGATTGCACCTGCATTAAAGAAAAAGTTAATAACTGATATTGTACCTATAGATAAAGTTTATTTGCATATTTATTAATAATTTGATCGAAGGAATTATCATAGCAATTCTATTTATAAGAATATAGTTTTTAAAAATATTTCTATATTTTTGTTTTTAATTATATTTTAATTTGCAATTTAAATGAGATCGTAAGAAACATTTTTGTCATAACTAATTATATAGTAATATAGTAAATTATAGAATATAAAATTTATTAAGAAAACAGCTAAATTAATTTTATTAATTTTGTCATTGAACAAGGTAAAATTGTGAATAAAATATCGAAATATTTATTTGCTACCAATTATTATATACTTTGTGCCCGGACCATTTATCGATTTTGGTGTATAAATTACTTTCCTAATTGACAATTGTCTCCCGAATTTCGATTAACCACATGCTATACCGGCTTAAAATCATTTTTTATTCACCACGAGAATATCAACTTGTAAGCGGTCATTGAGTTTCATGAGATGCCTCAACTAGATTGTGAACTTTGTTCATGTCCTCAATTAACTACCTGTCATGGCTCACTACTTTATTACCTTAGTAGGTTCGCAATAAGGGCTTATGTCATCATCTCGATATCCGTTTCAGTGTGACAAATATTAATTTATAAAGTTGCAGCTTATTTAAGATGCAAAAAAATTACTTCAGGCAATAATAAATTAAAATACAATGCCGATTAACAGTAATTAATTAAATATATCAAGTAAAACCATTCGTATGGTCATGGAACAGTTTTTTTTATAATTATATAAAGTAAAAAATTTGTGTTGAATTATACATGTTGTATTGAGCAAGTATGAATAATTACATATTAGATGATAAACGTCTTTAATTTCCAGCATCTTGATAGAAATCGACATTCAATTTCCACCTAGAATTCAGCCTGCAAATATGTCGAAATAGGCAGTTGAGTTTTCAATCAGAATTGAACGATCAGTTGAAACAGTACTTAGCAATGACAAAAAATTTGATTGAATTCTAGGAAAAAATCATAAATTCGATCTCTATTGTACAACTGTAAGAATTGAAGACGTTAATTTTCTAAAAGACATTTATAACATATATAATTATATAACAAAGTAGAAAACAGTTTAATTTTTCTGTTTTAAGAATAAAATTCGCTTTAATTGTAACTTTCGAGTAGAAATTTCGTACGAATAAATGTAGGTTAAAAAATATTAAAAAGTTTAAAGATGAACACAAGCACCTTTAAAACCTAAAATATCAACATTTCATAACACGCAGAGCGTATAAGATCCCATACTAATGGTGCAGTAGCAAAGCATGATTAGCTTTAAAATACAAAATTAAAAAACTATACTTTTATCTCAAACAGTGCATATAAAACTGTTTCAATAGGTGATTCACACATATTTTAATTTTATTTTAGTTAGATAATATACCTAAATATGCGTGCGGTTATGCATATGATAATCAAAACACTAAAGTTATATGAAAATTAAGTAGATAACTTACCAGTGACAGCTGCTGCTTCGCTACCTTCTTCGTTAACCTCGATGTAAGCCTTCTGAATAACTTTAGCAACAGTAAGGGGTTCGTCAGAAATACCTTTGAAGTTTGCTTGATTGGAAAATATATTTCCCATACCCAACTGCGAAAAGAATTTAGAAAATATTAGATCGCAATTATTCATGAAATCTTTGAACATTTTCATATTTATGTCGCTGTAATACTTTCGAGTACTGTAAAAATAACCATAATATTCCTTTAGAAATAATGTATAAAAAATGCAAATTGCTAATCGTCAAATCACAAAATTAATTAAAAACTGTTAAAACGTCCCATAGTGAAAATTTGATTAATTTTTGTAGACGCATTTAATAATTAAATAAAGCGTTTTAATCTACGATATTGATTAATAAGTTTAATAAAAATAATTAACAATCTGTATCAATAACATGTATTAAAATATGACATAATTAACACATGTATGTCTTTGTATAGTAACATGTGTATACATAAAACTTTTATTTTATGAAGACTCATGTACGAAAAGCTGATTCAGACTAACAATTCTATACTAATAAACTTGCTTTAAAAAGTTTAAATTTCTACTAGGGTCCATATACAGGGTATAGGTACGTACTTTGATCAGAACATTTTTGAGATCTATGGTGCTCTCGGTCTTAAATTTTGGTAAAGAGAGCTGAACTGATTCATATGAACCAGACTGAGAAAGACGGGTACTATTAAACGATTCGAGATTTTCTACGATGCTCTTTAGTCCTTCAATCTCGTCGGGTACAATGATAACCATCTTCACATTTTTGTTCTGCAATAGTATAAATGATTTAGTTGAAAAATCTTTAGTTACATTAAAATTTAAACGGGACAAACCTCGTATGGCAGTTCAATGAATTTGGCTTTAAGATCTGGAAGTTCACCGTACATGAATTTTGCGCTGACAAACATCGTTGGCACCTTTTTGACCGTTTTAGCATCGAGATAAAAATTTTTGTCCTCGGTATTCTCTTTCAAAAACCGATTGGCCCATTTCCCCTTGAAGTAAACGGCATTTAGGAGAAGCATACGGGTACTGGGAGTAATGTCTTCTACAAGAAAAAAATCCTTTGTTTTTTGAAGTAGTATCAGATGAAACGATAGTGTGACTAAAACTTACGTGAAGTAATAATATCTTTAATTTTATGATGCGTTTTCTCATCAACCCAGTCATTCACAAGTTTTGCTGATGAAACTGGTTCATTAACATGAATTTGCGAAGCCTCGGAACGGAAATTGTCAGCGGTCACTTGCTTGAATTCACTCTTGAGAACCAAGTTTTCGGCTACATACATCTTGTTTGCAAGCTCAAGGGTTACTTTATCAACATTCTAATTGCAACAAAGTATATTGAAAGTAAGTTTAGACAATAAACCATTTTGAAAAATCGTTATTTGTATAGTTTAAGATGCTACAGATTTGTGTAATCAGTTCAATATATATTAAAGGACATACGTTGAGTTTATCAATTAGATTCTGCATTCCTTGCCGGGTGACAGTATCATCTGTGGGTAAACCCAGAGATTGGCGCATAATCTTGGCAGTCTCGCCAGCAGCTCCCAAAGCGGCCATAGTCAGGACTACGTGCGCACTTAACGGCGAGCAAATTACATTCCCGTTTTTTTCCTTAGCTATTTCCTGCAAAGACAATTAAAGAAATCGGAATTACCTACTCAAATGTTTGGAAGATAGAAATAAGGCATAGGATGTATGGCGTTCAATGTGTTCTAAGTATTTTTACGCAGAATTTTGTTGCTACATATTTGTTTATACGAGTGAGATTATTTCTTTGCTGCATTTTCGCCTATTTATTTTTCATGATGCATTTTTTTTCAGCTCTCTGTGAAGATAAATATGCGAGATGATGCTTTCACAAGTCTCACTTGAAATGCAAAATTTAGTAACTGTACTCCAACGGAGAACGCTTGTTTAAAGAAACAGCGTCTACTTTTCTTCGACCAGATTTCAAAAGCACGAGATAAAAAGACAATTGTACGATACCGTTCCGTTAAACTATTCCCTTACAAGCGGAAAAGCTGATGCTTACACGCGGAAAAAGTCAGTCACTTTTGTGTTATCAATGCATAATTATCACACAACAGTGAGTCCCTTATCACACGCATCATTATAGTTAATAAGCAAAGTCGCAAATAAATAGATGACGAAAAATATTAACGTATAATAGGTTGACGCACGTACCTTAAATAACCCAGTTCCGAAGTATTCAGTGGATGCAGATACTGCACTCAGTGATTTGCACTCGTCAGCCATTGTGCGGGTCACGCACAATGCTAACACCAAGATAATTGACGCTGAAATATAAAAATAATGTGATTGAACAAGTTCTGTGTATCATTTATGAGGGTGAATGGCTTACGAAGCATAGCGACTTTCCCAAAGGTGCGCGCAGTGAATCGTAGGTATGTCGTTATTTTTAGTTTGACTTTTATTGTAGCTGATTGACGCGGCTTAGTAAAGTAAGTTTTAATATTGCTGTCAATACATGTACTACCTTACATCTTATGCAAAAGTAGAGAATTAATATATCCTATACAAATTTAGTTCAATTCTGTATCGATTCTTATTATTCTTTAAAGTAAATTAAAAAAAATATTAATTATTAACGCCACTGTATATAGTCAATTCATAAATGGACAATCAAATGCAAATCCACGTCTTTAAAGAAAAAATACGTCGGTGAATAACAGCGCAAATACTTGTTGCTGTTATTGATGAATTTATGAATACTAAAAAATTTGACTATAGGACGTGTATTGTTATATTACAGCAAGATATAAGACGCAGGATACGCGGTTCATTGGTTATTCCAGATGAGAGACTGGGGAAAACCGAGAGTACATGGTTAATGGGTCGGCTTCAACGAACTGTTTTTGATGCTCGTTACATATGTACAATATTCGGTATATCAATCAAATGAAACATCTGTATATTTTACCATGTTTAGGCCCTATTCTGATTAATTTTTAACTAATTGAATTAGGCTGGCGTTACCAACGAAATTGTATATTGCTATTCAAATTGTGATTATTAAACATAATAAATTTTAAATATTATTTTTAAATAAAACTAAACAAATTGAATAATATAACGTCTAATATATATTATGTTTTTTTGTTGCTATTATTATATTTTTCTTTCTGAAAACATTTTTGGAAACTAAATGCAGAAAGAATTCTAAGCAATATAAATATTAAAAATGTAAATTATATTTTTTTTGTAAATGGAATAAGCACATAAATGTGTTTTTATGAATTTATTGTAATTTAAATAATTAAAGCTGTAATAAAATTTAATTATATTAAATTCTTTGAAAGTATTATTTGTGCTTTAAAATATACATTTTATCTCAAAGGATCATTAGGGTAAATTTAGCATACATCATACCAGCAAAATTCAAACATGATTTTATGGATTTAAAGCTCCATTTAAATAGCATCCTAACTACCAAAATTAGTTGATATTCTACCATGATATTTATGCGAGCTGAATGGATTTAGCGAATTTGAACGTTCCATCAAAAGCCTGCAAGTCACCGCTATTACTATTTTAAATTATATATTAATGGTATTATTAATACGCGTTGAACTATCACAATAAAAATGAAACTATATATTACATAAAACTATGTTTATACCTGTTTGTGCACATAAGAGTCGTTTAATTAAAATTGGTTTATAATTAATATGAATATTGTCATTAGGCAAGATGATTAGGCAAGATTATTACGGTCGGTAATCTGATTTTTATCGATTGGGAATATGTAATCGTGGGAATTAGGCGAGGAGCCGTGCGAGCTTAGCGCCAGCAGCGTAATCTAAACAAGAAAATAGCGCGCTCGCTCTCTTTCGATTGAAGTTCCACAGCAGATAATTTTGAAAGGACGAAGTCCATCTCAGGACAACTCCGAAGGTGAAGAAGGATAGAAGCCTTAACGTCCTCGCAAGCCGGTAGCCGCTGAACGACTGAGCCAACGCCAAGCCATTCCAACGCTACGTCGAAACAACGCTATGCCGAAACAACGCAATGTCGAAACAACTCCCGCAGGCATCGTCTCAAGAAGAATTGAGAGGATAAGTTTTCTTAATAATTGCGAGCCTTCACCTCTGCAGGTCAACATTTACATGAATTAAATAGATCGCGTCGGTATATAAAATCACAATCTAACGGTATTGTTATCCTTTTCATAGGTCCACTTTTATAATTAAGATTCATGTGCGAAAAATATATAAATTTAATATGTAAAAATAATATAAATTAACGTAAAATAAATAAAGAATAATTTTACAATATTTGTGAATTTTAACTTAACATTAGAAAAGAAATAACAAAAATAATGTATTAATTAAATACAATTTCAAATACAGAAAATCGCGTTAAATAAATTATTAATCATATTCATTATTGATTTGTTTCATAAAATATATTGATTTTTCAATTAATTTATATTTTCCAGTAGTTAAAACATCAGTTATAAAACGTTTTGTAAGTTTTTTAATTAAAACACATAAATGTGTATGATAACATCTATGTAACTCTAAGAATAATTTGAATATTAACTGATGTTTGTACCAAAAATATCATTATATAATAAAATCAAACAATAATTAAAGGTATAATATTAATTTTCATCAGTTACATGATTTTATGTACATATAATTATATGTGTACACAATTACTTTATAGTGATTATTATGATTATATAAAGTTTTAATTTAAAAAGAATTTGAAACACTACAAGTTCTTGTATTCAGTGATGTAAAAAGTATTTACTCGGCATAAAATGGAATGTCATTACATTACTGGATTTGTATGTATAAGTTAAAAGTTGCACATGTATTTGCAATCTTGCTTTAGAGTCAAATTGTTTTATCGTTACTAATTTATTATTTTCATTCCAGTTTTTAACTCCATCTTTGTTTTACTTTATGAAATACTTACTAGAAACGCATAGCTTTGTACGCGTTGATTTTTTTAAATGTAATTATTACATAATGGTTATGTTTTGTCAAGTGTTCTACATAAGATTTTTAACATGTGCAAATATACACAGAAGAGTATTGTTTAATTTATAATTGAACAAATAAAAAAATTTTATTCCATCTTTTTATAAATTTTATATTCTTATACCCTTGTTCTATTAATTACGTAAAATATATTTATGCCTCTGTAATTAAATTTTCCTACTCATTTAAGTTATACCAAATGCAACTTGAATTCTTTGCATTAAAAAGTTAAAATAAATATTAAATTATCATTGCTATTTAATTAAATGAACTATATTTTCCTACTTTTACTATTTTTTACACATTCCACATCAATAGAATTATAAATTTTCGTTATTATACATTTATGCTAAATTATTTATTAATAGCATAAAAGTAAATTGAAGAAGTTGATTTAGTGAACAGTCAAGTGTTTATTGAAAGGTGAACTGTCATTTCTTTGTAAACTCAAAATTTTCAACGGTTACAAAAACTTGCTGGGAAACTGGGGAGTCGTTGCATGAAATCAGTACATTTGTCAACACGGCTAATATTTAGATTTTAATAAATAAATGCTGTAAGTACATTACAACATATAATCTAAATAGTAGAAGAGCTAGATGAATATGTAGTATTGACATGTAGAAATAATCAAAACATATTTTTAATTTAAACAAATAATCTGTAATACTTTCTCATTAATTTGAAACAAGCGCAGAAGACGCGAATCTCATGAAAGAATTAAGTTGTTTATGCTTGTTCACTTAATTAGACACACTTCGCGCTCGAAACACTTACGGGAGTACATGTTGTCTCCTGTAATGGTGCGTTGTCCTGTCCTCTCGTGCTCGCCAGTCGACGACTGAGTACACGAAACGGCTCGCCGCTGTTATAACACTCGGCAGCCGCGATCTATCACATAGTTAGAGAGCCGCGCGCGCGCTGCGTCAGAACGATAGCTGCGCCACGCGTGTGTGCATGTGGCGCGCGTCACCGGAGGTAAGTCGAAGGATTCTCCGACTTTTTTATACAGGAACGATCGCGAGCGTACCGCTTGCAAAACACCATTGCGGAGATGTCATTGACCTATAAGATTCAAGGTTCTATATATCGTGGAAAAACCAAAGTTTATGCTTGTGGATGCATTAATGTTACACTAGGCATTACACCCGACATTTGGTTCATCAACCTGCGTTAATATTTATGTATCTATTGCTTCCGCGTAAATTTTAATAAAAAATTGACTACCTTTTATCGTTAGTTTCAATGTTAATGAAATTGAGTATTAAATCCGTACAATTCTTGACAATTACCCTATGAATATAATCAAAATTATTCAAAAATTGTTATGTACGTTTTTGTAAATAAAAAATTTACATTTACTTAGGTGCCGAAAATTGTCTATTTATCCATTTCAATTTCTACTGTGGAAAAATTTAATTTCATGCATATTATTAATAACACAACACAGCACTATCTACACAGAAAATGTAATTGAGTCCAACAGAACTTTGACTAATTTTACGATTTAAGTATACTTATGATTATATATGTATCCGGAGATATTCCACTTATGCAATAATTGGTATAGCATATGAAAAAACAAAAATAAAATGTATAGATCCATAATTTTATAAT
The DNA here is from genome assembly GCA_018906755.1 of Sycophaga agraensis. Lineage (NCBI taxonomy): Eukaryota > Metazoa > Arthropoda > Insecta > Hymenoptera > Pteromalidae > Sycophaga > Sycophaga agraensis. The sequence continues at coordinate 1,100,839 of JACCIE010000017.1, read as the reverse complement.
TTTATCTTGCCTGTCATATTCTTACTGATACTATTTGCTGTTTGTGCCTCTTTTCTATATGCTGATATAAAAATTGCCGAGAAAATTGCATGCATATGTATAATATTTATGTGTACTATGCACTGAACTATCATGAGTAGACATCTCACCATTTCTATTTAATTTTTTTAAATTGCCATGTCCACAAATCTTCAGATTTTTGAATATAATATAAATATAGATACATATGGTTGTGGTTATTTCACAAATATTACGGATCGTTAACAAAATTGAAAAAAATAGAACTACCGAATGATAAATAAGAAATATAAATGTTATTTAATATAGTATTATAATGATCACTCAATATCTGGTTAACAATATTGTTTTACAAGGCTGCGTCAATTCATGTTTTGATCTTCGAAACTGTTTAGATTTTTGGCAATATAAAATCCAAAATGATTCAAACAATTATTAAAGAATATCGTTCACTTTAAAGATGCTTTAAATTTGTCAGAATTACAAAAATAAAATTTGCATTTTATATTTAAACAAGATAAGCAATACACATATTGTAAAGTAAATCTTCTCTTTTTCTCTTAAAATGATGGCTTTTATTGAATATGTTTATTATGATACTATTGTAATAAATCAATTTGATCGTTATGCGGTGATTCACTCAAAAAAAAAAATAAAACATTTTAATAATATTTAACTTATTAATAATTCAAATATCCGCATATATGCAGAGAATCATTAAATTAAAATTTATTTTTGAAAATAAGTATTTTTCGCAAAGTTATAGATAAAGAAATTGATATCTGTAAAAGAATGCCCTGATTCACAATCTTATATTTTTATTTAAGTAACGATTAATTAAATAGGGAGTAAATTTAGCTTCATTTTTTAAAATATGTAATGCTTAGAATTATTAGATCATTTATTCAGAAACTACAGATATAGGTATACCACTTGTAATTTCTGCTGAAAATCTATATACGTTTGATGTCTTGAACAGTTTATTATCATATAAGAGAACTGAACTGCATATCCCGTTAGCGATCTACGTTAAATCATATAAATTTAACAACACAACCAGTTCAGTTACATTGGAATAAAGTGCCGACGCTGTTATAAGACTGCATTCTAGTAGCTATTAGAAATGCACTTAAATAGAAAATTGTTGTATTAGTGCTTAGTTTTTACCTATCCTCCGTGATTCTTCGCGCGGTGGATGAATTGGGTTCGCCGCGCAAAGGAAGCGGGTCAAGTACTCCACTGACATGCAATGAGAGATCACGCGAGAACTCCAACTGTGAGCTCCACGTTAAGCCGACGCTTTTAAAAGTAGGTAAGAGGTGCAAATTTTCGATGGTAAATCAATGGTGGGCTTCAAAAGAGGCTTCAAGCGTCTTCCAAATTCGGAGGTCTGTTGAAATCGTGAAAAGCGGCTTTGCGACACATATCGCAGCTGCATTTTGGCCGCCTGGACTTTTCCGGAGGATTGGTTTGCTTCTCATCCTCTTTGCAGCAACACGCACGCAGTGGGTCCTTTAATTAATTTTTGAGTTATTATATTATGCTTGAAAAGTTGCTACAAATATATAAGTGTTATTAATAAAATGTGCAAAGCTGAAAAGATTTAGAAAAATAAACATATTGTACGAGATCATTGATATTATATATTAGTTGTATACTTTACAGTCTACAGTTTAATTTTTATCATTTAAGAATCTCGTGCGAAAATGATTAAAAATGAAAATTGTTTCCTAAACAAAACTTTGTTGTTTCGAAATAAACATATTCAGTGGAAGATTCACTTTAATTCGATTTAAAAAATTCCCATAAAACCTGTAATCTTTTCGATAGATAATAAAGTTCCTACTTCATTCAAAAATTTATTAAGTACCATAGTTTAGTCTATAATGTTGAAATAAATGTTGAATAAAAAATATTAGTACCTGCATTTTGATACAGCATAATTTGTTTTCATTTTCAAGACATAATTTCCTTCTTTTTTCCTTGTCTGACTCCTCATTCTTTCTGTCACATTTTTTTTCTATTGGTGGAGGAGGCAAACATTCGGTTTTTGGAGGTTTATGTTTTGATTTATTCTGAAAGAGACTGCCGACGACAGATTTGCCGTCCGGTGAACACGTTTTCTCGGTTTTTACAGCAAATTTTTCAAACGGCGTGTACACTGCAATATAGGTTAATAAAAAGACATTCGACAAATTCAAGGTTATACATTTAAATGTTATCTATATTTTAATAATTTTTAATTACAATAATTGAACAATTTATTTGGCAAACTTTGTTTATCATTATCCCCCATAATGATCTTAATTTATCGAAAACACATTACTTTAAATTTATCTCCAGAGTTGCGGAAGTAATATACGGAAAATTTTGATAAATTGACAATCGGTCATCGCTGATATCAAATAAAAATCAAAAGATGTTGAGTGTTCATATCAATTTTACAATTTTTTGACATATCTTAATAAATGATTTCATAAAAATGTTACTGAATTCCTCGGAAATGGATTTAAATATATATAAACCAAAAAAGTATATAAAAATTTCTTTAAGAATCTGTAATTCTACCATGAATTACTCTTAGTTGATATTCAAGAATAATTATAAATAATCTGCTTTGTTTAGTGGATACTTTGCGGTTTTATACTCTCTTGAGTTCTTAATTCTTCTGATTTTATTCGACTCTGTAATTCGTTACAGTAATGATTTTCCCTGGAACAAAGTTTAGAACCTTTTTGTGTTCACAAATAATTTCCGAATTGGCTTGATGAGTATAAAAAGGATCCCACGAAGGCACTTAGGTTTAATACCTTGCTAAGTTGTTTACACATGCTTCGTTACATTGCATTCGTTCTGTTGCTTGGTCATCCACCCAACTAGGCAGTAAAATCCACTTGTTGCCGAGAAAGAGCTGCCATCGAAAGGGGAAAAAGTAGTGACAAGCGTGAGGATCCTTGGCTTCTAAGAAAATTTTGCAATACTCGACAGCCGAAGCAATGTCATGCTGTAGACCAGACAATTACAATGTCACACTCAAATGGTGTGAGCAAATGAGCCAGGAATGATCAATAAATTATGATCTATAAGTTATTCATATTGTATAATCATTAAGTTTATCAAAAGCAATATTTTATTTACTGTTTAAGATATAGTATACTAATTCATTTTTATAAATACCTGTAAAAATGTATTGAATTTATAGACTTGAAATATTTTTCTAAAATATATAATAAAAAATAAAAAATATACTTGAATGAGACTTACTAGAAACCTGCATGTTTGTTCAACTCTGTTTTAAAATTTTTTTAAATTTGATGTGTGCTGTAGACTTTCTGTTGAGGCGTTTAGTATAAACTGAACTCTATATAAAGATTTTAATTACATGAATTTAAAGTAAGATTTAACTGTAGCTTTGTTTTTTTTATAAATTTAAATTAAATAAAAAATAACAAGACTATGGCTCAATTAAAAATAATGTTAACTGAATCGCGCGTTAAACACCTAGAAATTAAGTCTTTTTCTATAGACCCTCTAAGAATCAAATCCATCAATGAACTGTACGTCAAGCCGTACGCAAATGAGTGTACGTCAAAGCTAAAATTTATAAATTAAAGTCGAATGGATATGTAGACCTCTATTAGATCTCATTCACTACATTTTTTAGTATATATTTCGTTAAAAAAATTAAGAATTATAACATTAATATATTTTTTGTTACAATTATTTGTACAACAGGTATAAAATTAGTGTACGACCCTCTTAAAACAGCATAAACTATTTTTGTTATTAGCTATTAACTCATCGGCTTGTAATATAATAATGTCTTAACCTTTGTTGATAATTCGAATCTCTAAGCATGTTTTTATGACAGTCGATGAAAATAAAACCTTTTTTAATAAAAGAGGTTTCTTAAGCGGTTTCCTAAAACAAATTCTTACGTTGCTTAGTGTCGTCCCGGCACAGATATGCAATTAATTTTTGAGGTCAAAAAGCATTGATTATTATAGTATAATTGCAAAGGAGCTGATAACGACTTAAAAATAATAAGGCGTCAATCGTAGTAGTTGGAACGACAAACGCAGCAATTCTTTGAAGAAAGTGATCATACATTTGCAAAAAAAATAGGATCAGTGAAACCTTAAGCAAGAGCCATTGTGCTCTGCTATTGAAATCTCGAAACGAGTCGGAGCGAGGAGGTCGTTCGGACGGTACGAGCTTTCCATTGAAGCTACGGTACTTCCGCTCACTTTTTGCTTCGTTAACCTTTTTCACGGGGACAATTTGTTAGGACGGGCGTGCGTGCGTTCCAGAATCTGGGTTGTCCGCAGGTCGAGAATCGAGATTCGCGAGTAGCCCGGCGTGGGAGAAGCTACCGCGCACACGCGAGGGGAGGCGGCGATAAAGTTTTTTCCACCAGCCGGTCCGAGTCGTGCGAACCCCTCGTTGGGCCCAACGTACCGTTCGGGCCACGCGCACTGGCAATTACTGCAGTCACCTCGGGTGGGGGAGATCCTCCGGGTACAGCGAGGCGTACAGCTCCTTAGCGGCAATGGGCTGAACGCTGCATCGGCGAGTCCCTTTCTAGCAGTAAACCGATCGGCCGCGGGAGGAGGGAGCGTCCGATCCTGGGCCGATCCGCGCCCCTCTTGACAAGCGTCGCGGACGAGGGCGGCGTGGGAGCCCAACTATGACCGCAGGTCCTGCTCCTTTTAAAGGATCGCTGGCCATGCCGATCGATCATTTGTTGCTTCCGCGTGACATCGCGAAGCCGCAGTTCCGACAAGGGCCCAGTCCCCCGCGAGAGCCGCCTTATACCGCTCACGCTATGTAAGAGAGGGTGCGCAGAGCCAAAGGACTGAATCTGACACGCCTGTCTACTTGTTGACGGGAACGCCGCACGAATGGGATGCAAGGTAATCAAATTCTGTATATGCGCTCGAAAGGTCAGTGCGGGATCGCGATCTTCATCGGTGTGCGCGTGTCGAAGCTGTAAGACAATGCGAGTTTCTACCGAAGTCATGCTTTTTTTTACTTTAAATCAGATCGTTGCGCAGACCTTGCAAATATGCTGAAAAGTTTCTACACGTCTAGATTTTTTCGACTATTTTTCTATTTAAATGTCTTTTAAGAGAAGATTTTTTGCTATGCGTTCAATGAGGCGCTTCTACTTAATAAGAAGTTATTAAACTTTACACTGAAATGATTTTTGAATATGCAATAGAACTTTCTACCATACAATTTATGATTATATCTACATTTTCATTTATAATTCTTAATTAACTCTTATAAAATATGTTTGTTGTAAGACCCCCGAAATAAAAAAAATGCTATTATATTATTATATAATAAATACTCTTCAAATTGTTTAACACAGCTACCCTATCTGTATCAAATAAATACATATAGTCAAAACTTTCATTATTCTTTTACGCTATAAATAATATTTGTTACACTATGTTACATTAAAATGAAACGCATATTCAAAAATTATACTTTAATTATAACCGATTTTATACATAATTTCTCGAATATTCGATTTTAATTTGCAATAATCGTAATAATATAATTTAGTGCACAAAACAAATAATAAGTTAATTAAAGTATTTCAATTTTTCAAATGCTATTACATACTTTGATTGTAAAACATAGTTTGTAAATTTTCGAGCAGTTCACACGCGAGTCAAATCGGTTACAGTGGTTTTCCAGTTGGAATTATTGTTAAACCGGGATGTCACGATTCGCTTCACTTTATTTCGCCTCGTCCCCGGTTCACTGCACTATTATTACCGAACTGTTCTAAAATAGCTTGAAGTTAGAGTTCACTTTTAAAGATTACAAATAATCATGGGAAGAGTCACGCGTAGCGTTGTTTTATTATTGATTCACTATAAAGTAGTAAACAAAATAACCAGAAACATTGCTATAAGATAATAATAAGGCGATAAAATAATATTATTGGTATATATGTAACTTACTGTATGACTCCAACACAAGTTGATTATTTTAGAAGACACGATAGGCAATTTTTTTGTATGAAATTTTTTACACAAATAAATACTTTTTAAAGACTGTAATTGAAAATAATTATTTATCACGAAATACATGTAAATATATACATTTTATTTATTATGTTACATTTTTCTTTTTATTCTAAAAATCGCCTTGAAAATCATTGGTTCATCTGTAATTTAGATAATTATGTCGCTTCGATGTCCGCAATTCTTAGTGACAGTGTTGCTATTGACCCTCAGTGGAGCATTTTCAAGCGCTGTAGAGCCATCGAACTTTAATGGTTCTGAATCCAGTGGTGGTACAGGGGCACCACTGAAGAAATTCACAAGCGAAGATAATATCGTCGCTAGAACCGCCAAAGCTTTTTTGACCAAAGGCAAGGACGGGTTTGATTTAATTCGCAAGGTTAGTTTTAATATAGTTATACTGTAGATATATAGTATTTATATAATGCGAAGCGAAAAGATACATTTTTTCGTGACTCATTTTGAATGAAATTATTCGTAAAAAATGCATAAAGGTACTTATAGGCATCGCAATTAAAATAGACATGTTCATCTTAATAACATTTGAAATCAAACAGTTTGTTGTTCATGCGCCCTTGACATTAATATTATTCTCGCTTGACGTAATATCTTGTTTTTCAATGAATTCGTGAAATGCGATTACTCATGCTTTTATTTCAATACTTAGTCTTTTTATATTTGAATTTAATCTCATGTTTTATAAAGATAGTAGATAAAACACAATATCTATTTGATAGAAAAACATTATTCAGATTCGTTAAATGTGTTACTTTGAATATAATTATTAGAATAACCCTTTTGGACTTTTAATAAAAAAATTTACTATTAAAAACTTGTATATTTATTGTTTACATAACATTTTTTCCGTGAATCTAGATATTTTACATAAAAAGATGAATTAATTATTATCTGCAATGTAATGTAATTGATATCGTTAGAAGTTAATAATATCTGAAATATTTACATTAAAGTTAGCACTGTGAATTTTCTTTTCATTTGTTTCTAAACAGTATAATTGTCCAAATATAATTTTGAAATTCTTTATCTTCGATATAGAATCTTATAATGATTAATCAATGTTCCGCATTTAACCCATGGTAGCTTTATGAACAAAGTTCGTAGTATAGTCATAACAGAATAAAGCTTGCCCTGACCTACACTGTTATGTACGTACTTTGCTCGCGTGCGATAAATAGAAGAATGAAAGGAGCAATATTCTGGTCAATTAATTCGAGCAAACAATGACCTTCAGGCGGAAGTACACACCCCGAGGAACTTTACGGAGACCCAAACCGTTTCAAGGAGGAACACGACTTTCACGGGGAAGACTGCGGGAGATGTAGCAAAGTCTCCTCCGAAACGGCTTGCTAATAGGCTCAAACGTCCCGGTAATCTGTATACGGTTTACCGGCACGAAGGCGAAATCGAAGAACAGCAAAGATACTATAATCACCAGTCCCAGCCCATTCCGGCGAAGAGGAAAAACCATTATGGTCATGATTACGACCATGGGTTATCTAACTATGATACTGGTGAGGACGAGGAAGTATACTCGTATATATGTGGTTGCGTTGACGGGATTTCACACTTTTTGTTACATAGATTACGTATCGGCAATATCAATGATGAAGAGACTCAAATAGAATATTTTAACTTATTCCGAAGAATGATAATTCAATTTTCTAATTAATCTACTAAACTTGCAAAATTATATTTTTTTCTTAAAATTTTATAACTGTATTTGCGAAAAAGAAACTTGAAATTGTGCAAAATGTTATTTATTGCAAAATTTATTAATTTATAGATTAGATTAATAAGCAAATTTTAATTTTTGCCTAAGTATTTTGAAATATTTTGAAATATTGAACAATTGTATTTATTATTGCTATATTTAGCTAATCTACGTGATTTTAGATTATTCACCTTTGATGCAAGATTACGATGATGGACATAACACTTTTTCGAAAGAGCAACTGAACAATGTCGCTATGGATCCTGGACATCACCTCGGCAATCATATTAATAACAACATTGATAGCAATATTCGTAATAACGGAGGTTATGATACTAGCGCGTTAATGGAACCATGGCGCGTAACATATTTTACGCAAGATCCTGGTTATTTTGGTCCTCCAATAACAGAACAATCTGTTTACCATGAACCTATGTATCATGAACCCGTTGTCCATAAACAAACTCACCGTGAGCCCGGTGAGAAAATTCTTTCAATCATATATTTAAAATATAGATTTTGTAATATTTAAATAATTAATATTTCGAATTCAATGTTGATTTTGTCGCAGGTATAGTAACGCTAAGCGAATGCGACTATCCAGATAATATACGTACGCATGATTATAACCACAGATCTGTAGGTTTCAAGAGCGTATTGTATGACCTCGGACACAGCCTCTGGGACCTGTTTCATCTCATAGCGCATGGCGTAGCCCCTTTTATCATTCCTATCCTTGCTTTGAAGTTAATAATCGTTCCAATCAAAATTCTTAAGTTTCTCAAGTTGATCAAACTTTTTATCAAGATCTTTATAATTCTACCATTCTTTTTGCGCGTCATCTACCCTGCGCTTTCAACATCACTAAATTTACAAAAGTTCCTCTACAAGATGAACGATCAGACCGAGCCAATGGGTGAAGCGATTGAAAGCGAAGTCGAAAGTCGGGATGGAAATGCGAGCACCGCTTTGCCCGAAAAAGAAGAAATACAGGAATCAACTTTCTTCGACTTGCGACAGTGCCCAAGCCGCGTTGCCTGTGAGCTCGGCGCATATCTTGGTACCTCAAGCTATTCGGCTTTACCTAAAAATATCGCCAGTTATCTCGAAAGGCGGGCTAAACGAGCACAGGGCAATCGTTCGCGTAGTGACAGCGAAGAACAGGAGTATGAAGAGAACGATGAGGAAGAGGAGGAAGAAGAAGAGTATGGACAAATAAGAAGGGATGAGGCCTTCAAGGCCTTTGTTATTGCACTCGGTAAAAAGTGGACATTGGAGAAGTGCCAAGTTTACTCCTGCGCCATCCTGTTTTGATTCAGATTATAATCTCTATTCTTACGGCACAACTTTTAAATTATTGCTTAGCTTTATTCATAGTATATGAGAAGGAAGTGACTTCAATCATACGGCATGTATTTTAAATACTTTTTTTATTTTTAATTGGGACCTTGACGGTACTACGTGATTTTGATCCGCGTTAAATATCAACAATGAATTTGTACTTTACATAATTAATAAAACAATTTTCATTGAGTTATATTCGTTCAACAAAAATAGCAAATTTAATATTAAAAATACAAAATGATGGATTTATTATGATTCGTTCAGTTATTATTTTATAAATTTAAAATAATTACACACATACAACAATAACTTTTAATACTAGTCATTAGGAAAATTCAGAAAAAATTAATAACAAAATAATACGAAATATTGTATTCATTTATAATACGTACTTTAATTCATATGTTACTTATTCCTCAATAGTTTTGATAACGTCATATATTTATGTAACAAATACATGGACTATGTTATATATGAAGAGACTATTTTTATAAAGTTTTAGGTTGTAATATTTATATTAAAATATTATTTTAGATACTCATTAAATTTATTTTTAAAAAATCTGCAGAATAAAATATAAACAAAATAAAATAGAAAAGTAATAAACTATGTAACGAACTATTGATTATCAAAGAAAACATTAAATGCCATATGATGTGCACCACTGCATCTTAATATACTAATGGATATAAGCGTACACAATTAAATAAAATTTTACTTTATATTTATAGAATACTTTAAAGTAAAAATTATTAACGTTTTAGAATACAGATATATGTCTCAAACATATTATTTTAACAATGTATATAAACTAGTAATATAATTTATGAGAAACTGTAATTTTATTAGATATAAGAAATTATGCGTTATTATTGACGACGAATTAAATTATTTTATTAATTATATATTAAATAAAGTCTGTTTCGTTTAATTCATACTGTAACGTCTACAAAGTAAATGTTAATAATACCATAAAATATTGTTAATATCTATTCAGCTAATATAAAAGTGCACTGTTATATATTTAAACCAATGCTTTTAATCATTGTCAATATACTGCAATTATACATTCCAATGCTTGCCACTAACTAGATGAAAGTGCTCAGCACAATACGTTTTGCTTCAATACACGAACAGTTGATTAATTAAAAAATTACTTAACTAATTAATTCAATAATTACTAAGTAGAAAGTTGCTTCCAAATAAATTACTTGAGAGAATTTTTTATTATAAAATACAATACTTTTATATATATATTTCGAAGAAAATAAATACAGTACAGATTTATTAATTTTTTTTAACAGAAGTAATACACATTTGATTTATATTTTATCTTACATTAATGTAACTTGCAAGTATACTATACTATTTAAGCACACCTACTTGGATTTTCTACCCGACCACTGAAAATCGTATTATTCTTGAAAACTATCTTGTAGAAAAATGGTCTATTTATTTCTGTAACAATTGGAGGTAGAGGCATACATCGCAACATCATACGTACAGCTGAAAGAAATATTTTAATAATTAAGTAAGATTTTTTTTATTGTTTATTCAAAATAATATAATTATTTTATAATATTTAATAATTTTATTACTAGAATTCATTTTTAAAAAATAAAAATAAACTCATATAATTTTAGTTTAATAATTTTTAATTTAACTATAGTGATATAATTACAATGATATTTCAAACTAACTAATAAATTTAATATAAATATGATTGAAATATGATACGATTAACTTATAAATTCATTTCATCGAAATGTAAATCCAAATTTCTTTGAACATTCTGATTCTTAGTTTTCTAAAGAAGTGATTGACCAGAAAATAATAATTATTGCAAGAACTTTTTATTCATAAAGTGCGGAAGTGCTTTTTTAAAATTTCTATAATCAAAGTTATTATAATATCAATCATAAAATCGTGCGTACATGAAAGTATATAAAAATTTAGTTACTAATTAATATTTTACGATAATTTGGGTGATTTATATAAGGTTTAAACCCGTATGTAACAATAAATATCCATAAATACATTTTGAGAATCGTTGAAAATTGCTTCTAAGATGAATAAACTCTACTTAATGAAGTAAGATAAGCTATTATATTAATAATGCGTTACCAAATTATCAATTGGATGTACTTTTATGATTTAGAAGATTTTGCAATGGTCAGCTCAGTAATATGTCCAGAAAAAAGTACAGTTTCAAATTTGCTGTGTACAATTTGATATAAGAATGGCCTATCAATGCGTACTGGTATAGGTGGTAAAGGCATAGAAAGTAGAACAGCGGTCATTCCTATTTTAAACAAATTTTACTCAACTTACAATCGAAACAAAAATAATTTATACCGTGTATAAGAAAATTAATCATCATTTAGACTGTACTTAAAAATAAATTCTATATTTAATAAAAGTTTTACGAACAATTTATATAATATTTAGATTAAGATTTGTTTGTTGTGGCAAACGAACAGTATAGATTTAAAAAAATTGTCAGTTTCATGAATACCTGTAACCGCTGCTGCTTCGCACCCTTCTTCATTGACTTCGATAAATGCTTTCTGAATTACTTTATCTACTTTAAGAGCTTCATTGGAAATACCTTTAAAATTAGCACAGTCACTGAACATTTCGACCATACCCAGCTAAAAAAACATTTTTTAAATTTTCTATTTCATTCACTATTTACAAAATGTCAAAAACGGCTAATTAAATACCTGATTGAGATGAGATTTTAAATTAATTGTAGTTTCAACTTTGAATTTAGGCAAAAAAAGTTCAATTTCTGTGGAATATTGTTTAAAGTCTTTATAGTTGAGCTCAATCTTGTCAAGATTTTGCTCTATATTGTTTAAACCATCGATTTCTTTTGGTACTATTAATACCATGAACATATCTTCATTCTAAAAATTTTAAAAAATGATACGTACATATATATATATATTTATATACACATATATATGTATATAATCGCATAGGTTTAATAAAAATATTTTTATTTTAATTTAATAACAATTTTTTTAATCAAAAATTACGAGAAATTGAAGATTACTTACCTCATACGGCAGTGCCACGCATTGTGCGTTTATAGCATCTAACTCAGTATAAAAGAATTTTTTTTTTATATACATTGTAGAAACATTTATAGATGTATTTTTATCTATGTGAAATGGTTTCATTGTTGTATTACTTTCAAGGAATTTATGTTTCCAGCTCCCTTTGAAGTAAACAGCGTTTAAAAGTATCATTCTTACAGACGCATTGACATCACCTGCATGGAATGTGTATCAAATAAATATAACAATGGTGACATTATTTATTTTAGATCTATTAGTAATTTTACACACCTTCTGTAATAATTTCTTTAATTTTTCCATTTGTATTATCAATACACCACTGATTAACAAGTTTTACAGATTCAACCCTTTTATTGAAATCTAATTTATCGATTTCTGAGTGAAAATGCTTGCTAGTGATTTCTTTAAATTTGTTTGTAATTGTTAAATTATTTGCAATGTAAATTTTGTTTGCGACTTTTAAAGTCACTTTGGTAACACTCTGTACAGAATTAATAAAATGATTATTAGTTACCTGTAACTAAATTCATTTTAAAACTTGAAGTTCAATAATTTGAATATATTGATCGCGATTTATTTTGTTCGAAAATTTTTTAATCATATTTTCTATGTCGAAAAAAATAAGATATCAAATGATTTATATTGTATTATTAATATTGTTTTACAATTTAAAATTAAATTTATCTAATTATTTGATAAAATATAAAGAAATATATTCGCTTCCTTTTAAAAGCATTTGAATTTAAAAGAAGGAAAATATTTTTTTAAATAATTATAATAAAAGAAGTAGTAGTTTACGTTTAAATTTTTAATGAGATTCTGAAATTCTTGATGAGCCAGTGTGTCATCTTCCGGCAGGTGCAGAACCTTTCGCATCTCGTTCGCAGTACTGCCTTCAGCGCCATATGTGGCCATAGATAGAACTGTGTGAGCACTCAAGGGCGAGCTTACGTAGTTTCCATCAAGACTATTAACTACATTCTAGTTTACAAAGAAAGCACAAGAAATGACTGTTTATTGACAACCAATGAAAAATTATTCTCAGAGCTTAAGTAATTCAAAACGTTAAACAATCGTACCTTGTGAAAATCTAGAGTGAAAGATTCGACACTGTTTAGTACTTGACATTCAACATTTTCACAGTTATGAGCCATGTTGTAGGTCACTGTTCAATTATTTGTTGACACTGAAGATTTTTAAAATAAAAAACTGGTAGAAATACACCGTTATATACTTCTCTTCTACTTGTATCGACTGATATACTTGTATTAGAGAAATGCGTACGGGATTGACGGCTGTTCTGAAAAGTCTGATACGTGATTAAAGATAAAATTGTACGCACTGCACGACGCTTCGACGACAACTAAAGAATATAAGGTGTGACTCAATTACGCGGTATTTCCCGATAAATAAAGCGCTACTCAAACACGTGAAATTCTATATCTGTGTCGATGATTCATTTTTTAACAATCACGATATATATCACGAAATTTGGAGTTAAATAATTAAGATAATACTAATTGATATAGAAAGTGTTCAAGTTACAGGAAAATATTTTATATAAATTCGGATCCTTCAATTATAGATTTGTATATTTATTTATATGCAAATGTTCAAATTATAATTTAGAATAGGTTTCATTACGAAACTAACATTTACAACATTTTGTTCGTTTAATTGTCTTCAAACGTGTAACATTTATATTTTTTTATTTTCCTTACTTGATTGGTTCAAAATGAATTTTATAAATATATAGTCAATTTATCTCTTATCTGAAATCATATCTTATCAAACATTATTTTATTGATTAAGATTGCAGGTCAAATTCCAGGCTTAAACTTTTTGTATAAAAAGAAATATTTTTTTTACTAAACAGAAACAAAAAGATAAATGCAGGGGAGGGTGGGAATGTGACAAACATGAAAAAGTCCCGAATATGCAAAAGTACTGAATGCGCAGAAGTCGGGACAGCTGAGCGCGGCCGAGATGATAATAAACTCATTGACGTTGTGAACCACCCGTATAGCTGAAGTAATGCAGGAATCGTATGAAGCGTTATCGCAGGAGTATTACCATAATGATTTGTTGTTGAGTCGGTAAGTAGGAAAGAAGTATGTACACAGGTCGCGCGTCCCGTATACTGCAGAAATCGAAGCAGGAATAGAAAATAGCATTCGGATTACACAGTGACATGCGAACTTCGTGAGAATAATAAAACCACCTTCTACATTCATATAAGAATAAAACATTTAATAAAATATACATAAGTTAAATTTTTGTTACACAAGTTAGTTTTTTTCAAAAAAAATACTGTATACACTGTTCGATTTTTCTTTGGCTACTTTTATATCAATGTTCGCATGTAGTTGTATAAGCCGAATGCTATTTTCTATTTCTGTAGAGTACGAGACGCGCGACCTGTGTAACGTTCTTACTTCTTTTCTACACTTACCGACTTAAGAACAAATCATTATGGTAATACTCATGCGATAACGCTTCATGCGATTCGTGCATTACTTCAGCTATACGGGTAGTTCACAACGTTAATGCGATTATTTTCATCTCGATCACGCTCAGCTGTCACGACTTCTGCGCATTCGGTACTTTTGCATATTCGGGACTTTTTCATGTTTGCCACATTCCCACCCTCCCGATGCAGATATCTTTTACAGTAATAATATGTAGATATTATATCAAATGACAAACAAATCGAACAAAAGTAAAAAACTTACTATAGCAATAGTAGTAGTTCGTTTTTGGAGTCGCATTGCTACGTCGAATTATTTTTTAGGTCGATATGATAGGGTGAGGAGACAAGACTGATGGTTCGAGCTGCATCTATTTATATTGTAATTATTTTACTTCCTTTAATAAATTTTTATAACGAAACCCCATGAATGTCGGGCTTAATAATCTTGTTTATTTTTTAATTTGTTTTTGTAGTTGTTAAATCATATTATAATATCAAATAAAAATATATGACTTTATTTTGGTCATAAAAACACAGATAGAAACTATGAATTTTTATGTCATTATAAATAAAACCGTATGAGATGGTTCAGAAAATTATTAGCAGTGATGCAGATGGTGTAAACAGGAGCATCGTTTTATATTTCTATAGAGTTATACATAATAAAAGTATTTAAGACGTAGATGTAAAAATTAAAAGATTTAGTAATATATAATAAGCAAAAATTGTTTTACACTGTATAACATATTATAAGAAGATTTTTCCGAGGATTTTTCTGATATCAATATTTTATCGACGACAAAATCTTAAAAATAACATTTTGTAAAACTTTAGCAATCGTTTCCCTCGAAAAATATCGATTATAGAGTAAAATATAAGACAAAATCTAAAGATATCTTCAGTTCTATAAACAAGCCAGAAAATACCATTTTTAGTGTTTAAAAAGAGTTTTAAAGAAATTGATTGTGCGTGTTCTAGTACAACCTATCTTACATCATACTAAACAGAATATAGAAAAAAAATTATAATCGAAAATGTTTTTCATTTACGCACATATAGACGCCTGTATTTGGTTTTAGTTGGATTGATCTTATCGTACATACACGAACATACGGAAATCATCACGAGGATAAGGCCTACAAGTGAATTTGCTTTAGGTCCTTTTCATAATTAATAGATATATTGATAGGTATTATCTGGGTGGGTGTCAACGTATGCACCCACCCTTATAGATATACTGTGCTCAAACCGGAGTGCTATATGTATAGCGGTCTAAGCTGGAATTGCTAATCGCTCGTATTTATCAGCAATAATAATAATAGTACAATAATACTCCAGAAAATTTAATTACAAAATTTTGTTCGTTAGACTAAGCTAAAAAAGTTAAAACAATTTTTTAAGACTAATTATTAACCGTCTCGCATCTTCCTGGTGTATTTGACATCGTATTATTATCGCTCAAATCTACAATAATTTATTTTCTGATATCTTTGAAAGTTATTAGATATTTTTTGGAGCAGACGACTTTTCAAGTATCATTTTAGTTTATTGTTTAACTATGCTTCTAACATCATTTTTTAGTAGCCGAAATCAGGTACACGTATAGAATGAATGTATAAATATTTAACGTTTTTTTGATGTTGTGTATGTTTTGTTAAAATTATTTGCTCGATTTGTAAATTGTGGAGTAAAACTATCCGACTCAGAGTTTTCAAAGCAGCCACTTGTGGCGTTCAGATCGGTGTGAGGAGAGTAGGAGTACTCGAATGTTTTTTTTAACCTCAATTTGCTACATTATTCATATAAAGGATCACATAAGTTTATGAATACTTTATAAACATGCTTGAAAATTGTAAAAGTGAAAACGATACTTTAATGCTGGATGAGTTAACAGGTAAACAATTAAGTGTTTACTTGTACCAAAATGTACAAAATATCGAAGAAATTCATAAAAAGGTTATAAACAAAGAGCTTCCTTGTTGTATCATTAAAGCAAATTTAGTTTTAAATATTTTTCAAATTGCTGTTGCTGCAAATAAAGCAGCTTTAAATGAAAAATATGAGCAAATGGTTACAAGAAGTTTGTTTACTGAAGTCATATACTGTCTTTCGATATCGAAGAATATTTCTCAATCATTAGCAACTTTTGGAATTTCAAGCGAAACACCAAATATTTTAGTTATTCTGATTCACACACCAAATGAAAAAGACTATATAGAAAAACTAGTTTTTGAGTGTATCAATGGTGAAAGGTTACTCATTTCAGAACTATATAAATTTTCAGACTTAAATTTAATAAAAAAAACTTACAAGATAAATGAAGAAGAATTGACAATTTCAAATATGTTAGACTCCATAGTGAGTAGGATAAGCGACAAGGTTTCAAAGTAAAATAAGAACAATTTTAAAATGGAATTGAAGGAAAAGGTTTATATAAAGGTTTTATACAAATAAAGTTGAAATTAAATTGAAAATTTCTTATTTTCATTCACTGTTACCTATATAAACTTGTAGAATTAAAGTGTTTCTTTAAATACCAATGAAGACGCAAAACTTTTTTGCAAATACATGTATAGCAATTTTATAATAAATTACAAGAAAAGGTTTTGTGAACCTTTAAGTGATTTCATGTTTTTCACAAGATGCTTATCTTTTCTTCTTATATCACAGTTTTTTGTTTCTTCATATTATTTCTTTATTAAAAAAGTTTCAATAAGAACACTGAGTATCTAATTAGATTGATCAGTCATCATTGGATACATATATCTGTGTACTTTTAATCTTTCATTCCTTTGACTTATTTTACTGAAAATTTACATCGCCATTCTAAAATAAAGTAATACAATGTTTTAGAGAAAATAATTGAAATTGAATAAAAAAACATTTTTAAGAAAATTTACAAATTTTGTATTTTATTAAATTTTACAATTCTATTGCTAGCACAAATTTTACATTAGGATCCTGTATTAATCAAGCCTCATGAAAACACATGCAGAAGAAACAAGTATTATTAAAATAAGCCTAATATGTATGTATAGAAATAAAGATCAAAAGTAAAAGCATTTTAAAAATTAATGTATTTTCATCTGATCTATTAAAACTCAAAATTATGAAATGTATACTTGTTCATGTATCGAAAGTTTTTTGTAACAATTTTCTTTATATACCTATCCAAACAGAATAAATTTACCTCGGTAAACTACACATTTCACATGAGTTGATTTCTGCAGGATTAAGGAAAGTACAATGTAAACAAGTCCACAAAGATTGTTCCCCTCTCGAATCATTCGATGTTGCAGTTCCAACACCAACTCCTATTCCACTAGATGCAGCACCTGCTGGAATATTTCCAAACATTGAGTTTTGACTCGTTGAACTTGTAGATGTTGCAGAGATTAGTTGTTGAACAGTTGCCCACTGTTCAGAACGAGCCCATTCATTAGCAGCCTGTCGGTTACGAGTACGAATAGCTTCCAAGAGAGGTCCCATATGTTTCTATAAATCATATTAAACAATTTTGAACTATTCTTTTTATCTTATTAGATATTGACTACATCAATGGTAAAATAAATAGTACATATTCATAATATTATAAATTCATGCTAAAAATTTTAAGCTTAAATCTGTACCTTGAGTGGAAGCATATCCATAAATGCAATAAATATGAGTAGATGAAAGTCCGATACAGCATCAAGAAATTGATCAGGAGTGAATTGTTGCATATAAGTGCTCAAGGAACTGAATTCCTGAATTTGTCCATCGATCAATCTAAATTTGTTAATATTGTAATAAGTTATAAAAATTAAATCTTGTGAAATAATTAAAATCTCGTGTAATACCGTAGTACCTGTGTTCAACGGGGAACGGAGTTATATTATCATCGGCGTAAAAAGTAAATTGAGGTGTGAATGGTGTAGATGCCGGTACATCAACAAGTAAGTATTCAACAGGCAGTGGTCTAGCCAATCGCGAGACTTCATTGCCGTACGAATCTTTCTCCTAAAACGGTACAAAAAAATTTGTAAGAATATGTCAAGCAATGACAAGAACGATTCAATCGTACGATGTGTAGTCAGATAGATTATTAATTTACAATGAATTATGCTGCAATAACACGCACTCGGATAGCTACGTAACTGTGCATAAATTGAAGAAAGGTCGTTTGACGTTCGATCGACGCCCGGAGCGAATTGCGAGGTGCGAGGGTGCGCACAGGTAGGATGAGGGCAAGTGGGCATCGAGCTGGGCCAGGAGCGAGGAGCGAAAAGTTCGAACCGCCCTCGGAATCGGAGTATCGGAGTACCGGAGCCGAGGCGGGCCGAGGGGCACCGAGCGATCGGGACTCGGGAGCGATTTGCCTGCCGCCAGGGGGCGAGGAGCGCGGAGCGGGCGGCGAGTCGGCGAGTCGGCGAGTGCGGCATGTTTGCATCACGCGGGCGCCGCCGCATCAGCTCGGTACGTCTCCCGCGAGTCCGCGTGCACGTCGGCGGCGATCGGCGGATCGGCGGGCGCAGCTCGGCACAGTGAGTGAACAGCGGCGCCAGGAGCAGGAGCTAATCGCGGTCCGGGATTCGGTGGGCGCTTAGCCGTCCGGGAGCGAGGAGGCGAGCGAGGGGCCCTTGCGTCCGCGTGTCGGCGGCGCCGGCCAGGCCCGCGGAGAAAACGTGCGCGGCGGCTCCCGCGCTCGGAGCCGTGCAGCCGCCGTCTCTCTCTCCGGGGCGCCCCGGCCCCGGGCGGGCGCGCACGCCTGCGCCGCGGCGACCGCGACGGTGCATGCAGCCGAGGTGGAAAAAAAACACGGGGCAGGAGGTGCGAGAGGCGCCTTGGCGCAGGCGCTGCCCGTTTCTGTGGACGGCGGCGGCGGCGGCGGCGGCGGCGGCGGCGGCGGCCACGGCCAGCAGATAAAGACGGACCGAGCAGGATCGAAAGGGAGGGAGAGAGAGAGCGAGGCAACGGCCGGCCGAGCGAGCGAGAGGACGGACTCACAGACTCGCAGCCGCCTGTGGTGGTGTCCCACACGGACACGTAGTGCGGGAAAGAACGCGTTGCGAAAAGGCGCGCGCGACCAGCGCACGTACGAATAATCGTCGGGGACGTGATTACCGCGCAGCGCCATGCCAGTAGCAGTGGTTAGTGTCTCCTCTATCTCATCTGTTCGGCGAGTACATTGTTTGCGATTATTGTTCCGGAGGTGCGGGGTCCTCGCCGCGCCGAGGCGAGAGTGCGTACATGCGCCAGACGGCCGCGGGCCGAGAGCGAGAGGGAGAGCCGAGGAATGTACAGCGAACATTGAGTGATGTGGCACAAGTGCACGACGCTGCTCCCTCCGCGAAGGAGGAGCCGCGAGGCCGCCGACTCCCGGGGGGGCCCGGGGGCCCGAGGCCCGCGCCGCTCTCCCCTCGCGCCCCGCACTTTGTCCGCGGAGGGCTGCTCCGATTGCCTCCGTCCTTGTCGCGCTACCGCGATAAGGGCTAGTCTGCAGTTTCCACCCCCTCGGTGTTTTTGTTGACTCGCTGGAAGGCGCGTCACGCGAAAGATACGGCGCGCCGCCAGGGCCACATTTCGCCCGAGCCGCCGAGCCAATAAACACACCAGCGGGAGGTTATTCGGGGCTTGTCGCGGCCCGCGAATCACGGCGTGTGCCTATCATTCTTTGTTCTTTCGGCGGCGAGCGGCGAGCGGCGGGAGAGCTATGTTTTGCAGCACTAGCAGCCGCAGCCCGACAACAATATTCCGTAGTGCATCGGGCAGCCCGCGCGCGCGCTCGGGAAATCCCCCGGCCCGGTCCCGGCGAGCATCCCCCAAGCGCCAAGTGCAGCGGCCAACAATGGGGGGCCGATGGAGTCGCGCGTACCGGCGATTTGGCAGGTTTGGCAGGTCGGCAGGCGACTCGCGGGCCGCCTCGGTCTCTTTTCGACTTTTTCGCAAGAGCACAAGGAGCGCGAGCGCATGGCAAGCGTACCAACCGCGCAGGCGCCAGTGCCAATTAATGCAGACGGAGCTTGAGTTGGCACAAGGCGGGCGAGAGAGCGCGCGCGCGCCGCTCGCCTCTGCCTCGCCTTGTATACACGGCCAGGCTCTGTCTCTCTCTCCTCGGCCTGGCAGCCCGGGAGATGTGTCAAGTAACGGTCAGGGGGCCGCCAGTAATTTTCCGAGGGGCCGCGGAGCCGCCGGTAAGCGAGTGCCGAGTGCAGGGGGGCGCGGCGACCGGTGCCGGGTGTCCTCGCGGCTCCAGCTGGCTCCAGCTCTCGGGGGCGCGCCGCGGACTCGGGGCTCGGGGCCCCGCGGGCTCCTCGCCCGCCTGGCTAGAGCGCCATGACGTCACGAGGCCAGTGCGTCGCGCAGCCTCCGAGCAGCCGTTAGCCGGCGACGGGGCCACCAGGCCCCGGCGGCGCCCGGGTCCTTCTTCTCCGAGCAGGGCCGCGGCCTCGCAGGCGCCAGGCACCCCGCGGACGTCGTAAGTCGGCCGCCGACCGGGAGCCCCGGCCTCCGCGTCGACAGGGCCAAAGTAGACTACTCCGGGGGAGTCGAAAGCTCCCCGCGGGGCCTCGGCCCGGGCAAATCGATAGCCGACGAAAGGACGTGGACGGCCTCGCCGAGGGCTCGGGCCCGGGGCCGAGTGAAAGTGCGCGGAAGAGTCGATCGGGGGCCGCGCGCGCGCGCGCGCGCTCCGACGTAAACAGAGAGGGCCCCTGGGAGGGGGCGCCGCGGACGGCCCGGGAGCGCGGCTCAGGCCCGGTGGGCGGACGAGGCCGTCCAAGGCCGCGGGCGGCCCGAGGCACCGGGGCTCGCGCCGCCGAGTTTTGGCGGGAGCGCCGCGGCGCATGCGTGCGCCCAGGGTGCCAGCCCTTCGCGTGTCGCGTGGCCTCGTGCGCTCCTGTTGCGCTCGCAGCCCGCCGGCCACTTGCGAGAGTCGCGACTCGCGCCGCTTGCGTAACAAGTCTTGCGGCCCGCCACGCTTTTCGCGGCCAAGTCTGCCTCTGCGACTCGCGCTCGGAGCAGGTGCCGCCCCCGCCGCTCTTTGTCTCCCCGTCCTGTTCGCTTGTTCGTCTCGCGGTTCATTTTGCCGCCCGTGCACTAAGTTTCTGCGTTCCGTCCCACTTTCTTTTTCCCTCCCGACGGCTGTGTACGCGCTTCTTCTTTTTATCCCTGGCCTTGGAAAAATAGGACGAAATTCCATTCGCGTTTTACATCGACTTGTTTACCCTGGAGCTAGCGCGTTATTACAATCCCGACTCGACGGCCTACTACTAACGAGAAATTCAATGTATTTTATTTTTACATTTTTTAGATGCTGGATCCGAACGTTTTGACTGACTTAGAGGAGCTGACTCTCTGCAACTACTGCAAACAAAAGTACAATGATACGGAGCAGTGCCCCAAGTTTCTTAGCTGCAAACATTACTTTTGTTTGCGCTGCATAGAAAATAATTTTTTGAAGGGCCGTGATCTTTTCTGCGCTCACTGTTGGAAGAGAACAGATCTGGGTGACCAAGGGCCTGACGCATTGCCGACACACTCGCCTCTCCTTGCATTAGCTAATAATTTCGCGCACCTCAAAATAACCCAGAACAATGTTGTATCGAAACCTAGTGAGAAAGAAAGAAAGGTACATTCATTATCGACAATTATCTAATCTAATGCTTAAGATCAGGGAAACAACCACTCTTCCATGACACTTTGATTGTAGAATAACTTTGAAGTATAGATGGTTTAATCTCAAAAATATTGTTTAGAATCACATAAAAATATTACATACGTAAATATGAGGGGCTCTTACAACATTTTAGCCAAATAAATGCACAACATTTGAATAACCATTCTAATTCTAATTTACTATCTTAGAAACGTGTTGAACTTACACCCTTTTTATACACAAAAACGTCATTTCTTGCCTGATTCGAGTAAATTCATATAATTTTCAACTTGAAATCGTTGAATTGTAGCGAAAAAAGACTAGTAAGAGTAAAACGATAAATGCCACAAGTGTGAAGCCGTATTTTGTAACAGGTTTTGTACGTCAAAGGAATTAGCGATCGTGTAGGTCATCGGGGTTTAACACTGAAAAATCCCAGCTGTGTTATGTCACAGATAATCCTTTTCTTTCTCTGATTTTATTTGTTTATGTTTACAGAGCGAAAATTGCCATACACATGGGATGCCACTTGCACTCTGGTGCGGTACTTGTTGCACGGCACTCTGTCGAGCTTGCGCGACAACGCCCCAAGAACATCCTGGTCACCAGATTAAATCACAGATTGATGCCAAAGAACAGCTCATGTCAGATGTGAGTCTTGATTTACACTAACCTCAATGAAATTCAAGATTGATAACAAATGCCGTTATCATTCGCATGTTTCCTTTTAAAGATTTTACAGTTTTCTTAAGTATTCGTTTAAAGTAAATGAAATTGAAAATATAGTGAGCTTTTGATTACTTGATAGGCTACGGTAAAGGATGTAAATTTTTTATACGCGCTTGTTACGTGTCTAGGTTCAATTGGAATTGGCAGCAATGGGTAAGCTTTCGGGAGAGATCCAGCGGCTGGCGATGCAGCAACGCGACTTCCTAATTAAGGTCCTCGAGGCTTGCGTGACGCTCAAGACCCACGTGGAAACGGACCTTCAGAACGGCTGGAGCCACTTCCCCGAGATAACAGACGCGCGCGAGACCCTCGGGAAGGCGAAAACTTCTCTCCAATTATCGGACGGCCCCGGGGACATCTACACCCTGCACACGGAACTGATGCTGGAGAAGCAGAGGCTACAGAATAAGTACCAGGAGATGATGCTACAGTGCCAGCTGGACGACCTTATCGGGAACTCCGGTGTCGTATTCGACTTTGCCCTCCTAAAGCAAGCGGTCGCGGGGATCCACTCGGGCGAGCCCCTGGTCGCACAACAGCCAGGCAACGGGGGCCGGCTGCCGAACCACCTTGCCGCCTCGCAGAACCCCATCCTCTTCCTGGCCAACTACTGCATGTCGCAGCTATACTCGAGGCACGTGGTCAGCAAGCAACAACACATGCAGAACGGCTCGATCGAGTACCACATGCCGGCCCAGGTAGCGACGGTCCACGTAGCGCCCGCGACAGCCGCAGTCCCGCCGCCCCAGCAGCAGACTCAGGCCCCCCAGCCACAGCAACAGCAAGCCCAGCAACAGCAGGCCCCGCCACCGCCGCCTCAGCTGCTCATACCTCCCGGTTCGCCGTCCATGAAGCCAACGGTCGTCCCGCCGCCGAACGCGATCCTCCAACAGGCGGCGACGAGTTTCTTGAGCCCCGCTGAGGCTGCTGCGGCCGCGGTCACCGTCAACAGCGGCACCCTCGTCACGGTCCATTCGCCCCAACAGCCTCCGTCCAACTTGCGAGGTCCGTCCAACCCCTACCCTATGTATTACTTCAACATCGAGGTGAACGGATCGCCTCATGGCAGGATCGTGATAGAGGTCAGACCTGACGCGGCCCCGAAGATGGCCAAGAACTTCAGCGTACTGTCGACGGGCGAGGTGGGCGTTGGCTACAAGGGCTTGCACTATCTTCCAGTGCTGGGAGGGCGAGAGTGTGATAACAGGAGATTTCGAGCTTAACAATGGCCGGGGCGGCAGGAGCATCTTCGAGGACGGCTACTTCATGCCGGACGACACGAAATTTCCGGCGGTGAGGGGTGCCGTGGGCATGAGGAGGACCCAGAAGAGACACGACAATCTCGGAATGGTGGGCTCGCAGTTTCGCATTATACTGCAGGAGATGAGGGGCTTCACCGGTATCTTCGGCCACGTCGTCGAGGGCCTTGATCTTGTTGAGAAGATATCGACCTACGGCGATCAGACAGGCAAGCCCACCAAAACGATCCTCATCACTAAGTGTGGCAAGCTGTAACGAAGGCTTGGCGTCGACGAGCCTTTCTCGTTTTAGATGCTACTTTTTCTTTTTCTTTTTTACTTTTTTCGATCTATATCGTAACCGGATGATGATGGCGAATGATGCGTTTCTACACAAAGCGACTCGAATAGGCACTGACGTTGACAGGTGGTTTTCGGGATCAGACCCGCAAAGGGCATTTTTTTACTTTTTTTTTAATGAATATAAAAATACGCGCACAATTACTGTTTTATTGTGCATGATATTTATTTTATTTATTATCGCTTTAATAACGGACCTTTGGATCGCTGCTCGCTAGGGATCACCTGTAAATTCCAGCGGCCTGAATTAAGGTGACGATTACGTTTACCTCGATTTAATGAAGGTGAGGCGAAGTTTTTTTCGAAAATTTGCAAATAATCTCGTGCGTTCCGTATTTGTCGAATTATTATCGAATGGGATAAACCGTAATGGTGGGAGGGGGGCGGGGAGAGTACACTTTTTTCGCGACGATGTCGATGACTATTTAAACAATTTAGAGTCTCTAAAGAGGTTGAAATCTATTTTTAAAGCATGAACGAGTTGAACGAAAAAGATAAATAAAAAAATATACAACACAAGATCGGTGGTTATAAAAACAAAGACGTGATTATTAAAATAACCATAGTAGATGATAAATATCGATATTTTCCTAATGAACGCGAGACATATTCTGTCGTAATGATTAAAGAAAGATGCATATATCCGTAAATGTTCACGCATAGCTATACACTGAGTTAGATAATATGATAATGTTGTTAAAAAAACAATCTCTTGTCTAAACGCTATCAGTGCGCAGTTTTTGGACGGACGCATATATAAACGTACCTCAAATCGAAGCGACTCCTATAGTTAGAAAGATATGAGATAAATTGTTTTAGCAGATGACGATGAGAAAAAGAAGCTATTCGTTAAGCTCCGAAGCTTATTTTCGCTGTTGTATGTGTATATTGAAATTATACACCGATACATGTAATAGTTAAAGTGTAACTTAAAGTTACTGATACAAAAATTAATTATACAAAAAACGGAATGTTAAAAATCGTGCTATATATGATGAAATATAGTTTAGGCATCAATACCTTTCGTTACTTTAATAAGACATTTGTTGTGTTAATATTGTACGCGTACCTTATTGTTAACTACTTAAAACGGCCAATTTACTGTAAAAAGCATGAAATAATGAAGACGAATTATTTTTCTAACGATTAAAATAAATATGATGATAATCGATTTGATTATGTTCTTCTAATTTATAAAAAACATTACACGTTTCAACCAGTACATAAACTTTACTTAAATCATGCTGAATAAATTTAATTATTTATGTATAATTGCATTTAATTAATTTTTCAATTTATTACTTTTACAATTCTACGATGTTGATTAAATATTAATAAAATTATTTTAAATATAAAAATATGAAAACTTAATTGCAATAAAAAAAATTAAAATAGTGTCTATTAGAAAGTAACGAAAGATGTTTCTGTCTGATATGGTACTTGTAATCATTAAAAATAAAAACGCTATCTGTAGAAGTTAATCGTTAGCCACGACACGTGTAAGTGTGGGGGATTAATATGAATTATTAAGATGAATATTGTAAACGAAGAAAAAAATATACACCCGGGAGATCGAGCACTCACAACATATATGCAAATATATATAAATATATATATATACATATATACATACATATTATATATATTTTTAGACAGGTCTTGTATGTTTTTGGCCGAAGAATGCAATTGCGTGTGACTCAGCGAGAAGAGTCCAAGGGCAGAGGAGTTAAAGAAATAAATAAAGCTCGTATATCCTTCCAGAAGCAAGACGCAGATTGAGAGATCGCCAAGGGAGCGTATATATAAATATGTTATATTAATGTGATGAATACGCAGCGAAATAGTGCGTAATTTATGTAGAAGAAAAAAAGATACGCGACGAACCCGAATGATACAAAAACAAATATATGTCCCTACCGAACAGCTCTCGATCTAGTTTTGCTCTCCATTAACCTATCGAGCCTCTAATGTTATTATTACGTATTTACTGGTGATTTAAAACAAATAAAAAAACGATAGCACGGTTACAAGTATAATGGAAAGTTTGCAAATCTCACGCAGCGTTCAATAAGAAAAAGTCAAGTGTTGTATACGAAATTTTAACACGAGTAAAGTGAGGCCTAATACGAAACAACAAGAGGCAGCGAACGAAAGTGAGAAACAAATTTCAATGTGGTGTTTTCGAAAAAGAATCACAAGCTGATTTAAAAACGAAAAAAATAGTATCGTTGTATGTGTCTTTAGAGTGCATGTTTATTGCAAATGTGTCTACGAGTTAATATAGCATAGGTACGAACGATGCGAAACGATGTAAGTTGAGAGCGCAAAAAACCCTTAGGCTGAATATGCGTTTTTGTTAAAAGACAAAGAATGGAAGAGCGAGAAACCGATAATATTGCGTGAAAAAGAAAATTATGCACGAATAACGAAAAAAAATTTTTGACAAAAAAGGTAATGGGAGGGAGCGATCGTTATGTCAGTTTGCAGTAAAAAATAATAAAAAGGATAAATAAATAATACAGACGCACGTGTACAAAAGTCTGTGTATTTAACGGAATCATTCCTCGATGCTGTATATCGAAAATACTACGATTATGTAATATGTTATGTGCTACTCATATGTAAATCCTCGTAAATCCCATCGTTATTGTACTATATACCACGAAATACGAAAAAGATAAAAAACAAATATTGTACAAGTATACAAAGGCGTGAAAAAACGACAAAGCGTTACACAACAAACGAAAATGCACCACAAACAAATACACGAATATACCATGTTTTAGGGTGAAAAAATATAAAGAGAGAGAAAGAGAGACAGATACCACTGCTACATTACATAATACTGCTGCGTGTTATGTATTCACAGAACGCGTTTAACCGATTGTAACTATTTAAGCTAAATACTGCGAGCCACCTTAAATAAAGTCTTGGGATATGAATGGATATTGGTATAATAAAGATTTATCAGGGATAAAAATTATACAATTTTTTGTATGATTACAAAAGACATACAATATCTTATATCAATTAGAAAAGAGAAACTTTCTTTTTGGTTTTTCTAAAATGTTACTTTCGATGACCAATAAAGAAAATTAATTGTTTTTCCGTAACATTCCGTAAAATAGTCTTCCAATAAAATTTAAGTTTTCAAAATACAAAAGAAGAAAGTCTAACTTGTTTTGCAGCAATGTGTAAACCCTGCAGCCTTCAAACTAACGATTTATGATCCAATGAAAAGTAGATTAGAATTGCAAGTTTTTAAAAAATACTATCTCTCTCAAGGTGAGTTTTTGAGGTGGCTCCGTTCTCGTAAACGTATCGATGGAAGCATTTTCTCGTCGAGATTAGCTGTAGAAAAAAACCGTCACGAGAGAATACCTTCTAAAGAAGAGAACCTCATTCGATGTTGAACTTAAAAGTTTTAACGCTGTTAATTGTGTATCTGACTAAGTAATTGTGTATTACTCGTTGTAATTGAGATTATGACGAGTTGCGATAATTAAAGAAAAAGGACGAGGGCAGAGAAGTCGACAAAGTAAAGAATGCGCGAATGGAAAATAATAATTAAAGCAAATGACGACCGATTAGTCGATAAAGCATAATTGTGCAAGAACGTAAAGTAAAGTGAGAATAAGAAAAAAAAACAATATAAAGAAAAACAAACACAAGCGTTGCTCGAACGATAAGTTTCTCTTCTTCATTTCGGTTTTCATATCGTATATTACGAAAAACGCGTTAATCGCGAAATATTATAACGTACGAAGTTGTATTAAAAAGACGATTAATAAGAAATAATAATCACGACTCTATTTATCACAAAAAGTATACAAATTAACAAACAAAAATTAATACTTTAATGACGTTAAGACAAATGAGAAATCGGGAGTATAAGCCACCTGTACATATATTTTTATGAAGTTGACGAGGCAACAACGTATAGCTTGTAATAAATGATGCGATTTCGAAACCGTTTTTTCCTTTTTATCGAAATACACAAGAAAAATCACTAAATCTTGTTTTCGAATGAACGTAAAGTATAATGCGATGAAAAAAATATACTGAATACGAAAGAAGCGACAAACTGCGAAGAGCTTTATCGTTTTTTTGTTCTGTTCTTACTTCAAAAATAAATAGTAACTAAAACTCGCTTCGTTTTTACTCTCTGTCGAAACATGAGAGTATGCTATGGCCGTAAATATTATGTTCTTTTTGTTCCTGACCCAACGATTTTGGGTCTACTCCTCCATGGTTAACGCGTGAGCACCGGTGGAGCGCATATTCGGTACGAATTAGTTATTTAATTGTGATTCAACTGTATGCTCGTTACCCAAGTAAATGTACTTTTAGATCGTCAATTTTCAGTTATGAATTCATTTCTTCGTGCAAGCAAATACTGTCTTATTCTTTCACAATCCCAATCCTTTAGTTATAAGCAGTATACTGAATTTTAAGATTAATACTATCTAAATATACCAGCATAATTCATTTTATAAAATTAAAATACATTACGTATAGTAGTTTCTTTCATTTGATCAAATTAAACAAAATTATTTTAATTTTCTACTAAGTGGATTTTATAATTTCTATTTTAATGTGGTAACTTTGTAGCAGTGACATAGATAATTTTTGGTAATTCTTTTTGTTTTGTCTTTTTCTAAATTTATACAATTTGCAAATAAAATGAGATCAAATCATGAAAGTAAGAAATTGCAATAAATTTTATTCTACGTTGAAAATTCGTAATTTGTAAAAATTTTGCTGGTTCATTGTTAAAGAAATCATGAAAATTTATTTATTTTCTTATTCTAGAATTTAAGATATACTTTTTGTCAACCAAAAGAAAAAAAAAATTACATGTTCTAATAAATTTTTAATCTTACCTTGTAATAAACATCTGGTACATATTGTTTATCTGTTGATTCAATCACATAACCCAATTCAGGAGCATCTTTTGTTGGTACTAGACAACCTTCTCTAACCAATGCCATGCACTGATAAGTTACTTGATATCCTTCCATATGAACTTGATTTTTGCTGTCGCCTTTAATTCCAAATTAAATGTTACATTTTTTTAATAAGTACGTTTAAAAATATATAAAAATTATAGCAGTAACATTTACCAGTAACACAAACTGTAACAGCTTTTGAACCAAAGTAGCCATTTGGTGAAAAACGACAAGGATTAGGAAGCTTATTTTGAATATAACCAGCCATAATACATTCTTGTGCTGATAAAAAGTGGCTTTCAATATTTCTTACATGCTTAACCTAGGTAAGTAAAAGATAATGAATCAGTAACTTGAATTAAACAACCAAGTTTTGTTATGATGTGTATAAAATAATAAATACGAACAATTGTCATCAGTAATTAAAATTCAATTAACTAGATTTATATACTAATATAAAAATGCAATAAATGGATTCTTTATCATAGAATCATTATATAATATAATTAAGTTCATATTAATGCAATTATTTATAGATTAAACAAATCTAAAATAGTATAATAATATAATTATTAAAATTAATAAATTTGGGCAGAGCTTTGTGACTCTGCACTCCATTTGTCAGCCAACCACTATATACATAAAATGTTTAAGTTTAAAATTTCTAAAAGAGTTTTAAGCCTATACTACCTATAATATGGTACAAAAAATACCATATTTAAAACATGTGTACGTTTTATAAATTGACAGCAATAGAAAATCATTTATGTACTTCTAAAGTCGTATTTAATGCTTTAGTTGGTTCATATACTATTATGTAATATAGTACTTACAGTGCCTTTCTTTATATCATCAACAATTAGATCTGTAAAAATCCAACCAACTTTCTTCAAATTCAAAGATTTGGCTATGTCATCCACCAAGACTTCTTTTTCATCAGGCAGTAAAACTATCGAATCTCTTGTGCTTTCCTAAAAAGATAATATTTTTTTGATAGTTAACGACCTACATAATTAATCTTGAATTATTTTAAATCCAAATATTATTGATATACAGTAATTTTATTTATAATTAATAACTTTAAATAAATTAAATTTAATAGAATGTTTATTTTACCTGTGGTGGTTCATAAATTGCAACAACTACAGTTCTGATACCTAATGGAACATCTGAATGCATTTCATGTCTACCATATAAATAACCGATGCGTTGATGTCCAGTTATGCGCCAATAATTTAGAAATCGTTCGACCAAGTGAGCATTTTCAAACATAACATTATCAATATGTCGGTATGGTTGTCTATTTAGTGTTATTGCATTAGGCTGGCATTTACTACAAATACCTTTAGGCCACGGTGGGTGATCTTTACAACCAGTTTTGATACGACAACTGATATCTTCTAATTGTAAAAATTTTCCCCTTAAACCAAATAATGACGATTATACTATATATACACATATTATTTTAATATGTATTTTAGATAACAAGTTTTTAATGTATTTTAACATAAAATATTTTTAAATG
The DNA here is from genome assembly GCA_018906755.1 of Sycophaga agraensis. Lineage (NCBI taxonomy): Eukaryota > Metazoa > Arthropoda > Insecta > Hymenoptera > Pteromalidae > Sycophaga > Sycophaga agraensis. The sequence continues at coordinate 1,069,717 of JACCIE010000017.1, read as the reverse complement.
TACCTATCCACCCCAGCTGTAAGTTTTCTTAAATAAGAATGAAAAGACATATGTTTTATGTTCTGCTCTTTAAGGTATGATTCATCAAAAGGTTCCAAAGGTGAACAATGAACACAGCAAGCATTTGTTCCATGTCGACAACTGAAAATATTAAAATTATAAATTGATTTAGTTTCATTTCACGTCATCAGAAAGGTCTAATTTATTTAATGGCTACATAAAACTGGCACTTACAACTTTTCATCACGTTTCCTTTGTATTTTTCCATTGATTTTCAATAATTGTTGATCAACTTCTTCTTCAACAACAGTTGATAATGGTTGCAAAGAATTTTTAACTGTCTGTTGTCCTTGAATTGTTTTACTAGTACTTGGACTAATGTCCATTGGTTCTAAAAGAAATAGAGTAAATAATATAGTAATTAAGATTTAATAAACATGAAAAAAAAAGAAATTTAAGTATATATTAACTATAATAATAATTTTTTAAGTATTATTTTAGATATAGAAAAAATAAATACAAATTTTATTACAAGTGGAGTACCTAACGTATGATCATTGGAGGTATTGTTAGTTGTTGGAGTATTCCAGATTACTGCACCATTAACTGGTGCTAAATATAACAAGTCACCATGTTTTAGTCCAACTGCTTGAAGAGTTTTGCTGCGAGAGGATACAATTTCTTCTTTTTGGTTACGTTGCTTGTAAATTGTAAAATTGTAACTTTGTAACTCAAATACTTCAAAAATCTGTAAACGTAGATTAAATAAAAATTTCATTCAACAAAATGAATATTTTTTTCATAATGTTCTTATATGTAAAATTTTGAAACTTTTGTTTATGTAAAAATTATACCAAAAACTATAGAAGAAATTTTAAACATAATATTTTAATAAATTGTAGAAAAGCATTATTATATTTAACATCAGTGTATTGAATTTATTTTTATCAAAATGATATTTGATATCATTTCATTTATATATCTAACCTTTTTGAAAACCAAAACAATGAATATGTTACGAGTAAAAACTTTTTGTACAAATTATTTTGTAAAATAATACCTCAATTTACATTTTCTATTGTATGAATTGTACAACTATTCATATAAAACACAGATTAAAGTTAATGAAAGTATTTGTTTCCATACTTTTTTTGTTGTGATAACAAGCATATATAATCTTATATACATGAATTTAATATGGAAATCATTAATAAGATTTTGTAATTGCTTGTGTGTATAATATAGATCGTGTTAGCATGTTTTTAATTCTTCAATTTTACTACCATATAAATTAACAAATTCAGTATCATGTTTAATTTATACAGAACTATATTTGTATTAATTCTCATACATTATTTTTATGCAATTTATATTTAATTTTATCTCAAACAAATACCTTTTCAAAAAGTTGAGAGACAGTGTCAGAATTCTGAGCCTCGATTCTCTTTGTGCCCTCTGCAGATTGTATTCGTAGTAACTGTAAAAAATTGAATTAGTTAACTACCACTTTTGTATACTATTTATTCTAAAGTTATAAAAATATTAGGTACAAATTGCATGTTTTTTCTAATACAGTCACTTTAAGTGACTTTTGTTCCAACTTTCATAAACAAATAGTTTCAAAGTCTCGAAGTCTAGAAAAACATTGGTCATATCAAAAATTAGAATATTCAACAGCGATTTCTAAGAGTTGATATGATTTCGGTAAAAACGATGGGCTCGAAAAATATTTTAATAAAAAGAATGAAATCGAGTCGAGTTTAAAGTGTCAGACATCGCAGGCTGCTCTACAGCAACGTATAGTAATTTTCACATTTGGCCGTTTCCACGAGCAACCATGGGTCGTCGGCGGTGACGATGATCCGCCAGTTTTTCGAGTACACTCTTGGTCATCGCCAACACCTCCATCATACTCTAATTCCTCGGAAGACGACTCTGATAGTTTCAGGAGCTAATTTCTTCACTTACTATTTGTTTGGACTTTGACATTTCGCCGGTGTCCGTCGCACAGCATCAGCTGTTTTTCGTCGTCTTGCTCTCGCGCTACGTTCGAACACGCTACCGCTGAAAATCCCTAGCTATGCACGGCTACTGAGTGTGCGCTATGTACAGACGCTCTTATAGCTTCTCTGCGGTCGACACCCACAAAACAGAGGGGGATTGTCTCTTGTTGTCTTTCTCACCTCCTCCCGTTTTGTTTCTGATGCTTCCTTCTTCTGTCTTTTTCCCTTTTACACTACAATATAACACTTTTCATGCACGCATTGAGTACTTTCGTTGACCCTTCCACGCTGGCACTATAATTTGTCACTGCAATGAAAAATTAATGTGTATTAAAACAAATAAGTTCATTTTACTTTATCTTTTTCTTAACACACACGCTTATTTCAATAAACACTAAGAGATTTTCAATTTAACGATTCATTTATTTCAAGATTATGACGATCAATTAGTGTTGATCATTTGTATTATTTTTTAAAGAAAATATTTATTTTTTTATACATGTTAATCAATGTTTCATAATTATTAATTAATTATTTATTTTAATCATTTATTTGTATTTTATAAGATCTTCTTGAAAATTATTAAAATATTGTTTTATTTCGAGTGAATTACAGAATAAAAGAAAATTTAATTTAATTAATTTTGCCAATTCTAAATTCCTATAGTTTACAGATTTATTTGAGTATATTTGAGTGTTTAATGTGTTCATATTAATAAAGGTTGTTGGTATAATTTATAGGTATAAACCGAATCAATTTTTAAGTTGAGCTGAAATTGAAGGAGCAAACGTAATTTTTAGAAATAGCACGATCGTCGAACTTTTTCCTGTTTCTTGAGATCATATCTTTATTGGATTGGTTTTCTCGAAATGAAGTAAAGAGAAAATTCAAGCGTAGAAAGCGCAAAAAATAAAGATAACTTTCAGACATTAATGTCTCAGTTAATGTTTCTGTCTCATTTCAACTTCGAAACGTTTTACCTACACGCTTATTTTGCCTTGGCAGGAGTCAAAGCACTTCTTAGGATATATAGTATGCACAAATATACATATATAGTCATGCATGTGTATGTTACACCGTAAAAGATGACTGAACGCGTCCCGAAGGGCATGAAAAGCGAGAAAGCGGCTGCTCTATATTCGAGCGAATTGCGATCGCTGAAAGAATTAAAGTGAAAAAGTGTAAAAATCCTCGGAGATCGAGTGTGATTCGCGTGGCGTTGTACTCGCGAGGAATAAAGAGAGAAAAAAATGAAACAAGAGTCGCAAATCTAACCTGGCAACGTATTTCACCCTTGTGTACCTTGTGCGAAAAGAGTTTATAGGAAAACTGTCGAGTCAAGGCGCGCGCGCTGCGACAAAACACTCGGCCACTGTCACTGGTTGTTTTCTATTGCATGTGCTGTGCGAGTGAGCGAGATAGAAAACAATGAAGAAGGATAGGCTGTTATAAAAAGAGTAAGAAAGATAGCGCACACGTCAGTTCTATCCTAACCTATAAGGAAGTCGCAGACTCGGAGCTCCTACTGCACTCAACTGTGCTCCCTCGCGTCTTACCACTCGTTTGTGCTTTCTAACCTCGAAAACAACTAGTGTGCACAGAGTGTGGATAGTGATTGACGGTTTCCTGATCGTTTACAAATCCTGAGCGAATATGGCAAGTAGCGAGTCCTTGGCCACTTTTTTTTATCATGTACGCTTTGCCTGTCAACTTCTACCAGCTTTTAACACGTTTCTTGTAAACGGTTAAATACAATGAAGATGATTAATGATCGACCCTTAGATTTCGTAGATAAGCCTACTGGAAATAGCTTATTAATATTGTGCTTGGTTTTACTTTGCAAATTAACGAATGAAATAGTATTTGAGGTTTTGCGAGAGGTGCGTGTTCGCAAGGAGCAGACGAAAAAAGAAGGGAGACAGAAAGTGTAACGACGACACGTTGCTTCTACAGCTAAAAAAAGATTTATGCTGCATATAGATGTATCCTTCTTTGTTTCACACGTTGCATTGAAGTCTCTTTTAGAAAATTTCCTTTTCCTACACGCAGCTTTACTGCTACTCTCTCTTTCAGATTTCATTTTATCTCTTTCGCTTACTCGTTTCTTGCAATTTTGCCAGGGATGTGTATAGTGCGTGTATATGTATATATATGCATATATATATATATGTATATATATATGCATATATATATGTAAATATATATATACTTATTGTCTAGTAAGCAGTCCTTATAAGCTTTATACGCAGCTTTTTGCTTTTTGAGTTTTACAAATTATCAGTTCACAGATGATAATTTGGAATCGCAAACTACTATATAATTTTATAAATAATTTATTTCTCATTTTCACAGACTTAAAATTAAGTTATGCATGAAATTTTTCATTGTAATGAATAAACTATATCTATTGAAAACTTTGATTTACATTCATTATTATTAAATTTAAGCGATTCATTTGTACTGCAAGGTATTTTGATGAAATGGTTAAAAATAATCACTTATGAATTTTCTAGAATTTATAGAATCTCAGACAGAATTGTAAGTTATTTAGAATGATTAAAATGGCATTAGTAGTTTACTGCGGGTATATGAATATTCATAGTAAGTAATCAATAATTGGAGGTCGATTTTGAAGTACTGTTCATGATTCGATTTGAAAATGCGACATTCACAATATAACGATTTATTTTTCATTGATTTTTCAAGTAAGAAACAGGTGAGAAGAGATTGTTATTATTTCTGGAAAAACGAGCAAAATCTTTAAAGGATGTATTAGCAGCAAACCTAAGTTCCTATTCCCTTTGTATATGTCTTTTGACAGTTCAAAGGTCCCGGATATCTCGAAGACCAATGTTCCAAATGGGGTAAAGTCGGTGGCTCGTTGAATACTCCCGGTCCGCTTAGCCGTGATTCCGCGAGAAAGCCCGCGGGGTCTGACCCGGGAGGTTGCGCAACCTCGCGGCGAGGTGGGCGCCGCGATCCCGCGGGCGCGGGTGGCGCCAATAAAGGGCGGCCTCGGCGGCGCGGCGGTCAGTCGCGGCGCGTCGGCTGGCGGCGCGCCCGCGCCGTCCGTCCCTCCCGGCGGCTCCTGGGCGGCTCCTTGGCTCCGGCAGGTGCGTCCTCCCGCCTCGGGCGGCGCGGGCAACGCCTTACGCAACGGCGCCCGCGCGCCCGGCTCCATACGTAATGGGGCCGCCCGCGTATTTCGAGGATTCTCGCGCTCTCCGGGGTGGCAGTTCCGCGCGGGCTCCCGAGCGCGCCGCCGATTCTAAACTCAGCCCGGCTGTTATCTCCGCTCCGCAGGGCTCCCGATTTTCAAATCCATGCGCGCCCAGCGGATGATCGGTTCGCCCGCGTACCACCAGTGGATATAGTATCATGGAAGGGCTCGTGTCGCTTTGAGTTGCCCTCGATAAGGCCCGGCACTAAGGTAAATAATACCCATCCGCTCGACTGGACAGGCTATGGCTTTCGGGCGTTTATATGGGAAATCGACGCGCGCCCCTTGGGAGATGAGACGCGCTCTCTCGCGATTCCCCGATCGATCGACCGTTGCCTGGATGCTCGGCGGCTCCGATTCAGTCCAGTGGCGGTCGACCTGATTCGGCGCGCGGCCGCATTACTATGTGGACAATGGAGCCGCGCGACCGGGCGGCGCATTCCTCCGAAAATAATCCCCCTTTGCCGAGGTCAGCGAGGCGACTCCTGCTGTCCCCGGCTCCTGGACTCGAGGGTGTATATCTGGGTCGAGGGTACCCGAGCTCCGGTGCACGGGCACAGTTCGGCCCGCCTCGCGACCCGCCCGCTGCTTTAAAATAAACCCGGCGGCTCGCGGGCCGCGGCTGTGCGCCGCGGGTGCCGCAGTCGACCCTCGCCTTCGCGCCCGCGTGCCGACCCACTGCCACCCGCGGGACGTCACGCGGCTCCCCCGCCTCCCGGAGGAGACCGCAAAGGTGAGCCGTCCGCCCGACGAGATTTATGCGCCTGCGACTCACGTGGCTCGCTTCATTTGGTTCATCGGCCGATCGCTTCTACCTCGAGTGCTTTTATTAATATGCAAGCATTTTGGCTTCCTTGATGAGGAGCAATAGTCATCCGCCCCCGGCCGCCTTTGGTTATATAGGCATAAGGCCTCAACACGTAACGCAGCACGTGCGTTTATTTAAAGCTTTTTACTCGTAACATTGCCGGGTACAGTGTGTACGTCGTGTTGTAAAATTATCCGTTGACATCTATACGCCTTTCTTAATATGTAAGCTAATGTATTATTGTACGCAGCAGTGACATGCAGAAGGAATAAAACACGTGCATGTATTCAAAGCTTAATTTTACAAAGTCGTGTGATATTGATTATAGTCGCTATTGATATAAACTTTTTTGAGAGCAATATTTTGCACATGCAGCGTACAATGTGCTCATCGAAATCATATATTTATTTATTGTATTTTATCAAAGTTTGATTTACAATAGTGATGTCATACTTTGTTTACTTTCTATAATAAGAAAATACTTATACCGCTTAGATAATGGCTCCTAGTCAAAATCTCGCATTCAAATCTATACTACCTGGTCTGACATTCTTTTTTATTCTTATTACAATTACTTTTATTACTAAATTGCGTGTATTTTTACAGGCAGAAAATATGGACGACACAGACGAGTTGGGGACGAACGTTGAGTTATTTATTTACGACCTAACCAAAGGTTTGCCCATGATGGTTCAGGAATTGATAGGTAAATCTTAATAATCCTCAATTTGCAATGATCTCAGAAATACGCTTGGCAAGCAGATCTGTAATAATACGCGTCAATTTTAAAATGCAAACATTCGTTGTAATGCGAATAAATATGGATTACCTCTTGCAATAATAACGTGAGAGATTTCTTTTATAATACAATTGACTTAATCGACGTTAATGTGTCGAGTCGGGTAGTTGACTCGGTTGATTATAAGCTCAAACGAAATCAATGTATGCTTATTAGATTAAGTGACGAATGAGTTACTTGTGCTATACACAAATAAAAGCATCGTATTAGTTTAAGCGTTTAATCATACTTTACTTGTCGCTCAGGGATTAAATTGACGGTGGCTAATGACTTTACGCTTTGTCTACCGCAAGAACCAGCCAATTTTTTTCATAATCCAAAGCAATGACTAGTAAACGTGCCAAGTAATTTTCCACTCATATAAAGCGTAGATTGTTTACATCGGTAAATTTAACTGCATTTAATCAGTAAAAATTGTTTGCCGATCGTAATTTAGCTAGTTCCACTAATCAATACATTAATCATCTGTGTTAAATAAATTATTGAATGCAAATAACTTTTAAAATTAATTGTTAATTCAAGTCGTTTTTAATTAATCAATAGTTTTTCAATAATTTTAGTTAGTATTAATCTTATGTTCTGTATATAAATATCAACTTTATATTAAATTCATATCCTATAGATATAATTATTCCTATTAATTGAGATTATAATGAGGTTAAATTATGTAAATTATAAAAAGAAATTCTAGATATGAAAACATGCATATTTTAAGATAGTATATATTTAACTTGATATTTAAATTGTTTCAGTTCAAACTAGATTTTAATAAATTTATTTTTAAATAATCTATAATTATATTTATTATACATTTAGTTTCATTAACTAAAATGAAGATAGCAATGAAGATAGAAAATTTTCTTTAATACTTTTCGCAATCGTTATGTTCCTTTCATTAATTCGAATCTGCACAAAGAACAAACAATCTGTATCTTCAAGAATTTTTTATTCTTAATGTCCCTTTGCATGTAAAAAGTATCCAAAAATTGCTCAATAATTAAAAACTTTCTAAACATACTTTTTATGTATACTTCCTATATCATATTATGTGCTAAATTAATAGTCATCTTAAATAAGCTTCATAGTTGATGAACATGCCAACTTGTAAAAATCTACCCAACGACTCGTCGGCAAATTCTTGCAAATTTTTAAAATTTAGTCATTGTAATTGATGAAAACGATATAAACAATGTTTTTTTTTTGCAAACTTAATTTAAATGCTTTAATATATTGTAATCGAGTACTAAATCTGCCAAACCCGGGACCGCTTCATTATCGGGCAAAGTGCTGTAGAATTTCCGAAATATTTGTGGAATTTACGAAGTGAGTCTAGTGGAAAACGAAGTAAGTGAAAAGAATACTATGGGTGCTTAAGCGTCGGCTTGTTTAACCTCAGTTTGATCGCACTCTAAAAACTCGCAGAACCTTGGATCCTCCATATTTGCACGCATTTCGAAGATTTCACTTTAGATCTGTGCCAACGACTCGCGCGCGCTTTCGTTAATTTTAGAGCACTAGCTTTGTCGCCGTAGGGGCTTTAATTAAAGCGACGGCCACGGTAGCTTGACTGTAGTGTCCAAGAGGATGATGACCACCGCGTTTTTTATCATCGCCTATGTGCCCGTCAGCGGGATCGCAGGATCGCATCGAGTAATTCATCGAAAATCCAATATCAATCGAGCATTTCTTCGAATAGAAAGTTTATTCTTGACCTTAACGTATATAATAGAATGAATTATGTTTTTACGACCGGTGGTTTGAACATTGTATCACAAAGAGCTTAGCGATATAACAATTATTACCGATCTAAGCAGCGATGATTCCTCTGAGTGCGAGGGCTCCGAATAAAACCTTTAAAAAATGGACAATTTAACAAAGGCACTGCATACCACTACGATCGACTATATTAATTTTTCATTATTGGAAGTAATATATGTTATCGTGCTATCTGTATTTACTTAAATTCAAAGCTTAATCCGAAATTTAGAAAATTGAATCTATAATAGAAATCGAACATACATTAGTGTTATACCTATGTATACTGATATATAGTGATATATATCACTATAAAATTTAATTGGAAATGCTAAAATTTATTGTAAGTCTTTAAAAGAGAGAAACAGTTTTGAATTTATTTAGGTCTAAATTATTTCCAACATGACTTGAGTTCATATTTTATTCAACTCTACCTTGTGGCTAAATTCATTATTTTAACTTTGATCATAAACAAAATATCATTAATTTTCAAAAGATTAATATCAATGTTTATGTAAGTGTTGATTGTTTTCAAAAAGTGTCTCAAAAATATAATTTTAATCCACTAAAGAAATAAAACCGTAAAAAAGATTAATAAAAAATGTTCATATGATGTAATACGAATCATTTTAGTTCTTGGAATAACCATTTAGCTTCACTCAAATTCAAATATCTTGTCACTTCCACCAATAATAACATTAATGTTCTTCTGTATGACTGTATTTATAAAGCAAAGATGTTTGTTAGTTTAATAAAACAATTCTTTCTAAGTTTTAATGCATTTGTTGCGACCTTACGAATACTTTATGAACATTTAAATCACATTTACAAAGGTGAAGTCAGTTTTATTATTCTGAAAAACCATAAATATCGTTTTCATTTTAAAACATAATTTAGAACGTCAACTAGTATACAATTAATTATCTAAAATAAAAGTTTATTTCTGATCATTTTTATTTATAGCATAGCTTTCAATTTGTAAAAACTAGATCGCTCATACTACTTGTATGTATTTTCTATCAAGTCGACCAGAGATAGCAGTTTTCATCTACGATTTGAATGCATACATTCGTGCGTAGGTGATTATGCTTTTTTTATTAAGAAAAACACGGAAGTAGTGCATGAAAAACAAAACATGAACTAAGAAGCGTAGAGGCGACGTAGTTTTTATCTCTAGCGTCATGAATCTACATATCATAAAGTTTGTAGGTCTGTAATTTCGATAAAACCGCTCATTCAGGATATTATATTATAATCAGATTATATTTGTATTCTCTTTATTTATTCGAATTAATAATAATTTAATTCGCTTAAGGACTTTTACTTTCGCCCATCCAATTGGACAGGAATAACTTAAGAATTTTTAATATATTTCAGAATAAGATGTAGAGAGAGAGACTTATTAGCCCAACAAATTTATTGTACTTTTTTAATTATACTGTTACGATATGACTTAACAAAATTATTATCAATATCTATTATAAATTTAATGATTTCCTCAAATCTTTTATCGGCTGACTTACCAAATATAGAGTAAACACTCTTATACCACTGGTTCCCGTGCAATCTTCGCATGCTCACAAATTAGATTTGTAGTTTTTAGTTTACGCATCTTTCGGAAAAACACTTCAACTTGCATACGTATTTAGCATACCAAGGTGTGCAAATCTTAGGAAGAAATTTTCTTCCTTACAAATTCACCTCGTAAGGTAGATACATATCGGGCTAGTAGATACGAGCCGAGTTTGGTACGGCAGCCCGTCTGCAGTCGATTCTTCCACATAGCTTGCCTGGCGTTAAATCATCCGATGGCTGTTTCGACTCCTTGAATAGCAGTTCATTACGTGCGGCGGAATGTCTTCTGTTTCAAGAAGTCGTCTGCGCCGCATGACATTCGTTGCCGGGTCTCGAAAATAACCGCGGGGGGCATTACGCGGACGGGCGAAACGTCAAACAACCCCTCGGTCATTGTCCACGATATACAGTTGGCGCGTCGAAGCGTCGAGGGCGGACACTCAAGACTACTTGTCAAACAACGAATTTATAAAATCAGCGGATGCGCGTCGTTGTTTATATCGCGGCGAGGTTTGTGACCTCTCGCTTATACCTACGCTAACTTGCGTCAGACGCTTAGATCTCTTATTCGCCCACTTGGTAAGCCGTGCCATGCGTATTTAAGGCACCTCGTGTATCTATCGGGCGGTAAGCTATACAAGCTGGGCCTCTAGCCGCTGTTTACACGACGCAAATTAAGCCTATATCATACGTTATATGTGCTTTTCCTGCCGCCGCTCAGATCCAGATTTTCTGACACTAACAACTGGCCTCTCGAATCTCCATAAATTGCGTGTTTTAGAAACTTGAGTTTACAAAATCATAAATTTATGATTTCGAAATGACTTCGATTCTTTGCTTCTTTATAGTAGTTACTGTAATATTAAATAAAAATTTTGCATTGTTTTGTACAAAAGTAAATTGAACAACTTTCAATCAGCAAGCCACGGTATATTTCACGCATAGGTACACCGAAGCCGAGTTCCCATTCTAGGAACGATTCCCTAAATTTCGCCGTTGTCGTGGCGGCGGTTTTGAAAAAATGCGGTCACTCCCATCAGTCTCGCGAGTGGGATGCCAGGCCCTCGTTTACGCGCGCGCGATCCCGGGCGCACCTTTCCCTCGGCCGGGCTATTTCGCGCGCACCTGCGATAAAAATCTCGAGATGCGGCACTAATTCCGGGGTGCGCCAACTAGGTCGCGGCCCGCCGCGCCGGCTCCTAGTTAATAAATTCGCGAGTACCGCCGCGTGGCCGGGGCAACGCGGAACCGCGTCGCGGTCGTTGCTCAGCCGCCGCGTCGCCCGGATGGCGACGATGGCAACCTCGAGGCTCGTCTGCGGGGCCGTTGCCAGGGACTCGTGACGGTCCCAGGGGCTTTCCGCTCAAAGGGCTGCGTCTTCCTTCTTGCGCCTACTAGCCCAATTGTTATGCCATTCGTCAGCGGTTTTCAGTTTAAATCGTTATTTTCGTTAACGAGGCATCTAGTGCTCTGGCAGTCTATAACAGTTATACGTAGAATTATTATTGCCATCGTTTTGTTTGGGAAAAACTTATTGCCAATGTTTACATTTAAGAAAACTTTTTTATCACGATTGGTTTAGATTTTTAGGAAATATTGTACAGAAAAATCAATTAAAACTCTTCGTGATTAGAATAATGCGCATCTAATAATAACCGACTGGTTTTTTAAGTTAAAGCACCGATGAATTGTATGTAGAAGATAAATATTGTTACAGGTATTGTTGATATATAGATTAGGATATAATAAAAGTAAAATTTATTCTTCATTTATGTGGTAGACGAATGTAATTAATTTGTAAGAATGAAAAATGATGTTGATTGTTGCGAGAAAACGTAGGATGCATCTTTCTAAAATAAAACCCCAAGATTGAAAATGCGAAATGACTGACAGTTCGTTTTCGCTTGACAATTTTAGGTCGCAACTTGGATGGAATATGGCACACAGCGATTGTCGCCTACGGCCGGGAATATTTCTTTGGTCCACAGGGAATCAGGAGCGTCAGACCGGTAAGTTCCTCCTCCGAAGTCAAAGCACTGAAACGTTTCATACAATCGATTATTGGTAATTTGTACTATTAAATATCTTAATCAAGTTGAATTTATGTTATATTTATTTTTTTGAAATACAAACTTTTGTCTTTAAAGTGTAAATTGGTGATTTTGATATTTTTGATGTTTTTATTATAACTTGAAAGGCTATCGAGTAAGCTTGTAAGTAAATTTTTAAATGCATGTAATATTTTTTCTCTGAAGTCAAAAAAAATGATAAAATTTTAAGTATTAACAATACAATTAATCGAATCATCATTTTAATTGCATTTTTAAGCATAAGTATTTTTGAACGGTAATATAATACATTTTACAGTACATTACTTATTATAACCAGTTACCGTTCATATAGACAGGTACTGTGAATGTGATCTTGCTTAAAAAGAGCTTTTGATTTTAAAATGTATTTAATTGATTGAATACAATACAAGCTTAGAATAAAATTCATATTAATTTATTGGTATTAAGAAACGGATACGCAGCTAATAATTAAAACGAAATTGAAGCTTTGAAGATGCAGTGTCATAGAGTCGTAGCTAAAAATGTAGATAGTAAGTTAATAGAAAATGAAAGTTAATTTATGAATAACGTATTTTGACAGTAACAATATTTCTTCCACTCCACTTGATCTCGAGAACTCTAATATCTATTCGAAATAGAGGAATTTACTGAAACGGTCGGCTGGCGACAGAAACTGCACAGGTTCTTCATCTAACAGCACGATAGAAAGGGGAAAAGTAACGGAGACAGCCAATATTAGACCGGTGGGAGAGAATAAAAATTGTCTCCTAGGCGTAGGCGGCGGGGGTGGGGGCGCCGGGAGTCCGGGACGAAGCCGGCCGGCGTCGGGCGTGCGCGGGCGCCGGCGGGGCGGCCTGGGCGCAGGGGCCAGCGGCTCGTCCCCTCTGCGCGCGGCCATACGACACCGCGGGCCGGCGAGGGCTAAATTTGGTGCGGCCCGCGGCCGAGAATAGGCGGCGGGCCGCGGCGCACGGGAGGCGCGCGCGCGCCTCCGCGGGGGAGAGAGCCGCTCGGCCTGGACGGAGGCGCACGGAAAAAAGCTGGGCAGAGCCGCGGTAAGTGGAGCCTCCCTCCCCCCGCGCAGCCCCCGGCGGAGCCCAGTGGGCCCAGGCCCCCGCGCGCCCCGCGGCCCCTGGCCCTGGGGGGCCGCGTCAAAACAGACGGCGCACTCTGGTCCCGGGCAGGTGCGCCGCTCCGAGAATACATGCGCGAGCGCTTCCGGTCTCCCGGTTATACCGGCCGGGACGTCGGCGAGCTTCCGGCCCTCGGGAGGTCGCGCCCCGCCGGCCCGCTGCGCCGCACCCCATGACGCCCGTGCGCTTTCTGTTCGCAGGGCGGCACCGAACTCCAGCAGCCGCTCAAGATCGAGAAGATCGGACAGACCTTCCTGCCCTACGCGATATTTAGGGAGTTCATCAACGGCCTCGCTACCTCCAAGTTTGCGTAAGTCCTGACGCGGGAGCTTTTTCTATTGCCGGTCTAATTCGAGAGTAGACATTTTTATCATTTTATTGTTACGTGTTTGATAATTGTGGGCAGGTTGCCCATTGAATAGGTGTAATTCTTCCGATGTAGTATATTGATGCCTTACTTAGAGTGGACGGGCAAGTAACTACCTTATTGACATTTTTCAGGCCTGGAACGTACAGATTGCTAGATCACAATTGCAATAACTTCTCGGACGAGTTGAGCAATTTCCTCGTTGGCACAGGCATACCCAAGTACATATTGGACCTGCCGGACGAGGTGTTACAGAAGTAAGTATGCGGGGCACACGACAATGAGGGGCGCGGGCTAGATGATAAACCACGGCGCTCGGTCTCTCTTGACAATCGACGGCTTTTCTTTACAGGCTCAACCTCCACGGCGCAAGACCTCTATTTTCTCTCATAGAGAGTCTGAGCAGTTGCGACTTCGCTGGGACGACAGTCGGCCAGAGGTTCGTCGAAGCCAGAATACAGCGCGGGGACTCGCCCGAATTCGAGTCCCTGAACAGCGAGATCGAGCAAGCGAGGTAAACCTCCTTCGGGTTCTCATCCTCTTGGACCTCCCCCAACTCTGTGCCATTCATTGTAAACGAATTGTAAATGCAAAGAGGCCGCTCGAAATAGATCGGCGACGATCGAGAGAGCGTCCGCCGCTCGGTCGGCTTGTCTCCGAAGAATGCGCGAACGACCGAGCGACGCAGTGCCTGATTTAACGCGCTGCTCGACGTTTCAGGCTCAATTCCATCGCACTAGAGGAGAAGCGGAACGTGATTAACGAGAAGCTCGCGAAGAAGGAGCGCAAGAAGAAGAAGAAGGACAAGAAGCGGCGGGAGAAAAGCGGCAGGGAGAGCGGCAGCGAGAGCAACAGCACCGGACCGACCAACTACAGTTCCATGGCGGACGGCGAAAGTAAGTCACCCTGGGCATTTCGGTGAAAGCGTCCCCGACCGAGCTAAGCAGGGCTTTTTCCCTTGGGCGCAGGCGCGGCGGCCGAGGTCGAGCCCAACGCGGAGGGCGCCCAGATGCTGCCCTCGGACAGGGTCCTCGAGATGGAGGCCGCGGAGAGGCAGGAACTCGAGGAGCTCAAGCGCCAGCGCGAGCCGCCCATTGTCTTCAGGGACGAGGTGGACGTGACCGCCGAGCTCGAGGCCCTTCGCCACGCCCTCCAGGGCAAGCTCAGCGAGAACGAACTCCTCAGCGTCGACGAGCTGCACCAGTACGTCTTCGAGAACGAGGGCTCCTGGGCACTTGGCGACAACTTCCTTGGCTTCGTCGGTCGGTATTCCCAAGCTTTCAATCAGGCTGGGACTCCTTATTCACTCTTGCTGATTCTTCTTTTTCCCCTGCGCAGGGAGGATCTTCTCTGACAAGTCCATTGACAGCGCGGCTCGTGTCCACCTGCTGAAAATTCTGTGCGTCGCAAGCTTGAAAGACGACGTCATTTTGCTATTGCATCAAGACCGTCGGGAGCACCCCATTATGAATTACGCTTATGACATCGATCGTCACCCCATTGAGGAGCAACTGCCTTTGGCTCAATTTGTATGTCTACATAATTCAATATTTTATCATTTTGTTTTCTCGTTTAATGTAGGTGTATCTTTTAATAGATCGCAAACTTGTTCGAGAATCTGAGTAGCTCCGAGTGGCTAATGTATATTTCAGAGTGGCAACACAATAATCAGAGTATAAGCAATATCCGAGTTACAACCAAAGTCGCCGTTCATTCGCTCCTCGCAGACTCCGACAACTTACAGATTCGCGGTACTGCAATCATCCATAATTTGGCCTGCAAGGAGGTAAAAACTGTGGTCTGTATTCATTTCTATCCTTTTTCTATCTTCTAGTGATTAATCAAATGTCTAACCGATTTCGTATAGTAAAAAATATTTTAAAAAATGCGTATGTATTTACATTTAGCAAAAAGATTTCGAGTGAGTAAGTCTTTCTATCCTGATAGATAAGTACGTCATTATAAAGTATTTTTTACTTCGATAGTAATTAATAAATATATACACTATGTGTTTTCATATACTCTAGGATTCGTACGTCGTCAACATCTATTGTTTTCGCTTGCGCTCGCTAAAAATGATATGCATCTAGGATCTCGAAGTCTCACAAATTATTTTCCGATTTTCTATTGTTCTGACTTTGCCCACTGATCATAGTTTATAATTATTTCATTAACAAACTTGATTCACTTTTTATTAAAATATACACTTTTTAAATAATAACAAAAGAAGTATCAAAATTACAAATGAGACGACTTATTCGTTTAACTGATATTTTTCGAGAATTATAAAGATTAGATGTCTCGAGTAAATACCTGAATGCTGCCTTGAGAGACTGATTCACGCGCATTTAACCGAAAGCTCTTTCCGCATTACGAGCTTAAGTATGTAACTGTGCTGCTTCTCTACGATTACTGTTTTGATGTTCTGCAACATTAAAATGTGTTAAAATATAAAGGATCGAATGAAATTTTCTTGCCAAACTATTTAACAGGTATTAATTCCCTTTCACGTTGAATATTTATATTAACAGTTTATAAAATATTAATGCTATAACTTTAAAGCTAAATTATTTTATTACATACATATATTTAATTTAATTGTTTCATAAATTTTTATAATTTTTAAAATATTTTTATAAATGATTTAAATAAATGAATTAAAATATTATACGCAGTTGTCAGCGATAAAATGGTGAATTTTATGTTAAAAACAATAAAGTAATATAAAATATGAGATTGTATTTAATATTTAAATTTAAAAAATTCGATTTGAAGAATTAAACAAGAACAATATTACGAAAGAAATAATTAACCAACTGAATTTAAAAGTTCATATAAACAGATACGTCTTTAGGATATTGCTTCGGTTTATTTTTCCAGAAAATGAGCAAATACAAAAGTCTCCGGCAACTTTTACCAAAAGGCAGCATTTCAAAGGTATTAACTCGTTCTGTTCTAATACGAACTATATAAAAGAAATGTTATATTAGTGAATTAAGTAAATATGATAGAATTGTAAATTTTCATCATTTGGTGTACATTTTTAATAACAATTATTACTCAAAGTAAAATCTTTAATTTTATTACTTTTATATTGAAATGTTAAGATAAGTAAATTGTTTTATTAAAGTACAAACAAAAAAATAATGGAGACACCAATTTAAATTCGTTGGTTTTAATGATATATATTAATAACAAAGATTGCACAACAGTGTCAGTAACCTCTGATAAAATAAGTTACATGAGCGTGCTTCATCAATTACTATTTGAAATCTCAGAATATATTCATATTTTACTTCAAACGATAAGCATAAGCAGACGACAAAATTAGATGTAACAAATTTTTCCATTTGTAATACGAAAAATGATTTATACCAAAATCTAATGAAAGATCCTTGATGCAAGGTAAACAGTAATTATATAGAGCAACAGCAAAGCTCCGTAACCTCGAGGTAAAGCTTCAATTATGCAAGTGCTGCTACTTGTTACAGTTGTGGCCTTGGTAAGGCTATAAATCGAGAAAAGGCGCGTACGGCCGCTTGTGTAAATTATCTAGAGCTTAAACGCTTACACAAAATCCAAGTCAATAGATTGCGTTTGCGCGACGCCTATCGAGGTCAAAAGACCCAAATTTGCGAACAATAATTAAAACGCGCGTAGCAAACAATTTGCGTTCATTACTTACGGGAATCGTTTGCTTTTGCCACTTGTGCAGGTGTTTGATGACGTGGCTGTTGAACTTACGATGGCGCTCCTCCAATACTTTAACGGGACCCCGGAGGAGGAACAACTTTATGCATGCATGAAGTCCTTGCAGCGCTTCACCCAGATTAGCGGACAAGAGGTGCCTCAACTGATACAGATGATCGGTCCCGAGCCCTCAAAATTCCGTGGTTGTTCGAAGAGGATCGATGACATTATCGAAGAGATCAACAAGAAGCTTCTCCTTCACTAATCACATCAATCCTTTCAGCGATGATGGAGCTTCCACATACATAATACATATACATTAACCTTCCCTGCCCATGTTCTCATTTGCCATCGTTTTTTTATTATGTAACGCGTCCATACTGGGGAGAGTGTATGTTAGTGTCGATGAAACAGTTTGTTAAAGATAAAAAAAAACAAACTATTCCATTGAGTTTGAAGTTAAAATGAAGAGAGGTTCGACTAATTCTATCAAAAATCTTTTGTATAGTTTTAGCTTCACGAGTTGTGCTGGATAACATTATAGGCATTCACCGAGTAATGCACTTATATAATTAAACTTAGGTCACAAGGGAAAGATTCCATGAGCGACGAAAAAAATCTGCACTCGTAATTGAAAGATTAGCGTTAAAATAGAAGATAATAAAAAGGCAATTGCAATGCAAATAGCGTTTGTTAAATGATTGGTTTCGCATGACAGCCTTTTACAACAATCATTGATATTTGTTCATTATACTAAATCTAGAAATACAAAAATCATTTACAAAAGTTACATAACAATAATTATTAAGAAATGTCTGGAAGAGTATTAAAAAGAGTTCATTTTATTGATTGATAAGTAAAACCATGGTTAGAATTTAATGTTTAAAAATGTAAATTTAATATAATGAGACCTATGTTATTAGTAAAAAACTTTGCGAATAATAGTACAATTTACTTCATTATAAATAGTTTTAATACTAAAAACTATCACAAATATCTGTGAGAATCTACTTTTTTGCAAATTCTAAGCAATTACAGTTACAATAGTATTGTCTATTTTTATAGATATTTAAATAATTCTAAAAATTTAGGCAGTAAAAATATTACTTTTAAGTATATAAACATTTGATACCTTTCTTTAACATTAAATATATTTCTTGAGCAAAAACTTGTTATTCAAACTAAAGCATTAAATTTCTTCCAAAATAGTAAATATCAAAGAACTAATAATTGAATAAATATCAGTAGTTATTATAGTAGTATTAAAAAAATGAAAAATTAGGTCATTTAAAAATTTAGATACACTTATTTTATGGAACTTTAAATGTAACTTTGGATTAGCCTATTTTAAGTTATTACGATTTTAATATAATGATGTTGAATTAGTCCAATTAAAAAATAGTCTGAAAGATATAATAAGTAATACGTCCCTATTTAATATGATAATCTGTTGATCTTAAAATTCAGTTGTTGCTTAAAATTCAATTATCATGTTTTTAATAACCTTTAAGAAATAGTTATAATATTCAAACATTTTAAAAATAATGAAAATAAGTAATGATTGTAAGTGAAAAGATATTGAAGTAGATAGAGTGATTTATGAAGATGCGAACAAATAATTGCTTCTAGCGCTAGAACACTTTTGAGAATATTACGAGTTAGCTGATAAAAACAGCTGTTAGATTGTATCATTAATTCATTCTTTTATTTAATTATTACAAGATAGTTATTATTTATTATTATAAAATAAAATATTGTTTTTATCGATGATTTTTTTACAATTCCTTTTATTTCTTTTACAATATATAAATAGATTCCGTTTTTATTAACTTCAAATGGTCCTAAAATACCATTAAGTTCAAGCAGTAGTTGTGATTTGTAGAGAATAGTCGCAACAATGAGAGTTTACTACAATAAAAATTAACTATTTCGACTCAATCACTTTGTAATTTAGGATGACTGCATTTTACCAAACATGAATTAATAAATTAGGACATTGAATCATTCATCTATATAATTATTAAATGAATTTTATTCATCAAATTATCAGTAATTATATTGGAACGAGATTAACTAAAAACATTAGCACGTCTAGTACGTGTATACAGTTGATGTAATGTGATTGAAGAGTTCTATTAAACAAACGGTAGCAGTACGCTTATAAAAGATATTTATTATCGACTTTAGAACATTGAATAAGCATATTTTTATATCTATGGCATAAATTTATTGACATTAACTTAATATGAAGATTGAAAAAGTTTGTTTTATTATAAATATAATGCTTGATTTTTGGATTTATGAATGTTCTGAATAAATTGAATTAACACAGATAATACAGAACATTATATGTAATGATAGAAATATTAATAAACTTCTAATGATACGTTTGCTTTGTACAAAAGCGTATGTTAATATTGAAGCATTGTTTTGCTTATTAGCTGGAGGGATTCTGTGAAAGGTTATATATTAAATGATATCCATAGAATAAAAAAATAATTTGAGTAGTGGATTTTTTGTATTTTTCTTTATTTCTTCTACTTACCTTCTGATTACCTTTTGTGAACCTGAGTATCTAACTGAATTCTGATAATAAGATCGTTTTAGTAAATCAAAGCTTAATATTTTTATCGAATGTATTTTTAATATAGTTAAAATTTCAAAGTAATTTTTTTCTTAATAGGTATATAATTTTACAGTTGATACAGTTTATACTAATATCAATTCTAAAGAACTTGTTTTCACATGAAAAGTAAATTTACGGTGTTTTATCTTAGTCTCGGCAACAGTTTTTACATTATACAAATGTTATTGTACGGTGAGTCGTATTGCTTGCATACAGCTTAATGGGGTTTCTCGAGTCTACTTTCGCTGATTCTGTGCCGGAAAAATCTCACCATGTGCAAGGAAAACAACATTATCCCATGATGATATCGTTAGCACATCTACGATTTATTCGCATGCTATGGATGCAAAGCTTCCCTTATCAGAGCTCGTATGTCAATATGTATCCGTACGAGAATGTGCAGCTCAGCAGAGCGGACGAATGACCTTCTTCTCTCTCTCGCGAGACTCCTACGCACGTGGGATAATTGATAAGAGGCGGGCACGAGATAGCAACGAGCAGGCGGAGGGGCCGACGAGGTGACCCGCAGGTTGCGCGTCGTTGACAGACTAAGGCCGTGACGGAGTCTCATTGCTGACTGGGTACTGGAACGATGAGAGAAATAAGAGGACCACCACTGATCCATATATAATAACAGTAAGTATTCCTGATTACTCATTTATCAGGTATTGGATTTTTGTTGGTGCAGCGATTAGTTCTACCGAGGTGGTTGTCAAAACCAATTTATAATAGGTAATTTATTCAGTTTTCTTCATCGCATGGACAGTCTCTTATTGAAGTACATTCTAAATTTATATTGATAATTGTTGAAAGTGACTTAAAAATAAAGTAAAGGTGATTTAAAAGTAACTAAATCAAATGATTTATTACCTTAACAACAAACAACTGTATTTTCAGGTATAAACATCGTATACAACTGTATCATTTAGTCGTTATATTCAAGATATATCATTCTAGAAATAATATGTTCAAATATTTGTTTTAAAATAAATAAGTTTTAAATAAATTTTACATTGTAATAATGAATTGATACTTTACGGTTATATAAAGTAATTTATTAATTGAATTAGAGTTAATTCAAGTTACTTAAAAGGTGTACGAGGATATGCAGAATTATTAATTTTTCAGTGAATACAAAAGATTCCAAGTCACTGGACGAAGTAAAGGGTAAAAAGGCCAAGCGGCGCAGAATAAAAGTGAGCAAATACGTACCAATATGCAAATGGTTACCGAAGTACAACAGGTACAAGGCAATTTCAGATGCAATCGCCGGCATCACGATCGGTCTGACGATGATACCACAGAGTATCGCCTATGCCACGCTTGCTGGACTTTCAGCACAAGTACGCTCGATTTTATATTGATATTCGAATCAGGATAGTAGTCATTTTCAAAATTCGTATAATTTTAACGTTAATTCTAATATTTTGAATCATCAATTGCGTAAGCGAATTAGTTAAAAAGAAACAGTAGGGAATAGCAACACAGTGGTTATTTTTAAAATGATTGTATTGATAGACACACATTGGTGCTTTAAAAAATAATGTCTCCCGCAGTACGGTTTGTATTCGTCGTTCCTTGGCGGATTCCTATACACAGTTTTTGGATCCGTAAGAGAGATCTCAATAGGACCAACATCGCTCATGTCTCTCCTGACAATCGAGTTCACAAGAGGCACTAATCCTGATTTTGTCATCCTACTCACTTTCTTGGCTGGCAGCATCGAATGTTTCATGGGTCTGCTGAACTTGGGTAAGATTGATCGCCAGATGCACGATATATCATCATTTTCCATTTGTATAGATAAATGGAAATCTTTTATTTAACAGGATTTCTCGTGGACTTCATTTCGCTGCCGGTTACATCTGGATTCACTTCTGCAACTTCCGTTATCATTATCGTATCACAGTTGAAGGGGCTTCTCGGTTTGAAATTTCAGTCGACTAGCCTGATTGATCAAATTATTAAAATTTTTCAAAATTTGAAAAATATCAGGTGGGCAGATGCAATTCTAGGTCTATCAAGTATAGTGATTTTGCTGTCGCTTAGAGTAAGTACCTTTTCTTGATCCAATATACAATAGGTATTGCATTGTATAATGTTTTAATTGATTGCAATGCATTTATGACAAGAACAATGACAATTATTTGGATTTAATGATATGAAAAACGTTTGAGATAAAATAGCTAATGCCTTTCAAGAAATTATTAAGTAAATTTATAGTACAGTAAACTAAAGTAATATTTGACTTTATCGATTTTGGGGATCATATTTTGAAGTCGGGCGCGACGTTTTCAGTCAATTAGTGGAAAAAAGCACTGGTGCGTTCAGAAGTGAAGTTTGTAACCGTTAATAAGCGCTTAAAAGACACTGAGTGCTTCGAAGAAATGTTATAATGCTTGAAATTAAAATTCTCACGAGGCGTTAAAGTTCAGGAGTGCGAGCCATTTCCTGGCGTTTATCGAGTTAGCGCGATACATTGCAGCAACTCGGTCGGTCATAACCAGAAAATTCTCTCCCGAGAACTCAATGGCTTAGCAGCGATGATGTGTAACTTGCTATAATTTAATGAAAGCAGACGGGTAAAATGTATATAGACGCGTACTGTCGCTCGCGATGCGTACAAAGCTTGGTATAAAGATGAATTAGTGGCATTCGCCAGCAGCAGCTGGCAATAACGATGGCAAGCACTGGCTGCAGCTTGCTCCTGCGGCTAATTTGCGTGATTAACAAGAGCACCATTGGATTGATCTGCAGAAACTGAAGGACGTGCGACTACAGGATGGTGGATGGAGCGGAGCCCTCGGTAAACTCCTCTGGTTTCTCTCGGTTGGCCGTAACGCCCTCATCGTCCTGACCGGCTCGCTGATTAGTTTTTATCTGCACCAGGCCGGAAAGGTGCCATTCGTACTCTCAGGTTCGAGGAAGTGCACACATACATGCATTACAGTCATACCCTCGTTGCTGTCTCGATTATCTTAGTCTCTTACAGCATTAGGGTTTAAATTTGCACCATCCTGACATTTCATCTCATCAGAGATTAAAAGCCGTAAAGTAAAAACTTAAAGATCGATTAATTTGAATCTGTTTCTAAACAAGAAGTAAAAATAAAGGAGTATTTAGACTACTTTTTATTAAATAGCATTAATTTGTTAAGCCATAAGAATAAATCAAATTATGTAAACTATAGTTTCAGCAATCTGTAGTGGATTTTGTACTATTAGTTATTAGAAACGAACAATTGAATTTTCATTTATATTTATTGGAATATATCAAACATTCACGAATATTAAGTCATTAACATGCATACTTATGTAGAGTTCAAAATACATGATTATGCATTTCAGCGTGCGATTTTATATCATATTCTTCTATTAAAAGAATATTTATATTTATGAATAATTTTTCTCGGATACAAACAAATGAAAGGGCAAATAATTATTGTTTAAAAATTCTAGAAAAACAATAGATAGAAATGTATAATTAAATTGACACTATAGGCACTGTAAGGTCTGGACTGCCAAGCTTTGGCTTTCCACCATTTTCGACATCGATCGGCAATCAGACGTACAGCTTTCAGGAGATGTGCTCACACTTGGGTTCGGGTATATTCATTGTGCCGCTCGTCTCGGTTCTAGCCAACGTCGCCATAGCGAAAGTGTTTGGTTAGTTACCTTTGAATTCACAAAATAAGAACATTTTTTCTGGCCAAGTATGTTGATCATAATTACTTCTTTTTAATAGCTAGCGGGGCAGCAGTAAATGCTTCTCAGGAGATGCGAACGCTTGGTCTGTGCAATCTTTTAGGTAGTTGTGTAAGCTCTATGCCAACCTGTGGAGCTTTCACACGCAGTGCTGTGAGCCATGCGAGCGGCATTCAGACGCCAATGGCTGGTATCTACTCGGGTATGTGCGATCCTCATCAAAATAGAGCAACATTATTTTTGTTGATAAAGTAATAGATTTAACTATTAGAAAGCAATCGAGTTTAAATAAGTTTCGACTTAAATTTCAGCCAAGAAAGAAATAAATAATTTCAAGGAGATAAATCAGTTTATGATCTTTCATACTTAATAAAATAAAAATTTTAAAAGTGCAAAAGAGTTCAACAAAAAACTTTCAAACATGTTACTTTTCAATTATTCAATGTCAGTTTCTTCAATGATTTAATTGAATTTATGGTTAATTTTATTGCGGTAAGGCTATTATTTCGGTTAGTATTTTAACTATTAAAATTGAACAATTTTCTACCGAAGCATCGGAAAGATGATTATCTAATTTTTATCTCCAAGCTCAATACTTAGAATCATGTAAAACTATTTATACTAACTAATTGCTGTTATGATTACTTTCAACATGTGAACAGGAGTTATGACAATCCTTGCATTGAGCTTCCTCACGCCTTACTTTTACTACATCCCAAGATGCATCCTCTCTGCAGTACTTATTAGTGCGGTCGTTTTCCTCATGGATTGGGAGATCGTACCGAAACTCTGGAATGGAAGCAGTAAGCAAGAACATTAATAAAATAAGATTTTTTTTGCACTAACTAAATTTATAAATTTATTAAGCTAAATTTGAAATTAATATTTTAAACATTTAAATTTAATTAACTATTATAAATGTATAAAAAAGAAATCCAATTTTTTACCTTAAGTGATACTATAATATACTATATCATAATATACTATATGATACTATAATATACTATAGGAGAGTCATGGAATGATTAATTTATGAATGTAACCCACTCAACTTTGCTAAAATTCATACGCAGATAGTAACATTTATAATCAAAAAAATTATAGAAAATCATATATTACCTTGTTAATCGTTTCTTCATTAGTTTGGGTGTAAAAAAATTATAAAAAAATCAATTATTGAAATATAATTACAAAAAGTCCATTATGATTTAACTGTAGAAAGAGATGCGGTGGCAACTATTGGTACTTTCCTCGTCTGCATCGTCTTCAACGTAGAGGCTGGCCTACTACTCGGTATTCTCTCCAATATTATCTACTTGCTCTATTTATCAGCAAGACCTTCAATTGAAGTTATTGAATGCGGGGTAAAATAATTTAGCGCCTATGAAATAATATTTACTTCTTAAGGTCTATCCGTATGTAGGCGAGTGCTGAACATAAGTACGTGCTAGTTCAGCCCGATGTCGGACTGTTCTTTCCGGCAGTAGACTTTGTCGCCAATAAAATTACCGAGATGGCCGACGATCAGATCTATGATGGCATACCTATTGTTCTTGACTGTCAGCGGTTTCGAGGAGTTGACTATACTGCGGTCAAGGTAGCTCTTTAATTCTATACCATTCATTTTTTATCGTTGCAATGGATTCAAAACAAGATCTTAAAAATATTTGATCAACAATTGCAGGGGTTAGAGAAGCTTTCCAATGATTTTAAAGGGAGAAATCGACCAATATGGTTTCTTAATTTGAATTCTAAGGTTTTGAAATCTATACGAAAATTAGGCAATTTAAATAGTTTAATGATACTTAAAGATGAGGCTGAAATTCAAGGGTTGGATTGCGAATTAATATTAATAAATAATATTGGTAATAATGAACAATATTCACTTATTCAGCTATATAATATCAAAGAGCTAAACTTTAATCAAATGCTATTTTGTATTTGTTTTTCAGAAGCGGAAAACAAGCTTCATGAACAAATAGTTCCTGATAACGTAAATGATGTGACTTTGAAAAATATTGCAGCTGCGAAGCTTCATGAAGTTGAATCATTACTTCCCAAAGAAAATAATAGTACGTATAGCTGAATCGTGTTATTGTCTATTTTGAGAATGCAAATATAAATTTAGAAGATGAATGACATATTTTTGCTATTGATACTAAACATTAGTGTTAGTGAAAATTATAAATTTTGTTAGTATCTGTACACATTTTTTAAAATAACTGATATGTTTACAACTTATGTCTATCTGTTATCATTTAAAATACTTATGTTTTCATTAGCATTTCTTATTTATAGCAACCTTCGACAGTTTTTGTAATATAAATTATTCATTATATCTAATTGAAAATCGATCAAGAAGTTGCCGATTGTATTTATTATTGTATTTACTAAGGGTTATATTTCCTCCAGAATCACGTCAGTAAGGTTTACACAGTTAGACCCTTGTTTTCTCGATCTAAGATTATTTATATTGATGTGTAAATTCAATTTTGCATTCACTAAATATACTAATAAACATCGATTACATATACTCGTAGCAGGAATCCTCTGGAATGGAAACAAATGCACTAGGGAAAATTCCAAGAATTTTTGCGGCTAGACAATAATAAATGCTTGTGTATCGCAAAATGGTGTAAAGTAACACATATCGAAAAACATCGAGTAAGTAGTGGTCAGGCTGTATATAAAGCATGCACTTTGTAAGCATTATAGGGTCTATATCGGTTCGACTGCTGCGAGTTGCAGTACTCTCTTTCTTTAGACATTAAATTTGCGGGCATATGATTGATGACCTCGTTGATGACGATAGTGGTAGGATGCTTTAAATCTGCGTGATCTGTGCGCTTATCCACATTCATATTCTTGTGTTGAAGTAGAGGTGATGTACGAGGGATGTTATTATTTTCATTGGCGTCACTCGAGGTATTTGTGTTCGTTGTTGAAGTGCGACTGCTGTGAATTAACAGTTAGGTACTTAGGCAGTTTCAGTGTTTCACAAGATCAATACAATACAATATTTGATTTTGCAACAATATGTGATTTTGAAAATTTTTAAAATATATGGTCTTGTCTCGATCTTGGTAGAGTAAAATCTTGTCTTGTCTTGATATTGTCTTGGTCTCTGTATATTCTTCATAATAATCTCACAATACATAATTCACGTAAACTCACAAATGCCGGTATACGTCATGAAAAGACGATAAAACTTGTCTAATAGTAGGCGGTTAATCGTTTGGTACTAAATACAGGATCCTTGATCGAATATAGCAATTAAAGTATCTTAAGTGGGCATTGAAACTGTGTAAACTCTGTATCTTTTTCGTAGTACCTAAATCCAAATATAATGATTGGTACGATCAACAATCACTTACAATTTGTTAACTCGTATCGCATATCCAATTGCGGGCGTACGCGATGAGACGCTCGGTTAGGACATGAGCTTCCATCTCTGTTACCGATACAGGGGCTTGAGACCTTGCAGAAACATTCAGGCAACCAGCAACGAGATTGGCCACAGGCTCGGTCATTAGGCAAGCGCGACTCCTTTCACGACTTGATAATACAGTAAATGTAAACGCACATTCAATCTGTATCCCATCTACTTAATGTGCGGCACCTTTGTCAAGAGGTCTACCCCCTAACGCTTCTCACATATCAGACTGTCATCCCTTGTGCAGCAAAAGAGGATCTTTCGATAAGGTAAGTCAAACATGAAACCCACACGGCTTCCATAAGGTCTAGTGAATTGCAAGCGTGCACATGAAGGTAGAACGCAGTGGGAGATGCAAGGAAGCAGCAAAGTAGTTAAAAAGTTCAGGATGCAAAGCTGTTCTCTTGAACCGATCGGAAGTAAATGTTGGTGGAGGGAAGGGCGCGAAGAAAAAGGAAAATAAAGGAAAAAGGACAAGCGCAGAGGAAAATGGCCTGCACGAATTATGCTATAGGTTTATTATATGTATAAAAGGCAGACAGCAGAATAAAAGATAAATTCACATATATATTATGGTCTTTACAGTTAAAAAGAGAGGAGAGAATTGGGCATTGGGGCTACTTAAAAGATGACGGATGCATGTGCCGATCAGAGGGCATAGCTGAAACAAGATTCCACCTTGTAAATAAAATAGCGCAATAACCTAATGACACTGATAAAAAATGGTAAGTGCGTCCGAAATTGGGGGTCGATAACTTACTATTGTACCTTACAAATGCAAGAACTATAGCAAGTATAATCGGCGTGCGTGAATGAAAAGCACAGCCTGAGGGCGCAGAGGTTGCTGTGAATAAATACAAAGTCAAGAACACGCTCCAACAGCTGAAGGGACGTGAGTATAAGCAAAAATTGATTTCTCCCTTCTCTATCCCATCTACCTAATTTGCGGTACCTTTTTAAAAGGAAAAAATTTGAAGTTACTTTTATTAAAAAATATATATTTCATTTTGGGTATAATCTTTATTATAATTATATAATTATTGTTGTATCTAAAATTATTGTAACATTTGGTCTAATAATATGCTCTAAAGTGACATAAAATTTTTTTTTAAAGTTCTGATCAAAAATCTGACCGCAATAAGTTATTTTTAGGCTTAATTTTATTTTGCTTTTAAAATGCTTATAAGTTTGTTATGATTCCAGAAAAAACGCTGTAAATTCATATGAATAATACAAGACATGATACTACCGAATTTATATTAAGGATAATAAAAGATTTATTAGTTTAAAATTCTGTAGATTTAATCTTAAAAATCTTTTAAGATTAATTTAGCTTTTTGCATATGACATTAATTTAGAAAATTTCGGAAATATTTAAAGAAGACATCTGTATTATTTGAACTACACATAGGTAATTTTATCTGCGACAAGTT
Organism: Sycophaga agraensis; assembly: GCA_018906755.1. NCBI lineage: Eukaryota > Metazoa > Arthropoda > Insecta > Hymenoptera > Pteromalidae > Sycophaga > Sycophaga agraensis. The sequence goes on along the minus strand of JACCIE010000017.1, from coordinate 1,041,099 downwards.
GTGTATGTATCGTACCTCGGTATTGCCGCTGTAGTACGAGGAAGTACAGCTTGGTCGGTACATTATCTTCGGTTTTACCCAGACAACTTGATGTGCATGAATGCGGTGCACAGCGCATTCATACTGTAGGATCGTTAAACATGTGAAAATTCATGAAAATCGTACACTTATCCTTATTTACTGGTTGAACTATGATTATCTGATTCGCATATGCTGTTGCATTGTGAACGCATATTTGCACGACTTGAATCAAACTTTTGTATTTTGCTGCTTGAAGTAGGACTTGAAATAAGCTAATTATAATATTTGATAATTGAAAATCTACGAAATTCTGCAATTTCTATTCCAGATTGTAGCTTATAAACTATTTATTTGTATGGTCATCCTTTATAAGTAACATAGTTAACTTACAACAGTAATGTTAACTTGTAAGGTTCTTTGGATCCTTCTAAATGTTTTATCCTTCTAAATGAAAAATAAGCTATGTATATTCTCTTTAGCAAACAGACTTCTGATAGGTCACCTAAACGATCTCAGACATATAATCTCAATGCTCATGAAAAAGATCTTATTTAAATGCTCCTATTTTCTTTGTTAGACTATTATTTTGAAAACTTTTATGATGTTATATGCGAGCATCGAAGCTGTAATTGAATTTGTTGTAATTGTGTGGTTAAATCCGTTCATGAATGTCCTGAAAAGCTAGCATTTTCCACTTATTTATGTATAAAGCTTATTAAATCTATAATTATTGTAATCATATATTTCCTAATCTCGTAAGTACATTACTTATTCTGCAGTCTATATACTAATTTTTTCTTGATGCACCTGTCAATCACTCTTTCGAATCTTCTGAGTATACATAATTATAGATGAAGACAACTTAATGTCATTGGTTGTAGTATGTCATGCCTTGCCAACTTAGTAAATTGAATATGTTCGATAGAGTTCGTGTCATCATAGCAGAAAAAATTATAGTCACCAATAATATGTTAATTATCTTATTAAGAATATTAGATTAATCATATAAAATGTTAGATTTAAACGTAAACATAAACGTTCTTGTGCTCGTAATAAATGATTTCATATACAACACTATATATTTCAAAATATTCATAAAACATTTGAATTTATTAATTTAATTCTATCATAAAACACATGTATGTAGTTTCAAGCATGTGCATTCTTGAAGTAGTCTTGTCCCTCTTGCAACGACGAAAAATACGACTCATACGACTCTGCTTTGATTTGAAACATTGAATAGTCTATTTATATATATGTACATAAAACGGTAATCGGCTAAATGACGGAGATTGGGCAGGCAGTGCGTACAGAGTCTCCAAGTGCAATGGTTGTACCTTGAGATATAGAAGGGCGGGGAGCCTTTGTCCGCGCGCGCAATTTAATAAGGAGAAAAGTGGGACTCGGGCGTGGTCAGCGCGACGTGGATCTCGCGCGTTATTGGGCAATTACGCAGGAGAAAGTAAAGGCGAGCGCTGTGATCCCGCGCGTGTAGGCGAGAGTTGCGTGCTCCTTGCTGGACTCCGATTGCGCCGGACGGTAATGGTCTCCTCTGTTAATGTGAGGCCGATTGTCGCACGCGCGCTCACCCGGTCACCTAATTGTGGTCCTTGCATGCATGCCGATGCCTCGGGGCAGGCGATCACGAGCCGATCGCAAGCCGTGTACTGTCCGAAAAATCCCGTTGTCCGTTTCAGAACTGTGCTTAATTAGAAGCCTGAGTTCGGTAAGAGTCGCTATCTATACCATATCGAAAGAAGATGCTCATATAAGGAAAAGCTGGCGGGAGATATGAACACTTATGTCGTTAAGCTTCAAAGTTGATTATTTATTACCATACATGTAAAATGAACAATTAGATACAACTGTATGTTTTTTAAGGAAAATTAAATCATAATTTTTTATCTCTATAACATAATCATTATATGTAGCCGCTGAATATGGCTAATTAATAACCATATATAACCTAACTTAAGCAACCAAACATTATAAATGTATTTTAGTTGATGTAATCTAAAAATATTCTCTGCAAAACTACAACGCATGACTCATGATCTGTTCTCATATATTTACTTATATTAAAATAACAGTTAAACAGTAGTTTAATGACAATGCAATTAATTGTTGACTTTTTTATTTCGTGTATTCATACAAATAAAATTTTTAGGTTTAATTTATATTTAAAAAATAAATGATTATACCAATCGTCGATATATGATTGAATATGCAGTTCTTTTAAATTTCATTCAGGACATTTTATGAAAGTGTAAAAATCTCCCAAATGTAAGAATCTATTATTAGATTGACATTAAATTTTTTGTATTATTCTTGCAAGTTTTTCATTATTATGTAATTTATGAATTATATAGTTCTGACTAGGCACAAATTGTATCATTTTTTTCTTGACAATACGGTATAGTTTAGTAAATAAGGTAATAGACTTTTGTGCTGAGAATCCGGATTTGAAAATTTATTTATATAAATAATTATTTGAATTTGTAAATTCTATTTGATAGTTAAGTGATATATTTTCTTAAAGAATAAATTAAAATAAAGTTAATGTTCTTATTCTTTAAAAGATTAATACTATACTAAAACTATACTAAATCTCCGAAAAAAGTTGCAACAAATATTTCACTAGTGTAAGATTACTATAACTATAATTGATATCTAGTTTCCTATAGACTATTAAAAATAGTATAGTTATTATAGTTTAAAAATAGTTTTCTATTGTACGCATTGCGGTATCTCCAATGTAAAATGTAACAGTTAATTTAAGTTTGAATAATTAGTTTAATCTTTAGACTACCAAAAAATGTTCAGTACTTAAGATTTCATACCATACATATATAAGATACACATACTTTATATTTCTACGTTTTCAGAGACACCTTGTACTTATTCCCTCTACATATGCATATCTGTTTGGACTTTAAAAATATATATTATGTCCTACTTTGTTCTGGTTTTGAAAACTTTATGATTTAAATTATTAATAAACAATTATATAATTGTCTATTTATTTATAATCTGCTTTTTATATTCATTTCTATGTTCTGATTTAGTTGCTATTTTACTTTGTTTGACTCGTTTGTCTTATAATAAACTATTGTTCATATATTACTGGCTTATAATTTATTATAATAATGATTATTGTAATATCCAACCATAATAACTTATGATCAATATGTTTATATAATTATTGTTCTATTATATTACTATCTTGTATTGAAAACGACACAGGCAGATTTTGACACAATTATTCAGAAACATTTCTTCAGGCAGGTGGACATAATCAGTAGAAAGAGGTATAATGAACCAAAACAACAGGCTTTTTCGAATTAGAAGGTCTTTTTTATTAAACAAAATCAGTTCTATCGTAGCAATGTACAATTCAAATAAATAGTTTATTTTTCGCGCAGAGGAGGGGTATCAAGCGGTCCTCCCCGACGCGGTACGAAAGGCGAGACGCAACCTCGTGACTGCGGGGCGCAAGGTGCGGTGTTGGAAAGAGCGCCGCAGTCATTTCTATTTGCTTCCTAGTGGTAGTAGGCGTTGCCGGCGTAGGCGAGAGCCGGCTTGTAGGCGAGCGCGGGCGCGGCGTATGCCACGGCCGGGACCTTGGCCACGACGGGGGCTACGGCCTTGACTGCCACCGCCGCTGGCTCCTTGCGGACGACGGCGTTGAATCCATTGATGGCGTCCGCGGTGTAGTCGACCGTGCGCTTAGTGCCGTCGGACTCGAGGAGGGAGTAGCTGCCCTGGACGACGTCGCCGTCCCTCGTCTCGTGCTGGGCCTTGAAGTCCCCGGTGAGGGAGTCGGCCACGTCGTACGAGTACGAGTACTGTGGGTGGGGGTCGTACTCGGTGTCGACGGTCTTGGTGATGACGGCCTTGGCGACCGGGGCTGCCGCCGCGTAGGCGATCGGGGCGGCGTGGACGGCCGGTGCGGCGTGGTACGCCACCGGGGCAGCGAGCTGTTTGTACGCCAGGGCCGGCCCGGCGTGGTATGCCAGCGGGGCTGCGTGGAGCGCCTGGGCTGCGTAGGGGTACGGCGCCGGGTAGGCGAATCCTGCGCTCGCCACTGCGACGAGGGCCGAAAGGAGGACGAACTGAAAGTTCAAAAAGATTTACACTCTGTGTTCATGGCGATGAATTTTTAAACCTAACCCCTTACCCGCCTCTTCGAATCAAATTTTCGTTATCGCCAATAAACCGTACTTTTGCAAATTCAATGCCTATAGTTTACGCGTTCACATTGAGATTGCAAAAATGGCTTTTGAAAAATCGGCCTACCCTGCACACGACTTTTCTACTGGGCAGGTGAGGCCTGTATGCGTACCTGGAAGACCATTTTGTCGGTGGGCTGTGGGGGTTGCTGGCGGTGCTGGATGCTCGAGGGGCCGGTTGCGAGTGATGCCTCGATTAGCGTCTCCCGCCTCTTTTATACACTAACGCCTACCCTCGAAAAATCGAGCGGCGCGGCATTTCTGCGAGTGGCTCTACCTCCCCCCACCCACCCTCCACGCCCCTCCCGCGGCGGGCCAGGAGCGCGCAAGGCGAGCCGCAATGCCGGCAGCGGCGGTGGGACGGAGCCGCCCGCGAAAAATCCGGCCGACGGCGAATTGGAGCAGCGGCTCGGGCGGGGCCCTGGACCACCGCCCGCCGCCCGCCCGCCGCGGCCCCCCTAAACTGGCCCGCGTCCTTGCGCGCTTACGTGAGCGGGCCCCGCGGCCGGCCGCTGATTGACGGACTGGGCGTTGGTCGCTCGCTCCGCGCCTTTGATCCCGCGCGCCCCGTCCCGGCTCTCGCGCCGCTTTTGGCCGGCGCTTTTGAGGAAACGTCCCATCGTCCTCGGATTGCGACACGCCCCGTCCTCTGCACTCTGTCCTTTCTTTTTCCAGCGGCGGGCGCTCGAAGCCACTCGCGGATAATCAGCGTGCCGCGGAGTTCCACCTCGCGGCTTATTTGCGCACTCGTCTTTACCCGTACTTTCCACAGTTAACCTGCACTAACGATGCATTTTTAAGCCTGCGCTTATGGGGGCCGTTTCGGCTTTATGCAGAAATCGCAATGTCAAACCGTTGCACAATAACATCATTGACAAATATGGATATCAATTTGAACGTAAAAAATAATCCCCGATTTCTTTGTATTATTAAGTCACCTTCATTAATTTTAATTAAGATAGAAGTTATTTTAAAAAATACAAAAATCGATTGTCTCAATTTTGAAAAAATGATTGCCCGATGAAGCTATAGGCCAATGCAATCCTTTTTTCACACTGTATAAAAATTATCCTCAATTAATAAAAACGAAATTCGATTTTTTGTTATTTAAATATAAAAAGGAAATAAAAAATTTATATGATGATCCTTAAATTAATGCTGTACATTAGCTCTTATTATTATGAGTTTTTATAACTTATAGTAAAGTGTATTAATGATTTTAAATACTTCTATTAAAAATAATTTTAATTATCATTTATAGTATCGTCATACGTATTAAATTTCAAGAATACAATGTTTATAAACAAAAACATATCGCCAATTAATGTCAATTATAACATTTTTCTTACACTGTCTTACGCTGTTATTTCAAAACACAGTTATATTAAATATTTTTATTATTTTATAAATACGTTTAAAAGCGTAGACTATACGTGGGTAATATTAATATTTTGTAATGTGTTTTGTGCTTTTACATAATACAAAAATCCCAATTAACTTTAACGATCAGAAAGTTCAGAATCACGCTGATAATTCGTTGCCAGTGTCGTTCGTAATATTAGGTCAATTATTTGCAGTTGCATGCTTTTGTTAAAAGCAGTAATTGAAAAGAAAGCTCTACCCTTGAATAATAGGTGATTATTGCTGATTGTGATATAGAATTTAAACGTCAAAAATTATCAACCACATTTATTAATGCAATCTATGCATGTATTGAATACTGTATATATGTTAGTATAATTTTATTTCAATATTTTTATTTATATAGTTAAACAATAAGTATAATATGGTTTACATCAAGTGGAGTTTATTGTCAGTTATATTTAGAAGCAGTCGAATTTCTGAAAGGAAAAAATAAAGTCTGGTAAATTTGATTAAATCTAACACGTTTTTTTAAAAACTTGTCAAGGTATACTTTTAAATAATAAACAAATTCATGATTATTGTTAGCTATATACATATATATTTTTTAATTGAAATTAATTAAATATTAAAATTTAATCCATTTAATGTTTGGTTATTTAAGCTTAAGATTTGTATGCATCCTAAATATGTTTTGTGAATCGAATGTAGTAAACAACCTGTTTCACCCATCCCTTTCACTTTAATTCAAACCCTCGATTCAGTGACAATAAATGACTTCATTATCCACTTGTCAATACAGCTTTCATGACGAAGTTGCTTCTTTCGTCTTGTGCACTGTTTTGTCGGTAAAAAGCTGTTCCGAGATTGCGCGACACACATAACTTGGCGTAATTCGATTGAGTCAATACGTAAGCTCTGCTACCTGTTGCATACCTATGCTACGGCTTCTCCCAACAAACTCATATACGTCAATTATGTTGTACAAGCAATCATTTCACTCTATAAATATTCAAAAGAGACTAGCATGAATCGCGCAGCAACTTCCGAAATACTTGTGCAGTGGTTCTATTACGACTACAGTACCTTGCGTAGTGCTAGTGATTAATCATGCCGGGGAATACCGCTGTAGCAATTGGCAAAATTAGATATTTTTATAGTTATCTATTTTAAAATTTCATTATATTACTATTATATAATTATGTATGTCACAGTATTTTTTAAAGATTCGCATGTTGTATTATTAATTACTTCCAATTTGTAGTTTGTCAGTAGACATGTATTGGGTTTGGCAAATGAAACTAATTTCGTTTAAATGAATTGAAAATCAGTACACCTTAAAAGTTTCGAAATGATCATAAGTTTTTGATCTTCACGCGATATTAAAAGTAAATCGATGTACTTGATTCGCTTTAATTTCCACAATTATTCAACCTTATTGGATCTTAATGCGTTCGTGTAATTACAAAAATTATAAGGGAAAGCATAATAAGCAAAATAAAACTTCAGTCGAACAGAAGTAAAAGCATCTCTTACATGAAAGTGTGACGCCCGCGGGGAACGTCAAGTGCACTAGGAATTAAAAAAATCCTTACTCGTCAGAGTCCTTAATTAAAAACGATTCGGAAATTCGCGTTTGCGATGCGCTTGCGACGTGTTTACAACCGCGCGCAGAGGACAACAAAAGCTCGGGTGCGAGGCGCCGGCCGTGACCGCGGGGCGTCGAGTGCGTCCCGCACAACAACGCGTCAATCGGTTAGCTATCCGAAGCCCGCCGATCGGAGGAATAATGGGCCGCGATCCCCGGCCGAACAAGAGTCGCGATAGCTGCCTACAATGTACCGCGGCCGCGGCCTCCTCCCCGGGGAATTCCTCGGGCGGCGGGGCCCCCGGGACTCGTTAATTGGCGGCTATCGCGCGACCATCCGTATTTCTCCTTCGGCGGAATCGGCGAAGGCCGCCGAGTCCCTTACGCCCGCGCCGCGGGCTCCCATTAGCGCATACCTCCGGCCCTCCTAGTGTCGCCTCCCCCGAGCGGAGATCGTGTAGGCGCGGACATACCGTTCCGGGGCCGGGAGGCCGGTGGCTCCCTCCCCCTCCGCCGGTCGCGCCGGCCCCTCGAGCCAAGCGGCCGTGAACGCCCGCGACTTTGAAAGTGCGGCGCTCGCCGCAAAAGTCCGGCAGCCCGCCCAAGGCTGAAGAAATTCACCTACACGCCCTTGTTGCGTGCAATTAAGTCGCCAATCTACATCGCCGCTCGCACGTTGCCCGAAAGCCCGCGCGCCACCCGGACCTCGAGCCTCGAGAAAACCATTTGTCAAAATTCTCCGGCTTTCGTCATTCTCTTTCGTCTTGTTTTCTGCAAAAGCCCACGCAATTGTCTCGGCCGCTTTTCCTTTTAGGGCTTTTTCATCTTCTCCTCGGGTTATTTCATTATAATACCTTAGTTGTACGTGCGTCTCATTTCTCTTTAAAATTATTTATAACCGCTTGTAAAATCTTTTGAAACTACTTATACGTTAATGTATACATTCCAAAAAAACTTTTTGAAATCCGAACTAATTAAAGAGAGTGTACGCTAATTAATGTTGCAATTAAAGAAACGGAGCCGCGCCCAATAAACACATTAAATGAGTACAATTTTATCGGTTACAAAACGTAATTCACTGGCGGGTTGGAACTAAACTTCAGAATGGTAAGCTAGAATTATACGAGCTGATCTATTAGGTATCATTCAACTAAAATTGAATTAAAAAAAGGTTTATAACAGCAATATATTTTTTTATAATTTTTATATTTAAATTATAATTAGTATTAACTCCCCTTATTCCATAAAGCTATCGAGAGACTGGATAAAGACTCAATGTCTATAATCATTGACGCACCGCAGTGAAGTGAGTTATCAATTTAATTTGCAACTGTACGAACTCTGTGAAAACTAATATGCTCTCGACTCGAATACTGCAACGCTTCAAAGAACCTGCTTTGCCCTGCAAAATGGGTGTACAGGAAGAAAATGTGGAAGTTGCACTTAACATTATTGATATTTTATTAATTACTTATTTGTATATGCATACATTTACATAAAGATTACATCAATAATACTGTTGTATACTACTCTGGTAGAATTTTAAGAGATACATAATTTTGCTTAACCTACAGATTGAAATCGTAACTCAATAAGCTACTAGTAATGACTACAAATCGGTTAATGTATACGATAATTATAGCACAGCACAGGTGTAGTTCTTGTATACACAATTCAGAGCTTAAAGTAGTAGTCTCATAGGCATGTTTTTTTAGCCATCTCAGTGTTGAAAAATACAAAATCTTTGACAATGAAAGAAAAAGAATTAGCCGTAACTATATAAATGAAGAAATATTAACATATGAGTTATTATTTATTAATTGTTAATAAAGAATTAATATTACTCAATTTACGTTTAATTATTTATTGTTTTCAATTTTTTTGATGTTATAATATTTTATTTTATAATCTATTCCAAGAATTACATTATTATTATTACATTTATAAACACATTTATTTTAACCAATTAATTAAATATATAATTACTATATCTTTAAAAAAATTTATACACTTATTGTATATAAAAACAGGAGGCCTCAATATGCTCAATTGTTCAGTCCTGGCATAGTAGATGGTGAATTGTTCCAGGATCTGATGTATATCGTACACAGTTGTATATTTATATGCACCTTATAGTGTTATTGGTTATTACTCGACTATTTAATGGCTAAATCTGTATTACTTTTAGGATGATTATCAGCTAAAGTCAACGAAAATTCGATTAAAATTAGCAATTTTGGGGAACAAATAGTAGTAAGTATTGTAGTTTACTTTAATTTTTAAAATATATGTGTTACAAGCATTTTTTGATTACCATATATATCTTTTATGTACTATACTTGATATATTATTTATGGAGGAACGTAATTTAGGGAAAAACAAGGTAATGAAGTGTGCATTGAGTCTATTGTTTCGACAGCACCTATTATCCACGTATATGATTCGCGGAAGCTTATTATTTTTCACGGTGTCCGAATAAGGAAGATGCTGGGCGGTTCCCGCCACGTTCTTTCATATCGAAACTTGGGCAAGTAAGGTCTGGGGCATGTAGGTTCACCTCTGCCTCAGTGTAGCCCTACTAGGGCACACGACGGCAGAATCCGCAGCAAACCTCCCACGATCTCATTAAGCGGTGGCCTTGCAGCCCGATCTCACCGAGTGGCCCGATATGTTCGCCTCACCTCAGTTGACGGCACTTCTTATCCGATTAATGCCTCTCTTTTGCTCCGCCGCCACCCGGATTGAACGGCGGCTCCTGCCCACGGGATCCTCTATGCCTTCAGTGGGAAGTACACAGCGCCGATCAAGCTTACTGCCAGCATATACGCGGTTTTTTTTTATTGTCCCGGCGCGCTCTTCGAAAGCTGACACTCGCGCGCTAATCGAACGCGGCACAACAGAAAAAATCGTTGACGAATCTAAGCGGGATTAATTATAAATATAGGCGCTCGATACCACGTGTAGATCCTGGTAGATTATTTCATTTTCGTCATAAAAGCAGGTTTTGCCGTTTAGAAAATGGCAATTATGCGTATGACTAATACGTTATAGAAATAATATCTTTTAAACTGTATGTAATAATAAATAACCTAATAATAACCTAATAATAAAAATCGGTTGTTTAATACGAAAATTATTTCATACATTGTCGATTCTTGTTTGTCATACATCGCCGGTGTTTTTTTTAATTTTTTGCCATTAACTATGTCACTAACAAGTATAGCAATTTTGACGATATTATACATAATTAATTCATTTAGAATTTAAAACATTAATGTACAATAAATTATTAAAAACTAGTGAGTTGCAATCTGCAAGTACTTGATGGTTAATATGCTGAAATAAATAATGAAATCCATATATAATTGTTATTGTTATCAATATAATAAGTAATGGAATTGCTGTGCGTTATAATGAGTTGGAATATTGTTTCTGTTGAATTATATACGTTTATCTTATATTACTCAAACAAATAATATAGAGGGAACCTACTTGACCTTGCACAGCGAGGCACAAAAGCTAGTTTCTCTCTGAGAAAATTCGTTAAATTACAATATCTTAATTCCCATACATTATCCAATTGAGAGAACAAACAAGCCTTACGCAAAATACCGAAATGCCAATTAACTACTGTAGAGCACATAACGCATGCGAGAACGGACCGAGGGTCGATTTTTACTGCCTTCCTTGATTGAGCCGCGGTGCTTACAGTACCCGCGTGCCTGCCCGGCGCACCACAAGCTCATCCGAGTGAAAGGTGAAGAGTCGCGCGGCGGGCGCAAACTACTCGCGAGAGCACCTTGAGAGAGCGCCGGGAAAGGGGGGCAAGTGGACGGGTAGCCGAAAAGGACACGCGCCGGGGTGCACTGGGACGCTCGCCCTCGGCGTCGCTAGGTGACGCAAGGGAGGGCCCGGCCAGATGGCTTATCGCAAGAACATACCTATCGTGGCCGGCCTCCCGCCCACCCGCGATTCGTGCAAGCATTCCTCGGCTTTCCCGTGCCGAAATCCGCCCGGAGAATGCGCTCGGCTGGCGCGCGCGGCCGGATCGAGCCTCTGACAGCGAGTCCCATTATTCGCGTCATTGACAGCCTTGTAGGCTAAGTGGCGGGGCGAGATTTCGTCCAGATACGTTGATGATGAAGTGAGCAGTTTCTAATCTAAATAGCGTGTTTCGATAATATGAATGTCTTTCAGAGGACGTTGAGTTGCATATGCATAATATGTACAAGTATCAGGCCCGATTCATTAGATTACAGCGTACGAAGTACTACTACTACTACTTTGTATTTTCTTGGCCGACGACTTCCAATTAATAAACTTGATTTAGTTTTAATTGCATGAGAGAGCGATTTGTCTTACGATTGATCTGATGATTATATAGTGAATCTTGTAAAGGATAGATTAAAACATTTTAGCAAGCCTTTCATGGTTCCGATTCTCGTAAATCTAAAAAGTACTATAATTATATAAAACACCTATGGACTAAAATAGATAGATTTTCCTTAAAAGATTAAAAGCAACCTTTTTAATATGCGACGAACATATAATCGCTGTGAATGACACGTTTCGTATGTAAATTTACTTTATAATGTCTCTCAACAAGATATTATATAATTTATGTAATAGAACTATTGCAGTTTAAATATACACAATAATAGAAACTTGATCGTGAATCATTTCGATTGATTGTGTCTTGTATCATTCACAATCTTATAAATATTCATTTTTCGATTTTGAAAATCTAGTTTGAAATCAGCTTCTGAAATCACCTTGCGGAAATCATATCTTTTGTAATAAATAAGGAGATATAACAGCAACAGTGACAGAGGAACAGTTTTGCTTCTATTTTTGATACCATGGTAGATATAGTTGAATGTATAAATTTTAGCATATCGTCACAGCTATATTTTTCTCCTGTTCGTGTTTCGTGTAATCTTTATGCGTATACAGTAAGAGAGCGTAGCGTGAACAAGTTTGAATTTTTGCGACAAACGAACCGCGGGAACGAATGCTTCGAATAAAACAGCTGAATCGCCAGGAAAAAGCGAGAGGCGGCGACGCGGGAGGATTTCGAAAGTGCGGGACCAAGAAGGCGGAACATCGGCGGGGACTCGGGCGGGGATCGGTAGACGCCCCGGGAGCCTTGGTTCCACGAGACGCGCCCCCTGTTTCCTCAAAACAAAGGAGTCGGACCTCGCGGACAAAGGCGGCGACTGCGGCCGGTGCGAGCCTTTCGCCCCCGAAGGTGAACCGTCCGAGGGCCGCGCCGCTTCCCGGAGGTCCGGGGGTTCGCGGGGGGAGGGGCCGGCCGCTGTCCCCTGAGAGTCAAGTTCAAGAGCGATAACTCAGCGCTCGCGCGCTCCTCGCGCTGCGCCCAACTTTCCCCCTGCGCTAGAGCCGTCGGCTCGGGCTCGCGGCTTTGTGCGCCCAGGGCCGCCGAGTGGGGGTGCGTTTGAGGATTCGCTATCGGGTATATAAGCCCCGGCGGCCGGTCTGCCGGACATCACTGTGCCCGGCACGCCCTTACCGATCTACCGCAGACTCGACACCCGACGCCGCAATGATCTGCAAGGTGTGTACCGGCCCCGAGTCACCGGCTCCTCCTCCCAGCCTCTAATAACCCTTCTGCCTGTCCGCAGCTCGTCGTCCTCGCGGCCGCCCTGGCCTGCGCCAACGCCGGAGTCATCCCCCACGTGCCGGTAGCCTACGCGGCGGCGGCCCCTCTTGCCGGCGCCGTCATCACCAAGACCGTCGACTCCGAGTACGACCCCCACCCGCAGTACTCGTACTCGTACGACGTGGCCGACTCCCTCACCGGGGACTTCAAGGCCCAGCACGAGACGAGGGACGGCGACGTCGTCCAGGGCAGCTACTCCCTCCTCGAGGCCGACGGGACGAGGCGCATCGTCGACTACGTGGCCGACCCTCTCAACGGCTTCAACGCCGTCGTCCGCAAGGAGCCGGCGGCGGTGGCCCTCGCGGCGCCCGTGGCCAAGGTCGCCGCGGCGTACGCCGCCCCCGTGGCCAAGCTGGCCGCGCCCCTCGCCTACCACCCGGCGCCCCTCGCCTACGCCGCCCCGGCCTACGCCCACGCACCGGCGTACGCGGCCTACGCCGCCCACGCCTACGCCGCCCCGGCCTACGCCAAGGCCTACTTCTGAGCGCAGAAGGAGGCGCCTCGCCGACAGCCCCCGACGCCCGCCATCGACGCCGCCGCAGCCCCGCCGGCAGCACAGCCTGCCGCCGACCTCTCGACCTACGACCATTCATTAATTTATTCACACGCACGCTCACCGTCATCGACGCCATCCACATCTTTGTCACCGACACGACGACCCGAGTCAATAAAAATCTTTATTTAAAACATCAATTGCCACTTGCTTTATTGCTTTTGTCATCGTTGCCTCATCCTCACCAGATTCATCTCACAATCCACTCATCTCTTAACTTACGACTCTTTTAAGTATAATGCCATTTCTTTTCAATCCGGCCAATTCATAAATTAGTAAGTTCGTTAATTAAAGATTAATGTAACTTTGTCAAGAATTATCAGTATGATTATAAGATTGGCCAGTGAAATCATCGTATGCATTATTTATCATTTATTCAGAAAGAAACGTTATATACAATCGCGGTATATAAAGATTATGCAAAACTTTTCGAACTCTATTGTGATTTTGCTTAAAGCGGATTAAATATAATGCACTGCATAATGTACTCGTAATATAAGAATAAGTAAGAACATAAGTTAAAATTTTTAAAGAAGATATGAGAACCACATTAACGAGGAGCGACTAACTGGTTGTGTCTGTAGCCCATATAATGGTGAACACGACTAGACTTACCAAAGGCTTTTTATTGAATACTGTCTTCTCGATATTTCACGGAGCAGTAACCGCCTACACAACAGCTGTACTCTACGATCTTGCAACACTTACCTTTATTATAAACGTATGTTTCAATTTTTAATAGTATTAGCATGGTAAAAACGTTAAATAATCATGCTGCATGAATTATTATACATTTTTAATGACAATCTGATTTTAGAACTGAAGGCAAATATCGTCTGAATGCAATCTAAATGGATACAACTAAACTTGCTCGTTACCATTCAGTGAAAAAATGTGTTACAAAACAATCTGTGATAGACACGTCTTCTGAACTCTTATGTTATTAGAAATGGAGAAAAAAATCTGTGTTTATAGGATTCATAAGGAGTTATTGAACAATAAAGAGTGTATGTATTATATTTATTAATTAGATAAAGCAATATTATAATTGTATTTATTAAAAATTATAATAATATTTTTATTTATATTTTTATTATTTTTAATATTTGCTTAGTAGAAATTCAATGACTATTTATAGTTATTTTCTAGCTAAAATATTTAAAATAGGTATAATCATTTTTTGTATTTCTATTACAAACGTAATTTTTAATGTTTCATGTTTTAGCAAACGATAAAGTTTCATTACAATTTTAATTGCATTTGAAACAAATTTACTTCATAATTAAATTAAAAAATTTAGTAAATACGAATTTACTCGACTAATACGTTGATTATAAAAACTGATCATTTGCATGGTTATCTTCGCTAAAAAATAATCCAGTATAAATACTTTTCAGTGAAATGATTCTGGAAAAGACTATGGTTAGGCAAAAGCCTTATTGCAAATGAAGATGCTTCCCTTTTCGAAGTTGGCTTTACGAGTGATCGACGCAGCGCCTCAAGTTATATTACTGGAACGCACTTGGTTGGTATTTTTTGTCTTTACAGGGGCGCGTAGCTTACCATAACTGTCTCAACCAATCATAAATCTGCGGATTTTTGACGGTTGCGGTTCTTGTCCGATGCGTTCGTACGCTCCCGCGAAATAGACCCGACGCTGAATTTACAACCCCTTGCGCCTCAAATCCCACGCCGGGGGAGTATAGACTGGCTAACGTAGTACCGCACGCCGGCATCTTGAGCACCGGCCGCCCCAGGTTTATCGTCCGTCGGTATTTAAGCTATTGATATACGCGCGTTTCGTAAAAAAAGTCGACCTATTCATTGGAAGCGGTTGCCGCGTCTTTATAGCTCGCCGGTCGCTCAGCGATCGTTAGATGCCGATTAAATCTGCACCGTAGCGAACCCATTTCCTAATCTAATCTCCTGGTGATCTGACTTGACGCGCAACCCGTGGGCGCTCGATAGATTAAATCCCCGGGATAATTGATTGGTCAACTGATCGCTCGGGCCTCGGCCGCCCGTTGTTTATTTTTACAAGGCGGTTTTGTCCGCCGGTAGCGGGCCAAAGGAGCCGCGAGGCGCGCGCGCGTTAGCAGCCACGTCTCGCGGCCCGATAAAGCGCCCAGCTTCACTGAGGTGAGAGAAAAGCTCTTGGCGCTCGAAAGGCCCCGGCCTTTAACGAGACCCGCGCGCCCGCTCATATAATGCGCCAGCGGGCGCTGAAACGCGGGCGGCCTTGAACGATTTATTAAGCGGCCGGCTGTCCATTTTCCCCTCTTTTTTATGTAACAGAGCCTCGCGGCCACGCCTCGGATGAGCGCGCGCACCTACGACGCGCCTTTCTCCCGCGGGCCCCGCGGGGAGCCGTAAAGCACCGCCGGGCGGCCCGACTCCCGAGTCTAGGCCGAGGTTAGTGCTCTTGGGGGCCTTCGCCGCCTGCATCTCGGACGACTGCCCCCTCCGCGCGCGCCCGAGGGATCGCGGAGGACGCGCCTGCTAAATGGCAGACCGCCCCGCCGCGAATAATAACTTTGCTTCCGTTTTTTCGCACCGAGGGGCCGGGCGCTTGCTCGGCTTGCTCGTGTTGTACGTGCACGCGCGCGCCCAGGTATTGGCCCTCGGCTGCAAACAAATTGCGATATAAATATGTACGCGAGCCTGCATGGACCATTTTTTTTCGAGTCACCGGATCCGAATCCAGTTTTTTATTATCTGCTTATTGATACGGATATTTTTTAAATCGTCTGGAAACTTTATTGATTCTCTCTGCGCGTTTATTTGGCTGTCGGGAGGCAGACAAACCTCGAGACCAACACCTCGATCATATTACATCGAACGCTTAAGCGTTCCTTAAGATAATCCTCCGATATTTTTTACGATCATTATACGCCACGCATTCGATTAATCCAAATGGTTCTGCCACAGGTACACCCTCAACCCTCTTTCTTTCACTTTATAATTGAAATTATGAATGATAAAGTAGACACAAGCTGGCTCGACTTTTATTCCTGCTCAAGATCAAATGCCTTTGACAAGGTCGCACAAGTTTTTTTAAAAGACGCCTCGGTATATCTAAAAATTTATTAATCTGCTCAATTTTTTATATTTAATTATTTATTAAAAATGTGTCTTTTATTATGGTTATAATAATATGCTTTACTTTTATTAATACACCATAGTTCATTTTATAATGAAAGATATGCAATATATGAATTTTTGATATTGTAATAGTCCTTTTTCTAAAAGATCCATCGATCTATTTCAAACAAAGTCTACGCCAAACCTAAAATTTTCATAAATTTATTCTCTAAATTTTTTGGAGTGGAAATCCAGATAGTCACTCATGTAGATTAAAATTTACTCCAAAAATATTACAGAGTATAGGTCAGAATTAAATGGACGTATAGGATCACAATTGATCTCATTCAACTACATTTTTTATTGTTTTTTACTACAATATTTCAGTTTAATAACATTAATATATTTATTATTTATACAGGTATTTACGCAACAAATAAGGAATTAATACACTGTAACGCCTTGCCAAATTGATATTTCTTTCACTTGCATAGTCGATAATACAATCACAATTTTATTAATTTCTTCAACATTAAATTTATTAAGATGAAATATATATTACTGTGCTCTTTAATATTTAAATATTAAGTTTATGAAAAAAATATTATTATAGAATACGAAAAATTATTTGTTGACCAACTTTAAAGTTGGTTATAGAATCTTTGTGACTTTTTATTAATGTGTTAATTTATTTGTTTTTTATTAAATTATTAATTTTTGTACTGTGTACTTTAATATTGGCATTCTTTGACAAAATAAATATTTTCAGACGAGTTACTTTAGAAATATTGTAAAAAATGTATCTGACTTTAACGATACTAACAGTGAAATTATTGCATGTAAAAAAATCGTAAAATAAATCGTTTATTTTCACAGTGACCTTACCTTTGTACCGAGCTCTTGAATTATTTGCTTGTCAAGATGACTTTGAAAAATTCTACTCGAGTATAGTACGTGATACTTTTTACAGACTTCCGGATTGTATATCCATCTTGTAAAATCCAACCGGTGTAGTTATGACTTTAATAAAGAGACGGTGTGAATAGGGTCGTGACATGAATCGCCTCACTGATACTTTAACTCTTTGCTTTGCATAATTCAGAAGAATTATAGTCCTGAAGTTTGTTCGTCGCGAATTACTCTTACACGCAAGGAATGCGCACCCGGTTTTCACTTTCATTTCGGACAGCATACAACGAAGTACAGAGGGTCACATTACCGTCGCTCTTATAAGTTGTCACGAAAAACCAATGTGATATTCGTTCATGATTATAAAAATCATATTTAATTTAAATCAAAAAGAAACATCATGATACCGAAAATAAATTATTTTAACCTACAACTTCAGTTTCAAAAAGAATTTATTTTGTAAAAAATGCTATAGAGTTTTACATAATTTTTAAGTGTGTATGCATATCAGCCAGGTAAATGTTCATACAAACAAATATGATACAATTAGATATTGTAACACTACTATACTTTCAGTAAAATTATATCTTAACTTGTACAATTTCGTACACGATGTACAAAACTGCTGGGCACAACATTGTCTGTCCAAATTGAAGTTGTTTCTGACTTTTTTTTACCAATACGTGCGCTTAAATAGGTATTGGTGCCATAAGAGGCAATGCAAACATTGATCTGTAGAACCTCAATTTTTTTAGTTTTTTTAGGTTGCAAGGTAAGTAGTGTTTCATCATAATTTAATAATTAGCTTAAAACATTTAATCTACAATAATAAATGGACCTGTAGTAACATGTACTCAATTATTTTTCTTCAAATCGAGCAGAAAAAATTGCATGGTTAAGTGATCTTGAACAATGACGGAAATGAAGTCTAAATGATAAGAGATTAACAGATAAAGTTAATTACCTTGAATTAATACTTTAAGTTTAATATGTTAAATATAAAAGTTTAATATATAAAGATTAAGTTAATAAACATGATAAATTATTTATTCATTGCGATATATTATAATTGTACCATTAATTTTTTAGAATTAACACTCTTATGAAATACATGCCTTAATAATAGCAGTTGCCTTACTAAAGCATTGTTACGTTTCACCTATTCATTGTATGTGACACAGTTCAATGTACAGCATAGCTAATTCGAAATCGTGTTAGTTATTTCATAATATTTATATTTTAGTTACATAAGTTTGGTTTTGATCTAATTTCGAAAGACTGTTTAGTTACTTAAATACACTTTTTTTTTGTAGTTTGCAAATAAAGTTCTTTAAGTTTTAATTCCACATTCCTATTTTTAACTATATATATCCAGTTTTTGTAAAGGTACATGAATTTGCATTTCATTTGTGTAAGAATCTGATGTATTTTATTGTACCGTAAACAGTTTCTGTGGTAAGATTTATTACTCATGCACAAAAGTTCCAATCATGCGAAAAATTCACTGAGGCCGCTTGAAGCTGTCGACAGAAGAAATTAATTGCACATATTTTTCATAAATTGGTTCACCATGCGAGATCCGTAAGAGGACGAGTGCGACGGTCCCCCATCCCAGGGATCTGAGAAAGAGAACGAGAGAAAATATGGGAGCAATGACCCCGTGGTCGACGGCGCGCCTCAAGTGGAGGTTCTACTAGTCCTTAAAAAAGAGACTGCAAAGGATTGCGCCATTCAACGATGATCAATGTTGATGTCGTATTTGCATACCCACGATTATGTTCTAGATTTTTATCGGCATAACTGATTCCGTTTCCCAGCTTAAGAAAATTATTGAAATTAGTCGTGAGATATACCTTTTTTCCCAAGCCAATCAACTCATTGCATTACACGTGTCCAGACAAAAAAACAATAAATCTGGGCCGAGGAATGGCCTTCAACCGTTTTTTCTAATTCAAAGATAAAATGGAACTTAACGTGTACAGAATCGCCGTTGATATTTTTATCAATTGAATGGTCCAAAAAATTATGAAAGCGTTGACAGACCTATGCAGTCGTGTACATATTTATTACCCCTTAAGCAAGGGAATCGACACAACTGCTCGATACATACGAAGCGGTGCAGTAAAGTTGCACGCCCTACACGTCGACCGGTTTATTGTGACTTTATCCTCGTGCGTACAGACACGCCCCGTTCTCGAGCTAGTCGAGCTCGTCTCAACACGGCACATCTGCGGGAGCATCTCTTGCTTTTGCCCGACCATACAGCCGAGCTGCACCCCATGGCCCTGCCGATTTTACGAGTGGAGCGTGTAATTATACCGCGCAAGCCCCCTTAACGCCCCACCTCTTCACCATAGGAATTCGGTACGTAATCGCGGGGTACCAAAGGTGAAGTTCGGTACGCTCGTTTGCATAATCCGTAGGTACTTCGGACGCACGGGTCTTTCGGTGAAAGTCCCGGGCGGCACGCGGGAAGGGAGTCGAACGCACTTAGGGCGTTTACGCAATTCGCGGGGGGAGTCGAACGGCGAAAAATTTGCGTTACGTGGCCACTGCGGCGCCCGGTTCCCGGGGCAGATGAGTTTTCAGCCCCGTATAAATAACCGCAGTGGAGGCGAGGTGCGCGTGCAGTGCTTGCTCCGAACCTGTTGGGGACGCACGCATCGCACATCGAGACGAGGGTCCCGCCAGAATGATCCAGGTAAGAGTGAAAACTGTCCGCAAAGGCTACGGAAAGCCATGAGGGCATTATGGGTAGACAGTTACGTCAGACGGCTTCTGTAGTTTGGCGCTTGAGAGAAAAGCTTCCGAGTGTGTAAGCGCACGCTCTTACCTAATCGAAGCGTGTTTAGAACTCCTAGATCTTTTTAGTGCATATCAATGCTACTTCATTTATCTATGAATTTTATATTACTTTTTTTATTACTTGAAAATGCTTTTTATTTCAAGAAGTATGTATAAAGGTATATTAGATCATTTATAATTATTATCTTATATATAGACATATACTTAGCATGTGACTAATGCAATATGCAATAAAGCATTAGTCGATGTCGGTTTTTACTTGCACAAACTCAAATCAGCACATTTTTTATGATATACATAGTTAATTATCGTATTTTCATGTTATCAGAAATACTTTTCAATTTTCACATTAACCTTTTAACCAATATTTACATTAATTTTGCTTTATATTTCAGTACTTGTTGTTTGCCAGCTTTTTGGCTACCGCTAACTCCGGCTTTCTTCATTATCATGCGGGATTTCGTTTACAACATAAGCCGAAGTACAACTTTTTTTACAAAGTAAACGATGCTCACACCGGTGACATTAAAGACCAAAAGGAATTTCGAAATGGTGACTTAGTGCACGGTCATTATTCTCTCTTGGAGCCCGATGGTTCCAAGAGAGTAGTTAAGTATTCTGCTGATAAGCAAAGAGGTTTTAATGCCATTGTCCACAAGGAACTTGGCTACAACAATTTGGTATACCATGATGCATTTAATAAGCAATTGCTTCCAATACAACAGCTACCCCCGGCTATTCAATCATTACCAGTCACATCCGAATATCCGCCAACTACAGTTCAGTTACTACCAACCGAAAGTTCACATCTACCATTTGCTCAACAACTACCGATTCAACAACTGCCATTACCACAACTACCGATTCAACAATTGCCACTTCAACAAATACCGATTCAACAGCTACCAATTCAACATATACCAATTCAACATCTACCAATTCAACATCTGCAAACCCCAATTCAACATATCCCGGCTACTTTTCAATTGAAGCCACCAAAGGTTCAGCCATGTCAGTTAGAACAACAAATTTCTAGTACTCCTCAACCTCCGGTTCTCTTCTCTCAGTTCGAAAGTTCTCCTCAATACAGCAGCTCTGATCTGCCACCACCTTTGTTATCAGCAGTAGAGATCGATAAATTGACCTTTCCCAAGGAAGATTTTTCATCTCAAAGTTATGTTGATAACTCACAATTTAAAAAATACGATAACCAAGCTTTGTCAGGTGCCAGTTTAGAACAGAGCTTTCAGAATAATTTGTGGAAACAAAATTTGCACGATTCTCAATCAAACTTCGAACAAGCTTTCCAGAACTGTTCTCACACAAATAACGAGCAAGCTATTAAAATTGATGAATATGATAAACAGCATTCGCAGTTCAATTTTGATCAACATTCTCAAGGGCATTCTCATACAACCCAATTCAAGATTGACCACGTTCAACCCATTAAGTATCAAGAGCATCAAGGTGGACAAAATAGTTATGCTCATTCCGAATTTAAAATTGAACAACATTACCAACCAAATTATAAATATCAACCAATTCAATTGCAAAAGTTTGATCAAAGCTATGTAACGCCTCAACCGTTCCAGGTGCAACAGCTTGAATATAAGTACGAACCCCAACCAATTCAAATACAACAGCCAGAGTATACGTACGAGCACCAGCCAATTCAGTTTCAACAGTTGGAACCGATTCAGCAGAACTTTGAAAATTTCGAAAGTCACTCGTTATCCGATTATCAACAACAATATAAGGAATCCAATCTTGAATCTAGTCAACAAGCAATCAAGGAGCTGAAATACAATGGAAATCATCATGCTGGTGCCAGTAGTAGCAGCAGTAGTAGTAGCAGTTCATCTAGTAGCGCAGCTTCTAATGGTGGTTACAGTTACGAAAAACCCACTGTGAAATTCGAATTGCCTATAACGGCTTAAGTTTTTCAAGCGTATGCAACTTTCAAATCGATATAAAGTTTGTATGCTTGAGAAGCTTCACAATCTATCGTAAATAAGAATTGTTATCACGACTGAAATTTATACTTTTTAAGATTAGATTATGTCATATTATGTTATGTAGATGTTTGTTATTAAGCTATAATTTCTTAGACCATACGAGAAATGCCATATTACATTAAACTGTAAATATATATATATATACAATCTGTGTATCTAGAACTTATTCGTATAGTACATAAAAATGAGTAACATTGGTACATTATACTCATTATATTTTATTTTGAATAAAAATTAAACCTAACGTATATCTCCAATTTAAAATAAATATACTTACATGAAATTATAATAAAGATAAGCATTCAAGATCTTATTGAAAATTATTATTAATTATTGTCAGTTATTGAAAATCTAGATATCCAAGCAATAACAATAAGATTTGTGATAAAAACAAAAAATAATAATAAATTGCATTTATAATATTAATAAGATAACGTAATGACTTATTTAGAAGACATTTTGCACAGTAAAATATATTGTATTTTATGTGTGTGATCTATATTTTTAAACCACAACTTATTGAAAACAAAACACTAAGGCATACATACTGCCTTTAAAATGTAAGTTGAAATAAATATGTTAATGTATAAAAAATTGTTAAATTATTTATGTAGAAATATCCTTCTGGTTCATCTTACCTTACGTCCTTAACAAATAGGTTATTTTTAAGGTAATTTTGTTTACGATTTATGTAAGAAATAGAGATTTAATTACTTTAGAATCAATAAAAGCAAGATTAAAATGTATAAAAAAATGTTATCTGTTTATTAATATTTATGATAATGAAATAATATCATTTTGACTCTTTATTTTAAAATATAAAAAATGATAATTCTGGCATACTTGTATTTGCTTAATATTTATGAAAGAATCAACTTAAAATTTTTCAAAATTCGTAATCACTGTAAACATAGTCATCGACACTGTAAATAATGTTCGGTTTATAAATACTTTTAAACCGTTCTATAAAAAATATTTTTTAATGGTCTTAATTTACAAAATTAATTATTTATTATAAATATGTTAAAGATACCATTTTTTAATTGTAATTAAAATCTTGATTGATTTGAAATCTAATTTTTTAAAAAACATGAATATGAGTTTGTTTTATATCTCATTAGAATTATAGACTGCCATAGAAAGGTAATATTAACTTGTTATTAATGTTAATTAATATTTTATAATTATTAGATTCTTGAATTTTCTTTTACTAATTAATTACTATAATTATTGAAAAATTGTATGTGTTAATAGATATAAGTTGTGTATTATATTTTTGGTTCTATATAATATAGAAAAGATAATAAAATATAAAAGTCCTTATTTTTCCTATCTTTTACAATAGCTTTATTATTAGTAAATAGATATAAATCTGAAGTATACTAAAATAAAAATTATAGCATTGATTTAGATAAAGTATTATTTACATATACATATTAGTTAAAGTATTATAATGAAAAAAGGAATTTTACTTAATATTATTTAATAAACTGAGTAGCAATGACGAAAAACGAAATATGTTAATTCGATGTTGCGCTTATGTATTAACGTTCTTGCTAAGGTAAGGTTATGTTATCAAGAGTTTATTTCTGTTGTTGAAACTATGTTAATCAATATTTAGTCTTACGTATTCAGACGAGTATTATCACCGAATAACGAACATTTCGATAGATTTTAGAAAAATTGCATGATTCTGTAAGAAATAAAGATAATTACATAATTCTTATTTCATTATTTTTATATATCACGATGGATGAAAGTTTCGTGATTACCAATAATATAATGTGTTTACCATATATTATTAAATAGAATATGAATATATAAATATATACCCTACATATCTTTAAGGTATCAATTTAAGTTTTTAATTTGTAATATTTAAATAATTGTCTAAATATATTTGAAGTTTCAAATTTTTAAAGAAATTTTTTCATGTCTCGAGTATGTTTTGAGAAGTAATCAATTAGTAAACAACAAGTAGTTATTAGTATCGATACCAAATAAGAAATAAAAATTTATTTAAAAAATAATCGTGTGTTATTACCTTTCATGTCTTCTTCCAATAATGTGACGTAAATGATTCTTATCCTATTACCTAAGGAAAAGCCAAAATGTTCGGTAAGGAATAAGGTCGTAAAGGCTATACGATAGGTAAAGTACGTTGCGTTTGCTTGATAGGAGTGGGGCTTTTCTTTCCTTCCTTTTTTACTGGCTATGACTAAGTTCGGACTAAATGGTAGATCCCTGCTGGGAATGAATGGACCACTTGCGAAAGGTTTTTGGGTATGTTCATTACGAGTTACACACCGTTAGTATATAAACCCTAAGCATCGACTGAAGCAGCATCAGTTTCGTTTCTAACGTACAGACGCACAGATAAAAATGGCATTTAAGGTAAGTTTAAACGAATCTCCATTATATCTATACAAATAGTATTTTATTTAATTTTATTATTTGCTAAATATTGAAAATTTTGATAAAAATTATGTGTTGCTGAGCAATGTATATCAAAATCTGTTAATATACTAATAACTATAAATATTTTTAAGAAATAAATTAAATAACAACTAGAATCTATAATTATATTTGTGATCGATTCTATTGAAAAATAATATAATTTTTAAAAAATTTATAGTGAACTCAAAATATAATCTCATGCTATTATGTTACAGTTCGTACTTTTCGCTGCCTTCGCGGCTTGTGCCAACGCTGGCTTAATCCACCACGCCCCGATAGCATATACTGCTGCCATCGCTCCAGTGGCCTATCATACTAAAGTCATCCAGCCAGAACCATACGATGCGCATCCCCAATACAAATACGCATATGACGTACACGATCCCCATACCGGTGACATCAAGAGCCAACATGAAACTCGTGATGGTGACGTAGTGAAGGGTAGCTACTCTCTCGTAGAGGCTGACGGTAGCAAGCGCACTGTCCACTACACCGCTGACCACCACAATGGTTTCAACGCCGTCGTCTCCAAGGAGCCACTCCACCACGTCGCCCCAGCTGTCGCTTACCACGCTGCCCCAGCTGTGGCATACCACGCTGCACCCGCTCACTACGAACCCGCACCCATCATCTACAGCGGCGTCCACAACTACCATCACTAAGCGATTGATCTCAATTTAATATCAAACACATCATAATGATGTGTTCTAGTATACCGCGTTTGCACAAATTTGTAAATATGGAGAATAGAACAAGAATGGATATAGTTTGCTTTATTAGTTACCTACTTGTACATTTATTTTGAAAAACACTGTCATGACACATGTTTTGTAATAGTAAATAAATCATGCTTTGCACACTGTCATAAAACTATATTGTGTTCAGTCTTTTTATTAACTATTATCTGTTTCTTCGTAAAATTTTGTGATTTGATATTTCTTAATATATGTTTCATTCAAGATTGACTACATCATACATTGACTTCAAATAAATGATTGGTTCATCGATTACATAAAAATATTATATAAATCTTATTGCAGGTTAGGTAACGATTTTCCAATCGATTTTCATATATTATTTTAATTTGATAATTTTGAAATTATATGGAAAAACCATTTGAACTTTCCAAATAATCATAAATGGGTATCGGATTTGAGATAAATATTATAAGGTTAAATAATTCTTTCACTTTTTGCAACAAAATTGGATGTCTTCTTTTTAATCTATGATATATGATTACATCTTCTATTACAATAAGTTACGTGTGGGTCCAATTTCTTTTTTCATTATGGAAGACAATGAAGTTAATAAACTTCACAGACAATAATGAAAACTAATTGTTAATGACAAATCTAATCTCTTTATTAAGTCATAATTATACGTCTTTAAAAAGTTCGAGAAAAAGTTATAGATTTTATGAATCAATTATGTAAGCTGATCGAAAAAGATGATTTGATTGTAAATAGTCTAAATTATTCTAAATATCTAGTCTGTTTATTTTATTATCAATACTTATTTTCTTTATTATGGTATAGCTTATTCCTCATTTATTCTAAAGAACTGATTATATTCTAAACAAAAAAAACTATTGAGCTAATTTTTAAGCTTGGCATTCGCTTCACATCTAATATTCTAAATCTAATGTTCAACACAGTATATACTTCAATATATGTAAATAAGTTTCTATATTTACTCGTACATTTTCGCGATTTCTCGATCGCAGAGATATACGTTTATGAAGTATATGAAAAATATAACAATACTTTCCATGAATAAGTTATAAAATATAGATTTTAAAAGTACTGTTTACGTATTTCTAAAATAGAATCGAGAATAGAATATCAAAATCAACATATTTTATTGACTGAGATTGGCGAAAAATATATTTTTAACTTAGAAATATTTTTACTTCCGGGCTACTATATTATTCTATTCGATACTCCTTTTAATTATTAAATTATCTTTTCCACAGGTAATTATAATAATAAAATATTCAATAATGATATACAAATTAATAAAATAATTTTTATTGAAAATAATCATTAATTATCCATACAAATATATTTCAGTAATATTCGAAGATTCAATTAGAATGAATTGATTTTGCAAAAAACGATTATGTTTGTGTACGTTTCATTTAGAGTAGCTTATATAATATAATATTCTTATGAAAGGTATATTAAAACTGAAGCTAAATCAGTAGAATTGTGAACATAGCATATATATAAGCATAAAGCAATACATTCTGGTGCATCGTGGTTTATAAATTGTAACTAGGAATAGAAATTAAGTGATTGCAATCAAACACGCATATATATATATGAGTTAAGTGAAACATTTCAAAAAATGCATACATTTTTGCAGCTATATATTGTTGTTGTTTTTTTATAAATTCTAAATTTCTTGTAACTTGTATATATTTGTAGTTACTGTCATCTATCAGTATAAACGGTTTTTTTTAAATAAAAATATTTTAGATTTGTATATTTCATTACAGATAGTCTTATATAAAGATTATAGCAAAAATTAAAAGACTATACATAATTTATTATACATACATTTAATAATTGAAAAAACAATTGACGCCATAAAAATTAAAGACTTTTTCTTAAATTTATTCATTTACTGAAAAAATAGTTGTTATTGTCATTGGCAAGTATAGTTAAAACACTGAAATTGTTCTTCAGATTTTTCTTAATTTTGGTCACAATACATTCATTACTTATATGCAGTACATAAAGTTATTTTTTATCATTTTAGTATTGTGTAATATTTTATTTATCACATAATATTCATTAACTCATATAATCGATATTTATGTATATAATGATATAGAATAAGTTATTTTAGTAATGATAAGTAATTATGACAAAAGATGTATACATGAAAAGTGCACCAAAAATTAGTTTTAATTAATGCAATCAAATGCACATCTTATTATGCCAACTCACAGTTTTATTCATCGGAATTATAGATTATCTTTGTAAATAGCTATTAAAACTGTAGATGTATAAAAAAATTTATATGTTTTTAGCTTTGATAATTGCAAAAATAAAAATAAATTAATAAATAGTAATATGATAAAATAAGTTTTTTTTATTTTTTCTAAAAAGGTATATAATCTCATATTCAAAATTAATAAATCTGCAGGCGTTTCACGTTGATTCTTAGCTAAACCTTTGAATAGGTAATACAATTGATTTGAAACAATAAATGAAAATTTTCATCTTGTTAAACCAGTCTCTTTACTTTTCAAGCATTCTGCAGAAATATTATATATTGTAAAACCAGATTATTATTTATTTACGTAACCAGATCAATACTGTTTTTTTCGCCATCACAATATGATTTAAATTTAATGTTTATATCTTTAATTGTGATCTATTAAGACAAAAGAATAAAAGGAGAATTAAAAGACAAGAAGTCAAAAGCTTATAGTTTTATAAAAGTACTATATTTTTGTTCGGACTGTCAATTTCATCCAAATATTTAGTACAACTATTGAAAACTTTGAAAACAGCACAAATTGTAATTATATCAAACTATTTCTCGCGATATTTACAAAATATCTAACAATACTATATACATGCATACAACATTATAACGGGATGATTAACATTTTGAAGTTCAACTATTTAATGGTGGTAAGCGAACTGAGAGTAGCTAAGTGGTGCTTGGTGTTCATATTCAGCAGAATGAGCATAAGAAATGGTTTCAGCAGCTGGGGCAGCATAATAAGCTTGAGCGGGCTCAGCACGGTAAACTTTGGCGGGCTCGGTACGGTAAACTTGGGTTGATGCAGCTTGGTATGCTACAGCGGGTGCTGTTTCAGTGTGGTAGGATACGGTGGGGGCAGCGTGGTAAGCTACAGCCGGGGCGACGTGGTGGAGTGGCTCCTTGGAGACGACGGCGTTGAAACCGTTGTGGTCATCGGCGGTGTAGTGGACTGTGCGCTTGGTGCCGTCAGCCTCTACGAGGGAGTAGCTACCCTGGACGATGTCACCGTCACGGCTTTCTTGTTGGCTCTTGATGTCACCGGTGTGGGGATCTTGCACATCGTAGGAGTATTTGTACTGAGGGTGAGCATCGTATGGTTCTGGCTCAATGACTTTAGTGTGGTATGCTACTGGAGCAATTTCTTGAGCTTGGTAGGCCAGGGGCAAGACGCCGGCGTTGGCGACAGCCACCAAAGCGCTGAGGAAGACGAACTAAAAATAAAGCAAAATATTCAGAATTATTGGGATATAAAGTGTTTTTTCTCTAGAAAAAAATATAGTTTCTAGAATAGTTAGAATTCTATTTTAGCAATAATAATTTAATGACGTATGTACCTGACTTTATACCCAACATATTTGCTAGAAGAGCAAGACAAAAGGCGGGGAATAATATGAGAAATGGACAAAGTCGATAGATTAAAAAAAAAATTCAATAAATTCCCTTACATCTTAGTTGCTCTAATTCTGACAATAACACGTAGTTGCCTTAAATACTTCGAGTAATAATTATTAATAATATTTAATAATTCTGGAATACCCTCACATAACTATGCATTAAAATGCACACCTACAGTAAAATCTGCTTAGTTTGGTCACACCAACTCTATATATTTATCTCTATTTATCACATTTAGATAGATTCCAAGTGTACTAATTGGGATTTTTTTACAAAACAGTTAGTTTTTGCTTAATGAGAAATAAAAACTTAAAAACTGATTTAGTTTATAAATTTTACCAAAAGGGAACCAATTTAAACTTCTATCATATTAACTATGATTAAAATTTGACTCTCTTTGAAGTCAAATGCATTTTATGATACCTACCTTGAATGCCATCTTGAATGTCTGTCTGTATGTCGGTTTGGACTGAGACTGATGCAGCTTCGGTTGAAGCTTAGAGTTTATATACCATCAGGGCTCAACTGGGAGGTGTATACTCAAAATTCTTTCGCAATTGGCCCACACGTTTCTCGGCGCAAACCTATCGCTTAGTCCAAGAAATGAAAGCGAAAGGAAAAATAAAAAAATAAGCGTAGAAAAGGTCAAAAATTAAACTTCATTGACAAGATTTAGATTTGTTAGTATTCTTATGAATGTGTATTTTGCATTAACATTCGAAAGTATTGATTTACTTAATTCATATGTACTAATATAATTCTGCAATCATGTCAATTGTAAAAAAATAATAAGATATAGTTAACATACACTAATTTTTAATAATCAATGTTGTTATACTAAATGATTTCTTAATTAACATAGTTTTTATCTGATATAAGTGTATAGCTAGCATTCGTAAAACATCTGCACTTTTTAAACAGGGTGCATTTATATGTTTCTCTTTCGGGAAAAATGCATTGTACGTAACGCAAGGCCTTGAAATACATAAAAAAGATCATATTGCGAGGTAAAATTATTCAGGCTTCTGGTAAAGATTCACCCGAAACATTATAATTTTTAGAGTGCTGTACTGCTCTGTAATTATTGCTACACTTCTCAAGGTCTTTTAACTGCTACAAATTTAAACGTAAATTTTATGTGGGCGTTACAAATGTAAAAGGTTGTTATTAGTAATTCAGCTAAAGTTCAATTTTACATACCTATAAAGCTTAATCGTATATTCTATTGAATTAACTGAAAATTTTTTTTCTAGTTTTATTTCGCTTAAATAAGTATTTACATCAAATTTCTAAAACCCATGCTGATTTATTAATTAATTCAAATTTTATAGAATTTCAGATTTAAACCTTGAACCTCATTTGTAATAAATTTTCGTAATACTAAAATGTCATTCGCATAAATTAATCAACCTTTTACTTTAATACGGAGATATGTTGAATAGGCAATAAAAAAGCCAATTAATGATTTTCTAAATATAATTATTTTCTGATCATGAAAATTGTTGTATTTCTATTTTTTCATAACAATTTTGATTCTTTAAATACAATCTGTTTTAAAAATAATGTTTATATTTTGGTTACTATTTGATATGCACTAGTATGAATTTTGTTTTTTAAGTACATGCAAGCACAACGGTATGGCTATAAAATGTATGGAAAATGAAATATAATTAGAAAAAAATTTAAGAGTATTGAAATTGTATTTTTTGCATATCATGTTTGCTACGCTTATTGTTACTTACTTATTTAAATAATTAATAAATTCTGATAAATCAATAAGAAATTATAGGAAAATTTATTGGTTAGAACAAGGTGTTTTATGCGATTGTGCAGTTCTTGTAACCGCAGCAATTTTAATATCTGTTGTACTTTTCTATGTTCTGGAAATTTTCTTCTCAAAAGTCTTTAACTCTGTGTTTTTATAAGCGCATAAGATTTCAGAAAGCCTAAAGCATTGTTCATGCATCAAACTAATATTTATAATTAACATCTGTGATATTTATTTTAATCTGTAACTCACTGATCTGTCTATGATTTTTATTAAATAACGATAAAGCATCGTTAACATTTATTTGAAATGTATGTAGGTTCGAGAAAAGAGAGATTATGGATTATTCATACGTTCGGCTAAAACAAAGGTAAATTAAATCAATCTAATTAATGTGAAGGAATAATGATCACATAGTTACAAAAAATTTCGCACAACATTTCTCTGTAATTTACTGTCTAACGTTTAATAGAAATTTTATTTAAAAATAGTTTTAATATTCAATTTCAATTTTTACAAAAAGTTATATTCAAACTAAATATCATTTAGATCATAAAAAGACTTTCTATAATTTTAAAATAATCTTTATTGTAGACAAATAATTTACTAATATATGCTATGGTTCCATTAAATTAGAACATTGATTATGTTTATGCCTTATAGAAAACTGAGTAGAACAGAATAGAATAATAAATAAGGTATATGCATTTTTTTTAAATCAAATATAAATAAGGGGTGAATATTTTATAAAACCTTTATTATATATAATGTTTATTTTGAGTACATTGTTTGTATTTAAAACATTTTGACATAATAAACATAATAAGGAAAAGTAAGAAGTAGTGATGACACGTAGGATATAATGACTTAAACTAATGAAATTAGAAAAAACCGAATAAATTAATTATGTATGTAATCTTTTTTTAAATTAATTAAGAATTTAATTTAATGTTATTGTAGTTCATATAATTAAAAGTAATTTAAAGGGAGTGTAAAAAATAATTTATCATTTTTTAACAAATAATTCTACTATCTTTGCTAATGATGTTCTTATATAGTTTTTAAAAAATCAATTATAATTTTAAAGTGAAAGGTAAGTCAAAGAAGGATAATTAGAAGTAAAATAAATAATGCATATAATATTTTTTGAAATAATAAAGTTACTATTTATTGTATCAAAAAAGCAAATAACATTTGCTTTTAGACAAGTCAAAGAACATAAAAACGACAATATTCTCAGTCAACATTTGCATTGAATTAATTCTATTTAGAAAATTCAAATGCCACAAGCACACAGTTTAACGCTGTACAATGGATTCGCAAATTTCATATTTAATGATGGTATTCATAAGCGAAGGGTTGTTCATGACGTTCATAGTGTACAGATGGAGCGGCATAATAAGCCTGGGCTGGGGCAGCCTGGTATGCTACAGCTGGTGCTGTTTCAGCGTGGTAGGTTACGGTGGGGGCAGCGTGGTAAGCTACAGCCGGGGCGACGTGGTGGAGTGGCTCCTTGGAGACGACGGCGTTGAAACCGTTGTGGTCATCGGCGGTGTAGTGGACTGTGCGCTTGGTTCCGTCAGCCTCTACGAGGGAGTAGCTGCCCTGGACGATGTCACCGTCACGGCTTTCTTGTTGGCTCTTGATGTCACCGGTGTGGGGATCTTGTACATCGTAGGAGTATTTGTACTGAGGATGAGCATCGTATGGTTCTGGCTCAATGACTTTAGTGTGGTATGCTACTGGAGCAATTTCTTGGGCTTGGTAGGCCAGGGGCAAGACGCCGGCGTTGGCGACAGCCACCAAGGCGCTGAGGAAGACGAACTGAAAGGAAATAGCATTTAGTATACAGTTTTTTTATTAAATAATTTTTTTGCATTATATGTCCGAGTGTTACTCGAGATCTATCAGTTTATTTGCAAAACAAATTGAAAATATTTTATTTAACACTGTAGATTAGAAAAATTTCACTGACACTCGCGAACCGAACCATACCGAACTGAACCGAATCAAAAGGAAACTCACCTTGAATGCCATGTCTGACTGTGTATCGTTCAGGTCTGAGACTGATGCTGCTGTGGTCCAAGCTTCGACTTTATATACTACCAGAGGTTGGTTCCCGGCGCATACTCCCGAAATTCTTTCACAACTGGGCTCACACGCTGGGCTCATGGGAGAGCGAGAGAACGGCGAAAAAAAATAAAGAGGAAGGAGAGAAAAAGTTTCCCGCCCGCCTCGTCGTTCCGCTCCTTGATCGGCCCACTATTTACACACGCGGTCATGCGCGAGATGCTCATTGTATACTGCTAATGGGCCGACAGACCGGTTACTGCTAGTGCACCTCCTTAATGAGACACCTCGATTCTGTAGCATTGACAAACTCTGCATTTCGATCACTTGAACAATTACTGCACTTGATTATTGCAATTATTGAAAGTACTAAACGTAATATTTTCCAATATTGAATTTATGAAAATGAATATGAAAAACGAATTATACATTTTCTCTAAATTTTAAATTTTAATTTATTATCAAGGTTATAGATTAGTACATTAGTACCTCTCCAATTAAGCCACTTTGAGAAATAATCATTTCTTTTATAATTATATGAGTTCATTTTATGTAATGTGAGAATCTATAAATGAATTGAGATTATAACATATAGCTCGTGTTTCATATTTATAGGCACATTTTTGTGAGAAATCATTCTTGAATAATCTTCTGTAAATGTGCAGCAAAATCAAATATTATAAGAAGTTTTGGCATACTTTTGGGTAATCTGCGGAAAACTTGTTAAATCAATGATATTCCTGTACTCTACATTAAAAAACTAAACTTATTCACAAAATTCATAAAATTATATACTTAATTTTATAGTTATTCATAGATTAATAAAATTTTATTTAATAAGCCAAATAAGTAATAATTTTAAAATACAACTTGAAAGTTTTTATGATTTGAGAATTAGTTTTATTCAAAATCGTAATAAACCATAATATGATAAAAGACCATACTATCTTTGATGTATTCGGGCACGTAAATTTCTTTTTAATTCTTTTAGATAATATCATATTAATTTTTTCATATTCAGTTAGTGACATTTAATACTGTTGAATCAAATAATCATCCAATGTCATACGTAATCGAGTAAATAAGATTTTATTTTACAAATGCGTAACTGAGGATTGTAAATATTTATTTTAAATTGAAATTACATGCATACTTCATCACAGAGGATTGAAACATACCCACTAGCAATCGACGATTCAATAATAAATATTTACATACTTCGATCGAATGTCAATTTGTGCGAATTCAGAGTTATTTTGCCGCCTTATCTTTGAATTTTAAATTTTAATGCATATCTATTTTAAATAATATAGCTATGTACACAAAAGATGAAAAATTATTCGCAAAATAATTATATTATTAGATTTTAAAGTTGTGTACGCAAATATATCATCAAACTTTAAAGGAATTCATGCATTCAAGGACGTAAGCGTTACGGCTGTTTAATCCGCGTAGTGACTACTTGCGAATCACCGGGCTTTGCACTAGTGGTAAGCGTTCTGTTTGATCAGACGTGTGGTATCTAGTCGAATTTCCACACGCGTTTCCCAAGCGCTCGCGTAACTGGATTTTCCGTTATTAATCTGGCCAAGCGTGCATTGCATGGCTACAGTATGCGACAGATCCGGTGAGATCTAGATCGTCAGCGTTAATATATTCCTCGAAGTGAAATTCGTTTTTGTCACTGGTCCAGCGACACCCGCAGACTCTGTTTGACCTGCCCAAAGTTGGCTGGTCACGCGTGAAAGCCCGCGGTGCATCGACACTCGTGGGGCCGCGCTACTTTCCCAGCCTCTTTCATTTACACGCGTCGTTCTGCGTGGCGTGCGGAGAATCGCGCTTATCTCTCTGACGCCCTGAGTATAATGTTCTCGCGCGGATGACAAATGGCCATGCGTGCGCGGCTCGCGGCGTCTCAATCGGCGGAACAGTAACGCCGCGGAACCGGTGGGGTGCGAGTCTCCGGCCCAGGACAATGGCCGGCCCCGGAAGAAAAATGCCTGCTTCTCGGCTCGCGCTGATTTACGGAGGCAGTTAGGCTCGGGCGGAAAGGAGCCGCCATGGCGCGCTTGTACCGGTCCCCTCGGGCGACCGGAGATTTAGTGGGCGCACGCGCGCCGCCGCGCCAGTAAATCTCCTCGCCGGACTCCCGTAAATTATCGCCGTTATATAAATAAACGGCTCGCTCGGCATTGACGGTGCGCTGTCCGTCAATCGTTAACGACAGCCGATCGTCGTTGCACGCGGCAGCTTCATCGGTATGTAATCGAAATCGGTAGGACGTTCAATTCTATCGGTTTAGATTAGTATTCGAAGTGACTGGTAGCCGTAACAGATACAAACCCTCGAAAATTTTAATGGGTACACGCATTTCATGGGGAACGCGTTGTCGGCCGCAACAGGTCGCGTGGCACGCGTATTCGCATTTAGTGTACATTTTTTAAGTTTTTTTGCCCAATTATCGTACTTGCCATTTTCCCAAATTGAGCGATAAACGCGATGCGACGTTTCAAGTGAACTGTGCTAATCGACAGTAAGCACGACATCTCGCGAATCTGAGTGCGCTCTCATTAGGAAAGCAATCGGCGTAGTCGAAGGTCGTCGTCGCGATACGTAATCGAACACATTGTGTACTTTCGTAAGCCTACAGTGCGTCGTAATGCCAGTTCTTGCACCATACAGTGTATGGGCCAGTAACGAACATAAAAAGTACGCGCGATTTTTTGGACTTTTTGGAAGGTTTAATGGGATATTTATTTAAATGGATTCGAGTAAACAGTGGACAACTGTAAATACAGAAAATATATTGAGTTCTATACCTACAAATTATATAATGATTATTATTAGATATTAAAAAGCTTTTTTATATACCTGAGTTAATTTTTGTAATTCAATTTAGTAAAATTGTATATATATGATTAATGAAGGGTGAAATTTATTGATTTTAAAAAAATTGTAAACTATATTATATTTATACATTACTTCAAGGTTAGACTTAGTATGGTACTGTACTTGAGTTAACGATCATGTCTGATTTTATGATTATTGGTATTGCATGGTGCGTTTCTCTAAGTTCATAGAAATGTATTAATATTCGATGTAGAAAGTATACAAATAGAATATAATTTAATGGGATATACGAGTATTTTTGTAAAGCCTTGACCGTCGGTACGTACTGTTAATGTGCTTAATGCCACTACGAAGGACATTATGAAACATTCTGGCTACGTATCAAGTGCATTCTGCAGAGAAAGTGTGCGAGGAATTAAATTTAACCTTAACATTTCAAGATTAAATTCTAATGAACATGTTATATATTAGTTGAATTTGGGATTTTACGAGTGTTAT
Source organism: Sycophaga agraensis (assembly GCA_018906755.1). Lineage (NCBI taxonomy): Eukaryota > Metazoa > Arthropoda > Insecta > Hymenoptera > Pteromalidae > Sycophaga > Sycophaga agraensis. The sequence continues at coordinate 1,004,821 of JACCIE010000017.1, read as the reverse complement.
TTATATAAAATAAAAATTTTTATTTATATAAAAGTAATTTCTTCTAATAAGATATGACTATAATATTAGGAATTTCAAATTTCGGATAATTAATTTTTAATGCAGATATAATCGTTAAATATATTACAAGAGGATGTATTGTAAAATAAACTCTTATTAATATCGTAACAAAATATATTTATATAATATATAAATATATATTTTGTTAAGTACAAGTCGTTCAAAAAAGTTTTAAATAATATAAAAAAATCTCGCACCCTCATAATTGAAATTCTACGTTAAAAGTAAGTAAGTCTTTTATGTTACAAGTAATAAAAGTATTTAAATAATCTAAAAATAATCCAGTTAGATTATGGTAGATTACACTCTTAAAATATATATTCTTAAAATTGACTTCTACTTATGTACGCAATATGAAATAAAATGACCTTTCTAAATTTTGATATCCTGATAGACAATTAACTGAATTTGGAGGTTAACGTGTTAATCAAATGGAGCCTTGAATCAATAAAATGAATCGTTAAAATGAATCTATAAATTCAATAAAAATGATCGGATATGATTACCATATGTTGTAACAAGCAGCAAGTAAATGTCTCAGTTTTTGTACTTAAAATTTTTATTTTATTAGAAATAGGAGGTCAATGAGTGATACTTCCTCTAAATAAATTTAATAACATGATAATTAGCTAAAAATCTTTTGTGAGTTCTATATATACATTGAAGTCTTAAGTGATATTGTTTTGATACCAAATCTTAATTATATATTTATATCTATTTTATTATATCTATTTATAAGCAAATGCAAACATCTTGATTTAAAATAAAAAGTGATTCTTCTATTTTTATTTTGATCGCTACAAACTTATTAAAATCTATGCTAATAATATTCCAAAATATAATAAAAAGATATAAAAATATGAAAGCAAGAAATTTTAAAAAATTAGAATGCTGCAGTTGAATTTGTGCATACTCAAACAAACCAATGGCTATGTAAGGCAAACGATAATTTCTTTTTACACTTTTGGTGATATCTACTATATTTTTTTATATTTTGAATATTTTTATGATTTAATTTAAATTTTATTAATAAATTTAAATGTATTATTTATTAATTTGTTTGATATTGGGACAATAAAATGATATAATACATTCCATAGCTACAGCGATAATAAAAAAGGATACTTTAAAAGTATGTTTGATCAAAAATTTTATTTTACTTGTAATGATAGAAACTCAATAATATTTATTAAATATTGTTTAGTAGAATTTTTTAAAAAAAATTTTGTGCTGCAGTATATATAATTGTTCTTAAAATTTTATTTTTGACATTGACTACAAGTTAAATTGATAAGTGAATTTCGAGGGCTGATGAAATTTAGAGCTTGTGAATTATTTGTTATCAATTTCTAGTTGATCTAACAATTATAGTTGTTACTATAATGAGATAATGGTCTGTTATAGATTACATAAATAAGTAATTTGTAGTGAATTAATAGCAAATGAACAAATAAACAAACGCAGGCACGGATATATGCTCTATCAGTTATATATATGTTGTCCGAGTTGAGCAATATAGTGGGTGCGCGATCGGTATGTCATGTGTGTTGCGCTAGAACTATGCACGAATAGCAAAATAGCTTCGAAAGGAGCTCCGAAATTTAGGCGAAAATAAAATTACTTCACGAAATCGGAGATTTGCGATCCCAATTCTTTTTCTTTGTAAGTAATGTAGGTGAAGGTCGAATATACAACCAGCAATCATTCAGCCATTCAGTTTGTAGATATAGTTTTTAGATATTTTAGTGTAAAATCACCTACTGATAATCAATCTAAATATGTTATTTTTTGTAAAAATAATACGTTTTATTAGTATTATTTATATTAAGCAAAAACTTTTTTATTCAAAATAGAATGTTCATAAAAGTTAAAAAAATAAATGATAAAAAATAGACTAAATTTATTGTACAAATTTAGTTGACTAATAGTATACTATATAAAAATTAATGAAATTTTCATATTTTCAAATACTATAACTGTATAAAAGTTATTTGTCTCACTGCATAGTCAGAAGAAATACATGCTTTGATTTAAGTTTTTCCAAAATCCCAAAAATGCACTCTTTTATGCATATACTTTCATAATAATAAAATATTATTTCCAAATGTGTATTGACGACACAATTTGTATGCCAATACAGATACTGCTGCAATACATTACCATTTTTATTGATATACAAAAACAATTTGTAGATCAATAAAAAAGGTAATACTTTTTAAGGGATACGGTAATTAATAAGTTTATAAGTAAATTTTTAACTTGGTTTTTAAGTTCAAAATTTTTTTTATATTGTTCTTTAATGGATTGAAATTAAGATGAATAAGAAACGTAAAACATATAAATTAAAAAAATAAATCAGTGTTTCAAAGGGATTGCCTCAGTATATTTACTCAAAGCTCAAAGTTTTTATTTATTATTAACAATATAAATTTCGACTGTGTATGAATGACCAGCGACCGCAGTTACTGCAGTTTACAATACTGTTTGTAGTCCGTTTGAAATGTGCGCTCGCTCGCAAAACCTCAAGGGAAAGCTTCGCCTGTACGCTGAACGTGACTCCACGAAAAACAGTGAATCGACCGCTTCAATTACGGGCGGCCTACGAAAGGGCGTTCGCCTGGGTGTTCCGATAAGATCGGTGCGAGTCACTCGCACCTCCTGGGATGTATCTTATACCTCTGCGTTTCTCCCGCTAATTAACTCGCAGCGGGAGCTGAGCAGCTGGAGACCCCAACAAAGGACGTAACCAAGGTCACTGCGGGAAAAGTATCAATTTACAGAAGGATTTACTTCCCTTTGCCCGGTTTTTTTAAAGGTTTTTGTAATCGAAGGAAGAAAGAGAAAACGGACGTTCACATCTATTGTCCTTTATCCGAACTCCATCGGATTAGTATAAAGCCTTTTATTTCTTTTAATCATGTACGTAATATGATAAAAAGGTGCACATATTATTCGTCTACAGCCGTCTACATCTTATTTCAGAAATCTTTATTTTTATCTTATAAATGTGATATATAACATTTACTTCTGCTGAACTTGTTGCTATAATCTTATCGCTAAATCGTTTGAGAATTACAAAAATAACAAAGGATATAGACTCATAGACTTAGTGTAACCAACAGGGCGTGACATCTATTTATTTCCTGAACTTTAAATATCTATAACAAGAAATTGATATTATTTATAAAAATGAATTTTTTTCGTAAAATATGTGAGACTTCATATCTAAAACCAAGTAGAATTATGTAGACTCATTATACGACTGTACAAATTATAAATGTTTTATAAAAAGTATCATTTTTTATATTATTTGTTACAGGCAATTCAAAATATAACGAGGAAATAAATGTAAATTCCCCTTAAATGATATTCTATAGAGTTTGTTATATTATATCCGGTATTTCCGTTCAATAAATTACGGCAACTTGGTATGCTTAATAAAGCATAGCTAACATCATAGAAAGTAAGTACAGCCACGACGCGACACGTTGACGAATTGGTCGAGACATAAGTGCGGGCAACTCGCGCACTTAGGATCGTACGCGCGACCGATGAGTAAGCGATGTCGCGCAATAGCGAAAATCGGCGTCCTCCTATATTCTCCAACTTGACCTTGCTTGCGCCGACACATGGCTCTCTTCGGCTCGACCTTAGCCAACTACCCTTGTGCCGCAACGTTCGCGTGCGCATCCTCGGGACGGCGGCAGCGCCGACGACAGCGCCAGACAATTCGTTGTGACATCCTCGCGCGATAAAAGCCCAGAGGCGGCTACCATTGTCATCAGTCAGCTTTAGCAGCTCCTCAAGCAGTCAGTCCCAACCGACTATCCAAACCGCCCACAATGGCCCACAAGGTACAGTCGCTTCATTTCTTCCTGTCGATCTTGCACAATCTTAAAAAAAACAACCTTTAATAGACTAATAAATCGCGCTCCTTGCAGATTATCGCTCTTCTCTGCCTCGGCTCCTTCAGTGCCTTAGCCCAGGGTGGGGCAGTTGTACCCCTGGCTGCTACTGCACCGCTACTCGCAAAGGTCGAGGATCTGCCCACTCGGCCAGAGTACCAGTACGCATACGACGTGCAGGACGCCATCACCGGAGACTCAAAGGCCCAGTACGAGACCCGCAGCGGCGACGTCGTCCAGGGCAGCTACTCGCTCATCGAACCCGACGGCACCCGGCGCATCGTCGACTACACCGCCGATCCAGTCAACGGCTTCAATGCAGTAGTGCACCGGGAACCGGCCGTAGCCGCCGTTGCTGCTCCCGTAGTCGCCAAGACTGTCGCCGCCGCTCCAGTGGTAGCTGCACCAGCCATCAACAAGGTCGCCGTGGCCGCTCCTCTTGTAGCTAGACCAGCCGTCGCCGCTCCTTTTGTAGCCAGACCAGCCGTCGCCGCTCCCCTGGTAGCCAGACCAGCCGTCGCCGCTCCCTTCGTAGCCAGGACAGCCGTTGCCGCTCCGCTGGTAGCCAGAACAGCTGTCGCCGCCCCGGTGATCCCTAGAGCTGTCGCCGCTCCGATCTACGCCAGGACCGTCGCTGCAGCTCCAGTGATCGCCAAACCGTCAATCACAGCCTACGGTTCCAGGATTGTGGCCGCTAACCCCGTAGTCTCCCCCCTTGCAGCTCCAGTGGCAGCTCCCCTCGCCGTTAGGACCGCAGTTCCGGCTCCGGTTGTTGCGAGGACCGTCGCCGCCGCTCCGATCGCCTACCAACAGTATACGCTTCCGAGAGCAGTGGCCACGAGGCTCGGTGTCCCTCTTGCTGTCCACTTCAAATAAATACTTATTCCATAAACATGGGCTTTAATTCCATTGTGTATAGCATTGTACATACGCTAAGAGAAGGATATTTTGTTAATAAAGTTTATTGATGTGTTGCGAAATTAAGACTCATTTTTTACCAACCTATTGTCCAGCTTACGTTACACATTCAAATCATCATTTAATAGTATCAACACTGCAATAATTACGTTTATCAAATTTTTATAGTAAAATATCTCTTATCTGACAATTCGTTCATTTTTTCACTATGCGGACTTTGATTTGAACTTTTTGAAAAATCTTAAATTGGACTATTTTTATAAGTACATAATATATAAGTAAATAAAGTCAATTTTATGATAAACACTATACTTAAATTTTAAAGCAACTGTGCGTGGTACATTTTTAATAAGATACTGACTTTCGAAATTGCTAATAACAGTAAAAGCCTATTTAAAGCATCATTTGATATTTACATATTTTAATATGCTTCTTATTGAATAAATCATATAACAATCATATACAATAATTCAAAATAAATTCAACGCTACACATACCCGCGCATTATTTATAAAATAACCCTTTCGTAAAATACATCTAATGCCATTATGGTAGGAAGATCTCTAAAAAGAGAATCCATGAAACTTATTTATTACACTAAAATAAAGTTTAATAGATTTGACTGAATACTAATTTAAATAATCGCAAAAAAATTTATATTTATATTTTCAAGCTTGACGTAAAAAGAAAATATTTCTTTAAAATTATGATATTTTTCATTACATGATATGTAACAGTCAAATGAAAAATTCGAGATAAGAAATAATAACTTAATGTAATAATTTCTAATGAAATATTAACAATTTAAAGAATAATTGTATGATGAATTATAAAAGAATATATATAGGCATTAGGTACATATTTAGGCATAGACTTTATATAGGCATAGATGTATTAGCAATTTCAAACGCATAGTTGATTTAAAATGATTAATTACTTTTTCTACCTTTAAAAGTAAATACATTCAATAAGATTTAATTTTCTAACAAGCAAATAATTGTAAAGACTATGGAATTTTAATGGCATATAATTGTAAAATACTTTTATTTTTAAAAACGTAAAATGAAATGAAAACTGTTGTTGATAACAAATTTAGATTTCCATTTAGACCCAATTAAAAAAAGTTTACATAACCAAGGCAAATCAGTTTTTGACCTCCTATTTCTAATTGAATATAAAATATAGACTTACAAAACATACACGGACTAATTATAGTGTATGTTGCAATGTATAATGTAATTACCTTCTTCCGTGAATTTTATAACATTGAAGAATCAATTTTATTGATTTAACGCTGCATTTGATTAAGACGTTGACTATAAAAAAAGGTAAATTTTCTACTGTGGAAGGTCAATTTTGTTCTCTCCAATTCCCAAAACTCCAATTTTCTTGAATTCTTTAACCGATGCAATTATTTATTGTTTGGGAAACAGGTTGAGGAATACAAAATCAATAATAATAAAATAATTACAAGTAATTATTAACAATGGGTAAATAAGGTTTAAATGCTTCCCAAGCCCAATATGAAGATTATCAAATATGGCCCGAGGAGGGAAATTTTATTCGGTCTCTTTGCCTTAAAGTAGCCGCATGTCCACTTAGCTGCTCGTTCCTGCTGTGGGAGGCCTATAATATTCAGAAATTTTATATTCCCTGCTATAACCTGGTATCGTCATGAAGGATTTCCACGATTTTTTCGCAGAGGTACGGGTTTCTTTGTGTCCGTTGAAAATGAGGATGTTATGGGTTTCTTACTCTGGCGAAATTTTCTACTATATAGTCCTTGTGAGCTCACGGATACACCGAACGCGCCAAACTGCTATAATTACGAGATGAGAATTATAAGAAAATATTATCAATTTTTAGCAACCGCCAATTTTTAATTTAAAGCAATTTTATATTATGGCCATCGACGCTGTATACATCACCGGATTATATCTCATAATCCGCTTTGCTTTTACTAAAAGTAAGCGATATATAGCGTTGGATTGTATTAGTTTAACATGTAGAATTAGATTAATATTATTATTATCATTACTAACTAAAGTATTCATAGAAATAAAATATAAGTAATAAATATAATGCATATGATATCATCAATATATCTAAAATAAGGAATAATCGCTTAAATAAAAAGTGTATTGAAATGTGAGATGATGATTTTTCTCACATTTACTACAAAATAGAAATTTCGATTGGATATCATCGGAATGATTATAAAAACATATCACATTAATATTAAAAAAATAACAATCGATATCACAAAATTCAACCTCAAATCCAGATGTATCATGCATATCAAGTTGTAGATAATAACGTACAAAAAGAGCTGTTACAATATCTTGCTATTCTGTCCTGAGGTTGAAGAACAACAAAAGTGTCGATTGCTCAAATTGCGCATTTCGATTTCGATCGCGTATCTCTCGAAGAGGTGCTACCTGACGCAAGTAACGTTACTCGAGGTTACGTTGGCCGTTATGTCACTTTATGAGTGCGCGACCCCTGCAAATACATACGCGGACATCGGCTCGGATGGGACGTCCCACCGTTCGCGCAATGCTTGTGCTACCTTATTCGGACTCAGGATCGCGAGCATATGAAGTCTCGCCCGAAAATACACCTTCGCAGTTTTTTTACTGCAATTCACAAAGGCTCGAACGGGATTATTATCAAGCGGTTCATAAACAACTTGTAACTTATTCGTTTGCATACGCCTTTCCATTAAGTGTATTTTCAAGACACATGATTAATTCTTAAGTATATAAGTAAATATATTATACTTAAATTAATTGGTAATGTAATAGCCGCAGGACCGGTAGCCTCATTAAAATCAACTCTTGCGCCACTTATTCATTAATTCATTATCATAATAAGAAATGTTCTTCGAAAACTGATTAATGCAATCTCAAAATGAAACAGCAATATTTATACAGTAGTAATATTTAGCATAAAAAATTAGATTTAATAGATAATTAAATATATCGCTATTTTATTTGTAATTCGAGGACTGTAGTGGAAATACATATTGATCTTTCTGTGTAATGATCTATATTTTATAATTTTTTGGTAACGCATGATATCAATAAAGCTGTGGTATACCTTCAGTTTCTTAGTATTTAATTATTCTGATTATTTAAATAATATAAGAATTCTATAGTGTTCTAGTGTTTCAAAGATTATGCATAACAATATTTTGATAGGAATTTGACTGTAACAATTATGAAATCGAAGGTATACTTATCAAACTATTTTTTATATAGTAAAAACAAATGATAAATATACAATAATTTAGGAAATAAAATAAGAATTACAAAAATGATTACAGACCTATATTTCACAATAGTCATAATATTCGCAGTTATTACTGTAATATTATTTTTATTGAAAAGTATATATAATAGTGTTGGACCTAATCATATTAAAGAATTAAGATAAATAAATTTGCCAACAATTAATAAAAACTGTTTATTAGATTTGAAGAAATTCTTATGATAAAATCGAAGAATCTGATTGTAATAACCTAATAATATAAAAGTTAAATTAATATGTTCTTTTATATATTAGATAATAAATATTTCAAAAATCTCTTATAAATTTTGACATGTATGATAGAAAACTGATGAGTTTTTATAGACAATGTAGCAATCAAAAACAAATCCACGATTAAATCTGCAAAGTTATTTCACAAAAATTCTCTATATGTTTATAAATGCTTATAGCTTTAGTTTAAAGTAATCTTGTATAAGTTGAATTTTATTATACATTTTATTAAATCTATACGAAGCTTAAATAATTATTCAATGCCGAAAGCAACACTTATTGTATAGAAGTATCGATAGCAATAACACTAACATTAAAATGTAATTTGCCTCGGATAGAAATTTAAACACTTTCTGGTTAGTTTAATATGCATAGAATTTATAGTATAAATCGATTTTTGAAATTTACACTACTAATTAAATACAAATGTTATACCTTTGTATAGGTGTACACGCGTTTCTTAGTTTGTATTTCAATGCTTGTGATAAATATCCATTAACTAGTAGAGTTTTTCTAGTGCTACAACTTTTATGTTTGTCGTTTGTATTAGTACATTAATTTAAAATACTTCATAATGCATAAATACAAAATAGTTAGAGAATTAAATATCTACTTAAAAATGTAAATTTTATAGGCCGTTTAAGAAGCGATTTGGGTAAAAGGAGGAAAAATCTAACAACATGATTAAAGTTTTAACGGAGCTGACCATTTATTATCACTTTGTACAAACTGACTGGTAACAATTGTCTTGATGGCAAAGATACTGCTATCCGTTGAACAGCAACCGAAGCACCTGTCTAGGTAGACGGCTGAAGTAGTAGTGAGCTTTGCAGAGACTGCCGAGGAACTTAGACGACGGTGGCGTAGGAGAATCCGCCAATGGGAGCGCCCGCGAACGCGTACGGCGAGGAGAAGGTCGAGTAGGAGAGTGCGACGCCGGGCGCCTGCACTATCCTTTGCACAGTTACGGGGGCCGCGGGAGCGGCTGGGGCGACAGGGGCGACGGCGGCGGCGCGCACCGACACTTGTCCGACATTGACGCGCTGCTGCACCGGCTCCTCCCGCGATTGCTGCTGCTGCTGTTGCTGCGGGGCGGCTCTCAGGCGGTCGGGCCGGTTGTCGTGGCGCTGCTGGTGGTGCTCGGAGCCGAGGAGCGGCCCGGACCGCGCGTCGATGACCTCCACGTCCGAGTCGGGCCCTGTGCTGGGCACCTGGGGCGGCGCGAAAGCCGCCGGCCTCTCGGGGGCGGCCTCTGCGCTGACGACGGCCGGCGTTGCCTGGACGGCCACACCCGGGACTAGCGCGGCCGGTTCGCGGCTCACCACGGCCTTGAAGCCGTTGACGGGATCGGCGGTGTAGTCGACGATGCGCCGGGTGCCGTCGGGTTCGATGAGCGAGTAGCTGCCCTGGACGACGTCACCGTTGCGGGTCTCGTATTGGGCCTTCGAGTCTCCGGTGATGGCGTCCTGCACGTCGTACGAGTAGGTGTACTGAGGGTTGGGGTCGTATTCGTCGAGCTTGACCGCTGCCACGGGTACGGTACTTGCTACGGGGACTGCAGTTGCTACGGGTTGAGCTACCTGGACAACAGCGCCTCGCGCAAGACTTGCCACCGCCAGAAGGATTATGCACTGTGGATCCAAAATGTTTGTAGGGTTAGGCAATATTCGTAAATAAATAGAGCTGAATTGCAAATGTACTAAGCTTTCTTAGGACAAATGCTTTTAAATTGTCAATAATATTTTTAGTAAGTTTATTCATAAGCTTTGGTTATACGTAAGTGGGATGTGTTGGCTTCGTACAACGATTTCATCCTTTACTTGAATACAGCGTTACCACCAGCATACCTGTAATTACTCAATAGCCTATAGAACAGTGTTTATTTAAAGTAAAATTTAAATATAATGAGTAAAATTCAATTTCCATATTTGCTCTGTCATATTCAGAAGATTAAAAATAGAAATTAGTTAATTAAGTAGTTTTTTTATCTAAAGGAGTGTATAAATAATGGAAATAGTGGCGCCATAGACATTAGAATGGAATAACTAATATTAATGCAAGGCGCCCGAAATTCATAAATGTTTAGTAGAGCCAAACAAAAGCACAAGTTATCGATCACTCGTTTATAATAGAGCAAAAACTAGACGAGTTAATAGATGTAGTATTGACTCAATGAGGATAGGAGGAGTCGGTGCTGCTGGGCCGTCTACCTTGGAAGCCATGTTTCTCAGCGAGAGAGGATCACTGCAGAACTGATGTCCCAGGGTGAATTTGCGAGTGCTTTTATACTCGGAATGCATCGCGGGCGGGCTTCCTAGGCCTAGTGCCCCTGGCTGCCGAGTGACACCATCCCCCACCAGCGCATCTCTCGATTCGGCGACCTCCTCATAACTATGTGCCGAGCGAGGCGGAGTTGCGCGGGTGACCCTGGCCGCGGCCCGCGTTTCTCCCGCGCTCGGCTAATACGCGACGCGAAAACCGATCGACGGCACCCGGAGGCCAGTCGAGTGCCTGCCGGACCCTCGAGGGCTCCCCTGCCTCGACCCCTGCGCGGCCTTCGCGGCCACCGCGCTGGAGCCGCCCGGCGAATCTGTCCCGGGGCGTGGCGCAACCGATCGCTTTCGCTTAACTTCGCCCGTTTGTTTTTAATGCGCGGCCCCGTGAATCACCTGCATTGTCGGAAAAAACAGATCGAAGAAGCCGTCCCAGTGCCTAAGTTGACAGCGGGCGCGATCCGGCTCGTACGCGCAATGCACGGCTCGCTGCTCAAGCCCGCCGGCTGACGAAAGTCATCATTTATTCAATCAACCACGAATTTCTTCAGCAATTCAGGAATAACTTTGCATTTGTTATAAACTAATCAATTACAAGGTTAGAGTAATACAATAGAAAACATTCTGATGTTCGACCAATCTTAATTATGTTTACTGAAGCATACAAGTTATTTTTTTAATTCTATAATCATAATTTTTTGGCTAAAAAATTTTTATAATGATAATATATTGTATGTAAAGAATACATATTGAACATTACAACATTGTAGAATATAATTATAAATACTTAACATCTTTTGCTATAACTTATTCTACAATATATGTTATTTATATTTTTACATTGTCTATAATTTAACTATATCTACATAGATAAGATCACTCTATTGCCATAATAGAAAAATAAATTACTACTCTGTTAAAAAATGCAGTTTTGTAAACAAAGATTACTGTGCACCTATAATGTATTCAAGTAGTGCCTCTATACAAATTAAATGCTACAAAGTAAGAATTAAGTATTCGTAATTGATCTACAGCGGTAACACCTGTTAAAATTTCTAATCGTGCATGACTGAAATGTAAATGTTTCAAATCATCTAGCGCCAATTGTCTTAGTGGAACATCAACGAGTCACGTTTTATTGTTTTAATACAAGCTATAAGCTAATAGCATGTTTATACCTACTTTCAAAATTGTTATTTTAAATAATGCAAGAAATTGTAAACAATGTATTGTTTCTTATTGAATGTGTAAATTTTAAATGGAATTGCATTGTATTATTTTAAATAAAATGTGGCTTTTAACTTTTTCTAAGTGCCATTAAAAATAATATACTTTTTATTTATCATTATTAAACTAATAAGTCAAACAATAATTGTTGATTATTATTGTAGATACAATTTTTTCAACTCCACAAAACTATCGAGTTCAGAAACAAGAACACTTGTACACATAAATCTGTAGTAATTTTTAGTACTTGTATAGTTTTAAAAATTATTTAATATACGAACTCGTTACGCGGCGTTGTTCGTCAATTCACCATCATCATTCACCATTCAAGTATTGTCAGTCATTCGTTTAGTCACTTTATTCAGAACACAATAGCTTTCATTATTCAAATGAAAAAGCTCGATACTTTGATACTCTTCATTGTTTTCAATTTTAGATCACTTTGATTATAAATAGTAATTACAAATTATCCATCCATGATCTGTAATTATTTAATATTAAAAAACTATTGCAAAGCCTTTAATTTAGGCTACCGAAAAAAAAAATATGAATTTAACTTGCATTTTCCTTCTATATTATTCTTTCCTAACTGTTTAGAAAATAAGGAAATTAATAAGCAATAAATATAAGTAAGAGATCATTTAATTTAAATATAAGATTGTGGGTTGGCTAGTGCAATATATAAACTTACCTTGAAGATTATAATCAAAAAATTTTGGATTATATAATACTTTTTATCAAGATATTTTTGCACTTCATAATTTAGGGCTTAATAAAAATTATTTTATTACGTATAAAAATTAAGATTTTAAAGAATTTTGATTTAAATTTTTCAGTGAAATGTCTTATAGTTTTCATTCGCTTTTTATTCAATAATGACATACAATCTGAATATGTATTATATTATTTTTGCTTGAAAATTAATTAAATAAAATCTTAATGTATTCAGGTTGACGAAACATTGCTTCTTTCTATGTACAAAAGCAATTCAAAAAAAAAATTTTATTTTCTCCAAATTTCTTTTATCACATTTAAACATTTAATATTGAATAGTACAAAATGTAAAATGTACATTATTTGAATAATTCGACAATTGCATTATATAAAGGGTAATTCCTATTTACAAGTCATTTAATTGTATACCTCTCATTGATTACAGCGAAGGGTTCAGCCTTATTTGAATCAGTCCCTCAATCAATTTATCCTACCTATATAATTTATATAGTTTACCAGTTGCGTCAAAGAAATTAGTACCATGTCAGGTTAAACAAAAAATTTCACACGATCACTACTATTTATAAGAGGAAGAAGAAAAACATGATTTTGACAGTTTACATGGGCCCTAATTAAACATAATTACATTATTGGCCCTTGAATTAATCTGCAAGATTGACCTTCTCATTTTACACATTCTCTCTCAAGAGCGAAAAAAATCTGGAATGTAGGCGTAGCAGATGATTGTGACGAGTATGCAGTGAAAGTGAAGTGTTGTTCGAGGTGACTTCGCGCGCAATTTAAGCTCTAGGTCAATTCAATGTCAAATGCGCATTTGTAGTCCAGTGATGACCCGATGCACGCGGCTAATATTGCTCAAGCTTTTAGCGGGAATGGGAAGAAAGGGTATACTGACGCGTGCCGCTATCGGCGTGTTGTAATATTTGGCTTAAATTTTATTTGATGTGACATAATTCCGTTTACGTAGCACAGCTACCTAATTTATCGATCTTCTGCGTTTAAGAATTTTTACTATACTACATGTATATAGTCTAAAATTCAATTCGATGTACCGATGAGCATTTTAATCATACTGTGTAATATTTTGCCACTGGAGATCGACTAAAATTATAACTGAACTAAAGAGTTTACCGAAATATATATTACTAAAGAATATTTTAAATTTTATTTTTTGACTTAATATTTAATTTAATAAATTTGGCAGAAATAATATTTTAAATTGTAGTTAAATCTGAATATCATAAAATATGAATATATGAAGTCTGAATATATTGTACATATGTTGATATCAGATAAACATCTTTGCAACATTTTCTATAAAATATACTGCTTGACAGTGGTTAGATAAACAATGTAAGTAGACAAATAGAATTTGAATGTTAACTTATAGTACTTGATTTTAAGTATAAGCTCAAGCTTACTGTAACTCTATGCGTTTTATAACTATTTTTATTATTCGCGGTTTATTAATTTAGGTTTTAAAGTATTAAAATTGTATTTCCAGCTATTATAAAAACTCTAGTTTATAAAAATTTGACAAATAAATTCGTAACTGTTACTGTCATTTATAGTGTTGCGTGGAATGAGGATAGTTGAATGTTCGGAAAAATATAAATAAAAGACACCGAATTTACGGTTATAATTGGTTGTACTTTAATTGATCTATATTGTAGAAAAGGTGAGTCGCTCGTCTTCTGTTTCGCCGCTGACCGAGTGTGCTGCCGAGTATATTTGCGACTGTGTACGTGGCAATATTGATTTATGCAGTTAAATAAGCCTATCACAAGTATACAAAATGAATATAAAGTATTGAATAAAATTTATCTGAATCAATGCCTCTTAATAATCGTAAGTAAAAAATTTGATGATAGTAGATCGGTATAGGTTTGAAGAGTACTAGGGATAGAAGATAAAAAGAAAATATATGTATTGTTCGTATAAAAATTTAATAAACTCAATTACATAGGATTGTGATTATAGTTACAGGGTTGATTGCGCAAGCATCGCTGCCATGCACAAAGTAGGCTTAACTCGTAAACTATAAAAACATGAATATATATATACACATCTCTATTGACTAGGCGGTAAGATGATGGGGCTAAGATACTCTTATCAGTGATGAATTCCATATGGATGGGGGGCGGGCACGAGATGTCCGTGGGCTCGAATGGGCGCAGCGTGGACTGCTGGAGCAGGTAGGATCGCGGGTGCCGGCCCTGGAACAACGGCCTTGATGACCGCGGGCTCCCGGTGCACTACTGCGTTGAAGCCGTTGACGGGATCGGCCGTGTACTCGACGATACGCCTAGTGCCGTCGGCCTCAATGAGCGAGTAGCTGCCCTGGACGACGTCGCCGTCGCGGGTCTCGTACTGCGTCTTCGAGTCCCCGGTAAGCGAGTCCTGCACGTCATAGCCATATGAGTACTGTGGGTGGGGGTCGTACTCGCCCAGTTTGGCGATGGCTACGTGCGCTGGTCCCACGGCCAGTGGCGCTGGACCGACAGGCAGTGGCGCCTGTGCGATGATACCCGCATGACTTAGTGCGAGCGCCGCAGAGAGGACGAGAGCAATCTGTCAGGAGGAGAGTATATTGTTATCATCTTGTATATTATAATCTGTGATTCGATCTATTATAATAAAATCAATATATATCTGACAGACATAAAATTGATAAAAACTTTCCCGCAACTTTACGGTATATCAAGTATTATGATTTTATTGTATCTTCGAGTATTTTATATTCCTTGTGAAAAAATTCCTAGTCCTACATCATATTTTCTTTGTATCACATTAGAAAATTCATCTCTCATATCATAATTATATTACACAGAGCTAAACCTAAGAACTGCAGTCGCGATATCACCGGAACTTTATCACTTATACACAAAAAATCACTCAAGGTATAAATCAAAAATCACTAAAAGGATGAGTGAGAAGAGTCCGGATACTGGTACCGCACCTTAGCTACCATTTCCGTCTAGCTTGGTTGAAGAGGTGCGAATTTGTTGGGCCTTGGAAGCAGCCGAATGTGAGACTGATGTCCGGGTGTTAGCTAGGCTAAGTATTTATAGGAGGGGACTCGCTGCCCCATTGCGGGCGTCGCTCGTTACTTCTGGGGCGCGTACGTGACCTGCAAGGCTTGCAAGCGCTCTCGACGTCGTGCGCCGCCTGGAAAAGTTTCGCCCGCCCATCTGCAGCTCCTCTTTCTCCGAATTCGCGCTGGCAAGAAAGTGCGCGGGCGAATGGCCTACTTTCGACCGACCTCACAATGCAATCGTACAAGCGAAAGAAAGAATCCACCCGGACAATAATTCAGTAAAGGCTGGTCTTTCCAAAACCCGAGTCGAATATTTGCTTCTAAGGTTAATATTAATCGAAATCTGTCATCCAAAAATTAGTCAATTAAAAGCATGCGATCAAAAACGTCGAGTACAATGTTTCTTATTGGTCGAGGGCTTTTGCGCTTTTAGGTCACCATCTCCACTAAAAAGCATCTTAAAGCACGGAAAGCTCCGTAACTTAGCCGCCGCAGTGATAGTAATTTCCCTAAGGAGACTCCTGTCTATGCTTTCACCATTGTGCAAGGCGCTGGTAGCGCGTGACGCTGCTTCCATCATGCGAACGCAGAAAACTCCGGTGGAATACAAATGACGATCGCGGGAACGCATTCAGCCGAGCTTTTCACTAGCGAGTCCCGTAATCTCGGGCATTTCGGTTGGCTGAAAGCCCGCGAAGCTTGCGCAAGATTCAGGATTTCGGTTCGTTAGGTAGGCGTTTGTTGCAATTTTTTTTCCGCACGGTTTACGAATAACTGTGTGACCCGCTTTTTACTAAAAAGGCTTGCGCGCGATGCGTCTTTTCACTCGCTTTGTTATTCCGTACAAGTTTTGGTAAGCAATTGTCCAGAGGATTGGGGAACACATGTTTTTCCAGTCAATCATTTATCGTGGTTTATGTTTGTGACCATTTGGCAAGCCTAAAAACTCTTGCGCTGTCTAAATTACATCTGTCTTATGAATTTACTATTTGAATGCAAGGATTCTTCTTAGCATACGAATCGTTTAGTCAATCGTTTTGTGGCATTGATTTAATTCAATTAAATTTCGCTGATGCTCTGGAGCTCACGGTGCATTTGCTCATAGCAACTGATATCATCATATCGTTGCCGAAGTCTAGAATTAATTAACGATTGAGCGTCACTGCTATATCCTAAAATTGAAGCGTTATATTGCCTCTAAACGGTTTAGATAAATAATCATTAGACAAACGCAATCATATGGCTTATTACGATGTCGGGATCAAGACTCCCGGGTATAAATAATAGCGAAGCGTTACCGTGTGCAGCTTCGTTAATATTCATGAGAGCAAACCACTTTCACGTCCTGTTCGCGCCGGTTGCGCGACAATGAAAGTGCCGGGCTATACCGTCGAAATTCTCTTTTCATGCGCGTGTGCAAGATCGATTGCGACTGATCACGGAGGATAGACCAAAAGCTACGTGCCGATTATCTCTACATCTCCTAATAATGAAATTTCCGTCAATGCAAAATTTATTAGAGCCTCAATGACGAAAAGTTGTGCAACGAATCTAAGTTTCATTAGTGCAAATTGCTGAATTTCATATCTACATTTTTCTAAGCATACAGTTCATTAATCGTAAATAAATAAATTTAATAATAAGGAATAAAAAAGTATGCAAGGCAGCAGGTGCGAAATGGTACATTACCAGTAGCAGAGCCGCACATCTTTTGTGTTTAATTCACTCTTCCAGTTTTATTATTGGTATTTTATTCTTTTGTAAGAAGCAATAAATGATTCAACACTGACAGCTTTATGCGACGCCTACGGCAAATTCATTCAGATTTTATCGACCCTTCTTAAAGAACGAAGGTTTTCTTTAAATGTCTTTTGTTTTGTTGATTTATTTGAATTTATGTAAAGGCACTCGATAATAATTACATTCCTTTATTTATTTAAAGGAAATTTATTTAAAAGATTCTTCAAATTTTGTATTCTATCAGCGGATAAGTCATTAAAAATGCACATTGTTAACACAATAATAAAACTGAACACATCTAAATGCTACATGATAGTGCTGTAAATTGAAAGCAACGGTTTAACAACCGAATCGTGCAATGCAAATACGATTACGGACAATAATGTTGTAACAAATAAGTTTTCGGACTTTTTTTCCAATTATCTCTTGTGAGTATAAAATTGTAAACTTTATATTTTACAACGTTTATTTTATACCATTTTATATTTACCATTAACATAGTTGTATTTTATAATGTCTAAGTAAATAATAATAAATTTTAGAAATTATACATTTTGTCGTGGAGGTTTATAAAGGTTTATTAAGTCTGGTCTATAAGTAAATAATTGCAATAGTAAAACAACCAAAACTTTTTTGCAAAAAAAAAAAGAATATTGGCCTTTATAAATACTATCTTATGTACATAAGTAAACAGTTTTATTCTTATTATTTAAAAATAAATATTTTCAAAATTCTAGAATAAAAATAAAAAATTGTGTATGCGTTAAAGTAAGAATAATATTAATCACTTAATTATAATTACCATTATTAGAGGAAAAGGTATAGAAGAGTTCGATAGCATCACCTTTTAAATGCTGTTTGTATGTGAAATTTAATACGTTTACACACCATATTGTATAGATTAAAGTGCTATCAAGTTTCGCAGGATAATTGAATGAAGCGGTTACTCCATTCTTGACCTAATCGTTCCCTGTTACGAACGCAGATTCGTCTCGAGCGCTTATCGAGCACCGGTTCATCGGCCGTAGACCTTACGCAAGCGCGATGATTCAGCGGCGTGGCGGTGCGAAGATGAGCAACGACCTTGACCGTCAAGGTCTGCATATCTTCCGTCGTCTCTTCCGCGTATTATAACCGGCCAAGGAGGCTGTACACGAGCCGTGTTGCATAACGGATGCGAGCCTCGTCGTTTTGACCGCGAGCAATGTATATAAGTGTAACGCTCGGAGGTCGTTCACCTGCGAGCGAGGACCTGCTTCTTTCGACGCTTCTTCTTTCGTGGTTGGAAAGTGGACCGGCTTTACATGTACCCTGGGGGCTACGCCAAACTCCCTGTAGAAACTGGGTTACATTTTTTATTGCTTGTAGTTACATTTGTAAACGATAAAAGCGTGTTAATGGAGTCGATAAATAAGACGAATGTGAAAAAGAAATTACAGAAGTCACTTAAGACGGCTTTTTACAAATTGTTTTTACCACTCACCGTGACAGTATTTGCTTTAAAATATTTTATTAAAAATATACTATTATTAAAATTCTAATTAGTATTTTCTTTTTCTAACAATTAGAAATAGCTGTAATAATAAACAAAAAAATGTATGAAAATAATAAACAGTACTAGAACTAATATAACCACAAAAACTTGATTGTCATTGAGACTCTGGAATGAAAACAAATACACTAGAGACAATTAAAACGTAGCTTTATAAAGTACCGAACTATACTAAGAATGTAGAGCATTTTCAAAAATTGTTTTGTAGCTTTTTGGAAAATTCACAGGCACAATAATGTCTACTGTCATGTGCCGACTCATTGAAGATGTAGGGACAAAATAAGATATTCAAAAAGTCTGGAAACATGAATAATTTTCCAGGTAAATTGTTTTTAAAAATGTTGAAGTTATCCTTGTAGTAATTTAGACGACGAATTTAATTATAATTTTGGGTTTAACTTTGCCGATAATCTTGAAGGCTATTCCATGGTCACCTCCATTTTTTTAAATCGAAACCCTCGGCATTGATGTCAGCAATCCAATAAGAGCGGAAAATTTTAAACCCAAAATCTTTCTAAGGACATAAATGAGGGTTGACCTTGATGCTCGTCCAAAGGATGTAATGAATCAAAGTAGTAGTAAGTTCATTTTAGTTATTTTGGCTTATTGTGGTTAGTGGTGAATTCAACATATTTTATCGAGACGACATTAGGACTTTAGTGCATCTACAACAGCATCTAACTGTGTACCGACATTGACTGACGAGTTAACACAGACTTATAATAAAATGTAGTTTATATAACTGAACATACTGTAACTCATCTATACCATTATTAAATATGTGCGTATGGGGGATGACTTAAATTTTTTTTATCAATATATTCAGTAATTAATATGGATGCAGATGTTGAAAATACTCACATTACTTACTTAAGAATTCACATCAAAGTAATTAATTAGCTTTTAAATAACACTCAACGTGTGTTGAGAGCTAATAGCATACTTTAATATAAGTGTAATTTCATCAAGTACACACGTTTCTCTCAATGATGCAGCTTCGTAGCCTGCCCACATATACTCTGCCATTTATCGATCGGTGTAAACAAGTTACTCTACCTCCAACATGAAATCTCCTTATTTACAAACTGATGATCATTGCAGGTATAAGCTGTTAAAAATTTTTGACCATTAATCACTTTGATATTACAGTTCATAAATGGAGATCAACGAATATTATCGATTATTCATTTGAAATTCTGCTCTCACATCATGCGAGAAAAACGCATTCTCAGACATTTTCACTGTCGTTTTTTTGTTGAACGTCCAAGATGCAAAAATGTCACAAAAATGCCTTCTTGCAAATTATCCAATTTAATCAATCTTGAAAGGGGGAAATCGTTTCTACGCCGTAAGTACAAAGAGGCACTGGCAACCCTAAAAGGAAGAATCGAGGGGCGTCGAAGAAAATGCGCACGATAATAAATCGACTCTTGTGCGCGCACATACGTGAAAATAACAGTGCCGCAAAGGGAGTTGAATAATAAAACGTCCATCTCGATAAAAGAGAGGGCTTTGTAATTTCATCTCGACACAGAACGCAATCATCGAACGCGGGAAAAACGCAAAGCGATTATTGCCGGCCACTTGGCCGCGCTCTTTCGCAACATTAGCAGAAGTGCCCTTGCCAAGTCACTAGGACGTGTGCTGGTCCGGCCCAGTTTACAATTTTTTCCCCCCACAGAAATTTATGGAATGTCTGGCTATTCATCAAAGCTGCCGCGCTGCTCTTGTGGCTCGCAGTTAAGTGCAATCAATTAAACTCGGGAGATTGAGACAAGTCATCGGACGCGTGCGAACCTAATTGCCAAGGTAACAATTCTCCTGATTATCACGTACAGAAGCTGATTAAAGTGCCAGTATGCCTTTGCCACCTTAGTGCATTCAGTTTCAAGAAAAGATAAGCTACTGACTGTTGCTCGAATTATCAACAGGTGTGTTTCCGTGCTCGAAGATTTCAAGCTCATGGGTATACAAAGGATCGTAAACACTTTGCGAAAAGCTATCTCCATGGATATATCCGTTGCTTGACAAGCGTAGAAGGAATCACTTAGTCTATATGCGCGTACAAGATATAGTAATGCGCATATATATTCCGGCGATGAAGCCGGTTTGCCTGTTTCCTTAAAAGAATCTCGCGAGCCGAATCGACTCTGCCGTCGCGCCACCGATTATACCGAGAGGGATTTTTCCGAAGTGCTTTGTCTCCAAGCTGCTAAGCGTCTACCAGCCGCATAGAAAGGATCAGGTATGCGCCTGTCGCTTCGTAGCCCGGGGAGATAAAAGTGCTGTGATCGATGCTTGCGGGTGCAGGCGTCTCCTTCGGCGGACTCGCTATATAACCGAGTCCTACACCTGCCCGGGCATTAGATAGCCTTCTGATCGCGAAAAGCTAAAAGCGATAACAGTACCGTGCTAGCCATGGCTTTCTCGGTACGCTCGGCCCATCCCCAGGTATACGTCTCTAACCACGAATAAGACTAACGAAAACTGTTCTCGTAGACGATCCTGTCGACCCTCTTGCTTCTCTTCGTCTCGTCGGAGGGACTCCTACTGAAGCCCGGGCCGGTGCTTCTGGACAACGTGGCCCCGACTATCAAGCCACTGGAGAATCCGCATCCCCAGTATCAGTTTGCCTACGGCGTGCAGGACGCGACCACCGGTGATACCAAGAGCCAGCATGAGACGAGAGATGGCGACGTTGTGCGCGGCGGCTACTCCTTCATCGAAGCAGACGGCTCGAGACGTGTCGTCGATTACTTTGCCGATCCTATTAGTGGCTTCAACGCCGTCGTACGCAAGGAGCCAGGGGTTGCACCACCCGTCACACCGATCCATACCAACCCTGTCAGTCTCCATTCAGGGTTGGCTTATACACATCCGAAGCCAATCCCCGGTAAGTTCATCGATAAAAAAGATGTATAGATAAAACTTTATTATACTTATGTTTGGATACTGTAACACTATTTGTACAAAATTTCATGAATATTTGAAGAGTTTATTTGAGCGTCATTGATTAAAAAATTATTTATATTGGTTAAAAATAAGATACTGTTGCTTCTCGGTGTACGAGTTTAAGAATATTGTATTGAAAGCACATAAAAAATCACGTTAAAAATAGTACTTATATTGCTCTATTAAATGACTATACATGTTTTTCTACTTAAAAATTCAATATTTCACATCGCTTTAATTAATTCTCTAAAGCATAAATAATAATTATTCATTTTCAATAATTAACTATTTGTAAAATTTATTTATTCATTATTTTTTAAGATTACTTTTTAGAACATTTAAATTATTTATTGAATATGAAGGAGTTGTTGAAATAACTCTTAAAAATTGAAGGTTATAGACATTTTTTGTTAGATATAAACTTATGTAATTTCTGTATTCACTTCAATATTATTTTCCATAAAACAATAACATTAATCATTCAACATATTAAAGAAAAATTTCGATAATTGCAAAGCCATTAAAGGGTAAATTTAGTCAACGAAAAAAGTAACGGAATCTATCAATGAATCATTGAGTAAACATTAAAATAGAAGAGTTTGTTTTTCGATTACATGATGAGGAAACCTTTGCCTATGTATGATAATTTCTATAAGGGGATAAACACTTTTAAATCTCTTTCAAACTGCAAGCTAACTCTTACTCTTGTGCATTTAGAAAGTATCAAATAAACATGACTAGAATTCTGACAATAGTATAATATTTGTTCATAGTTTTTTAGGGTATAGATCCAGTGAGCTTTCTAATTATAAAAAGAGTTCTTTATTATCTTACGAAAATGATAAGGAATTTAGTGTAAATTGAATTTAGAAACATTCAAACAAAAAACATAAAGGAAATTACTTGCGCTATCAATATCTTTGTATGTATTATTTAATTTGTATTACAAAAAGCTAAACAATATTAAAATTTTGTGGCTTATTTCAATGTAAATTAAATAATAAATAGATTAATTTAGAATTTAATATCAAATCATTCATCAGCCTAAAATTACATAAAAGTAAGTAAAAATCATTTATGCTATAATTTAATGTAGTCTTCTCTAAAGATTCAAGTACATATGTTATAGCCTCAAAGTAAAATTTATTTTATTTGATTAATTTTTTTATATGTGCTGATACATTTTTGATGAAGTATTCAGTAGTACTGAGTCTACATGGTGTCTTTTAATTCCTTGTCTCCAGATAATTATAGCTTGTATCATTTGCTAGTTTTTCTACTAGAGATGTTTCGGTTTTAAGTGGCGATATTGTTTTTATACATCTAGTTCTAAAGTCATTATGCGTACAACATAAATTTTTAAAAATGTTTTTAAAAATATATACGTATTCGGCATGTTTTGTTTAATTAAATTGAATTTTAGGCGTATTATTTATTATTCATTACTCTACGTTTATTTTTTTATATCATATAATAAAAGTTTTTCATTGTTTTTTTAATTTGCATCAAAATTTGGTTGTTCAGCCATCGTACCCCATGTGGAGCCAACTCGCAGAATCGTTCCACTAGCTCGACAACCAGCGGCGTTCTTCCCCTATTCGCACCTACTACCCCAGCACCTAAACCATCAGCTGTTGCCAGCCCCGGTTGCCGAGGCTGTTGTCGAACCCTTGGCCGCTCCAATCCTGCCTCAAAAACACCTGCCAATCGGGCGCTACGGATACGCCTACAGCGGTGCGCCCTTCACCTACACCTACCACCACTAGTGACCGCTGCCTAGGGGACCACAGCTTTCACTCAAACAGCAGCGCTTGGGCATGGACAGCAGAAGGATCTTCGTTCGAGGCGAGTGAAAGGCGATACTGTTCGTGGCAGGCACTTAACGAATCATAAAAAAAATTTGATAGTGACTCTTGAATTATAACGTGGCAGGTACTGCGCGCGCATAGTGAAAATTACACTCACAAACTGGTTTCAAATTAAAATGTATACACGTATTCTCAAAGAAAAGAAATCATCATTTCATTTTGGTAGTGCAAGGAAAATATTGCGCGTCATTTTAATCTCAATTAGGTTGACCGAATAAGCAGTTCAGTTTTTACAGATTCGTTTAATGAGTCACTTCTCACGTTACAGCTGATTAAGCTATGACGATGTAAGATCGGATGCTTTATCGCTCCCTGAAGGCAACTTCAATTTAATGGTATACGTGTTTTCTCCGCTTCAAGCTTTATCTTATATATTCTCAGCAACGGCACTTACCAGAATGGTATTTGTAAGACGACACTCTTATATTGATTAAATCGACTTAATATAAAAAAAAATGTTATATTTTAATATCATCTACCCTTATCTCGTAAGTATATTTATTTAGTGCTACAGTTGTAAGGAAAGTTGCACTAAGGAATGAAATGAGTGTGCCTAGGCAAGGAAGATAACATTATTTGGCCCTGTTGGAAACTATTTTTTAACAAAAAAATTCTCCAGCGCTACGATGCAAAGGTTAATTTGAAATTGTACATATTTTCGCACGCTACCTGCCGAGGCATATTTCCATGAACGAAAGGAAGATTAACCGCGGAAGCAGGTAATCATAACGAACTCGGAGAACAGCGGCAAAAGAGAAAGCCGATATAACGTAAAGGACGTTATCGGGCCGCGCCGAAGGAACAAAAGCCCTCTCTCGAATTGGCGTATACTCCGAAGGAGCGCAGCGCGCGCGCGCGGCCCGAGCCCGAATTGGCGAGTGCCGGCGAGGCGGCCGGCGCGCCTATCTTTATACCATCCTCAAGGAGCGGACGTCCCAAGGCCGCGGGGGAAGGGCCGCGCAATTGGCGCGCATTACCGCGATTGCGCGGCCTCGGCTCGAGGGGGGGGAGAGGGCCCGGCGCGCTCCTGCACCCGCGGCGCATGGTCTTATTGGCCCCGAGTAATTGCGGGCGACGCGGCTGCCCCGGCCTTTATTCGGCGGGTCGTCCTCGAGGCGGCCCGCGGAGGTGCACTTTGCCGAGGGGGGCGCGTCCCTCAGGTGCGCTCCGTGGAAGGACATCGCTTTTGTCGGATTGCGTAACGCACATAGTGTTACAATTGACATTCACTTTTTCGCCCCGATAAATCTTGCGCCCCGGGTAAACCTGCACGGCGCGCCGCGTGTAATTTTAAACTCGGCAGAGCTGTTATTAAGTCGGAGAGAAAATACAACTTGGGGGAAAAAAAAAAAGAAACAGCTCCGAGCGTAACGGCGGCTCTTATTTTTTACGTCAATCCGGCTGACGCTTGTTTTTTCCACGCAATTATAAACAAACGAACCTTCTTTTTTTCTTTTTATTGCTCATTCCCCCGCGGCGGGGAGATTCGTGCAGTCATTGACAATAATGCACGCGAGCGCGGAAAAACGCGCTCACTAATCTAAGGATGAAAATCGAAAGTACAACGAAAGCAAAAGTCAACGATGTTAGAGGCGTGCTCAGGGGCTACATTGTTACCTATTCAGAGATTATCTTCTATTCTGTCATTTATTTACAAAATCTTCATGTTATTTACACAATCGTTGGGATTTCATGCGAACAATAATTGCAACTTGCAATTAATAATAGTAGGGTTGGGGCTTGGGTAACAGCTGGTACCCCGGCGGCGTGTCGATCTTTCTAGGCAAGGACACGTATCCTGGCGGCAGCTCTTCCTTCTGCTCGGCTTCCTGGTAGGCTGCCAACGGCGCTGGGGCGAATAGCTCCTCGCCCACTGTCTGATCGACGACGTGCACCTCGCTTTGCTTCGGGATAACCGGAGCCGCGTGTTGAATGGTTCCTAGAAGGTAGGGCGTGGCTACCACTGCATGCTCCTGGAACTGCTGAACGGTGAATTCGGGCCTCGAGTGGTAGATGCGTGAGCGAGCGACTTCCGCACTTGCTACTATGGCCCAAGTAGCCAGCAGGGCTACCAGGTAACTGTTAATCTGTCGAGAAAATCATATTCTATGTACATCTTTTTATAGCAATAATGAGCACAACAATTTATAAGATGTTCTTGCAAAACAGCTGGCATCTGAGTCTGTCGGGCAGTAGCGATGTTAAATAATGCATTAGCACCATTAATTCGAACATTCGCGCACAAACTGAATGCTGATATCTAGATACGATTCCACAGCAGACGCTTTACTTGAGACTTGAGACACTTTTGATCAAACTCATGCATAATTTTCCGCATGAATTATACATCATACATATTTTACAGAGATTACTCAATATACGAAAAAAAAGCTTGCTTTAATTCACGATAACTATGCATGCGCAATTGGGAGGAGTTGGAGCTGTATAAAAGAAGCTGCGCCTTACCAGGGACATGATGCTCGTTTCACGTTGAACCCACGACTAGTCCTAGGCTGTGGGGATAGCTGACGCTTATAGAGAGGCAGTCTGGGCGCCAGACTCATGGACCAATAATCATCGGAAGCGCCGAATCTACCTCGGGAGTCCGGCGTCTATTACCGGTCGGGATACTTGACAGCGCGTCGCACGGCTCTCGAGACGCGTGACGCAACCGAGATCCGAGGGCCTCCTCTAGCGCGATGGCTTATCCGCGTGGCCATTCCGCCGCTTTTTTTTGCGTAACGGCCGCGCCCGATCATTATCTCTATGCGTACATGGGCAGTGGGTTTCGACAGCCGACGCGATCGGCCGACTGTATCGAAATTTTCGAGGCCCCGGGGGCACACACTGCGGGCGAGGACCAATTTGGATCGGGCGCACGTCGAGTCTATTCTTTCTCCCTCTCTCTCTGTTTCTGGGCGCGTTTTTGGACCGCGGGCTGCTGTTTTCGTTAAGAGCGCCGCTCAAAAGTGAAAGGTGTCCGTTTTCAATTGAGACTTCCTCGCGACGCATAGGCTTGATCGAACAAGCGCGAGTTTGTTCAAGGCGAAGCGGCTCAAGGCTAAGGTCCCCGTCGCCCTTTGTGCGCCCGTTCGATCGCATAACAGATTAGGCCCGCGATTGATATAGGAATGTGGAATCGTCATCGAGCACGTTTTCTTCGTGTGCGTTTTAGTTATTCGAGGGTGTTGCGAGTATGCTCGCATTAGCTAACCTTGATATGCCCGTCAGTGATCATTTTTTAATTAATCTTTATATTGTAAAACTCGTTTATGTCAATGCTTATAACCACGAAATTATGCCACAGCTATTTTATAGAATATGGGGAAAAAAGAACGAGTTGTGTATGTATGATAAGTCAATGTTAACGTTTATTAACATAAACAATATGGCAGCTTTGAGTGTACAAAATTATAATAATATACAATTAGATGAGCTATGGCATTCGCTCTGGAGACGCTAAGAAACACTACCCATATCGGGTCCGCGTCAGCAATTACAGGTCGTCGATTGTAGTAAAAAAATATACAAACACATGTCTAATGCATTACGTTCAACTTGACTAATAGTGAGAGTTCGTTGTATTATAGCAGCGGTTGAAGAAACTTTCACAAGGATTAGACATCTTCCTCAAGAATTCGTCCTGGTGTAATCTACAAAGTCAGATATTTCCTTGGGCCAGCTGCTGACGATGGCTATTCTCACGTATTGTACAATTTACCATCCATTGGCATAAGCCACTGGGGAGGCAGCGTAGGTCTTGACAACAGGGCTGGAGTAAGCCAATGGGGCGGCGGCTCCGTAGGGCTTGAGCACCGATGCGGAGTAGGCGACTGGGGTAGCAGCAGCGGCGTAGGTCACGCTGGGAGCGACGTTCTTAACCAAGGAGGAGGTGTAGGCGACGGCGGGTGCAGATGCGGCGTAGGTCAATGCAGGGGCAGCAGAGTACGCAACTGGTGCGGAGGCGATGGTTTTGACTACGGGAGCAGAGGCGGCGTAGGTCAATGCGGGGGCAGCGGAGTATGCAACTGGTGCCGAGGCGTAGGTCTTGACGACTGGGGCTGAAGCGGCATAGGTCAGTGCTGGGGCAGCAGAGTAGGCAACTGGTGCCGAGGCGTAGGTCTTGACAACTGGGGCAGAGGCGGCGTAGGTCACTGCGGGGGCAGCGGAGTAGGCAACTGGTGCTGAGGCGAAGGTCTTAACGACTGGGGCTGAAGCGGCATAGGTCAGTGCGGGGGCAGCAGAGTAGGCAACTGGTGCCGAGGCGTAGGTCTTGACGACTGGGGCAGCAGCGGCGTATGCAACTGGTGCGGGTGCGACGGCCTTGACGATGGGGGTGGCGGCGGCGTAGGTCACTGCTGGGGCGGCGGCGGCGACGACCGGGGCGACGGGAGCAACAGTCTTGACGACGGTGGCGGGTTCCTTGGAGACGACGGCGTTGAAGCCATTCTGGTCATCAGCGGTGTAGTGGACGGTGCGCTTGGTGCCGTCAGCCTCGAGGAGGGAGTAGCTGCCCTGGACCTGGTCGCCGTCGCGGGTTTCTTGCTGGCTCTTGGCGTCTCCGGTGAGGGTGTCGTGCACGTCGTACGAGTACGAGTACTGTGGGTGTGGGTCGTACTCGGCGTCGACGGTCTTGGTGATAACGGCGCTAGCTACTGGGGCCGCTGCCGCGTACGTTACCGGTACGTGGGGGACGAGTCCAGCGTTGGCGCACGCCACGAAGGCTGCGAGGATAACGAACTGAAAATTAAAACGAAATTAAACTTCTATAACACTAGTTTAAAAAAAACAAATCAGCAACAATATGTAGACCGAGATTATGATTCTATATTTATTTTTAATCCAAATGTTTTTTTTTTCTTTTAATTAGCCCTGAAATTCGATTAGAAAAAAAGCTCTTGATTATAATTAGAGCACGATCTTCGAAACTCACTTTGAATGCCATGTCGGACTTGTTCCTTGGTAGGTTTCTCAGTTGAGACTGATAGTTAGTTGCTGCCCCGGTCGTCCTTTTATACTAGACATGCTTGCAAGGAAGCGCCGGCTATTTCGGTGGCGGCAGTTACACCACGCCCTCGCGTGATTCACGTCGTCCACAAACGCCGCCCGGTCCCTCCTCCCCGTGCGATCGTGGCCTAATCGCGAGCGGCGGCCGCGCATTCCGCGCGCGACAAAGGCCACCTCCGCGAGCGGTACGAAATCGACCAGATTATGCCCATTCGACTCCCGAGCGCGATATAGAGCGCGCGCTCCGCCACGCCTTTTGGCGGGGCAAGACGCCCAAGCTCTCCCGCCGGAAGATTGGTTTCTCGAGATACCCAGACGTCGGACATCGGCGACCTTCGCATTGATCTCCAGCGGCGTGTACTGGGCTTGCGAAATCAATCTTCCGTCGTCTGCGTGGCTTTTGGCGTTTATCGATAAGCGATGTATTGTCTGTTCGAGATAATTAATACGTCACCCGCGTAAGGTGCGTCAATTCGAAATGCATGTTCGCGCTACGCGCTGGCGCCGATTGTTATAAATGGGAGAGCTCTTTACCAAAATATAAAATAAAATAAATTCTCCATTTAACTTATACTCATATTTAATTTAATTATTTTTAACTTATTTTGTATATTTATATATATATATATATATATACATATTATCTCGTGTAATTGTAACATTACTATTCAATTCTAATATTTAAAAATATCTACTTATTGTGTGACAAATAATATATATTATTATTTTAAAATGATTTTCTTTTTATAATTATTTGATTATTGTTCTTAATTTATATATTCAGCTAAATTTTATAATTGCTATTATTTCAATTTACCATACAGTTAAATTGTTTGAGTTAATTACTGAAGTTACTTGAACCAATTTTCGGAAATTCTAATAGACATCTATAATATGTATTTCAAGGACACGAAAATACCAAATATTAGAGAATACTGATGTAATAAAATGGCGGATCTGTTGTATACAAAAGGTTAGCTTTAACAAATGTATATTTCATACATAAATTTCCATATAATATGATATTAAACAGTCTCTTGATCAGCACAGATAAGTTCCTAAAAACCTTGCATCAGAATACAGCTTAAGAACCTAACAACATCGTTATGCTACCGGTTTTTTTATTTACCATAGACTGAAATATATAATTGATTGATCAATTTCTCTTATAGTCGTTACACGTTAACCAGGTAGAAATCAATCCATCAATACTATTTTTATTTTATTTCACATGCATGTATAGTAAACGGGAAATAAATCTATCGGCTAACATCATGGAATTTAGAAGATCAGTCCGCAGGCTTTTGAACTCGAGACCCTCAGGGATTCGGGCGAGTCCTGCGGTGTCCTTCCCTTCCGGTTGCGCCATCCTCGACCGATCAATTTTGAGCGCGTTACCTCGAGCGCAGAAAAGAAGGCGAAAGAGCGCAGCGGCGAAGAACCCTCATCTCAGCCGCGCAGAAGTTCCCTTGGAAAAAAGTGGAGAGGCGAGAATCGGTCTCGAAGCACAGAGGCCAGCGAGGGGGAGTAGGGGCCTGACGTAAGAGCGCGAGGTGGTGCGCGCCAGATTATTGGTCGAATCATGCGGCGTCCGGTAAAAGTGGACCGCGAGCGGCGAAATGTAGGGCGCGTCTCCCCCGGCGCTCGTTGCGACACCTCGGGCTCCCGGGGGTAATATTGGGACGCTCGTCGCCCGCGGGATCGGCCGGGGAGGGGCGCGACGGGCCTCATCTCGGGAACGGCCGGCCCGCGTATAAAAGCCCAGCCCACCCGAGATTCGCCAACACTCGATCTGCCGTCGCAGCTCCCGTTTAGTACGATTCCGTCGATCCCGCAAGTTCCGACAATGGTCTTCAAGGTAAGATCAAGACTTCTAAAACCACGTATATTCACCCAGTCCTTTCCATACATGGTTTTTTCCCTATATCCTTCTGTTTAACACCGTATTTACGCTACTACACCAACATTCAAGTATCATTGATAATTATCATTTGATCTCACCCCTACTATTTTTGCACAGTTCTTTGTTCTCTCGGCCTTCGTGGCAGTCGCCAATGCCGGCATCATCGCCCAAGCTCCATTGGCCTATCCGGCACCAGCACTTCATGCAGCCCCAGTGGCATATCACTCCGCCCCGGTAGCCTATGCTGCTGCCCCAGTGGCCAAGGCTATCGTTGCCAAGACCGTCGACGAGGAATACGACCCTAACCCACAATACTCTTACTCCTACGACGTACACGACACCCTCACCGGAGATGCCAAGACCCAGCAGGAGAGCCGCAACGGCGACCAGGTCCAGGGCAGCTACTCCCTCCTCGAGGCCGACGGCACCAGGCGCATCGTCGAGTACACCGCTGACGACCACAACGGATTCAACGCCGTCGTCCACAAGGAGCCAGCGGCCGTAGCAGTCAAGGCCGTAGCCCCCGTTGCCCCCGTGGTTGCCAAGGTCGCCGCACCCGTAGCGTACGCAGCGCCTGCGGCCTACGCCGCGCCCGCGGCTTACGCTGCACCCGCGGCCTATGCCGCCCCCGCTTACGCAGCGCCGGCAGCCACCCTCGCCTACAAGGCGTACGCCGCACCAGCCGCCGTTGTCAAGTCTCACCACCTTGAACCTCACTACTACTAAATTTGATCAATGGAAAAGAATGGAGATGTGATATATTTAGACCGTGAATTTCTTTTCACAATGCTTTATCTGCGTCAAAACAACGTTTTTGAATTAGGCTACTTGTACTTTTAGACCATAGTTTAGCCTGTCTATTAAGTTTGTAAATATGTTAAATAAAATTCATTTTTCACGTAATATAATATATTTTACGCATAAATGATTTCAAATTTACCCCTTTCCTAGCTTTTTTGTATGCTTAAAGAATTTTCAAATGTAAAATTGGTTTATAATAATGAATTTCCACGATACAACAAATTAATTAAATAATAATAGTATAAGATAATCGAAGATTATATTTGAGTAGATATTGTATACAGTCTCACACATACTGTAATTAATTTGACTAGTTTTATTTAGACTGAAACTAAAGATAAGGACATATACGAGAATAGATAACCCGTCTAATGCAACATAAGGAAAGATCTTTTATAAATTCCTGAGTTGAATCTAGCAGATATCACTGAAATTATTCATTGTTTGATCAATATAATAAATAATTTATAAAAATTTTCATATTTTGGATCAAAATTCGAATGAAAATTATATGGTAAAACATTTGTCACAATATGAAAAATACAGAAAGAATAAAAATCAGTTGCAATTAAGATTAGTTGAACGTTAGCACTAAGTACTTTTCACATTTTGAGCTAATCATGTACAGATATGTATATTTGTAACAAGTTATTCATTCGATATAACTTGTGTCAATGGTGATGACCATAAATTCAGACGATCTTCTTCTGTATGTTTACAATAACTATGTTGAATGGATACCTTTTTTAATTAGATGAACTGAATCGGATTGCTTAATATATGGGTCCATTAGTACACATAATCTAAAGGTCCACTAATATTCAACTATTTCATAGGGGCTTTTTGGCGCGGACCTAATGTAAATATGGCACTATAAATAGGTCAATTCCTTTGACATTTAGGAATACCAAAGTGAATTAAAGGTATACTTGATTGTCTTTATTCTTAAATTCATGATACTTTCTTAAACATTTCGTAAATCGTTTTCTAATTTATCACTATAAAACTAAATTAATGCGAAAATTATAAACACCAAAAAATTAAGACTCAAAATGACAAAAAAAATTCGTATATATTTCATGAGTGTCATTAAAATTTATTATCACAATTTTCATAAAAAATTAAATTGCTTTCCCTCCGTATACAGTAAATTCAAATTATAAGTAAAACAAAAATTTAATTTTGTCATTTATTACCAAGAAAAGTACCGCTGAAAATGTTTTAAGCTATTATATAATATTAATGTTTTCAAGTTACAGCTATAATACTTTAAAAGATATTAGTGTTTTTACTCTAATTTAGCAAATTTTACGTGTTAACATTCAAATGCTATCGTCTCCTTCTTCTATCTATTTTCTACACACTTTAAATATGTCTATCTCTAACATTTCTTAACCATTTAAAAAACTTACATTTTGTTTTACCTTTTGCTTATACTCTTTTTTAAATTCTTTAACTGTTAGATTTTTCCTCTTCTTTTTTTCTAATTTTTCTTATCTTTTTGCATCTTCTCTTTTCAATGATAAGTCTATCTTAGGATTTTTCATACTTTTCCATGTTTTCTACACCTCTTGAATTCTATCAATTTCTTCTGAAAATATTTCTTTATATTTTTCTGTTTCAGCATTTTTATTCTCTTTATCACTTTTTCTTCAATATTTATCCATTTCTTATTCTGTTTCTTTCTTTTCATTTACTACTTTCCTGTAACTTTTTTGTTGTTTTTGATTTATTTCTTGTTTTGTACTCTTTCTTGTTCTCACTTATTTTGTTTCCTCTTTTAAATATTTTGAATTCTTCTAGTAGTTTTCTTGCCACTCTCTTTCCACTTACCAAATTGTCATGGAATATCATTAATATAAACATATGAATTTGTAGGATATGCACACACTAATTAGACCTTTACGTCCAGTACTTTCATAATATATTCATTTAACTTAAAACTATCCTTTGAAAAATTTGGGGTGGATTAGAAGCCTAGAAATTATAAGATATTAATGTAACAAGTTCCGTGAATTAATATAGATTCTTACAGGCAATCATACTGTTTCAATCTTCTTACTTCAAATGCCGAATAAATGATAAAAAATGTCAACGGAAATTTTTATATGTAAAAAAATAGAAACTTCAAAGGAAACTTTTGTATCAAAAGAAAATTAACAGTTATAGCACAGATAAATAATTAGTAAGTTTTTTCTTAGCAACGACTGATTTTGTTGAAGCTAACGTTATTACATGTAGTAATAACGTTACTGTTGTAACGGAATCGTCACCATGGCGCGAAATCGACACATATATTTAATAAATTACTAAGTTAATTAGTTGTGTTAGTCCTAATTACCGTACTGATATGTCTATAAACTTATTTCACTAATCGAAACACTTTTTTTACTTCCAATGTACCCCGTCAGATTTTTAAAACAGTACTATACAATATGTGCGAATACGTTATTGGAATTTCTTTTATTGTATAAACTTAAAAGGATCGTTATTGACAAATAAAAGATCATAACAATAAACGTGAACAGAAACTATATAATAAATATATGGGATGTGCAATATTTTTGTTTAGGGGCCGCATAACAACCCAACGAATCAATCAGAATACTATTATTTCTATTTCAATATTCTTTTATTACTTTTTTATAATAGAAATAAATATAGCAGAGACGCAGCTAAAATATTATACATGTAAAAATTAATAAATTTATAATAGGAACAATTATCATCAATTTATTAAAATTGATATGTAGTTTTATTGGTAATTAAGATCACGAAAGACGTTAGCTTGATAGCTTGCAACGTTATGTATAAAACAATACTTTTACGTTAGACATTAGAAACTGTATGTAAACATAAATAATTAATCAATTTTTTTTGTTACAAGTATTAAGTTCCTAACTTAATAATCAGGGAGGCAATAAATGTTAACGCTCTTATTATTTTGTATACAACACAAGATGTCACTGAATATTGACATAAAACACGTTTCAACTGCCAGAATGAGAGTTCACTCCTTCAAATTGAATAACACCTCAAGTCTTAAAAGAATATTACAAATATATAGTGTAACGAATTGAAATTTCGAATAAAACTTATAAGAAAAAAATTAGTGTATACGTGTTCAAATACTGTCATATATACTATGTATTCCATTACATTTTTTCACTCTTATAAGGATTCTAAAAATTTCACAATTTAATTAATCATTATGTTATTATGTTAATCATAATATTATTTGCTATAATTCATTTTTAAATAAATTATTGTGAAATTTATAAACATGCAGATTACAAAACTTTATTTTTTGATTTAAAATATTACAATTTTTTGCATAAGCATTATTATTTCTCAGATTAAGTTTATAACAACTAAATCAAATGAAATGTAATATACTTTCCTTTTGTTGATAACGGCAAATGAATTTTTGTATTGCTATATAACCAATATCTTTTTACGATTTATATACTCTTTTCTTAATGTAATTTCAATATCAAGCTTCAAATTTATTTGTGTCTATTATATTCCAAAGCAATAATGTATTGTTTTGTAGGAGAATTAAAAAATAAAGCAAATTAAAGATGAAAAACTTACAACGTATTTATCAAAGAATTTTTTCATTACATATTTTGTATATAATTTTTATTAATTCAGATTATAATAATATTAACAAATAATTTTTATAATACGTCTAAAAATTTCTGAAATTCATCCTGAAAAATTAATGAAAATAAATTTAAATATGTTAATTTAGCAATTTTAAATACGGCACCACATACAGAAAAATATTATAAATTTGACAATACATTAAGATCTATTATTCCAATGAACTTTATAAAATAATATATACTTGACATTGACATACGATTATATAATAATGAAACGTGAGAACTTATTTATTATGTACAAGTGATCGAAAAATTTCTGTACAATATAATACGTGCAAAAATCCTGCTCGCCTTGAAACATCCATCATTCAATTTAATCACCATGTATGAGTATTTTTTCACTGTACCAATCTTAGATTGTGTGGCGTAATATTTATACAAACTGCTATCTTAACACAATTAACACATTCATTAGTTTTTCATAAAATTATTTTTATATATATACGATTAAATCCACAATTAAGTATTATCGTAATATTATTACTAATATATATATATGTATATGTATACATACACCTATAAATATGTAATAATAAAGATAAAGAGTCCCTTTATGTATTATATTGTTTACATATATATTATTTCTATAGTATACTTTTTAACTTAAGATTTTCATAGATTATACATACATCATTTTTCGGTTGAGGCTTACCTTGTCCAATCCTATTGCAATTTAGTTTATACGAAATCGTCCCTGATACATAATCGCTTCGATTATTACCGTGCTAAAAATAAATTCGGCAATGGAATTATGTTATGGGAGGCGGAGTTAGTCTGTTTTCGCCTGCGGGATGGTCGGATGGAGAGTGGCTTGACGCTGCAATAATTGAAAACGGGTACAGCCAGCCGCCAGCTAAAAAGCGAGTATATAAGCCGAGGTCTACCCGACTTTTGGCATCATTCGTTCGCATTCGAATCTCAAAGTCCTCACGACTCAATTCAGTGGTACAATGGCCTTTAAGGTAAGCTTGAGAATCATTCTAAACGAAAACCCTTTTACTCAATGTAGTTTTTGCATTTTACTTTATTACAAAAACATTAATTAAAAAGTTCCAAAGATGGTAAATTTAGAAAAGGGTTTTTTACTTTGAATACTGACAAAATTATTTATTTTGTAAATTCTTTTTAATTAATTATAAATAAAATCAAATTAAAAAATTTAATATAAAAATTTAATGTATACAATTTAAATATTTACTATATTATGGTTATCTGAACTAAATATTTTGAATTTCTATAAATCTATGAAATGATAATTATTAATCAAAAAAATTACACATTGTTATTTTTTCCATCAACCATTGTACATGTATACATTTAATGTATTTATATAAAATTCAATAGTTGTTGGTCCTTTCCGCCTTCGTGGCTGTCGCCAATGCCGGCATCATCGCCCAAGCTCCATTGGCATACTCAGCTCCGGCAATCCACGCAGCTCCAGTGGCATACCACGCTGGACCCGCTCTCCACGCTGCGCCTGTAGCGTACCACGCCGCCCCAGCTGTTCATGCAGCTCCGGTAGCCTATGCTGCTGCCCCAGTGGCCAAGGCTATCGTTGCCAAGACCGTCGACGAGGAATACGACCCTAACCCACAATACTCTTACTCCTACGACGTACACGACACCCTCACCGGAGATGCCAAGACCCAGCAGGAGAGCCGCAACGGCGACCAGGTCCAGGGCAGCTACTCCCTCCTCGAGGCCGACGGCACCAGGCGCATCGTCGAGTACACCGCTGACGACCACAACGGATTCAACGCCGTCGTCCACAAGGAGCCAGCGGCCGTAGCAGTCAAGGCCGTAGCCCCCGTTGCCCCCGTGGTTGCCAAGGTCGCCGCACCCGTAGCGTACGCAGCGCCTGCGGCCTACGCCGCGCCCGCGGCTTACGCTGCACCCGCGGCCTATGCCGCCCCCGCTTACGCAGCGCCGGCAGCCACCCTCGCCTACAAGGCGTACGCCGCACCAGCCGCCGTTGTCAAGTCTCACCACCTTGAACCTCACTACTACTAAGTTGATTTGAAATGAACGCCCAGTCAAAGATTTGAGCTGGATGTAAATTGTCAAAAATTGTTTTTTAGGAAAAAAATAGTCTGATTATTTTTTTTACAATGCTTTATCTGCACAAGAAAGACAATACTGTATAATAAACTATTTGTAAATTTTTATTACAAGTAATTAGCGAGCGAATTAAGTGTGTAAATATATTGAATAAAATTAATCACCACAAATATAAATATAAATCACGCATATTGATTTCCTGTTTCTTTGCGGTTGCCGTTTTATCTGACTTTATATATGCATATATAATAATATTTACTACTTGGTCAATGTTTTTAAGTATTTTTAATTTCATTTAACTATATTATGAATTTTTATAAATTTTTTCTCCAAATTATGGCCAATTGAAAAATAAATTAGAATAAAATATTGTTCGGATAATATTTTAATTAGTAGAACTAATCCTTGAAATGTTAGCAAGGTATTGCATTTTAACGATTCATTTTAAATACATAGCGTTTAGTACATACTATAAAAAAATAAGACTTTTTATGACGAGGTTAGGATAATAACCACATTAACTTAAAACACATTAGCTTAATAGAGTAAAAAATTGTTTTAAATTGATATTATTTATTATGATTTATAAAGTGATATGAATCTAGAATAAGTTATTAATGGAAACTCCTTTAATTTTATCAATTTACTTCTTTCTATTAATTATAACTTCGGAGAATCTAATACCTTTATATTTCATGGCATATAAAGTATGTTATAGTTTCAGTACAATTTCTTTCGTTGTTAGTATAGTAGTTATAACTACAGTTAAAATAAACAAGTAGATAAATTAAGTTCTCACATAATTTAAAAATACTTTCTTGTTAAAAATTTGAACCAGTTTTTCGAGATATACTGGAGAGGTTTTAAGCTATTGGTCAGTATATATATTCTAAAATCACTATATGTAAATAGATGCGCAATAAAGATTTTTCGCTATATAAGGGCACTGTAGGATTGCTATGTAAGTCGCCAGTTTGCGTCTTAGTTATTTATTTATTTTAGTTCAGTTCATTCGAATTATTTTATTGTCACTCAAACTGTATAGATGTAATAGTGTTACAATGCATGTGTAACAATCTTGCTAACAATTCTACACTGTCACACTTTATAATTACAGATTAAGAAGTTAGTAATACTTGTAATTGCGGATCAGTATTGATTGAAAAATTCATTGCTATCATAAGTTTATAAAGTGAGTGCACCAAATGAGGAAATGATACTTAATTATTACATATTGTACAAACTGAGATATACATCTACTAGCAAAATTCAAAATTAAAAATGAGTGAGATGAAGAGAGAAGAGGGGAAAAGGAAAATGAAAGTAAACGAGAGTAAAAGAGGGCAGGGTAGTGCAAAGAAAAAAGACATGTAAAACACACACACGAATAGTCGTCGACCTTGATACGATTCTGGTAATGAAGTATTACCACTTTTACTCAAAACCTATAGCTCTCATTTCATCCTCTCCTTGTATTTTAAATAAAAAATCAACATACACATTCACACATGGTGTTTCTGATCTATCATTAAAATGAACTTTCAAAAAATATTTGAATTATAAATTAATTTTTAGCACTTGTACATATTTTATATTTTATTTCACTAGCTGATTATAAATTATTATTATTTTATCTATTTTCAAGTTTTATTTTATAAATAAGCAATAGAATAATAATTCATTTTATTTCTGCAGTTTACATTTCATATAAAATAGAATGACTTAAAATTAATAGAAGAGAAAGCTACATCCTACATTATATTAAATACCTACATAATGTCATCAGATTTAACAAAATTTACAAACATAGTGCTGGTATCATTTATAATTGATCATTTATAATATATCATTATTGGTAACCATATTTTTATTGTTCTTCAATAAAAAAAATCGAAGTTCTAATTGAAAGATACATTTTTTGTCATTCTAGTATTTCGGGAGAATTTATTTACAACCACCTTAAACAATTATGCCAGTCTCTTTAACAACTGATTAAAGAAATCTGCAATATGAATTTACACTCAAGTAACTAAAGAATATTAATAACCATGGCATGCATTAATTGACTAATTTTTTTAATTACCAAGTTAACAATTAGAAATCTAGGTTATTCTGATTTAAAACGTTTAAAAAAGGTTTTCACATTATAGTAACAAGGGCTTTTCGAATTAGAATGTAGCATTAAGGTAAAAGTTGGTCATAAAAAGATAAATATTTCTCTTTTCATGTAGGTTAACCGTAATTGCTTCAGTTGTGAGAAAATAAATCAAAGAGATCAAATGAGTTTCTTGAATAAAATAAAAAAAACAATAAAATAATAATATAAGGATTAAAAAATGTTGGCGAGGTACATAAATAAACAATATATGTTATATTATATAAATAATTATATTATTAAAGATTCTACTCTCGCTGATAACGATCAACGATTTTTG
The DNA here is from genome assembly GCA_018906755.1 of Sycophaga agraensis. Classification (NCBI taxonomy): domain Eukaryota; kingdom Metazoa; phylum Arthropoda; class Insecta; order Hymenoptera; family Pteromalidae; genus Sycophaga; species Sycophaga agraensis. The sequence continues at coordinate 965,142 of JACCIE010000017.1, read as the reverse complement.
TCTATAATTATTTTTATAAAGTGCTTAAAACTTATCATAATTGTTCGATTTTATACATGAAGAAGCAGTTCGTGCAGAAAAAAATAGTCTAATAATATGTTTCTGCAAAAATCCATGAATCTCTCAAATTAATGAATGCCATTTAAAAATTATTACAAAAGCGTTATGATACACTCGGTTTTTATGGAGAACAAATACGTTCTATATATTAGAGAATCCCGTAGTATAAATGTAACAAATTTGAAAGCCTTTAAGGAATCTGCGACAAGTGTACAAAGCAAAATTGCGATTAGTTAACAGTAATATTTATTTGCTTCTTCATTTCACATCCTCGTAAATCAGCAATAAAAAGAGTCCTCTCCGATTTTCGAGAGAAGCGAAAAATTAATGTGTACGAAAGTTATAAAGCATGTTACAGGTTCTGTTGGTCGTATCCAGTGTCCTTCTCTGAAGGGGACCTCGCCTTTGCGCCTGCGGCGACTTCGTATGATAAATTACTTGCGTAATCGGGATCGCGCCCGCGCGAAAGAAGGTTATTTTCGGCGCGTGTCCTGGCTCTTGCTGCGTTCGATTCCCTCGTCCCTCGCAACACGATCGTGAAGTCCGCAGTAATACATCGCGAAACGAAAGTTGTTCCAGTAGACAACGTCTGGGCCGTGCAATCTATTTTTATGCAGAAGACGAGACAATAAGAGTTCATACATAATTAATGGAAGAGTGGATTTCACTTTTTTCTTAATTCAACAACCTGTTGTTTGTAATCGTGGTCTTTTGACAGTAATGCAAGAAGATTGTCATAAAAGAATATAATGAAACATTAATGCCAACGGTATAAAATGAACCTCGTTGAATGCCATAAAGTTTTATATCGAGCATTTCGATTTGCAAAGCATTCAAACATGCAACTGCAATCACGTGATAACGCCATTGCAGGGAGATTATAGATTGGTGCGTTGACGACCCGGTCACCCTCGCACTGTCCTGCAAGTCTATATATGAGGTCGCTTCAATGACATTTCCCTTTTATTCTTTACATTTTGCCAGCACATTGGAAACTTGTGTACAGAGACGAGCAATGCCCAATATACAGAAGTGCACGTGAGAATTGAACCGTTACGGCAATGTGGCCCAGTTTTCGGTGGGGCAGCGGAGGCGCGCACACGCCCAGTGAAAGTAGCCCGCGTGCGCGATTACGCACTCGCGTCATTACGCAAGCGTCTCGCGACTCCCTGTCTCTCACTGGTTCTTCGATTTTGTCAACCAAGTCGATGATTACGCCTAGACTCCTCCCTTTCTACACGTATCGGGAATTTTCATAGTTTTATTTGCATATAATACAAAGTAAATACTTCCTACGAGTTCCTTTATACGCGGTTGAAGCAACTCTTATAAGACAATAAGATATAATAGCCTTAGAATGAATGAATTTGTGTTTTAACAAATCGAAGATTCGTAAATAATATATGTACCATGCTTAATAAAAAATGCTGTCAAATAAGAATTGTTTAGCTAATTTTGTCTTATTCCTGTTTTTTGTATTATAAAATTGTTTTAAATTATAATATCGATGAAAAGATTGTTTTTTTAAATATTATTTATATAATTGTAACTGTAAATTGTAGGCTGTAACTGTAAACAACGTTTAGATATTTTATTCGCCGTTCTTGATCATATAATTAATATATTAAACCATACGTAACATACGTGCATTATGACGTTTTTTGCATCGGTGAATCCTGTCTGGTCAATGTTAATGTCGTACTGATCTCTACATTACGTACAATGTGATTATATTTCTCATCGTTCTAGGTATAATTAAGCACTGGGTGTCATTCTGTTGGTATCAACTAACGCTTTTTTTGCAAAGGTACTTTGTTTTTAACGTGAATAAAAGGGTAATTGGATATGATTAGCAGCTATTAAATACCGTATTAGGAGCTTGCCTGATGAATCAGTACACGTTATGACAATGGACGTTGATGTATATGATTTTTATCTTAAAAGTAGTGTCACAGGTTTACGCTGCGACTTAAAATGTGTAAAACCTATGTTTAATTCGAGATTTAATTTCGGGAAGTGTTGCATCCCCTGTTTTTTGTTTAATTATTATCTTCTACAATCCACAAAAAAATGATGTATTTCCAATAAGCTATAGATATATATGCATGAAAAGGTAAAAAATATAGTATCTTTAAAAATAACATTGATATATAATAATAACTAGGTAAACATATACATAATATCCATCGCTTTTATAAAGATATTTTATCTTCTTGGCAAAACCTTGGAAGTCATTATCAGACATCTGCAGTTTTTTGACGAAAATCGACGTATGCTGTAGGCACATAATTAAATATGCATTATGGTGTATGGATGTACTGTCAGAATTCTTAAGATACATCATTTGTGTGAGGATATTTAAGTCGGATAACAATTTGAATTATTTCAACATTTTCAACGCAACAGGATGTGTACTGAATGGATGAAATTAAGTGCATATTCACTTCTGTCTACCTTTAAAGATTGATTACGAAACGTATAATAATTGTTGCTGTCTCAAGGACGAAAATTAACCTCAAGTGACTGCATAAAATCTGTCGAACTGCATCGTGATCGATTGATAGCTCTGAAAATTCATATAAGCAAAATATAAAATCATGATGGTCGTTATGAAAATGAACAAATTCATTACTTCAAAAAGTCTGAAAGATATGAGCCTTTCCTAAAAAATATAAAGTAATATATAATAAGATAAATTGTTGCTTGAACAATTTGTACGCTTTTGCGTAATTCGTAAAGGATACCTTATGTTCTCTGAACTTGTTGAAACTAGTTTAGTGAAAAACGCGAACAATGATCTCGTGATTTTCCGTATAAGCACATGAGATATTTACCGAATGATTAACAACGATCTTCTTAACAGTATGGCATCGTTCCTCTTGCCAAGCACAAACGAATGATAAAAACATAATAATGTACGCACAGCATAGGTACGCATGTCGGCGCGCAAGCAATGCCGAATGAGCCAAGGAAATCTCGGTACACTGGAATAAATCGTGCAGATGTGCGAGAGATATCTCGCGGTGCGACGACGGCACTCTCGCGTTCCCATAAAGTGCGCGCATCTCGCGGACCATTCGTTACACACCTCGAGTCTGAAGTACAGCAAGAGCAAAACCGAGGGGATACAGGCGCCGACGATTTAAACCGCCCGCCTCGCGTAAATAATCCCAGCCGCATTTAATTATCGGGCAGTATATGGAGCCCGCGAGGGAATCGAAGGAGAAGGGCTGGCCAATGTAAGGAGACTGGAGGCTGTCTCTTTTCCGCCTCGCGCGGCTTAATAGAAGGACAATGTCTCTAGAACGCTGAATTCCCTGCGAAGAGTTTCTTTCGCCTTCGGGAGAGGCGGCGAAAGACTCCCAAGATGTTGCTTTCCATTGGCGAGCGCGTCCTTGACTCCGGATCACGGACGCCTTTCTTCACGTGGGAACGCAAAAAACCAAGGGACCTTTTTTTATTTCGACATTCGATTCGATGTTCGCAACTCGACTAATGCTTTTCATCGTTCGGCCATCAGAGCACAAGTACGAATACCATTATGTCATTTTTAATAAGATACATTAATCTCGATTGTGTATCGTTAAAAATTATCTTCGTGTCAAATTTGCCATTGGAATTTTTTTCAATGCCCAATTCAATTGGATATTTATATTCGATAAAAAATGTTGTATTTTATACTTTGGTATAAAATATTTATATATTAATGGAAATTTAAATTTTAATAATAATAAACCTAAATATTTGTTATGATATCCATAATAATTAACGTAAAATGCTTAATACTTTTTAATGACACTATAGAATTGATTGATTGACGATTTTTATACGTCATTATTATATACTACAGTAGTATTAGACACTTTAATAATATTAATGTTTACAAAATGTTACTAGGTTAGTCTTAGTATTAAAATAATTATTTTTCAAGTGTTTAAGAATTGAGATAAATAAATTTTAATTCTTAATTTAATTGTAAAGTAAGTATATATGCATAGGCATATAAATACATACGTAACTCGCACACATTTCTGAGAAATACAATAATAATCTTTTAAAACGTGTACTAAAATTTTATTTTAGTTTGTAAAAACTCCATTATGACTATAATACATTAATACGTATACATTTTACAATAATTAAATTTAATCATTTTAATGATCAAATTGATATGTGCAGTAATGAATCTCAATCTTTTGACTCTTATAATTCATGTGCTTATTGTAAAAAAATCAGTTGAACATTTTATACACGCACATGTTGGAGTTGAAAAATGAGCTGAAGAATTTGAATCGAGCGCTTTCTGAAAACCTGCGGGAGACTCTTGAACTTACGAGGTGGACTTACCGGCAGTGCAAGTATACTGTATAGTAAATTTACCGTGACCGGCGCAGAGTGGCGTGTTGTGCGATCGGCTTTGAAAGCCGTTGATAAAGAAGTCCTCTACAAATCGCTACCTGTATTACCGATAAATCGACAATAGAAATAACTACGCATAGATTTAATTATGCTCATATTAGCGAAATACAGATTTCCATATAATTAGCACAATTAAAATTATCTCTTTATCTTTATTACTCTGGTGTATAATTCCACTGATCTACTGATTTCATTTGTTTCCATTTGAGTTCTTTTGCGTAAAAGTTATCTTCCACGAATCTAATTTGAAGATACACATTGCCTAAACATTTTACGGTTCAGAGGAAGACGATATGCTAAGAATCTCGCTAATAATATTATAAAATAATTTGTATTAAACTTTCACGGTCATTATTTTCAACCGTTGATTATTATATTTATCGCTCATTGACTTGAATCGACTTATTAAAACATGTAATATTACAGTTATATAATTTATTTTCTTTTTTGATATTTATACATTGCTTTACGAACTATACAATTTTTTGCAACCATCGAGTATTTAAGAAATGGTTACGAAATTATCCGCTTAAATTTGACAAGATATCTAAAAGCAAACAATTTATTTGTACACTTTTAGAGAATGAAGCTGTTTTTCTCAGCAGTAGGTGCAATGAAGTTTTTTTTCATTCGAACTGCTCGTTTTCATAGTAAAAAGCCACTTTTCACAGGTGGAAAACATTGCGTAAAATGAATCGCCAAGTCGGCGCTCATTTGCTTGTTTTAGAAAAGAACTAGTTAGCTGGATTATGGGGAACTCTCTCCTTGAGTGGTGATTTCGATGCGAGAAAATTGTTACTTTTAATAAAATGCGTAGTTTTAGAAAACAGCTTTATGTCCTTATACGCAAAGACACTTAACGGTCGGATTAAGTCGTTTTCAGAGAAAAGATCAGCGGCGGCATGCGTCGCGAACCTCCGAGCCAGCGAGTGCACTGCCGCTTCTCTTAACATACGCTGTCGCCGGTAGCTTTGCCCCCCGGATAAGCACAGGTAGGCTACGCGGCGAGCAGCAGACTCGGCGGCAACGTAACCGGCGGTCACTCCGACCGGTAAGCTGGCGCCTCGGACAGCCGCAGGAAAGCAACTCGGCCGCGCTCGAAGAAAGTGTTTATTTATCGGCGATTATCGCGGCGGCGAAAGAAAAAGCGTCAGCTTTTCCCGGTCACTTAATCGCTAATCCACTCGGTTCCCAGGAGGTGCTTGGACGTCGCTCGTAATAATCGGGCCCGGGCCCGAATTCTCATCGCACGAGCGACATTTACACGCGCGTACAGGACCCAAGGGCCGCGGCGAAAGCGCTCGCGTTCCGTCTCGCGCCGGGAGCCAGTCCTCATTAGCGGCGGGCATCCCGCGAATCGGTAAAAGCCCGAAGAAAGGCGCGATCGCAAGTGGGTCGGACGCGCGCCTCTTTTAATTGGCGAGGACCCGCGGCAGCTGGCGCCGCGCAAGCATACGTATATACGAGGAGGCCTCGCGCGCGGCCTCTCGCGCAGGATTTCTCGAAAATCGAAAGCCGGCTTTTACGCCCGCGCGCGCTTGTGTGTAAGTGTGTGCACGGCGGCGGCGGCGCGCGAGAACGATCGACGGGGGGAGGGGGGGGCCGCCTCGCGGCCGGGGCGTGTTCTAATGACGCGTCGTTTTGCGCGGCGCGGCCGCCGGGAGCGATATTCAATCGAGACGCCGTTTCGGAAGTCGGGCCGCATTTCTCGCGGCGATTGGCTCAGCGCGCTCGCGATCCCTCGATTGCGCACGCGAGATCGAATTCCACCGTAGGATCGTGTCCGCGGGATAGTTGGCGGGCGCCGTTAGGGAGAGCCGTTTTTCTTTGAAGGTGTACCCGCCTCGCGGCGAGATAGCACTCGCAAATAAATCGAGACGTGGCTACACACGCGCGCACTCGTTTGTGTATAAGATCCTGAAAATAATTCATTATTATTATACACATAAACAGACGCGTGTGGTCGAGATTTCAATTACGCGCGCTCGCTCTCTTAGCTTTATTTTATTTATCGTTATGCAAGGCCATTATTGTATTTCCCATAAAGGCAAACGAAACAAAAACATATAATTGTGAGAATTGCCACATATTTTTGCTTTCGCCGTCCTCGTCATCCCCCATAACCATCTATATATTACATAAAAAGCTGTCTCGAATAAAATATCTCGAAGATTTATTCGTTTGTCGACCCTCGCGCTGCATTTAAGCGGTCTTAATAATTATTTAACAGTTAATTGAAAGAAAATGTTAATCTGTATTTCTGCGTATATTCTTTATAAATTATGAAGGCTATATTACCCATTGATAAACTTAATACTTGTGCAAAGAGAGATTGTAGATTTCATTCACTCCCTGATACTTTTTTGTACGGACTAGACTGCACACTAATAACCATAAAAGCTTCAGGCGAGTCATTATAAATCGATTATGCCGGTAATTCAATGCGATATTTTTGTCACAATTTTGATAAATAAATTGCCTCTCGAGATTTCAAGCGAAAGTTACTTATTTTGCGCGCGGCACACGCTGAATATACTTATGTATGTACAGAGAATAAATAAATTTTTTATCATCGCGTGCCGGGGCCGCAGCATGGAACATTGAATTCATTGGCGATACACATACATATATATATATATAAAATTTCTAATTTAGAAAAGCGTCTTCGGGCATTCACGTGCCCCGGCAACTGCACCTACCCAACGCCACTAACGCGTATACATATATATATACGTCCATCGTGTCGCGCAACGCGAAAGAGAAATTTTTTGTCCTCCCTTGCCCAATCCCACAAATAGGCGCGATAAACGGCTCGGCGGACTCCGCCGCGGAAGGACACGCGATTTATCCGCGAATAAAGAAGGAGACAGGGGCCCGCGGTCTTTCCCACAGCGGACCGTCGCGACGGCCAGTGCATAAAGCATAATTAGCCGGGGGGCCTCCCGGGGCAAAGCCGCCGCCCGGGAGGAGGCCAACGCTCGCTGCCCGGCCGAGCGTGGCGTAACGAGGGCCAATTATGTTACACTCCCCGATAGCCGGCCTCGCGGCCTTGAGGATCCTTGAGCCCGGGGCTGGTCTCGGCCCGGCTCCGCGGTCCATTTGAGCGCGGTCGACTTTCTCCGGTGAAAGTGTTTTTATTCGGCGGCCGAATGTGCCCCCGGGGAGCGCAGGTGCGTCGACCGCGAGCGCCGATATTACACGTGCGCCGCGCCCCGGCACCGCCCGGGGACGCGTGACCATCGCGCTCCGGTGCAGCCGGTTTTTTTGCCGCCGGTGGGGGAGGGGGGAATGCGTTTGCTTCTGGTTTCGAGTTTAGAAATTAGAGCCTGGCCCGCGGGGGAGTCGAGGGCGTTTTAATCAGCCCTGGGCTGTTCGGTTTTGTCACGCGGGGAGGCTTCATCGGCTGATTATGCTCGCGCGCTCTCCTGCACTTCTAGCCGTGCATGTGTGTAATGGGCCGATTTACGAGCTGGAGCGCATTGCTGTATTTTCTTTATTGTAATGCGAGCAATGCGACACGTGAAAGTTATACCGTATCAAATCCCGCGAAACGCAGTATTTACGAGATGCAACAATTAGTCGAAAATATACGGTAGTAACATTCGTAGTTCATTGACTCGCCACTTCGTCTTATCTTCCTTCGGTGCGAACACCTTGAGATAACTATACGAGAATACAAATTCCGTGTCGGATTCGGCGATTTTTATCAATCGTACTTTTATTGCATAAACACGCGTTATCAAATGGGAATTATGTAAAAATATCAAAACATAAGAAGTTGAGGAAATTCAGTGACTTTCATGCGTCTTATATATGATATTGCAAATCCCGGCAAGAAATATTCAGGCAGCAAATCATGTTCTGATCAAAATTTTTTTACTCCTGTTCATTCAACAAATCAGACTCGAGTATATAATATTCTGAGCAAAATATATATGGAAGAATAATATACATGATACGAATAGAGATTATCTCGAACAATTCAATTGGGCATTTGCAACCGTAGTGCATTGTACTCAACGATCTATTACTTATTAATTTATATTAATGATGAACGGCTAAAAGACGACAGTATTGTCTGTTAACCGAAACAAAACCTGTACAGCCATCAATTATACTATCAGCAAGATCAAGCGATTCAGTGGAACTTAGCCGACTATTAAGACAATAAACTGCTCGGAAGGGAAAAAAAGTTCCTATCGGCCGATTAAACGAGCCACATCCACTGCGGGAGGAAAGCCGAAACAGCGGGACGCGGGGAGTAGCGTAGCGAGGAAAGTGTGGAACATCGACTCTCCTGGCCGACACAATGCGAGTTTCGATCAGTGAAATTGCCTCCTCACGCGAGAAGCCACGCAGTTTCACTCGCAACTCCACGCTGGAACAGTTATGTTCTCTCTCTTGCGTGTCGGGATGAAAAAAAAAGGGGGGAAGCCGTGCGCGCGCGCGCGTCGCGGCAAAAATTAACGCGACCGGCCGATCGAGAAAGGGGAGGACCCAGCGGCCGTCACGCCGCGCCGCGCATATAGTTTCGACAGCCGCGGCACAATCCCCCGCGATAGCGCGCATTGTTGCCATCTCCCTCGTTGCGCCAAAGTCTGGGTTGGAGGGACGGTATATGCAGGGAACTCGGTGGCCGGCCGCGCAGATGTTGCACCAGGGGCCAATTGCTCTAATTGATCGGGCCGTCGTTCTCGAGATAATAGCACGGGGCATTAATCGCGTCCACGGCCAAAGTCCCGGGCGAGCACGACGTTTCCTATAGGAACGTGAGCTCGCGCGCCCAAAATGAGACCGACGTGTTTCGTAATTCAAGTGTAAGAGCGACGTAACGCGACTTTTCAAAACCTTGGCGAAAACTAGTGTGCTGTATACATGCCGCTGTCTACACGTGTTTATGTACAGGAAAGTCCTCTATAATGTGATATATATATACATACATATATATATCTTTTTTCTTGTTACAAATTTCGATTTTGCAATGATCAAGCACGTGGAATTCAATCTATTTCTTATGATAATCCTTAAAAGAAGCAAAACGGCACAAATAAATACTCTGAAACATAAATGATTGCGAATAATTCAAGGAGAAATCTCATACACTCCAAATCTATAGTATTAAAATTTTAAATTTTTCAAACCGTGTCGGAACAGGCCCACTGTTATTTTTATTACATTTGAAAGCTAATAAAATGCACATAACTTAACGAATTTTTTATAATAAAATTTTATAGACCGTTATTGATTCTTTCTATAGTTCAAATAGCCAAATTATGTATATTGAGCCTATTAAATTAAAAAAAAATATAATATTATCACAATATTTTTAGAATTTTATGACTCTATAAATATTTGTGAAAACTAGAACGTTGTTATAAATATATTTTAATAATTTATACGAAAGAGGTGTAGAAGCACATAGTATACTAACAACAAATGAAAAGGCATATCAAAAAAAAGTATGATGTTACAAAATCTGAACTTATGTAAAAATTATGATATGTAAATATAAATGTATTAAATTTAAATGTAGCATATGGAATATGAGGCATTAGAAGAACCTCCAGAGTCCATTTTTTATGTAACTACCTTTTTTATGTTGAATTTTGAATAATAAATGAATGCATATCTGTAAACTGTATTTAATCTTTTCTCGGAATATCAAATATTTATTTATTACGATTTGGTATAAAAAATGAATTACTGATAAGGAAATTTTTCGAATCCAACTATATTAGGCATTAGATTTATGAATAATAATGCTAGATACACAAAGAGCTTCTTCACTTAAAGGCTCTCCTGGCACTCTTCTCTGCTATTCATTTTAACAACTGCAATGCAACACATTAGCATTGAATGACCTGAAAGATCAGAAAGCTGACAAAACAATTTTCAAGAGCTACGATTGCAGACAGTTCACGCCAACGGTATTATACGATAGTTTATTACGATCATGTTGTTCCAGGCTCTTCTTATCACTAGGTGATCCTGAATACTTCCTTTCAACGGTTTCGTACTTGGCATCCTACCCTAAAATTAGCTCCCGATAACCGATCATAACCTAGTGGTTGTTCTAGTATATCAAAGACAGAAAGAAACCGGAAGAGAAACACAAGAAAAAAAAATTCTGTTTATCACTCCTCATTCAAAGAATCTATGTACAAGCAAAAAGATCTAGATCGTCTGAACATACAATTTTTCTTACATATACATTTTGCATGTGTTACATTTTAGAACTGTATATGTTTTCTTAATTTATCACTTTATAGTGGATTACGCTAAACAATTTTGCGTATTACTCGAGGTATTACTGAATGCGCACATAAAACCCATAAACATCTTTAAAACTTTCGTACTTTGATGAAAAAGTAGTAAAGTTAGATCCTAATTATAGAAATTCTTGCGATCCTACCGGTTTTTCGTCCTGAGAGAGAAGCCACTTGCGGTGCGCTAAAGTCATTTTTAGTTACGGTGCCGTACGGTCAGAGGTAGCTTGGAGCATTGCTCAAAAAAGTCGTCAGCCAATTAGAAAATGTATTATTTATATGAGTCTATCTGTTACATAGTCGATGCATTGATTTGCGGTAATCAAATCATAAGGAATTTCCTGTAGCAATTTCAATTTATACGTAAAATACAAATGTTACTATAACAAATATAAATTATATCGTGGGTTATGTAACATGTTATATATTTTTCAATCGTGTCAAGAAAGTATGCACGTGAATCGCATATTGAAAAAGAAACATTTTAATAATGAAGGCACAGGATTAATGACGTTGAGTGAAATTCTAACTAATATACGTGCATAATAAGAATTCCATAAATCTTAATTGACGTCACATAAAAATATGATCGATGTAGTAAATTAAATTCTATAAAAAGTAATTTATAACCGAGATGCAGAATAGAATGCATATACATCTATACTGCGCATTAAAAAATAATTAATATAAAGTAAGTATCAAAATAAAGTTAAAAAACTGTATAAAGTCCATGTCGTGTCAAAATATATTAGTAAATTTCATCTAATGCCTAAATTAAGCCTTAAGTTCTTGCATAATATTGAATTTATACACTGGCAAAAATAGCATGACGAATATAAGGTAAATGCCGCGAACAAAATGACTGTGCATAATAATAGCACAATTTTTAACTTATTTTTAAGGTAGTAAACGAATTTAATGGGTCTAATTTCTTACAGATCTTTACAATATACATTTTTCCAAGTTACATGAAAGTGAAAAAATATCTCTATTATAGGTGCTCAAACGTAGAACAGTAAAGAAAGAAAATAAAGACACAATAAAGAGGTAAATGATCTTTCGCGAAAGCATAAATACACAGTGTACTAATTATTATTTAATTTTTGAGGATAAATCTCATTGTACAAAATAACTTGTTTACATAAAATTATAAATAACATTTCACGAAAGACGTATAAATGTTATTTATTTAAATAAGCTTTAATACAGTGTAACTGTTAATTAATGTGCATCAATGCTTGCTTTAGTTGCGATGAACCTTTGAGACGGTAATATAGAAGTGTTTTCTTTGATCTGTTTGGATTTATGTACCGGCCGTAACCGATTTTATTAATAATAATTTCTCAGTATGTTCAACATCGATACATATGAGTACACTTCGGTTTATTGGATAAATCGAATGTCTAGACTTAACGAGTAGTTGGGTGCTGAACGTGTGATTGGCCTGCAGTACGAAGGATCAGAACGATCCGGTTTTCTGAAAATACCGTTTCCAAATCTATGTAGACTTGAGCCGCGGATTCGAGAAACATCGACTTACAACGATTGGCGCGTGAGCAGCAGCGCTTACTTATACAATAAGATTAGAGGCCGCGAGAGCCTATACGCAATAACATGAAGAAAGTAAACATAAGACAGAGTAAAGAGATTTAAAATATTATTAAGAGGCAATCGCAACATGGGCCCGAGTATGCATGCAAAGTGTGGAAGCTGGAGCAAGAAGTTTGGAAGTGAAAGCTAGGAAAGGAGCGGGGGATTATGTACCACAGATATTGGCAATTTATTGGGGAGGGAGAATGGCCTGAAATTTATTTAAGAAGGGAAATGCGGAGGGAACGGTAAATATATAATTAATGACATCCAAGGGGGGGAGGCAGAGCCGGCGGAAGCCCGGGAGATTGTACGTGCAGACGAGTCGGCGATTCGGAAAAGGGAGCGAATTGCGTATCGGAGCTTGCGGTGGAGAGGCTCGTGCCCATTGTTACGAGAAGGAGTTAATCGTAAAATAGTATTGAATGTACATGTTGAAAAAGAGGATCTATAAAAGTGACAGGAGGAAGTCGTAATGTGATACGCGGGGGGATACTTAGCTGCAAATGATGCTTATTAAGGCGGCAGACTTTAACAATATCTGCGCGCGTTAAAAAAGAGAAACGTTGTGTCGAAAATGCCGGCGATGTTTACTTTGAAGGTGTATATATCGAAAAAGGCGCTCGCGCGCCGTTCTATACAGGTGGGAGAATTACGAGTTGCACTATAAATCGATATTAAAATATATGCAAGAATGCGCTGATATAATAGAGCAGCGGAGCCGAGCCGTCGAACAAAGCGGAAAAAGGCCTGCCGTCGCGCGGATTTTGAGCCGCGCCTTTTCCCAAGCGACCCCGCGAATAACAAGAGATCGCCGGCACAAAGAACCGCCGAAAGCGCAGCTGCCTACTGCCTAACCCGGAGCCTAATGGCAATGCAAGGCTGCTTAAGGCGCCCGGCGTAGGTGCGCTTCGGCGCGCCGGCCGATTAATTGTTATTACACGCTTGGCCGAGTGCACACCCGCGTAAAGCCCGGCGTTGCGCAAGCCCGGGGACCGCGAGCGGCTCCCACGAGAGCGGCTTTCTTTTTCGGGGGGCGAGCGGCGAGCCGACGGCCACGCGGAAGGAAACGCCGTGGCGGCCTGTCGCAACGCGCGGCTCCTTCCGAATCGTCGCCCGGTTTCGCCTGACATAACCAACGGCTCGCCGCTGATCCATTTTTCTCTCCCGCCCGTGTGTGTGTGCGCGCGCGCGCCTTTTTCCCCGGAGTTTTCGGCCCTGGCGCCAAGTCCGTGTGCGGGGAGCTCGCGACGACCGGTTCTCGGGCGGGGCCTGGCCGCCTTGCCGATTTAATTGTGCCGATCGGCTTGCGGCGTGACCTCGCGCGCGGCAGCCGCTCGAGTTTTCGTGAAAAATCGACACCGGCTTTCCTCGACTTTATCGATTGCATGCTTCCGCCATTGCGCGCTTCGGGGAATGCACTCAAATATTACAATTGGATCGACTGCCGATCTCTCCTCTGCTGCGGAGGAAAGCTACTTTGCATTCGCGCGGATCGATATGCGCTGCGGGTTATACCGGGAGCAACAAAGAAACTAAATTATTACCTGCAGCCGCGCAATTCGTACTTATAGGAATATTTTTTTTTTCTTTCAGCCGATATTAACTTTTCTGTTCATACGCGATGGTTGCACGAGCATATCCATGTATCCGAAAATCATTTTGAAACATTCTTCACTTTTTAGATTTAATTGCTGCGTTTAACTCCTTATTATCCATATTTTAATGATACCCCCATCGCGTTTTCTCACATTCTCTTATCTTTTACAGTAACACTTCAAACCGCAGGATATATATTTTATATTGCCACATATTATATGCCGCATTATACGTTGCATTATATATGCCGCAAAATATACAGTAATTACATTTATGAAGTCGATAACTGATTCAAACATAAAGATTATTTTATATAATGTTTCTTTAAGCCAAATGCTTTTAATTCTAATTATTTAAATCACAATTAGGGTCTTGAATTTAGTTGAGTTACTTGATACTAAATATCAAAATTATGTTGTTAATTATAAGTTGTAAAATATTAGGTAATGAAGTTTGAATCCCCTTCAATTTAATTTATTATCGTAAATTGATCTATAGTGTATCATTAATCATTAAATATTACTTCAAGTATTCTTTACAATAAATATTCTTCGTTTGATTTTTTGTAATAACTTTTTATTTATAAATAAAGGAATACGGTATCCTTAAGCTTTTAATGTACTTGTGTGATTTTTTGATTATTAATCGACAGTTTAGAACGAACGACTTAACATTTAGCTAGGACAGTGATTGCTGAATTCTACAAATAAACAAATATTTAATTTATTATATGTATAATAAATTATTTGATAAAATTAGACGTATCGATTAGACATAAACGCATTAGTCAGTTTATACGTTTCAACGTACTTATATGCATGGTATTGATTTGATAGATTTAAGACTCTATGTAATTAATACTTTCACTGTAAAAACTCGTAAATTTCCTACTGATCTGCTTTTTTGTAACATTTTTTTATCATGCAATTATAATCATATTATAGTTATCAAATGTGATCGTAGTATACAATATACTTGCACTTGATTTTTCGATGCTAAATGACGAATGAATTACTTGAATTAGAAATATTCTTTGATGTGACGTTATTATTTTTGAATATCATTGAATAGATGTATATAATATTTCAAAGTTTTTATGAGGTTGAGAACGGTAGCCAGGTGATCGTTAACTTTATTTTACTTTTCAGTTAAAATTATTTTTTTAATATTGTCACGCGCTTACTCTTCTCTGTACAACGACCGTTATAATAATAATTTTATAATTAAAACTTTCTAGCGTGATTTGCGAAAATTGTATAAGGACTTATAATTAATTCGCTGCGATTTTGCGCAATGACTCGAGAATTGCAGTCAATAATCAATTTCCTTGTCATGGAAAACGCGTTTCCGAATTCTCAAAGTCGGCCTAGCCACTCCCCCGCAAAACACGAGGCCGTCGCGTTAATTGACTCAAAATCGACCAAGCCGGTAATCGCAAGTTTCGCTTTCAACGGCTCAACAGCTGCCGGCTCGGCGCGACCCGGTGCTCCGGATCTCCAGCGGAGCGCTCATCCCAAACGCTGGTGATTTGGGAAAAACTCGGGTCAGCTGCGGGCGCCGCGAGGCGTCAGTGAAAGTGTGGCGATCGCGCGCACCGGAGAAATCAAAAGTAGAGATCGCCCCGAGATCGCCGGCGCTCGATAACCGCCGCTTGTTTTCGGGAGAGGCATCGTCCCATTGTGCGCTCCCCCGCCCCCCCGCCCCTCCCCCTTGCTCCCGAGGATCGTTCTTTTTTTTTTACGACCGACCGATAAAACCGTCTCTTGTGAAGGAGCCGCGCCGCACAGGATGTGGGAAAAGCGACGCGCGCAAAAAAAAAACAGAGGCGGTGAGCGGCTTTTTCCAGTCGCGCGCGTGCATATCCGACCGGATCCGGGACCTCTCGACCAGGTCGACCGGGGCGCGACGCTTGGTCTATTTAGCCGCGCATTAACTCGCCCGATGAACGCACGAGCGCCGGAGATTAAAATAACAATGTTATTATACCGGCGCGCGGCAATAATTGTGCAAGGGAACCGTCTGTTTTTCTTCTCGAAAATCACGGTATTTATGCGCCTGTAAACTATTGAATAGGCCAACTCTTGAAACACTTTAGAATCCATTTCAAATATAATGTAACAATTGTTAGCTTTACTCTTGTTTTCCATTCGTGCAATATTATCTAAAACGAATAATCGACTCTTTACGTTTTACCACCCGTACACTGCCGAGCGGCTTTTTTTTAATCAACTAGTACCGCAACCGCAACAATGTAGTGTTAATATAATTTTCCAAGTCTGTATTCCCACAGGATAAGTATTTGTTCATTTTCACCAAAGTATTTTAGGAGGGAAAAAGTGGGCTGTTTCGAAAATTTTTTTTTATAGATGTAGAAGATAACTTTCGACCTACAAAAAGGTAAATCAAACTGGTTATCAACTTTAGTTGAAGAAAAATTGGGTGAAAATTTAAGTAACACTTAATTCGTTTGATAAAACTTTAAAACTAAATCATTTTTTTGGAGTGTCTCTCTGAGTTAGATAAAGAAATCAGGTTTATTTTGTTGATTTAAGGCTTGATTTGATATAAACACGTTGACTGTAAAGCCTAATCAAGTTTGTACGAAAACGTATATAGCCATAACAGGTGAATTTTCACGTATATATGTGCTTGACAGTTTCTTAATTTGATAGCTAGAAATAAACGTCAATCCCCTGGCGCCCGTCGTAACCACACAAATGAACGAACAACAAGTAGCACGTACACGATAGCTTACGAGTTTATTCCTAAACAAGAAACAAGCATGGAATAAGCACTCGGCGATGCGTCGGCACTCGACAGCCGAGGCGCTAGAATGCGACAGGGGGCAAGGGAGGCGTCTCGGGCGCAGCGCCGGGGGAAAGGGTGGGCCCGGCCCTTAGCCGGAGCGGAGGCTGCGGGATGTGCGCGCGGAGCGGCCCGCGGCTCTCTCTCCCCTCCGCCGGCGGCGCGGAGCCGCGGCGGCGGCGGGCCGCGCTATATAAGACCCGGGCCCGCCGGCCCGCCGAGAATAAAGCCCGCGCGTGTGTTGTCCGTTCCGCGCGCCACCAGTGCCTCGCTCTCACGACCACCCGCTACACCCAAGGCGGCTCGACCCGCCGTAGACCGACCAAGCCAAGGTAAGCCCCCGGAACCCGGAGCTGTCCTCAGTGCCCGCTTCCGCGAACCCTTCATTACGACCGCACTCGCTGTCTAGTTAGGTGGAGGAGGGTATCCGACTCGCGGGGACTCAAATTATCCGCTCGGGGCGAAAAAGAAAAATAACTGTCGGTATACGCTAATTCACAAATGTACCAAGCGACGAGATCTGCTTGTTCATTGTTTTACCCGCCGTTCTCTGGCGGTTTCTTGCGCTGTTCCGTTGAAAATGACAACCGAGCACTGTATGTTATAATGGAAGCCTTTGCCATTGGTACGCCTCCCTTTGCACAATGTAGCTTGCTGTATGGCTGACAGTTTCTGTTGAATCGAGAGGGGCTGTACAGAATCGGAAACGGAAACTCGTCGCCGGGTAGGACGATGCCCAGCGCCCGGGAGTCGTTGCACTCGAGCGCGGCTTTCGCAAAGCCGGCGAGCGCAGATCTCGAGTACGGATGAGCGAGCGCGACGGACAGGAGTGGGCCCGCGGCCCGACCAAGTCCCTTGTCCTTGGCCACTTTTAACGACTCGGCAGTTCCGAGTGATTTACGCCGACTCGAACGTTGCGTCAACTCGCGCGGCTCGCCGTACTTTTCTTCCCCGTAAATTCGAAAAGTCCGAGGCGAGTGAAGCGCACGGAGAAAAATCAGAGCGACTGGTCGCGTGGCTATGAAGAGGAAAAGAAACATAGATGTACAAGAAGAAAAAAAAATGACCGCGTGAGGATTGATATGTCAGCAGGTCTCGAATCAAAAGAATGGGGCCGCGCAGTGACAGGCACGGGCACAACGATATCCCCGAGCTTCCGGGCTTAAGCCATCACGGGAAAGTCCTTGGCGGGCGTATGTGCTTTGGGCCCGAGTGGGTGGAGCCGACTCGAGGGGCGCGCGCATCCGCGAGGCGTTGCGCAAGCCGCGGGCCTCGGGTTCCCTTTGGCGGGGGCGCCCGCGGCCCCTACCCGCCGGACAACTATCTCCCCCGTGCGCTTGCGCAACGCGCCCCAAGGAATGCGCCGGGGTGCCGTTGCCGCGGGGGGGGAGGCCCCGCCCCTCCCCCCTTTTTTTTTCGAAAGTCGCCCGCCGGCACACGCGTCCCGCGCCTCCCCTCGGCTCGCGCGCACAACGGATTATACCTGTGCGTAACGAGCCCTCCCCCGCCCTCCCGTGTACATCCGGAAGCGGCGTGAACGCTCGCGCCTCGGCGAGGACGACTCCCCTCCCTCCCGCCCGCGCCAATGGAGCGAAAATGAGCCGCGGGCGGGGCCGGGCTTCCTTGCGCCAATGTGCACGAGGGGGACAAAAAAGGCGCGGATGGCCGTTGCGCCCGTAGGCGATTGCGCGCCGGCCCGCCGCGTAACAATCGGAGGCGCCGACTTTTTTCCCCCAACTTGTCCGCAAGCCGTCGCTGGGGCAACGGGACGGACGCGGCGCCTTTTTGCGCGCTTGCGTCAAGCTCCGGGCTTTCGCGAGGGCCTGGCGAAGTTGTGTGTGGGAGGGGAGGGCTCGGAGAAGGGGGCAAAACTGCATCGCGGGCCCGTGTCTATTTGTGTATATGTATGGGCACCGGCGATCTGGCTTTTTCCGACCCGCGGTGACTATGTGTGCTTTGAGTCCCGGCCTCCGCCCGTGCCGCAACCAGCCAATATTGACACTTGCTTCGAACGCCCGGCCCGCAGCGAGGCAAAAACGCGCCAACGCTCCTCCTTCGCCTAATCGTTATGCTTTGGCCCCGGGGCATTCGTCGCCTAATTCACCTTGCAGATTACCCGCGACGCCCGATATAATCTCAGCTGTTCGCTTTAACGGCCGCCTACTAATTCCTGTGGATAGTAAACGCGTGCCATGCTTTTCACGTTGGACCTTACGTCTACGAGCTGTGTTGGCCCTCTATTATCTCTTGTGCATATTTATGTGTATTGTCTTACGATCGCGGGCATATTACATCAACCGATCTACCTTGTAGTTGCTTGTTCGTTGCGATTATAGTAGGACAGTATTTGATCCGTTAACAATTAGATTGATGGTTACACGGCTTTAACGATCATCGATATTATGTAAAATCATTAGCACACATTACATATTCCTATAAACTCTGACAGTTGACAGGCTGCGGATGGCTTTATTTCAAATGAGCAATATACGCACTATCGTTTCATCTGTACTGTCCAACAAGTCGACCACCAACTTGTTAAAATTATTCGGAGAAATTTAAACCCCGAGCAGATGAAAGATACAGATAACTCGAGAAATTTACAAGCACCTTGATACAACAAGGAGTACCGCGCAAGAATTACTTACGCTTCAGGTTCGACACGCGTCGCATGTAACTGAAACTCGCGAGCGGCTGAAAAATGACCCAAAAAAAAAAGAACCCGCGGCCCGTGTCGCGTTACGAAGAACGCAAACACACGTAGGACCAATCGGCAATTACACGGGGCGCGCGACAGCCGTCCGAGAGAAAACCTTGTTTTCTACCATTCTAGGAAGTGAGGCGGCAATAAAAACGACCGGCCGATAAGGCGGGACGCAGTTTTATCCGGAGCGCGTCTCATTGATAGCGGGAGCGCGCGCGCCAACTTTCACTCCCGGCAAACTAACGCGATGGCGCCTTTTTTTTTTTTTTTCGCACGAAAATCCCCTCGCGGGCGGGGCGCGTACGCAGCCATTGTCCCGATCGATCTCGTCGCGCGCCCCGCAACTGCGCACTAGTCTTCTCTGGGCCGGACGGCTCTTGCCGCCCGTAATCGGCCCGTTAAACCCAATAAAATCACTGGCTAAGCAGCCGCGGGTTTTCTCCGCCGCGGCGTTCCTATCCCCGCGGAATGCCGTTACTCATAGTCCGCGGCCTGTGCGCGCGCGCGTTTCCTTTCCCGCGGCGCGCCAAACAATCGGGCCTCTCCGCCCGCGGCGGCAAAAAAAAAAAGAAATCCTTGCGAAAAAATAAAAAATAATAATAATCCCTCCTCCGCGGCGCGGCCGGATCATTTCGTTTTAACGCGCGCTGCAGGTGCTCGTTTTAAGGGAACGCCGATTGGCAATGCAGCGCCTCCACGCGGCGCAAGCTCTTGTTAAATGTTAATCTTCCGCGTTACGTGCGCGCCGGGAATGCCAGCGTAATAGTTGTTAAAATTAATTGCCAGGCCGGAATAATTTAAGCCATCCCTGGCCGGGGCACGACGCGTACGAGGCCGAGCCAATGCGAGGAAACATTTATGTGTAACAAGAAAACGGCTCGGTGAAACTAATCGACGTAATTGGGAATTTCAATTTTGCCCGTATTTATCGCGGCCCTCGCGTAATTCTTTGCAAACGACGCCGTCTCGCGGAATAATCACCCGTTAATATGTTATCGAACGAAAGCGAGAAGCGGCCGCGTGAATAGCTTCCCCGGCAGAAATTACCCGCAGGCTAAAAGGCTTCTTTCGGGTGACAGAAGCCGGCCGCGGCTTAAAGCCTCGTACCAACGGGCATGCGCATATATCCCCACGTGAAATTAACACGTATCGCGAGTGAAAATGAAAAGCCCGCAGAAACCGGCCAATTAAGGAATATAACCAGGCGCGTGCGTTTGCACAACGAAAAAAAAAAAAAAAAACAAAAAAAATAATCGTCGCGAGAAAGGCCGAGTCACTTGGCGTCGTCTCCCCGGCAACGAACACGTGTCTCCCGAGGCACCTTCGACTTTCTTCGAGTCATAACTCAAGCTCCCGGGGCGGCGAGTCCCGGAGCTCGCGGAGGCACTCCCAATTAACGGGCCGCTCTAATGCGCCTCGGTCCCCAAACGGACGGGATTAACGAGCGATCGCGAGGTGCCGGGGGCTTTGCGGCAAACCAGTTTACGTCCGCGAGGGCG
Organism: Sycophaga agraensis; assembly: GCA_018906755.1. Lineage (NCBI taxonomy): Eukaryota > Metazoa > Arthropoda > Insecta > Hymenoptera > Pteromalidae > Sycophaga > Sycophaga agraensis. Next base: position 944,200 of record JACCIE010000017.1, on the reverse strand, counting down.
GCGCCTGCGGTTATGCACCGGTCCACGTAACCGGGGGACAGAGAGAGGCAGAAAAAAAAAGGAGGGCCGCCGCGACGGCGCATTACCACTCGTTAGTTTCTATCGGCGAGCGGCGATTTTCGATTAACGGACTCTCGAGCCGACAGCCGGTGCAGGGGGTACATTAAAGCCGCGCTCCCGCGGAGGTTTCAATGGACAGTTATAATCCCGGAGGCCGGCGTGTTCGAAAGGCGTTTTTTTTTTTTTGTTATTTTCTAACCTTGCGGATGATTTATGCCCCGGCTGACTTTGATATACAAGCTTCACGGCAACGGCGCCGCACCCACGAGTTTTAGTTTGATTAGATTTGCGGGCAAGGCACAATCGCGACTGAAAACTGGACTGTAGCCGGACACCTATATGGGGATTGTACGATACCAGCTGTACCTTTAACCGGAATGAATTTCAAAGAAGTATGTCCAGCGATTTTATCGGTGAATTTTGCAGTCTAAATCAAAGGCAGCCCTTCTATTCTGACTAATTACTGTTTGACCGTGTGCAATGCATCACGGTCTTCCGCGATCGTTAGCTATGGATTTGTAGGTTATTTTAAGCGACATTGGGCCCCATTTGACATGCTGCGCGTTGACGGTAATAAATGCTTTAGCCACAGGGAAGCTGTGCAATTAATTCAAATTTAAAATCCGACAACTATAAAATTCCTTCGGTTTTATGGCCGCTATCACAAGAACAAGATCAATCAGCCGCTCGTTTTTGCAACTAATGCTGCATAGGTGACAGCTGCCGGAGGCACGCATGAACATTGCTCGAAAGTGAAATCGCCCCTCCTGGCAATGCCCCCCTTATAATTGCGCCTACGCATAATGAATTTTCGTATTGAATGGATTGTCAAGAGCCGACCGGGAGAACAATGTCGGAGGATATTGACCCCGAGGCAAGCGCTTGATTGACTCACCGGGTAGAAATGCTCTTTTCGCCAGGCAGCAGGATAATTTAGACGGCATTCCCGATAAGCGATGCATACGTACGGGAATGAAGTAAGGCTTTTATTGTACAAGTAAAGACAATGGCTTTGCCGAGGGAAGGAAAAATTTGCATGGATGTCAAGCGAGCCTCGGGCGGGGATACACGCATGCAACTTTTGATTGCCGCAGTTGCGCGCGGCGCATAACTCGGCGCGGCGCGACCAATTTTTATAATCCGCCGCGCGGGCGAATTGCCAGCGAAGGCAGCCGACGCCTCGCGCGATGGAAATCACTCGCGAGTTCGGCAGTAAAACGCGCGTAATTATCCCCGCGCTCGGAAGTGGAGAAACGCCCGAGCGGCGTACACGTACGCGCCGGCCTCCGCCGCACTTTCCCACGGGCGTGGATTTCGGGGGCGCGCGCTACCAAAGCGGCTTTTTTAAAAAGCCAAAGGCGAGGGGGAGCGCGCGATGTACCTACTCGCGGGCCCTCACCGAGTGGCGGGGCCGGAAGGGCCCTCGACGGCCCAGCGCCGGCAAGGCCGCCGGAGAAAGACCGGCGTAGAAAGTGCTTGTGAACTTGCCCGCGGTTCACCGGACTTTCCCCTCGGCGGCGCGGGCGGTGATAAGCCGCGCTTTCTATGCCGCCGCCGAAATCGGCCCCGCCTCGCGGGTTGCGCAACGCCCGCCCGAATCCCCCGGGCTCCCTCCGCGGCGATTCGAAAGCGCCGCGTATTATCAGCCGGCGCCCGATTGCACGCGCGTCCCGCGGCTTCCGCGCTTTCTAGATCGGCCTAGGGCTCCTCCGCGGGAGAAAACGGCCAGCTGCAGCATCCCCGGGCTCTTTTCTCCCGGGCGGCTTCTGGGTCACCGGGTGCGCGCGGACTTTCTTCGTCACCTGCGCGCACTCCGCGCGTTTCGGACTCTAATTGCGCCCGTGGGATTAGAAACTCGGCGCGCGCGCGCGGGGGGGTCAAGAGCCTCGCGGAGAAAGGGTTGCCCGCCGCGCTCGCCTCCGTCGGACTGGACGTATATTCCCTGGCGTGTGCAGGCAGACAGGACTGAGGATGTACCGGCTGTGCCTGCTGCTGTGGGCGGCGAGCCTCGCCGCCGGCCAGTACGACAGCATCGAGCCGCGCTCGGTGGCCTACCCCGGCAAGGGCAGCCTCGGCCCGCTCTACGGCGGCTTCGGCGGCTCCTCCGGCTACCGCGACAACAGCTACGAGGACAACGCGGTCACGCCCACGCCGGCGCCCTCGCCGCTCTACCGGAACCCAGCCAGCGGCCAGGTGAGACCAGGACCCGACTTTCCATTAGCCCTCCTCTGCTCCCACGACTGCCGGCCCCTCTTGACCCGCTCTGGCCCTTTGTTCTGACCAGGTCTACCGGAAGCCGGTGATCGACAACTCGCGCGAGTACCAGTCCCAGGGTAAACTGGGCCAGCCGCAGCGCGGCCAGCCGATTCGTGCTGGTGGTCAGCAGTTCATCAAGAATGGACCGGTGAGCACTCCCATCAGTATATTATGTCAACTGTTCCGGTCACAATGACTTGACCGAAGCGTCTTGGAAACTCCCTTCGGGTGTTATTGATTCTTCGATTAGTTTGCCATGCGCTTATGCAAATTTTCTCAAACTTTCAAATAATATGTAATGGGTATCTTTTCTAGATTACGTATACCATCTAGTATTTCAGATCTCAAAAACGTGTATTCGCACAAATCAAGTTACATTGGTTGAGTAATCGATTTAATATTAATGCCCATGCCGTTATACATTCACATCCATATATATGTTCCGCGATCGATATCCATATTCTAGCGAGTGGTGAAAAGTTTAATAGCCAAATTGTTGCTTCAAGCTGGAGGAGGAGCTCGAGGAGGAAAAGGAGGAGCCCGACCGTCTCAGCATCTTGCTGCCCCAGAGCAAGTTCGACTGCGTAGGTAAACAAACCGGCTACTACGCCGACGAGGAGCTCAACTGCGAAGTCTTCCACTACTGCCAGGACAATGCCAAGCACTCCTGGATTTGCCCGGAGGGCTTCACCTTCCACCAGGTGAGCGCAAGAAAGCCATCCGCCAATCGGTCGACTACGGTAGAAAGTCCCTTCCGGCCGCGGCCTCCTGTGGCCCCCGGTAGGAGATACATGTATGCGCGCAACGCGCCTGCTCCATACCTTTGTACACCTACACGTAGACTCGTTAGATAAAGGCGCGCATAATCGGAAAGCTGTTCGAGTTTCTCCGGGGACTAATGTAAATTGGACCGTTACAGGTGCACCTCATTTGCATGCCACCGAGCGGCGATATCTCCTGCAAAAAGAGCTCGCAGTACCACTTCGTCAACGAGTACCTCTACAAGCCGCTTAACCTGGACGAGGCCGAGAGCAAGCCCAACGTAACTCTGCGCTACAGCGAGAGATATTTCCCCTCGGACATCTACACGGACGAGCGGGAGAGCAACGAGTACCGCGGCAGCTCATCCTCGGCCCCGGCGCGCCGACCGGTCAGTACACGCGCCCGACGATCCCAAGCTCACCTGGTGCGCAAGCCGTCTAAGTGATCCGTCTCTTTCATCCCCAGGTCTACCTGGCCCAGCAGCCCGTCCCGACGATCAACAGCCTGCCCGCCGGCGGCCGGCCCCAGCCCTCGCCCGCGCCCCAGTTCCGCATCCCCATCAACCAGGTGTTCCGCAGCCCCGAGGAGGTCAATATCCCCCTGCAGCAGCGACGGCCCCAGGCCCAGGCGAGCCAGGGCCTCAGGAGGTTCCCCCAGGTCCGGCCCGACGAAGAGGACTACGAGTAAGCGCGAGCCCGAGCCTCCCGGCCTCCACGACGAGCATCGCTCCGGAACTTAGGCGGGGGCCGAGAAGACGACCCTCGCCGCCGCCCGGACCCTGACACCGCGATATCATTTCGAGCAGCACACCTCATTGCATACTGTCATCCTTCAATTTACATTACTACTTTCTATAATTCCTTTCTTTTTTACTCTATCTTATTTAAGCGCTTATCTCATTAAGTATATCCGCGATAAGTTTCTTCATTGAGCCCAGAGATTACGGATATTTGGGCCAAATCGCCGCCATGGCTTTTATCATATACGGTGCCGCTAAATCGTGCCGCCAAGTCGATTCGAGCGTCCCTGAATAAACATAGTTGTATATATATATGTAATGTATTGAGATAATCGGCGATGAGCGCCGAGCTATAATGGAAATACCAGTGATATTCACCTGTAAACGTATACAACGAGAGCTTTCGTCGCCGTATATCAGTATACGTTCTTAAAATGTAATACTTTATATTTAAATTTTACGAAAATGTGGAAAAATAAATTGTTACTGTGTTTTTTTAACAATCCATTATTTTAATTTCAATAAACTACCCTTCTACAATCACCAAGTGCTGTAATGCACACTCGTGCATTTATTTTAGAAATTACAAGTAATATTCCTAATATGAATTGCACAGAAATATTGCTATCAATCGATACTATTTCAAAAGTAGTATTAAATTTTTAAATTATTTTTTTACTTCAAAACTTTTCTTACTATAGACTATTATAGCACTTCTTAATGAACAGTAGAACAAAATAATAAGAAATCTTTGAATTATAAATTTGAAATCAAAACTATTAAAATAATACAATCGAGTTATATTCTAAACTTAGATAATAATTTTAGATGACTGTTACACAGAACTTCATTATGAATCTATTTGATAAATAAAATTAATAATTCTATAAAATATCTAATATATTAGCAATCAAAGAAATAGTAATAACAAAATGTTGCAAATTGGAAATGGTATATTTTTCATTCATTTTAGTAAATGAAAGTAAATTATATATAGTTCATGGTTAAAATAAATAAAAATGCTAAGGTTGTATTAAATTAATTTTTCCATACATAAAAATCTAACATAATTCGATTAATTCCAATATCACATTTCTATTATTTTTCTAAAATAAATTCATATTGGATAATTTTCAGATTGGATAGAGTTTTATTTAAACTTCTATAAATTATGTTACATGTTTATAACATAAAGAGTTTTATGAACAATTTTTATTTGCAAACAAGTAATTAGGCAAAATATGTGTGTATAGCTATTTATTGTTATTATCATGTAATTAAATCATATTATAAATTAAATTTTTAAAAAAAGTAAGAGGTAAGTAAATATTATTAGTAACTACTCCTTATTTAAATTATTAATTAGATTTCATGAAAAAAGATTTCAAATATTCGCGCTACGGAAGCGGATCTATTACAAGCATCAGACAACAGCACAGGATACTATGTATTGGATTCGATACGAATAAAACGTGTCGATAATAAAGAAATGATCTGAGTAGTTAATCAAATAATAAATATAATAAATAATAAAGACTCATGTTTGAGGAAAAATAAATTTAAGAGTTACCCTTCTAAACTTCATATTGTATGCACATCTGTTTATTATTACTGTGTTACATGTTTTATTAAAAATAATTGTACGCACATGCGCAGGAGTCGCCGATATATGTATACAGGCAAGCAGTTACTGCGCGAGGCGCTATCAGCACTATACAAGATTGAGCACGGAACCACATATAGGTATATACAGTATGTGCAAATAAACTACTGCACCGAAGCCGAACTCCGAACTCCAAAGTCTAGGAGGTAAAAACATGGCGACCGTTGTTACGGACGATGTTTTTCGTATCCATTAGTGCACATTAGCATTCGTTTATTTTAGCCCCCTCCAAAGTTGTTCAGTTTTTTATCTACGAAACCATCGATATTTAAACTTCTACCTCATACGTCATTTAGACGGATATCGCAACGTTTTAGTCGGTAAACGTGAATACAACGAAGCTCAATATATTCTAAGGCGTCGTCTTGTTTGACGACACCTGCATAGCAGATCGAGCGTTCCATTGCTGTGTGTAAATAGGCGGTTATATTTTCCTTTGTATTAAGTACTGCCGATGTCTTGTATTACCTATAGCTTTCCTGTAAAACGCGATTATCTTCAAAAGCCATGGCCGCAGCAGCAGCAGCAGCCCTGCTCGATGAACTCATGGGGAGGAACCGTAATGTCCTTCCAAATGAGAAGCCGAAGGAACTCAATTGGGAGGATCCCGAAGTAAGAATCCGATTTTACAAATGTTTTTATGATTTTTTAATTTTAATTTCTCGAATATTATAAATATTTTGAATTATAAAGTTTGAATTATTAAAACTAAAAAAATTCTTTTTTGAGCAATCGTGTAATTTTTTATTGGTTTTCAGTTTTGCAAATTATATCTTGTAAAATTCTGTCCACATGACTTATTTGTGAATACAAGAGCAGACTTAGGAATATGTGCAAAAGTGCACGATGATGAAGCCAGAGATCTTTTTGAGAAAGCTCCTCATAATTATCGTAAAATACAATATGAAGATGAATTCATAAGATTTTGCCAAAGTATGCTCAGTGAAGTAGAAAGAAAAATTGTTAAAGGCAAGCAACGACTTGCACTTATTGGAAGAACAGAAGCAGTATGTTACTTTAACATATTTTCGTAAAAAAGATTTATCATAAATAGTTTGTTTATTGCGAAGCTAATATAAAAATATACCTTTTGTAGTCAACTTTATCTCCGGCCCAAACCCAAAAGAACGAGGAACAAATCACTTTGTTGACAGAAAAAATTAATAAACTTGTAGAAGAAGCAGAGCAAAGTGGTATTCAAGGCAATGTGGAACAAGCGCAAGGTTTAATGCGACTTTGCGATCAATTGAAGGAAGAAAGAGAAACTTTGAGAAAATCTAATGATAATAGTCACTACAACCAGGTGAATGATTCAAACTGGGTATGCTCATATTTCTTATCTTCATATGTCAAATTTGTCTATTTTGTATATTGTTTATTTGATTGAATGCAGCAAATAAAACAATAAAATGTTTTTATCTCATTCATGCTCCATAAATAGCAAATAATTATTTACTTTGAGATTGATGTTTATAATTATACTTTAAATAAATCAATGAAAATAAAAGTATTGAGCATATTCACTCAATAAAATACAGGAGGTTCATTCATAAGTATACTTTGGTATTTAATGTTGAAAATTAATTTTAGACTGCAGAATTAGCAGCTGCTCAGGAAAAGCAAATGGAAGTTTGCGATGTTTGTGGTGCATTCCTTATAGTAGGTGATGCTCAACAGAGAATAGATGATCATTTAATGGGAAAACAACATGTGGGATATGCCAGATTAAAAAGTGCTTTGCAAGAAATACTTGTTAGTTAAATTTATTTTTTTACTATAATCATAATAACAAATCAGTTCTAATGTATTGTCCTAATTGTAGACAAAGCGAGAAAAAGAAAGAGATGAAAAAGAACAGAAGAGGGAAGAAGAAAGGAGAAGAGCACGTGGTGATGATGATAGAAGAAAGAGGGATGATCGAGATCGGCGAGACAGAGATCGTGATAGGGATAGAAACAGAGAAAGAGATCACGAAAAAGATAAACGTAGGAGACGTGATGATGAGAAAAAGTAAGATGTAGTTAATGTGTATACTATTTATATACTTTAAAAAAATGAGCATGATTTACGAGGCACTTATTATTAAGTGTACTTTTTTAACCGTTATTGTGTATAAAAAAGAATTTTTATCTTCTGCCTAGGTTGCATATTTATCTATTATTAATTTATTCGTTTCAGAAATTCTAAGCATAGAAGTAGAAGCAAATCAAGAGATCGGCATAGAGATGAAGATAGGGAACATCGCCATAAAGATAGAGGTAATAATATAACCAATAATGATTTTTTTGAAATATTAAATATTTTTACTTTTATATTACATTTTTATAGGTAATCACGAACATCGTTCAAGCTCAAATCATCAAAATCGCAAACGACACCGATCCAGAAGTAGAAGTCACAAGTAACTACTCTTGATTGGTTAGTGAATGAGCAGAAAACCAGGTACGCACTATACAATTTATTATTAACGTCTCAATTACTGTACAGATTGTTTTGTCAGGTAAGTTTATTAGATGCACCTTAATTCATGAGTATGCTTGTGACCTCTTCTTACACTTTAATTTTCTTAAATTAATTTCATCTATAAAAATTATTTCACGATTATTATTAATAGTAATCAGATTTTCTAACACGAAATTCGAAATAATATTTTAAAATATTATAAAAACGAACAATTTATTGAAAACACTCTTATTAAAAAAACTTGGGGATAAATAATGATAAATCATTTGTAGATATTGAGACGTTAAAAAGTTACTTAGATTGTTAAATATGCCGAGCAAGGTAGGAGAAGGTATACCTACACTTGCTTTGGGTCGTCCATAATGTATCTTTAGGTTTTACACAAATTTTTTATAAACTCCAAGGACAGCGTAGAGTATTTTTATTGAAAAAAATTAGCAATTAAATGGAGGAAACAGAGCCTACTTCCGTAAACCTGCCTCGACAGTGCCCTGCGTGACTGACTATACAATCCTAACTTCTGCTACGCATTTCAGAGGTATTTATGGTGGAATGATAATACCAAAACATGGCCTCTTTTTACGCAAAGATCTTAAAATTATAAAGATAGAATAATTTATCTCAAAATCATAGAAATTATTTAATTTCTTTGTTCTATACAATAAAAGTATTTTACTAATTTTCGTCATCATTCTATCTAATTATTCAAGTGAATAAATATGGTCATAAATACTTGTGTTAGCAATAAAAAATTCTATTTATTGTATGTTTAATAAAAATAATTACATTACGTTGGTCAATTTATGAATTTAAATAATGATTGTCAATAAATTATATCCACAGAAGAAAATAGCACATATTTAAAAAATAATCACCATACATAGGTCAAAATTTATGCAATCAAAATTTCTCTGTTAACAGGCTCCAACAAAAATTATTGTTACAATATTATTATACTATATTGTAATATTTAAAGCTTTGTTCGCATAATTATAAAATGGTAAAAACATTTATGGTGTTTGACATAGAGAATAGCACTGTATATTTTTTTAAAATAGATATCATTAAAAGTAAAATTTAATTGCAATAAGGAATAGGTTCCAAGTTCCACAAATTATTTTAACGATCTGCTGAGTGTAGGAATACTAAATGCATAAGTCAAAAATCAGCTTAATTTCAAAGCTGAAAATTGACACTGGGATATCAATTGAAAAATTTAATCAAGCAAAAGCTTTATATAGGTACATTTATAACTATAGCTTTTTGTGTTTATTGTACAATGAAATCCATATATTTTCTATTTATTACATACATTTTGGAAATTATTTTGTCAGACTTATTCAATACCAAAAAAGGTCTGTAAAAATTATGTTAATACATTCTCAAAAATGTTATGAAAAAGTAGACATCTCGCTATTTAATAAAATAGAAAATATGAAGTGATACATAGGAAACTATAAAGAACCTATTTTTATCACAACCATTGTTCAGTTATACATGTGTATAAATGCGTATACACACCACTCTGTAACTTATTTTAACAAGGAGAATATGCTTAAAACTCATGGTCATAGATTTGATTCAAATTTCGGGATATGTTTTAATAGCAAGCATAAATAATAATTTTATTTGATTTATATTTTTTAAAGCATTTCTGTTTTTAAATTAATTTGCAATGACTAATTTGACAGAGAAATTCAAATGTAGAATTAAACTAAACTACTTATATCAACAATACTACTTTCTAGATGAATGTAATATTTAATTTGCTGCTTCCTACATACTAAAAAATTATCTGGGGATTGCTAAAAAAATTGATCACGGAATTATTTATATAGCAGTTTTTCAAGTTTCTGATGCTGCTAAAACAGTAAAGATCTATTTGGTATCAAATTACAGATATATTGAGCTTTGTGCATAGAGAGTGGAATAAAAATTTTTAATACATTAGTGAGTTAGTTGCGGAGAGGCACATTAACGCAAATAAATTCATAATGAAAATTGCTATTATCCTATTTTATTCTTATAGCTTATTCAGAAATATAAAAAAATTTTTATTATAATTCTTTAAAAATTCAAGTTATTATTTTACAAATAATTCTTTAGTAAACCATAAGAATTATACTTATAAATTTTTTTAACAAGGTCTAACTGTTATTAACACTGTTTTTTGATATACTATTATGATTATATAGTTATATTGCTATAATATCGAAAACATTACGGACTATAAATTTGACCAACATTTTTAAACATCTGTTAAAAATGCTGTAACGTAAGAAGTAAGTAATATCGATAAGACACTCTCAAAAATGGATTTCTAGCAAACAATTTTTTTCGAATATGAAAGAAATTAAAATAACCGTTTAAAATAACAAAAAAATATGTCCCAAAATTTGAGCTGAATCTGTAACCCGCAGCAAGTGTAGCACTCATTGTTAATTTTTACTGTATTCTTAGTTCCTGCTTTCTAATAGTATCGATATGATAAATGTAATTTTAAAATTGAATTGAAAAATTAACCGATTTTTTCACAATTTTACATTTTTCTATAATTTTTAAGTTATTAATAAATATAAACTATAAGGCTAATATTTTGTGTCCAATTTGTATATTTTGTATACATATTTATGTGCCTAACAATAAATTTGACATGAAAAATTTTTTTTAATAATTTCACAGAAAATTGTCTAATTTCAGGACGAACGTTTGCAGACGGAATTCGTAAGAATTGTGCACCATTGCGAAGATGCTGGTATGACACTACATTAATTGTTTAAGGTAAAGATTTTCCGTAATATAGTTTCAAATTTTTGAGTGAATTTTGGATCGGCAAGTTGGACAACGATTAAACAGGAACCGGAAGCTGTTTGAATCGAGTTTCCTTTGTTGGTTTTTTTTATTTCATCAATTCAGATATACTTACTTAAATAATGTGCGTATGACGTGAATCATGTTATTAATTGGCAGAAATATACATTATTTATGCGTTGTACTATTGTTATAGGAGTAACTCTAGCTCTGTAGCAATACTAGATAAAGTATTTATCTGAATTGTAGCAGTTGGATGATCTTGTTAACATTAGACAAATAAAGTATTTTGAAAGTTATATAAAGTTCAAATTCTGTAATGATTAATTTTGATTTCTGGTAAAAACATTTCATTTGTACAATTTTTATAAATCAGTTCCGTTGTAATTACAAAATAAAGGCCTTTAGACAACTAAAATTCGAAATTTATTACTCCATTTAATCTTGCTACCAAAAATGCTTGATATCAATTACTTTTTTATTTTTACTTCTTGAGTATGTAGGATGGAAACATTTCATCATTGATGCAAGTTATTAGATTTTAAGTATTTATTTAATGCTGATGGTTACTACTAAGTATGCATAAAATTCAATATACAGATTTTGAGGTCTTAATCTGTTCGTAAATAATTTTGTTTAAAAAAGTTAGCTTGGCAGTAGTTCTTGAAAAATGTTCAACTTTTTTTCTTTTCTTTTAGCGTTTTAATATTATTTCATACCAAGAACATTCTATCTTCTTTCTTCATCTCATATTATTCTTAGATATCAAATACAATTTTTATTCATAAATACTGTATAAAATTAAACAAGTTCTACATTATAATATGTATGTACATCTTTTAGTATAATTTACAAATCAAGTAATTAGTGTATAATAATATATTTTTGATTTTAAAAATTTAATTTTTTTAATGCTTTTTTTATGATAAAATATATGATTTATTTCGTATTAACGTCTATATACATTTATTTTTAAATAATTAAAAATAAATTTTTATTTTAAACATAAATAACCCAAGCATACATAATACTGTAAATAGTAATGGCATTTAGCAGTTGCTTTTGCTTTACTTTATCCCAGAGATAACAAAACCTATTTAATATTAATGTACATTATAATTTGTTCATAAACAGTCCATGCCATAGCAGACATTAATGTTCTTCTGAGCACACGAGGCACTATTCCTTTGTAGTATCCTATTAATCCATATTTATAATAAATAAATCGAAATGAACTTCGTAGATTTCTAAATTCTTCCGGATACAGTTGCATTTTTGTTTTTACAACATCTGCTGGATGAGTTACAATAGAAGCAAGAATACCAGCTATGACTCCACATCCAAAATGTAATATTGGTAAATCAGTGAAGTATAAAAATTCTGTAAAACAGTGTCAATAATAATTTTAAAACTTTTATAATTTAATAACTTTTTAAAAATTAGTAAGATTTGTAAAAGAATTATAAATAACATTAAACCTAACCATTAAATGTTAATGTTTTCAATTGTGTGTAAAACATGAGATAAAGACCACTATAAGGGGCATCACGTAACAAAGTTGGTGCAAGACCACTTGATAATCCTTTTATACCTTCATTTTTATGAATTATTCTTAGAGCTTCTGTAATGCTACTATACTTGTAGATTCCACTCTTTAAAAATATTGTATAATTTATTTACACATTTATTATTAAATTTGTGTTACGTATTATAATTTATATATTGCCAATTGTAACAAAATCATTATTTGCAGTATTTTATACAATTCCAATACCTCATATCTTGTTTTTATAACTGTTATTGGAATTAACAAGGCTCCAGAAATAGTCCTTGCTGTTACTCCCAAAGTAACTGCTTCAAATGGTGTAATTGGATCATTTAATTCTAATGTATTTTTTAACCAATCTAGAGTAGAAAAGTATAAGCCAACACCTGGAATAACTCTCGTAAGAGACTGAAAAAATGAATCATAATTTTTATGTTTATGTATCAATTATCATTGTAATAAATTTTTATATACCGGTGTAAAACCTTTCCAAAGTCCAAATATATTTTCCTGCTTAACAATAGAAATTACAGTTGATATCATACCATGTTTTTGATATCTAAAAGTACAAATTATTTTTAATTATTTAACATTTGAAAGTTTTTTTTATGTTATTCCTTACCCTACATGGTGATTTACCCTATTTTGAAGTCTTGTTTTAATTAAGTCAAGTGGTTGAAATAAAATAGTAGAGAAAGTACCAGAAAAAGAACCAACAAGAAAAGACTTTAATACAGGATACTGAAAATAAAATCACATCAAGAAATATAAATTATTCTTGTTTGCTGGTACTTGTTTCATGCCAATAACAAAAATAAAATAATTCGTGAATTTTGTTAGATGATTTCAATTATTTTAAATTAAATCTTTATTATTATGAAGTTAATTTATTTGTATAGGATATAAGGTTATGTCAATTTAGGCAGTGAAATGATTGTACATGATTATAATTTACAAATTTTTATTACTTATATTAATAATTAATACAACATTTTTGGTGATATAATAAAAAATTATGAATTGTCTTAATTAAAATGAATACTAGAATGAATATTAAAAAATTTATGTTTTTAAGGTACTTATAAAAGGGAAGAATTTTATCTTATTTCTTTATGTAAGAATTCTTAATAAAAATTTATATTCAAATCTTTTATAAAATCTTACACCTCCTAAACCTTCCATCTTTAATATTTTTGTATTTGTAACTACCACAGATTAATAATTATAATCATTTTTTAAAGTAAATTAGCACGAAAATTATAAAGACTTGACAATCTCTTGAGCGATAGATACTGACTAAAGTTCAAAAAGTCTCTTTGATACTTACATTGTGACTTATCTTTTCAAGGTCAACAGAGTGGTATTGCATAGCAATAGGTAAATTATAATGCTCAGTGTTTTAACAAAAGGTATCTCTTAAAAATATTTTTCACATCTATAAAAAAATTTTCATTGCATTAATGATATTAAATTTCTAGAGTAAATATGTGATATTCTAAATGTGAACATAAAAGGATAACTTTAAATGATTAACAAAATCATGTTCAAAGAAAAATTATCATAAATAAGTTCTTCAATGTAATGCATTAATGACGATAACATTATTATAACATATAAGATAATGTTATTAAATTTAATATTATTATTGAATAGGTTACATATATATTTCTTACAAATTACTTGTATCATGGATATATTTTCATATTAAGGAACTATTTTAAAATTTGCAAATAAATTCAGACATCCAAATATCAACAAAAGATTTTAAATATATATTCTATAATTGAATAGTAAAATACATACATACCATAATTGCAATAAATATACATTAACATATCACGTTACATTATTACAGAATATTCAAAATGAATATATAATTTTTTATTTAAAATATTTATCGTTTTTGTTGGTGCAAGTTAATTCGTTTAAATTACTGATTACATATTGTGCAATAAAAATCAAATAACTTTTTGCACTCAAATGCTTGACCTATATAAGTTCTTGATTATTCAATTTAAATAATTCTACTGAGAAGATTCACTCAATTTTATCAGCTTCTATCATGAATCAAATGGTATATCAGATGGTGTATTTCTCGACTAACTCACATAATAATTGTTAATAATCGACATTCTTTATCATCACTCATCAGTAATAGTTTCAAAAAGAAGAGTATGTTTAAAGTATCTTAATGAATTGGACTATTTTATTCTAGCTTTTAAAAATCAAAATATTTGACAAATAACATTTTAAATTTTTGTTAAATAATTTCTTTGAATACGTAAACTTTAACAAGGTTAATTCGTATGCATTTAAAAATTAATTGGACTTATTTTCAGAATATCTAATAAAGTACAGCTGTTTTTGAGAAAAATTAAAAACATATTTTACTACAGTTGTATGTACTTCTGGGACAGGGGGCAGCAGCCAGCGGGCCACTAAATATGCTGCATATGTAGATATAGATCGAACTATCTTATCGCGGTGACGATTCAAAAAACTACGCTGATAATTATTATTGCTACTAGAATGCAAATGTAATAGTATTTAAAAATAATTATAAATTGATTTTACTGATAAATATATATTTTCATGCATGCCTTTACAAAAACACTATCGAATGAAATTTCATACTGAACGGCTTGCGAGACCGCAATTATTATGAAAAAAATAAAATTCCTTGCAAAATCAATTCTTCTTATCTTGTAATATTCGTGGTACTATTAACACTAATAGCAGTATAAGAGTCCAAATCTTTATTCTTGACTGGTTTGTGTCGTATTATGTGAAAAGACATTAATAATAAAATCTATCAATTTTTATTTATGTTGTTCTTGAAAAAGGAATAATATATATATACATATATACATGAACAGAAGCATTTTCCAGCGCAGTTTCACCGTAAGTTTCACTTGCATTAGTAGTAAAATAGGATTCATAAAATACATTATAATGATTCAGTTATAATTACATATCCATTTTACGAATCTGAGGACAACAAAAATTTTGCCTTGCTACTACTCTAAAAATTATAGCTGTGTATAGAAAAGTGATATAAGAAATCAATGTTAATGGACGAGTCATTGAAGAAACTGCGTTTATTCCCAAAATTATTGAAATCCTTACTAACCTATTACTTCAATCTAAATTAGGTTCACAACTTTCAGTTGGAGTTTTTGATTAACAAATCGCAAGACTAAATATATTATTGAATAGATCTTTCTCAGTAATCTTTCTCATAGTCAACTTTACGTTGAATTTTCAAGAATTGGATATATTAATAATAACCGAAAACATAACTCTAAAAATTATTCATTCAAGAGTTTTATAAGTATTTAGGTATATTTTTTTAGAATACTAATATTTTTAAATCATTTTTGCTTTTGTTTTACTACAGAATGGATATATACTATATAAATTGCGAGTTCCATGCAGTATTGGCATAGGTAAAAACCGCGAGAAAAACGACATAGTAATTTATACATGACTTTAATTTAACATAGTACAAAATTATGTCTTATTTATAAAAACGAAATATCAATCTGTGATATATAATTTGCTTAACAAAATTAACTTTGCTAAACTATTGTATATTTGCACTTATATATTTGTAATATAAAGAGAATCAACTAAAGCAAAAGCCTAACGTATTTTACGATAATGGACAAGATTACCGAATTAATACTTTATTCTGCTTAAAAAACAATAGAATATATTAAATTAAATGAAAATTCATGAAAATTAAGAAAATGTTATTTATTTAACACAATAGAATATAATAATATAGATCAATAAATTTTAATATTCTTTTATGATGTTATATATTCTGTTATTTGTGATAATTTAAATAAAACAAGTTGTCAAAAATAACTATAATTATAAATGACGATGATGAAATGTAGATAATTAGTAAATTTTGTCTACATCGGTAATAATTCTTAAATTACCACTTGGTACTGTTTTTTGTTTTAATAGACATTTTCTGCTATACAAAATTAAAGTCAAAAATGTACTTCTTGTAAAAAACAATACTTATTAGATATTTAGCGTGATTCATTTATGATGAGATAATATGTAATATCATTAAAATATATTCTACGTCGTATATTGCCATATATTTGTATATTGAATAACATCAATATTTCTAACTTTTACAGCTATAAGTATCTGCGGAATCCATTGGAAAAAGTATTTGTTATATTATTTGTTATACTTTTTATTTGAGTATAGAACATTTTTAATATCATGATTGTAGTAAGTGACAATACAAGAAAGTTAACGACTTAAAACAAAGTGGCGAATCCTTCATTCAACGCAGGTAAAACAATACTAAACTCATAAAATTTTCTGCAACGTATGCAGAAGGTTAGCATGCCGATGAAGTCGACAGTGTGTTCGCGTCACGCGGAAAAGCTATCGGCGTGACTTCCTGCAAGTATCGGCCGAGCCGGCAGTCCCGGGAAGAGTTGCAACCCCGGAGAGAACGGGCCGTGGCCCAGTATACGGAGGCTGGATCGTAAGCGGGGCGGGCAGCCCCGGGAGAAATCCAGCCCGGTCGGCGGGCGCCGGCTGCTGCCGCCCCCTCCGGCCCCCGCGGCGCGAGCACGCGGGACGGCCCCGCGCGAGTGCGCCCACGCGGCCCGGCTTCTGAATGGGCGGCGCGGCGCGGCCGCCCACGCAATCGATAGCCCAGAGGCGGGCGAGCCTCGCGGCTCAATGGGCCCGCGGGCTGCGGAGGGGCGGCCGCGTATTGATTGCTGCGCCGCCGGCGCTGCGCCCGCGCCCCCGCGCTCCATCGACCCGCCCCAGCTGTAGCGCCGTTCATTCATAAATCTTGGCCATACTTCACTCACGCGCCGCAGCCGTCGCCCGGTATGCGTCACGCTCGCCCGGAGAGCGCCTATACCCGCCCCGAGAGCCGAAGTTCACTGGAGGACGCGACAACCCTCGCCTCTCCTTCGCGTGCGCTTTCTATCGAGCGACCTGCAAAGGAAGTATGAATGAGTCCGGAGCTGCTGCGCCCACGCGCCCCCGAATGTCGGAGATGAGCCGGGCCGCCTGCGATCCAATGATCTTTGTGTTGCAAAAGGGCTGGACCCTGAGAAAGAGGCAGGCCGCGGGCTCGGCCAGGGGCTTCGAGGGGGGTTTTTTACCCTGTGTCAATAAAACTTCTCGAAAACGGTTTTATAAAGCTCTGCAAGTCCGCCCGCTCCGCCAAGTCGCTCTCGCCAACAAGTGGCAACTTTCAAGCTTTTTCCCATGACTCATGCATAGACTCTCGAGTAAACAGACCACTTCTTCCCTTCGATGAGTGCCTCATCTTCAACTTACCCACACATCAAGCGTCACTACATTTTATTGCTCTTCGCAATTGGTCACAAATCTATATTCTACAAGAGAACGTTTGCGTATATGCTTTCGATTCCAGTTAATTTAACACAATCCCCTAAACACACGATTTCAATTAGAACGAATAATACAGATTTCATTTGTGTACTGGTGACTATTTATTTGTTATTTTAGTACACAAAGATTATTATTGATTAAGTAATTAGAGTAATAAATTACGAGATAATATGATAACAATTTATCTTTAAAACTATTTTATGTGATTAAAGTTGACCAAATAGTGGCACTTGCTAAATATACAATTATATATTTACAAACTCAAGATAAATGTAGCAAATACATTCATTATATAAAATGCCTTAGAAAGGATTCATTATATTCAACTTGCCTTATTAAATTACCTTATTAGAGCCTTATATTTACTGGCTTATATTAGTTCAATAAGAAGTGTTCAATAAAATTAAAACAAAAATAATTAGTGAACATTTTCTATTCACATTTTGATATTTGAATGCGAAATCGTAAAATTTACTGGTTTAAGAGCTGAATTTTGACGGCAAAGGAATAGCTGCTATAAATTAGGATTTTAACAACTCTCTACTTTTTCTAATATAACCAATTTTTCAACTCATTCATAAGCGTTTAACTTCAACATTTATTATAAGTATTGCTTTTCAAAGTATTTATTATATGAACAAAAGTAGAGAATAATGTTATAGAATAAATTATTGGTATTATATTTCTATAAGCGACTTACCTACTAATCAAACAAAGCTGTGAAAAAAAATATCCTATTCAATGACTTTTCAATTAAAACATAGTATACTTACTATAAAACAGTTAATACGGGTTTAATGTGCACTGACGTCACATGAGCCGGAAACTTGCTGACTTTGCTCCAGATATCGGTGAATGAAACCAAAGATTTCCTTAGTAGAAAGAAAGAGAGAAAAGGAAAAAAAGGAAGTGAGTGATGGGGAGGGGCGCAGAAAAGGAGGTCCATCCATCATCCGGTAGTCATTATATATATAGCAGTACGTTATTCAATTACAACGGTTATCACTCTGTCCAACCGATGAGAATTTTTGTCAATATTTTACCCCTTTCGAAATCGATATCACCTAATGGCCTTATTGAATTAATACCAATTTTATAAAGTGGTCATTTTTTCTTTCATATATTAACATTTTAATTAATATATTTTTTGTTATAGACATTTATAGTATAATTGAAAAATTAAAGTCAACCATTTTTTTACAAGACATAGCCATTGTTTAGTATGATTAATTGATTTATTCAAACATTGACGTATATATTATTTTGAAAAACAATAGTTACGCAACAAGAAAAAAATCAATAATTTTAGAAAAACTGAAACTTTGATACGTGAAAAATTGAACACGAACAATACAAAATAAGTTAATAAAGGATTGTGTTTATGCAGTCTACGACAAAATCGACAACAAATTCTGCATTCTTTTTTCACTCAGCTTTGCCACATTCGTTTTTAAGTTACTCACAGCGTTTTGGTTTACGGTTGCTTTCCACCATACTAATGCAATATAGTTAAGCTTCAATTTCATATAGCTTCATATTTTTATCAAGATTTTAAGAGTTTAAAATCATAATCTGTGCAAATAGCGAACCTACACTGAATAAATATGTTGAGGGCTTTCTTTCTCTGCATTTTTAGATGCTGTTTCCACAAAAATTTCTTTTCTAGATATATCCCTAGATACTTAACCTTGTCTGCATACGGTCCTAGACATATTTCTATGTAAATCTATGTTCCACGGCATACCAAATTAAAGTATAAGAAAGATTTTTCCTCCAAGCTGGTAATCTATTAAATAACATGCTATTTAATAATCGCATAAACTTATAGTATCTTCAATGGATACTGATTGTTTATTTATACTATAAATATATGTAACAAAAAATATATTATTATTACATATCCAAGCTTTTTTCTGAAATATATATTAAAAAGTATAATGGAACAAGATCAATCAGAAAGTTGTAGGCCTATTTTTTTACATATTAATATTTTCAACATTTTGACTTTGGCATAAATTGCAACTTACACTAATTAAACAATTTTCAAGATTAAAACTTAAATGATAGTGTTTTTATCCAATTTTGAACTAATGAATTGTTTGATATCAATTGTTAAGTTTTTCTATTTTTTTTATTCAATTCAAAATGAGAAATGTTAAAAAATATAAAAATATTACTGTTTCTTTGATTATAAATTGAATAAAAGAAAGTGAGATTTAAAAATTAGTTTCAAATTCATTAACCCAAAATAACGTAAAATTCATCTGATACTTCATGTCAATATTTCCGAAAGATTCGTTTAAGGCTCGATGAAATGTTAAAGTATAGTATCATTAAATTAAACGCGTAAAAAATGTAGTTCGATATTTCAACTTATGCTTAATATGGTACAAACTAGTAAATGTACGAAATATTCGTATATTTTCTCAAACTCTTAGTAAGCATGTACACATATTTTCAGGTAATTTCTATTTCTATCACGAATTTGTCTTTGTACCTTTTCTACCTCTTTATTCTATACCTTCAGCTCCTTCTTTTTTGTGACCCTTTCACACCAACTTCTGTGAATGAAATTGAGTATGACTATCCGCGTAACGAACTTTTGCGTTACAGTTGAATAGAGTAATCCAGCTGCCTTTCCATATCTGATTTCTTACTTATTTTATACTTCTTTAACACATTCTTCAATAGCATGTAAGACGAATCAAATTTCAATATGGGAGAAACGCAAAGGTGAAAAGAAAAATTAACAGTCGCAAAAAATTGTCGCTCTTAAGGTCGAATCAGGCAAAAAATGTGGTAAGAATACCGAAGTTACAATGTTTTTCTTATAGCGTGAATTTTATATTAAAAGTGTGATCTTAAAAAACTTTCTCACGTAATCTAATAATAACAAAAATTAACACTAATGTAAAAAAAGGAAATTTAATAGAAAAATACATGTTAATCGATAAATCTCATATTTACTTGAAACGAAATGCATAATGTATTCCTCATGTTCTAAAATTTCTATCATATAATTCAAACAGATGGACAGCTTTATAAATTTATATGAAATATATTAATAAAAATATAAAAAAGTATTTTTACTACTTATTTAAAAAAATTTTACACAAATATTCATTTTCACATCAATATAGCGCGTTTTGTAATAAAAATTGAAAATAATATATGTAGAATTGTTTCATTTTTATTTTATTTTCACTTTTTTTTTCTAGCTTAAAACCCTATAGATGTTGATCTATAAATAGCCAAACTTAAAAAAGCTATAAGTATCCCCATGACAATTAATTCGGTTCGATGGTATGTACACTTGACAACCTATCAATGGCACAACTGCATCTTGTATATCTACGATTTACAATTTATCAGAATCTCGCTAGCCGATATAGATCTGCTTCTTTCTCATTCCTCCCCCGCAACTGCCACACAAATATACAAAGACGTATCGACAGTATTAGCAGTTTGAGCCCCAATCGCTTAACCATTTTTCAGGTTGAACACGAGAGAGACATGGGTCTACAGAGTCATGCCTCACATCATCATAAATAATGCGACAATATATGAATCGCAATGCCTATTAGCAGCTGAAGTTCATATGTCAAGCCTAGTCGAGCTCGCGTGTCCTATACTCGGATCCAAAAACCATGAATGTTGTTTATCGATTCTTCTGTCCTTACCCATTTTGGAGGACTTATTGCTCATGAAATCTATGCTGCAGTGATATTAATAATAGCCCTTTCAGATTATTATCATTAAAAGAACCTTGCGATAAAGCCAGAGGACTCAAAGTTAAATATTCATAGTTTAGTCGCACGTGAAATTAGAAGACCAGTATTTGCCGAATGCACGAGCATGCAGGTGGCGTCACGTGCATTTACTGTACGTGAGGCGTGGACTCGCGCTGCAGCAGCTGTGTAACCAGCAGTGTCATTCCCTGGGCCGCGTCTCTCCTGGATACTCACCGTCCGATTCTCATTGCGGTTTTAAAGGTACATAGTATATACGCACTGCTGTTAAAGCAGTATCGAGTCTAGGGCTTCTATTACGCCTACAACCTTGTAAGCAAAACTACGCTCAAAGGCTGTTATCACAGAGGGTTAAATCCCATTGCTCGTTGGCCCACTTTCGTAATTACATGAATTTTCTGCACGCTTCTATCAAATTCCTTCTTTTGTAATAGAATGCTTGTAGTATTCCATTGGTATTGCATTGATCAAATTTTTTTATTTTTATTTTTAATGAATACTATGTGCTGCAAGCATTAAAGAACGTATAATTATACTGATCATTTTATATAGTAGAACAGAAATTTATTTAAACTGAAAGTTGTTTTTTTTTATTTGAAAATAGTCTATAGTAATTAGTTCAGAAAATGTGCATGCACGCAGAAAATTAATACAGTTTATTATTCAAAATATATATTTTTATTTCGATAATTTGAGAATCGAAAAATATTTATGTACAATCATGAAAAGGAAATTGAAATCGATATTTTTAGATTTTCTTAACATGTTTTTACTCTAATTTAATGCGAGGTAGTTGTGTAGTAACTGTATTGCAAAGCCGCTTGGGAGAACCATAAATACTTTGCTGAAAATAGCTCTCAAGCAGTACATCTCCATGTTCTTTAAATACGTTACACGCTTATCAGTTTCCAACTTGGTTGAATTCTAATCATTAGTTTGGATTTTGCAAACGTTTATGACATTTAACGGTACTTTCATCGAATAACTCACTTCATGTTGTTGAGAATTAATGCGATCAACTGATTGATTAGTCAAAATATTCATACACGTAAAAACTAATAAGAGCTTGCTAGTACTTGAAGAGGAACATTTAAATTATCATTTTATTTCTTTTATATCGAGAAAGCTTCGGCGTGAAAACTTGCAGGTGTCTCCTGCTAACAAGGGAGATGCATAATACCTACCTGCATAACGTCACGATTATACAAGTAGGTCTTCCAGTGATCGTCTTTGCAGAATCTCAAAAATGTGCGTGTCTAAGAAACGGAGATTCGATTTGTTCCGAATATAACCCCTTTCAAGATCTCCACAGACGCGCATGGTATGATAAGTCACCAGTCCCACATATTACGCAACGGGATGCAAATCGATGAATGGGACCGCCTACAATATCAGGATTAAGATCTTATTTGATGATGGATAGCACATTTTTTCCCTCGTTTTTTGTATGCCTGTACAAGCCGGATAATATATTACATTCCACTGGTGGCAGAAGTCCTCGAAACGAGGGATCATATGTTGTCTGCTAATGAGCGGAAGATTCGTATCGTGCAAGAACTTCCACTATCCGAATTCCCTCTTACCCATCTACAATTTTATATACATCAATAGTATCTCAGTAATAATAACATATATTTCAAATTCACTTATTACGTTAGTAATGAAAGCAAAAGAATTTTGTTCATATTTGTTGAAAGCTTCTACATCAAAAAATAAAATTACATTTTTTAAACAATAATAATGTTTTATGATCTATGAAAATTTATTTTTCAAGATGTTATCAGATTATACACACTGCGAATCATCGTTTATTTTTATCCGAAAAGTTAATTAATAAATGTTACTGCGATGTTCATCTTATATATTATGATATAATACAGGTGTGGAGAAAAAGAACGGTCTTATGAAAAATGACTTTTGTGATATCAATTAAATCAAATCACTTATTGATTTATCAAAAAGAAATACCTTTTTGTTCCTGCGCAATAAATTATTAGTCAGCGAACTACTTTTAAATCTGGGTTTTACTGAAATTTTGATATTATAGTTCTGATTATTCTGAAAGTCTAATAAAAAAGTTTTTAGAAGAAAATTCTTTTTAAAATAGTTTTTTTTCTATTTATAGAATTATTACCAATATTAATACTATCATAGTTACGAATATTCTTGTTAAATAATGAATACAAGTTGCTAATATTTCTTGATATTTATGTACAACCGGTTAATTAATGCTAAAATTTCAGAGAAAATGCAGTTTAAGCTCGCTTATAATTCGACATAATCTCATGAACCTCTATATTTGATTTCCGCTATAAACATGGGCGAGACTGTGCAAAGTACTTAAAGCTTATAAGACATTAAATTATTTACAAAATTTACTTTTTTACGTATAATTAATTTGCAAGATATTTTTTGTTTGTGAAATGCATTGTGAATAAACGAGAAAAATTCCGTAAAATTCTTTATTTATGAAAGTATACAATATCATGTATTTATTATGTACAAGCGCACAGTAATAGAAAAACATCATAAATATACTATTCTTTTATGTGAACAGAAAAGAATGGTTTTAGTAAACTAAATTTTTGGAAGGTTTCATTACAGAAGACGTACATCAAAGACCTGTCAAGTTACTACACTGAAGTCGAGAATTTGTGACCCTACGTTGTTTTACGCTGCAAACTTAGAGAACCATTCTTTCAATCGATGAAAAAGCACAGGAAGCGTTAATATCGAACCATTGTAAAAGTACGTACGGAGGTAATATTAAGTGAAAGGAAAATAACTCGTGCAACAGATTTCTCAGATGTTTCATACCGCAATTGTTTGGAATAAAGCTTTACAAAGATGAACTTTAAAATGAAAAAATGTCCCATTTGTAAATTAAGTTGATAATTTTCAAATGCAAATCAACATTTTTGTAATTTATTAATATATGCTAAACGTTTACACCTATTATTCAAATAAATTTGATACGTAGATAGCTATACTAAGATTATAGACTGCGAACTCTCATTCTTATAAACATCCTTTAAATTGATTTATTGATGACGAATATTACGATTAATACGAAATATTACTACGTCGGAATTAACCTGGAGACACACTTATTAAAACGTAGTAGTAAAAATAAATGCTAAGCTACTTTCATTAGGCGCATAGTTTATTGAACGTGTAAATGGAAATGTTTTGAATAGACAAGAATTGGTTATGAAGCTTTTGAATAAGAAATATGAAGTCTTATACATGCACAGCTCCTCGCGATTCAATTGTACTAAAGTAAACAGCATCAATTCTTTGAAAAGTATTGTATTTACTCTTGATTCATATACTTATCTTACACGCAGTAAGAGACAACAATAGTTGTAACATATAAATTAAATAAATCTTAATAATTAAATTAAATAAATGTTATAAAAATAGTTCATGAAAAATAATGAAAAGTAAATCAATTAAAACCCTTAATTTTTTATAAACTGTTTCAATATTAAAAATTAATTATAAATGTAATACATATGGTAAATATAATATACATGTAAATATGTAAATATAATATATAATAATAGTTATCTTCATACGATTAATCGAATATATGTTATGCACCTAATACCCTCTTTAAGTAGTTCAATTTCATTGACATAGAATTTGCAGTATCATGAATCTATAGAATAATAAAAAATTATGCTATGTTGAAAAATGTAACAAAAATACGTACGAAAACAACTTAGTACTTCTCATTAAATCATTTCAAATTATCGATAAACTTTTTGCTTTCAAGTGAAAAATATTAAAGGAGACTGAAGTGAATATGTTCAAAGGAATATACGGCAAAGAAGACAGGCGAAAGAGCGAGATTGGATTTCTTTGTGTCTGGAAGAAAGATATAATGATATTAAAGGGCGGAAAAGTAGTAAATATTAAAGGATCTAAGGATGAATTGGACTTAGAGACTCGTGAAAAAGAATGCAGAAGAGAGCATTATACCATTCAGCATTGGAACGTAGGATAAAAGAAGCAAAACAAACAGTTACTTGAACACAGAATAAGCTGTAGTTTTTATAGCTAATCTTTGACTGTGAAGACTATAATCTTGAATTGTACTCTAAACACAATAAATTATACAATTTAACATCGTAATACCAATAATTTATTTACTGCTGTGACCAATGTTCAACTGCTGAGTCTGACAGTATCTTGAGGCTACACTACTAAAGTATATTGTAAAGTTCGTCGTCATTAGAAAAAACTTCATGTTTTTATTAATCTATATAATTATCTACTACTTTTATTTTACTTTTAATCTATTTTTAAATTACAATCTACAGAACAATATACTATACATTTATATACACTAATATTCGAGAAACAAAATCATACGTAGTAATTTACAAAATATTGTAAAAATTTACAATGTACAACGGTATATTAGTACGTCAGTTATCTATATCTGCATGTGTGTATGTATGTATTCTCAAATAGTTCGTAGAAACATCGAGTCCGTATGTATACTAAACGAAACCTCAAAAGTTTTTAAAATTATGTTTAATATGCCACAGCGTAGAATAATATGCGGTATTATAAATTTTACAATAAAATATTCAAAGTTCTAGAACTCATAAAAAGTAATTTTAGATCAGGTACTAAGCAATGACATTGAATCAGTACCTTATAAGTGCCTAAGCTAAATTTGCAAGGTAGCGTGCATATTAAAACAGAAGTAAGTCTATTATTGCAAGTGATTGCTTCAAGTTTGAATAAACATCGCTATAGAGCGGAAGTGGCGAAAAAGCGTGAATTCTAAAGCGAATCAGCGAGTGCTGCGATCTGAAAGGGCACACCGACTCGCTTACTCGTCTTCGCGCACCCGCTCGTCGCACAGAGAATATAAGTTGGGCGCGCGGGTTAGGCTCGGGCCGGGGGGGAGGAGGGGTGGGCTGGAGGAGGCTGCGGCGGAGGGGGCGCCCAAGTGCCATACGTAAGTAAGGGGTCCTGCGTGGCGCGGAGAGGAGCCTGCGGGGGGGAGGGGGAGGGGGAGGCGGACGAGAGCGGCAGCTGTGGGGCGCCCGGCCCCCCTCCCCCCGAACGGGCGCGGGCAGGCGCCGCCGCCGCCGACGCTGCCTCGCAGTAGTCGTGGCCGCGCCGACACCTCAGTCGCTTCACGCTTTCCGGACCCTGCGGACTGACTGTCAGGTTAGTTGCATCCCTGTCCCGAGTGCTCGTCGAGCTCGATTGCCCGCCGTTGGGCCCAAAGACGCGGTCCCTTCGCTTGAGCGATTTTCCGGCGGGAAGCCGCCTCGAGGCTCCGAGAACTCGCCGACGGAAAGATAAGCATGGGTTGATTGACTCCGGGAGGCTGCGAGAGCTGCGGTTATCAATGAGTTGTCCTCACTTTGTAACCCGCTCCCCGATCCCCTCAGCGGGTCGCGAAAATCCGCGCTCCCGAATTCTTACCTCGATTTTTCGAAGGGAAAATTGAATTCAATCTCGTAAGCTTTGTTTGTGTATAACAAATATTCATTAATTTTTTCTCTTTTTCCGTGATATTATTTTTTTGAATTATTGATATGCATTTAATATTAATAAGCGTAATTTATACTAACACGATTTTTTAACGTTTAATTCTAAATGAAAAGGATTGGTGTGTTGTCTCTTA
Source organism: Sycophaga agraensis (assembly GCA_018906755.1). Lineage (NCBI taxonomy): Eukaryota > Metazoa > Arthropoda > Insecta > Hymenoptera > Pteromalidae > Sycophaga > Sycophaga agraensis. The sequence continues at coordinate 917,092 of JACCIE010000017.1, read as the reverse complement.
TTTCCAGATTTAATATTTGAATTCAAAAGAATTCATTGTTTCAAATTAATTAAAACCTTTGTTTTCCGTTACAATACTCGATTATTAAAGTCAGAACGAAAAGAAAATATAGTTATTACAAGTGCATTCAAGTGCGTTCTAGAATGATCATTTGTTATCCCATGTAGTAAACTAATTAAAAAATCTTGCTGTTAAAATAATATTGAAAAATCATTGAGAAATATACTAATTAATATTAATCGCATGAAATATGCATAAGGCCTATAAGTACTGTAAGTAGTACTGTCGGTAGTTTAGTCAGACCGCGTAAAATATAGATGCATTGACTACTTCAGTTTTCCTAGGTCATACTCGATATTTATCTTACTCGTTAACATTAAATTTTTTTTATTCATTAGGTAATTTAACTTATACTTTAACGTATCTATAATGTATACATATGTAACAATCCACAGTAATTAAGTAAGAATATTAGAATTTTTTGCTCAATAATATTTAAACCAACAAAATAGTTACAAGAAAATCAAGAGTATTCTTTTTTTAAATGTATATATATAATAAAAATAAAAAATATTTATTTTGTAAAACCACTAATATTGATCTCATTGTTGTTAGTGACATCATTATTTACTATATTATATGTTTTTGCTTGAAGCAATTTTTCAAAGAATTCATAGATGGATATGTTTCAATTTCTCATTTTTATTATGTTTTGAAATAAATAAATTCATATATATTCTGAATTCGAATCATGTCAACGTATGTCTTTTGCAATATAATTGTTGAGTCTTTCATATTTCCATTTCATTGGTAGTTTAAAAGTATTGGGAATCGTAAAAGTTTTTATAGTTACTATGACATTTTTTATAAATCATTGACTCCAGCCTATGACACCACAAGCATATCTTAGAACATATATCAACTATACATTTTAGAACATATAATTCCAAAGTTGTTTTATATTAAGTATGCAATAAATAGTATTAATTAAATAATTTTAATTATGTATAAACTTCTTTGATAAGAATTTAGTAGAAATAAGTGACGTTATAAATCTTGTTGAAAAGGTACACATGAATTCATAGAGACTGTACAAACACGGATTCAGCAGTTATAAGTATCCTGATGTACACTGTAGCGTTTAATCCGTCATTTAATCTTTTAATCTGCAAACCTTTCGTTTGCGCACGCATCCAGTCACTTAGCCGCTTTCACCTCACTAATTGCAATAGAAAATCCGCTAGACAAACTACTTCTGAATTTGTTAACAGATCTAATTAGATAAGTGCAAAATAAGTCGAGTGGTACGAGACGGCGAAAGAGCTGCTCGCGCATTTCGCGGACGTCGGACTCGTATAATCAGAGAGTTTGATACCATTGATATCGCCAGTTAGCCAGGCACGCACTGCTTGCGCACTGCAACCGTGTGATACTCCTCTAGTCGCTCGCAAATGAGAGAGAAATGCAGGCTTTGGGCTAATTGCCAGGTCAGGCGCGGCGAGATTTCTAACTATATTTACGCAGCATCCGCGGGCCACCTCGCGGAGATGGAGACGACGTGAATCGTGACTGCTCCATTCACTAACGTGGACGACGAGTGCGCTTACACTTATATGAGTATAGGTCAAGGAATTGAAAGCTTTACGTTGAGAATTAATCACTCGACGTTAATGTTTACTTTGCACTTAGTAAAGTAGCCGATTGATTAGTAAATATTCTCGTCGATATGCTTCTAATTTTATACCAAATACTGTATTATTAATAACTCGCCTCTAAATCTGCAGTGGGTATAATAGTTTAAAAATTACGTGTTTTAAAAATTCCAGATTTATTATATTCAAAACTGTCAATAGAAGACATTGCTTACATATTAAGTAATTGTTAAAAAGAACTAAATTTTTAAAGTACTAAAAAGGCAATATACGTTCAGAAAAATGGTTAGTCCAATGCGTAAAACATAAAAACTGCCCTAAACTATGAAAGTACATTTGCGTATCAATCGTTTGATCTCACTCTTACATCAATAACTATTTTCGCTGAGGAAGGAAGTGTTGGCTTAAAAATTTACTTCTAATGGATGTTCAATTAATGAGTATAAGCCAGCTACTTGCCTTCCCCTACACTGTAGGCAGTACAAGCGTACGCGGCTGGTAAAAATCAATGGAATCCGCAGCGAGTATAGGTTCTCGCGCGGTCACTTGTTGCTCACGACATATCGCTCCCACAGTCGATCGCTATATGTACGTTGTGCGTACGACGGTATAGCGCTGCGGTCCCCGAGGAAAAAGGGGCCTAGCTCCACCTGGACAGCTCATATCTCTGTAGCGTTCGAGTTTCATTATACGGATAGGCCGCGCGAGCACCACTCGGTGAGGCGATTACCCTTTTTTATTGGACGGAGTCCTGACGCCCGTCTACTCGCCTCCGCTACTAGGATCGGAAATGTCGGTCGAAGGTGATTTAGTCATGAATAACCAGGGTATTTTTTAGTGTGCGTCACTAGCGTCCCAATGGAGAAGATACTTTATCCCTTGACTCTGCTCTTATATTGATCTCGCATCTTTACAGCCTATATTTGATGATCAATAAATGATTTAATATATTTGTAGTGAAGTGTATGAAATGCAACTAATATTTGCAAGTAATTAACAGGCTTATCAGTGGAATATATTGACACCTTTCTGTATTCGTTTATATACATTCATGTAAATTCAATCGTTAACGCTAGACAGCAATTTCATTTAATTTTGCAATCTGTTTTTTTATTTTAACTTTTGATTTAACATTAACTTTGTAATATAAAGTCAAAAAAATCTTATTTATTTACGTTTTGTAAGATGTACTTGCTGTAATTTTTGAGCATAAAACCTTTTTTATCTTAGCATGAGAGATTTTTTTTGTCGTCAGTATATTATTCAATTTTTTATCCATCAGAGTATCGTGATCGAATGTCGTGTAAACGGAAAAAGTATGATCACCCAATGTTATTATTTATGAGCGTCATAAAAAACATTTCTTCAAACCGTGTAGAGCTTAATGTCTTTTATGGCATTCGTTGAATCACTGATCTATAACCAATCATATTCTAATTTACATATTTGAAAAATATAAGTTTTAATATAAATTCATATTATTTGAATAAGTAATCTTTATAGAAAGCTAACCATCATGTTGTATATTTAGAAATAATTAGCAATAGTATATTACATACTATATTACACCCTTTATTTCGATATAAGTCTAAATTATTAGTCAAGTATTTATAGTTAAATCAGTTATACAAGCACAGGTCCTAAACAAATATGGAAAACAGTAAATATCGATTAACAAACAATAACCGCAAATTTACATTGAAAATATATTTCCATATTTATTAGTAAACGCGCTTGTTACATAGATTATTTTTTGAGAAATGTAGAAATGCCTACGATGAAATAAATATAACATTGATTACGGTACTAATTTTTAAAATAACAACAATTTTTAAAAATAATAAATGTGATCGCACAATAAATTTCGAAAATTAACGGTATTTTTTGTAACGAAAAAAATTATTATGAAAATGTATAAATGGGCACTAAACATGAATATGCAGTAGGTTTCATTATTTCGAATACTCTAAAATTATATTTGGGATATAGAAAAAATGTTGTTGTATAAAAACAAACTGTTCGATAAAACTGCGTTACACTAGTTATTTTTATTTCCCTGGTTTTCTATTCGACTGCTGAATTTTCGGGATCTTATGAATTATTCGGGATCTTATGCAGTTATCCGGGCGTTTTTCCTTAACCTATGTTACGTATATCCTTACTTCTTTGGAATCAAGTTACGTATGCATCCGATTAGCGCGCACTTGTTGCCAGCTGCCCTCCAAACTACCCCCTACGAGGAGTCGGGCTCGGGGTCGCGCGCCACTGCATTACTAAAACGCGAGCGTTTCCCTCTCTGCATGCGCGCGAATCATTTACCACTTTACAAACGACGCAGAAAGCAGTGCGCAAGCACTTTGGTAAATTAAAACGAGATCAAAATTCTGAAGCGAACCCTACAGTGAAATTGGAACAATGGAGTGGGTTAATTGAATATCGGTCAGTACGGTTCGTAATTCCCTGAAGCCCTATGAAGCACCTGTCACCATTGCTAAAATGCCTTGTTTAGATACCAGCATGCGCTGAATATGTCGTAATTATCGTGAGATTATTATCCGCCTTTAGGGATCTGATTAGCTAAATAAATAAAGCACAAATCTGAAAGAAATGATTAGACTGCTCAAAGCGAATCCCTTGACGTCGGAAAGCGAACAATAAATCCAGAAATAATTGGGACATTAATTGGCACTCAACTGGCAGCGCCAATTTTCGGGAATAAAAGTTCACTCGAGTTGCAGCGAAGGGACCGGGGCTCCCTTTTTCTCCTGTTAATGAGCGCCCGCGCGCTCGCGCGTCACGTTCTCGGTCTCTCTGCCTTTGCCCTGAAACTACTCACACTTTGACCAAGGCCTCGGCTTTCTTTCTCCCTTAGTCCGACGGCCAATTGACGAGGGTCAATCGAGAGGAATGTTTGGTAGGTAGGCGCAGACCGACAAGCGCCCACGCCCAGAGGCCGGCATCTCAGGAAAAGCAATACATCGACATACCTATGGGCTTTCGTGCATTGTCTTCATGCATCGGCTTTTCTCTTACGCCACTTGCCGCTCGCCCCGACAAAAAAAAAACTCTGATTAAATGTTTTATTCGTCTGCTCTGTTCCTGTTTCCAATATAGCGAATAGCTTACGTTCAAAGAGGTGCTTTATTCCTCTCGTACTTCTCCGCAAGCCGAAAGTTTCTTTCGAGGAAAGCAGCGGGACAGCAAAATCAGTTTTACGAGAAAGCCGCACAGCAAAGCCTCGAGCTTCATATAATTAAACGCTCTCAGGGGCTATCTGCAAAAAGCATTTATAATTATAACCAGCATAAAGTTGGTAGATGACTTGTGTGGATAATAATAAAAACGCTTTTAATAAACGGGTTCAACAATGACTTAAAAAATATATAAATATTAAAATTATCATATAGCCATAGATTATAAAGAATAATAAGATTTAATAAAGTATTTAATGTAATATAAAACTGTAATCGTTTAACTATTTTGTTTATCTCTTAAAAGGATTAAACAGATTTTACTCTTCTAAGTTATACCGACGTTGATAATCGCATACAAATGAATTCTTGAAAAGTTCTTCTACATCTGCCTAAACCAGCATATATTTTCCTAAAATGCATTTAAAAAGCATTCTTTGCATGAATTTTAACGAATGTAATCTACCTTAATATGCTATTGATTTGATCATTACTTAAATGTGTACAAGTATTTCAAGTAGTACATGGCCATTAATATTCTAGAATAATCGATAAGTGCAGAAAGATTCAAGGTATACAACTGTCAATAAAAATAAATAAATGTTAATGTATGTTTTAATACAGAAATGTTTTAGAGTTCTTCTTTGGTGTACACTAATCATTTATTTTAAATAATCTACCATGAAAAAACTTCATTTAATTTCACTTTCTGTTTAATTTAATGCCCAGCAAGTCTGGAAAAGCTACATTTGCTGCATTCATTTAGTATCGTCACGATTAAAGTCGCAATCCAGAGGAAGGAAAAACATTTTCCTTCTATTCTGATTTTTCTTATAGCTCTTCTACGTAACGCTTATCTTTCCTTTTTCTCATTTAAGAATTAATCTTGAATTTATTCTTTTTCGGAATGTACGTGTTTGCTTAAAATCGTACTTTGAAAAACATATAATGCGTTTCTTCAAAGCTTGATTCAAATGTTAATCTTCCTCGAAACGCAGAAAGGGAGGAATAAATTTGCCGAAAATCCTTTAAGACCAAAGCAAATTCATTCTTAGTAGAAATATACTCCATATCGATTCAACATTTCACGCAAAATGCTGCAATGCCTAAAATTTCACATTTATAATATTCTCAGTTGAGAAATGCTGCATTTAAGAAACAAATGCAGAGAATTAATGTTTCAGCCGTCAGCGTTGGGCACCATTGATATTTCATGTAGATTTCAAGAGGTATTTCAGTATCCTCCTCGAATAAACCATAATAGCATAAACAGACAAATGCAACGTGCGCCTTCGTGCGTGATACGGATTGCTGTTGGATAGTTGCCGTCTTATACATATAGCGTTACGTTACGAGCTAATGTTTGGCAATTAAGCATCAGTGAGTTTGTTGCCTGCTTTCGCTATATACGCGAAACTTCTCACAAATCCCTTTTCCCGCATAGCGTATATCTCGTTCCTAATAGCGCGAATCATGCGGTGAACGACGAGGGCTGGTTTAAACATCTGCACAATCTTGTAAATAAAGGGACAGACTGTATATACGAACTTTAACCTTGGTAGAAATGCTTTAGAAAATGCACGTATATTCTGAGAATTTCGGAAATTTTTCCTAAGCTGATTTTATTTCATACAGATATGTAGTAAAATACTAAAGTATTCGCTATTTCGCGTCAAATTGAAAGACGATGTCGCATTTTCGAAATTCGTAGCATATTCTCAGTTGCTATGTTACAAATGTTACTAAGAATTTCATCGTTTACTTCTGAAACAATAGAAACGCAGTATTCTTATATCGTGGACATGTCCAGATTTGCCTAAAAGTTTATCTGTGCAACCTATGTTCGCTGGCTTCTCTATTCATTTAGGAATAAAAAAAATCAAACAAGGCTTATAAATAAATATCAATATACAATATCTGTGATTAAAAGAAAATGAGAAGCAAACTTTCAAATAAGGATCTTAGAAATATGACATTTCATAATGTATTTTGATTTATTTTTGAAATATACTTATACATTACATACCGTAAGTCATTAATTAGGAACAAAATATAGCATAAATAGAACAACGTTAAATAAAAAAAATGCCACATACAAAAAAGCAGAAACAAATAATAGAATTCAATTTTTGTCGCACTAGACATTAACCTTTACTACTTATAATGTTCAATTTCATTTCTGTATTCTATTTCATAACTAAAATACTAATAACAAAGGAATTATTTGAATGTCTTTGATCTTTAAAATTGTATTTAAATATTATATGTAGCTCCCAACTAGTTATATTTATACACAGAGAGAAATAGTAAAAGTAATGATTACCTGCCTAGTTAAGTAAATTGAAAATTATGAAATGACAAGACTTACTGCATAGCTTTTTAGGGATTAATTACCTAATTTAGAATATTATTAATAGAAGTTAGATAATCAGTTCCTAAATTGAGCATTATCATTTTCGATTTAGTAATTCCGGTAAGTAAGCATTACTATAGTTTTCTCTCAGTATAATTAACAATTAGTCATGTTCATTTAATTTAAAATTTTTGTTCATAAATATAATATTTCAACTACTATATAATTCAACAAACTATAAAGGAAGTTGTCACTTCTACCTTGATTGAGTTAGGCGTATAGAACAAAGAACTTCATGAACTTGGAAAGTAACATAACTTTCTCCTTACTTCAATTTTCATACCATGATATATAGTGCTTTACAATTAAAATATTGAATAACAGAGAAAATTGCATATTTGGAAAAAGACTATTCTGTTTAGAAATTTTTTATTCACTATTTGGAAGATTGATTATCTTAATTTCATTAAACTTTAAAATAATACTTTATTATTTTTAGATTTGGAAGTAGTGTATAAATTATCTATCTATAAAAATAACAAGTGAAGTAATTTCGTAACTACATAGCAGCTTTTTTTAATAAAATGTTGATACGACGTAAGGATTATAATCTTAATTACTCTCAAAGTTTTAATGAAAACAGATCAACTAACAATGTTCATTTTCACTATACTCTATCTATGTAGCAAAATGCAATAATGACTCCTAGAAATCTCATTAAACTTGACTTTATAAATTTTAATTATATCTACTTTAATGCCTTTTTATGATTGAGAAAATAATCATCAAAGTCAATAACGGATTATCCATAGATTAAAATGCAAATTCAGATGTAAGCTTGTGTAAACTTTGAGTTATAATACTGTATCCATTAATACCTTGATATTATCAAAGTATGAACTTCAAAAGATATTATACAATTAAAAAAATGCTTTTCTAAACGCTATAAAATTAATACACCATCAGTCACGAATAACTTATGTAATTAGCTACATCTTTAACACGGCTTAAATCTGTACTAAAGACATCGAAGTTCCAAGTACCGAACAACTAATTCGAAAACTTAAACCGGCTTGTGGTGGATCATTCAGTATAGAGTGTCGGGCTCGTATTTCGATGTTCCCGGATTTGACCCCTAGCTTCTCCGTACGCTTTGGTTACCACACGGCATATATCTATGTTGTTGGTGAGCATCGAAATGGGGACATAAATAGAACAAAGTCAAAATAAAAAAATATCGGAAACTTTTGCCTATTTTTAAAGATCTAGGGCAACTAATAAGCGCACGCAGGTGACTCAGCTACATGTTCAAGAGATTTAGACGTGGGCGTACTATCTTCGAAGGCAACTCGGTATCTTCTCTACGCATATAATGGCAATCGATTACTATTGACGTTTTGACGGTAGCAGCTGGCATTTATCTTTGAGATGCAATAGACCGAGGAAGAGAAAGAATCTATGTCGAAACTATAGTGAGAATATTCTCACACCTCTGTAATGTGCGTCACTTTAATACGGTTGAGATAATTTGGGTTGCGCTCATGCAGTATTGGCGATCGTCTCATTTCCGAGCAAAATTGCAGGTAACCGTGGTGAATATCGATTATGGTTGTGCGATGGCAATATTACATTCCCTCAAATAATCGACCGCAAGACTTGAACGCAAAACAGGAAACCAACCAGAGTAGTTACTGGTAGGAATTAAACTAAGTGACTAAAATTTTTTGATCAACTCTTATTATATTTCGTTTAATTTGTCCAATAGAAAGAACAAAGAAACTTATGAGCATCGGATTAAGACTCTTTGACATTTAAAAAGTTATTCAAAGTATATTTTATTTAGCGTACCTAATTAGAAGTAATACAAAACTTACTAATGAGATTTTCAAATGTGACGCGTTTTGAACACTTCGACAGCAGGAATATTGAAAAAGCAGTAACTCTGCAGAGCTTAAACCATAGGGAATGCGAAGTGCGCGAAAGTTCCTCGTAGAATAAATAAGAGCCTCCAGATACTAAAAGCTAAGATGAAACTAAAGTTGATAATTATTCTCCGTATAAGATAGAGCAGGAAATCTTTTAAATGAAATGTTTATGATTTTTATTATATAGAACTCGGAATCACAGTCCAGAAAATATAAACGTATTTCACGTAACGTGAAAACGTTGACTCAGAAAAAATTTATACATTTTAGTTAGTTATTACTAAAAATGTCGATTGCGAATACTTTAAAAATAAATATTACAAACGTTAAAAAAGCAAACTTTAATATATGAAGGTCCATGTAAATAGAAAATTTGTTCCATTCAAACAGGAAACCTTTCGAGTACGAAATAACTCAAAAATTATTAAATAAATATCAAAAGTAAGTAATTACTTTCTAATAAATTGTTATACAATACTTGTTCTATAAAATCATACATTGAGTAATTTTAAATAACATGTTTGACAATTTGAAGCCAACAATGAAACGGGATTTTGAGGGAGTGGATTATATTAAATTAGTGAGGCGTAAACATGTATGGGCATCATTGTATCTACATCAGCTTGTTGCACGATCAGTGCAATTTCGTTGAGTCGTGTTTCGGATAGGGTTAATTGGGCTGTCGTGGCGAAATTATCGAGCGCTGACAACAGGCTACCGGAGAGATCGCGAATCGATACACCTCTTAATCCGTAGCAGTAATACAGGTCCTATATTCGAACTGAGTGACTGGGCAGTTTTTTGCATCACCAGGGTAGATCGACTGGTTTGGAGTCGGGCGACAAGCGGCATCCGACACTCGATTGATTTATTAGTTTGCCGTGATGGATTTTGTAGATTCACGGGCGTGGAAAGAATTGATTGTGGAGGCTATTGCTGTAGTCCCTCAATGATCGAGTGCACTTAGACGCATACCAGTATTTTGAAATTTCTATTCGATTGTAGCTAGGAACTCACAATTCTTCATGAGAAAAAGTTTATAGTGCGCGCAAAATAGATTATTAAAAACAACACGATGCCTTCTGGTAGAATTGTAAGGAATGCTTAATTTTGCTTAATCTATATTTTGACTAATTTTAATAGGTAACTCTATGCTACAGTAACGTACAATATACATTGTGAATGTGCTCAATCTGTTCGGTCCCGCCACACTAGATGGCGATTTTTTCCAATAGCTGTATATTTGTATATACTTTTTGGGATTATTGGTTATCAATCCATTATTTTCTGGCTGAATCTATATTAATTTTAATATAATTACCAGACTAAATTCAAAGAAAGGGAGATTAAGATTAGTTATTTTAGAGAAAAAATAGTTAACGATTATTTACGAATTTTATCAGGGTAGGGTGTTGGTTCAAAATCAAGACTCAAGAGTTTGACTAATTGGATTATTGTTGCTTAAAACGTTTTGAAAATCTTGGTATATTTTTCACATTTTGTTCATATGCTTGAAAGCTAAGAGTCTTAAATAGTTTCACGTCTCAATAGTTTAGTATCATGGTCAGCGTCAACTCAGATTGAAATTTTTCACTTGCTCGTGCTCGAGCAAAAAGCTGTATAATAGAGGCAGAGGATCGAAAGCACGTATCGTGACTATGCTTGTTCCCTCGGTAAAGCTTTGCGTCCCTCGACGCGCCTGATGAGAGGTAATGTTATTACAAGCGCAAATTGCCTCTCGCCCTTGCTGCGCTGTTCCCATGGGATTTGAGCCCTTGGCCTTCCTCTACGCAACTGCATTTCATCTTGACTGCTGCCCTCGGTTTACGCGTCCGGAACCTTTCGAACCTGTTCCAGCAAATCTCGTTATCTTCCGGCAATTGCATCGCAATGCAATTTGTGAACTACGCGTGCACCTCGCGGACACCCACGCTCGATACCGAGGTGGGAAGGCATATCGACAAATCTTTTTTGCCGAGCCCGGAAGCACAATCCAATAAGAGTGGCAGCAGTAGCTTAAATTCACAGAATCAGAGAGTACTTGAGATGAGAAAAATAGATGTTCATTTGAGAACAAGTAATCCACATAAACTTCAATTTCTTGCATTTTGCAATAATACTAAAATAAGTTATTTTATTAACCTAATCAAAATTAAATGACAATATTAATTAAAATAATGAATTGTCAGTGGAAATCTAAAAACTTATTTAGTAAATCAACTTAACTCACAACATAAAAATATTTAATGATATATAACATTTAATTAAAATTTTATAGATTTTGAAGATTGTAGTTAATCATTCCATACTTTTTAAATGATTTAAAATCTACAGCTAATTATTAATACTATGGAATTTTAGAAAGCGCATTCTATCACTTTTGTTGAGTACTCAGAAATTCTATAAGAAACACCGTCCCTCCTCTATTGCGCATCAACGGAATGTGGGGCAGTCTGGATTAAAATTCCTGAATCCATGTACCCCGAAATACTTATACGCATGGTACTTGAGCCGTGAAGATTGTGAGGGCGCACGTTATACAAGCAAATAACCTCTCCTTACAAAGGCCAGAATTTTGAAGATCACTTGATGGGAATTCCAAAAATTACCTATTCGCATTTACACACATAGGAATGTTCGTTAAAATACATATAATGTTTTATAATACATAATACATAAGATTGATCTAGCTATAATAAATGAGATCAATTTCTTTCAAAGATCTTGTTATTATTTAAAAATTATACATTTATATAAATCTTATATACTAAAGAATAATTTAATTGCAACGAATAAAATAATGTTTTAAAAAAGTATTGGATTTTAAAACAAATGTTAGTCCATTAGAACCGAACAAGAGAATAACTCGGGCAGGTAAACATACAAGCACTAAAGGTATCGACTGCAAATATAGATGATCGCAGAGTTAAATTAAAAATTTGAAGCTTTACTCGGTTCTATTGTCGAAGCTTGAGAAGTCTAACTAAATAATTTTGTTTATTTTATACGAACTTCACAAGAAAATTTGTATTTCCGGTAGTTTTGTCATATTTTTTATACTTTTTCATGTTTTTTTAATTTTCAATGCTCCAAATTTTCAACACTATTAACTAACTATATTAATTAATATTGCGTAATTAATTTAAGGTTCAATTTGATTAGCTTAGTCAAATTTCTACGAAATAAGATCAAAGTCTGAATCAAATTGAGCTTAATCTACGAAATTAACCTGTTGATACCATTAGAACCACCAAAGATTATATTAATTTAGAGTATAAATCCAAAACCTTATTTGGACCATGATTTATAGACATGAAAGGCAATTACAGGCAAGGAAGTAATAAGAAACTGGTTTGTATTTCTACTAAGATGATAGGAAAATCCGAGGGAAAATCAAGTTACTTGCAATTAAACAATAAAGTTCGTACATTGCTACCCTTAATACTTTAGCTCCACTGTGTAAACGATATTTTTAAGTTGTTGTTGTATTCGTTTGAATAAAAGTTTTAAAAAAAAAAAGAAAAAAAGTTTTAAAAGATAGTAAATTACACGTTCAAATGTGTCACATAAAATATCAACATTAGCTATGCTCGAATGTAGTACCGATATACTCGCGGTAGTGCACCGTCAGCTTCCTTGTTTATATGACCCAGTATGACCGCCTTGCGCTCAGCCTAAAACTCGCTTCACTCAGACGCATATGTACACATAAGCGCATGCTGATCGCATCCCCTTGTTTATCCTATAACGCCCCTCAACACCCGAATTCCTTTCAAAATATAAATCCGACGCAGAGGAAGCCTCTCTGATACCCTCCTGCGTCAAACTGGGCCGCAGCTGGCATTTTATGCGAGTGCACCTCCTCTTGGGCAAAACGTATCTTCGATCGACCCAAAGTTTGACATCCACAGCTGCACTACTTATTCCCTTAGCTGTCCCCGTGTATCCTCGGGGCAGTGATAGCAACTAAAAAGTTTCCGAATACCTGCGGATTCTAAGGCGCCGACATTAGGGGTTGCAATCAGCCTTCCGTTTCCCAACCTTAATCGGAACGTTGGCGGCCCCAGGGGGTTTCTTAATCTGGATCAATCTTGCATACTTGCCACCCAGGAGACTAGCTATCCGGTGACTCGCAACGACGGTTCCGGCGCTACCGCTTAATCATTCACGCGCGAGGTGCGGGCTTCTCGAGCGTGATTACTGTATCTACCCCAATGATTTACTGAAGTTTGAGGCTAAAGCTTGAGACGCTCGGCTGAACTCCCTGGCACTCGTATTTATCTGCGCGATGAATACGGCTTCTGTCAGAACTCGGCCGTCGAAGGCCGCGGCGGGGAGGGTTGGACGAGTGCACTTGAGTTAATCGAAAACTCGTTAACCGCTTGCAGGGCTTTCAGCAACAGTTGGTTGTTTAATTATCTAATCAGCATTGGTATCGCGAAGAATACTTCACCAGTGCACGAGTAATTAATGTCTATAGAGGATTTTTTCACCAAATAATAGAAATTCTTTTATAAATAATAAACAATTACTATCTATACAAGTGGATTCCGGTACGAGGCAATGCATTCCAATATCTTCTTTAAAAACTTTTACGTTTTAGCGATCCCAGATTCTGGAAATTCTCAAATAAGTTATAAAACTTTATCAACCGCCGTAAAATTCTTTCTCGCTCCAAGACCATCAAGGTTTATCGCGGTTAACGCCTTCCATAAAAGAGGCGTGGCATTTTGTCTTTCAGCGAAGCGTCACACAAGTGCAATAAATTTTAAACATAAACCCTGCACGAATGGAATCTAATCAAATATAATTTTTTTGGTTCTATTCCTTAAACTACAGCAGATAATCCAAAACAAAATAAAACTCTTTATTAATACTAATGCCCACGCATGTGTACCGAAATTAAGATATAATCTGCAATGTCGTGTCCGATATATCAGTTAATATTATTCATTAGTAAATTTATGATTTATTTGAAATGATAATATATTTGAACATATTATTTTATTGTGTATTGGGAGTTATAATTTATACCATTAAATATAGAATTGAAAAATTATACGATAAACTATATTTATAGATATCTATAAATTAAACAACTTCATCAAAAAGTTTAATATAATTTAATATGTACACAAATTTATATTTAATATTTTTATTATGAAATCGATACCGAGATTATCGAACGCTAAGCGTAAACATTAACTATACATTATTGGAATTATTTTAACACGAAAGCTTCATTTAGCTCTGCACGCGCTGCATCAAATTAACATATGCCATTAAAAAGCAATCTCTTCATATAACTAACCCAAAAAAGAGAGTACACAAGTTTGGCTTATTAAGCGGTAATGGAAATTAATTTGAAGTTGCAAACAAGTGCATATGAATAAAGCTTGTTAAACAGTTACGAACATAAAGAGTCAATAGCGAAACTGCAGTTGATTGAATGAACCTTTTCTCGCTATTTGAGATTCGTCAATTATCGATTTTCAATTATGAGCTACGTAGAAAAGATGAAAAGCGTATTGTTCCCAATTATGTCCAAGAAATATATAACAATTATATTATTTATAAATTTATAAAATGAAATTTCACTAAACAAAAACCAAACTACTTCACTTTTGGCTTCCATTTACAAAAAATTTAATCCTAGAAGGAGTGACTTTAATCGATTTGATAACACTTAACTTGAGAGTGCTTTTTGATAATTTTTCCAATATTTCTGTCGAGATAAACGTGTGCTCACGTAAGACTTCGCCAGCTCAGGACTTCGGGCGGCGTAGCATCCAAAGACTATTGACGATGAGATTGACGAGGGGAGAAAGTGCAATTACTTTAACCAATAGTCATAAATAAGCGCGACACCTCAACGAGGAATATTTTTCAGGCGGACAGGGTACGACAACAGTCGACCGGCCTTGTGCTCTACTCTACCTACTTTTTGAACGCCATTTGTTTCAGGGAGAAATTTCGAGATCGTAAATTTTTTTACTGCGAAGTATATATAATTTACGCTTTTTGGGTCGTCATGATTGCTCTGCTCATAGACTACGTACCGACCGAATGTCATTCGAAACAAAGATTGTTCTTTGTTTGCGCATTAAAGGATGCACACGCGGGTTTGCACCATAAAAGTATATTGCACTTTTTTCTCTGCAGAAAAAACGTTGCTATATTTGAAGGACTATTCGCGATATGAATTTCAAATCGTACATAATCCAAAAATTGTATCTCGTGGAAACATCATAATTACAAACGCCATTTGTGTAAACTAATACGACACTGCATTTCTCCATTATCGGCAATATTAACCTTGCTTCCATGACTGTGGCAAATGTCATTTCACCGACGAACGCAAACGGTTGATTGGTTTCCCTAGGCAGCCGACCTTCACAACGACGCCACGTTTCAATAATTCACATTAACTTGAAGGATCTGCGTCAAGCTCGAGTGTCGCGAGTCGAAACTTGATTTCGCGGGGCGAGCGGGCACAAAAGGGGGCCGCTTAGAAAACAAAGGCTCGGAGATTTAGCGCGCGCGCGCATGCCGAGGGAGCGGCTGTGTGTCGGCGTGCACCTAAGCTCTTTCGATTTCCGGCGACCTGGAGCAAGGTCGCCGGCTCCGGCGCTTTAATTGCGCGGCCGGCCCGTATTTCATTGGGCTACCGGCCGCGGAACAATGCGCGCCGGGGGCTCTTGATTAAGCGGCCGCGGCTCGGGGGCGCCCCTTTGCCGGGGCGCGTGCCGACCGGCTCGCGCCACTTACCCGCCGAGAGGGACTTAATGAATGCCGAGGACCAACTCGGACCCGGCGCGAGTTCCGGCTCCGGCACTCGCTCCCTCGTTCATTTCCTCGGCGCTTGGGTCCGGCAGCTTTCATTTGCTCCATTTCCTCGCTGCGATAGATCTTACTTAGGAAACATCGTTACGGGTATTATACGCATCACTGACAATGTCGATAAGAATGCTTTTTTTTAAAGCATTAAAACATTAATATATCTACAATTATTGTTATTAAAATCAAAAATATTGGTTTTAACAGACGCCAGTGAATAATATTTGTAATCAAATAATATTTTCTTCTTTAAAGATAATTTTGCATTTTAAATATTTTTATCCAAAAAAACTATTACGATTTTATAAAACTTATTTTCGGTAAACAATAATATATCTACTATAATAAAAAATATGATTTACTTCACTCAAGTTAACTTTACTCAAAGTCCTTTTTTTTCTGTATGAACTTTGACTGTTAACAAACTTTAGGTCTACTTATAAAGTTGACGATATTTAAAGTTCTGAATTAATTTATACCACAACCATAGTAAATGTTTTTTAATTCAACAATCCATCTATTATATATGATGATATTTTGTAAACCATTTTTTATGCATTACTCTTTTTAAATCTTAATAAGCATTTTAGTGAAGTAAATAATTAGTAGATTTCGGGTATAGCTATAGTTCAAAAAGGAATTATACAACACAGTACTAACACTCTGTAATGTCAAGCCTTGTGTGATCGTAGATCTCGTGTGGTAAATTTAACTCCGACCATACGGTAATGTAACTAAAGCTATGTCAACTGCTTATCCTGCACTCATGAACTTGGGGGCTTCAAAGTAATAAATCAATCGATAATGATATATGCGATCAATATGTAACTTTCATTATCATTACAGTACGGTTTTTGAATGATTACACTAAGGATTTATAAAGTAAAGTGCGAAGTAAATTTGCTATAGTAATTAAAATTAAATATACGTATGCTAATCAGTAATCGCGTTTTAGCCTACAAATAACAAAAATCGCGTTAGTATTATAATAAATTTATTGATACAGTAATAAATATTGATTAAGATAACGTTTAAATAATTCATTTTATAATTGAGTTTGAGTTTTTGCTTAAATTATTTATGTAATTTCCAGTTATAAATATATTCTTCTATTAGAAATGTCGAATAAATAATTTTATGTTTCAGCGATATCACCATTCAAACACATTACATATCGTTAGACATATCGATAACTAGACTACAATTTAATCATTTTTTGAAAGAAGACTGACATCATTACTGGTAAGTTTTATTGTATATTGTTAAAAATTATTTGTAAGTTACATTAATTGTTACTTATTTGTTTAACAATTTTAATTGCCCAATCTTTCAACAGATAGCGCCACGATTTCAAATAAACGTGAAAAGAATCATTGGCTAATATTAAACAACTCACAGGGGCCGTTTTTCACAGCTTGCCGAAAGCACGCGATGAACGGCTAGAGATTTTTAACCACCCCCACCCCCCGTTTCGCCGGAAAATGACGTGAGCGCTCGGACTTAGACTTCGGCTTGAACTGCGCGGCGCCATTTCACGACCCGCTTGGCCAAACTTCGGTGATTAATCCGGACCGACCTGCAGTAGCGCCCATTGACGTCAAGTTCGCGCAATCGCCCACGGATACTGTACGGCCGAGCAAACAATGCCACTGCAATATGTCGACGGTCTTCCGACACGCGCTCGTTGATCCCTGTAATTATTAGATTATTTCTTCGACGTAATTGAACTTGCTACAAAATTAGCGATTTTGTTGATTGTGAAGTAAATTGTTTCACCCGACTATGCGCTCGGAATTCCCTAAAGCCACTGCAATACTTGTAAGAGGATTTGCGGGCTTTGTCTTTGGTTACATAGTTTGCGAGTTCTCTCCCATATTACTGAAGGTTTAAATCTAAGTCTAATCGCTTTAGTAACCTAAAGCATTTAACAGAAATTAATTGTAATCAAGCTAACTAATTAGAACGATTTATTCGGCTAACTACTCTATCACTTGTTTTTCTCATATTTCTTAAAGCTCAAGCAGCAAAAATTAAAGAAGATGAACAACAGAGAATAATCTACCTTTCGGCCCCACCTTATATATACCAGCCTTTTATACGATAAAATCCCTGTATATACACATAAAACATTTTCAAACAAGCATTTTATTTATAAAACACTGCACTCGAAAATTTATTTAAAAATCTACGATAAAGATCCTACCTGTCGAAACGTCCTACCTCAGCTAGTAAAGTACTGTTTAAGTGGTTTAAAGTAGGACGAGGCATACGGGTATCGATTTTGACCGAGGCTTCTCCGCAGAGGATGCAGATAGCGAGGATATGGTCGAGTCTTGTTCTGGTCCACGTGAGCGAACTCCTGCTGGTCGGCTGCCAGTACGTGGGTCCGTTCTCCGGGCAGCGGTCGGTGGCGTTGTTGGGTGCGGGGCAGCAGTGGCCTCGGCAGCAACAGCCGCAGCGGTCGCGGGAGAGCCGCGAGGCGGGCCCTCAGCGGCAAGAGGGCGACGACGCTCGCGGAGCCTAGCTGCGAGGAGCTGCGCGCCATGTGGAGATACAGCAAGCGGCAAAGCCGCGCGGCTGAGAACACCAACGAGCTGCCGACCTTCCGTGATCCCTTCACCTACAACATCTGGGAGGCCTATCCTAGCGGGGGCGGCTCGTCCTCCAACAGCTACAGAGGTTCGCACTGTCTCACTGAGCCCCGAGCTTAGCTCGCGTATCCTACCTTTATGGATGCCTGAAAACCGAACGAAATGGATTGGAATTAACTGCCTTATTCCACTGATGCCTTTATTGGAATTCTTGTGCCAAAAAAGAAAAAAATAATCATTTGTTATTTTGATAATATTTTAACTAAGCTTTTATTCTTTTTTTTTGATATTTTTACGCGCACCATAACTTATAAAAGTTCATTTCCTTTTCTATTAATCTCATACTGTATAACACGCTAAATTTGCATAGAAATGAATAATTTGTTTCGTGAAGGAAACTAGTTACCAGCTGCAAAACTAGTTTTTTCTCTATCTGTTTTTTTGGCTTTGAAGCTGATTTTTTTTTCAACAAATTTACATGTGTAAAATGTTCCCTTTTCAGAATAACAGCTGCTTATACCGTGGGCTTAAATCATAAAGCGTATTATAAATTCATAGTAAAATATATTTAGTACTCTAATTTTGAAATTCTTTAGTAAGTTAAAATCGGGATTTAAACTTACTAATTTGAATAATATTTGGATTAAAAAATTTAATACAGATTCAGTTTGCCAGAATTGAACATAACATGATTAAATGCATTTTCACAATTAAAAAGAGTAATCTAACCAAACTGTGACCTATTTTGAAATGTCGTACAAAAACTTCAATCAATATTTTAAATAAAAAAAAAACCGATAAAGTTTATTTTCTTTCCGAATATTTTTGCGGAAGCATAATTTTCCGCATTAAAAGTTTGGAAAGCTTTTCACGAATTTTCTCGAAAACGTCATTAAAAGTCATCCTCGAGCGGCATTCATCCTGAAATATGACCAAAGTTGTTTAGCCGACGAATCCGCACAAGAACTCGGCGGAGATAAAACGAGCGGGAGCGGCAGTGGAGCGACACTAACCGTACGGCCGTGTGTTCGCAGAGTACGCGGGTCCGGCTCGCAGCCGCTCGGGCGGCTCGCCGATCTACGGGAAGCTGGTGCACAAGGCGCCCGCGGGAAGCCGACTGCGCAACGGGATGCCCGACCGGACGCGCGCCTTCGAGGAGGTGGCGCGGCTCTACGGTACGGTGAACCGGCAGCCGCCCTCGCAGCGGCGCAAGGCCGCCAGCTTCCGCGTGGGCGGGGGCGGCGGCGCACTCAACTCCGGGGCCAACCAGATCGGCAGCTTCCAGCACCTCAAGGAGCTCATCATCAGCGAGCGCGCCAAGGAGCTCCAGGTGGGTCACAGTGAGACGAAAATTAACGAGCGTTGAAAGGTACACGCGCTCGTTGTGCCCCGGCCGCGGAGCAGACACGCGGCTCTGCGTCGAGGGCCGATCGCGCGTATAAAACAAGCCACGAGCTCGCGGCCGCATATTTGCATATCAATGCCTCTTGGGGTTCTCGCTCGAGCACACTTGAAGCGGCGCGGATAGGGCGCCCTCCGCCCGTAACAGCTTATCCGCTGTTATAGGGCCAGCGGAGGGGCGAAGGATTGGCTCAATTTTTTTTTCTCGCGCGACGTTTCATGCCCCTGACTCTTTTTTTCTCCTCGAAACTTGTCCACTTTTTATATGGTAATGTTTCTATCGAGTGGAACATTCGATCCAAAAATAAAAATTTTAATGTATAATTCATCGAAGACCGCGGACATGATAATGAACGTTTTTAATAGTACCGCGAGAAACTCGCCCTAATCTTGATTAAATTTCTACGAGGGACAATGTTCGGAATTAACGACCTTTTTAATCGAGCGTTGCATCTGCAAAAAACTGATAAATGATCACTGCACTAGCGGGTACAAAAATAATTGATTGCTTGGTCCGAAGAGTATTCTATTTCATTGCAGGACGCGGTGTGAAAAAAATAACGATATTGCCGCGAACTCAATCGACTGTATAAATTATTCATTCGAATTATCGTTAAAAATTCACTTAATATTCAGATATGTATCGTACGAGTATAATTATACCATCGGCCAATAAATCCATCTTTTGAATATGCTGTCATTAATATAGACGTCATTTGTTTAAAATATTATTCAGTTGATTACCACAATGAAATACTTTGCATAAACTGTTATCAAAAGCGTCTCACGTCGAAAGCGAACCACGCACAAAAGGATATAAACGTCAAAAATCCAGGACGAGTTTAGAGGAAGAGGGTACGCGTTAAAAATGGAAATCCCTCGGGGTTCCATAAGCGATAAAAAAAAAGGCGAGCCGACCCGGCTTTCCAACGGTTCGCGACAAGTCGACTGGACGTATAGGAAAAACGAAAGCGTCCCGGTATGCACATACACATATATATATATACATATGTGTGTGTATATGTGTATATATAAATGTACACAGACACGCGCGCGCGCACATCGCTCATCGACCACGCATGTGCGCGCACACGTCGGTACCCAAAGGCGGGGGTGGCCACGTTTGCCGCCGGGGGTCAAGAGCTCGAACCTCGTGGCCGTGACGTCAATCGGCGATGCTGCCCAATCGACTTCTCCGGTCGCCTTCGAATTCTCTCGGCCCGGTATACCCGCCCTCGTCCACGGATTTTCTGCAGTCACGCCCGCGCGATTGTTATACTCAACATAGAACAATAAGCGAAAATGCTTTAACCCCCGCGGGAGGTTGAATGGTTAGCCATGCCTGACCGCACGTGGACTTGATCACTTTCGATGTGAACTAAAACTGAACTTTATATTGATCCCTTGCAGTTCGCTTCTCGATAATTGAGAAAAACAGTTCGAGAGTTAATCTTGGAATTTAGTTTTTTTTTTCTTTCCCTCAAAATCCATTTTTAAAGATTTTTCCAATTCGGTGCTCGAATGTTTATATGTGCAATACAGTAGGTCAATATTTCGATTTTGCGGATGAATGAGCTGGGCTTAAGCTTCCACATGTAAGAAACTACATTATTTTGTGAAACAATCTTATACATGCTTTAAATCGCATTATTCTGTAGTATTGTATATCGGTCAAATCCGGCTTTTCAGTTGATTATAAAATATAAATAATCCTACAAGCACGAAAGAAGACTTTTAAATCGGAGAAACAGATTATTCAGTAACTCCTATAAATTTAAGTAGAGGAAGCCGTAACTTAAACAGAAATAGAGCTTTCTCGCCCCAGACAAGCAATTGGAATGCGAATGGGAATTGTCGAAAAATCGCTCTCGACTCTCTCACATTTAAAAGCAGAAACGGATCCGCTCTAGTACGCATGGCCGGTTTCCAAGGGTAGCACGCCCACGGCTTCGCTTTCAGTCGAATCCAGAGAATGTTTTCAGGCCCGAACTCAACTGGAATAAATTATCTCGTCCGTCTCAACCGCGCGCACATGGCTCCCAAAGATGGGGTGGCCCGCGCGATAAGCCAAGTCGTTTGGCTAAGCACAGGGCGAGTGGCAACGCCGCCGCGCCGCGATAGCACTCGGAAGTGACATCGGCCGGGCGGCCTTTTGTTCCAGGAGCAGCGCCGGGCCGAGGAGATAGCCGAGCGCGCGGCCGCCCTCAAGGAGATGACTTCGAGCGAGGGCCTGCGAGCCCCGGGCAGTGGGCACGACTTGCGACGCGGCAACTTCCTCGGCTCGCAGTTCGCGGAGGACGAGCTCGGCATAGGACGGGCCTTTCAGGTGAGTCTCTCCCGACTTTCTTCGATTCCCAGTGGAAATCCGTACGAATAATCCGACGGGCGCCGTGTCCCCCGCGTGGGCTCGGCCGACGAATCCGCGGAATTCTGATTGACGAACGGTAGGCGACGGGCCATTAGAGCGCCATAAGGGAGCCGGGTGGGAAGATGCTTATCGCGCCTGTTGATAGCCGAGGGTCGCCGACGCATTAATCTCGAGGTCTATTCGGCAGTTGGCCTAGAGCAACAGTTAGCCGGTCGCGCGGGCCTGCCGGAAGCTCCCGGGCGAAATAGAAAAGATAGCCCCGGAGATAGGCCAGTAGATTATCGCGGCCGGAGGGTCCGGGACGAGGGCGGACAGGCCTTGATTAACGCCCGCTGTGCGCAGGAGGCCGGCCGGGAGTTCGCCCTGCGCTAGAGGGCCCAGAGGAGCGCGGAAGGAGGAGCCACGCGTCGTCCACCGGAGCCGGGGCTCCGCGACTCACCCGAGGTCCACTTCCCCGAGAAGCTGCCGGCCCGCTCAACGGCGTCCTGGTCTCCGAGCTCCGACAAACCCCCACACTCTATCTTTCCCGGGAAGTCTATATTTGTATGTCCAGCTGTAATTGTAGCTTTCTAATCCTATGTATAGCTCGTCATTCAAGGCTAATCCGCGTACGGTCACTCGTATCCGCTGGAGGATACCTTATGCTCAACTTTAACGTTATCGTCTTGCTTTCTGACCTTGGAGATGAAATTTTGCGAATCTGTGATTAAATTTAGCGAAATTTCCGTTAGCCTGGTCTTTCAGGACTTTCGTTACTGTAGGAGTGATGTTACCGTCACTTTGACTGTCTCTAACCATATACGTTTATTCGTATTATTTACTTATTACGAAATATAGTAAATATTAACTTCAAGTGCTTAAATAGTTTAACGATTTTTCAATTACAATTAAATACATATCAATTAATTCAATTATATGGTCTTTAAATTTATGTGTATTAAATATATGAATACACAAAGTTTCTTTTTTGTTATTTAGTCTGAGTAATAATTTAGACAGTTGCCCTGTTGATTGGAATTCAAAGACTTATAGAACATAGTCTTTTAATTTTAAGAAAAGAAAATTCCGCAAAGGTTCCATTGTCAATTATTAGTTTCTAATTGAAATAGTTTTCTGAAAATCTATATCGCATATCATAATACAACAAATTTATATTTTTTATTTGCGATGTAAAAAGTAGCTACTTATACATGGATAGTAAAGTACATTGCTTTACTTATGATTTCAGATAAAAAATGTATTTCAAAAGAGAAAAAGGAACACTTTTCGAATTTCAATACAAACATATTTTTACATAATGTATAATCTTTTGACTAATAATTGACTCTGATAAATGTAAAAAAGTGACTGTTTTGGACCCTTTTTGGTATCTTCTTTGTTTATAAATGTGTTAATATCTACTTATTAATAAAATTAAAACGCTATGTTAATTTTTTTAACATAGTCAGAATTACGACCCCTCGAATTAGTGTTGACAATAACTTTAATAATAAAAAGATCCTATACTCATCTAAATAAAGATAATGTGTAGATTATTATTAGTTGTACAATAGAAATTTTATCTAATTAGAAATATCCTTGTGTAAGGCAGAAATAAAAATAGGAAATATGATTAATTATATGTGTCGTATTCCCTATAAAAAAATGTTATATTCAAATTAAGACAATAATGCGATATTTTATTGTAAAACAGAGTATGTAGTACATTTATACTGTCTAATTTGTGTTAGCAATGCTTGTCCATGTGATTACTTCCTTTAAACGAGAAAAAAGTCATGAATTAAAATTTTAAAATTAAAATTTTCGACAATAATGAAATGTATTGCAAATTGTAGATTGAATTTTCTAAAAGATAAGAGTTTAAAAGAAGTAAATAAAACTTAATATAAATATAAAAAGAAGTTGAACGATTAGTTCCAGGACCTTTCTTAAACTAAGAAAATTTTTACGCCTGACAATAAAAGTACTTTCTACTGGGCTAATTGGATCTATAGGCC
This sequence comes from Sycophaga agraensis, assembly GCA_018906755.1. Lineage (NCBI taxonomy): Eukaryota > Metazoa > Arthropoda > Insecta > Hymenoptera > Pteromalidae > Sycophaga > Sycophaga agraensis. The sequence continues at coordinate 892,777 of JACCIE010000017.1, read as the reverse complement.
TACAAAAATTACGAGCACTGCATTCTCTTCGTTCTTCTTCAGAGAGTAAAAAAGTACTTGTACATGCTGTAAGAACAATCGTAATTTAACTAATATGACTTATGTACTTAATATATATATGTATTATTGCTATATATATTACTTATCACATACAGACAGGCACACATATATATATGTATATATATATGTATATATATATATTTGTGCATGCCTAAGTCTAGCTATATTTACAGTAGATATTTTTCAATATCTAATAAGATGATGGTTTCGATATAAAAGTATTCTTGAATAAATCTAGAGATAAATATAAAAAAATTCTATGATATTATATATATACACACACCTGTATGTAACAAGGCTGAAAATGATTAAAAATTATTTAAATTCTCTCTTCGCCGTTTCCCAACAAGTAAATGTATTGTGAATTATGTAACTCGCGCAAGACTGTACTGAAAAGAACATAATATGCACAAGGGCAGTGATAAATCATCCATCGTTATTTTTCTCACAGCTCTTTTATTTTATGATAATTACATTAAATTAGAAGCTTTAATTGAAATAGTTAAATCAACAGCAATAAAAGCATGAATTAAGATTGAAGTTCGGATCAAAGTATCTATAATTGAAATGATCTCACAACGGTATGAAGCAATATTATCATTTGTTTGTGCCTTTTTGTAAAGAAGAAATTATAAATATTTCAAAGAAATACCGAACGATGATTTATGATTGACCGTTAGACGTATTATTCCATCGGTGTTATAAATTTAAATGTGTCAGACAATAATTGCTTGACAAATGCTTTAAGGCTAATTTGAGCCTGATATCTAAATCAAATAATTACAGTATACAAACAAATCAATTATAAGGTTCGCCTATGAAAATCAATGTAAGTTGCATTATAAAAAATTTGCTGATATTTTTTGAAAAATCTTTAAAAATGGGAAAACAAAAAATTTAATCAAAGTCGTCAAAAATAATTCTGTAATCTCATTGATATTAATTATATGTCAATAATATATTTTTTTTCGAAAATGTCAGGTTAATTTTAATTTAACTTAAAAATCCAAATGTAAACAAACTATGTAGGTACTTTTCAATTTTCAATAATACATTATAAATGTAGTATTCATATATTTTTCAATACAAACAAATTTTAGGTTATTTTATAAAATTTAGTGACATGGAATTTGTATATATACATCACAATGTATAAGCACTCATTGTAGGAATTCCGGAAAAGTGTAAGATATAACCGTTAAGATAAGTATTATGCTGATCATCTCGAATAACACAATTAACATCATAATTTCAATCTAGAATATCTAAGATAAAAAATATAATTTGATTACTCTCTCTAATCGTAATACGTTTATAAGAATAAGCGTTTTAATTCAATATAAAAAATGTTTATTTTTAAATTTTTTTTAATCAATTTGATTAAAAGAAATGTTTGACAAAATTAAATTTTTAAATTACACATTATAAACAATAAACAGTTAAAACAATTTTTTTCAATTAAATACACATGAAATCGAGAATTTTTTATACATGTTAATTGCGCTTTTAATAAGACTTTATATAGGCATAAATGGGCGCAATCAACAAGTTTCTAAATTGATCTTATTAAACAGTATTATTACGATAATATCATTAATTTATCATACTATTCAAATTCCATTTAATGCATAGTTTTCTTTATAATTTTTTAAATAAAATATAAATATAAGTATTACATAAAGTTAAAAAAAAATTTTTTTTCATATTTTAACTATAATTATTGTTTTTTTAATGATAAATGTATTTAACGAAAAATAAAAATTGACTACTAGAAAATTCTTTAATACGGCTAATCAGCTCAATCCCTAGTATTAAATAGATTTTATTTATTAATTAATTTAAAATTATAAAATAAAATAATCAGCAAATTTGTGTAATAATTTTATTACAGCATTCTTTTGTTTGATGATTAATAATTAATTATGATTATTGTTTCAAATTTATATTCATATTCGCTTTTATAAGGATATTTTACATCCATGAGCTACATACTTGCGAAAAATACTTGTAACAATAAGATATAAATATATGTATACAGTATGGTTTCCATTAAATATGAGGTAACTTTTGGAAGTATAACCTACACAAGTGTACATTCTACGTAAACATGTTCGATAGCCTGCATAAATAATATTTGCATACAAATATTATATTATATACCTTTTAGGAGAACAAGATGTTACTTGACCTATCAGACTGTTAAAACATTTAAAATCGAGTTTAAAACACATTTAAAGTATCTTTTTTTTTCTACACTATTTTTTTAATTGTGCGGCACAATTTAATATTACTTACATATTTTTCAATTTAAAATTTAATAGAAATTTATATTTATATTTACTCGATATGTACTAAATTTATATTTTCTCAATCGCCAAGTTTAATTATTCTTTATTAAAATAATCAGGATTACCGTTCTTTTATGCAAGAAAAGTCAATTAAGTATATCTCAAATTATACACATTTATTTTTTACCAAAAAAGAAGTTTTTTTAATAGATATATACATATATATTTATTAAATTTTCTTATTGATTTATTTGAAAAATTTGTGATATTATTTTGTGTAAACTTATATGAATATATTTTATATGAAAAAAAAATTCAACGTTATTCTTGTTATTAATTTATAAATTTTGAATGTAAATACTATTACAATATATTTTACTATTTATAATCTATTTATTTATTAATAGCATAGTTCAAAATTTTGTAGTAGCACTACGTTCATAATAAGTAAAATGTTATAATAAATATTCAACTATTTTTACATTGTTATAATAATTTTTATTTTTCGTAGCAAACTAATTAGTATTTCTAGAATGTAATATATTACATCAATAATTCAATTTTTATCATTGAATTATCGTAATAATTAATAAATTTAAACTAATATAATATCTAATCAGGGTATATATAACGTTCAGATGAAATAAATATTTGATCAGATTACAATAAATTATTTATCAATACCGCATATTTTTTCACTTACATAAATTCTTGCAATAACTGTTAGATATAAAAAATTTATCATTATTTGTATGACATCCGAAGTGATATCAAATGAGTCGCTAAAAATAATGTTGCATATCCCACTGAAGATGGTATATTTAAATATTTTAAGCAAATACATATATACATAACATTCTCGGAAAAATAAATAAACAAGGAGAATATGAATGCAATATTTCTATATAGTAAAAAATGTAACAAAGCATACACGTTATACACGTGATGTGTATAAACTTCACCTGCGACAAATCTGAAAAATTCTAACATCTGTTCGATAAATATATTTAATACGCAAAATAAAACTTTATGACAAAAACATTCTTGCAAGAGTCATAACAATGCTAATCTATAAATGTCAATAAAACTCATTGAGCTGTATAAGTAAGCGATGTGTACGTAATAATAATTAAAAATATAATATTCAGCAAATAAATCATTATTTATGTCAAGTTATTATTCTTACCAATATCTTTATAAATTTTAATTTTTTAATTTTCGACTGATTTTGTTTACAGCTAAATTAATTATTTATTATTGACTTTCTGGCGTCCAGAATTTGAAAATTAAAACCTTTGCGCAGTGTTCTAATTAATGGTTGCAGTGCGTACATCAATTGTATATAAAGTTCATGTAACAGTAAAAGCCGCAGTGTTATGATTTTTTGATAAGTATATAGAAACAATTTAGTAGTATATCATTTTACGAAATTACTAAAATTCACTGAAAATATTTACATTATTTTCGAGCGATTTGGGGCGAGATTTGGGGGATATTATTCGAAACTTAATCCTTGTGACTTTCAGGGTCGTTGAACACGAATTTAGCGATAACTTTAAAAAATTCAAGCATCCCATTCCACCGACTCCTATCCTTAAGCATAATTTTTTGATATACTTCCAAAGATTTACTGTTAACTCTTTTTGAGAGTTATCTAGAGATAACGACGTGAACGTAAAGAGAAGTTACGTAGTCTCATTTTTTGCTTTTTTTGATTCTTGAATTTGTATTTTTCTTATTTTTCTTTATTCTTTTAATTATATTATTAGATATCGTATATTTTCAGTCAGTTAATTTCTTATGTTTCATTTTAATTTTACAATAAATTTAGAAGAATCACGGCAAAGTTTGTAAAAGTAATTTATAATTAAAACATAAGTTGTCGAACGCTCTACTTCTTCGTGACACTTTTTCCTGGAACTTTTTAACAAAGTACCTATCGATAAATCGAAGAGAACCGAACCCACAAGTACGTCAATGTGTGTGTGTCTGTGTGTATTATATACCACGTGACAGACACCTTCGGCATCGAGAGATCTTATTAGATCTAATTTTGGTCTCTCTTTCTCTCTCTATGAAGCGCTGATACTTTTAACGCTTGCAACACCGATCGAAACCGAGGACACCCGCAATAGAGTTAAGGGTCAACTGATGCGCATTTCTCCCTCCTAATAAAATTATTTCCCAAGAGCTTTCGTACATCTATGCTAATAATAAACCAATGAAAAATTTTCCACTTTGGTGCCTTCCAGCTCCTTTTTACTTAAAAAAATACACGTAAACAATTATTTTAAATTTACATTCTAACAATGATCCGTCATCGCACCTTCATGTCTTACTGAATGGAAAAATAATAACAGTTATATTAAAGTTTTAACATTATTTGTTTATTATTATTACAAATTCAAAACTAGAGAATAGATAAATAAATTTGCAACATTTAAAAATAAGTAAGCGTTTTGATTAGTAATTTAAAATTGAAAGGTCCAGTTTTGTTAATTTTAAATGTTCCGTCTTCATATAGCATCGCAGGTCATGCGATACGGGAGAGGGCCTCAATGCCGCATTGGAGCGTCAGAGAACGAGCGAAAAGTGAACAAGACTGCCTCACATAGCTAGCGCTTCACCCTCGGCTACACCGGATTTAATTCCGAAACACTTTATAACACTATGTTCCAAGTCTTTTATACGTATGGCAAAAATATATCAATGCATGAATGTTTCTATCCTAAATTTACAATAAAAAAGGACATAGGCATAGCAGCTATCAATTATCTCAATAATTGATATTATTAAGTAGCTATGGGTTTTTGTGGCAATTATAATTAATTAAATAGCCAAATTTGTACGGTTACCTGGTTTGTGCAGGTCGAGGTGCACGCCCTTTTTAGAGTCTATGAATACATATCACCAAAGTGGTTCATGGAGGTTTCAAATCCGAAGCAACACTATTGACTCGTGGAAGCCCTGCTCCTGAAATTGTATAGTCGGTATATCACGAGATGTACTAAGAAACTGATCAGTACCGTCGACATGTGTTGGCTTTAGGAGGGCTCTCTAGTCTTTTCAATTTTGTATTTTAATTGCAGGCTTGAAAACGGAGCGCGACGTTCGCCGATAAACAAAAAGGCGACGAAGTGAGGGTTGCGCTCGGGAATGCATTCTGGGAAATAGGGGAGTGTGCCGAAGGCACCCGCGGCGGGTCGAGGGAAAATAGCGCTCGCCACGTAAATACGGGGCCGCAGGGCCCGCGACATTAGATTAAGATAGTCCGTCGAAGCAACTACCCAAGTCCGTCTATTAAGTTCTGCATTAAAATTTATTTATTTTAAATTTATTCTGCAACGACATCAATCTCCTTCCTAACGACTTCCTAGATAGATAAAGTTAATATTAAATCATTATTATAAAACCATTGCCAAAAGAAACCACGTAATATAAGTAAAAATTATAAAAGTTGAATATAAAGTCTGTTATAAAAGTTTATAAACAATGCTTTTCAAAATCATTGATAAAATATAGCTGAAATACTATAGTCACGTTATAGCTGAAGAAGCAAAGCAGGGAATAGAAGATCGGCTGTCGCCGCCGCACCGATTGCTGCCACCTAACGAGCGTCGCATTGCAGTTCTCTCTTTCTACCGCCTTCGCTATGATTTTCTGGCAAATCTACTATACCATTAGCTCCTGACCGTGGCGCCGCTGATAACCTTGAAGAATACGCCCATTGCAAATTGCATCTCGAATTGCATTAAAAGTCCGCGTTAGACCGATACCACTTTCTGCAGAACTACTACAACGATTGCGGATGATATTCATTTTACTAGTTCTATTGAACTCCGTATGAATTCCATTTTTAAATTCTTTATTTTAAATTGCTGGTATAGTTTCATTGATAGATAATGTTTAGCTTAAACTATTAGAAAATAAATCAAACGGTATTTATAGATACACAGGAATTTGTTTATTGTCAATATTTTGCAAGTATATAACGTGTTATTTAACTAAAAAAATTATTCATTGCACACAATATAACAGTTTATGAATAATTATCATAGATGGGGCCGAGGATGGGGCGCAATGTCGGCAGTAAAATAGAATAAAACATCAGTGAATACACATTCATATAACGAGGCATACAATGAGAAAAATACAGCAAAGATGAAATAAATAAACTGAAAGATAAAGTTGATTTATACTGAAACACTGACCCACTAAGGCACGCATTTAAGATACGGCAGTGAAGAAAAAGTAATTTCACATTCTCGCTTAAGACCACAGAGCGATGCTGTGAATTTTATTTTGGGTGGTATTAATAAGTTGTTCCACAGATGTGTCCCTTGCAAACACAAATATTTTTTTCTATCTCAATGCTGATCTCTTTGGAAAAACAAGTTTCAGAATCACCCTTCGTAGATCGATTAGACTTATTGCACGAAAAGAGATCAGCGAGGGCCTGTAGCCGAGACAGCAACAACATGTACAAGGTTTTGTGTATGTGCAAACACATGAAATATCCAGATCATTAATATGGAATATTCTTCGTATCACAAACGAAAACCCACAAATTTCCAAATTTAATATATCTTCATAATGCTCGCATAATGTGTTTTCTAACTTTCAATTTCCAGTCTTAGTTTTAATCTCTCACGCGTATTTGCATTGTAATAGCAACTTTCATTAACGTAAATTGATTATATTTTTGTTCTCATTAAAACGTTGCACGATAAATCACGCGCGGGCGTAGTACCTTGTACGTTGAAAACCTTTCTACATGGAAACATTTCGAATGTTCTTTTATTTAAATGCGTGTGTGTGGATGTGTCAATAATTAATTCTTTAAACTATTGGACACCACGTCCAACTGCACAATTAATTATAATAATTTAAAATATATACGTATTAATTCTTTAAATTATTGGATACCACATCCAACTGTACAATTAAAATTACAGAAAAATCCCCCGAGGATATGTCAATAAATTAATCAGAATTCAATGTACTTGGAATGAACTACTGTCCTATACGAATTCGGATAGGACATTCCTGAGGTAAGGAACAGCGTGGAAAGAGCCGCGATACGTTCGGAAGGAGGCTGTGATCATAGCGCAGGACCAGGGCGATCCCAGCAAGTCAGAGAAGTCTTAGTAGGCTCATTCAGAAATGGAAGCGACCGGCTATGAGGATCGTACGACCAGTCCTGAAGATCACCGCAAAGTCCATCCCCATCCGCCTCTCTTACAACACCAGGGACGTCCGTGAGATGGACCGTATTAACGATCCGTGTTACATCGGCGCGCGTAATGTTTCTAACAACTGAGAAACGCAACTCCGAATCTGAAGCTCCGTTGGAGCAAAGCGTACCGTGAAACGCCGATAATATGAATAAAATACTCGATCTATTCATATCATGATCGTTATATTTGATTCGACCGAGATCTTTTTCCCCATCCCAGCAATCTTTTCATCTCCCCTCAATTTGTTCAGTGAGTATATAGCCGAACGGTCGGCGAATACTGCCGCCTCCGCAGGAGCCGTTTGACGCGGTATTAGAAGAGCTATAGTCATTCATAACGCGGCAGAAGCGTACAAGCACACAATGAAGGCGATCCTCGCATAAGTTCGTCGATCGAATAAAGCGAGGTGACAAAAGAGCGAGACGAGTAAACCTACGAACGGATTAGTATTAAATATATACTGTATGAAAAATCATCTGTGTTTCATATTTAAAGTTTGAAAGTTTAAGTCTTATTTTAATCGAATACCTGTATTAGAAAATAAATTTTTTTAACAGTATATGCATTGCAATTTTTATTTGTGTAACATATAGCCCAGATATAATTACTGATAGTTAAATAATTAATTCAAATTGAATATAATTTTAGTAAAAGTAACATTTATTTAAAATAGAAGCGGGTAAATGATTTGGGAACAATACTGTGTAACGTAATAATACATATAATAATTTGTGAAGCAATATAGATAGAATATGAAGTAACAGCACGTAATAAATTATTTTGAAAATGGTTTAAAATTAAAAACATCTAATTATATAACAAAAGTTATTAACACGAAAAAACTATTATCTAAATATAATTCATCCTTACCATCTAAAATTGGACAATGATATTTAAATAATAATATTATTAAAAATATTTTTCTAAAAACATTTTGTTTGATGCTTGAATTGATATCATTTAAAGTAATTTAATAAATATCCAGAAGCTACTCATTATTTAAAATATAATTTAATCATGAATGGATTAAAATTATCATCAAAATTAATTGAAATGAAATGAAATCAAAATAAAAAAAATGTATAGTTTGTATAAAACATCAAAAACATTAATTTACTTTTGAATTATGAATTGCATGTGCAACCAAATGGAATGATTGAGTTTACAAAAACACTTTTATTAATTGATGCAGCTGAATCTAAATATATTTATTTACATTATTACATCTTTTGTATAGCAATTTTGTATGCATTTATCTAATGAATACAATTCTGGCGCTTTCTTTTAAATTTATAAAACCATCTACAGATAACATTATATTTAATATTAATTCTCGTAATCCATTCAATCAATTATATATACACAAATACAACGATTTAATTTACGAATGTATGCACATGCACAGTCTCATAGACATAATATAACGTATTTACATAAGCTTGGGTATCCATTATCCAAGATTCCTTTCATAAATGATAGCTATCGTATTATTTAATAATGCTCAGCACATATAACTTCTGTCGCCAAAGCTTCTTGTGCATTGAAAAAATTTGGTTACCACCTTGTGCCATGCATATCAATTTCATATTTGAAAAACTACAAACTGTTAAAACAAAAACATCAGAAATATATTTTTTTCTGATTTAATTAACTCTTTTTTGTAATTATGATTTGCAGGAATAGTTTTTCAACTCTAGATAAAAAATTAATTGAGTACAATTAAAAACATTTTTATAAATAATTTTGAATCGTTGATCTTTATAATTTGATTCATTATTAAAATCAAAATAATGATACAAATTATTATATTTCTCTAGCAGAAAAAACCAAAGTAACCAGAGCCCATTTATATTTAATTAAAAATAATAACTTAATGTAATTATTTAAAATACTATATAAAAATGTATATTTACGAAGGATACACTTTTCACCAATAATAAATAGAAAAGAAATATTCTTTAACGATAATTGTTTTTAACTGTACTCTTCTAATGATTCTAAGTTTTTATGATAATGTTTTTTCCTGTTTGATTATGCAGCATTAGTTCTCATTAAGTATGGTGAAGGTCAAACGCCGTTTGAAGTAGGTAAGTTATTGATCGGTGGTCTAAGAAGATCGTGATACTGCATCAGAGCTTCTCTTAAAGATCGTGATACTTGACCAGATGCAGTTGCTACTGTACACTCTACAAGATATGGATATAGTCCAATCAACAATTCCCATACAGATCGTTCAACTATAACAATCGAAAGGAAAAAATTATAAAAGTTGAATAAACAATTTTTATAATGTATTGTTATTTATTATTTAAAAATAGATATTGAATATTCAGATATCTCTAATTTCACACAATATTTACCTTTGTTAGCAGGCGCCTTTTTCAAAGAAACTACTAGAGTTGCTACAGCTTTAAGAACAAAAGATATTTCTGATAACCTGTACCTAGAAGACAGTTATATAGTAATCTTTTTGGGAAAGTGGAATTACATTAATAAATATCGATAATTATTTTAAACGATAGACGCTACCTAGGTAGTGGGCATTTTCCACTCCGACGTTCGTCATCAATATATTTTTTTAAAACTTCTTGAAACCTATAAAGCAATGCTGTCACAGCAAGTCGTCCAGCGACGCCACCTTCATCTCTTTCTGTCGTATTTTCAGTACTGTTTTCAATTTCGTGATTCAAACCATCCAATAGAGAAAACTGAAGGAGTGTTTCAAAGCATGTTTTTGCAAACTCTTCACGTAACTTTGGTTCTCCGTATTTTTCTACAAATATAAATAGTCTTTAAAAATAATTAAAATTTCTTTGATTTGCTATGAATAAAAATGGTTTTCTTTAATATGATAATTTATGAATTTTATAAATATATTATTTATAAATGCTACTACATTTATAATTATATTACCAATATTAGAAGTAGCTGAGTGTATAGAACCATTATTTAATAACATGACAACTCTTAAAATAAATTGTCGAGGAATATGTTGAGAGTGTGGTAAAACTTCATCTCGCAATAATTCCATTACTTGACAATCAACTGCTTCATCGGCTTGAATTTCTTCAACTCCGCGATCTGCATTCACTATACTGTTAAAAATAACAAAATTGATAATTACTACAGCTCATAAGTTTTAATTTTTCAATTTATTTGCTTTCTGGTTTTTCATAGGAGAGTTCATATAATATTATTAAATATACCTAGTAGGAAATAGAAATTCATCCAAAGTATCAGCGAGTTCTTGCCACATACTTTCAAAGTGGTCAGGATTATTTCTAGCTAATGGTAATCCTGTATGTAAAATAGCTAATAAACTTGTTACAGCTAACTTCCATGTTGTATGCGAAGGACAAGCATATTTCATAGCTAAAGGAACATGAAGTCCTTCTATAATATGCTTTAAAATTTGACCCTCGATAACGGCAATTTCATCAGCAGTCTTTTGGTATAAATTAACAACCATGGACAGAGACTTTTCTCCAAAAGGAACATAGTTCATTGAAACTAAATCAGCCTGAAATAAACATTAGTGCACAAATATTTTAAATTTTGTTTACTTAGAATAAAATGAAGAGCTATTTGAAAATATTCAAATTTTGAATGAAGGATTTCAAAATTATTTTTAAATTTTAAAAGACTCACAGATATGCCTCTGACTTGTGAGACATGCTTTATAGGAATAGTTCCATATACAGGTGCTTCACATGCTAATTTTGAAAAATATAGTAATTGTAGGAAAATCGGACTTATCATAACTTTCAGATTTTCATGAGTCAACAGAGCCTCCTGAAAGAATTAAAATAATTCATTTTATTTTAATCTTATGAAATATTTCTCATTTAATATTAATTTGAAATTCATATAACTACCTTTTGAAGTAACTCCATGGAATGAAGTATACCATCTTGTAACTGTGTAAGAATAATGTCAGGCATATTTGGCAAAATATATGGTGTTGATTCTCCATGCACAGGCACAGCTACAGCATTTTTTAGTACAAGACATAGCTTTTGCAAATCGGTTAGAGAAAACCTGATGCAAAATAATTTATTTAATTATAAATATAAGTTTATGTACTTCAATAACATCTATACTATCACCTACATGTAGTTCTCGGATTTTTTAAATAAAAATTTAAAATTTATTTTTAAACAACTTACTTATTTTTGACATGCTGAAACACGGCGGGGAAGATTTGAATAAGTGCAGTTAAGAATGCCTGGGATGGAATATAGGGTTCGATTTCAGTACTCTCGGGCGGCGACGTACTTTCTAAACCAATGCTTAACCAAACACGCCAAGCAACGATCCACAATGCTTCTGAGTCTTCTAGTTGCACGATATCATTATTGTCTAAATTTTTAGGAAGGTATAAGATTTCTTGAAAAGACTTCAATGCGGCTAAAGACACCTAATAATTAAAAATATTTGTATAAAAATTACAATATTTTTAAGTATATTTTGGTTACAATATAAATATACCTCATTGTTTTTACTGAGTGCCGAATTTTCGATAAATTCTAAAAGAAGAGACCAAGCGCGGGGGAAATCTCCTAGCATTTGGAGTAGTTGACGTTTCGTATTGAACACTCTTGCCACGCCACTCAAAGTTAATACCTATATAGAAATAGAAACAGTATAATAATTTTTAAATAGTTTTTAATCTTCTATTTTTTGTTTAAAAATTTTTTTACGATTTTTAGTTATTAATCATTTTTAGAAAAAGGAGACTGTATTCAATCGAATTATCTCCATACCTGAGTTTCCGCCCATTGTTTCTGAGCTGTATTTCTGCTATGATGTATGAGAATGTTGCCTGAAGTATCAACTTTTTCACTGCTTGCAGAACTTGATAAACTTCTAACTTTATCTAATAGAGGGAAAAGGACTTGCCAAAGAACTGCTTGCCACGTCGGCTGTTGTAATAAACTACCGTGTGCAGAAATGGTTGAGAAAAGTGTTTGACTAGCAGATTTTCTAACCGCTGGCCGTGAGTCAACACAAAGATCTCCTAATCGCTCATATAAACACATCCACAATTTATCAAAAGGAGGCATATTTGTTGTCCTAGGAAAATCAGGAAATATAGAGGCGGAGTCACCACGTAAAGAGGCACATATTTTTTCTTGATTTTGGTAAAAGTAATCGCTTATGTTCCACTAAAAAATCAATTTATCAACCAATTATACTGTAATGTTAGTACAAACACTAAATTGAATTAAATGTTTTATTATTATTATAGATTTTTCTTACCATTTGACCAACAGCTGTAAGAGAGATATTGAGTTCTTGTGTTTGAGAACCAAACTTTGCTGCTGTATCTACACAAAGTGGAAGGCACCGCCAAGGCATTACAGGTAAAAAATCTGTTATTACCAATTGCAAACATTGGAAAGCTATTCGAACTAAGGCTTCACTGTAATTGAAAAGAAAATCTTTTTTATTGTCTGCGTTTGATTTATTATTTTTTGGATTTAATATTATTTACCCATGATGTTCAGAAACTGCACCAATGATAACAAGCACTAAAGGCCAGCCATGAAACAGTGTTTCACCTGCACCATGAAGAATCTGTAAAACACATTCTAATTGTCTTTGTCTGACATCTGCATGTCGTACAGAAGATAATTCAGCTAATGGCCCTAAAAGAAGAGTTTGAAGCTTCTGAAAAACAAGTTTAAATATTAATTATAAATGAAACTAATATTAAAATCTAAAAATTAAACTAAAAACATGTAGCTACTTGATTATCTCTTAGTGGCTGCGGATATTTATGTTGCAAAGCTGCCTTTACTAAATACGTTATCGCTTCAACGCCCCATTCTCTCATTCGAATATGAGGATGTTGACAAACTTCCAGTAAATGATTCGTTAATGGTCTCCATAATACTTCAACTCGCGGTAAGTTTACTAAACCAGTTTCTAATAGTTTTGCTACCGCAAAAAGAGACGGCTCCTAAAATATTGAAACTGAATTTTAACTACACCATTTTAATTGTAATCTTTCCTTAATATTGTACTTTAAATTATGTACACAAATAATATTATTGTGTGATATTAAAAATTGTGAAACTGACTCTGTTAGTGTATGCTAGTTCCATAGCCTCTTGGCTGAGTTTGCACAGCGCATCAATGAGATGATGAAGCGCAACATCATCTAGATGTTGACTGCTTTCAAATAATCGACTCAACATAGCACTGAGAACTGGTAGATCAGCCATAACCGCTGTGGTAAGCATAGCATTAGAATCGGCGGGACTTCGCCCTGCTTTTAGAGAACCACCCGTAGACGGCTTGAGGCCAAGTATCCAGGCGAGATGTTGAAGAGTTGTCAAAACCAGATGCCACGCACTACCCAAAATGCTTCCATGACAATGAGCAAGTAACAACAGAGCCCGCATACATTGCAAATTTTTGACTGTCAACATGACTGGACCCTGTTGAGCACCTGACAATCATTTATTTCCATTAAAATAGACCATTCTTAAAAAGTTATTATAAACGATTAAAAATTATAATATTCCGTTCATTACGTATTAATTATTTATAGTATTTTTATAATCTTATAACTTTAGGTAAATTTAATTTAAAAACTATATAATATTTACACGTTTGAATCATTTAATTTTGTTGTTTAATTAACAAACATACAATTATTTAAAAAATACTCTGAAGTTTTTAATTAATAATAAAGAATATATCATCATTAAACTTTACAATAATATATTTTTATTTTTAAGTGTTTGTAGAGTAATTGTAAAATACGATTATTATTTTTTATCATTATATTCACGATACTCGAAAATTGTTTTACTATCCATCAATGTTTATTGGTAATTTCTAAGTACTTAAACAACATAGTTACCGATAGGTAAAGATGCAGTTGGCAGTGGCGTACCAACGGCAACGACCTGTGGTCTATAATCGGAATCCCCAAGGCTACTTGGATTATATTGACCTCCAGAGCCAGTGTTCGAGGTAACACTGACCTCTTGTTGTTGTTGTCTAACTGCACTAGGTAGACTCTGGGGTGAACTATAAAGTACTGTTAGGGCATAATGTGGTGGGAGAGAAGCTTTGCAGATAGCCGTGATAAAAGCATCGCGTGGTGTGTGTAAGTCAAGAAGACCACAAAGTGAAGCAAAAGTTTGAATCTCCTTGAGAACATTTTCAGTAGCGGATTCGTCTGTGCTTGCGTCAATGAGTGGACTTAATGCCGCAAGAAGACCACACCAACTTGAATTAATCAGTTGAATATGAAGTTTGCGTTCAGACTCCGTTGGCTGATATTGATGCTCCTCTGCACCTTCTTCTCGCGGGCCCAATATTGTTAGCGAAATCGATCGAATTATATCTAGAAGGCAAGCGTAGGAAATACTAATACCGTAACCATCTGGTATTGTAGGTGGTTCCACCTTATCTAACATTTCCAGGCTGTTGCAAGAGATCCACAAGACTTTAGTATCAAATTTTATTTTGAAAACGCACATAATAAATAAACTTACTATGTAGATTTAGCCTGACCGCTTATAAATGTCGCTACTACTGGCAGCCAAATTCCTCTTGAATAAAATCCAGGTTGTGGAGTAATACCTGGACCTATGGGCATTCCTGCCAACAGTGCTGGAGCCTGACCTTGTGCAATTGGTGCAACTGAACCTTGAATAATTTCATATATTTCGTTTTTGTTTAAATATTTAATACTTGATTACATTGTAGTTCATTCATAAATTTTCAATATTAATTTACCTGCACTAGACTGTACCATGTGAGGATTGACAAAAAGACTGTGTACATAAGCACCTAAGCTGTTAACTATATCTTGAAAGATATTAGTCGCATGAGGTTTCAAGTCATAACAATTGCAAAAACTAGCTAATAAATCAGCTTGAACTGTCATTTTGTGCAATACTTCCAAAGCTAATGCACGTTGCCATGGTGGTTTATCAGGATCCAAAAATTTCACAATCAAAGAAAGAAATATTTCACATTCTGTTACCTACAAAAATGGAAAAATCCAAAATTTTGTTATATTTTTTATTTAAACCTACAAAACAATGATTGTTTACGTACCAATAGTGAATGATACTTTTGAATCAATATTGATACAACTCTCAATAATCGCATACTAATAGGGAAATATGGTTTATCAAGGGGGGTCGCTTGCTGCACTGAAGCTGGTACAGAGTTTCGATACTTTATATTCGGTGAAAATAATTTTATAACAAGGGCGCAAACACGTTCCTTAAGCAGAAAACTAAATTCTGGATGCTATTTTTAAAATAAAGATATTTTTAGGATATTGTAAATAATCAGTGAAAATTATTGGCTAAAAAATAATTTAAATTATACCTTAAAAAATACCGAAGTAAAATTGGTTAAAACAGATTCAAGTAATTCCAGACCAAAAGTTCTTGTCATTTCAGTTATGCCTATTAACCAGTATGGTTGATCATCATTAACTAATTGAACTAAGTCCTGATGATAAGAAAAGTATTCAATTACAGTAATTTGATAAGTATTTTTAAACTTTAAATGTTACAAAATTATTAAAAATGTTAATTATTAATTATTAGTCTTTATAGTACCTGAAACATCAAATAGGCATCAGCAGCACAAGGATTAAGAGTCTTTGGTGCTTGATTTGTAGGCAGTTTCAATTCTTCTAAATTAGTAACTTCTTGTATTTCTTGATCAATATGCTGTTCATCTTCAACAACAACTCGTTCCAATACTAAAGAAACTAGTTGTCTAACAGTAGCTCCAGCAGTATTTATAGTTGTTGAATCTTTTGTAAAATGCAATCGAAAACAAAGCACTAAATTCTAACCATGTAAAAAGATCCAATGGAGATCCAATTAATCATTTGTCAGAAAATTTTTTGAAAAAATAATCTATGAATATCTATAAACATACCCTGGATAAAGTGTCACCATGAACAAGTGAATTGCTGGTAAGTAGTAATGTAACTGTTTGTAAAATTTTCACTTCTTCGATCCCTGCCTCCATTAATGTCCATAATGCATCTGTAATATATCTAGCTCCTTTCTGATCAATGGCTTGTTGAGTTATTAACCTTTGCATTGTATTTAGGCAAAACTAAATAATAATATGTGTTATTATTATGATTCAGAATAAATAATTATGAAAGCTTCACTTTTAAAAGCATTTTTATGTACCTTAATAATTTTTACATCTTTACTTTCACAACCTTGAACTAAAGGGAATAAAATTTGATTTACTACGTAATAAATTTGCCCTGGTTGATTGGTTGAAGATGCTTGTCTTAACTTGACAATTCCTTCCTCACATGACTAAAAATATATAATTTTTTTATAGCGCACATGCTCGATAGTAACATTTAGTAATCATCAAAAATAATTCATTCTTAAGACAATATAAAATATACAAATAAAAGAAGTAGATACTTTTAAAATAATAATGTAAAATGATGGATTAAAATTTTATTAATAATATACATTTAATATTGCTTAGATTATTGCACAAATTATTGTTGCAAAATCAAAACATGGGTATTAATCATGTGTATGTTTGCGAAGAATTTAATAAAAGTATAAACTAAAGTTAATTGTTTTAGAATTCACCAAGTTTATACTGATTATAAAAATCTTTTTCAATTTTTAAATTCTGGAGTCATACAAGTTTTTGTGTAATAAAAATTAATAAATAAGCATTAAACAGGATTTTGCAGTTTTAACTGTTAGATAAATTTATAAACCGTAGTTTAAATAATGCAAGCAAATTTAAACTCTGACCTCTTTAATTTGTGGGTACTTCTTCTTTGTTTCAGAGGCAAGAACCTTCAAATCTGCTTGGAGAGATTCAAACAATTTAGTGACACTCTCCTGAGCATTGCCTCCTGCAGGTGCACTCAACATTTTTTGTTCTTCGTACAGGGAACCTGTACTTACAACTTAAAATACTTTATTCTTTTTCTCTCTTAATTTATTTTATTTACTAATAACATACGTCATTTCGCCCAATAATAGTTCTTATTTACTATCTACTCAGTCTAATCCTCGATGATGACGTTTGCAATGGTTGTCTGCTGCTATGTTAATCTTTCTCAGCGTGGCGGTATGAGATGATAATAGAATTCTGGTTGAGTTGGCAGTACCAGAGCTGAGTAGGGCAGTACCATAATGATTATCAGTCCAATAGGCACCAAAACATTTTGAAACTTATTAATGAGAAGCTCGCTTCATCTCTTTTATCACTTGACTGGGCTTCTTTTTTTATTGTTATAACATACCTGAACATACAAAGGTACCGTAGAAATAGTATGTGATAACGTTGAACTGCCCAAACTGTAACATCTGTCAATTTTTACGATAATAGACAAGTATTACTGTACATGAAAGTACACTGATGTATGCGAAATCGGAATAGTGTACATAATAGGTGTACAGTAATATAATTGCCTACCTCTTATTATATGCTACAGTATGCGAATTGCGATTATACGGCAACACTGCAATGCATGTATAGTTATACAAATGGGACTGACGAGATAACGGTATGGCACTGCCGACGTATCGCGGGCTTTTTGAAATAAACTGTAGTGAATTTATTAATGTAATTCATAGGAAATAAATGATCTGAAAGGTTTTAAGTAATGCAATTAAAATTTAAATTACTCCTTTTCTACAAAAACTTTTGAACATTTCAATTATTAAATTGAAACTTCACGTTTTGATACTTGTTGTGTTAAATCAATAAAATATTTTTTGTTGCAGGTATTTATAAAAAAAGAGAAAAATGTAAAAAATAATTTAAAAAATCATAATAAAAATTAAATAAAAAATATGAAACTGAATTCTAACAACTGTTCTGCAATATATATAAACATAAACCCTACGTTGGCTTTTCGGGAATCTCGGTTTAGAGTGTCAGACACATATTTCGGATCTCGGATTCAGCCTTCATTCTCATCCGATTGATACGACCCATTGACTGTTTTGAAATGTTTTCATATAATTTTTTACAACACACTATATACATATACAGCTTATCTAATGCTGGTAATAGAACAACAGATGATAATGAAGATTGCTCAGAACTGACAGCACTAACAGTAGAAATCCTACACGAACGGAGCTTCAAAGAATGTTACAAGTACTGAAATAAATACTTTTAACAAATTACTATTTAAATTTATTTTAATTTTTAATTTATTCAAAACAAGTCTGTTTAGCATTGCTTACAAATTACCGAACCAACATATCTTCAGTCAAATAAATATATCAATAATACATATATTTAAGAAATTTTACGATTGTTTCTTATGTTTATTATTTATATTTTATATATCTCACAAAATATATATAAAATTTCAATCGCACATTACATATTCATGTAAATATTATCATTAGTGTTTTTTTTCTCACACTGTAAGAAAAACTTTATGAACTGCTTTGTACACATCATGCCAACTTATTTTTGGTGTATATGATTTGTTCAATATCATAAATTTTAATATAAAAATGTGCGTATCTACCTTTCCATTACGAATTATCTTATAGTAACTACGTCAGTTAACTATTTTCTTTGTATTTTCCATTTGAGTAATATTCTTTGTCTTTAGTAGCCCATGTATAGTTAAGATATATAATTATGTGGTATTAGTGCAGTAAACTTGATACTGAATTATTGGAAATATAGTTAGAAACAAAGAAGATATATCGGTGTACGAAATAGCCATGAATGCTAGTCTTCATTGTTCGTAACTTACTTTGTCATTAAATCGAGCATCAAATACGTTAAGAAAATCATAGACTAGATCATGTCATGCATATATTTTATGTAATATATATTAGAATTTAATGTTAGCCAAATATATTTTCCTTTATTATTTATTCCTGACTTTAGCTAGTATAGAGTTCATTTTAATATCTGTTAAAAACGGATATTATAAAAAAATAGTTTAAACAATTTATGTAGTATTCTAAGTATTTTCAGCATCAAAATTGATCATAATCTGTCAAAATTGTTTCTAATGGACTAAAATTCAGCAGATATAAAAAATGCTGTGTTTTAATTCCGCGTACACGTCATATTTTAGATCATAAATAAAATTATTATATTATTATATTATTATTTAATAAATAATAAAATAGATTAAATATATTTAACCACCATATGAGGTTTCTTCAAATCCAATTGAGTGTCTAAATAAAATCACTGAATTGAGCACTGAATGCCTGAATGAAAACCTTCACACAATAGTTTCAATTTATAATTTTTTCCTTTTTTCATTATATCTTCTGTTTCTCTGTTTATTTTGTAAAATACAATTAATATTTGTTGTTAATATTACTGTGTAACTATGTATTACGGGTTGAATTTATGTGGAACATGGCATTTAGTTCTACTCATAATCTTCTGAATTGACCAGAATGGATGGCCTAGTTTCTACCATAATAATTAAGAATAATAATATTTACTCTAACTTTACCTGCAATATCGTCGACCTGCTATGAACTTGCAACAAAAAAATATACTAGTTAGAATGTATTCAACTTCACTATACAGTTTCTTATTATTTAAAATATAACTAAGATAACATGTGATCTGCTTTTTGATACCCAATTTAACTTGGTCTTGTAATTGTGTTATCTATAGTTAACTCTGCTGGATTCAATTCCCCACAGTTCGAAGGGGGTGTACACGTTTTCTCAAACCTCTGCATTTGTTATATTTGATATGGCTTTTCCGTTTCCACTAAACCTTTCTTGAATACTCACAAGTCTACATGAAGAATACTCGAAGAGAAAACTTGATAAGGATTCGAGGAGTGGTTGAGGGAAAAAACTTTGTACATCAAAATAATTATATTCACACTTGGCGGGCTTCGGCGGGCAAGTTCAATCTGATTCACCGTCCCTCGCGACGGGCTCTGCTACCCGCGAGCGCGCTCTACTTCGCGTATATACATTAACGCATTTGGCTTGCTCTGCCCTTATACTCATCACCGCACTGCGACTGTAACTGCCATGATTTCTCCCTCTAGCCAGTGGCGCGAACCCCAAGGCTAAACGTAGTCGTTTTTTAGAGCTCGCGGCGGGCACATTCCCCACCCTCTGATCCCTACGGCTAATTATTTTCTGGCGAGATATACCAATCATCCTGTTTCGCCAAATTAGCCTCAGGCCCGAGATTTGGCTCGATTCACTACACAGCGGCTCCCTTGCGTTGCGGCAACAGCAAACTCGAGGGCTTTAACAGTTCTACTTCACACTTAAAAATCATTCGTATTGCAATATTTCATATGAAGTGGCGATATAAAATCCTGGAATTTTCAAGAATAAATTTAATAATAGTTAATTTGTGAAACTTTTCAAAAAAGTGAAAAATAATATCAAAACTGAATAGTTTTTTAAAATTTATTAGTATCAATCTAAATTAAATTTCAATTTAAAAATCAGTTGGTACGTACATCTAACTGTAATATAATGTACGTACATTAGTATAACTATTTTGAAACTTTAACAATTAGTATCTTCGAAAAACATACCTATATTGATAATATACTTTAGACTTAATTTAAATAAAGCAAAAAAATTTATTGTTTGCAAAAATATACTTATAGTAGAATTTATCAAAATATTTATCGTTAATATATTTTAATTAAGCTCCTTTTAAATATGCCAAGTATCTGAAATCAATAAAAAACCATTATTTTATAGCATTTGGATATATTTAAAAGTTTTACTTTATAGAACAATTTTCAAAAATCATTATTTTTATTTGTTGTGGCGACATAACTCACAACGATCTCCACGATGCATCGGGATGTGCATCAGTTCGTTACGCTATTGTCAGCGCCGAAGGCGCGCTCGACGTTTCTGGGCGACTGGGCCTTCTCCCTGCGGACTTTTACCCCTTTCGACCGAGTCTCGAGCGTCTTCGGCTCGCTCTCATTATTTTTGTAATTTTCTATAAAACTAATCTACTGTTTTAATCAAGGGAGGGATTTTCCAGCTTTCCTCAATGCCAAAATCGAGGCCTTCTTCATTTTAAAATATTCCTCCATGATTAGCTATAATTATAATCGGATAGCTCTTAAAAGATCTTCAACTTCCAAAAACTGCAATAATAACAACACCAGTTGGTTGTAATACATCTACTTAGCAAGGCACAGTATGGTATCGTACGCAGAAATCGACGAGATCGAGTGCATGGGACTAACTCAACCTTGTTAAATTAGCTCGAATCTCAGTTTTGCAAGAAAGAGATAGTACTGATCAGTAGCTCAATTGTTTGTAGACATCTAATTGATAGATAAATCAAAACTAAAATTTGTTGAAATCCAATATTTCCATACTGGCGGTGAAACAAGGGTTGATAATTATAAATGCAAAAGGTTGTAGAAAGCTTTCAAGTGAATTGACGCAGTTTGTCCTAAAGTCATCGATACGTCAACTTGAAATTCAACTGATGGTGACTGAAGATCCTTCCAGGGAATCGCCCAACCAGCGAGCAAGACTAGCCAAAATGGCAGTAAACTGTAAGTTTGCTAGAACTATAATTGATCAGCACTGCAGTTAGAAAAAGCTGATAGTCAGGAGGAAGAAATACGTGGATATTAGATTTTCGTTTCTGATCTTCTTGATAGCCGGACCCCGGGGACAAATCTGACATGACATTCTGAAAACGATGATTACATAACAAAAGAGTAAATTTATAGATGCCATATTAGAAAGGTAATGTCTGAGATGCACATATTTTTTGAATGGACTAATTCAAAGTAGTTGAGACAAAATTTAATCATGAATCCATTCTAGCATCGACCAATGTAATGCAGCTGCATGCTAACGAGAAATAGGAGACGATGGTAAGGATGACTGAGACCAACCAAAAGTCGAGCTTGAAGGTTAATCGAGCAGCAGCAGCTTTGAAGACAGATCTTTATGAAGCGAGATACATAGATATTTTTATGATCCAGGGTCTCAACTGATGTTGCACCAACTCATCCTCCTAATAGTCCTGAATTGTCGGAACGGATCAGTAAAATCTCGAATAAAATACTGATTTGGCAGAAGGTTGCTCCACAAATATTCCCAAGGGTTTGACGGTAAAATAGAAGCAGAAGATAGAATTGAATATTTAACTGTTTTATATACATATGGAATTAATCACAATTAAACTGACACTGTCAGTTTCTCTATGTGTAATCGCCTACATTAATGCATACATTTATAAACAAACTTTCAAAAATGAAGAAACAAACACAAATTAAAATTAATTAATTAATTTGTTTTTAATGAATCAAATTTTTAATGTTCAATTCCTAAATGGGAATGCGACTTGAAATAAATTATGAAAAAATGGAAAGAAAATTGAAGATTCTGTACTTATTTTTAATTAATATTTAATATGACAAAGTAATCGAGCAAAAAGTGAAAATTAATACGAAGCTTTTTATTATTTTATTATTAAAAACAATAGTCCAAATAAATTTGTAAATTCACGCAAAAGTATCTTCTTCATATAGTACTCAAAAGGAGTTAAATAAGTTTCTTATGTTCAAACAATTATTTATTATTACCGAGACTATTACATATGCTGTTATGGATTGATGCTGCGTGAGTTGGCGGTGAGCTGGTAACGATGTACAATGCATCGGACCAGTTGTAGCAGTGGACTGATCAGTACAGATAGATAATGAATCTTAGGAAATGGTGGCAATAATAACAACGTACTGAGCTTGATGTGTTACTTAATCGAAGTCCAGTAACGAATGACCAACAACCGAAGTTCAGTTCCACGATTTGGCCCGCGCGCCATATCATGCCTTTGTGTAGTTATTGAAGCCAAACGAATTCGGCAAAGCCGACACAATGCGTGACTTGCGCACTGAACTTAGATTAGCAGTGAGCTCAACGTACACAGAAGGTCGTCTATAGCGGACGAAAATAATATATATAGTAGATTAAAATGAATACATACTCATATATTTTAGATACATAAATTACAGAAAACAAATTCAACAATTTTAAACAATATTTAAAATATCATACATATATATATATAATTTGTCTTTTAGCAACAATATAATCTCCTAATCTTAATTCGCGGAGGTCCATGTTGGGGTAAAAGGCGCGACTGTAAGGCGGTGCGTAAGTTAAATAAATTGTAATATTACTGTTACTTCCTTTCTTTCATGAAACGAAAATACATTTTGTCTGGATCTATAATCGTTGAAGGCAATTTCCTACTTACGGCATAGATTATTTACGATAATATTTTTCGGAGAATTTGATACAATAGAATCTCGCATAAAAAATATCATGTAGGTACAGCATTGTATATGAATCGTCAAACGTTGGTTACTCTAATTATATGTCTAAAGAAAGCTACTTCATATGAAAGAATACGTTGTAACCACAGGCTTGCGTAGTCTAATACGCAGTGAATGTTGCTCGAACTATAATCTGTCTACAGCACCTTGCGATTCTAATATATTGAGGAAAGAATAGGTTTCAAAAGCATGCTCTCTAAGAAGAGGACGCGAAGTTTTTCCGACTACTTCTGGTTCAATCAGTTGTTGCTCCAATGCTGTGGTATCTTGCCACAGCAGAAGCGCGGATGCTTCGTTAATTTTTCGTTAATATTGGTAACCCTTGTATCGATGATATTCATCTTTTTCCCAGGAATGTACAACGTGACCATCCATTCAAACGAAATCGAATCATCGGAAAAAATGAACATGGTTGTAGGCGAGTTACTGGAGATTTGGGTGACGTTCTTAAAAGGTAAGTAAAACTGTGACACAGGCAACCGGTACAGTACTCATACAAGTGATCGCAGTATTGGCCCTTCTGCCACGGCGCTCAGCGGTGCATTCGATGTTTCAACGTGCAACGCGGCTTCTGGAACAAATTACCGCGGAGGAGGTGAAGCTTGCTGAACCGTACGCCAATCGTGGCTTCTATGTGATCTGCGGTTACGGTACAACTGTATTCTTTGCTCTGCTTAGCGTTCTCATCTCTCCCATTTCTGCAAGCTTTAAGTACAATGAGAACAAGACAATACTGGCAAGTATGTCACTCCCGTATTCGATAGGCATCATCCACGACAGTAAAGCCCTCTTCAATATCCTGTGGGTTGGCCAGTGCTTTACGGGAGTTATCGCCATTACAGCCATAATAGGAATTGATACGAGCATAGCCGTCTTTGTCTTACACGCCTGTTCGCACTTTCGTATTCTGAGACTGAGATTGAGAAATATTTCCAAACTCGTACAAGCTGATCGTATGTATTCAATTGACATTAGATCTAATTCGATCATAACTTTTGACTTGAAGCTCCGTTTTTTACACTTTCTCATCGGTGAAGCTTAAAACATAACTTTTCATACTATACATATGTTATTTTGAAATTGTTTCTTTTTTGTTTTCACTTAAAGTTTAATTTTATATTATAAAATTAAATAACATTTATTGCTTGCAAACCTATAATGTTAAGCTCTTTTGTAAAATATGCGTGTCATATTATCAATAGCAGCATGATTGTGATATTAGTTTTTTAAATGAAGATAGTGTTTTGCTATAAAAATATTGTGATATTCTTATTCCATATGTACTTATTTAATTCTTACGTTGCGGACGCTTTACTAATGGACGTTACTTTTAATAACACATGTGTTTAGATGTACTTGTTTTTCTGATCTTCTTAAGTTTATGTCTTGTTTATAATTTCATATTTCGAGCAGCAAAAGATATTATGGATAGATCTTACAGAAAAATACTAGTAAAGTGCATTGAAACACACCAAGAAATTATACGGTACGTTTTTTTATTTTCTAGTGTTTTCGTATTTATATTTAATTTTGTATTTCGTGGAAATCTGTTAAAATGTTCTGTTGTTGTTATAACATTTCATAAGGTATTCAGCACAAATAAATACTATTTTTACTTTAATGGTGAAGATATATATTTGTTACAATTTTATGTTAAGCATAAAAACTGATCAATTTTATACCATGAATGTATCGCGGAACGATAAATTAAATTTTATTGTTAATGCACAATGTTCAAATTCAATAACTTTTGTAACTATAGAAGAATAAGTAAAATAGTATACATTTATATTTATAAAAAATAAATTATAAAAATGTAAATGATTATATAAATTTGTATTGATATCTTTTAAATATGTTAATTGAACTACATTACATAGACTAATATAGAAAATTTTATCTGCGCAATAATACAAATAAATATGTTTCTTTCATTTTGTCAAGTTTCTGTAATGAAATTGAATATGTTTTTACAATTGTCATATTGATTCAAATGATACTTAGTATCGCTGCAATTTGTGGATTTTGTTTCAATTTATTAACAGTAAGTTTGAGTAAACTAAAAAAACTTATTATGTTAAGTAAATTAAATAATAATTAAATTATAATACTGAATTTTTAATTATTTTATAAATAAATTTAGCAAGAACAGGACACATTTAAATATGGAGTTCATGTTCTTGGAGCTTGTATACAATTATTAATATTCTGTTGGCCACCAGATATTCTGCAAAGTGAGGTACATCAAATTCTGTGTAACTCACACGTAAAATAATCGACTGAATTTCATAATTTTTATTATTAGAGTACAGCTATCGGATTCGAAGCGTATAATCTTAAATGGTATAAATGGATGAATAAAGATATTAGTTCAGTTAAAATAATTCTTGTAAGAAGTCAGAAACCTATAATACTTACCTCAGGAAAATTTTCTATAATATCTCTGGAAACATTTTCTTCTGTAAGTTTAAGACTATTATAAGTCATTTTAGCATAAATATATTTCTTACAAAATATATTGAATTTCGTTGATGTATAGATATTATCATCAGCGATCTCATTTTTTACAATTTTAAGAAGAATTTTATGAACTCTTTTATATACATCATATCAAATCATTTTTGGTGCAGATTATAATAAATGAGTATAATAAATTCCGAGTACAATACATTTTTATACTAAAGTTATACGTGTTTTTATCAGTAAGTGTACCTTCTATGCTATCAACTCATTTTCCTTATATTAAAATTGCATTATAATTACAGAGGATGAGACTCAGAAAGCATGACTCACGGGCACGTTCGCTGGAAATAAATACAGTTAATTTTCTGAGATGTAGAAAACTTTTAATATTAAACATAAATTAAACTTGAATTTTAATGCCGTTGCAAGCGCTCGCGTCCTCTCCCCCCACTCGCGAGGCCCTTCGCACCCTTCGTCCGTTCGGTGCGAAAGCTCGAACGCGACGCTTGGCGGTGAAACTCCGCGGCTCGCGCTCCCCACTTTTGCACTTGTCCCGCTCGACGAGAATATCAGACGGGGAATTTTCGCGTCCTTGTCCCTGAGCCAAGATAGTCTAGAAGTGCCTGAAAGACCACCTCTCATGCTTGAGATCTACATAATCGAGGGCGAGCCTGCGCGAGATCCACAGAACCTAGGGACAATTGTTTTCCCCGGCTGACAGCATATACGACCGCGAAATCGCATCAGCCACGATTCGAACGCAAGTCTGCCCTGACCAAGGCACAAAAGCATGTAAATTGTTCATTTAAATGATTATTCAAATCGTTCTGAAACAAATATAAACAATACATTATAATTGAACAATAATGTAACTTATAAAGCACTTACGGCCGGTCAAAACTTTAATTCGGCATTGTGTATCGCTTACAATGATAGTCAAGAAATTATATACTTGTAAGATATTTGTGCAGCTAATATCTATAATTAACCTCAGTAGATATTCGAGTAGAGGTTTCACTGAATCCAAAATCTACAGCTGGCTATTCAATAACTACAAACCCTGGATAAATTTGATCTGGTAGCTCTGGCAGAAATCCATAATAGATGTATGCATGGTTAAGGTTAACCTTGGTGATTAATTTCATAAAGGCATGACTATTACTTTTCTACTAGATTATCAGTACAAAAAAGTTAGAAAATCATTAATCAACAGTTATGTCTAAAATCTTTATGCTTTGTAAAGGCAGATGATTATATCTGCTCTAAATTACAACTCATCACAATACAAAAATCAGAGATAAAGCTTAAAATAAACATCAATGAACATTTATCACAATTAATACCTCGGTTAATATACACATTCTCACGCATTCACGATGAATATAAGCATAAAATATGTAGAGAATTGTGAAATGAAATTAATAGATACTTATTCATATGCTCGCATATATAGCAACGGCGATCATTTAAAAAATGTAACAGTAAGGACTAAATGAAATAATAGAAAAAATAAATTAAAAATCATTTCCTTTCAAATAATCTATCGCAAGCCACAGGTACAGAGACGGTTACAAACACAATAAATCTCGCGATAAACGTGCGTTAAACTATGCAAATATAATATAAATCCTGTAATATTTCTGTATTGTACAAACTATGGCCAGTAAATCAATTCGAATGAAAGATAAGTAATATTCCTACAAGAGACCTTTAAAAAGACCTTAAAAACTCGAACGTTTGTTTATGTATGAGTGCTCACGTCTCTTGAAATCGCGTAGATCCTGTAGCAGCAGGGATGAGACCGCGTAGACCAAATGGTCGAGCTCAAAGTCGCTACGGTTCAAAATATGTAAATGTAGCGACTATTGCACTTGAAATAAAAATAAGTAGTAGTTGATATCAAAAATAAATGGACAAATCATAGGTGCCTGGCGCTATATAATTGTAATAATTATTTTCGATGTATTTCGCAGGATTTTTTTTAAATATAATTTGTAATTACTGTTAAAAATCTAACGTAGGCTGGAATATGGTAGCGACTTGATGTGATTAGAGCCTAAGCAGTTCCTAAAAAGTTTGCTTACAAGTTTCTTGGGTTATGGAGTCGGTGTGTACGGGGTCGTTCAGGTCCTGCAAGCACGTGGCAGTTTTCAGGAAGGTTAACAAACCTTGTCAGCATAACTTGTATATTTAATATTTCAAAAACTTGGACCCTCTGAAAGCACATGACGGGTACGTAAGGGGAGTCTCGCGCTCGATTCAAAGAAAGGGAGGCGGGCGAGGAGGCGGGAGTCATCTACGTCCATTCAGCGACATTTCTCTTAATAAAATCCGATTAAGTAATCATTAATTATGGCATATCACACGATAGTTCAATATTCAATATGCAAATAAATATGCTTTGCTCTCACAATTCTTGAATCAAATTTTGTGTTAGGGGTGACATTTATCAAAATTTAAAAAAATATCTTAGATCTTCCAATAACCTTTAAAATTAATCATCATCCATAAAATTTTAATTTCTAAATTGGATATTTGTCATTTATGAATCTATGAAATCTTCTGTGATTACATTACTTACAAGTGAAAATGTATTAAATTTACATATGTAATAATATCTGGCAATACAAAAACATTATTATTCAATAAAATAAAAATTGTTGTGATAATATTACAAGAATTTTTTACGTACGATTATCTTATACATTATTTGTACATATTTTATAATAATAAAATGTATTAACCATTGCTACTTTAAATAATATTATCAAAAAACTTGATGCAACTATAAGTACATATTCTTTGGAAAGCATACAATTTATTTGCTGACTATATGTATAAAAAATGTGACTTATGAGATACAGTTGATCTTCTGGATGGAAGATATAAACCTCAAACGAAACGACGAAAAGAAAGGTTTCTCTTGTAACTCTTGGATTATACTGGATGCATGATGGTTTCTTCTATCGCCATTCTAATTCATTGTTTTTATAGTTTAGTATAAACTATGTTATTATTTCATTAATAAAAGTTTTTAAATAAAAGTAAAAGTTTCAAAAATAATTAAAGGATCTTGTGCTGTATAATGAACTCAAACTGTGTAATATTAAGAACTAAAAATAATTCGAGTATATATTTCAGACTTGCATACAATGATATTTGCAAAAAAATATTTTTATTACAAAATTATGTAACTTCTTCTGACTGAGTGATTTATATAATTGTAAAAATTGTACTAAATCATCCATTACTGTTGTTACATTTAAACTGCTATAGTAAAATACATATGCAATATGACATCTCAGTAAATGATATTTCAGTAAAAAAAATTAAACATTTAATACTATTAAAATTGATATCATTAATTTTTATGTGAAATAAAAATTTTGGTTAATTTTTATCTATACTATACAAAATCACCAACGGCCTTGGCCCTACATTAAACATAAGCATATTTTTTACTAATATTTAAACTATATACAATAGCTAAAAATACTATTTAAACTGCTGTATGTATCGTTATCATTTTTAGCATTTTCTAAGTTACTCATATATGCAATAGATACTAGCATATTTTGTATACGGTTATTTTGCAATATTGATCATAGTATTAAGATTCTATTTTAAATGCTAGTTGTCAGCAACTTTTTATTTTAAGTTTTGAATTGATAATTATATGTATTTAATGTTTTCAGTTGAATTATAGGTATGTATATATAAAGGATAATGCAATCAGATAATAGTATGCAGACTATGAATTTCAACGAGTTAGATTAGAATGCAACTACCAAAAAGATTGCATTGATTTAAGTTGAAAAGATTCGCAGGCTCGGCAGAATTAGCTAGAAGGAAAGAAGCCACGTTTTCGGGGAAGTTGCTTACTCTACTCGTTAAAACGGTCGCAGAAAGGCTCGCAATATCTTTGTATTGGCCTCGCTACCGACAATCACGTTTAGGACGAGACGAAGAATCTTTGATTTTGTATAGTGGACAAAGATGCATGCTTGGGCTTCTCAAAGTGTGCCCTGTGTCTTAACCTTGGCCTTTTATTAAAGGTAAGCAGTGAATATAAGATGATCTAATAAATCCTGAGGTCTTTATTACTCGTAGTAATCGCAATATAATGATTTTCGTTCCTCATGTGTGTAATAGGTCATTTATACTTTCTAGCAATTATTTTGTATTTCCTCTTGCTGCACAATTTTTCTTTACAAGACCGTAGTATATACTCTATTTACCACTTTCTCTGCTTACGAGCAATAAATAATACAATATACTCGCTATCCACGTTGCAATATAATTAGTCAAATCTGGAACATAGGAGACATAAAAAAATGTATAAAAATGTTCGACGTGTACGTGTGACACGATGGAACAATGGGTCACCTTATATCTATCTAAAAAAATGACTTGCAATTTAATTTCATAGTATGCTATTGAAGTATTCCAATAAAATCGAGTAGAATTTATCGCTGTATAGTTGGGGGTATAGTTGGAATTCTTCTCTTGAAAATGAATGTAAGTGTTCCGCGCAGTCCTTAAAAGCCATCGTTCTTTGCACGAGCGACCTGCAGATGCCATAATGCCGCGAGATGATCCATTACAGTGTAGTGCGGAGGAGGTTTATAGTAAGCGGCGCAGTGGAACCCGGAAGGGCGTATATACGCGTAGGGGAGGGTGAGTACAGCGAGAGACACAGGAGCGCATGGAGGCAAGGATCGGCCGCTCACTTACCGATGATTAAAACCAAGGGAGATGAAATCTGAATCGACAGTTTATAAATGGCCGTGGCCGAGGGTCGTGTCGAGTAAATGATAAAATTAAGCAAGGAATACGCGCGGCCGGCGGGCGCAATGGCTCGCGTAATCTATCGCCCGGGGCGCCGAGTGAAAAATAAAGCCCGGGGGCCCGTAAAGCGGGGACGCTCGTAAGCGTAGCGGGGGCGGCGCGTATCCTTGTACGCGGACGTCACTCATTGCTTTTCATGAGTGGGTCGGCCCCGAGGCTCGGGCTCGCCCCCACGGCCGCTCATTCCGAGATTCCATCCAATTCTTCCCGCCGGCGGGAAGAGCCTCGGCACATAAATAAAGATAAGACGGACCGCGCGGCCCCCGGTCTTTATCCGAAAATCGGGCGCGGCCGGGGGGCGGCCTCTGGCGGAAGGGCCGCGCGCCCGCTCTTCGCGTATATACCCACCGAGGCCGTCGGTGTCAGCCCCGCTAATCCGATCGGCGGCTCGGCTTTTTTTTTCTTCTCTCTCTTTTTTTCTTTTTCGAGGCGGGCCGCCTCGCCAAGTTGCGCCGGCTTATTGGCAATTAGCCGACTTGCGAGGAGCCGACCTTCAGCCGTGACACGCGCAAGGTATTGCGTATTTGCTTGTCGCAGCAGTTGGAGGCCGTATCCGCGCCGATTAATTGGAAGGAATCCTTCTCGATGATGCTGTGTATAAGTCCCAGTAAGCCGCCGAGCAATCGTTTCACGTCTATACGTAATGCGCTGAATTCCTTCGCGGCGATATTAGATTCCGACAAAGGATCATACTCACACCCCGGCGAGGAATGCCTCAACAATTGGGAATGGAATTGAAAGAGCCAAACTTTTATTAACCTTATCCGATGAATAATAATACAAAACTAGAAATTGACACAAAGTACAAGTCCATTGAACCCAAAAAGAACTCAATATATAGGGTACATATAATCCTCGTACGCGGGAAAAGAGTCGACGATTTCAATTTCGAAATTGCATACTTGTATCCTATAGTAAGCGGTCACGTGAATTTGTCAAAGAACGCATAGCGAGTCGAGTACCATTTGATTTGTTCTCGGCGCACTTGAGACCCTCGCCCGCACTTGTCCCCTATCCCGCGAAATACCTCTGCTCTGAGAATTTTTCGCTTCGCCCCCCCGCCTCGGCCTGCCTGCCCCCTTGCCGCGAGCGACTCTCAACATTCAGAAGCCTGTATAATATGCTTCTTGCCGGGGTCCACACTCGTTACGGGGAAGTCTCACTACTACCCCGCGGATGCTGTCTAGGGTTTCCTCGTGCCCGTTCACCCTGAGGATCCTTGCCGACCCCCGCATACCCGCGCCGCTTGCTTCTTGCGCGCGCGCTAACCCCACGTTCGCGAGCATTCCGGGCGTGCTGTCCGGTACAAACTTTAATGCATTTTTCTCCGCGTAGGCGGTCGGAAATGAAGACTGAAACTGAACCCCGATAGGAGCTGCCTTATACGTATGGCAATTGTCCCGTCTTCTGGTGATAAACTAAATGCTAGCTCGGGGTAGGTATTGATGTCCTTGTGCAGTTGTTTTTTGTACGAACAAAGGAAAGGTGTACTTGGCGCGAAATCTTGGACTTTACCACGTTTGTGCAATATGTTTTATTGAAAAAAAACAAACAAATTATGATAAGCAGAGATGTAATAGCATCAAAATTAATAGCTTCAAATACAATTAAAGCATATACAATATAGTTCAATAGATGATTGATATTACACCGTAATCGCACCTAAATTGGAACTGTATTTTTAATTATTATTGTGCACTTTGTGATTTCGCTATTATTCATAATGGAATTAGCAGAAATACGCATCAACTGTATTGCAGAATAATAATGAAACAGTAATAATATATATTGTTTGTATCCTCAAAGTGCAATAAAACGTATCTTTTAATAATATGAATAAACAAATTCAAAGTCAATGTCAAATAATAAAAAAAGCTTTCTAACACAAATTTTTATTCAACTTTGTTTAACCAAAGAAATCATTCAATGAATTAGATAAATCGAGCAACTTATTTCGAATAATTGTAGAATAATAATTAAAAGGTTCTTATGGATTATGAGAGTTTTTCGAGCTCGCGTTCTCCAGGAGCTTCGTGTATGATAATAATCGATGTGATCGGAATTGCATTTTATTCATGAGACATTTAAAAGAATTTTACGGTCTGCATTTCAAAGTGCGTCATCAGCAAGTATAAATGACTAATCCTTAAATTTAAGAATATTATAAAGGCATTATGAGAGCATTATATTGTACTTTACCGTATTATTACATTTGAAGAAGTTAAGATCGAGAATTTCTGACTTGAAAGGGAGTGGGTCGAGCTTGATTTATAGTAGGCACGAATTTCATTAGATGCGGCATTTTATGACGAACGACGGATATCGTGGGCATTCGCACACTATTATTATTGTTTGACCCTGTGTTTATATTTATTAGTTCACTTTGTAAATAAATTTATGAAATATACGTAATTTAGATGCGTGTGTAGGTTACGCATTATTCATTTAATTATTCTATACTGCGTGATTTAACGGTAAAAAAATCAAAGATATTTCACAATATTTTGTCATGCTGAACGGCAGTGGCTGTAAAACGTTGGTTGTATATTAATTATTGGTACTAAAGCTGTGGAGTGAAAAAAATACTTGATGCACAGGGCAAATGGAAATAAAAGCTAAAGCTCTTAATTAATTTTGCCTGTATATATATATACTATATACATTTATGAAAATTCCCTTGGCATACGATTTAATTATAATTTCTTTTGTACTTGCAAGATTCCAAAGACGTTTTCTATTGACGTTCCACAGGGTGTGTGTGTATATATATATACACACACATATATCGATGCGCGGCCTAGAATCCTGGCGACTCTTCGGCAGGCTCGGCTGTATAGAGCAGAATCGAATTCTCCAGCAATACATTTGAATTCTTAATTGCATTCGATATAGCGCGATTGTCAAGGGGAGTGCGCATAGCGTCGGCACAAAAGAAGCAACCCCCCCCCCTCCCCCCCGCCGCCGCCCTGCACAACGGCATAACGCGCTGCGGCGTCCGCGGGGTGATGCGCGGCCCGGGAGAGGAGATCGGCGACACTCCGATCAAGGCGCGGCAATTACGCGGCGTAAAAGGCGCGCGGAGATTGCCGCGGGCCGTGGGATTCTTCTGGCGCGGACAGCGGGGGGGAGGGAGGGCCTCGGGGGCACAATGCGGGGGGTATCCGCGCGCAGGTGCGCCCGAGTCAATCTCGGGGCTCGCTCGCTCTCGAGTTAATGAAAGCCCTGTGTGTGTGTGTGCGTGTGTATATATAGGTGTACATCGAGCGATCATCGAATTCGCCTTGGCGCCGCGGCGGCCGCCCGCCCATCGATCGCCGCGCCCCGCCTACGGTTTTACACCGGGGAGTCCCGACTCCCTCGCCACTTCTGCGCGACAGTCAATTTAACCTCGCTCGGGGGATGTATACTTGTAGTTAATGCGCGCTCCCCACCGCCGCCCGTTTCTTTCATCGCACTTGCCGAGGGGATGCTGAAATTAATATACCGTGATGCCCGGATTCTCGCCGCTGTCCCCCGCGTTATTCTTATTATTCAACATTATCTCGGGATAAATGTAGACTAGCCGAAAAGGCTATGATCTATGAATTATTTGTAGAATAACAACCGGTCAATTGCATTGTAGCAAAGATATGTAAATATAAAATGTTTAAGATATAAAAGAATACTTTAGTTTTTATTTTACTTGAAAGTTATTCCTTTATCCTATTCCATTAACCATTTTAGCAATGAAACGTATAATTAGATTTTAATCTGCTTTATTTTTGCAGCATTCAAATTTAACTACATTTTTCAATGTGTTTCAGTGATATACAGGTGCAGACTTCTTTGGAAAAAATAAAATAATTTATGCTTTGTTTAATGTATATAATAATTCTGCTTTTTAATGTATGCTGTATTTATAAAACTGCGTTTTTATTATTCCAATTTTGTAATTTGGTAACAATTAATAGTCATGTCAAAATTTTGTCAAAAATAATTTTGGAAGGTTTATGCCATTCTTTTAATTAAAATGAATATAAAATAGTTTCTATTCGTATAATTGCCTATTCGCAGGGTGTTTTCTATTACCGTACGGAGAAGAAGTAACCTCTTTACTTGGTGCCTCGAGGGGAACTCAAAATCTGAGTCTCAGAATCTTAATTTTGAGTTCCCTTGAATGAGAATGTCTAACTTCAAAGAGCCATGTCTCTATACAACAGCAATTAGCAAATATTCTGTATACTGATAATTAAGTTATGCGTGGTTTCATAGGAGATTCAGAGTTGGTTGGTTTAATGCAAGCTCGATTATTGCGCCTGTCAAAGCACAAAGATCAGCAGGAAAATAAGTTTGCGCGGGCGAGATGAAAGTATTTATCCGCCCGTAAATAATAGGCGCAACCGTGGAGTTTTTCGTAACCCGAAGAGTCTGCGAGCGCTGCAGGGACGCGGGGCCTCGCGACTGCGGGCGCAAGGGGCGGTGGGAAAAGGTCCCCAATTCGACAGCCGCGGCGGTCGGGTGGGGCGGCCCGGCGCACTCGGGCGTCGGCAGATCAACAAGTGAGCGGCAGATCGCGGGGCGCGGGGCCTCCTTCGCCTCCTCCTCCTCCTCCCCGAGGCCATATCCTCCGGCTCGGCGGGCGGCTCCACAGGTGGCAGAGGTGCAGCCGCCGCGGCGGGCGCACACCTGGCCGGTCCGCACGCGGCGCTCTGCGGATCGGCGGCGATAAGGGCTCGGGGGGGTGGGGTGGGTCTCGGCGCGCCCGGAATGCCCATCGCGGCCCCGGCGGGGGCGGGGCTCCGAGGGCCTCCCCGGGGCGCATACCTCCAGGGCCCGCTCATTCCTCCGGCGCGGTTTTAATAAAGTCGCCCGGGGGCTCATATCGGGCGTGCCTCGGGGATGCCGGGGATTCCCGGGCGCTCGGCTCATTGATGGGCGCCGCCTCCCGGCGCCTTGGCTCCTCCCGATCGGCGATCCGCGCGGCGGCGCGGCGGGCATGCGCCCCCGCGGCCCCGCAGCGCCGACGCCGGCGCCGGCGGAGGCCCTCGCGCCCTCGGCCGGGCCGAGAAGCGGCCGCGCGCCGGCTGCGGCAGCAGCTCGCCGCGGCCGAGGACCAGTCCGCGCCCCGGCCAACATGCGAGCGGAGCCAGCGGACGCAGCCTCCCGCAGCCCCGTGGACCGAGAGCCCGAGGAGTGACCCGCAGCCCCGCAGCCCCGCAGCCCCGCCCGCGCCCGTGAGTCCGCCGGAGAACCCGGCCCCGGGAGACCCGCCCGCCTTGGCTTACCTGCCCTCGCCCATTTCCTTGATTGGACATCCCTCCTGCCGGCGCCTCTTCCTTTTTCCATTGTCTCCCTCGCTCATTGTCCCTGCCGCTTCCTTAGCATGCTGCCTCCCTTCCTTTCTATTTTCTTCCTCCACGCGCTCAACCTATAAACTTAATTATTTGTTTAATTATACCATAACTAATGCTTCCTATTACTTCGTCTTTTACTACTTTTATAATTAATTTATTCTATTTAATTATAATTTTGATATTGCAATACTAATAAGCTTTTATCTATAAATGTTGTTCCATTACATTGGATTTTGATGTTGACGTAAAACTATAACAGTCGGTGTAAGCCTTCAGTTGTAGCGTACTGATTAAATAAATTTATTGGTATTAATGTGTATACCTCTCCTGTAGAGGTATATTTAAGTCATCGATCATTGGGCAAGTCATTGAATTTGAAAAATTATCGCACCCAAATTTTCATAATTTTAAATACGTTGTAAGTTGTACAATGTATATTCATTATATTTCTTTTTGGACTATATAGCATTCAAAACGAATCAAATTTTACGTTTCACACTAAGAGAAATCATGCGGTAATTTTTATCATACTCTACTGTAGTAAACTGATCACAGACTAATCAATTCTATACAATTGACTATATACTTTATAATAAAATTACCGTTATTATATTAAAAATTCTTATGGTAATACATAATAAATGCTATCGAGTTGACCAGCCTATGATCAGTTTACTATACAATACGATAAAAATCACTAGAATATTTCTCTCGGTGTACCACTGACTCCCCGCGGTCCGAGAGAGCTTTTACATCACGGAAATGGATAATAATATATCGCGGGCTTTTTACGCCGAGGGAACTGTCTGCGGAAGACAAGGCACTGCAACCGTCCGCTTTGAAATTTAGCGCCCTCCCGGGCACTTATGGTGGAGCGGGGGGACAAAGGCGAGGCCCGAAGCCTCGCGGAGATACCGCGCCCTCATCTAAGTATGAAAAGGCCCGCCGCTGATTTTGAAGGCGCTGCCACGGACAGATCGAAGTGGACTGCCATGCGAGCGACAGGCGGGAGTAGCCCTCCCGCCTGTCAATTCGGCCACCGCAAAGGAAGCTTTGTCCCTCGTGGGCGCAGAGGCCGAGTGGCCACGCAGTCAAACGAGCTGCGCGTCCTACCCGGAAATTACCTTATCTCGCGCGGCTCCCGCCCGGTCCTCCTAAAAGCTCGCTGCCCGCCACCCCTGGCATATTTATATATATATACATATATACATATATATATATGTATATATCCCCTGATAACCTCCGTGTCAGGTCGCGGTCGCGACTAAAACACTCGTTTTTTTTTTTTATCATTATTCGTACTCCTAGTCCGAGTCGCCGCCAATCTTCGGAAGCCTTCGTAGGGTGGAACTTTTTGATGTTGTCACAGTCGAGGATGAGCGTGGAATTAGCTATATAAAGCAATCTGCTGTGTGATTCCGCTGTGGCGTTTCCCCGAAGAAATCTTTTCTGCGGGATAATAACTTCTGCGATGGGTTAAACGGTATGTGTTCCCGGGAGATTTAGTTGCTAATGAATTTCCGCCCGTGATAATTACCGAGATAATTATCTTGGCCTGCGAGTACATGTCAGGTACGGAAGTGACAAGGAAGATAGTGGGATTCCTAGTTACAGGACGGACCATAGGTTGTTCCGAAATTCAATCGGAGGCAGACAAAGGCGCCCGAAGCACTTGCTCGGCCGGCACTGCCGTGCGACATGAAATTTCGGGGACGAGCCTTAATAGAGCTATCAGTAACCAAGTTACAAAGCAATCTGCATAACCTTATCTCTATTTACTTTTCCCTCTTCAGACCCAGACGACAAACACTACTGTCCCGTTCTATGTCGAGGTGTGAGGCGAGGTGCGTTTAATTGCTGGGGATCGACATGAGAAGATTTCTCCTTGATCCCGACGTCTGGAATGGAACTAGCGTTCATTCTCGCCTGTAACTTCATTTTCCAGATAATAAACTTCGCACCCTTATTTTCGTCTATTTTTTATTCACGTTGATATACTAGACAATAAAGTAAAGACCCTGCACAAAATACTATTTAACTATTTACAAACCCATATAAAGTAGCTATATACAAACGTTAGATTAAAATTCTTATAAATTTTTTCGAATTTTGCGGCAACATTTTCTTATTTGTATTGGAACTGCCATAGAGGACTTATTGCACTAGAGCTATACGTTGTTCAATTTTAGAGAAATTCGTCCTTGATTTCTTATTATGAAGTCGCATTAAGCTTTTTATATTACAATAAAATTGTTTAATTGAAAAAAATTTTAAACGAAATTTTTTCTTGAATTACTGGCCAAAGTATAAAAATATGCGTTTTTTTTAAACTTTAACATTTATGTCTGGTCGTTCAACATGCAGTTCCTCGGAAATAATAATATAAGAATTATATATTATTAAGTTATACACACGTACTGTATATAATAATCATGTTAAATGAAAACTGGAATAGTTAACTAAATCATCCAATAACTGTCTACACTAAAATATCTTGGATATACCGTCAATGTATACATTTCAAAACGAAAATATCCATAATTCACAAATCAGTCATTTGTCAATATTTTTATTGTTTCAATTTTACAATGTCTTTAAAATATTTTTATTTCCTAACAGGAAAATTTTTCATTGGACAATAAAATTATTACGCATCAAATGTCGCTACTTTAATAGACATTCGAGTGTTTTCAATTGTTACCAATAAATATTTCTTAATGCATACTGAAAGCTCATTACGTGTGCCGGGCACTCGGCCGGGCGAGAGCAACAGAAGGGGCCGACTGCACGGTCTCGCCTTGTAAGTGAAAGCAGGGCGTCTGATTGGGAAGCTATAGCGGAAA
Source organism: Sycophaga agraensis (assembly GCA_018906755.1). Taxonomy (NCBI): domain Eukaryota; kingdom Metazoa; phylum Arthropoda; class Insecta; order Hymenoptera; family Pteromalidae; genus Sycophaga; species Sycophaga agraensis. Next base: position 853,378 of record JACCIE010000017.1, on the reverse strand, counting down.
AGAGGCGCAATCACGCAGCACATTCGGCAAGCGCAGACGAAATCAAATATCCGGACCTGTAAGAGAGCTATGCCCCTCCCCCCCCCCCCATGCAAAACTCATCGGCGCGAGGTCGCCCCCCCGGAAAACTCGGCGGCCCCGCCTCGCACATGCTTCCGCGAGGCTGTGTCGCCGAAGACGCCCGACCAATACAATAAGCTGTTCAATTGAAACGGAGAGGGAGGGAATTTTATCCGCGACGGCCGGCCAGTTCTCGTATCGGAGTTGTGCCCGTAAACAACGATTCCGTCGCCTCGCTAGCGCCCCGTCACTTTTATAGCCCTAGTCTTGATTCTCCGCGAATAAACTCTGATCTCTGGGTTAATGCTTCTTATCGGCAGGGACGGATCGCTCGGGTTTTTCGAGCGACCTACCGTGATTCTGCAGCGTTCACGTCGTAAAAACGAATAACGGCAAACTCTTTTCAGTCATTCGCATTCTTTTTTAGAAAATTCTCTTTAAAAACTGTTCCCTTCTGTCACAAGTACCTACGACAACAAATGATACAGCTTTAAGGTGTCAACTGCTGGATTGAATACATTCATAGCGGATGTACTTTTAATTTTTATTAAACAAGTATCATGATATTGCAATGGTTGGACTAAAAAGTTTGTAGACTACTCGGTAGGCTTGCTGCAAAATAAAATCCATTTTTTTGGTAAAATTCAATATATTTCAATATAATTGTCTTCGAAGTTGATTTCTCTTTGGCCTTAAAATAGGTCTAAGTTTCTCTACCTCTTCATCATTGCTGAATTTCTTTCCAGTATCCATTCTTTTCAGATCTATAAATAAGAAAAAGTGACCGGAGGCTATAAATTCTTGCAGTTCAACACGTTTCTTTGATATCGTAGAGTCTCGGTGATCTTGATCAACTTTATAATCATTCGAAATTATTTTATTAACTTTATTGACGTTTTCCTTAATAATAGTCTCTTTTGGATGTCTACTGCATGCTCATATCACCTCATTTTGGTTTAACAAACTACGGTGCAGTTTTCTGGTGTATTTTTATAGTAAGGCTTTTGTTAAAAAAAATCTTTTTTCATATATATGCTGTTTTCAAATAAGTGTTAATAATATATACGATATTTTCATATAGAAAAATAAATGTATATGAAAGATATGCTTTGGAATAACGAAACAGCAATTCGGTTTGGGTACAACAATGCATTGTACAGTATATTGTATATTTCATATATTGCAGTACTTTTTAAACTTTATGAATGTAATTTCTAGAGCCGTGATGTTCATATAATAAAAGTGCTCATTCTGTTTTAAATTTAGTAAAATAAATTAATAACATGCTCCATAATTAAAGCGCGGGGACTACATTATTCTACAGAGATTCGAGGTACGCGCTGAGAGTAAACGGGATGTAATGAGATAAAATGAGAGAGGGTAGCAGATAGTGATGAGCTCCAGTGAGCGATACGCACCCAGCTTTTGGCAGAGCGCATCAAAGAGCCTATATTTATGGTTGTTGAGAGTGCCGAAAGGGGTAGGCGGTTTGGTGCGCCTCGATATTAATACTGCTACTACTGCTGTACGGGTACATTGCACGTAATACATATGGCCAACACACAGACATGTCCTGTGCCGCTTAATGCAATTCGGGACCCTCGATAATTCGTTTAGTGGCATTATATCGCTGTACAAAGTGAAAAAGCTATGACAGGCACACTCGCTAGTGCCTTTTTATTTTTAGATTCCAAAGGCTTTTAATCTCTTACAGCGGAAATCTCGCACACGCGAGTTACACCCATGTTTGGTCAAAGCTATGATTTTGCTAAATTCTGTAGATCAATAGAGCTACTGTAGCTTTTACTTTTAACATTGATGTGCAAATAAGAAATTTTTGGAGTACGGATTTTTTTTTCATTTTGTGTTCACGAAAGATAAAAAACTAAACTATTCAATTGAAATTTATATTCAAATTAGTTCATATTATAAATATAATTAATTTCATTTTGTTCTGAAATAATTTTTTTAATTAATCTCGGATAATTATATAAGTATACATAGTATGCATAGCAATCAGACCATGAATTTACTTGATTGAATGAAAAAAATATTACTGCTTATTACACTGTAAGTAGTTCGTTCTGTTCAATTAATTACTGAGTGAAATTTCAATTTTGTTAAGAAAAATAATTTATGGGAAATAGCTTCGTAATACCTTAATGTCAATAAATTTGAAATCAATCATTCGTTAATTTATTGGAAGTTAATATTCGTCAAATTATCGCATTTAGACTTTAATCATTCATAGTAAGTTGGAACGCGCTTGTTAGATACCGGACATCAGACTAGTCTACTTGTTGAAACCCGAAGCAACAGTTTGCTCTTTAAGCTCCATCTCGTTCTCTCTACTCCGTCTCTGCTCTGTCTCTTTTTCACTTTATTGCTATAGCACTCCAATACTTTGAATCTTGTGTACATATTATCGATTTAATGCTCAAAGCTGTGTTTTAATTAAAACATTAAAAATGTTTCTTATGACTTCGAGTATAAAAACCTACTGATAACCCTGCGAGTAAAGGCTCCGTAAAACTTTATAGTTTTTCCTTGCTTTTTTAAGAAATAAATCATTAAAAACTGAGCCTTTCTTGAAGGTTGAATATCTGTAAAACAGAAAAAGGAACATATTCTTCATAACAATTTTGCAGTTTCACTATTGCGTGATAAATACGATCGCAACCGCTATAACGACCTTTTTCCTTTATTTTTAAAAGTTTGACAGATTTGATCGAGGGTTTGATTTCTCCTATAACACGCAGCGGTTAAATTTTGTGTACTCAACTTTCATACATGTTGGCAAACTCTAGCCAAATGCATTGATATTTGGTCGAACAAGATTTGTACATTATTAATTAAATATATAGGAGTTTAATTTCCTTTCACGTCATGCTTTATTCGTCCTTGTAAAGTTTACAGTACAACGAGGGAAAAATTGACCTAAAGAAAGCATATTTCATCTAGCAAGCTGATGAAATTAGTATATATATATATATATATATATTAGTAGAAGTGAAGAAGGCAACGATTAATTTGACAGAAGCGGTGCACAATAGGTCGCTAATTGGCTAATTGAGAATCTTATTGGAGGGAAAGGAGCGCGCGTCGTCAAAGTTACGGTAAGATCTGATTAAGCCATTCAGTCGGTGAGACGAGGGTTGTAGAGACGCCTCTCACAATGACTTCCACGGCGGGTTCTAATTGCCCCTTAACGAACTCGAAACTCTCAGAGAGGCAGTTCGATTAAGAGTTGCCGCACTAGCCGGCCAGAGGGAGACTCGCCGCGTAGTAGCACACCGGGGCCGGCTTACTTCCCCAGCAACTCGCGGGCCGTCCCCCAGCGTTGTCAATGCAGAGTCAACGTGTACACGGCCGATATTTGACGCGGGCCACGCGGGCGACCCAAACCCCAGGGCACCACCGTTTTGACAGATCGGCCCGCGAGACGCCGCGGGGGAACGGAAGGGGGCCGCTTTCGAAATCGGCCCCCGGCGCGCGAAGGAGCGAACAAAGCCCGCTGACGGCGGCCTGACGCGAGAAGTGCCTCGTTAGCGGGCCGGCGAGTGACGGGCCGGACAAGCACGCTGATGAAGTGATCTCCCGGCCGCCGCGCGGATCCGCCGATTCATCCGGTTTCATTAGCCGGCGCGCACTCGCCGCGCCCCACCTGCTAATAGAAAAATCTTGTAGCGCGGCCGAGTGACGCGTCGCGGCCCCCGCCGTCGCGAGATGCGGAAGCCGAGTTATAATCGTTAAAAAGGGACTGGGACTTGACGAGTGCACCGAGCTTGCGATCGATGCGCCTGGGAGGTCGGAGTGGACCCTCGCGGGCGAGCGTCACTCAAGCCTGAATGCTCTGAATTCGTTTGGGCGCGGGCGTGTAGCGAAGAACGATCGCGTTGGCTGCAAGATCTACTTGCAAGCTCGTCAAGAGATAAAAAATCTTAGGGGTGGGAGGTGAAATTGGGTTGCAAATGACGTCGGCTTATAAGGGGGACGTCACCTGTACCGCGTATCAATCGAAATTTAAACGACTCGCATTGGAAGAGAGGATCTCATCGGAAAGGCGTCTGCAGCGACCGATTTGGACAGTTAATCCGCGTTAACGCCCAAAGTATCCCGGGCGCGCCAGTGGCTCGCGAGTCTTTGTCCCCAGGCCGCGGAGGCACAATCGGAAAGGAGTACTCCAGGAATCCCGAGTCATAATGAGATCCGATGCGTCGAGGGCGGCGTTCGGTCGCGCTATTGACTCGCGGGGTAAGCCCTAGAGGGGATCTAGGGCCGCGGCATTGTCCTCGAGGGCCCCTTAATGAAAAAAAAATCGCCCGCGAGCCACAATAAGCTCCCGGGGCGGGGCGGGGGGGGGGCACTCGTGGCGACCCATTAACCGGGGCGGCGATCAAACAGGGCCGGCCTACTGCGCGGAGCCGCTCGGCACACGGGCCGCGTATAATCGGCCGCGACAAGGCGCCTCGGGAAAGCTGCCGGTGCGGGGCGAGGGACAGATTGAGCGGCGAGTCGCTGAAAGCCAGGCATCGGGGGCTTATAAGTCGCGCGAGAGAATGGAAGCTTTCAAGGAATAATGCACACACAGCCCGCCGGGAGATTGAGAAAGAGAGCGAGGCCGGCCGAGGGGCGCCGCCCCGGGGCCCCCTGCACACGGCAGACGGAAGCTCTTAGGAAAAGCCCCTGATTGCCTTCGGCCCACCCACTCTCGACCCTAGGAAATCTCCCTCCCAATTACTACCCTCAATAAGGTATCTTCGAGCCGCGCCCTGTTTTGCATCGCGCGCCGAAATAGCCACCTGCGTGCATTAATAGTTAATAGACCGGCCGGGGCGGCTAACTTTTTTAAGTGGCGCAAAGCCCCGTAGTTGGCCGGCACTCGAAACAAAAAGAGCCGCGACTCACGCGCGAACCAAAGCGCTAGAGCTGATGAATTAAAAGCCTCGCCTAATAGAGTTTTTACAAAAGCCTCGACGCCCCGGCGCCTGGGAATTAATCACCCTCTCGGCGCATTAAGAACGCGTAATTGATACGGTAATTGCATCTACTGCTTTCAGGCAATTGTTTTAAATGTAGAAGAGCTTTGTAGGGGCCAGCGATAAGGAAACGCGGTACGTGGCTACTGTTGCCTTTTAAACGCCCAGTTCAAGGCCGTTTCCTTTTCTCGAAACGCCATTTTTTTCCTCTATCTCGAATGAACGCCGCGCAGTAAAAACTCCTCGCAAGTGGTCGAGTTGCGAAAGTGCCGGAACTCCCACCAGTCGCGGCAAAAATTGTCGACCAAAGTGCATCTAGATATTATCTGCGGGGTTGAATTTTACAGCTAAAAGTCTTCAGCTACTAAAACGCACGCTTCCTAATACCCTACCCTCTCTATTTCTTTTTCTTTACCCGGTGGATATTTGCTATTCTTTTATTTACCTTTTATCTAGGACGTGATTCAGAAACTGCGACATAATTAACTGTCCTATATTTTACTTGTTATTTAACAAAATAATAAACGTAAAGAATATTCTAAATTTATTTTCTAAAGGTTCCTTATATGTTGTTTTCCGTTTATCTTATATTAGTACACTACTATATTAGTACAGTGTACACGAAAAATTTTTTTAAAAAAAGTTATTATTCATGGTAAGTAATGCGAGGACAGACTCGTCATGTGAAGAAAAATAATTTTACACTGTATAGTAAAAAGTAGTTGTTTGGTACTAAAATTAGACAAATTTTTACTATTCCGTATATAGTCACTTTTTTCTAATTACTCTATCCTCGCGTTACTAGCTAGTATTCAGTAATTTTTCTAAAAAAATTCTCCTTGTAATATATTTTATATATAATTCATGTAATAATCAATCAATAATAGTCATTGATTACATAAAATCTATCTGTAATTTAACTTAATAGACAATGATGAATATATAGACTGTTTAAATTGTGGATACGACAGAGAAAAAAAACAGTCGAAATTCGCTGCATTTATAGCAATACTAAAGAAGGATTCTAAAGAATCGATGCATCGCAGTATATTGCTCTGCCTCATGCAACAATGCTTGCAAATGTGCCATTTGAATCCAGTGTATCATCTAGAAGCACTGGTTCATTGACACTACATTTGTACATCCAAAGTAAAAAAAACAAGAATAATACAGTGGCGGCGTCGAATCTACGTCAGAACCTGCGCTTTATACGCTGTTTTGATAGCGTGTTAAATCGTTAATGAAATTCTCTCGTGGATCCCTAATCTTTTATATCTGTAATCAGATCTTCTATTCATTTCTATGTGATAGACTGAGAATAACATCTGCAAATTTTCTATCGCAATCATGAACACTTGAATATAATATCAAGTAAATTTAAAGACATATGAAAGTGCTAATAAATTATTTTGTTAAATGTATATCTATATATAAAATTAAATAAGTATACGAGAAAATAAATTAGAATCAATTCGATCATCGTATCACTGTTATCGATTGGCCTTTCACAATGTCTATATTAAATTGGTCTTACTAATTTGCTTCTTTTTTATAGAAGACTGATATATTGAAGACTAAAGCCATGCTGAAAAAAACTATAAGGACTGCTGTTCTTCTCTTCCAACTTAAAGTCTGTCTTTTCAAAAAACTCTTATGAAACAAAAAAAACTATTTCGACCTATGCAATAAAGTTCTAAATGACAAATGTTCGAGCTTGTTAATACAGATTCTTTATTATTTTTAAAAAATTTTTAATTTGTTCGTTTTAATTAAATTTTTTCCTATAATGGTTGGTCTTTAATTATAGCCTCCAATAATGTATACACTCGACTAAATTTTCAAAACATTTTTTATTTCTATTAATAATATTATCATAAAGACATCATAATAAATTCATTAGAACTTTAAATCAAGTTTACAATACTATCTTAGCATAGACAATTTATAAAGCTGTAGATAGATGAAAGTTAGATGAAGTTTAATTTCAAAAAATCTAATACAGAAATATCATAGCTTTTACCAGTTTGAAGAAACAGCTAGACAGAAAATCTTTTTAAGAAACAGCTGCAGTTACTTTATTCTAAGATGTAGGTCGCAAGTTTTATTCACTAAATTATATCTGAAGTTATATGAATAGATGTTGCCAAAATTGTATTCCTTTTCCCAAATAAATGCACTGAAAAAAATGTATACTTATATATACATGCACTTATTCGTACAAAATGCTTTATTTACACAATTGTAATAAAGTCTGGTAACCTCTTTTGCTTTTAGAGAAAGTAAACATCAAGCTGTAGAAAATGGCTGGAGGATCATGGGGCGGCTGGCTCCAGCGTTGCCGCGAGTCGCGAAGCCTCGTCCTCGTAATTGTGGCCATAGCTTTACTTTTAGATAATATGCTACTCACAACAGTTGGTAAGATGATTATTTAATATTTTTTATGTTACTATTCTCATCATTTGAATGGCGTTGAATAATTTGAAATGAACAAACTTTCAAATTAAAATTAATGTACAATTAAGTTGTTAATAATTAAATAAGATTTTCGACAGATTAATGTAATTTTAATTTACAATACATAACTTAAAATGATTTCCTGGTTAAATACGCTGGAATTTATTAATCTATATTTGTCCAATTTCGACTGCCTTTACACGCTTTATGTGTAATTGCTATGTTTATGAATTGTATAATTCTCATTGAATAGCTACATATTATTGCTCTAAATCCGGCTCGTTTTGCCACAAAAATCTTTATAGTTATTTATCAAAATGTAATTATTCAGGTTATTTTATGTACGGAAATAGAAAACTGAAGTGTTTTATGATACGAGTATTCTCGTAATTTTAAAATACTTCAAAATGGAATCTTGTGCTCATAACTACACTTTAGTATTTCTTATAACTATTTTGTAGAAGAGGTTAATATTAATTTGGAACGTTTTTATTTTTATTTTGGTAGTGCGATTACAAACCATATGACTTTTAATTGATAGGAAATTATAATCCTTTTAACATATATTGTCTTTCTGTGTCGTGGAGCACCCATAAAATCGATTGATCGCATTCAAAATTTGAAATATTATATTTTATTAGAGAATGATTCGTGTGCCAAAGTGTGAGAGACACTTATTTAGTTTGAAAAAAACTTTGATTTAAAAAATGATTCTGCTTGAGGAAATTAAAGCCGGGACCAGTATGTAAGGCACGTAAAATTTCCATTACATACATCACGCCCGGATGTTCGTGATAAAAATCACGAGCACTAATTACTTGAATAATTTAATATTTATAAAAAAAAGTACATTCTTTTTTCCAAGGATTGAAAGCGCTCATATACTCGTACATACTTTTTTTTCTTTAACGTTAAAGGCCAAGAAATGAGCGAGTTTGCCCGTAAGGGGCGCAGGGGGCGCAAGGGTTCAAGGGGTCGGATACGCAATTAAACGCCCGATGTAAAAGAGATTTGAAGTCGCGGCGGGCAAACGAGTGGCAGCCGCCGAGGGGATAATTAAAATCCCCGCGCGGTGGAGGAAGCGCGGGAGGGCCGGGGGCTATATACGGGGGCGAGCCTCTGACGAATATTGTATCCTCGAGGCCCGCCGCCGACTTGGCGCTCTCGCAATTTACCATTGGCAAGGTCGTACATACATATATACGCAGGCTCCCCCGGGGCTCGGGTGGCCGTCGCGGGGCCGGGGGAAAGCCTCCGGTCGACCGGCTGAGCGATGCGCCCCCGAGATTGAAAGGCTGCACGCGTGCAGCGGAGATAAAGCGGCGGGGCAATGGGTATAGGCGTGGCGCGGGTCCCTCGACCTTTTACGGGCCGTTGCCGGCCCGGGCTATCTGTCGCGGGCGCGCGGCTTCCGCTCGGCCGAGCGGAACTCGCCCCGGCACCTGGGGGCCGCCACGCCCTCCTCGCACCTCGCGCTCCCAAAGGGAGGCCGGCGGCTCCGGTTATTACATGCGTCTCGGGAGGCCGGGGAGGAAGAAAAACGCCCGGCGCGCACTCGCCGCGGGACAATGAACGAAGGAAATTGGATCGGCCGTTGATCATTGGCCCCGAAGCGATTAAATTGCCAATCATATTACGGGGACGTATATAATACATAAGTCAACGTAATACCGCAGAAGCCGTCCCGGGGCTTTAGCCCGCGATCGAGGAGTCTGCGCGGGCGAAAGAGCAAGAGGTGGCCGCGGAGTATCGGGGATTTGTCGGGACGTGGGCTCGGGCGATTGCCCCTCCACCGGGGGAAAACAATATCCGCGGGGAATATTTAACTCAGGGGGGGCCGGCCCGATGCCCCCCCGCAATCTCGGCTTCCGCCCGCTCTGTCTTCCCTTTAATGAGACGTCTCATTATATTCGGCCGATTACATGTACCGCGTCTGCCGGTTGGGATACCTTGACCCTGCGGTATTACTTGCCGCCGCTCGCTCCTGTACCGACGGACGTGATTACTCCAATTGAAAGTGGATTATACTCTTATAAACAGAGTGTGTCGATCGATTGCGGGGCTTTTAGGGCCGGTCGATATAATAATTAGTGTACAGGCGAATGTAATAATTACATTTCCTTATGCAATGCCGGGATCGCGATCAATTAGATCACTAGAGCTCACGGCCGTTTTAATCCACCAGCAGCTCATCATATTTTTATACCGGCTAGGTGTATTATGTACCTCCCCTCGAGGCGCGCCGGATTTAACGGGGTAAAACAATTATGCATAATAATTGCCAGGATGGATATTTTCCCGGGAGTCAATTACCGGGGTGATGGACGCGGGCGGGCAGCCTCGGCCATAAATCGCCATAATTAATCCTCGGCGAGGCGATCGACGGGGCCGCGGGGGCCGCTTATATACACCAGGCTCCTAATCAACCGGGCGTAGGGGCACCGTCCCGGAAAACGTCCCGGCCCCCGGTAATTATTTCCCCGGCCCTCGAGGAAGCCTCGCCGCGCGGAAAACGACGTTAAGGAGCGGCCGGGCGTCACTCGCCGCGGCGACCGGGAAAGGCACTTCGGCCCCCCCCCACCCGCCCGGCGATCGCGCCCCTTTCGCCGCGGCTTTTAACTCCGCCGAGCGCCCGGCCGGATCTTTAATTCAGCAGCCGGCCCCGGCTCGTATGTCACGCCGCAATCCAGATAAGTGGTCATGCATTTATGGAGGCCGGCTGGCATCCCCCGGACCGACTCCTTCGGCCCGCTTTCCTCGCGCCTTATCGCCCCCATCAATATTCAGTCGATCCGCACATCTTGCGCCCTGACCCCCGCTCGCGCCGATCGTTTCGGCCCTCGGGTTCGCGCCCCGAAGCAACGGTGGTACGCCGAAGCCAAGCCCGGGGCCGGCCACCTCTAATTGCACCTGACGCCTCGATCGCGCTAATCGCTTGGTTGCGCGCGATTTAAGCGGTCAGAGGAACGTTAACGCCGGGTTAACGCTTGTTTAGAAAAGAATCGTTTTAAAGACTTTCGTTATCATTTATACCTGTGTGTATGGCTTCGCTTTCTTTCGACGCATCGCTGAGATAGAATACTGAAATATAAGTAATACTGAATAAGTCATATGGTTGGTGCAAAAAATGTCATGGTTATTATAAATAATCTTTGAAACTCACCCGCATTAGCAATGAAAATGGATATATTTACAAATACCGATGCTTGAATACTAACATGTAGGGTGTATAGAAATCAAGATAAAAAGTTACGATTCAATTTTAATATTAATTTTTTCAATAGATCAGTTATTCATTTCACTTAAATAGTTATCGATCTCTAGTATAATAGTACTGATTTTAATTAATATTTTACTTTTCAATATTTTTAATTATTTTTTCTACGTGCACATTTATATAAATATTGTTTGTGCATAAGAGGTCATTGTTATAGTATTTCAAAAATTTAAACAAAATTATTAATTATTAAACTTCCAAATCCCTTTTTATAATAATAAATGAAATTACAAAATCATAGTTAACAATAAAATACGTGGTGTAGTTAAAAAAAAAAATTCTGGAGGAGCTGGGATTTGAACCCAGGACTTTCAGCATGCGAAGCAGACACTCTACCACTGAGTTACACCCCCATCTGCTGTACTGTTTCTCAATATATCTAGATAAAGCAGTAGCATTACTTCAACACATTACTTTTTATATTTTTATAAAAATTTGTTTACAATAGAAACGTATTAAATTAATAGCCATAGACTCATTTTATTTTACTACAATAAAAAATAAAATTAAATATAAATATAACACATACAGGGTTAGTTAAATAAGGAGTTTAATTTAATCATTTAAATGAAAGTATTTGATACTTACTTAATCACAATATTCATTTCAGTTCCAATCATCCCAGAATTCCTTTATGACATGAAACATCCAAACGCAACATTAAACGAATTCCTCGAAGGAGGCGAACGCCATCAGTCAACAACGACGGCATTACCTACGATCGCACCCACAACCTCCGGTTGTTCTTGTGCTTCAAATGCCTCTAACCATTCACATCTGGAGTTCATTTTATCTACACCTACTTCCGTTGGTCAGTCAGACTAATACTGTATACATAGTCAAATATGAAATTTATTATTATAGTTGTATAAATAAGCATACCTCAGAAAACTATTTTTAATTATAACTTTATAAAGACAATTTTATTCAATAGAATATTGAATATATTCATTGTTGTATTCATAATGAATATAATAGTTTGTACATATTTAATTATTATTTTATAACTTTGTTTTAATTGAATTTTGTATCTCCGATAGTTTACTATTTTTTAATGAATTAATCGTTTTTTGATTTTGAAGAAATGACAACCGTGAATGAAACAGCTGCTGAAATAATAAAGACGAAGCAACGACACCTTGAGCTTACTGAAGAAACAGTAGCAGTTGGAATGATGTTCGCTTCCAAAGCATTTGTGCAACTTTTGGCAAATCCTGTAGTAGGACCCCTAACACACAAGTAGGACTTTATTTTTTAAATTATATTAAAAGATACAGATTTAACGTATAAACTATAATTCTATTTAAAAATTGTCATAATATATTTGTATAATTTAATATAAATATTATTAACACTGTTATTTTGTTTGATTTATTTTTAGAATCGGATACAGCATTCCAATGTTCACTGGATTCGTTATTATGTTTTTATCCACACTAATATTTGCTTTTGGTCGAAGCTACGGAATTCTCTTTTTAGCACGAGCTCTTCAAGGTATTGGATCGTCTTGTTCAAGTGTATCAGGTATTAATTTTTTACATCTACATTTATATAATTTTCTATATTATACAGTGTATTGAATAATAGTGAGTATTATGTTATAATTAGGTATGGGAATGTTAGCGGAACGATATCAGGATGACAAAGAAAGAGGAAATGCCATGGGCATAGCACTTGGTGGTCTTGCTCTAGGTGTTCTTATTGGTCCACCTTTTGGTGGCCTTATGTATGAATTTGTTGGAAAGTCCGCACCATTTTTGGTTCTATCAGCTTTGGCTCTTGGAGATGGGTGTTCGTATTAATTCTTTTTACTTACTTTACTTGATCCCAAAAAATTTACTTATATGCCCAAATTACTATTTATATATTTAAACAATTATACTCATATAGTTCGCTAATATAATAAAAAAAAATATAATTTTATTTTATTACAGTACTACAATTATTGATGCTCCAACCATCGGTTATCTATACAGAAGCTGATCCTCCAAGTTTAAAAGCACTGATTACAGATCCATACATCATACTGGCAGCTGGTGATTACAAATTAATTATAATGTTACTTTATATTTATAAGATCGTTTTTTAAATTGATTACATTACAAGAGATTACGAATTCATAATTCATATTTATTATGTTAAGAAAAGTCGGATATTTAAGTTTATAATGTTTATATTTATTACATTTTTTGTTGAAAAAATTATTCTGTACTAATGAACAAATATTTTAATAATAATAAAATACTCTGTAGGTGCGATAAGTTTTGGAAATATGGGAATTGCTATGCTGGAACCAAGTTTACCCATTTGGATGATGGATACTATGAATGCGAGTAAATGGAAACAAGGAGCAACGTTCTTACCTGCAAGTATCAGTTATCTTATTGGAACAAATCTGTTTGGTCCCCTTGGACATAAAATGGGAAGGTGAGAATTTATAAACTTTTTCAATATTTTATTGTCATAAAAAATATTATCTAGCTTAAATATTGTTCATGATTGCGTCATAATACAATAATTTAATTTTTGCAGATGGTTAGCTGCACTCATAGGCCTTGTCGTTATTGGTTTTTGTTTGATGTGTGTAAGTATTAAAAACTTTTTATTTTTCTCCTAAAATGGATTTACAAAATGAAATAGTTAAATGAATTATGTTGAAATTTAGTTCTACATTGATCATAAATATTCACTATAAGTTTATTGTAACTAAATTTTTAATTGTTCATTACAGATACCATTAGCAAAAAGCATCAATCATTTAATTTTACCAAATGCAGGACTAGGATTTGCTATAGGAATGGTAGATAGTTCAATGATGCCCGAACTTGGTTACCTTGTAGACATAAGACATAGTGCAGTTTATGGAAGTGTTTATGCCATCGGTGACATCGCGTTCTGTCTTGGTTTCGCCATTGGTATGATTAAACAACACTTTATTATAATCACTCGATATTGTATAAAAATGAAACATATTAAATAAAAATATTTTTAATTATAAATATGTGCAGCAGTGAAATTCTAATTTAAACTTATTCATTAGGTCCAGCTTTAAGTGGAACTTTAGTAAATACTATTGGCTTCGAGTGGATGTTGTTCGGAATCGCTATTTTAAATTTCATTTATGCTCCATTTATGTATTTCTTAAAATCTCCCCCAACAAAGGAAGAAAAAAAGGTATGTAAAAATGTATTACAAATTATACACAAAAAACTATTACTTAACTTTTATTCATATCTAATAAAATTAAAAAATTCCAGTCACTAATTGTTGGAGAGAAATCTTCGGTACGTTATGTATCTTATGAAAATGAAGAAGAAGAACAATAACAACCTTAAAGACCTTTAATCTTTTTAATTATTAAAATGAATTTATTCAAATCGTAAACTATTCGAGTAAATTTAAGACAACTAAAGTTTTTCTTTAAAACACATTTACAAATTATTTGTATAATATTTTGCCATTGATCTGAACTCTATTTTTAAAGAAAAGAGTATATAAGGTGCTGAATATTAGGTAATAGTTCATGTATATTTATTTTCAACATAATATCTATTATTATCAATCATTTATCAATTCTTTAAAAAAGCATAAACCAAACATATAATTTTATATTATTGAAGCCTATATTAAAAATGTTTTGAATTAAAAATTTCTAACTATTTTAGAATATGTTTTTAAATAAATAATTAACAATATATTTATATTAGAAATAGATAGTACTTTGACGTTAGAAACTAAAAATGTTAAACTATGTGTGTGTATGTGAAAAATAAAATTAGATTGTTTACTATAACGCAGTAAAATAATAAAAAATAAATTATTTACTAATTATTAATTAATAACTAATTAATTATCAATTGTAATATATTCAATTTCTTTTAAATTGAATTTTTAAATTTCTTTCATTGTTACATGATTTATCAATTTATGCTAGCATTTTCGCACAATGTAAAATGTTTTATAACTTTAGGCGATTGATTAATTATTATTTCAATTACTAATCCGTTTCTTTAATAGGATTTTAGTGACTAAATGAATCTTTTTATTGTTTTATTGGAAACAATTTATGAAATAATTTATATCATATAGCATAAAATAATGAAAAATGAGCAACGTATACTTATCACAAGTTTGAGTGTTAATAGCTAATTTCATTTAGCTTTTCTAAATAATTTATAATTGTAAAAATAATTTATATAATTATTAAGAGAATAGTTAATAAAATTTATAATTTTTTTTTAATTTTTGTAATTAATATAACATATGTCTTTAAAGCTAAATATATCTATTTTATTAAGTTAAAAATAAAATACATAATCATAAGGATACTGCTTACAACAATAACAATATAATAATACATGTCAAAATTACGACTATGCAAATTGATGCTAAAACTTTCGTGTAATGCGAAGATTTGATGCATTGTACTCTAAATCTGCGATATTTTCAAAGGAAAATAAATAAGATGAAAAAGAAACACGTTAAATAAGAAAATACTTGTATAATTATATGATCATAATAGAAAAAAATCATTAAGCATTATATCTAGCTATATTAAAATAATTAAATCGCAAATACGTTGTTTGAGATTTTGAGATATTGCAAATGTACGTAAATAGAAATAAATGATATTGAAGTTATGAATTTAAAATAAATTAGTGTCTAAGTTTAAGAGCTACTCAGGCAAGGAGTGTAAAGAATAAATATACGTGATAGAACTCATGAGCAACAATTACCATTCAAATAGAGAGAAATTTGTGCAGATATTGCGGTTTTATCTAAAATGATAGAGACTATTTGAGAAAAAATTATAACTGAACTCAAAAAAATTAAAACATCTAAAAACCATAAAACTGAAACGTAACTATGTTTCTATGAAAAGCATAAAAAGGAGAGCCAATTTTTCTAAAAATTTAAATAATTTAGAAGAGAACCGCCTGATTTGGATTCCCTGAATGGCTGCAGGGAAACCGCGCAAAACAAAGCAATCGGGATTGATGAAAGCGTTCTCAATTTTTTGTATACCATTTGGCATTAAAATACTGTAATTGAATGACAGTGGCTTCTCCATTATATACTCGATTAAGAACTATTTACCTACAAAGCATTAATTTGCAGCATCCAAACACATTGGTACTCGAAATTCAGTGTTGTTTAATATATATTATACATGTGTATTAATCCATATTTAACCAAATTGAAACATAACCAAATTAATGTGAATGTATATTATAATAGATATTTCGTAGAAGATGTGTTTGTATGCTGCTAATAAATTGTATCACAAAGACCTTAACATCTAGGACGTAAAAATAAAATATTTACGAATCACGGAACGTACTTTGAATCCATTATGATCATGAAAAACTTAATAGAGGATTTGCAGCAGGAAACTCTAGAAACTTATATTTGATAAATTATTAATGATCATCGTGTGTAATATTTATAAATTTATTCATTAATAATGGTTCATTAAAATCAGTCGTCTATTAATTGAATAATTTTGGGAATACAAGATATAAAATTAAATACGATTAGGTGAGATTTTATTGTTATTGAAATAGCATTTGAATAATTTTAATTTTATTGCTTTAATTATATTTTGATAAAAAATGTTACTATAAAAAATGCCTCATTCGTTTAACATTCGTAGAAGCAATATACAAGTTAAACAATAAAATATATTCTATATGAACGTTAGATACACATTCAATTAACATTTATTATTCGAAATGTGTATTAATGATAATAAAAAAAAATAAAAAAATATGAATAAAATTCTATTACATAAAAAAACTATTATCCCGTATTTATTTACGGTAGTGTTAATAACAGAAAAGTATCTCGACGTATTTATATATAGGTGTGCCATTATGAAGATCCTAAGCTACTGTAATAATATAAACAATATACATAATTAGTATAGCATTCTAAGCTAAATAGTTTAAAAATTATAATAGTTATAGTTGTGCTTTAGTAGTTTTATTGGGTAGAAACGCAGATGAGGAAAAATAAAACAAAATAAATTATAGCAATAAAACTAAAATTCCTACAAGTGCATGCAATTTGTTTACAAAAGTTATGAAACTTATATTTTTATATTTAGAGAAAAGTTAAAGCAAACTACAGAATCCTACTGCTTATTCAGCGAACAAATAGGAGCATTTCCAAAAATGCTCCTACTCCCGGAACGTAAAGTGAGTCAATTCGATCACTTTGAATTCATTGAACGAAACTGTTAAAAAATTATACAATTGATAACAATTGTCAACAGTAAAACCAAGAAAAGCAGAGATATTTCGGTGAAACTCGGGGCCGATCATCATATCGCTTAATAATTATATAAGTTGAGAAAAAACATAATAATAAAATCTAATAACAATTAAATTCTTTTTGGCAATTTGTAAATATAATATTAATATTGAATATTTTTTAATTATGGTAAATAAATAACAATTAGAATATTGCTCAAAATAAAAATTTTCGATTTACATGAAATATTTTGATGCAAAAATCAAACTCGAAGACTACTTTATATAATTATAATTATTATATAATTTTTGTCAATATTATTCATTTAGTACTTAAAAATTTGTTAATTATTTGACTAATTGTCTTAAAACAGAAAGTAAAAATAATAATATAGACATTTAAACATATATATTTAATTAAAATGGCAAAAAATGTTATTCTTCGAATAGTAATAGAAAATATCTTGTATGTTAAATGTAACTGGTATCTATCGTTAACGATATAACCGCATGTACCGTGAATTGATGATTAATAGAATTATATAGTGGTGCTTGGAAATCGAATTGCCGATGCAATCAAACAGATGTTATATATGACTTTGTGCTGTATAATGTAATCGGAATAAAATTAAGTTTTTCTATTTTAAAAACATAACTAATTAACAAATTGCATTTACATAATATATAATTATTTACCTGTTTATTAATTTTTTGAACAAGACTGTATGTAAGAGTAATCTTGAAAAAAAATTATTTCTAATAATATAATCGCCTAATGTTATTCTTAACAAAAACACAGCCAAGTTAATTCGAACAGTCAAAAAAGTAATCAATGCAAGTTAGTAATTGCTGTTTCTTAATCTATGAGGAATCCAATTTTAAGTGCACAAAGGATTAATAATGTACAGTTACCTCAAATTAATGTAAAATTCTGTATGCTTTTTTCTGTAATATTTGCCATAAAACCTGTATAATCGTCGGATATAATGATTCGAAAGTTAGTGACTCGACAAGGGCTGCTATTGTGACCAGACAATAAGCAATGAACCGCAAAAACTCTCCGGTTACCCTTAAATGATGAAGGCTTACCAGGTGTATTGTATGATGATTAAAAAAGAATAAAGTAAATATTCATATATACTGATAGACCTTTCAAAATATATTTTTCGTTTATTTAACGCAAATTATAATTATTATTAAAAACAATAACTTATAATTGAAAGTCTCTAATAAGATTTTATTCATTAGCTGAAAGGACAAGTATAGGATAGTAAAGTAATTATTTTTGATATTGCGCTGGTAGAACAATTGTGGTAAAATAAACGAATACCGTTATAAACAGTTATAAAAGGTTTAACAAAGCTTGTATGTATTTTGCGGTATCATTCGATAAAATTAAATCAAATCTATACACGTACTATCTAAAATGAAATAATCAATATTGTTGTTATATTGTATTGTACATGATATTATCAGCTGGTGTATGGGTCCGATTTAATGCACTACGCAAACAATAAAGAAACTGCAAAGGAGTTTCAAAAGATAATGGTTATATCTCTATTATTGTTTGTTCTTGCATAATCTGTATCATTTTTTCTATTTTTTTTAAGTATATGCATATATACTTATACTTATATATATTAAGCGATATATATTAAATATGAGGATTGTAAATTTCTTTCGACTCCGAGTTTCGAAGATACGAATAAAATACATGTACCAACATTTACTTGCTCTTGAGCGAATTAAGGATGACTCGTATAAATGTAATTGAAATGAATTCGTTTAAAGTGTAAAACTATTAAATGCTTAAATAATTAAAATTGATTTTAGACGATTGTAAGCAAACTAATTGTAATGATTCAACAATTTTAGTCGATTGGTGTATATGTAATAACAAATTAATGTGTATACGAAAATGTTCTGTATTAAATAAAATAATATTTAAACCAATATTTCATTTAATGTATTAATTTAATATTGATATTAAATAGGATTATATGATTGTCTTATGTAAACCATAAATTTTTTTATTTTAATTTTTAATTATTTTTATTGATTGTTATATAAAAATAAATAAATAAAAGCTCTTTTATTTAATATATTAATGCTTATACAATATAATCTTTATTTCTTCTTTACTACAGATTTTTTACGCTAAATAATTTGAATTTCTCGAATAGTAAAAGTACAAATAAGAGCAAGTTTTCATCCGGATCTTATATACACCTGTAGCATTTAAAACGTAACCAAAGTAAGTTAACAGTAATAAATAAAATTTATAAAAAAGAATAATATGGATATTTAATCAGTGGCCTTAAAGACCGATATAACAAATATCAAAGAAAATGATATATTTCATCATTATTTAGTAAAAAAAATTAAATAGATAAATATATGTTAGATATGATAAATATGATAAATCGATATGTTATGTACGTCCCAATATTAAGTTTATTTATGTCACAGTCATCTTTGAATACATTATTTTAAGCATAACACGGCATAGTATTTTTTAGCTTCACAACTGTTGCAATTCTATGACGCACATGTGATTTTTTTAATTTCCCAAAAATTATGAGGGGACTGTTTTGCTTATCTTAGACATTTAACAAATCATGTATCTGTAAATTGTTTTTGTTTGTAGCATATTAGTCTTTACTTTTTATTCATTTTATGTAATCACTGCATATGTTAGTGATATATTTTTCATATTTGTTATCTTATTTAATTTAACATCTATTGGATCTTCTGTTTTTCGTCTTTAATTGATTGTTTACCATTGCAATATTTGACGTTTTAATATCTATGAAGCATATAAACAGTTTCATGATCTTTAAACATCTTGGCCACTTTACTTCGCATTTAATAATTATGTTATTGAAAAAACAAATTAGGTATTTTTAATCAAGATATATTTATATATGCATATAGTTTTTATAAAATTGTTTTCTCTCTACAGGCAATCAACTCAATTAGGCAGTAAGAATAATTTTGAATAGTTAAAAAACTCTTTTAAATAAATAGTTTCATAAGCTGCAGCAATGCAATAAATGAGATTTAATTGAATTTGCAATAATCTTCATTACAAAGATAAAAAATTAATAATTTTTGCTTCTACCTAATTCGTATATACATATAAAATTATAAAAGTACATATTATAGCAAATAATAAACAAAATAACTAATATAATAAATTACTTTTTAGGAAGTATAACATTTATTATTTAATGTCTCATCAATATATAAAACATCTATTTTTCCAAACTCCATCAATGCTCTAATGACTACTTATAATTACAATTCTGTTACTTATAAAGTTGTATGTAATTGTTGTATGTAAGTCATTAGTTATTTCGATAATTGTCTTTTATTTAAATAAATATTTCTATCATCAATATATAATTAAACTTATCGTTGTTAAACTTATTTAGTTTTAATACTTAAATGTGACAGTAAAATTGAATTCTTTAAAAATCTCGGTAAAGAGCATAAAAGATAAAGTTTCTGTCACGCTTTAAGTTTTTAATTTAAATGATTGATTTTCTTTAAATTGTATTAACAACGTGAGTATCAACAGAAAGTAGTAAGATTCAGAAATTAAATTCAGTGCGTTGGCAATTATGTACAAATACGCATGATTATTTTTCATTTCCGCATTCGACACACTTCCTCAGTAAAAAAATTCGTATTTGATTATTGTAACACTTTCATATAGTAATGTATCATACCTGGTTCTCTCTATGACAATTTTAATGAACTTTTATTGTTTGGTTCATAAATTTTAGGTACTATTTTAAACGAAAAAGTTTTTACTAATCACTATCTGTATTTATATTTAAATTTAATAAAAGGAAATTTTACTTTATGATTTATGAATGCCACACAGAATTTTGTCATTTAGAAGGTTAAAAACTATCTAAATTTTAAACAAAACTGTAAAGCTGATGTCCTGAAATTTTTTGATTTTGTTGGTGTTTGAAACCTCACCTGCTAAAATATAAAATGAAAATGAAATGTAAATGAAATATTAAAATGAAATGTAAGGCAACTAATTGTAAATCAAAAACGCGTTTGTAAATTCGCACCATAATAAAAACCTAATGCTAGTCATAGGAGATTAATATACTATTAAGGTATCATACAAAGACATCTTCGATTATCACAGCAAACTAGAAATAAATAAGTCTGGCATCTTCTGGATTTTGATCCACTGGGCAGTATGGACATTTTAGTCTGGAAACAAATTGGTTCCTTTAAAAAGTGCTTTCGCTATCACAGTACTTATCGTCATCTCTTATTGAACGACTTACTTGTTAGCATTTGTAAGTTTATTAAGGGCATCTCGGGAGATGACATGACCACAAACTAATTTCATTGGTGGATTATTTTCTGTACTTTGTTGCCTTAAAATTGGACAGGCAAATACTGAATGATAACGCCCTTGTTTTCCCAAATCAATTTCGATCTGTAAAATGAAATATAAATGGAAATAACGATAACTTTAAGAATACTAATAAATTTTGTAAGCTTACAGGAAGTTCATCTTTTCCATTCCAAATACCAGCAACTTGTCGTTGTTGCATAACTTGTTTTATATTGAGTAGAGCAGGAAGCGCTGTGATTCCAGCATTTATACTAAAATTAAATAACAAATGATTAATATTTTAATACATACATAAACTAAATTTATATTAATATTTGAAATGAATTTTTTGTAATTGCTATGAACATAAATTGTATTGTAAAACATTGTAAAACGCCTTTATTGTACTTACTAAAATTAAAATTATTATTTTGTAATACTTGAACAATTTTCATCCTTTCTAATGAATATACAAAAATATTAAAATTGTAAATGTATCATGTATAGTTTCCTTACGTATTTATAATATAAACTTTTATATTTTATATTGACTCTAATGAGATTTAATATAATTGTGTAGTGAATACCATATTATGCTCTTTATTTAATACAAAATTTTTGTTACGTACCAAACAGACAATGGACTATCAACACTTAATCCTAATAGTGTGCATGCCTCCTTTGTAAAAACATCATGAATATCAAGCCATAAAGTAGGATCTAATAAATGACTATATGGAGATGATTGAATTCCATTTGGTAAATACAATAATGTTCCCATTAGTGATTGAACTTCCTTTTCATGTCGATTAACAAATTGTGTGAGATGTTTACGAGCATATGCAATAGCTTCATTTTGTTTACTAGGTCCTTGTTGAACTAATCTTATAAATTGTAATCTGTGCAATTTAAATTCCAAGGAAGAATTCTAAAACAATTAATTTTTATTGTACATAACTAAATATAATTAAAACAGCAATGTAACTGAAACATTGATAAATATGCAAAAATATACTTGGGCAGTAAGTGGATCTCTATGTTTCGTTGCCCAATCCAATGCTGGATCGAGTTTCTTTTGTTTTAAACAATCAAGTATATAATTTAATTCTGTAAATGGTTCTTTTCTTCCTTCATCAGTCTTAATACCAGCTTCCTATAGTCATAATTATGCATTCAAAGTATTCACAAATATTCAAATGTAAAAATAAAAAAATTTACCGCTGCCAGTTCATCAGCAATGTCTAACATCCCTTGACGATAAAAATGTTGACAAATAACTTGATTTAGAAGATGTGTTTTATCTACACCTGCAAAAACATCTTCTCTACTTGTACTTGCAAAGTCAGCTATAAAATTTCTGTCAATAGCTTTGCCTACTTTTGAAACTGTACTATGCAATTCACGGTGATCCGTTGCTAATCTTTGAACTGTATCTCTTGCTTTGGTCATTGCTTGTTTTAAAATTTGAACTTGATCTGGTGTCAATTCATGGTCAGATGGTGCTGTGTAATATTATTTAGGACTATGTAATGAGGTATACTTTGCAATGTAATAAATATTTTTAAATACTAATAAGTTTACACTTTGTATTATTATTATAACATTAAAAAATAATAAAGCTAAAACTTAAAGTACAATAGATGTACTTTTGGATGTTAACAGATGTGCAATACTTAACCATTGTGTGGGCTAAGAAATTCTTACTAGATTTAAAAAATAGTATCAATCATTTTATTTGAGACTTCATTGCATTCAAAGTACAAAAATAGAAATATACATTTAACGGGGAAACGGTTTAAAGGCCTTGATAAGCCTTTGTTTAGAAATCTGTATTTCTGAGTATACAATAAAATTTGGTACCTTCTTCCAATTCCTTTTTAAGAGATTCGATGTGTTTAACCAAATCATGCAGTGTTGTACCAGCATGTTCATTTATGGCTCCGAATTTCAGTAAAACTTTATCGACTTCGCGTTCGACGGCATTACAAGCCTCCATTATTGTTTTCGTTTCTTTACTGAATTGATGTGTCGCGTCACGATTACCAGCTGACGTCAACGCGAGTATCAGGGAATATGTAGGAGTATATTTTGGCATAAGTATAGAGGACCAGATTCGGCGATTTCGTGAAGTTAAAACTTGAGAGTTGGGACTCCTGAATCTACTAGTACCATATATGTATAATAGTGCTTTACCAGCAATATGGGATACTACTGCCAGTTACCACTTACTATCCCCTATACCCCTCAGACAATTGGCCAACTCAAACTCACTGCTCAACCAGTCCAGCCAGCTCAGTCCTCATCCTCGGAACCGAGCACTTACAGTCTTTTTCCCATAAAATGATAATTTTGGCATTAACAACATTGTTGTAATAACACATATGAGTGTACATATTACACATGAGTAATCACTTTAAAATGTTGACATTTAGTAATTTTTCGAGGAGTTTAATTACAAATGAAATAAAAATTTAATTTATGTTTAATTTTAAACTATTACTTTCATATACATATTTTTATTTTGTGAACTATTTAAATAGCATACATACAATTATTGAAACATTTTCTACCCATTTTTTAAACATCAATTAATAAATAAAAATGTTTTAAGATCAACACCTACATAACGACGAGTCTAGTAGAATGTCGCACATGCAAGCTGCGTCAAATAGTGATTTAGTATTGTATATATCCTTTATGTATACACACATCAATGATTTCACGAAGCCATGAGCATATATGTACAACAGTGGGCATGTCTCATACATACTTATACTAGAATAGCGCGATAATTTAAATTTGCAAAAGTAGAATATAAAAAATGTAAAACCTTGTAAATAAAGAAATATAAAGGAACTAAAATATTAAAGTACAATAAATTAAAAACTAAAACTATTAACTTTGATATCCAAAAGCGGACTAGTTTGTGAAGTTACATTAATAAATTATCATTGCCATAAGTATCCTGTCTTATTAGAATGAGCCGCGTAGCATAAGTTTGACATTAAAAATAAAGGTAACTATAAAATTAAAAACTATGGAAACGCAAGAGGACTATTAATTAACTTTTATTAATTAAACGTTATATTATACCTTCCATAAATAAATATTATCTTAAAGCTTCTCCAATCAAAATTCAAAATCAACCAAATACTACTAATAGCACTATCAAAAAACTAATATACGTGCAGCATAAAAAGAAAGTCACACCAGTTGAAATCAGCACTTTGTGCACATATATATGTATACATATAGTGAAAGTTCTAGGTAGGCAAGCTGCTTAGGTCTGTTGATACATGTTCTCTTAATTGGTTTTATCATTCATACTATTTGTTTTTAATATTATAACTTAATAGATATGTGAAAGTAGTGTTCTTTGTAACTAAAAGACATGGTTATTCATGTCTACTATGCTGAAAGAGAAAACTAATAATCATGGTGTCTCATAAGCACGCAATCAAATGAAATCACCATGTGCCGAGAATGATTTTTTTGGATACTTTAAATTTTGATACCATCTTTATCAAAATACATCTTTTTTTAATCTTTAATATTCCTTAAAAAAATAATATAGTTAAATATTTCCAAATATGATGAAAATTTTACATCTATATGTTGTATGTACAAATAGTGATAAATAAAGATACCTAGGTATAACCTGATTTATTAACTTTATTGACGTTCAATAACACAGAAATCATAATACTTTTACGCACAAGCGATGCATGTATTTCTATTTCATAAAAGCTACAATAATATGTAGCTATTATATAAACATTTTAGACATCAAAAATAAAAATTAAGACATCACATTAATTCATATAATAATGATATTTTCTAAATTTTACAACACCTTGAATGAGAAGATTTGTAAAATAATTTATAGATAAACATATTTTATCAAATTATTAACACATTAGTGGATGTAATCTTATGTACAAGATAATTAATTTCAGATGATTTCACATAAATGGATTCGTATCTTGCTGTAAAAGAAAAAATAATAGATTCATTATTACTAAAAACTACTGATTAATAAAAATATTTTTATTTTACAATTATTTGGTTTAAAATATAATGCTAAAACTGTGCAAGTTATTACTTTAAGAAACAGTTTCAAAATTCTCAATTTATCATTAAAAATTTATTTAACATATAATAAAGAATTTGTAAAATAAATATTTTTATATAATTGGTAATAATAATTGGTAATCTAAAACAATGAAACATTAATTTCAATACTTTTAATTGTTCATGAACAGATAAATAACACCTATGCAACAACTTACCCATTCTCTGGCCATTAATAATATAGTATTGTTTTTTAAAGCTGGCCCAATTAATGGATTCATTTGAGCCATGTAACAGCATAACCAACTAAAAATGTTAATATTAAATACTATTTCTTATAGAGCATTGAATTCTAAAGATACTTACAATAACCAACAAGTGAATGCTGTTAACATTAAAATCACTTGCAAAATTCTGTCAACAGAAACAAAAAGAATGTGTTCAATATAAATTCATTTTATATTAAAAAGATTTAAAATTTAAGGCGATCAACAACGAATTCAGATTTATTTAATAAACTTACCCCTTGTTTGGGCCTTTAGGCACGAAAAATGGTAAGACGATGCCAACCGCACCCCAAACGATAGTAAAAAATAGAACAGGGGCCCAAGAAGCTCCCATCTTTTATAATTGATAAGTTTTGTAATTAAATTAAATTTTAATAATGAAAGATTAGAAACTGATACGCAAAGCGGAATGTACAACGATGGGTGGCTACTTTTCTGTCACATCACATGATATGGATATGTATTGCAACCTGAAGCAGTGACTTTATGAGTATCTGACATGCGCAAAGGTGGATCAAAGTCGATATTTTCAAACTTCGAGATATCTCGAAGTGAATAAATTGTGTCACTCAAAATCAATAATTTCGAATATTTAAAACATTTTTTATTCAAAAAATAGATTTCAAACAATATTTATAATATTTAAATATTACAAAATAAATTGTTGTCTTATATAAGCTATTCATAATTATTCTTAAAATTAACAAGAAATACGTTGTATTTTATGAAAAAATTTCTTAATATATAACAAGTAGTTTACAAAACTATGCTTCATATGTTGGTAGTAAAATACTGAAAAAAGTTTGTAAACGATATTTTGCAAAACTTTTATTAAAACATTAAAGTTGCTTCCTTTTTTTTAGTATTCCTTAATTTTTCTAATTTTGATAATGTCAGAGCATCTCCTCCACCATATGATGGTGAAAAATCGCCAATTTTCTTTGTTATTTTATTGATTTGCACTTTTCTCTGACTTCTCACTTTTTCTCGTAAAAAAGATACATTTTGAGATTTTTCTAATACAGAAGTACTATCATTAGTGATTGAGCTTAGTGTCGTGGAAAGCCCTGTAAGTTTTTCTAAAATATCTAAAATGTTTTGAAATATTAAGTTAATTTTAGCTAGAATTGTATTAAATTACTTAAAACTGTTTTAAATTGTATTTACTTGTTAAGTCAAGACTTTCAGTAGTAAGATCTATTTCATCATTTTCAATGAAACTGTCTCTGCTAAATAAATGCAGCCGAACATTTGACAAGTTTCTCATTTTTAATTGATTTTCCACTTTATTTTTTATTTTACACGAATTTGGAGTCTTATACATAACCGACCACTCACTATGCATTAATTTTCCTTTTTCAATGTAAGGAATTAAAATAGACAAGTCTGATTCATTACGTGGCACACTGTTTGCTGGTTGAATTGAAAGTGGTTGTTTACAGCTTTTGACTGAAATAAATTATAAGTAATACTCTTTGCAAACACAAATATCTTTGTACAGATAAAATGTTGCTACCAATTTACCTGAATAGGGAGTTCTAATGCATACAGGAGACTTTTTAGCAAGAGATAATTCTTGCATGTTTAATGAAAAATTTAAGCATTGATCTAATATAAAGTGAAAATATATATTAAATGGATTAATTAATTTAGGAAATTTTAAATATTTTTAATTAGAAAGTCATAAATAGAATGGTTTATAGAAAAACACTATTATTTATCTTACTTGAAACATGTAAATCACTTTGCCCTTTTATAGGGGAACTGTAAACAGTATTAATACTCAAAGAATTATCTATAACAGCTGTAAGTGCAGGAAGAAGTTGTTTAACTACTTTTAGTATTATTCTACATCTATTGATAACTCTTAATTGTTCAGTAACTGTAGCATTACTCACTAGTAACTCTTTTGAAGCAACATTAGTTTCATAAATTGCTAAAATTTTATGTGATAATGTTATGAACATTTTTATATAAGATATACAAATATGTATATTTAAAAATTATTACCAGCTTTGAATTTGCGAATGATTGTTATTGTTTGTTTTTCAATATTTTCTTGACCAATGTCTTCAACAGTAGTATTTATCTGAGTAGAAAGTGATATTGCTCTTTGAATTATAATTTGTACTTGATTCAAACTTATACCTCTATTTTCTAAGCAATTTGACATTTCATTTATTCGCTCTTGCAAATCATCTAAAATAATCTATCGAAATTTATACATTTATTACAGTGTCCATTTAAATTACAAGTTCGTTTTATATCATTTATACCTGACAATATGCAGTTGGATCAATAATTAAATTAACAGTATGTTGAAATTTGTATATTTCCATCTGCCACTGTTCTGTCAACAGTTTAACAAATGCACGCATTTCTTCATTATTAGGATGTAGATAGAAAGCTGAAATAGCAGGAACTAATTCCATTTCTAATGATTCCAAACTAGCTAAACAGTTTCTAATTTGAATAGCTCCTGTAATTGTGAAATTGTTCAATTATTTAATATATTAATTATTAACCTTTTATCAAAAATTTATTTATTCTTACTATTTTTATCTTTACAGCATGCTATGCTAAATTTCCCGATTTGTACAGTTTTATCTGTTATTTGATCAAATTCATCAATAGCAGAATTTAAATCATCTTTTTCTCGGCCGCTTGCATTTAAGGATGTTCCACAAATTTTTATCAATTTTCGTAAAGCACTAAAAGGTTCACTAAATACTTCCATAACTAATGTAAGCACAGAAATATTAATTTTACGTTCTAATCTATATACTGAATCTGATAATGAATTCATAAATAAATTATTCATTGAAGGATCTGGTGGGTTTGAATGCAGTTGTGATTTAAAACTTTCATATTTTGTTAATATGGTTTGACATGCCCCAGTGATAGCTTTAAAATTATAAGGTTGACAAACTTGTACTATTGACATTGCATGCGCAAATACATCTTCAATCCCAAGCCATAAATCATCACAATCTTTTATTTGTTCTATCTGTGTTTTGCTAGATATACTTGTAATAATATCTAATACTAAATCAATTCTGTAACAATAATTTCATAATTTAAAAACTTGTATTTCATTTCTTTATTAAAGAATAAACACTTTAATTATTACCTATATACAAAGTTATTTTCTTGATCATAACATTCATCTTCATCAGAAGGCTTTGAAGAATCCAAAATATTTATAATAGATTCAATACATAAACTAATTCGATCACATACATATTTTTTTAAAGTCTGTAATAAAATTAAATACATTGTAAAATAGAAAAGAAAAAATAATAATTTAAATAAATAATTCTATTACATAAAGTGGAGATTTTTTCATATGTTGCTCTTTTATCACTTTAACTAACATACTAAATGAAGTACACAATTGACCACAAAATAAAGCCAGCTGATTCGACAAATAATTCGATAACAAACTTTTTCTATAAAGTAGCAAAGGGCCAAAAATATCAACAACTGATGTTCCTAATTCCTGTAAATTAAAAATAATTTGTAATGCTTAAATATCAACTATGATTATTATTCAAACTATAATTATAATAATTTTACTTTAATATTTTCTAAGTCTTCGATTTCACAAGCTTTACCCATTTCTTTTACATATTCTAAACAATCTTCTAAATTTTGTTTTAATGGGTGAATTTCAACTTTCTCTAAATGTTGTAATAAGAATAAGAATCTTGCAATAAGTGTGTTAAATATTTCTTCATCCAACTGATATTTTAAGTCATTTTCCTGATAATAAAAATAAAATATTTAAACAACAATGTTTAATATGAATTAAATAAAAAATAATTCTTACATTTTTATTAAAGTCTATTGTACAAAATTCTTCAATAATAGAGGTAACCTTTTTCTTCATATCTTGATAACTGTCAACATTTTCGTTTGTAGCATTTTCAAATTTTGTTGCTAATGTATATAATTGATCAACTATAAGTTTTCTTATAGAAATCAATTCTGAAGAATTTTTAGGATTTTCATTTAATAATTTTGACAGTTTTTTAATCTAAAAAAACAAAATCACGATTGTGTATAAATTGGTATAAACTAGATTTCGAAATGTTGTTATTAATTTTTGAAACAAAGTTACTGGTACAAATTTTAAAAAATAGATAACAATTTTATTATATAATAGAACCTGTTCTTCAATCGGTTGATAAATCTTCCACATTTGCTTGGTTTGTAGAGTCATTTTTAAATTCGTTGTACCTTTCAAATATTCAACGCAACCGTTTGTAAACAAACGTGCTGGGTTACCAGATACTTCATCTAGTACTAAGATTTTAGATGACTTAAAGTTTTAGACTCGTTAGCTTCTTCGATATTTAGATAATGTATATAATCTTGTGACGCTTACATTATCTACACAATCGATATATATCGATTGTGTATATTTAAGTTGAAACCGTAGTGATGTTCAGACTTGTTCATGGACTTTAACACACCCTGTTTTACCATCAGAACAGTGGCTTGAAAATTTCAAATCCTCCTCTGTTAAATTAGAATCTATTCATTGTTCACGCTTTTACGGCCATGATGCGGGCGTTGAAATCTTTAATTTTATGAATTTACTTCTTTTTATCATTTTTCGAAAAAGATCAATGGTTCGTTAATAATTATCTTATTTACTTTAAAAAATCCCCCTTATCCGTACAAATAAACTTTAACTTGAACTTTCACTAACAGAACTCTTTTATTTTTAAATAGAAAAATAAAATCATCAATTGAAGTGCAGTGATTTTGAGTACAACTATGTAAAGCACAAATCATAATTATAATACTGAGTACAGTAATAAAGTGTTGCGTTCCCCTTCTATTTTGTTTTTTTAAAGAACATGTTTAAGGAACAAATTTATTTTGCATGTTATCTCCAAAACATACTAGATAATTGTGAGCTCTGTGTAAATAACACTATTAGACATTCAAATAATTAAAATAAATCATCACCATTTGTACTAAAAAGTATTTTTAAAATGATTACGAACATAATGTGTAGATATCGATATAAATACGTATTACCTTCATGTACACTTATTACAATACTCTTTAATATTATCATCGTTAAGAAAGCGAGTGAAGAAACGATACGATTTATTATATATTCAGAGGTATAAGATATTATAGAAGGTAAAGGCTTTGATACTTAATACATTCACAACTTAATGAATGTTTTGCATAAATTAATAACTGCGAGAGATTATGCTATAAATAACTATAATACAAATAGATACTGGATAGATATTGGCGAGGATAAATTGAAAAATCATTTAGGACTTGTTCAAGGAATGCCGTGTCAAACGTAACGCTGCTTGGCTGCATAAAAACAACGAAATAGACCAAAAATCCGAAAGTGCAGCAAGCTGCGTACATAAACGAGAGCCGATTTTAGGGCTGATTCGTGCCTGGCTTTCTCTCGTCCCAATATACAACGGCAGCGGAATCGGCTATGGGATTGTCGAGTGTTTCGCCCGGGCCATTGATATTTAAGAGGCGAAGTGGCGCAACGCTTGCTACACGTAGGCCCGAACACGTCCCTCCCGCGGCAGGGAAATCCCGAAAGTGGCGCCCCGCGGAAAGCCCCGCGCGCGACTTAGCCGATACGCACCTAAGGTCAACGTATATGCGTCCGTCGCGCTACATACGAGTCCGCCATAGTAGCGGCCTCACGGAGACACTCACCTGGAAGTCTATTATCATGCGCGAGTTATGCGGCAGGCTGTACGAGGAAGCGCCGCTACACTTCCTAGCGCCCGTATTATTGGCCAGCGGAAGAGCGACAAAGGAGACGCGCGCGGCTTCTTTGTAGACTCGCGCGGCGGAATCGACCTTAAGGCCGCGGGAGATCGCGCCCATTGTCCAATACTTATGTCGAGACGGCTGCTCGTCCAGCTTTCCTCGTGTTCTCCCTGCACCCCCCCCCCCTGCGCATCGGAAAATTCGCGCGTCCGTCAAACAGCCGCCATTTCCGTGCAGTCTTCCCTCTGTTGTTCACTTTTCGATTCGAGCTTTGACTTCTATTTAGTATTGACTTTTGATTCATTACATCCAACCGAGTATTTGTAAATATGCCTCTGTCGAAACCGATTGTAAACTACTAAATATTCTTTGATTAATAAATTCAATTGTTTCTCGTACTATTTGTGCTATTATTATACAATAATTTGATTTTCTTGCAACTTTAAATTTGAGTAACCTATACTCGTATTCGAATCAATAACTGGGTATCTCACTATTCGATTTTAAACTAATTTCCACAGCATAAGTAAAATCGTTTTTTGACATTAATCAATCAAATTAATCAATGCACGAACTTTATTTATAAATATATAGTAACTATCTTAAAAATGGGTGAGAAGCATTTATTTATAATTAAAAAAAGTTCCTTGGTGCACTAAAAGTACTTTATTTAATAATATAAAATATGGATATAGATTTTCGTAATGTGTATAGTTTCTATATACGGATCAGTGTCATGTTTAATATTTTTTTAAATTTATGTAATTTATTTTTTTTTGAGAAAACGTATTCTGTATACTTTTTCGTCAATCCCTATTAAATTTCATGTCACACTTTCTGAGTGATTCATTTGTAGTTAAATGTATACGAATGTACACAGTTATAAAGCTTTGTAACGAAATCTGGAAATTCCTATTGTTTAAAGTCAGCCTGAATTTAAAAGTCGTACAACTCAACTGATTCTTAATGCTTCTAAAGTTTGGTCAGAGATAATTCTTTTTATTGAATATTAACTACTTCGTCGTTTATCATACAAATACAATATTTAACAAAATATATTAACAATAATAATATATTTAGAAATCTGGGGAAATGATTTTTGCAGATGTTCAAAAGTGAATCCGACCTTTTATAAACTCGTTTCAAAGTTTAGACTCCTCGGATACTGCTTAGCTACTATTAATTTATAGTAATATAAATTGTGCAATAGAAATATAATTAGTATAACATGTATTTGTAAAAAGTGACTTCTGTTATAAAATTTCAGGATGAGTTATTTTCAGTTATAAAGATACTTTGTATGCTTAAGTCTCATTAAATATCTGCAGTTGAACTATACTTTCTTATATAAATAAAATTATATATATTTTGTAATAATCTCTATTTCAGTCATGAAAAATTCTAGAAATGAATAGATTTGGTTTAATGTAAACATTATAATAATCATATCTGAAATTAAATTTGATTAGAATTGCAATATTGTGAAATAAAGTAAACAAGTTTATTTTGTTTTACATTGGTATTTATTTATTATAGATTATGTTTTAAACAATTTAGTTCTGATATGGAATTTTGGAAAACATTATAAAATTTGATAAAACATAAATATTTTATTAATTCTACTTATTTGTTAACAATTTCGATCGGAAAGAAGACCAATGTCGTTTGGAATTTCTTAACGAACATTCATCATTCTTCATCATATTCAATATGCGATTTGAAACAAGCAATTACGATGCACTTTTATATAATTTAATCGTCAAGCTCCATACTCTTTGATTTACAAACCAACAAATTTACAATTATTTTCACATAAAAAATGTTGATTCAAAAACATTTGCAAATTACCCTAAGGCTATATGCAATACGTATATAAAGTTAGTATACAAACATTTTCTTCCATAAGTCTTATTTGTGTCATATAAAGGGTTTATGCGTTCAAAATTTTTACGATTACCGTGAATCAATACAAATACACAAGTCGTAATAAAGATTAGAGATACACCTACACTAGGGTACTCAACTCGAACTTATACATACTCCTGCAAAATAACGCAACTATATTTTTACTATACGACTATTATATTATAATTACACAGTCAAATCTATTGATTCAATAAATTACTAAATAATACATGCACAAGAATCTGCGTATACAATTGACTACGGACTATAAGATGTGGCGCAATGTCAATGATCACTACATGTTGAAACGCTGAGTATTTGCCGAGTAATGCACAAATAAACTCGATGTTACTCGATGTTTACAAAATGTTTGTCAAAGGTATATTGTGTCAACGGGAACGAATTAGCATTTCTTCGGTAAATGAGCGCGTGCAGACTAATGGGACGAGGATCAGTCGATGATCGCAACTAGGCGCGATGGACTTTCATTTAAACTATGAAATAAGCACAATTTATTATGTACATTATGAATACAAAAGGAATATAATACAATTCGAATCGTCAAAAGCCGCAGCAGAGTTAGCTCGGCCCTCCTCCGTCCTCCTCCAAGAAATCTTGGCACGAAAAAGAGTGAAAAAGAAGACGAAGAAGCAGAGAAGGGAAGGAGAAAGAAAGAGAGACAAAGACATAAAGGAAGGAAGGAAGAAAGAAAGTAGAAACAAATATATTAATATCACAGTTGAGAAATGCCGGCGCCCGATCGGCGGGCCTAACGCACGGGACGGGGGAAGAGAGAGCTCGGATCGACGGGCGTATTTTACATGGGAAGAACCGAGGCCCTCCCGCCTGCTCCCGGCAAGGAGGAGCGTGGGGCACCGAGCGGCCAGAGCGGCTGGACCGGCTGGAGCGCCGCCCCCCGGGCGCCCCGGGGCTCAGGAGCAGGCGCACTCGAGGACCCTCATGTCCTTCCAGTTGGAGACCTTGAGCTTGGTCGCGTCGTTCTCGTCGAAGTAGAGGATCTCGAGCTCGGCGAGCTTGCTCGGGGCGCAGCAGGGCCGGGGCGCGCGCTGCCGGTCCTCCTTCCAGATGAGGCTCTGCAGGAGGGCGTGGTGGTGGGCCGGGTTGTACCTGGGCGGGCAGCGGCCCTTGCAGTAGCCCGCGTCGAAGCTCTTCGGCTGGATGATGAAGTCGAAGCCCTGGAGGTCCTTGAAGGTGACGGGCATGTGGTGCCGGCAGCACTTGCGCCCCTCGCCCCGGCACTCGGTGCGCCGGCCGCGCTGCAGCGACAGCAGCTGCTCGCGCGCGGACCGCCGGGACCGCGACGACGGGGGCCCTCCGGGGTACGCCAGGTGGAGGTTGAGCGCCGCCGAGGCGACCCGCGCCCCGAGAGCGGCCCGGCCCTCCTGCAACCCCGACAATCCCGGCGTTAGTGGCCCTCTCGGTCGGCTGCTCGCCCTGGGGCTTACCTCGCCGAGCAGCTGCACCAGGAGGTCCAGCGGCGCCGGGGAGAGGAGCTCGGTCAGCTCGTCGCTCACGTCGAGCTCGAGCCAGCGCCGGGGCGAGAGGAGAGGCCGCCGGCCGAGGAGTCGGCGCGCCCGGCCTCCGGGCCCACCCAGCCGGTGCAGCCGCACCTCCACCTCCGCCGAGTCGTCCGTGTGGTCCAGGAACAGCCTCAGAGTCGCCGACTCGACCACCGCGCTCTCGGCATCGGCGACTGCCACTGGGAAAGTCAGGCGCACGCCGTCCGCTGTCGCCTCACCTGCAACAACGCCCATCAAATACCCTTTACACATTTTAAATGTCGTGCTTGAATTTTACATGTTCGGGAATGAGGGCGAAGGGAACGCGCGGGAAGAGCGCGTAGGTTTCAACTAATATGCATGAAGAATCAATTATAATTATCAAGATAGAGATACGGGTTATTAATTAATCCTGACTATCAGAACAAGGAGTTGCGGCAACTTTTATAATTGATTCTACGTCTTTAACAGCTTCTCCGTGAGTAATGAAGCTGAAATAAAATACATTTTTTACGCTTAATTAATTTTTCAAAGATCTTTCTAGGAAATTGAAAGCAATTGGAGGATGTACAACTGTTGGCTTCCTATTATATACGCTTTCTATAATTGGTAGAAGGTATCATCAATCAATCGCAGAGACAATGGACCACCTCATCCTCCCCTGGGTTAATAGCGCTAAAGCCTCGGCAAAAGCATATATTTCAATAAATACGGTCCTGACACTAAGTATAATACAGAAACGCAGTTCCATTTCTGCAGGATGCGTATAAATCAAAGGCGATGCGTGCGCAGTCGCATTTGAGCAGACGCGCTACACCTCACCGAGAATATGACGAGCTATAGCGCAAGAGAAGGCCAGAATATCCGCAAGCCGTAAAAAAATGCGGGGCGCAATCATCCGGCTTTATAAAAGTTTGCGGAGCTGTGCGCGCCTTTTGAAATACCCGCTTATCTGTCAGCCGAACGTCGCGATTTACTGGTTTTCACGCGAAGAGATTCAACTCACCCACCCTTGTTTACTTGCAAAAACTCCATATACAGATCATATACGAGGAGCGAGGTCGCGCGTGTGCCGCTTCGCTTAGCCGGAAGCGCTTCGCGGATTCTCGAAAAAGTAGTTAAAGTATGCTCTCGGTACGCCAAGCAGACGGACTAAGCCGCGCTGGTGAATTTCATAGTGTCCGCATATAGTTCCATAGACTGTTACAGTCACTATTACTGTATGTGTAGTGTACGTTGATTAAAGATCAATTTATTGTTAAATACTGTAGGTGAACAACGATATACACAGCTGGATTAGTATTCAGCGACAGATGCGCATACGAGTTCGAAAAATTTCCAAGCAAACGGGTGTTATTGAATGGAGACCGCACTCACTATATGAACATACTTAATGTTTGTTTTTTACGATTTTTAAAAGATGTCTTGTATGAGTTATATTTAGAAAATTTATTTTTAAATTATTCGAAGATCTTGAAAATCGTTGATATTATACAACTAATTTAAAGTGTTTGTATTAAAAATTATATACTTAATGACGGAACGGTAACCCCTTTATTATTAAATAATACTATATAGAGTAGAAAAATCATAAAACAATTTTTATAATAAAAATTTTTTTTATATTAATTTCTGATAAAACAATTTTCTCTTAATTTTACCTTTATTTTAAAATCTTAAAAAATATTCAAATTTCTTGTATCAAAATAAAAAAGCATTATATGAATTAAAATATTGAGATCTTGAGATCTCGAAAACACAAAAAATGGCCTAGTTACCAGATAAACAGGTTTTCATGAAAATCTCATATTTATTTTAGCGTCTTATTGTCTCATGTTTATTTTTCTATTTATTTACAAATAACTGTGTTTTATTATAGATAAGGAATATTATTTTAATAGCTTTATAAACTACTAATATGTGCTCTAAGTAAATATTATAGATGACCCCCTGTGTGTCTTGATCAGTATGTATAACTAAAAAGTATATTTATAATTTTCATGCATAAAACTATGCTAAAAATTACTTTTTATGTGGATAATGTGACGTATTGTATCAATAAATGAATATGTCAATTTACATGCCCGTATTCGATCATAATGTTTAGCGCACAAGGTCTATTTTATTTTAGAAGCAATATTTTAATTGAATATATCCTCATCAAAATAAGAGAAAATTTCCACAGAATTAGTGGTCTCACAAGCCTTTAATAGTGCAACTTGGATAATTTTATGATCAATCCACCATAATATTTCATACGTGTACTTTTCACTTAAGGAACACAAAAAAATAATTTACACACGACTTAAATATATAACTATTTTATCATTTCTAAAAACTATTTATGTTTTAATATTAGTAATTAGTTTACTAAAAATTCATGTGATATTATAGTGTATTTAATAAGTATGACCTTTCAGGTAACAGATAAGAATCCAAGCAATCGTGCAGAGCCGACGACCGCGTTTGAGGTCACACACACACTTTAAACTAATAAAAAATAAATATTTGATCATATTTAAAAATCCATACGTAATGAACAAGTTTCATAAATGCTAAAGAATTCTGCTTATCCGTGTAAGGTAAATCTCCGCGCGCAGATAAAGTCGGATGGATTTCTCTTATTCGTTAGGGGGCGAGATTCAGCCGAGTGTTCGATAGGCGTGGGTGGCTGGCGCCATCTAATAATAGGTTTTGATGATTTGTCGATGAGAATCTGAGCTATGCCGATAGGTTTACGCCCCGCCCCGAAATAGCCAGTGCCCGCCCTAATAATAGATGTCGGTCGAGTTGCCCAAACAAACGGCTATATTTACTAATCGTGCAGAAGATGCGTAGGAGGTAACCCGGTACACGGAAGTGACTAATGCGAGTCTTGCGTGAAACGGTCGATCTGATGAGTCGTTTGCTCGCATGACACCTGCTGCAATGGCTAATTTTATAATGAGGTGCTTGACATCTTTGGTTGAGTCGCTTGTATTTAATTATATTTAAGTTGTCACTACATACTCAACCGAAACCGTAACAATAATAATTCTATTATGGGTCAGAGTTCGTAGATGAAATGTAATTTGCGATTAGATTAATAGGAATTTTAAAATATAGCAAAATTCAGTAAGTTTCGACATCTGTAACAAATCTTTTATAGAATAATAACATCTCTAGTATATATCTGTTTTTTATATTAATATAGTTTTATTGAATTGTATATTTTGTTAAGTTTAAGTTAAATTAAATTAAAATAATAAATTAGAACAATTTATAGTCTATTAGCATCCAAATATCCAATCGACTATATAAGCAGTTGTCGAGGCAGATGTATACAGGCAATCACTGTTTTATGTTTTTGCATCAAAGTTCACAAGTTAAAATGCATTACTTGCATAAATTTATTTAGAAATTTTCGTACAGATAAATATTATGCATAAATATAAAAACTATCACGCAATCTAAATTTTTTCATTTATGAAAAATATATAAAAATTCTATACATATAAACAGTTAGGTTAAGATAAGAATTATATACACGGCATATTTTTCTCATATGTATATTAATTGTATACCCCCATCACTAATATCTTTCAACTACCATGTATAAAAATTTATTCTATTTTTTATTTTAATAAATTCAGTAATAATAATATAATCATTTATTTAAAAATAGTGTTGTTATCTATGTACTCATAGCTGGTGGCCGCATAAATTTAATATTTGATTGGATACAAAATACGTATAAGAATACCTGCTCTTAAAAAAATGGTTATAATTTTATAGTACATATTTAAAAAATGAAGAGTTTAAAAACTTTGTTTATTTTCTTTTGTATTCTGTTTATTATCTGCAGTAATATCGGTAAGTGTTTATTAAAAGTTCTCTTATGTAAAAATATTTTTTAATATTTTTTTTAATCCCAATCAACAAGGCAATGTCAAAGGAATCATTGGTGGGTTTGAAGCACAGCCAAATAATTTCCCTTACCAAGTATCTCTTCAGAAGAATAATAGACATATTTGTGGAGGTGCGATTATTGGTCCAATGCACATAATTACAGCTGCGCATTGTTTTATTGATAAGAATGAATTATTTGGAGATGCAATTTATACTATTATTGCTAGTGTAGTCAATCTTAAGACAAATGATAAGTCAGCTGTAATTGGAATTGTTGATAAAATATTCATTCCTAAAGAGTTTAATCGTGTCGATCCTAGGACCAAAAATGCAAATGTGAAATATCGCAGCAACGGTGATATTGCTGTTCTAAAGGTAACATGTAAAAAGATGAAGCCTGACTATTATAGATAGTGGCAACACTGATTAGATAATCTAATACAGTTAAATAAATTATTGCATTCAATTAATGACAATTAACGAGTTTCTGATAATGTAATAAATTTATAGTCTTTTATGAATGCAGGTTAATTTAAATCAATATCATTATGTCATTTGTATGTTTTAATACGTGGTGTATCTTTAATTTGCATCAAACATACATTGAATACCGATCAAATGAAAATATTTTTTTATTAATAAAGTCGAGTCGTTTTTAATCTGTTGGTTATATAAAGTATATATATATAT
Organism: Sycophaga agraensis; assembly: GCA_018906755.1. Taxonomy (NCBI): domain Eukaryota; kingdom Metazoa; phylum Arthropoda; class Insecta; order Hymenoptera; family Pteromalidae; genus Sycophaga; species Sycophaga agraensis. Next base: position 813,864 of record JACCIE010000017.1, on the reverse strand, counting down.
ATAATAGAATATTTTCAAAGTTCTGACATTTTATATTAAAAATATTGTACTCTGCATACATTTTACACAGCATCATTTACAAACTTTAATTATTAATACAAAATTAATAATGCAAGACTTCTAAAAAGTTTCAATTTAATATAAACATTATCTAATCGAAAACGACTTTACTTTTATTTTTGATAAAAACTTTTTTCTGTTTCAAGCCGTTTATGGCAAAACAGATTGTCAGAGCAATATACTTTTATAAATATAATAATTTGCTTAAAGTAAACTTAAGTATTACAAATGATTATTTACAGTTAGAGGATACATTGCCATTTTATTATAGTGAATATTATGCACTTAAAAAATTGTATTTACCAAATAAAAGTTTAAAGTACGTGCATGAAAATGCTATTGTAACTGGTTTTGGTGCAGAACGAGTAATTAGTATCGAAGAAAAAATTCGAGGCATAGAAGAGTTTAGTTATAAACATTGTATTAAGTTAAAATTCCTGGAAACTGTAGTCGAAAATAAGTATATATGTACAAATTTCTATGGATTTGTAACAAATAATCAATTGTGTGCCACTGGTAAACGAGAAAGTACGAATAACGTTGTTGGAGTTTGTGATGTAAGTCTCTTATCCACATGTGTTTATTGCATGTAGCTTGGGATGTTTCTAAAGTTATTTTATGATTATACGATTAATTTTATAAAAATTATATAAAGTAAATAATTGTTTAATTTTGAAGCAAATTAATAATTTTTAGGGTGATGGTGGTAGTCCACTTGTTTGTAATGGAAATACTTTAATTGGAGTCTTAATGGATACTAACTCATTTTGCAATGACGGTATACAACCAGGACTGTACACAAAAGTTGCATCTTATGGTTGGTTCATTGAGGCATCTATGAGAGAGACACCCCTTACAGATATTCGTGTTGCTGTCTACATAAATACATCATCGGAAGCGTCATCATCGAATTACAGGAAAAAATTGGTAGAAGTTTTCGGATTCCTTTAGTCATAATTAGTTTTAAATAAATCTGATCTTTAACACATTATTAACATTAATTTAAAAAATTATATTATATTTATAAAATTAATTTTAAAATTAATTATTAGAATACTGAAATTGATATAGTTTTTTTAATAATATATAGTATATAGTTCAGAATTCAATATTTATAAATGAGTAAGAAATATAATTTCTTTGATTTCTTAAATATTAAAAAAATCTGAATTCTGTGAATTGATAACGCATATTTAATAGAAAGAAAGCACATGAACAAAAATCGATCACAGCTGTTGGGCACTACTTTAATAACGTAATTCACGTTTTATATTTGTGTAATATATAGCAACTATGTAATTAACACTATAATTTAACTGCAGTATAAACGCTATAATTGTTTTAGATATAAAAAATATACATCGAAAAGTTCATTAAATTGTTTTTTGAATAATAGATTAGTTAATACCAAGATATGAGAAATTATTAAATATTTATACATTGTTATATACATATATATATGAAAATTTGTGTGCTGCAAAGTGTATTGTGTTTGCTAAAGGTGATAAAAAAATACACGCGTAGTAAGACTGTAAGACCTCATACCGACTAGAAGCATATATTATCGTGATAAACATTTTGTACAAGCGAATATGATCGTGTGAACTTTTACAACGGTTCGCAGGGATTCATATAAGAATAGAATAGTTTTAGTTGCTCCTTGATTTAATATTGCATTATTGTATTATTTGCCTGGAATTCAACTTTAGAGGTGTAGTATTATTTTTGTACTTTTGTATTTGAGATGAAAATCGAGTCTAAAATATTTACATTATTAAGAATATTATAGGCAGAATTCCGTAAAAGTTGACAATATTTTGAATGATGTGAAATGTATACAAAAATGGTTTATAAATTGGATTGATTATTAATGTAAATGAATTGTTAGAATATTTTAGATAATGTATTATGTTTGCATATAAAAATACTATAAAATAACAGTGCAGAAAATAGTTGAATACAGAGTTTTTCGAGCAGTTTTTCAAATTATTAATCTGTAATTTTTTGTAAGATACATTATATTTGTAATTTAAAAACGCATTTATGCCTGTTACGTAGCAAGTAACCCGTTAAAAAGTGCTCTGTATGAAAGTTTGGATAATATCGGGATTGTCAGTAGGTCGAGCGTCTTATTCAATTTTTCGAAAGCTCGCGGCGGCGATTGAAAAAAGCGCCCGGCACGTGGTTTGCGCAAGATACGAAACTTCTGATACGATCGGCACTCGAAGAGATAAAGCATAACATGGTAATTGTGGACCGACGGGCGATGCGTTGCCCAATAAATTGGCGTTAGGCCTGGCGTTAGTTGCGGCACGAGGGCCGGCGGTTTGCAGGCAGGCCGAATTTACGGTCGAAGGAGCCGGCCCGAGGCTAATGATCCCGGGACGCTCATTGCTCAAGAGCGAACAATAAAGACGCTGGACTAGACGATCGGCCTCGAGCCGGGGAGTCTGCCCGCGAAGCCGCGCAGACGCCGCGTGTAATGGGCTTTTTCGGCCGATTTGGCGTTCGCGAGAAAACGGCCAGTAGTTCGGCCGCGCCTCGATGCCTAGGTATAAGCGTCGCACACTGCCCGCGGCAGGTGCGCTCTTCCCCCGAAATAGCGCTGATTCACGGGGCGGCGAGCTACACGCGCGTATATATACACACACACGATCGGTATGCGAATAAAAAGAAAAACGCTCGAGCGGGCCGTAGGCAAAAAAAATAGGCGAATCCGCCTGAGTCAGAGCGGAGGGCCGAGAGCCGTGCGCGTAGAGAAGGCCGCTGGCGAGGACTTACCCTCGGAGTAGACGGTGAGGAGGCTCCTGGGCCGGTGGTCCGGCCCCGCGGACCGGCGCACTCGGCTGAGGTACTCCTTGTGGGCGCGCTCGTACTCGGCCTGGCTGACGTTCGCCTGCAAAGAGGAAGACGGAGGTTAGGAAAAGTAAAAAAAAATGGCGCTCGGCGATGGGGGGGAGGTCGTCAATCGGTTGCAATGCGCCGCGCGTCGCCCATTCACGCGTTACACCGCGAGTGTACATGTGGGCGGGCGGTCGGCAAGGGGCCGACGAGGGTCCCCCCGGCATTCAACCTGCCGGCGGCGCCCTCGAATTCATAAAGAGAGGAGTGCGCCGCGGCCGCCTCCTCGCGAACAATGTCTCGCCCCGCGAGTCTGCGGAGCCGCGGCCGGCGCCCCCGCGCGGGGACAAAGCCGCGTCACTCGGATCGACGGCGATCCCCCCTTTTTTTTTTTCCTTCTCTCTCCAGCGGCGACGTAATTGCATTTTTTTTTTTTAATCACCCGGCGGATGCGCGTGTACGCCGAAACAAAAAAAAAAAAGATTTTGTTTTTCATCGCTTCGAACAAAAGAGAAAGCCACTCGAGATCCGACGTTACATCGTACACGTGTGCAGGCCGAGTGGTCCAATCGCAGTGGTGTATATGGGCGTTTGCATAATTACGCCGGGTGTACGTGCCGCTTGGGATGTGGCCGAGGATCGATGGGGAGGTCCAAGTTCAATTGCTCCGTAAATAGAAAGCCTCCCCGCGTTCCCTGGCGGAGGATAATTTTATTCATGCGCGTGGCGCCTTGTCAATTTAATCTGGCCGGCGGCCGGCCGACTCCCGCGGCCCAACTGTGTTTACACAGCCAATGCGTCGAGTCAGCGCCGAGGGCGTATATATATATTCGTCGGCGGAATGCAGCGCGAGGCGACTTTTCTACAGCCGTTGTCTACGCGCAGCCCTTCCTTTTTAGAGCGTGGGAGGCTAGTTAACCAACAGTCTATATTTACACCTGGGATCCAGGCTGAGCTATTAAAAAAACTCTGAATCGACCTTGCTATCGTCTGGATTCCGGGGCCGAGTCTTGGCCGATATCTACGTTCTTTTCCTCGTCCACGGGCGGCCGTTCGGGAGAAATTATGGGGAGAGAACACATCGACAGTGTATTATATACGCGATATCGTCAAAGGAGCCGGCCCGCGCATATATATATATATATATATGCTCTCAAGGCCCTCCGAGGTTTATTTAGCTACGTAATATATACATATATATACATCGAAAGAGCGGCCGCGCGCGAGGGAAAAAAGAATCTCGCCGAGGAGGCAGGTTGCGCCGCTCCTCCTATATATACTCGTATATATGAAAGATTGCATATATAAGCTCGGCTGCGAAACCCGACTGGACTCGTGCCGGGGGGGGGAGGGCGGAAGGCGGAGTCGTGCGCGCGGATCCGGGGGCTAGAAGCGATCGTCGGCCCTGCGCTCCCATACGGTCGCCCGGCTTGCGCAAGCGCCGGTGAGAAAAGCCGCCGGCGGGCCACCTGTCCGATACGAAGAGGCGCATAGCGCCGCGCTGACTCACGGCGGCTTCCTCCCCGCGAGCGCCTCCATACACAAGCCCACACGTACGCACAGGTACGGCTTTGGCCGAAAAAAAAAGAAGAAAGCAGTCTTCGCCGGGGCTAGGACTTAATTTGAGGGCTGCGCTGGACCAGTCCCGGTATAATGCGCACGCGGCGGTCAAGCGCACGGGGGGGGACTTTACTGTTACTCCGCGGGGTTGACCGCGGGGATACTTCACGCGGCCGCGCGTACCCTAACGACGCGCAGTAAAGGCGCACGGGTGAAAGTTTGAGGAGGGGCCGCGGAATGCGCCCGCGTTCGCTAATTGGGCCGCCGAGTGGGAAAGCCGGGCGGCCCTCCCGCCACCGGCGCCCGTCCAATTTGAGCCGATCGCCCCGTTGCAAGGCCTCGGTTGCCCGGCCCTCCGGGTGATCATCGGCCCCCTAATGACTCTCTTCCACCCGTCGAGAGGTTGATTATCGCGGCGGGCGCGCCCCGAGGGCCGCGACACTCGGCGATAAAGGGAGAGCCGCTTGGGGGGAAAAAAAGGAGACTCCCGGGTGACCTCGGCGTTTGGGGGGGGAGGTCGCGGATCGAGCCATCGAGAGGTGGTCGAGCCTCTAAACTCGATCAAAGAGCGAGGCACGCGTCTCGAGGAGGAGAGCGCGGCCGAGCCCCGGGAGAAAGGAACTCGCTCGCCCGCTGACCCAAATGAATCCTAATGTTTCTGTCGCATTACGCCGCGCATATAATGTATGCGGCCGCTCGGCTCTCAAGCCAACCGCTCGAGCCCTCGAGCTCCTGCACTCGTTCCACCGTCCACTCGAGCTTTTCCAACGGTCAGCGTATCAAGCGGTCGGCCGGCCGCATATATATGTATACGCCTCTCACCTCTGCTCATCCCCGAAATAATCGCTTCCTCTACCAATTATACACACGCGTACGGGCTTATGTATATATATGTAATCGCGGCCGCGCGAGCGGTGCCCGAGCTGACCCTCTCCTTGTATTAGTTTCCGAACCTCGAGCCTTTTCTCCAACGAGTCATCCTCGGCGAGTCGTCGACCGGGGGACAAATCACCTGGGCAACAACAGTGCAGGCTCTGCCTAATTAAGAGAGCCTCCTCCAAAAGACATTTTAATGCGCGCGCGGGATTTCTCCGGCGGGCCGCGCAGGTAGCATCATATTCAGGTTAACGCGGGGCATTAACATTTCTTCTTCTTTTTTTTTTTCGGCCAAGCACAAGGCCCGGAGGTATGGTATTATATATATATATCCGCGGCTCGGTCTGGTTAGCGGCGCGCGAACGCGCCGAGCCAACGCCCGGGCCGATAACGAGCCGGCCCACAACAGGTGCGCGCTCCTCCTCGTTAATCCAAACTTATGCTCCCGCCGCCCTCCTCCCCCGCCTCTTTTAATACGCTCCCCGATCGGCCGATCGCGCGAGCCGATCCTCCTGCGTTTATGCATAAATAATACCCCGAGAGCCCGGGCGTAACTTATCCACATACACATATACATGTATACATTTTTCGATTTTTAACGACGCCGCGCGGCGGCTTTCTCCCGAGATCTCGCATTCCGAGAGCTAGGGCTACCGATTGCGTGCATCCGCGACCTCGAGGCGCATGGTTGCCTCCGGTCGCCCCCTCCCCCTCCCCCCGACGACGAATCGTTCCCCGTGTATACCGGTTTGCCTTTTATCCACTCTGTCCCATACGCGCTGTAATTAGGCCCGCGGGCGTGTTAACCTCCGAATGATCATAAATGCCTATGGCGGGCGGGCGGGAAAAACAACAAAAAAAAAAAGGAGAGCGCGCCTTGATACATGGGGCGCGGTGGACAATCCCCGGGATGTGTATAGGCAGGCCGCCTACCGGTTACCGGCGCACGATCGACTAATTGCGACCCATTAAGTCGTTCGGCCCGCGCGACTCGTGTAGCATTATGCCGAGCAACATTGTCCCGGCGACCGGGACACTTTGTCATGTAGCGGTACACGAGGGGGGCGTTGTTCCAGACGAGTCGGCCGACACGCGCCCCGATACATGTACACACACGCGGATACGCGGAGCGCCGAGCGGTCGGTCCTTTTTCGCGGCCCTCGCTCGGCCGGTAGGGAGGAGGGCGCCTCGAGGTAGGGCCCTATACCCCGGGACACGCTGTATGATTAGCGGGGCGATATAGGTTGTTGCTCCTCCGCGGGCGAGCGAGCGACTGGCGCGCCTTGCCGCTGTCCAGTTATCTGGCCCCCCGCGCGTATCAATCTCCCCGGAAGAATGCGCGCCTTTTTACCGCGCCCAGGCCTCAGGGGGCTTGATTGGCTCCTCTACTTTTTCCGAGATGGACAGAGAGAGCCACGCGCTCCTGCGTGTACGATACCGCGTGTCCGCGCCATTTTTCATCCTTCCCGTGGTATGGCGTCCAGTGGCACTTTGACCTCGACTCGTTGGTCCCCGGACTATGTCCCGGACGTCGACGCATTACGCAACGCATGCGTGTCCATGTGAAATATCGATTATTCGTTTAGTCTGACACAATTTTTCTCCTCCCAAGTCAAACTGCCATAATCTTGCAGCTCATATTTATTACCCTAATTATTTTGTGCGATAAATGTCGGATCATATACTTGGATACGCATATCGTGTAATTCACTTTTGTTTTCAAACACTTAATAATTGATAATAACAAATAAGTCGAGTATAACTATAACGCACTTGATGATATTTATCTGGAAGAATTATGCAGAAATTTTGATGAAAACAGGAGAAATAAAGTAGTAATTGAAGTATTAATTAGTGGCTAAAGGTACGCGCCTTAACTATTAAATATACACGAGGAAGCTTCGTTAAACGTCTGCAAGACCAGCTACTTTCTATGAAGGTCACATTCACGGTTCTTCTCGCAAACATGTTTATTGCAAACGATCCACTTATTTGATCTGCGCGCAGCTACTTTTGATTTTAAAGTCGCCGCGGATACGTGATTAAAAGTCCCTCGCGTTTCGGCTCTCCTACGCGCCATCCATACACAATACGGACATAAACAACAAGCGGAGCAGAAGACAAGAGGTGACGAGTGTCGTACACGCGCTGATGCGAGATTATTCCAGAGAGGGAGTGTAATGCCGTTAGAGAGGCCCCTATATATGGAAAGTTGACAGTCGGAAGAACGAGAAAGACAAGGTTCAAGCGCTTCCCTGCACCGGCCGTGAGGGGGGGCGTAATGGAGCCGGCAATCCCCTCGGCGGCGGCCGCCGCGCAGTCAAGGCGCGGGTAAGGACGCGGGCAAGTCGCGCCTTTCCGGGGGCTCAAAGCCGAGCGAGCGCCTCTGTCGCGGGCTCGCACAAAGGCGGCCCTTGCCTGGGCGCCTCGCGCCCTTTCGCCGGCGCGCGCCTCTATTGTCGGCCCTTCCTCCCCCCGCCGCCGGTAATTCGCGCGCCGCCGCCGCCTAATGTGATTGCCGGCGGCGCGTCGGGGGCAGCGCACCGTCGCGAGGATTACACGTCGTTACGGCCGAAATTCGCCGATCGGCAGGGCTTACCGGGCTCATTACCGCGCGGTCATTATAAGTTGTCGCTGACCTGCATTCCTCGGCCGTGTGTGCGTCCGGGATAAACGTGATTTCAAACACGTTTTTTCTTCCCGCGTTGGGACCTTCGCGTGGTTTCTCGGACTTTTACAAAGAAGGGGGGGGGGCGGCCTCTCCTCGAGATGATAATAAATATCATTAAGACCTAGGGAGGAGGGGGGCACGGCCCAGGATTTATGGCGCCCTGCCCTTTCGGCCGGGTAACGAGAAAACCAAGGATTTCAATTTGGCTTTTCGGCTCTGTATACGTGTGGATACGCGCCGCGAGGAAATTCACCACATCTTGCGCAAGTTGTAATTCTGAGCGTCAGCTGGCAAGTGTGTGCCTGTATCGCGCAGGGGATTCATATAAGCACGCGCCAGGATACGCGTACATAACTACCGCGTGCGTAAAAATTGAAACATTTTATACGATGGCGTTTGAGTGGCCGCTAAGACGTAGCGCCCGCGGCCAGTTCCGGATATACTCTTGACCCAATTGCAATGATTGGCTTATCTCCCCATTTAGATCGCTCACGGAATGACCCTTTTGGGAAATGTGGATCTGTTTATGCAATAATGCCGACTTCTTATTAAGCGCTTCTTGTTATGCTCCGGGACTACATGTACAACATGCATATTAACAGTTCTTTTTTTTTTTTACCGAGATTTCGGTGCCACGGATATATTAGCATAATTTCGAAAGCCTCCGGCTCCTGCTCGTCTGTTACATTAACGCTCGAGAGTTTAGAAGAAACTACCTGCCGGCTCTTGAGAATCCGCGGGCTTTCAACGTTGTTTTTTCGATAGCAGTGTTTATGAGGCAAGAGGTGCAACCTCGTCGCGTGCAACATCCTCTGAATCGTATCGGGCCGATTACATTGTTGCCCGCGTGAATCGCGGGCCCGACCCGAGCGCCTTATCCTCCGTCGTGGATGGTTCACCGATGAATCTTTATTCAATAGGGAACACAATGAATCGGAGAAAAGAGGCCGGCTATCCTACACATCTGAGCATCGGATAATCGCCGGGGATCCCCATTGTTTCCGAAAAGCCCAGAGCGTGGAAGCGGCGCGAGGGCAGAAAGCGGAGAACAATAATCCAAATATCGTCCGCGTGATCTACTCCTCCGAGCTAAACGGGACGGGGCTTTCGTCACGTTAGGGGGGCCGCCCGTGTGGGGCAACGCGCCGCCGGCCCACGGAGACACCTGTTGCCGTATATATATATGTATATATATCGGCGGCCGAGCTGGCGGCTCGATAGATATACACATATATATATATACACGCGCGCGGACAGAAGCGATACTTCTGCGAGCAGGGGTCACCGTAGGCGCTTGCCGGGCGCGACCGGCGATTACGCAGCCTCGAAAGAAAGTTGCGCATAATTAGCCCAAGTTTTGCAGGCAAATGACCGTCGGCGTCCTCCCGCTCGCGATCGTCTCGGCGGCACAAGTCGGACGCGAGCTTATCCGAAGGGAGCATCTCGAAAAAACAGAGAGAGAGAGAGGAAAAAAAAGAAAAACGCCCGCTCGCGTGCGGCGAGCCGAGGCATTAAATAATTATTATGCCCGCGGGTGATAAAACGCGCAAACTTACAACCGCGGATTACGGGGCGAGGGCTTTTTCTTCCCTTTTATTTTGTGCGCGTTCGGAGGCGCGCCCGGCGGGGCGCACGTATATCCCGCGCGTCCTCTTCCGCGGTGTCTCGGCGGCGCCGGCCGCTCGACTGCCGAGCTCTAATATCGAAATAGAACATCGGTTCTCGCGGCGAGAATTAATTTATATACGTGGCAGTATCGGGGAAGCGCGGGAATGGCGTAAAAAGCCGGGGGCTTATCGAGCGCCGGCGACGACACGCGGGGCGATTGATTATCAGCCGAGCCTCTTAAATTACGCCCCGGGGGAAATTGTTTAACCCCGGGCCGAAATCGCGGCAGTCGCCGTCGGCGGGCGACGGCCGTCTAGCCGGCCGGGCGATTGCCGGGGAGACGCGCGGCACCCTCGCGTCGCCGGCCGCTTTATCAACCGAATTCCCCGGGCGCTCTAAGGTCGCGGCGCAAGATGTCGATAAGCGGCGGGCGCGGAAAACAAGACCGAAGCCCCGAGGCGTCGCATGCACGCCACTTCCGCGGGGCGGCCTCCTGACCCCGCGGGCGGGGGCGGCCCGCCGCGCACGCGACCCCCCCCCCCCCCGGGGGACCGCCGCGGATCGGGCAGGAGCTCGCGTGCGCGCGGGCGGCCGGCTTCCAGGAAGCCGCCGGGCTAATTGCTAAATTGCAGCGTCAACAATTGCGCGCGTGCCGCCGGCCCTCGCTCCACTCTCCCTTTGCGCCCCCGTCCCCGAGCTCGGCGGACGTTAATTATGCGCGGCCATAATTCTTCGCGATAATCTCGGCGCGACTGGACGATTCAATTACTCGCTCGCGCGCGGGATGCAGGCTTCTTCTGATTTACGGGGGAGGAGCGGGAGGAGGCGGAGGGGACTCGCGGCAAGCGAGCGAGCGCGAAGACGAGCGCCGCGCTGCGCACTCGCCGGGGCACGCACACAGGGCACTTCTTGCGCAGTCTCGGTTGAAGAGGTCGAGGCTCTCCCGGGCCGATTAATCTCGTCGCGCGCGGGCAGGATCCGAGCGATTAGCCGCGGCGGCGGCGCGCCGAAGGCCGCCGAGGGCCGTCCGGAGGACCGGGTCTGCTCACCTTGGCGGGGTCGGGCAGCCTCTGGAGGCCGAGGGCCTCGAGGAGGACGCCGCGCTCCCCGGCGCACTCCATCCCCGGGGCGGCGAGGAGCAGCAGCGGCAGGAGCACGAGGGCCGGGAGGCCCTGGCCGCCCATAGCCGCGGCGATCGGCCTACGAGCCGGGCCCAAGGGCCCCGGGCCCTGGGGCGCCTCCGCCCATCGAGCCGCACTGCACCGGGGACACGGACGTGGGGGGGGAGGGGGGCGGGGGGTGGTGGCACACTCGCGCGAGCTCACCGGCTCGGACGGGCGCCGCGCGTCGACTGCTTGCCCCGGCGCGTCGCCGCCGGCGTATATACCCTGCCCCTCCGGCGCCGGGCCGCCCGACCCCCCCTACCGCCGAGGAGCAGCCGGCGCTCCCCACGTGATGTGTCTCCCCGCGCCGCCTCCGCTCTTACGCCAAAGGGACGCGGCTCCTCGCGGCCGCCCTCGCCGACGGGGCCGCTTTTCCTCTCGGCCGCCGGCTCCCCCCCGAACCCGTCGGCTCGGCCGAAAACCTCCCCCCGGCTTTATCTCCCCGCGGCGGCGTCCACGGCCCTCGGCTGGAGCAAGGCACTCGGAAGAATGCACGGACCGCCGAGGCGTACTCCACTATATTATACCCACACGGTGTATAATTGAAATTTAAAGCAATCAACGCGGACAGGTTTGTCGAACGCCGGGGAGCGCGCGCACGGGGGGCTTGAGTGCATTCGCTTACCTCTTGTTCTACACGACTCTCGACTTCGTGGAAGGAGGTAGGTAAAAGGGCGTGTACATGCGCCTCGCCGCGGCGGAACATTCTTCGCGCGATAAGAGAGAGAGAGGGAGAGAGAGAGAGAGAGCCGCTCGGCCGCTACTCCTACTCCCAGGTGGATGCAGCGCGTCTACGCGCGCGGTCGAATCGGCGCTCCGGCCCCTGGAAATACCTCCGGGCTTAATCGCTCCCCCGAACGCCGGCCGCGGCCCCCGACGCCTAGACAATGGCCCCAAAGCTACCGAGTGAATTGAACGGGCGCAGACGACGCCCGGCACCCGCATCAATCTCCGCTCCGGATACATATATATATATACCCAGCACGTGACTTTATTTATCCCCGTTATCGGCGGAGCGCCGTGCCGATCCATCTGTTTCCCCGCGGCCGGCCCGCCTCGAGCGTTCTATGTACGCACGCGCGGCGAGTGTGCGCGCGATTTCGGGAGCGTACGTATATACGCGGGCGCGCGTGCAAGCGTCCGCGGGTGCCGGGAGGGGCCCCGGCTGACAAAGGATCGGCGCCTCCCCGGGGCTTATCGCCGCGTCGCCTTTAATTACTCGGGCCGGTGCCGCGCGGCCGGTGGTCCGGGGGAAAGGCCCCGCGAAGGATGCGGGGCTTCGCGCGGGTATGCGCCCAGCCTTGGCCGGCCCCGCCGGCGCGTGTATACACCTCCGTCGATGCGGGCGCGCTTATCGCCCTGCGCCCCGTTTTTCGGGGCCAGCCGCGATCGATCCATTACGCGGGCACAGCCGCCGCGCTCGGAAGAGGGATCGCGCCCCCTTCCGGGAAAGCCGGCCGTTCGCCGAAGGGGCCTCCTCCTCCGCGGAATGGAGGCGCGAGTTCGAGGCCCGATCGATCGTCTCCCCCCGCGGAGCGCACAAACCGCGAGGCCGGACCCTCGGACGCGCCCGGCTGTGCGTCCTTTTCGAGGAAACGTCCCCGCACTTCCGCTCGCTGCCGCGGATATCTCCAGCCAACTTGGCCGAGCACACAGCCGACCTTTGATGGATTGCCGGAAATCGAGAGAGAGAGAGCGCGCGCGGCCGCCGGTCGATCGATACCCGAGGATTCAGGAGGAGAGATAATAGGCCAAAGCGCCGCTGCCGTTGGATATTCGCGCGACCGTTTACCACCTGCTGTGCCGAGGTTTCCAAATCGAATATCATTCGGACACTGTCGTTAGGAAATTCCCTCGGCGCTCAACCATTTCCGAGGATTCGTTGTACGAGCCTAATGCAATTTTAATTACTTGTCCTATGGGTAAATCGGCAAGGAAAGAAATTTTAAGTAAAAATTACCATCGAGTGCACAGGCTACAGTGAAAGGTAAGTTTCTATTTAAAAATTTATCACATAAGGAAATGTGTGAGTATTTATCAATTTTAATGCATTATGCTGGTCTTGTACAATTCTTATTACCTCGCGAGGTTTTAACCATTTTACAGGTTTATGGTTACATTTGATTGACGCGTTGCGACCATAAAAAAGTCAATTTTCTGCTATTCGCTTATAATACCGATAGCGTGGCACAATTTGAAAGTGATTATAACAGTGCTGATCGCGTCCATTTCATATTCTTTGACCGCAGCACTCGGGATCATTAAGAATCAATTATATTATCGTATGCAATATACAGCTATATCGAACATTCGGCGAAGAGGCCGCGACTCTGTAATTTCAACAGAAGCCTGCAGCCTGGAGGAAGTATAATTATTGTTAATTGGTCTTCACGAGAAAATTGCGAGCGCATACATAGTAGAAGGATGAATACGAGATGCCGATCGAAAAGGATATTAGTCGTGCAGGGTTACGCAACAGGTGCACAAGCTCGAGAGCCCCGGACGGTTTCGTCACACGTTCCCTCCCAAGAGCCCGAGCGAGACGCGCGCAGGCGTCCCCCGTGTTTGGCAAGTGCCGCAGCGCGACCTCCGGGCGCCAACCGCGCCGATTTCCGCTTGCGCCGGCGGCGCCGCGGCCCCCGGAATGGCTCGGTATGCGCGCGCCTTCCGGATGCGCGCGCCCCCGAAAACCCCCCGGCTAAATATAGGCCCGGGAGCCTGGGCCGCCCGCCGCCGCCGGGGGATTCCCCCCTTTCTTTTTTTACAGCGCCCCGGCGCTCGCCCCGCGCGTCCGCTCGGCGAAAGCCGCCGGACTTTCCGCGAATCGCCTCCGCCCGAGATCGATAGACGCGGCCCCGACCTTCCACTTGCCGGTGCGCCCCGCTAACGGCACAGACGCTCCAGATTGTTATTCCCCGTGCCGAGTGCCAACGTACGCGTGTACGGATGCGCCTGTGCGAGCCGGTATGAGCGACGCCCGCGTTTATATCCGCCGATAGTAATTGCCCGTCGATACAAACCCGCTTGGACGAACCCCGCAGGGATTATCGCGTCGCCCGCGTCCTTCGGCCCCAAGGTGGGAGATCGGCCGCGCGATTGCCGGCGAGCGCGTTTCACTCGGCAGCCAATTACTCCGTACAGCGCGATAAATAAATCCCTGCAGCGACATAATCCCCCCGGAAATTATCCCCCGAAAATTCCCTCGCCGCTGGGTTTTACGGGGCAGCGGACAATGGCCGGCACTACACGCGACCCGAATTAATCGCCGTGACTTCTTTCCCAAAGGGCGCGATAAGTACGAGTCCCGATATACCTCCCAGCATGCATCGAGTGCGCTTCCGCGCGTCTCCCGCGATTCGTATATATGAGGCAGAGCCTGGGGAAACCCCGGCCGGTGGACATTGTTCGGCCGAGTGCCGTAGCGTGTCGCCGGTGCACATCTGCCGGGCAAAGCACACAGTGCCGCTCCGCGAATCGATCACTCGGGGCTTCCAGGTAAGCCGCTGACTCGGAGGCTTTGCGCGCGGCGCCCCGTCCTTTCTGCTAGTCACCCGCGTGAATAGGTGCCATTCGCCGGGGGAGTTAGTTAGAGCACCGTTCATCCTGGGACTTCCCCGCGTGGCGCTTCTTTTTTTTTTTTGTTTCTACTCATTGTTTACTCATCGCGAGGCGTCGGCCGTTATATCCGCGACTTTTCTGTGTAAACCTCTGCGTGTATCTACGCTCGTTGGCCTTTGCCGCGCGATGGACGTGCGATAACGCGAGAGAGGCAATTTCTGTTCCTCGGTAAACGAGCTCACTCACGGCCCGTTGCAGTCCACTGGCGGTCACGCTTTTAATTGTAGCTCGCTCGCACACACTCACGATGACTAATGGAATTAATCTGAATTTCCCGTGAATTACAGTTTTATTTAGCTAGCCGCGCTTCCAACCTACGGCCAGTGTATTAATAGTTTTTAACCGGGAATAAAAATCGGTCGAAATTTCAACGCGATCAATTTACTGAAAATTCTAACGAAAAATCTCGGCTACTAATGCACGAATACCATTAAATGCATCGATAACCACGAAATCAACATTAGGTGAAAACACATAGCAACATTGTTATTATAATACAAATATCGGATTTATTTTGGGTTATACATGTTGTTGCGGATCAAATGGCCTGTTATAGTTGCACCGCGAAAAATAAAGCATAGCCAGAGTGCTTTCAAGAAAAATATGATAGATTTTGATTACGCAATTTTCGCAGCAGTCAATTTTCGGTATGTAAACAAATGCGTTATAGATTTGGAAAATTTAGAAAATTTGGGTTATCCTAGATGGCGTCAGTTCAGGAGCACCGAAAAAGGCGCCGAGAACGACACCGAATGAGCAATGTTTAGAAAGTGGAAGCACAGTACTCATCAAAAGTAGAACGCGTTTGCACATTATTTAGGGTAGCTGCAAGTATAACAACCGGAACATTGGATCGATCAGCCACAAAAAATAGCAGGCGCAATAAATGAAATTTGTGCGATAATCCAATAGAAAATAGTTATATTTTTAATGCAGTCCACTTTAATAACGAACAGTTTAATACTTTCTGCTTTTTTCGTTAGCTACTTCTTGAAAATACATATAATATTATTATATGCTCACAGAGCTTAATATAGTATAATAGCATAGTGGTATCGGTCTCGGTATTGATTTTATAACAAAAACCTTTTTGTCCCTATATTATATTAAAATTTTCTTCCCAAACTCAGCAAAAATGGATTGCATTTAGTTTCTATTAATCACTCTTACAAACGCGAATAGATTCTAGCAATAGATTGTATTATATACTATGATATAGTCCTTAAACAATATGCATCGTCCACATTATAAGTCATCAATTATTGATAAGCCGCAAGCGGGGACGAGAGATGAATGAAGCAAAACTTCCTCCAAATCCACGCATGGCACACATGTAGACAACGCAGCGGGCGGTGCGTGCGCAGGTTGTAATAAATCGGATCGCGGGCACGAGGAGTCGCGAGGCCCCCCGGCCCCATGTGCACACTGGAGATATCTGCCAGTGAATCACCCGTGGCGCCTGTTCCGGGGGAGGGGCACCGAGCGCGCCTTCGTGTAAAGTGATTTGTAAGCCGCGGGGCCTTCTTTTCGGGGCGAACAAGCGGCTACGCGCTGCGGGCGACTCGCCGCCCGAGGGCCGGACATCGCAATAAAGGTCGAGTGTCTCGACGGCATGATTCGTGTGCTTCTCGCGGTGACGGCAGCCGAGTGGGCCGCTTTCCCTCCCGCGGGAAATCGCCCGGCGATATTCAGGCAAGGTACATAACGGCTTTCCGTTGTGATTCGGATGTTATTTTCAAGATTGGACTGACGTCGGCTCGGCTCCAGTGCGTCAAGCGTAGGGACACGCGGGTGCAGCAGGAGTAACTAGGAGTGGGAGTGGGCAAATAAACGAACGCGTAACAAGTCCGAGGAAAATCAGCTGTATTCTCTCAACTGTTGCAATCTGAGTAAATATGATTGCACAAACAAACAAAAAATTCAACATTGTACATTATACCTTGTTCATTACATTGCGAATATATACATAAATTTATTGGCTGTGCACAATAATAGGTATGCTAATGCTTTCTAATGATTTCATGAATCCTAACGATTTCACCTGCAGCTTAGATTCTATAGCTGCGCAATTATACTATGAGAACTAAATTTTGAATAGGGACCAAGAGACACTTCTTATATACAGCTCAATTAAAATTCATGAGTACGAGTCCAAATGCCTACCTGTTAAAACGGAAACTATAAATTAATCTGGGAATCTATACATATATGTATATAGACTGCAATAGTTTCTGGTGCATGCTACAATTATTGGAATTACTTTCAACGTGTCATCCAACAAATTTACATAAATACTACAAAATTAGAAAGTGTGGAAGGAATGGAGAAATGACTCATAATTGTAGACTAATGATGCTCTGTTAATTTTAGTTAATGCAATTTTAACTGTTTTATAATAAATATGTAATACTTTTTGTCAAAGGTGAAGATGCCATTTAAAAGTAAATAGTTATTACATAAGATAGCATAATACGTGTATACATTTTATGCATTACAGTTATCGGTTATTACAATTATGAAAAACTTGTGTTATATTTCCACATATACTACTAAATCTAGCTACAAATATATAGTGTTTATTGGCTTAAATTTAAAATTTGAAATTGCATTATAAAAAATATGTTTGTGAAAAATAAATCTAATAGATAATTGCTATTGTTACTTTACTTTTTCAGTAAAATATAAGATTATATAGAAATTTATTGTTAACAGTTGTTTAAACAGTATAAATATTCTTCTTTCGATTAATTTTTTTATTTAATGAAACGTTTGAATAATATTGTTTAAAGATATGCAGTATTATTACTTATTTATATACCATGTATTATGCATTGGAATTGTATGTACGATGAGAAATAATATACACATGGTGAATACATAAGCAATTGAAAGATCTTGCGCTATTTTTGGTGTTGCATAAGCTTATTAACTATAGTAAAATAGTTATAATTAATCGTTGTAGCTAGTAAAAAAGCAATGCCTGCATATAAGAAACAGTGAAATTTTTATCGTTTAAAACTAAGAGAGTGAATTGTCATTGCCATATACATTAATAATAAAAATTAATCCAATTGTGATACTTAGATAGAGCTTTGTATAAATGCAAGTAATTATAAGATTGTGTAGATACTGTGCTATTATTAAACGCGGCGGTTTCTTTAATTCACACATGTCATTTAATCTTAAACGAATTTTTACTATATCACTCAACGGTGTAAATGTCATTCTGAATCGTCGCGTTCGGAGCTAGCTTATCACTTTATATGTACTCTATAATTAAAGCATTCAGCTTGATAATTATACATATTACACGTTGTACATATGCTTTTTTTGAATTTCATTCGGTCATTATTATCGATTAGTAAAATAGGTAGTTATTTGTATTATAATCGAAATATATTTTTGTATCCAAAGTGATTGTTTCAATAAACAGGCAATGTCATTGGATGATATTTAAAAATCATTCAAAAGATTCTCGTACAGCTAAGCTGTTTTACATAGCGCATGTACATATACTGCATGTTGTGCATACAATAATTTCATTCGCGTATAAACTATTTCCTCCGCAACACACGTTTGTCGTTATATTGTACGGCATGTTTTTACAAATTGGCTTTTGATTTTCGCTCCGAGGAAAAAGTCAATTGGGTAGAATGAAGGCGCTAAAAGCCTAATTAATGGTTATTAACACATTTCCGACGGGAGAGCTCGGAGAATGACATTCCGCGCCGTAGATGGCACGCGAAGAGGCTCCCCTGCTCTATATCAATTATCCTTTGCAAAGGATAAAACGGCAGAGTGAAAGGTAAAGCTGCCCCCCGGGCAAGAACGATGGGATTTTAAAGGCCGAGGTGCGCAGGGCCCGAAGCGAGCCGAAGCGAGCGACGGCCGATCGGGTAATAGGAATTTCTTCGTAAAAATCGAGCCGCGCGCAAGTGCATCGGCGCAGGAGATAAGTGAATCCTGATGGATTAATATTAGCCATCGGCTCAGTGTAACGCGGCAGAGTGCGATAATGGGGAGGGGCCCGCCGCGCGGCGAGTTGAAAGGGCCGCGCGCGACGTACTTTAAAATCGACGAAAGTGGATTGTCCTTTGGCGGGCCGGCGGGTAAGGGGGGGGGGGAGGGGAAAAAAAGGAAGCGGCCGCAGTCGTTCTCACGGCGATCGCGCCGGCCTCGGATTTGAAGCGCGCGGCTGCGGGGCTACCGGCGTGCGGCGCCGGCTCCCCCGGCCCTCAAGAGAGAGAGAGCCTCGCCGCGGGGGGAGGAGATAACCGAAGGGCTTCTCTATTTTTACGCTCGCAGGGAGAGGGCCGGGCGGGTTTTTAGCGTGAGCCGCGGCGGATGCAGGAGCCCGGGACGTCCGACCTGGCACGCGGCCCGCCAGCTAAGGCTTCCTGTCGGCCTCCTCCTCCGCCCGGGCCTCTTTTTCACTCGGGCCCTGCGCGCGCCGGAATGGCGGCGGCGCTCGGCGGCATTCCCTTGGTAGGTACATCGGGGGACCTCTTAAAACGCGACACGCCTCTTACCGCTTCATAAGCCGCGGCCCGGCGCGCCGAGCCTCCGGCCGAAAAGCGTCGCTCGGCACGGCCGCGCGGGCCGCCTCCGGCCGATCGCTTCAAATTAACTTTCGCGCCCAAGTCGACTTCGCCTTCTGCGCCCTTGTGTTCTTTCGCTAAATTAACTTTTGCCTCTTGCCCCGACAATGGCTTTCATTACTGTATCCGCAACAATTTCGAGCCTTGCACTCTTTACGGTTCACTTTCCGGCTATTGTCGAGCTGCCGGTTCCCGGTGCCCTTCCACCATTTCGCTCAGAACATTATATTGTATTCATACATTTCCAAGATTTTTGGACTTCTTTTACTTCAAATCAATGATCCGCTATGTTTTTAAACGCGAGTTTCAGTTAACAATTTCTTAAGCTAACGCTTCCCTCTTTCCGTTCACTCTACTTCCGTTATTATAATAATTATAACGATTATATGAATATAAAAAACCGTAATAAATCTTATTCTCTCCGAAAAATAGATATTTCAGCTATACTTATAATATTTACAATGTCAGATAAAACTTATTAATTTCCCAAATTGTCATTTGATATTTATACAGAATGACTCATTTAATATTTCAATAATTCATTTTTCATGTAGTATTAATTTTTCTCTTCTACCAGTTGAAATGCCAATGTGTGTGTGCGCGCGTATGTACGTAACTTTTTTAAAGAATCTTTATCAAGAGTGTTTACGAAATAATAATGGCATTTTTCCTCTTCGAGCCCCATGTTCATAACTCGAGTGTAATTCGCTTCTGATCCCGAATATGCATCCGATAGGGTAACAACCGTGTCGCCACCATCAGTTTCCCGAAATTTCCGCCAAGTTTTTCTTTAAACATTCAATTCCCTCAACGTTGATCTTTTTATATCCTGGAGTAGCTACTTTAACTCGATCTATCCATTTTGAAACATTCTTGTATTTATCCACTTCAAAACCGAGTGCCTACAACAGATCATTTTGCTTATATTACAAACAGTGACAAATCAAATAATTGATTGGTAATTAAATATTGAGGTTTTTGTCAACAAACAATATAGCGCAATTATAAAATTCAAAAGCACTTTATAAAATATTTTTACCTCAGCTGTTGTTACCGTAGTAATTATCGAAAGGTCCGCTATGGTCAAATTCCGACCTGCCACGTAATCCTGACTTTCTACCATTCTATCTAGAATTCCAAAAGCTTCCTTTAACCTCTCGTATTTCTCAGGGGAGTGGACTTCTTCTACCTTGAATATTACAGGAAACTGCAAGTTATAGAAAAACATTTCAGTGTTCGCATTATAGCTTTTATTTTGAAAGATAATATCAACAAATATATTCAACCAAATGATTCAATAACTATTTTATTCGAGGAGTTTACACTAATTCATTACCTACCTATATCATTAATACCTATAACAAGATCACATTTTTATTAAAAATTCAAATTTCTTTCTTAAACAATTAAAAGTATATAGCCAAATGATACCAATTATGGATTTGCAAGCCTATTATTGCTTTTTACACATTCATTTTTCAATAATTTATAACTTGGAGTACACTGCAGCTCGAATTAAATAATGGATTTTCACGCGATTTAAAGTTTAAATGATAATATGTTGATGTTATTTTAGGGCTAATGAATTGTTAGACATTAATTAACCAAATCATTCTACTTTTTATTTAATTCATAATGAAAAAATTGTTAACGTTTTTTTCATTATATTTTTTTTAATATATTCTTAGCCACAGGTATTATAGTATAAGGGGATAACTAGGATGAACCTACCTTAACCCGACACAGCGGATGTACATTGAAAAAGTAATGACAGAATGATTGTGAAATATCTTTTGTTAAATCAATATAATACTTATTATATAAAAAAATACTAACTTTTGTAAATGATTATATAAAATTTGATACAATTTATATTGTATTCTAGTTTTAACATTTTAATAATTTAGACTATATAAATATCCTTTTTAAATATAGCATTTTTTAATTCATGTTATTTTAAAGAATTTGTTTTTTAAATCGTATGATTTTTGGCACCGATTGATTCTCTTGCGCATAGGCACATCTAATACAATAACTACAAAGATAAATTAAATTTTTCGTACATAATACTTAGTCATAGCGTTGTAAAGTACACCCATATCGAAATTTAGTGCCAAGTTAACGAGGGCACGTCCAGCAGGATCGGACGGAAGAATTCTTGAATTCCTTCCATACTTATCCACCAAATAAATCATTATTGCTCGACTGTAATGAAGAAGGAAGTGTTTTTAGTGGATTTATATTAATAAATACTCGTGCTTTTATTAATTCTTATTGTAAAAAAAGAAGTAATGATTCACGCGAAAATTTGTAAAATAAATCATAAATCTTATATATTATTAGTACATGTATTGTATTGTTGAATTATACACTATCATTGTGAAAATTCCCGTAATTGCTAAGAGAACGGACGTAAAATAACGAGGCATACTTATTCTCAAATCATTTCGCAAGATTATGCGAGTGCAAGATTCAATTTATTATTTATTATACAGATTAACTCTTCAAAAGCTATGTTTTAAAAGTTAATCAGTTAGCAGTTTAATTATTTTATGGAAACACAATTTTTAAAGCACAATAATTTAAAAGCAGTGTTCGCAGGCAAGTTTAACTCTAGCGCCATCTACTGTTCGTAGCTTTAATCTTTTATGATTGAACTAGCAGGTTTCATGTTGGTTAAATCATTTTCTTTTACATCGATTAATAATTATAAATCACGACAAACCTTTCGCCAAGTTTAAAATCTCCATCCACCAGAAATGGAATTTTTCTGTCATGGTTAAGCTGAAAACAATGATTTGAATTTAGTATTTGCTTTCTCGAATTTTGATAAATCTATAATCATCAAAATATCTGTAGAAAATCAGAAAGGTCAACCTTTTCGTATTCTGGCGTCATATGCTGACCCTTTAACACGTCCATTAAATTGAGCTTCAATGAGACCCCGATATACTCTGCTGTTAATCTTACAGCGCGACTTGGCGGGCTATACGGTGCGTGATACAATTCTATCATGGCAACAATATTTTTTAACGAAAAACTGTAAAAATTGTATTATTTTAGCGCTCTCAATGAAACACCTCGACAGAGGAATAAAGCGACACTGAGCTCTTTATAGACTAGTCTTTGCACTTTGCCCGTTTTACTCAGTGCGAGCTTATGGCAGTCGATAATTCAATGTCATATGCTATAGGACCACAATGCCAAATGAACACACGTACATACACCTGTTTTACAAATAACTAAAGCGTATGTTTTTTTATACAATTCTTTTGGATTGTAACTGTAATCAAGGTAAATAAATCCATCATCAGATTTTGGAGTTCCAAGTCAGTACTAATACTGACAGTACAGTACTGATACTAATTATTTGTCTCATGCAAAAAAACAATGTATTTTATAATCGCCTTTCAAATTTATTTTATAGATATAGCTTACAAGTATACCTTACTTCTTTTTGAAAATATTTTTTTGATCACATATTACTCATTAAAAGTTTAAAATTAATAAGTAAGTAGTAAGTAGTTAACTAAGCCTATATACTTTATCACTCAAATTTTTCGCATTATGTCTGTATAAATATACATTTATAAGATAGATGGCGTCATTATTGTATTGATTAAGTATAATTTTGTAACTACTGAACGTGTGCTTAAATTATAATAACATAATTATGATTTTAATATTTTCATGTTTACAATAATAGATTATGATATTTATACCTTATAGGTGATAAAAAAACTGCAAGTATCTTCTGTTGGTAAGTCAGTTATTTTAATATTTTAATATCGGTAAATGACTTAATAAGAAATGATTTAAAATTTTAATCTTATTTATTTTTTTTTAATATTCGGTTTAAAATTAAATAAGAAACGCTTAACTTTATTTAAAAGTTTTATTCATTCGTGTAAAATAATTATGTAACAAAAAATGCATAGATATCTTTTAAGGACAACTTAAAATGGAATATAATTTACATGTGTATTTAAATTAACAAATTGTATAATATTTGAAATACTAATTTATAAACACATCACTTCTTCAAATGTTCTACGAATGCCTTGAAAGCTTTCAACCCCTCTCCATTAGTTTCCTCGTATTTTGGCGCCTCAGCCTTTACTCTTGCAAACCACTTTGATACGTTCTTGTATTGGCTTAGATCAAAGTCGATAATCTGCAATTATAATGGTATAAAAATTATGCTTTAAGAATAACAATTTTTTAAGTTTGAAAATAACTTAATCAACAAAAATGCTTATATAAATACCGTTAGGTTAGATACTGAAGAAATCAATACAAGATCAGCAATGGTTAAATGCTTTCCAGCGACGTATGTTTGACCCTCAAGGAAGTTCTCCAAAAATTGTATCGCTTCGACTATCTTTTCGTACTTCAATGGGTCAGCGGGTGCTCCTCCGAACATTTGTGGGTACTGAAGGAGAAAATTGTCGTTAGTTTTTTTATATATATATAGTTGAAATAAAAATTTTTCTTTTTTATGGTACGTACGAAGTATTCAGAGAAAGCATGATACATGCAGTCCATATCAAAGAACAACCTTTGGTTTACAACAGCGCGCTGTTTCGGGTCTTTAGGGTAAAGAGTATCGTTCTTGCCATATTGATCAGCCAAGTACATACAAATGGCTCGGCTAAAAAAATTAGTTTTTTTAAGATTTCAATTGTTTTCTTAACTTAAATTAACATAAATTTAATGCAGGTAAATTATAGATAAATTGCAATGTAAAACTTTATTTACGTGTACAATTGCTTTCAATATGTATATAAAAGTATGTATTGATCAAAAAGATTTTTATAGTAGCATTTATAATTCAAATTCATTAATGATTAAATATTTTTTTGTCTGAAATTTTCAAATACTAGCATTTTTGAAAATGATGTATTTTTTATTTAGAGGATCATCAGATTTTTATAGTAAAAAAAATGAAAATAAACACAATTACTAATAATTCTAGAAAACATGATTTTCGTACCTTTCCCATAAATAAAATCCATTATCGTTTATAGTGGGGACGGTATGTTGTGGATTCATCTGTAAAAAGGCATAATATTAGTATAACTTGTTAAGTAATATCATTTGCATAAGTCATAGCCCGTCAATAAGCAATGAACGAAGATAGACGACAATGTTAGGTCATTTGAGGAAGCTTCTTTGACATCCAGTGAGAATATACTATAGATCCTTTTTGTTATAGTTTTATCCACGAATCTTATGTAAGTATTGATTTGTTCCATTTCTACTAATCGATTATTAACTTTCTGTGTAGGTCAAGTTTCGAAATTTTTAAAAACCTTTAAAATTTCCGCAATTACAAAAAATATATTCTCTTAATATTTGCTCATTTTCTAATAAGAATTATGAGAAATAATCACAATTTTTATTGTAATATATATATACACGCGACAATTGAAATGACTTAGTGAATGTATCTTCAATTTCTTTAAGTATAGAATTTCCTCATACATGTATATATATATATATATATATATATATATCCCTAAGTTTATGTAAAAAATGTCAATTAATAAGGAAATGACTTACTAAATTATTTAAATAGAGAATTAAATTGCGGAATAATTCAAGTACGAGAAAAAGATTTTATTATTTTTTAGACCTAAATTTAATAGCTGACGGGTTATATCTATCGGCGAGTATCAAAGCATGTATGGTTTTTTATTTAGAATTTTAAAAACCAAAAAAACTTTAATAGAATACATAGAGTTATAGGATACAACATAAAAATCATTGATAAGATACAGTCAGAAAAAACAATACCCGCATAAGAAAGAAATTTTTAATAGATATAAAATAAAATATTATTAATAATTTATTACTGAATACAATATGACAAAAATATTGTTATATTAAACTATTATTTTCGATGGTCTCGCTCATTGCTATTGAGCATGTTTCAAAGAGCTTATATTACCTTAATGAACTCAGGCTTCATCTGTTCCTTTTCCATTAAATTTGTTAATTTAAGATTAAGCTCAACGCCGACAGCAGCGGCAACTAAGCGAACAGAGCGGCATGGTCCGCTTCCGGGAACGTAGTAAAAGTCGATCGGCATCTTTAGTTCTGAAACAATTATTATTTTCGTATAAGAAGTTATTTAAGTTTTTATTTATAATATTAATTTAGTATACATAAATTTTGAAGATTTCCTAGAGTTTTTTTCTTTTCTATTTTTGCACATGGCTTAGGACTGTTACTTTTGGATACATTCCAATACTCCAAGCTTTGAATATTACGAATACGAAGGATCTTTCGAAGGCTCAAATAGGTTAAAATATTGAAATTTGTACATTCATTGAATATTAATAGTTCCAGTGTCAACTTGTTTCAATACTTGTTAATAGACGATTTCTATAAATACTTATCCATTAAATTGTACCTAATTCGTTTAACTTGCGATGAAAATTTTTACATACAAATTTTGAAGGCCGAAAGTGATAAAATTTGTATTTTCGCTTTGATAAATTTTTTTCCATATTTGTTAAATTTTATTGTAATATAAGTTTAAAAATCCAAAAAATGCTATATTCAACAAGTATATTCCTATAAAAGGAAATCATTATAAGCATAGGGTAATTTTTATTTAGAGTCACAATAAGTTGTATATAGAAGTAGGTTTTACGCAATAACGTAAATAGGTGACGGTTGTTACGCTTCAACTATTTCAACGTTGAGTGCCTACGCATACCCATTATCACATTTTTCAGTATTCAATATTTAAATATTTAAGTGGGATTACTCCAATATGCTAAAACAGAATATTACAAGGAACAATTACTACACAGGATGTTAAGTCATACACAAAACTATTTACTTTTTTCAATATATCAATCGCAGGAATTTTATATTAATATTATGAAAATCGAGATCAAGACTAATTCATAAAGAAACTGTTTGATTCTCTGATTTATATATAATATTCATACTTTTCTTTGAAAATCTCTTTGTATTTTGTTTGAAATAATTATAGTACATCATTAATGGCAGAAAATAATCGCTAATTAAAATTTTCATAATAAATTTAACTGGTAACATGTTTTATAACTTTTTGATAAAATTATATGAAAATTTTTAAAGCTAATGTAAAATATACGTTTGATAATAAATTACAACGATAATATATGAATAGAGATGATCAATGTCAAAAAGTTTTTAAATGTTTTTAGTTCACGTCCTTAACGGTATTCCATAGAGCAATCGTGAAAGACTTATCCTCATTTTTTATTATAACGTCAAGAGAGCAATCACCTCGAATGGAATGCCTTGCGTGTTAAGCAACGTGCACTTTTATCCTTGAAAACGAAGGCTAGATTGATCTCTGTCGGTGCGGCAATATAAATTCTGGTATAACTTTTAATCATGATAGAAACCTCATATTCTCTTCTTTTTCATTCATTTTCTCTCTGTTCCCTTCACTCATGATTTTATATTAATTTGCATGAATGTGTTAGTAGTTCCTCAATAGAAATTACTAGGTCAGATCTCGAGGTCACAAACGTCGGACCATTAGACTACTAGAACGCTGAAGATACTGTAGGAAAAATACTGGTCGCTCGATCAATGCGGTGAGCAAAAACAACTTTTCTGTGAAACTCATTGAAGTTTCACGTAACAACGGGATATTCCGTTTTCTTTTGATTCTGCGAAATGTTCATGAAGTAGAGACAGGATAGGAGGACAGTAATCACGCGTTGGGTTTTGTCAAGGATGAGAGCTGAAGGTTTTTCAGCTCATTCCACTCGCAGCACTTGTTAGTATGGAGGTATGCCATCGTATTTCTATTAGCACTTCTCATGTACAGCATTAATTAATGTTGTACATTATAATGAATACCGAGATAAGTACATGTTTCTGTACATGGATGTTGCAAATATTTGTTCATTATTGTTAATACGTTATATTTTTTTTGCATTTGTAATAATAAATCGTGGTAATAATTCGTTTACCTATCGCTTTCATTACTTTATAGTGTCAATCTAGGTGAAGATATAAGATTCGCATGTTCAGGTGTCTATCTACATTATGCAAGATACCTTTATACATAAAATTAAATTTAAACTTTTTAATTAAATTTTTTTTTGGACCATCGTATTTTTAAAGTTGATATTAGATGAGTAATTTAAAATGTGTGTTAAATCGAAAACAAGTTTCTATCATGAAATTTGTTATCGGTGCTGCAAGTACAGCATGCTACTTATTAAATATACTTAATTCTGATACTCTGTAATTCAATGAACGAAAGATTTATTATTCTTTAGTTGCGTATAATATACAAATTTTCAGACACTGTACCTACTACCCTTTTAAAGCATTCTTATAAGTTTCATACGTTTAGACCATTTTAGAACGTTAATAATAGGTCATATGATGTTGCAATGAAACGAGAATTACATCGCGAATACAAATATGCAATTCGCAGCGCTCATATTAGTAATATATAAACAACGTATCTGTATGACCATATATTCCCATGTAAGACAACCGGCTAGAAAGTTTAACCTGTGACTATACTGTTGCGTACATTGAATCTCATACAATCTCTATCTATGTTTGAATCTGTGGCACTCAAGCTGGAGGCATTTCGCTATGTAGAGATAAACCGGTGAGTTGCGTAATGCAATCAATCTTCCACTATAAGAGAAAGAATTTTGAAAATATCCCATCGATATTTATCAACAGTATACTAAATTAGGAAAATTAAATAATGAAAATCATAACCTCGATCAACAGAGGACTCCTTTTGCGATTGAGTCTGTTCTCTGTCTGTTTCATGTTCCACGCTCACACAAAGATAGTGCCGCACAACAAATCAAACACCGACTTTTATATTAATAGCAACTTGATAAGTCTTTTGCATCAGTACTGTCAAATTTTAGAATAATAATTTAGTACCAATTAAATTAGTTTTTTATGTAGCGAGGTTAAAATGATAACATTATGACGTAAACCTTTGTGTGTTTTTGTTTTTAGTTAATTAATAATCTACACGAACAGTAAATATAAATGAGAAATATAGTTCAATCTTAATTAACTGTCCGATAGTTTAGCTGCGATTTACTTCTTTTATAATTTAAGAGAAATAGTTGCAATATATATCAATTTTTTAACCCTAACATAAACGACTTAAAAATATCACACATACTTACATTATGGTTCAACGAAATTTTCCCGTAAGAATGCGCAAGTGTTCACTACGAGAGTCACCTACCGTTTGAAGGAACGGGCTTGGTGCAGAAAAGTTATAAGACTGAGCGCTTGCGCCAGCGTGGCGCTGCCATGCACATATTACAATGTGTGTATACGCTTGTAGTTGTACAAAATGATCGCACTATTTCTATCGAAGGTACGAGAAAATTAATGACTAATTTGTATAGACTGCATGTGTATCTGATTAATTTTGTCACTTCTAAATTTTTTTAATTAAAAAAAATTATTTTTGAACAGTTTTATACATAATAATGATGTACATGTATAAACAAATATTGAAAGATATTTATATAAATAAAAATTTTTAATAACAATTATATTAATTTTTTATTATATCTGTAATATTAGGTAAAATGAGCTTTCTACAAGAAAGTAGAATTTGTAAGGCAGATTATTCGATAATAGTCAAAGGTGTGTCTCTTTGCAGTCGATGAAATATGAAGGAACGATTATAAGGTGTACTTTTACCCTTGAAAGCATGCAGCTTTATCTTACATATATATATTTCATCTTGAGTAAAGAGACACACCTTTTTTGGTCGCTTTGGACATTTTGATCGACAAATTTTATTTTTTTTAGAGGAAACTGTTCAGTATGGTCAATTTATTATTGATAAATAATTATTAAATAATTAAATTTTTATTCCAAATTTTACTTAGAAATAAGTAAATGTTCTAACGTTCTCAATGTGCTGTACGGAGGTAAATTTTTACAGAAAATCTCTAAAATTACATTATTTTCTATTATGATGTGTTATCGTCACATAAGATACTAAAAAGAATTTATTAACAAGTTTTTGAAGAGCCCATGTTTATCAATTGTGATAACGCATGTTTTCGCACAGACATGTATCGTAACAAACTAGTGTGATTATAAATGAGTGTTCTAATTTAGAACATGCAAATTGATTTAGTATAATCAAGAAAATTAAATATTTATGCAACGCAATACAAATGTCACAGTGTATCAAAATTTAAAAGAAAGTACGAAGATTGGTGGAAATTAGTAATACATAAGCAATATGCTTTTGATATGATATTTTTAACTCCAAACAATTAGTATGAACATAAATATCTTTTAATAATTGTAAAGCAAAATTATATGTAGCACAAATTAATGTTAACATTATAAATTTGAATCAGTGAAATCTTATTTATTCATGTACTGATAGTTATATCACTATGCCAATCAGAGAATATTCACTTATGAACTCAGTAGCTTTAGGAAATAGTAGTAATACAGTAAATAGTAATAGTAGTAAATAGTATTTTTGGGAACTCCGGAGTATGAAGATACCTTTGTTACCAATATCATGGTTTCATGGCAATACAATTAATGTATTTTGAATTTTATTATGCAATAATCTGAGATGACCGTTTCTACATTGTAAACAAGTTATTAAGCACGAATTAAATATTTTTTATCGTAATAAAATATTTTATCATTAAAAAATTTTTACAAAATGCCTTTAACTAATATTTCATTGAAGTTGAAAGTCAAAAAGAAATTTTAAATGTTAAATATTGAACCTGAATGATTATTGTTTAACATAATTATATTGCTTTATACAAGTAGATGAACTGTATATGCATATACTCATAAATATATATTACTTTTTAATATATAGAATGGTGGCTTAGTAGCGAACAGTATAAATCACAATATAACATGCAAATAATTTTCTTTTTCAAACCACGGAAACTCTATATACGAGAAAAAGTACAAGTTTGATGCTATTTTGCTTTTCTGCCATATTACCATGCACAAATTACCATATAATATTAATGAAAATAAATATGTATTTATCGCATATTTCTTATATATAATTCAATAAAGCAAAAAAATATTTTTTTTAGGGTAATGAATTATGGTAGAAGACAGCGCTTTTAATGCCGATTTTTAGGTATGGGCTTGCGCCTAATAGCCTGGGAGCAGGGGCCAAAAGGGAGTAACCAATTTTATGATTACCTCGCCGGGATTATCTCCAAGATAATAGCTTATGGATTTCCACAAGTCATTGCCCACTTTTTATTTAACCGGAAAAGAATTTCCTTTGTTACCCATTAATATTAAAGATATATCATTAATATACACCTTGCAGTTCACTTTTCATCTATAGTCATGTAAATAAATGCATTAATAATAAATAAAAATAATACATAATGCATACATACATACATATGCATTTTATTACAATATTAATTAAAATCATTCAGTGATTCTTGAAATATTTAGAATTTATAGCCTCAAATCATTTATATCATACCATGTATACTATGCTCTAAGAGGTAAAGCACGTACTGATTAGTTGAGATACTAATTCACAGATTAGTTTATGATACATAAAATATATAAACCAAACATTTTAAACAGCAATTCAAACAGCCATCTAGATATCAATATCAAATAAATGAAGAACTTATACACCAGAGTATATAATAAATCTGCAGATATCAGGAATTCACATTCAACTATATTTTTCGAAATATTTTCCAATATATTGTGTTTAGAAAAAAACTCTGATTTTTTATAACAGTATTTTTTTGTTATAAATATTTGTAAAACAAGATGAAAAAGACAACTTTATAACAAAATCTCCTTTACCAAAAACTAATCATTTCTATAAACTCTTATAAATAAATTAATAATTAACTCAGATATTATTTATTTACATTTGAGTATTTAAAATTATTAAATCAGTTTGCACAATATTATTATTACTTTTTGTATAATATGCATTATCTGAAAATGTTGCTTGAAATCCATTATGATAAGAGTATTATAATGTAAAGTAAATCAACCTTATTGTTATATTTAATTAATTTATATAGTTTATCTGTGCATAAATCTTTGAAAGAGATTATAAGAAAAGATATTTCTCTTTTTTGTAAGTAGATAAATTTATTTAAATAGTATATTTGTAAACATTTTATTAATCCATTACAGATGCTTGTATCAATGTTTTACATATACGTAATAGAACATTCCTATAACAGAAAAACATTTATTATGGAATCAAAAATATAATACATAAAATAATTGTAAGTTATAGATTTTTTTGTAGAAATTATATAAGTACATTGTAATTTGATGCTGGATTTTTTAAGATTTGTTCATAAAGATATGAAAAGTATTGAATTATCAATCTATGCGTACATATCATTGTCGATTAATCGGTCGATTATCAATCAGAATGATTTCCAGGTTCTTGAATTATTTTTCGATATCATTGTCAAAAATAAAACGTGAAAAAATGGTACTTATAAGTAAATGTTTAATTATATATAAACAGATTGTGATTAGGTATGACTAACTGCATCTCATGACATTTTCCCTTCTCTCACGCGACACACTAGCATTCAACTTTTACGTTATAGAGCAATGTAAAAGTGATAGTTAAATCCGGTTTGTGTCTTGGCTAAATAAATTGATCTACGCTGAGATGTTAACGCGTAAAGTACATATAACGCTGTTATGTATACAATACCATGAGCAAATTAATGCAAACGAATATAAAATTTTACTATGAAATCTAGCAATTTATTTCTAACTATTGTTATTCTGAAAAAGCTTATCTTGGCTGATTAAACTAAGAGTATCCTATTGCCTGTATACCGATGTATGATACATTGATCGAAAAACCGATCGTCGATAAAAACTATTACACTTCTCGTACGAAAGATGTCTATAAGGTGTATATGACTATAATATGTATAAAACTAATTAAATACAGATAAAATATTAAGATAGGGCAATTAAAATGTTAATTTTTCATTCGTGGCTGAGTTACAAATATTACCGCCGAAAGAAACTGCAGCTATGAACATATACTATTGTTTGAAATGTAAACTAATTATCATAAGCTTTCAATTAAATTGAGATAGATAAAAATGTTGCTCTTAGTGGTATTTTTATAACATGCAGTAAATTAACTAAATGAAAAACGTAAACAGAAAAATAAATTTTAAGGTACATTT
This sequence comes from Sycophaga agraensis, assembly GCA_018906755.1. Lineage (NCBI taxonomy): Eukaryota > Metazoa > Arthropoda > Insecta > Hymenoptera > Pteromalidae > Sycophaga > Sycophaga agraensis. The sequence continues at coordinate 781,649 of JACCIE010000017.1, read as the reverse complement.
CTAGCACCTGCTTATCTAGAATTATCAAAGCTTAAAGTTTTATGTTATTTCTAATTAGTTTAGTTTTTTATGTGTACATCCATTATCTACTGTTAGTTATATTTTGTATTAACTATTTAAATTTAAAAATTTATCAACTAGTTTATATTATAAAATTTTCAAAAATAACTAAGTATTCAATAATTAATGTCTGCAATTAAAAACCCTCTAAATAAATTTCTAAACACTTTAACTAATGAAAAAAAATCACTTAATGTACATTTTTTGTAGTAGACCATTGATTTTAAAAAGTTTATATTCATAAAGCATTATATACAATATTACAAGACCTCTATATTAAATCATATTTAAACATTTCAATTTTATTTACCTGTTTCTATCCAACATGTTTTTTCATGTAGTTTTTATATAAATGAAATTAATGTTGACAAACTTTTATCTTACATTTAGTATAATTACTGACTTAATTATATAACTTTTCATATTTATTTATTTATGCTTGATCTTAACTTAATACATAAAAACATAAAAATGCGATATGTATTATGAATTCTTATTTATATTTTCAGTGTAACTAAATACATAACTTTCTGTAACTTCACTTTAAAAACTTTATTAAATTCATATTGTCTACAAACAATTGATAAATTAGAATGCTTCACGTAACTACACAAAAACTTATACTGTTTATAAATACAATAATTCCTTTGAATTCAGATATACTAGAATCGAAATAGATAAGTAATTTTAATTTCTAATAAGGCTATAAAAGCAAATATTTTTAGTATGATATTTTTGGTCTTATACATCATTTTCAGTTGAAATATGAATTTGTATATGGGGATCGTGGAAAATAAAATGATTTCTTTTATACATCATAGTGTTCATTTATTTACAAAATATCCAATGTATCATAACATATTATTAACATATAAAATACAAAAAAGCATTAGGCACTTATTTTTCCTATCAATTCTCTTCTTTTCTTTGCTTTAAAAAATTTTTGTACCTCAAATTTTTCAGGATTTTTTTAAAACATAAACATTTTCTTGTATTTACAAATTATAATTCATAAAGGTGCTTATTTACATTGTTTTTTAAAAATCCTTTTAATTTTCTTTTTAACTTATAATTTAATATTACTATTTTGCAATATAATAAGGAAATACAGATCTCAATAAAATAATAAAAAAGAACTAAAGTACTTGTTAGATATTTAGGCACATATCAATGACTTCATGCAGAAGTCTTTTGAAATTTATCAACGACTAGCGCTATACTGTATACAACAACTATAAAAATGTACGTAAAAAACTCAAGATCTGCATATTCTAGTACCACGCTTAATTTTTGTAGCACGTTTCCATCTTACAACTTCATCGATAGACATTAAAGAATTACGTATTTCTATTGCACTAAAAAAATTTATAAATACAAAGATATTGTTGTTATCTTTTTTGATAAGCAAAATGAGCAATTCGGTTCTGTTTTGCTATTAAATTTAGTAATATAATTACAAAAATAAAATTTTCCATTTATTAGTGACAATGTTTCTATAACATTTGTTAAAAAACAGTTGAATATAGTTCAAATATTCTCATTTTTGTGGTTCATAGACAAAGTACTTGCTTTGCCGCTTGACTTATCTAACTTTTCTGCATTGATAACTATCGGTTTCTCATACATGCATTACGTTATTTTAGTTGCATCTGTATAAAAACATTCATTCAAAGTCTGTAATAAAAGCAACTTATGGCAGTAGGATCTCCTTAGAGGAGGAGTTTATTATCTTGGCAAGCAGGTCCCTTGCTGGGGTAATTGCAGGCTCCTGCACTTGCATCAAAAGCTAAATGAACTGGACAGTTGAAAACGTGCAGCGTGAAGCGCTTTTTCCATTCATCCCAGTGACATGCGTAGAATTTATTGCAGAATTTGGGGTGTCTAAAGAGACCAGGCCTGGCGCAGTCCAAACTACTTTCCAGAGCTTCGTCATTAGTTCTTATAGCGCCTGCGTCCAATTTTCTTGCCTGATTTTTAAGCTCATTCGGTGAGCCAACGGGACTATCGAAAAGGCTTTTACCTGATCTTCTACCTCCAGATATTGCTCTATTCGCATTGTTATCTTCCACCCGAATCAATAGCTGTTGATTTTGTGACCGCGTAATTAGAGGGGACTGGTTTTCTGACAATGCAGGTACAAATGGTGGTAGGTAGGCATTTGATGGTTTTACTACTGGAAGATATGTGGATGATGGTCTCGCTGTGGTTGGTGGTAAATATGTTGAAGTAAAAGGTTCACCTCGTGATGTTACTGTTATACTTTTATCATCTAACCCTCCATTAATCCTAGATCGAGAATTCTTTATTAATCTATTTGAAGGTATGTTCTGAATAAAATCATTCGCTTTATCACTATCTACATCTACATAGATATCGCTTTCGTCATAATTAGCGAGGTCTACGTATCCACGATTTTGCGAGTTTATCGGAAACCTTTGCCTATTTGGTCCTCTAAACGCTGCGAAAGGATCGGCCTTACAAGTACATTCTGCTCCCAGCTTTCCAAGAATTAAGGGATGCAAGTCACTGAGTTTAACAATAACCTTCTTGTTTTGATTTACTGCATTGAATGGTGCTGCATTAGGATCAATAAGAGTTCGAGTTTTACCGAAGTCCCCAATATAAGTTGTAATCTCAGGAGCAATAGTGGTACTTGGCTGCATTTTTCCAATGTTTACATTATTTACTCCATTGAAATGAGAAACAATTTTTAAGTTTTCTCTATTTATTGCATTCTGCCTAAGTATATCATTATTACGACGATCATCACCTATTGATGTAACAACATTCGAACCTACCAACGTTCTTGTTTGTCCATTAAATCCTTGATTTTGTTGAGGAAATGCATTGGGGGATGCTTGATTAATTATAATTCTATTCGATTCTCTGAAGCCAAAATTTCCTGCAGCTTGATTATTAAAGAATCCATTATTAGATCCTGCAGGAGCTTGATTAACTAAAATTCTATTAGGAGGTTGTCGATGTGCAAAGCCTGATGGTGTTTGATTATTTAAAATTCGAGTGGGTGATCCTCTAGGTATAAAATTTGCTGTATTTGATTTTTGGGTTATTTCAGCTCCAGAGGATAGATCGATTGACCCTCGAGAAAATTCGGCAGCTACAATTGGTTTGCTAAATGTCGTACCGATCACAGGAGTTAATGTACTCGATGGTATATATATCTAAAATAAATGCAGCGTTTACCAATCGGATTTATATAAAATGTACCTATATTAAAGAAAATTCGGATTTTAATTCAAAATTACCTCTTTTGCATTAGTTACAACTGGTCTAATTTCTGGTGATTGATTGGGTCTTACAGTTCCAGTTTCGATATTAGAATCTATTCCAGTTCCAGTATATACATTATAACCTGGCGTTGTGGTAATTATCTTACTATTTTGATTAATCTAAAAATTTGACAAATCAAGTTTTTAAATAGTAAATTTGCAGCAATTCCTTTTTTATTTAATATCGTTTAATACAGATTTAATAGTGATTAAAATATTACCTCTTTATTACTTATAGTTGTTTGTTGGTAATTGGTATTTGTAAATCTCGTTTGTCCAGCAACTTTTTGTCCAAAAGTTCCTTGATCTTCATTAGGTATAATATCAGAATAGTCGAAACTGGATGAATCTAAATCTGTTGAACCATATTCGTTCGCTTGATCAAAAGAAGCTCCCAAGCCCACAGATGTTCTTGGTCTGGTTGAATAATCACCTTGCTGGTACGTTTGTGTACTTAAAATTGCAGGTACAGGTGTTGACGATATCACAGTTCTTGATCCAGTATCTATTACTGGTCGAACCGTTGTGATAGATTGTGGCAATTTAGCAGCTTGAAATATCGTTGTTTTAAAATTTTCTAATTGTCCAGTAGTATAAGCTATGGGTGAAACAGTCGAACTAAAACCTCCTGTATTTTGAGGATTGGTCTCAATTATAACGGAATTGCGATCATCATATGATTCAGCATTGAAAAATGCTGACGGAGTTGTCACATCCACGTAATTAGATTGACTAATAGGTGTAGTCGATACTCCATTAATTTCCAATTGTACCGCAGGTCTGGGATATGAATAACCTTGCGGATTTTCATGATTACCCAGATTTAAGTTTGAGAAATCTGCAGGTAGTGGCGAGGAACCTATGATTATTGAATTTCCTCCATTTGGAACAAAATTGGAAGTAGTTCCTGTAACACCAAAGTTTGACGGGGTCACAGTTGAGCTAAAATCACCAGCGAATGCTTGTTCTCCAATAAGCTGTGGGTTTGGTTTCGGTCGAGGAAAACGATTTCCGATTACGTAGCTGCCGCTTCCACCTACTTGAGCTGTGGTGATTCCAGTTTTCGTTGGACCTGTTTTTGTAAATCCTTCTCTTGTAAACTGTGCTTCAACAAAATTCGGATTATCCGAATTTGCTTTTATAATAGTTGATTGTGTACTATCTCCAGAACCGGAACTGATAATAAAAGAGCTCGGTATACTTGTATAAGTAGCACTTTTGTAATCTTGAATATCTTTATCTGTTACTTTATTTGCGATTAAACCATTATTGTAACGAATTGTTCCACGGCCACCATTATCGAAATATTCATTTGTTCGATAACCAGAGGCGGTTGCTGTACTTGCAGCAATAATAGGAATTCTAGGACTTGGAGCAAAAGTTGTAGAGCCAAACAATCCTGAATTATCAAGTTCAATAGTGGATTGGGGATTATTTAGAGGTGCAACTGTTGGAACTGTTGTACCTGAAATTATCATATACATTTTTAATATAAAATAATAGAATTTTTTACTTTATATTTTTAAATTTAGCGTTTGCTGCTACTTAATTTAATTTTTTATAAATAAATATACATATCTATGCATACATTGTAGATACATGAATATTAAAATGAATGCAATTTGTAAAATAAATAATAATTTTAGTAAAATTATGAAGTTCAGTTGCATCTTAATAGTTATTAGACGTACCTTGAGTAACTAACTTTTGGGCGATTGTAGTAGGAGTCAAATTTTGAGAGTATTTTTGACCGAACCCTGTGTTAATATAAGGATTTTGATTAGATGTAGTACCTTGTTGATATAGTGGGCCCCCATTAAAATCAGGTCTGTATGCAGTATTATCAGGAGTATTTCCGTTAAAATAATCAGGTACTTCCGTTGATTCGTGAAATTTATTTATATCGTTATTAGCTGATGTAATACTAGAGCCAATTATTTGAGAATTCTCATTAAAGTTTTCTGGGGCAACAGTTGAGCCTTGATAGTAAGGCACATATGTTTGTGAATAACCACCCGTCGTGGCACCATTATTTTGTGATCCATCACGTATTATTGTAATTGAAGGGGTTATGCCACCTACAAATTTGTTAAATTCATTTTCTTTGATATACTATCAGCAACATATTTATTATCTAATTATAAAATTTAGTCATTTACCTAAGTTTGGTTTTGGAGAATATGTATTTGGAACAATGTTGAAACCTTGCTGGTTTTGTGGTCGGTTAAACGCGAATCCACTTGGGGTGGGTACTTGAGTTACAAAACTTTTTCCAGCTTGATTAGTGTACTGAGTTCCAAAATTTTCAGCATTGGCTAGTCCCATAGCTACGTGTGAATGGTAAATAACTGCTATATTGATTGAATACAAACATTACATTTAAGTAGCTTTTGTTAGTAAAAGAATATACTTTAATTACTTACAATTGACAGGACTTATTCCTTGGTAATCCAATCCATTAACAGTGTTTTGTTGGGGTACAAATGGTATAATTGTTGAAGTAGGATGTCCAGCACCAGAATTGTATGTAGCATTATATACTGTAGGTCCAGTAAAACCAGTATATTGTGTATTTCCAAATTCTGTTAATCCAGAATTACCAAAACCGAGTCCTGTTGCAGTATTACCATAACTGATTGTTGAATATCCTGTGTTTGTACTACCGAAATTATTGGGTTGTGCATTAAAATTATTATTTTGACCTTTAGGAAATTTATCATATTCTGAATTTTTGAATCCCATTATTGAATTAGCATAGCTAGTAGCATATTTTGGTCCAGTAATTAATCCATTTTGAGATGTTACACCTCCTGAGAAATCCGTATTTCCAGCGAAATTGTTTAGTGTATCAGTGACATAACCTGTAGTAACACCACCTGAGTATTCGTTAGGCACACTTCCAGGATATTTATTAGTTACACTTCCGCCATACGTGGATCCAGTAGTTCCAATCGTTGTAACTCCACTCGATGCATCTATTGGATATCTAGGAGTTGTAGTAACAACACCTGCCAAGTTGTTATGACTAACAGTTGTGACTCCATTTGCGAAATTATTCTGTCCATTATATTCAACAATTGGTGTCACACCACCACGATCATCATAATCAGGTGCGGATGTTGTTATTCCTTTATCATTATATATATCACCCGTATTTATTTTTGAGCTATCGAATCCGTTAACATTAATATCTACTCCTTTTACGTTATTAAATCCAACGGTTACTCCTTGATTAATGTAATCTTGTCCATCTGCATTGGACTGTATAGATCCAATATTATCTCGATTATCATATGGCCCCCCTACATTTGGATATTGACCATGGTATCCATTTATAGAAAATCCAGGAGCATTTACATTTTGACCATTATAAGTAATTCCATGTCCAACGGGAGTTTGTCCACTGTAAGGTTGTCCGCCATAAGGTTGTCCACCATAAGGTTGTCCGCCATAATTTACATTAGATTCAATAGGAATTTTCCCCCCATAATTAATTTGAGGCGCAGGGGGCAGATAACTACCAGAATGAACATCATTACAATCTTTTCCAGGAGCAGGTAATGCAGTCGGTCTAATATGATATTGTCCATCATATTCGTTAGAACCAAAAGATAATCCTTTACCAGCATCTATGATAATTCCTCCATTACTGTTATATGTTTGTCCGCCAAAGTTTAATCCACTCGAACTATACTTTGGTCCATAATTTTGATCATCATATGTAGCATCTATCCCAGTATTTCCATGCACTCCATCAGCAGGGTACGTTTGTCCGTTATATCCAACGCCTGATTCAATACCTCCAGCTGAATGATCAGATTGTTCACCGAATCCTTGGTCAACATTAATAGCTCCACCTTGATTATAATTTTTTCCATTAGGATTATAGGTTGGACCATTAAATACTGTTTCCCCACCAGAATTTTCAATCTGGCCACCATATCCAGTTCCTGCTACTGCATCACTTCCTGGGTAAACATTTTGTACTGGATATTCTGGTCTTGATCCAGTAATACTGTCGCCAATGTGAGGCTGCCCATTATAATATATTCCAGTTCCAGTAGTTCCTCCTTGATTGTAAATCGGGCCATAGCCTGCTCCAGAAACGGGAGCATGTAACAACTGATCATCGTTTCCTGTTCCTGTTATATGTCCTTGTGTATCGCTGCCAAAGGAAATAGCGTGCTGACCTTGATCATAATCTTGACCAACGTTGGAGTAACTTGGCCCAGAGTATTCTCCTTGGTTAATAAAACCACTTTGACCAATTAATTCTCCTACAGGTATATTTCCTTCATTCGATCCTCCGTAAGCTCCGCCAAATGTATAAATATTATGACCGTCATTTGGATTGGCACAATTCGGAACTTTCCACGGCCATTCACATACCAATCTTTGTTCATCAAAGACTAGACCAAACGGACAACGAAATTCGTAGGGTACCATTTCGGGACCACCTAAAACATATTTGTTGTTACTAAACTATACCATAAAAATACTTTAAAATCAATATAGGTGTAACTGTGGTTTTTTGTAATAAATTTATAACAGTGACATAATTTACCAAGATCATAACAAGCGAAAAACCATCTGCAATTTTGAGGATCCGCATAAAATCCAGGATGATTTGGGCATCGAAATCTTGCCCGCGAAACAGGTTCAATTTCACTACTGCCGTGACATGCTGATCCGCTTGATACAGATCCTGGCCAAACACATACCTCTGTATGTTCATCGAAAGCTAATCCGGCTGGACAATCGAATTCGAAAACCGAGTAATTTTCAACTTCTTGATTAAATTTAACACATCGATAAAATCTAAAATTATTACAATCATTATTAGTTTTTACTATAATAAAATCAAAATTTGTTAAACAGTTATAATCGCGTGCATGTACAAAAGTAATACTACTTCTTAATAAATACTGAATGTATACTCGCAAGGAGCTGCTTTTACATACAGAGTGTCTCACAACATCTATTTTTTTTTAATTTGTAACTAAAATGTGCCTATTATGTTTTTAGTTACAAATTAAAAAAATTTAATTCTGCCTCTAATATTGAATTATAAGCTTTCATAATTAAAAATAACTATTTATTACCTATTGCAGCTTTTTGGGTGAACAAAATAACCTTGGCGCGTACATGTGAAAGCTGTTTGAGTATTTTCTCTAACTGCTCGAATTTTTCCTTCGGTGTCTACAACCCTTACAATTCTGTAGTCTGATGATCTAACATGCCTAGGATAAGAAATTTCAGAGCCCTGAAATAAATAAAAATATAGTAAATACACAAATATTGTAATTCATTTTTTATGGACTTGCATATATTAATAATTTATTTATCATCAGTAATAAGTATACTTTATAGAGTAATAAAAAGCATTGCACACCTTTAAATCTCTTTCTAGCGATGAAAGTACTAAATCTCGAGTTTTTCTTTTCATATCCACGAAGGCTCGATATACTGATTCTGCAGCTGAGGCTCCGCAATCGGTTTTTAAATCCTTCTCTACGTCTCTTAGTCCCATACCTCCCAATTCTCTTATAATAACATATTTTCCCTGTTTATAAACAAATCAGACGAAAACAAACATTTTAAAAAGTAATCTAAGATAATTCTTTTGAAAAATTATCTTTCTTATTATGTTTCATCTTTTTTAATTCCAGATCGCTAATTGAATTTAAATATTCCAAACTACATTATAATAATACTATGTAATAGGATATGTTCTATAAATAATTTATTGACCTTAATTTTTAAGGAAGTCTCATCCTCGAAAGCGATCCAGGTTGTGTTTTTAAAAGCATAAGGTGCCGTGAGATCCTCATCTCTCTCCACCATCCACTCGCCATCGCTGATTGCCTCGCATAGCTGTATCCAAAACAAGAACAGAAGATTTATTAATTTACAGTCTTATTTTCATCTATACAACAGGCCTGTAGGTACTACAATTCGTACCTTTTGACGATCGAGTGCGAGGGGATGTTTTTCTTCTGTCGGTGATCTAGGAGCATTTTCCTCAGCTTTCTTAAGCTTAAATTGGTAGGCGCTGGCAGGAGCCGAAATAAGTATCTTATCTTTTGGAGCACCCATACCGCTAATGAGGTCCACGAGACTGTCTGTGTTGAGCATGTCGAAGAGTCCCATAAGTCGCGAGGGATGGAAAGCTTTGTAGGCTTCATCGCTGTCCGTCAGATAATGCGTAGCTACTGTGAAGAGATCGACGTATCTGCCAAATGAATTTCATGGCTCGTTAAGTTCCAAACGCCATTACGCGTGCGCATTCTCTTTTGTTTTGAATTACTGCACTGAGTAACGACTCGGTGCAATAACCCATTCGTTCGGTATATACCCACATTACTACTTTCGCACTGAGTAAAAGTATCAGACCGAAAAGTGATGCGATTTCCATGAAACAATGTGTAGGTATATCGCGAGGTGTACCGTCTTTTTTAAAGCGGTTTCCTAGTACAGAAGTTACGAAAATTCATCCTTGTATTAAATTTAAAAGTGCATGTTTTATAAGTTCTTTATACACGTTGATCGTAAAATGATTCAAAAGGTTTGCATACTTACAACTAATACATAGCGTTTATCGAAATGGTAATGTTTCACTGAATTCCTTAAACAGCGAAAATCTCCGTTGGCGTGGTATATTACTCAGCTGACTCAGAGTGTACCAAGCCGTGTACTCGTTAAAAGATTCAAAGTCAAAAAAATTTACATGGCGATGAATCGGGGATCGTTTGTGTAGTGCAAGTTTAAACGGTGAATCGACGGCATTTGATGCGCCATACGCGTAGTTCTCGTTAAGGTAATTGTATTGAGTATATGGAGCTGCAGAAATACGCAGCCAAGAAAAAAGCTGGTATAATCGACCTATATGTCGACGCACCTAGCGATCGTCTATATATATGCATGGCGCGACGCACGCGGGAATAACGGCCGCTCTTGAAAATAAATAACGCGATGCACTTTAAATAGACATAGGCGTGCGCGTTATGTCATCCACCCAGTTCAATGCCAGCACAGCGGCGCCTCTGTCTGCATTTTTTTTCCCCATACGCAAGAAGGAAACCTCGATGGATGACGCGCACGGGCAAATTGGTGCAGTGGGATTCGAGGCGCACGTGACCCACACCAGGATCGCATCTCTCGCTTCGCGCGAGCCGTAATTCATTCATGCCCTTGTGCAGTTGAAATTCCGACACTACTTTTTTACCATAACAGATTGCAAGCGCTATTTTGGTCACTCAATTATACGCTATTCAATTAGAGCTACTCGGTATAGAGCGTTACTAACATTTTTGTTTCGATAAGTGTATCTTATTGTAATTAAAATAGTATATTACTGTTCTAAATTTGGCTTTGAAACTAATTTACGTAACGCTTTTCTGTCTATAAATGGTGTATATGCTGTTTGTTGTAAATAATTCTAAAAACATAGTAGACTTTTAATACCTTCACTTAATTGCGATTTTAAAGTCGCTTAATCACAGATTCAATCTACTTTAATCTATAATAAATGTCTAGAATTATATTTGCATATACACCGTGTCAATATCTTTTAATTTTATTTAACGACTCTTCGTATGATGGTAGTGAATCTCTTTCATTTTCTCAAAACCTAAATAAATGTTACACCTTGTTAATAAGCTCTCTAATATGAGCTCGAATACATAATGTATAAGAACGGCCTGGAAGTAAAATTGTTAAGCTATTAAGACTACGGTAAAAAAAAGAAAAACGAGCCGAAGAATTGCGTACTCGAAACATTACCCTGCGCTGTAAAAACACACGTGTAAATCATAAAAACAGTATCGACGTACTTGGATAGCTCCTTGAGTTCAAACTGCTTAGCCAAGTCCTCTGCTATCGTCGGCAGCGCTAATAAGATCATCTTTTCTAGACTCGCGTTTACCATTTCATCCTTCAGTCCCTTGACGAAGGAGACAAGTCGATCTTTGCTGCCGGCTGTCATATTCAGCTCAACACCATCGACCTTTCCAAATGCAAAACATGTTTATTATTGAATAAAGTGATGTCAATGAGATTTCAAATAGCGTGCACAGCTGATATTATGTATATACTTTTATAGGTTTACAGCTGTAGTCATCGAGAGTTCAAAATGTAATTGAATAACAATGAGTGATTGAATAAAATTGCTTTTTGCTAAATCTATGATCATAAACTGTTCACTGCTAGATAAGATATATTACAAAATTCAAAAAACTTTATGACTTTACATTCTATATTATGTAAATAACAAATTTATACTTTTAGAAATTATAAGTGTTTTTCGTAAATATTAGAATATTTTTATTTGTCTGGGCTGTTATAATACGGCGCGTACAGTGCAAAATTAATTAATATCGATTTCATGTTCTAAACGAAGTCAGGCCGAGATTGATCCAGAAAATGAAGTAAATTAATTATTGATTAATAAAGGGACTTAATGGTCTGGGCCATTATAATGCGGTATGTATAATGCAAAATTAATTGATATCGATTTCATGCTTTAAATGAATTCAGGCCGAGATTGATCCACTAAGCGAAGTAGATTAATCATTGATTAAAAAAGCTACTTAATTATCTGACCATTATAACGCGGCATCTATTATGCAAAATTAATTGATATCGATTTCAAGCTTTAAACGAATTCATGCCAAGATTGATCCATTTTGTTTTGATTGCATGCTTCAAATTTCAATTGGATAATCTCTGATTCTTAAATTTCAATTTGATAATCTAATTTATGTATATGTTAATAGTAAGTACGAAATCTTGATCGCATTAGAAATGCCCATACAATTGATTTCGAATTACAGAAGCATTACAGTCCCATGAATGAATTCAAGCTGATTTGTTAGTTGATAAAAATATATTTATTGCCAATTTGTAATTGTAATCTTGTTTGCAAGAATAAAAGACCCCTCATAAACAAGCAAATAGTAACCTAATACTCTTAATGAAATACGCTAGATATGAGACACCTAATTATGGGAATTAATCACATCTCAGGCTGAAAGGATTTACCACTTAATTTCCTGCTACAGCGGTAATCCGCCGAATTCCTATTATCTCCCGAGCCGCACGCAGCGAAAGTGCGCGCCAGTCTACTGCTCCTTCTGCGACGACAAAAAGCATTGGAAATTCGGAAAAGACTACTCCTCCAATTAGGCGGAGTGCGACAAATGCAGGAGAGGCCTTACAGGGGCCGGTCATACCTCACGTCTCAGGCCAGGTCTGCATGTATATATATATGAGAGACTAAATGGAGCCGGGCGTTAAGCAAGCGCGCTCGCCGGCGCATCGTATACACACACACACGTATGCGCACACGTAATCGCGGGAGCTCGCGAGCGAGGGTATACATGTATAGAGCCGGGCAAAAAAGGCGGGCGCGAGGGCCGTCGACCCGGCGCGATCGATCCGCTTTCACGGTCGCCGGGGGTTTCCCTTTCGCGGTTGCGCAACGCCGCCGTTCCGCCGTGACCTCGCCGCGGATGAGCCCCAGTGGAAATCCCGAGGAAATCGGGACAATGGGCGGGTGCCGAGGCAACCCCGCGGCTCGTGGGACGAGAATCGTCGCGGCTGGCTAATGTAAGGCGGATAGTGAATTGTAGGCAGGCTGGTAGGCGTGGGCAGAAGACGCAACGGGAACAATGACTCTTAAGTCGAACTTGTAAGTAAACTCGGCTGCGATAAAACGTGTTATTTTGAGGAACTCGAGGAAAGGTGACGTTATTTGACGTGGGTACAGGACCTCTCGTGCAGGTGAAAAGTCGAAAGAGAGGGACTCCGCTGACTTGGCATTTTGAAAAATCTGTTAACTTTGCAGGAGATAAGACTTTGTTCTTAATAATGTTATTATCGAGGAAGTTGTTTAATTCTCACTATACTATTCAAGAATCGTAGTAACGATGTTTTTTTTTCAAGGCAATTAATATAATAATAAACAATTATAATGTTAATTTCAGTGCTTCCCATCGCCTGACGTTCACTTCATAGATAAACATCCAGCTGTGAAGCTAATAGTATCGTTGCCTGGTGTCTCACTTGTACTAATTGATATTTTTACTCTAGCAATGACTCTTTCGTCTACTATAAACTTATCGTGACAAGGATAACTATCAGTTAATCACAACGACTATTTACCAATATTTTGAAAAACTAGAAAAAAGCAATAAATTACTTTTGTTTGCATTTTAAACCTTGATGTTATTGAAAAAAATAACGAGCTCTTGTCTGTTATACAATATTGCCTACAGACAAAAAAATCGGTAAAAACCTTGAATATATCAAAAAGCAAGCTCGTCAAGGAACCTTCGCCAAACTACCGATTACTGACATAATCTTGAAATAAAAGTTGCGAGAAAAATCGAGATAGTTGTAATAATTCTTTTCTTTTTAACTCATGACTGTACATAATATAAGATATCACGATTTGCAGTGAAGCTAGTATCAAATTTTTATGGATACGTGCAGATACCATGTCTCTATGTCAGATTCCAGCGGCAACTACACGTATGAAGCAGCCGCGCCCCATGAATATTACGTATTGAATGATATAAGCTTGCTATAGATATGCGGCGGCGTCATGATATACACATGTACATGCACTACCTCTTTAAGCGCATTGGTCAGGAGGGCGGTCGCCTCCTCTCGTTGATCCGCCGGGCCCTTGAGCAGTCCCCGCTCGTCGGTCACGGACACGAGCAGCCGGAGGCTGGGATTCGCCGCCTTGGCGCTGTCCCGCAGGCTCCGCAGCTCTGTAACTGAAGGACGGCACGATTACATCTCTCGGGGAAAAATGGTACCCGGACCTAGGGCAAACATAACGCGTTTTCACCGGCGCGGCCGGTCATTAGGCCGAGGAAATAAAACGAGCGCCGGTGGCGAATTCAATCGCACGATCCATATTTACGAGAGATATCGTATATTCATTAAGCCGCGTCTACTTTCAAAGTAAAACGTGTGGACGCGGCCACGCCGGTAGCAGCTTGTAAGTTTTATATATATATAATATATACGTTTATAACGGGAGAGAAATCGGCCGCTAATGTTCGACAAAGTTTCACGAGTTTTTACTCATTCGCTTATGGGCCGCTCGGCCGTTTCCCGCGAGCCCCGATAACTCCCGCAATTTACCCGATGCAAATTTAATAAACAATCCACGTCGCGTTGACGCGCATTACACGCGTTTCGTGCGCGTGCGTTTCGGAAGCCTCTTTCGCTCCCTCGGGGAGGAAGTGGGCAATCGCACACTTCAGCGACTTTGAAATGCTAACGATCGGCCTACCGCCCGACCGCGTCCGATCATCCGTGAGTACAATAAAGAGAGTACATAAGAGGTGAATTAATCGCCGCGGCTGGCGACTGCCTAATTTATCGCGGTAATCGGTCACCGCGGCTCGTTGAACGAGGGAAAAGCCGAGTGGCCGGCTAATTGATTAGCGCCGCTTTATGCGCGGCGCCTGCATTATGTGCCTATAATGGGCGTTGGTCCCGCGCTCGGGAGAGAGATCGCGTGGCACATAACCGCGCCGCAAAGGTGAAGGTCGAGGGGGCCGGGATTGTAGGGCGGCGGTGGCCGCGGCGCCTCGGGCTCCTAATTGGGAAGAAAGCGGTGAAATCGGCCTTTGTTCCGAGATACCCCGCGCGAATTTGCGCCCGGGCTGCCGGGTTTCTTCGATGCTTTGATTTAGATGCGTAACGGCATAAATGCCAAAGCGGACGAGCGCTTTGTTTTCTTTGTACAGGGGCTATAAGTCACCATTATAAAGTTTCTACCGATTTAAATGATTGTTTTGTCCGCGCAAGATTTGCACTGGCTAATGCTGGAATATAATTCTCCGTTTACCACTTTCAAACACCATGTACTTAGGATGTTTGTATAATTTATTCTTTCAAAGTTATATATCATTTCTCATGCATCTAATTTTTTACATCGTAAAGAGCAAACTCTGTTTCCGCTATAACTATATCCTCGTATATCTACCTAATTGATTAATAAATAAATCGTCGAGAAGTAGTCATTACTTTGCGAATGCTATTTCATTAGCTCTAAGAGTAGAAATAAATTAATTAATAACTGTTGTTTAAATAAGTTACAGATAGCTATTAAATCTCTATTACTCATAATGCAATATCTATATGCATTTTCTGTGCAAGATCAAGGCTACGTTTCAATCACTAAGCAAGTTAATAAATAAAAGCCGCCGAAACAAAATGTAAATATATTTATCATCGATTAAGTGAAAATGCAATATTATAATTTATGTTTATTTTTATCTTAACTATTCCAGTATATTTACTACCTTCCAAATGGAATCGAATAGTTTTCTCACAGAGATATATATATATACTCATACAATACTTTCATTCATTTTCCACCATAACTATAAAATGTCTCAAAACTTTTACATGATTGCTAAAGTAGTGAATAATAAATTTCAGTGTCTTCCACTAAAATATTCTGAAGCGTGTGAAAAATTCGCAATCGATTGAAAGCGAGAGCATCCACTAAAGTTCGCCGAAAGGCAGATCGAGTGTTTCGACAAACGACCCAATGAAAACGTTTCAAGGGAACGTATTACTTTTATAGTAAGTATTCGCGCATTATGTTAAAATTGCGCAACATTGAAAGTGCAAAGAGGCGCAATTCATTCAGAATTCGCGCTCTCTCCTGCCGGGGGGGAGGGCGACGCTATAACCGACACCGAGAACGAGCGATATAAATTGCCACTGGCGCGCAGCTCTTAAACGGCCACATCTTTATCGCGCGCACTCGATTAAATAGCTAATTCAAAGGACGTATCGCCTCCCACGCGGCGAATCGTTTTAGGGTATCGCGCCTCGCGCACATAATGGGCTTTCACTTTTTGGGTCCGCGGCCGCGCCGATTGGCAGTCGGCATGAAAGCGCCGGTAGCGTCCACGTGGCCCGGAACAGCATTCGCCGTCGTCATTTCGACACTTCCAATGCGCGGATCGTTTATTATCTCCTCGCACTTTCGTTAATATTGCCTTTTACGAGCCAATGAAACGGTATAAATGACGATTATAAGGAAAAACATGAACATTCGCCGGAGCGGCTCATTCACACTGGCATCATTTCGATTTATCAAAGAGTATAATGTGCTATGTCATTAGTAAATGTTTCAAATGTATACTTCAAATATATATTCGAAATATATGTATCTAAATGAGATGATTAAGCAGAAAAAAAAATTTTGCTAAATAATATTAATCAATAGTTTGTCAAATTCATAAATAATATGTTCTACCAAAGCACGGATATTTCAAGTCACATAGTCATGCATTGCATTACAAATGATCAAATTTTCATGTATCTGGTGCTTAGAATACAAAAATATGACTAACTTCGAAATTATTTGAGTTGAAATTGGAGCATTAAATACATAAATAATAACTATTTTATAAAAATATTGTTTATAGCAAAAAATTCTAGCAATTTAATGCATTTTTAGTTATTTTCTTTTATATTTTAAAGCAAAACGTTGTTGGTTTGTCATTAAAAGTCAAATAGAAATACAATTTTATCTAAAATATGTCACTAAATTTGTATCGTAAAATAAAATGTTATAAAATATTATATATATAGTCTTAATCTAATCATTAAAATAAAACTAATATAGTCATATAATAGATTAACCAGCTTCATGTCATAATTCGATAATGGTAACTTTTTATTTTCTCAGTCATAGAGATAAAGCATGTTTATAAGTTAAGTTTTTCACGTAATTTGAACTATGTATTAACCTGTATGTACACAAAATTTATGTTGCAAATTATTTAATATAAATATATTTAATAATTTCTGAATTTCTTAAACTTTAAAACGTTACTCTATATTATTTTCGCAACCGTCTGTAACCTATCTTAATTTGTACTTATAGACATAGTACATATTTCAATTATTATCGTAATAGGCATGTGAATAAACAAAGAAATTTTACGTTAATTTGGGATACATTTTTTCTATTTCTCCAAAGATCAGCTCTATCAATAAATAAAGCATTTAAGGTAAATAAAAAATATAATTCTTTGTTACGTTAGGAAGTTACGATTACGAATTCTAGAATTCAGTAAAATTACACTGTCAAGTATCAGGTTTTGTGGACAATTAAAAAAATAATTTAAACAAGTTAAAAGTTTCTAGTTGAATTTTATGAAATCTAATATTGGTTTATGCTATAATAGACTTTTATCATAATTTATTTTATCGATATTAGTTATTTTTTAAATTGACATTTCCTCACTTCATATATTTAATATGAAATACAGAAATGTTCGTAAATGTTTTCTTTATTTATCAGTTACACACGGGCTCCTTCATTTGGATTAGGGCAAGGTAAGTCTGTACAACTGGCAGATTTTCCATCCTCATTACATACGCAGTTGTTGCACTTGTAGAAGAATTCTTGTCCAGCTGGACAGTTAAGTCCATCGTGCCAATTAACTAGAAATAAATTTATATATAACATATTCAATATAATTAGGATAATAAAATTAAATCTATTCCTATCATTTTTATGGTATAAAACCTTTTATCATTAATATAAATAAAAGAATTTTCTTATCTATTAATAAAAATTAATACAATATTTACCTATTTGTACTGGAGGAGGACGGCAGGCCATCAATGTACATACTATACCAGGCGCTTCATTTTCTTTGTCTTTACAGAAGCATCTATTACAATCCAAATAGAAATGTGCAGCAGGACAACCTTCTGCGTAAACTGTATCCAAAGTAACTAAAAGAAATTTTTAATTAAGATACACTTATTCAAGTAAAAAGCAAATGTAACTATCATTCATTATTTTGTTTTCTTTGCCTATAAAGAGTTTCATACTTACAGACTCGTGGAAGATCAGTATACGTTATACCCAAGTCATACCACTTATCTAATTAAAAAAAAATTAGTTATAGACAAATAATATTTGTAAAACAATTATCATTAAATTTAATTTATTTGTTAAATTATTTTTTAAATTTGTGTAGTACTTGAAAATGGAATCTATTTTAAGTTTTCGTATTGTAATTTTATGATAAGCTTAAGATCGTTACGAGTGTTTTTTCTAAATATAGTTTACGTTTAAATTGGATCCCACGTTATTAAAGTGACAAATGAATTACTAGATTTTTTATAGTGTCTTTTCTATTACTGAAGTCCTCAAAGAAATTAAAAAATACCTTGAGTGTAGGATAAAATAAATCTTTCGGATAAAATAAAATTTTATTATATTAGGAATATATAGCGGCTAAAATTTAAAAGAAGTTTGTATTTTTCCGAACGTATAATCTTTTTTAATTTAATAGAAAGAGAAAATATTTCAAATAATATAATCAAAAGTTAAAGTTACGCAAAAGTCGTAAAATAGTTCAACATTTTTGTAACAACACTATAAATATTTAGTATTATTTTTATATTTAAAACATTATTTAAGAATATTTTTTATAATAAATAAAATAAATTAATAAATATTTAACTATAAGACGTTACCTCGCAGATTTGAATGTTCAGGAAAACCATAAGATGGAGAGAATAATGCTGAAATTATAGTGTCGATATAGTATTAATTTAATCATTGAGCACAAAATAATTTTCTACTATAAAACTCACCAATTGTAATAGCTATGCAGGAAAAAGTAGTTATTAATTTTACCATTTTGGAAGGTCGTAGTTTACTTGGTAGATCACTAAAAAAGCATATTTTCAATATATTTGTATTTTGATAGTTTACTTTTTTAGATAAATCGTAAATTATGACAAGTATTATTCACTTAATATTGAAAAGCTAGGATTGTCAATAATATAAAGTTTAGTTGCAATAATATATCAATTTATTACTTACATTAATAACTGTGTAGAATTCCAGTTAGGTCTGTAATTTGGTAAAAGCCACAAATAAACTCTACTCCACACTTGTTTCTACTTATACATATTGTGCGGATGGTCATCAAAGATAAATTATGAGTTGAACGTTCTAATCTATGTTATTACAGCAATTAAATCACAAATGACACAAATTTTATTATTAGTTTATTTAACTATTTGCTTTTTAGTTTCTGCAATAGATAACACTCTTTATTTTTATCTATTCATGTTTTTTTATTATAAACACAGTTTTTAAGGAGAATTTACACTTATTCATTCCCTAAACATTACATACCTATAATAAAAAATATGTTATTTATAAAAATGTAAAATTTTTTTGATAAAATATGTTAAAACTTGTAATGAAATAAGGTTTACTGTATACGTTCGAAAACGTTGAATCGTAATGTTTACTATACATGCCCAATGTACGTTATCTACTTCTAATTAACGTAGGAATTTATAAAGTGTAGGAAAAACATTCATTCCGCATCTTTCGCTATACAATAGTGGACTTTATTTATAAAAATAGTATAAAAACCAGAATATTTTGATGTTTTTCGTATTTTAAATTAAATAAAAAATAAAAAAAGCTTAAATTTATGATAAACAATGTCACTGATAAATACTACATGAAATGCTTTTAAATTTGACCTTTCCAGAATAAAGTTCATTGGTTAGTCAAAGAAAACCATTACTGTAAACAATAAAGATTGTTTTGTGCAACAAGTTTTAACATATTCATCAAAAGAAAATTCACCCGTTAAATGTTATACTTGCAAATCAAATTCGCAATTGCATTACTTGTTTTAATTGATGAATAATATTATTAATAATATTCCAATATTTTTTTTAATGTTCAAATTAACATTATTGATTTAATATTTTATTTATATATTAACTTACAAAAACATAATTTTTCTAGACAAAAATTATTTATATTATATTGATGAGGATTGAAAAAATATGACCGATAAATAATATAATAAAACTAAGTAAATTATAATATATTCATACTTAGGCATATATAAATAACTGTATAATTTTTAGGGAAGAATGAAAAGTCTTGAAACACTTGATCAAAGTGTATGACCAAAATCAAGCGATAAGTGAAATTTTAATTGACTATCTAGGCAGAAGAAAATTTTTGCGATGTTGCGCAAGGTAAAAAAAGGAGGAGACGCTATTACCGCTCCCGTGAGCGTTACACCGTTGCGCAACATGCTAGTAGTCGCGCGCAGCAATTAGGGGAAGAATTTAAAGCGGAATCGAGTTTTATATCGGGCTGATTCATGCGCTCCCGAGAAAACAAAAGCAACATAACGGCCCGGTCCAAGAGCCACAGGCGTCACTTCGCTGAATACACATCAAACTTAACGGTGCACTGGTAATAAGGATTTTCGGGGCTCGCGGCAGTCATTGGCACCTATCGTGATTGATTACGCGAGGCATCGATTGCCGAGGAAGTTACCATCGGCCGGATGGCGCAAGGCGCACGGAGCACAGGAGCCGTAGCACCTGCGGCGAAAGTCTATGTCCACTTTCAGTTTCCATGGGCAGTTTCTGGAATTTTTGCGGTCGCGCTGCCGAGCTTATCCAACCTGCCGATTGGAACTGTCTCCGAACTACTTAGCCTCTCGAAATCGCCCGGACTCCCGAGCGCACAGTCGCCCGCGGCCGTTTACTGCCCGAGTACACACGCGAACGCACTTCCGCCTCAGATAAGCCCGACTGCACAATTTCACTCGAGGCGAATTAGAGACGGCCGGCTGCAGCCTCCCGTGTACCGAATGGGCGTGGCCGGCGCGTACGTTGCAGCAAGGGCAGAGAGCCGCCGGCCTCGTGCCACATCGCGCCCCCTGGCTTGGGGATGCGCCGGCCAGGGATAATTGCGCGGCAATTACACCGGAGGTGCGCGCGGCGCGCGCCGTTCCGTTTTAATTGCCGCGCAGTAAATCGGCCGATTCCGCGGATCTGGCGCCGCGTCGCCCGCGATGGGCCAAGCCGTGTTGATGGGGCCATTTTGAAAAAAAAAGGGGGGGGAGGAGGAGTACAGGGAACTCGGGCCGAATATGTGGAGCAGGGCCCGAGAGCCTCTTCCATTTTATATTTCACTTTTTGCCCTTTTCGACTTAACGACCGGCCGCCGTCAATTTCGACTGTGCGCCGCTCGGAACGCAGGCTTCTTTTTTTTGTCCCCCGCCGGTGACCGCAGGCGCACTTGCTTTACAAGCTCTCATCGCCGGCGCGCACAATCGCTTTTAATGGCGGGCTTCCATTAACTGCAATTAGATCGCGAATAAAGTAAGAACTGCTAACGATTCGGCCAACCAACCGCGCACCGCAAGGTTGGATAAACTAATTATACCCGCATCGCAAAACTTTTAACTATAATTATAAAAGTAGCGTTACTTCAAACCACTTAAAATCGCGTACACGTTATACGCGCCAGTAGTGTACAGAGTCGATTATGGAATATTGAACATTGTTGTAATTTCATGATGTTAGACATCGCGTACGAGTGCACACGCGCATGGTGCAACGTCGATACTACCGAGCATCATAATAATGACATTCTATTTTCAGAATTAGCTACTATGTTTACATTGCTCGCTATTGCGGAAAAAAAGACGCCTTAATTGCGCTTAAGTGCGGCTTAAAATTATTTCGTATGGCTCCGTTTGGTGAAATTGACTCAAAATTGAGCCTTCGTCCGTAAAAAAGAGGAAAAAAAATAAAGAAAAACGACTCATAGATAAATAACGGCTCAGCCGGGCAGGCCCCGCGTAACATCGCATCCGTAGGCCCCACTTGCCCGCGCCAAGTTTCTCAATTTTTTTTTTTAACGCGCATCCGATGCCTACACACACACACGCATGGAAGTCGGAGCACGCGCACATGCAGCCATCAAGCGAAATGCAAAACGGCCCGAGTTTCGACACGCCGTCGGCGGCTAAGTAAATAAACCCCCGGCGGACGGCGCCTATACACGCGCGATCTCTCGCGCAATTTTCCTCCGCGTGGGCTACATGGGACGCGGAGGCGGCGCCCACGCGCGACCCGTCCTTAAGTCCTCGGGGGCGTCCCGATTGCACTACACTCACCGGAAGCGTTGAGCCGCTGCAGGTCGTGGCCTTGGTGGACGAGGGCCGTGCACCGGCAGATGGCATTCTCCAGGAGGCCGAGCTCCGCGCTCCCCGTGTAGCAGACGATCTCGCGGCCTGGCGAGCCTCCGCTCTTGGTGCATTCTGCAAAAATGTCAGGGGACGAAGCCGCGATTAGTACTGGCCTTTTGTGGCATTTTCATTGTGCAAGGGATCATGGGCTTGGGCATGTATATATGTACGTATATATGTGCCACTGGAGGATCTTTCTTATTTTTCTTGTCTAAGAATAACCGTTGCTGTTTACCCTGGGAAGGCATCGCGTAAACATTTATTTTGCCGGCTTTAACGTGTTGGTATTATACGCGCGTTACATTAATGCGTCGTTAAAAATTTAATTCTATATAAAAAAAATAGGCGAAGGAGCAGTGTAAGTTTTCACGGCGCGCGGGAACAGAAATCTCAACTTTTTCGCAATTCTAGACATAGAGTCCCCCTGTGGAAATGTATAATTAAAGGGAGAAAAACAGTGGAGCTTCCAACAATTTTTTTACTGGGATCGCGTCGTTGAAGCTAATAACGTTAGTCTAGCCCCGCACACTGCAGCAATAAACTATCCTCTGCAGTATAACCTGATTGCTTAAAAGTCTTCAACGATTTAGAATTCTTTTAATAAGAAAACGAATAATATTCAGACTGCGATTGCAATAATTATATGCACTCCTCGACTATTGTTACGTTTGTAGTGTATTATTATGTTTTATCACGTTTATGAGATAATAAAATAAAATTACTGCAAATTCTATTGAAGTTTATTGTAAACCGATACAATTTCATTAAATGCACCTTATTCATGGTAGTAATTCATTGACTAAGAAATTTTTATGAGCATCGCCACTTATTAACAAAAACAAATATTTAGGAGCCTCGAATCAATTTAATATTTCATAAATGTTGTTTACATTGCATTCGTTGTACAGTGCGCCAGAATGCGTATGTTTCGCTATAAAAAGACGTATGTACATGGAAAAAGCGCGATTAATATTCTACAATTTTAAAAGACTAAAGTTGTATCAAGCCATTTAGTGGGAGCGGATTCAAGGATTAAGCACCACATGACATGGTTAAAAAGTAACTTCTAATCTTGCGATTAAATCACCTTCCGCTCGACGCTCCTTATGAATTCGAGAGACGCGAGCGTACGCGCAAATTAATATAAAGTAAACAAATGAGGAATAATGGCTGCAGAGTGGCGGAAATCCACGGAGGAAGGCCGAGAGCCGGAAAAGTGGCACGCGCCTGACATCATCGGCTGTGCAATCCTCTGGAAGCTCAGCGGTTTACGCGCGCGCCGGTCGTTTGCACGGCCGCGACTCGGCGCCGCGATCGGACGCAAGGAAAAGGGCGTATCGGAATAAACCGGAGAATTGGTTAATTGTACGCCGATATACACGGTGATAAGACGCGGTGGTAATCAGCGGCCGCGTGCAAATATGGGCCGGGGAGAAAATTTTACAGGGGGAATGAATGACATAATGGGTGAAATTATGCCACGGTCTAATATACAAGCCGCATTTTGTTGCGCGTAAGGAATCGCGAATGCGTTTTATAATCAGTTTTTGTGCACCGCCGGTCGAGGATAAACATACAGTAATTGTGTGTTAACCGAAGACTTTTCCCTCGCGAAACAATTTCTTTTGGCTGGCGGTGTTCATTGAGCGCGCGGTTGGCACTGCGGCGCAGGTATGCGCGCGGCCGTTTTGATTTGCCCATTAAATCATATAAACGCACTTAAATCATTGTTTGCCGGCGGGGCCGTATTCACATAATTATGCAATTACAAAAGAGAAAGATCTTAATTTGGCGCATATCTCGAGCGCTAAGGACATCCTGAAGCGATACAGCTATAACCTGGCATTAGCGCCTCTCGCCTACCCTCCGGCCAAGCGTACCGAGCTAATCAAAGGAGTATCTTTGATGAATGAAAGTTGCGCGGAGAGGCGGGCAGGCCTAATTGAAAATAAACCACAGCGCCGCCGGCACAATGGCCCGCGCAATTATCCAGCCGCGTCACTTATTAATGCCCGTGAGAGATTCCGCGCGTTACAAGCGCGCCAGTTAAGTAAGCGGTCCCGGCCGCTCGCGCAACGGCCATCTGCACATACTCATCCCCGACTTTGTCGTCCTCCAGGGTGCACCTCTTCTCCGCGACGCGCACTCTTGGTCACATGTACATGTACAGCGGGCTGTTGTGGTTTTTACCCTCCAGGGCGCGGGCTACTGAGATCGACGCTTGGCAACATCGGCGAGAAAGCGCCGGAAAAGACTTGGGCCTTTACGAGGCCGCGCTGACGATCAATTGGTGCAGATTCCGCGATTGCACGCGGGACAATGGGACCGAAAGGCGGCGCCGGGAGGAGCGAGAGGCTCGGTCGACCGATGAGGTGTCGTTAAAGATTATTGGAGTCCGATCATTTTTCTCTTGCCTGCGATTTCTTGCTTCTGTCGGAGCAATGCGTTGGGGAAAATTTATATTCGCGCCTTTTTTTTTTAATACGAACGGTGTAACGAAAACGGTCACGGCAAAACCAATTAAATTGCAATGTGTTGTAGAGCAAGCGACAAAGTTTAGTGTAAAACAAGAATAATTAGACGAAATCGATCACACTTCTTATCATAACCATATAATTATTCATATGGTTCAACGAGTAATTGCACAGTCTATCTTTTGAAAAAAATCCTAACTCGTTTGTTTGAGCCCGTGGTAGCTAATCATGAACACGATGATCTACCGCGATAAAGTCAACGTGGCAATTGACACGTCATTAAATTCAGATCATGAGTGGATACATGATCCTTTGTAACACGTGGATAATCCCTCTGTCGCGAAGGAGCCCATTGAAGCCGTTGTCAAACATTGCTTTGGATCCACTCAGACTTAATGGCCGTGAGCGGCGACTGGTAAATGAGGGGGTCATAGCGAACAATGAGAGGATCCGTCGCTCGAATTAAGGGATCAGTCCTCCCGTGACACTGTATAATAAGGCCGTAGGCAGGAACAAGAAGCGCGCGAGGCAGGTCGTTAAAAAAAAAAAAGAGGAAGAACAATATTATGAAAGGTTGGCCGGGGAAATTCGCGTGCTCCCATTGCCGCGGTGCTTTCGCCGCTGCGAAATTGAAGTAGCTTTACACCGCAGTTGCGTTCGCGGATTGCGCAAGGCTCATTCGGTAAGAGTAATTAAGCCGCCAGGCGAAATATTGTCAACGATCGGCGGGAGGGAGCGCGGCGCCCCGGCTCCCTCCGTGTTCCAGCATCACAGGTCCAGGGGGGGGGGGCACAGGACCCGGCGGCACTGGGGCACTCGCGGCCGGGCACTTACTCAGGTCGGCGGCGCCGGGGCCGGCGGCGAGCAGCAGGAGCGCGAGGATGGCCCGCATCCTCGTCCTCGCCCTGGGTTGGGCCTCGCGCGCGCTCAGCTCTGCGGGTGTGGCGCTCGTGCCTCCGGGGAACTTTCGGCTCCCTCGCGCCTCTCCACTCGGACTGAAGCCCCGGATTCTGCGGCGGCGGGCTTTAAGCGCGCGCCGCCGCCGCCGCCAGCGCCGCCCCGCCACGCGGGCCCCATCGTCCCCGGCCCGGACTCCTGGGGCCGCCTCCCGCCCTCCCACGCGCGAGCCCTGCCCCGCGCGCCGACCGACCGCCACTCGTTTCCCCGGCGGTCCCTGTTCATAGCCGATCCGCATGCTGCCCCCGTCTTCCATACGTGTACATATTGTTTATACTCATTTATTGTGGCAGGATTATTTACTTGAAATTGCAACGCGCGGAGAGAAGCGTTGCGGGCATTTTTACCACGCTTTGTTCTCAAATAATCGCAAGCTTATGATATCAAAAAAAAAAAAAAGTTGTTTTCACAAAAACAAATACTATTTTTCCTAAAATTGCTATATTAATTGAGATATTGTGAGGTAATTTTATTTATATAATTTTATTAGAAAGTTTTCTCATTTTTTCGTATTGACCAGTCTGTCATCATTTTATACACGGTAAAAATTTTCTCTTGGTACACAAAGTGTGCACTTACGATGTAACCGACAAGCTGGTCACTAGAGTATTTCGGCCGATATTATACGTTATGATACCGCAACGACTAACAGGCGCTTTTTATCCATACACGATGACATTTTTTTGGAAAAATTATTAGGTTAGAATTGTGAAGAGAGATTCATGAATTCCAGAAAAATTACTATGCTTTTGGTATAAAAATTGACGTAATCTAAGCCAAAGTTGTTTTAAGAAATCGAAAATTTTAGTACGTGCAGGTATAATCTTTATTCGCAACTTGATGAATCTGTCTTTGGATTACTGACTAGTATAGTAATTTTACCAAAAACATTTCTCCCGCCCGTGTAGTAAACTTTAGGATTTTATAATGAAAAAAAAATGGTAAATCAATTAGGACTTTTGATTTAAAGAGACTCCATTTAGCGATTTTTTAGTAATTGTAAGTAGTTTGAAGGAAAGCGACATCAAATGTGTATTACAATTATGTAAAGCAATTAAGAAGGTGGTCCATAAATGTGTATAATCAGTTGCGAGTTTATTGAATTGTAGAAAGTCATGCTATGTATTTTATTTTTATGTAGCTGCAAGTGCCACACCCCTCAGTCAATGAAAGCAGAATGAAAAAAAGAGCTTCAACTACGCGTCACTTTTCCGGTTGTCTTCCAAGCATTTCAATCCATCCTCCCGTTTAAATGAACTTACGCAATTTTGAAACTTTGTATCTTTCGTGCCGAAAGACGACAGTGCCGCTCTCGCCGGCACAAACACCCGGTCAAAAATAATACAGTCCCTGCACGTCGACTGCACGAATGAACTACGGCTCCCGGGGGAGTCCTGTACAAATAAGCCGCTCACGACTGCCGCATCCCCATGGACCCAAGCCGGTACTTGCAGCTCGCGCGCACGAGTGCGGGATCGGCGCCTGCGAACCCGTGTTTTTCCCTTTTGTAGGTCTAATGTTGCCGAAGTCGAAACGCACCCGTAACTCTTGCGAGAACGACTATTCTGTGAACGTTAATGCGAGTTGTGCCACAAAGAGCGTTCGATTGATACATGTGCACGCTAAATATGAAGATGGCCGGCTCCACTTCCTGCGGGCTGTAGCGCAAAGGGGATCCTCGTTGCACGCCTTTTTTTTTTTGCCGCGGCACGAGACCCGTCAAATCCAAGCGCGTCGCTTGTGCGCTCGTTGATATCCCCGGCCGGCGCGCGACCGCCGCGCTCGTAATTCAGCGGTAATTTGCGAACTAGTCGGTCGTTGACTTACACGGGGCTGCGACGATAGTCTGCCTTATGATCGCCAGCTCTAATTACCCGACGATCTGGCGAAATTCCCATTTAAGAATCTACATAAAAGTAGATTGTTCGATATAAAGGACTGTGGGGGGCATGGCATAATGGCTGATATCTAAGTGCCTTTTCATAGGTGCTTGGTCGATGTAATTAGTATAACAGGCCTTATGGGTGCGCGTGTCGGTGTGCACGCGACTTGTTAAAGGAACACGGCATTCTTTTATTTATACTGCATCTTAAGAAAACCCTGGCTTCTATACAGTTCGCGCTGGGAATTCCATTAAAAAATTATGGATCATCGTAAAGGCGAGCGAGCGCGGTGAAAAAAAAAAACCGTTTACATTCAAAAGCGATATTTTTCTTCTTTTTTTTTCTTCCAACGCGAGCGAGAAAAAACGAAACCGCGGCAAGCGCGAATCGGCTGCTCATAGGCCATTGAGCAATTGATTAAAATAGCCTGGTAAGGAAGTGAAAAAAAACGAAGAAGTATCCGCGGATGCATTTAACACGTCACTTAGTTCACTCCGAGCCCCGCATTAGACGCCGTACGCCGGCCTGTAACGCGCGCCCATTAAGCCCGTTTGCCCCCGTGTGCATATACACCTGCGAGACGCGGGGGGAGGGGGGGGGGGTAAAAAAAAAGGGAAGAGAGATTCGTAATACACGGTGCGTGAGTTAATAACGTTACTTGGCGCGCGCGCGCGAGGCACAACAGTTTCGAAAAAACGGGGAAAAAGATGGCGAACAATTATCGTTTATGCGTGCGCGGCGAATCGCACGTCATAATTCGATCATATACGCGCTCCTTGACACAGTAAACCTAACGCGGGCGCGCTCGAGCAAACAGTATACTTTTCGAGCGGTCCCGCGCGCGGAAAAGTGGCGAAAATCACGGTAATTACGGAGCGCGCGGGGGCTCCATGCACACGTGTGTATATATATATACGGCTTAGGGCGTATATATCGCGTATACACATATATACTCCGCGCGGGAAATCCGGCCGAGGCTTTCCCCTTGGGCGGCTCTCGCGCGGTGACAAGCGCACGCCGCTCTTTGAATGCAGATCGGCCGCGTTACGCCAGGGGATAAAAATGGAGCCGCGGCTTTTGCCTCCGGCGCGCCTTTATCTTGCCATTTGTCTGCCGCGAGTGATTCGCCGCCTCTTGGCAGACGTGCACACAGCCGTGAAAATGAGCCCCGCGGCTAAATTGGCGCGCGCCCGATTTAATCAGCTTGCTCGGGGATTATCATAATTTATTGAAATGTGCGCACCGCCCGACGATTACTTTGACAATCGCCTCCGCCATATTATGTTCGTACATATATGTGTACGTGCGTATATTGGGAAATTACCTATTGGTTTATGGGATTCCCACGTTATACAGCGGATTCAATGTTTTGTTTTGCGCATAAACACGAAACTTTGCTAATATGCGAACAGTTTGTACAAGTTACAACTGGCTTACGCAATCCGTGTGATCCGCAGGCCATAGCCAGGCTCTTAAACGCGCTACCAGTATTTTCGATTATCATTCTCTTTATACAGTTTCGCGCAGCTAACCGATCCACTTATCACGGCTTGTCAAGCGAGATATTAATTACAATGTTCGTTCCGAGCGCCACTCAATATAGCTCTAAGCGATAGATAATAGTTTCGCAAATTGAAAGGCGAAGCAGCGCCGTGAGGTTCGGCGAACAGTAGCTCCCCGACTCTCCGCTTACACCAATTATCGCGGGATGCATATATATGCGGCCCAGGGGCGATCAATCAGCGGCTGAGCCCCCGCGGCCTCGCCCAGGCCTCACGCCCTGCCCTGTATGTATACATGTATATATCGTGACGGCGATTTTCTCAACGTCCCCTGCGCCGTAAACCTAGCATTTTCAAGAGGTGTCACACTATATACCCACGGGGGTCGGATTTTTCTTCCCCCCGCACTCCCGCGCACATTTCCCTCAATCAGAGTGAAATTAGCGTCAAGACGCTTTCGAAATTCGTGTTTAAAGATTAATTCGCCCAGGCGCGAGGCAAATTTCAATATTAACTGCAAACGAGTTTCGCGGAGCGGCAGTTAAGGCGACTGCTGCACTTGGCCAGTTGGGCATTGGCCGCCAATGTTTATTCTTTCTAATAAAAAGGTAATGCCGATGTGCTTATATAAATATGTATAAAAGGTATATTAATCAGGTCAGAACATCTCCATTATCCATTGGAAGAAAATCCGGTTTTTGAAAGGACAGCTGCGACATTTTGTTTTTTGTACAACTTATAGTGATACACGAGCGATATACCCGTTGCAAATTTTTTTTCACTTTCATATGGGAACAAAGTGCAATCATTATGCATATTATGTCTTAAAACTGTAATTATACACGTTTTAATGATAATCAGAATAAAGAATTCGAGCGATTTGAAATTTTTTTCAAAATATTGCTCTAATGAATATTTCTTGGAAGCCAGAATATACGAGTAAAAATTTGTGTATACCGTGTAATCGTTGAGTGAATTATTACATGCTTACGCTCCCTCGAAATTTGAGTTTATTGCTCTTAAGTTGTGCTGCGTCAATCATAATTCAGTAATGTTATACTTTCAATAAGCGTTACATTTTTCGCGACATTCGTATTTTCTTGCAGATAAATACTAGAATCTAGTTGATTAACTAGATAGTTAGTATAACAGGTAGACTGATTAAAATTAATTGTAACTTATCAAATTAATTTTATCGTTATAACTTTAAAAAAGATTTTAAATATAAGTTTATTTGTCGATAATTAGTGCCTTATATGTTAAGTTTAATTGCTTTCTAAACCTTATTTATACATTAACAATGTTTAATTAACTTACATGAAAATATTCAACGAATGCGGAATACACACAGACTTTACAAAGTATAAATCGGAATTCCAGTTCCACGTTATTTCCACATTTATCCGAAACGCGCAGCCGCGATAAATTCAGCTGCTGACTTAGCTGTTTTGTGCGAAAAGTAGCTTATAAACAGGGGATGTGAGGGGAGAATAAGATTTCATGAAAACGAGCATATCTGGAATTTTCAAGGAGAAAGTAAAGCGAGTACGAATGTCACCCGCAGCCAACGTAATCATGTTAAATGGTGAACCATATTACATGTTATACCAAAATATGTATACAAAGATAAAAATTCAGACGAGTCAACCTCCAAGCCGTAGCGCAATAATGAAATACCACGTAACATCGACGAAAACATTGGATTCACCTACCGAATCGGAAAACGCAAATTAGATTTCATGGTACTTACTCTCCTGTTAAACAGTTACAGATATCTATTCGACCAGCGCTCACATATTTACGAGAGAAAGAATTAACGTGTGTGGATGCAGCTTACACTGCCAGTGCCTTCGATAAAGAGCGCGATCATGTTTCCGGTTGCAGAGATTCATTCACGGTAGCGCTTCGTTGCTTTGGTAAAGATTTCTTAAATACAATTAGGACGTTTGTATAGAATGGAGATTGCGAGACAAAGGAAGATATAATATTCAAATTCATTACAAGAACATTTCTTTAACAATTTGACCTTCAACAATACAATGCACAATTTATTTATTGTGAATCGCTAGTGGTATACAGTAAAGAAGTAAATACAAACATGGGCATTAGAATTGGCACATGGGTACATGTTTGGATATCGCTAACACAAACGAAATTTAACTTTTGTATAATTAAACATTTAGACCGATTACAAATATTTATTTAAATATCAAATTAGGTCAGACTAGAAAAGAATCTAGCGTTTCTTACGTTATAGAATTCAGACTGTCGTTTTTAGATAATTATATAAAGTGTGCTGTAATGCATATATTTCTAAAAACGAGGAAATTAAGTCATTCGGCCTCAATACCTGACACCCATCACTCAATACGGGATTAATGTTACAGAATCGATAACTTTATGGATTAAATAATCGTTTATAACTAAAATGCATATAGTGATATAATTTAATTATAAATTTTAGCGGCAGTAAATTTGTAAAATATAAACAAATGCGCTATAGAGAATTCCAAGATTTTGGTGATCAGGCAATATTAATAAGATAGTACGTATATACATAGGGAATTGAAAGTGAGAGCGAACTGTGCAGAGCAGGGAAGTCTGTTACGGTACATTGTTTAGGGTAGCTCTCAGTGCAGCCACAGTCCTTGCTGTGTATCTTTGCGACCAAACCTGTAAATACAATGTATTATATTATTTGTGTGTATATTGTTTTTTTAACACTTTGTTTTTAAAACGATTTATAGGTGCCAGTATTTTTTTGTATTCAATATGCATATGTATGGGTGCGGTATTGCATTATTGTATAGCGTTTAAGATGGACTGTTTGTGAAAGGCTACCGACGACAACAATCGAGAGAGCTGGGATAAAATGCAACGTATATAGCGAACATATCTAGAGGATCTGGGCAAATAAATGTATATAGACACACAAAAAGTAGATTATCTGGCCGTGCGCGTTGCGGGTAGAGTGAACCAAAATGCCCTGGACATAACTATGAAATTCCATAAGAAACGCTCGAGCATTTTCTTCAATAACAATTAACGATCTCGGTAATTCTCTCATTAACCAAAGTCGCTCCTCCGGCAAACCTGGCGGCGCACAAGTAAAAGAATGCGCATTCCGCGGGCGAACAAAATCGGCCGACGGGCTAAAAAATCGGGTTAAATCTCGGGCCGCGCGGGAACAATAACTCAGATGAAGGGGCACATCTCGTCGCGGCCGCCTCGTCGGGATTCCATCGACGGCGGGGCAAACGGGAGGGGGGGAGAGCGCGAGCGCGCGTGACGCAAGGGGCCGGGAAAAAGCGCGACGCGGGATCGTTCGAATTTTCCCGCGGCGCCGGATTCCCGAGGGCCGCCGCGCAACCGCAGGCGGAAGCATTGCCCCCGGCGAGCTTCGCGGGCGGCTAATGCATTTATGCATGGAAGGGCGTCGGTGGGCGTGGCCGATCGCGATCGGGGCCGAAGGTCGCGGCGATCGACCCCGAGCCCGCGCACGTCGCCAGGGCATCGCGATAAGCGGCTCGGGCCGCGCTGGGAAACGGCGATGGTTGTCGGCCTGGAAAATCGCGGAGGAAACACGCACGCGCGCTGCATGTATATACGGTATGATAAGCCTGCTCGGCTCGCTGTCGATTCTTTCACTCATCGGCCTCGGTGCACGTATATATACGTATATATATATGGATATTATTCGCGTTTATGGTTGTATTATCCTGCAGCGGACTATTACGATTCTTATATTGATTTTCGTAAAGGAACGTTATGATTGGCACTTTTGTGCGGCCGTTATTTAAATTTAGTCTCGGTTGCGCGAGGTTGCACAAGAGTCCGGGGCTCTTTTCGTTGTTTACATATTTCTCGTTTAAAGGCCCCCATTAATCACGTATTATAATTATAATTCGGGCAAAAAAGGTCAGGGGTTTAAAAAAAAAAAAAGAAAGAACAACAATCAAATAATTTAATTATCCGTCGTTCTGAAATATTTTAAAATAATTTTACGTAATGGGGCATTAACTTGCGCGCGGTGTCAAGTGGGCCCCCTGCAGCCGCCGCCGAGCCCAGCTCCGCCCGGCAAAAAGCGCGCAGCCGAATGTATATAAACGCCACGCGGCTTTATTATGCGCTCGCAATACCCTTGCAGGGACTACAAGGTAAAGGATTAATAAAGTCCTGCCGTCGCCTTGTCATACGCTCATTATAGGCCGAGTATATTGCTTATACGAGGGCTTAAAAATTAATTATAATTTAGTGCGATAATGCGGGCTTTAAAAGAAAGCCAAAGGCGCGGTTACGAAAAGACTCGAGCGCTCCGGTTGAGCCCTCGATGCCTGGCCTAGTTTAAGCCAATACGTCCACTGTAATTAAGCGGTGGAGCACGCGATCGCGCGAGACAAATCAGCCGGAGGAAAAGCCTTTCGCGCGTATCGTACCCACACTGCGAACTCGGGGACGGGCTCGTTAAACCGGGAAAAAATGTACATCATCGAGGAGCTCGGGTCCGCGAGGTTATGTGCGTACACGTGCGATCTCTCGCAAGGGAGGAGCTCCTTCCGGCCTCGGCGCCGCCTTGTCTCGGCCTCGCTGCCCCCGCGGAATGCCTTTGTGGCCCGCGCCGTCGCCCCGGCTCGACTCGCGCCGCCGCCGAGCCGTGATAATCCCCGGCGACGCCGCCCAAGCTGACGCCCTGCACTTGAACCGATATGCCGCGGACTGCGTGCGGCTTGTGCCCGGGGATTATTTAACAGTCGGCCGGTTTTACGAAATTTCAAGAGAATTCGAATATACATGCATATATACATGTGTATATGTATATATATGCACGGGCAGGCTTTCGTTCATGACTTACCGATTCCTTCTCCGAATCCGTTGATAAAGTTGGAAAGCAGAAAAAAACGCGCGAACTTGAGGCTGATGTTTATCTACTCGCTGTGGGAGTTTGCATTAAACTTTCTCCTACATACATTGGAGATCATTTTGTATAAGCGCTTAGTATTCATGTACGTTCGGAATGGCGCACGAGTAAAAAGGATCCGCCGGCCAACACCTATATCTAATTGCGGATTATATACGTTTGTCTTTTTGTTTGTTACACGGCAACTTTTCAAGCTTCACTTTCTTCTTATATTGTATTACAATTATTATCTCGTTAATTTCTAACGCAGGAATAATTTATGAAACAAAATACGCGTTTAATTATTGCTAATATTGCTATAAATTCTTCCTAACAAAGAAACGTCGCTTTTTACATACTTAACATTGTTTAATTAGTCATAGATTTATACTTGACCGCAGTGCACTCAACTTTATGTGCACGCACGCCACTTCTTTCTTCCCTCGGCTACTTGTAAGTACCGCTAAGTTGCGCCCATCAGCAATCGCCGATGTTCTCGAAAGAAGAAACATTGTATATCCAGCAGTCCTTAGCTCATGGACACTTGAGGTCGTCTCTCTATTTTTACCACCCATTGCCTGTGCAAAATCGCAACTAATTGATACTCACAGGTCGTTAGTATATTATACGTCTACAAAATCGATTGGCGCCTGCGTGAAAGTTAAGGCGAAACAAAGGCGCCCAGCGGTCGGTGAGTTATTGGGACGAATCGAAAAGTAAAAGTGAGTTTTGTTTTCATTCTGCGTCTGGTACTATATGGACATACGCGCACTCGCGCGCTTTACTTACTCCCGATTATTCGACCCTTATGTAACGAGAAATGAATGTATGCAATATGCACTTTGATGATTTGTGTATATTGTGGTCATTGGTCAAACGGCACTAGGGTTAGGGTAATAAAGGAAACATTATACGACTCTCTGCATTGCAATGATAATGAAAAGTCATAAGTATGCGTCTGAAAACCAAACAAAAGCGACTTTATTATCGCTCAATTGTATACGTAAACCTTTTTTTACGCCAAATCAAAATTTAGTGTATTTTTTATATCCCACCCTATTTTCTTTTTATAAGAGTAATTTTAATTTTTATTGCATTAAAAGGTGTATTAACTCACGGATAACTAAAGTATGGAACTTGATTGTCATAGACGGAAAATGTTGAAGAATTATCTCAAGGTACTATTACAATTTCATTTAGAAAGTAAAACGAACGTAAATAATTGTAAAACTAGTGGTGCAGACACACAATAGCGGATAATATGACCAAATTCTGTAATAACGTATTATTAACATAATTTATCTATTTTTTAATCCTAATAGTTAAATTATTCGTCGAATTGCATTATTGTATATATAATTCTAAGATACTTAGTATTATCAAATTACAAGCATTATGGTCGGATTGGCTTCTCGTAAGTTAAATCTGATATAAATCAGGAACGGTACAAAGCAATTTCATAGCCGATGAGGGTGATAACTTCTAAGCCACTTGAAAGATCGGATACAATCGCCCTCATTTTCCTCGGAGCGCCGACAGTGGGCCGAGCCCGCCGCGGACACTCGAAACGGCCTCTAGCGCCGTATTTCAAATTGAAATTCCCGGAAAGCGTACACATCGGCCATTGCCGGCCGCCGCCTGTCCCCGCGAAATTATCGCCTGTGGACACCGCGAGCGCAAGAAAAAAAAACAATGTAACGCGCTCGCGGACACAGCGGGCGCGACGGTTAATTGCCGCCGGTCTCTAATCGGTCGGCGCGCGGGCCGCACATCGCTCCAAATTCCCCAGCCGCCGCGTGGGATATGTGCACACGCGAGGGTCGGCCGAACGAAGCCGCGCGAATCCGCGTCCCCTCCCCCGTTGCGCAAGCATCCCGGCTGATTGATAGAGCCGAGAAGAAAAGTAGGAGGGGGGATCGGAGGGGGCGCGCGAGCTTGGGAAGGAAGAAAAAAAACGAAAAGTTATGTGCCCGCGAGATAGGAGTGAGGACGTAATAAGCGCTCGGCTGGTCGCTGCTCTCGATTCACTTTCTCTGGCACTGAAATTACGTCACGGTCGGGCCCACCTGCCCCCTTTTTCCGAGGCTCGGCCCGCTCGCGCAGCGCCGCGTGCGGTCAAACTCCGACGCCGCCTCCGCGCTGGGTTGGCCGCGGGCGCGCCCCGACCCTCCCCCCTGCACCCTAATTCAGGAGGTAATTCTCGCGATCCGACTGAATTATGTTGTGCCTGTACGGTTTCATTGTTGGCGGGATCGTCCGGCAAGTGCATTGGCTAGGTCGATCATTTTTTCGATGTCTGCCTCTTCGCCGCAGTTGCAGTGTGTACTTTTTACAGCTTGCGGAACTGCGATTGTTCCAATCGAGTGCTACATGTGTCGAATTTCATTCTACAAGATTTTATTTTTTGTTGGCGTTCATGTGGATAGCATAAAGCAATGGTTTTCGTGATATGCCGTCGGATGCAATTTTTATATCATTAAAATACATTGATCGCTTGCTATAAATTCCCGTATCTGATTCAGAATTGAATTGCCGCTCCTTTCCTTCCTGTTTACGTGCCACCTATTTATTCTCTCAACTCGCGGAATTAATCTAGGTTCCGGTGATACTCAATCACGGCTCACATATTTAAGTAAGAGAGATAATTTCCAACATGAAGCTCAATGCCATATGCTATACTTACTCGGAAGCAATTGAGGCGAGAATGGAGCCAGTCGAAAATTGCCGCAATCTCAAAGAAGCCTTACCATGGATCTAAATTACTACATCTAAGGGATAAAAAAATGGCGCCAAGTTAATGAGATTCTTTTTTTCTCTTTGAGGGACTTTTCTCATAAGTCGTAGCCGGCTGAGTGTATACGTATACGCGGATAGCTGATACAGTGGTCAAAACAATCAGGCGTGGACAATAGGTGACTCGTAAATCGTCGAGTGTACCCGAAGTCTTCCTGTGCGATTTCACCATGCTCGGAATGATCTTTTACTCGCTATGGTCAAAAGAAATAGATTGGCTACAAGATCGCTTGAAGCAAAGCTATTTTTAATTATCATCAAGATTCACATTTATTATACGAAAACAGTTTCTAAATATAATACATGTCCATAAAATACATTTTAATCCAAGACACATTTCCGACTTTTATCTTTAAAATAATAAAACAAACTCAGCGTCTGCATGTATATGTATCTGAGGCACACTTGCCTTTAGCACGCTACCACTTTCATAGTCTTTATTCAATTATAAAACATGCATGTTCTCATTTATTTATAGAGTGAAAAAGATGCTGTAATCGATATGGTTCCGAATTTAAAAACTAAACTAAAAAGATTTACATTATTATAATATTTGAAGTGATTTTAATTTGTTTGCTGATAATAGAAAGTGATTTATTTTTTTTTATATTTATTTTTCATTATGTCTTTGTAATTCACAATTATTACTATAAATAACACTGATAATAATACAGAAGATCATATTATGATGTCAATATCGGCTAGCAATACAGCCAAAGTTTTCTCTTCAGTTCAATGAATATCATACTTATCTTTAACGTAAACCTTTTAATACAATAATATTCGAATAAACAGTTATGTGTGAGAAAATTTAAGTATTTTATAAAATTTAACTTTTATAGCGATCTAGCTAAATGCTTATAAATTTCACAAAGGAAATAATCAATAAAATACTCGTAACAATTAAACTTGCGCATATGATACTAGAAAAATTTATATCCAAAACGTCATTTTTGTTATTCACAACACGTAAATTTATGAATTATAACGCTAAGTGATGAATTTATTATTACTTTTTATTTCCTAATTCTAATTTATACTGTGTAAGATGATACTCGATGTCAATATACATATTTTTGTAGTATAAATTGAACATCGCAGTTAGATTCATATCGCTTATACGAGTATCGTAAGACTCTATCCTTCCTACTGTTTGAATTGATAGAAAGATATAATTACTTGATGCTACTCAAATCAGTTCAATTTATCTTTTTAACAAAAAGGACCTTTTGTATTAATTATGCACGAATCTGTATACCAAAAAAATTAAGTTTCAATCATAAATACCAAACTCTGTAAATCATTCGATATCAAGAAAGTTTACAGTATAGAACATGAAAAATAAAAGAAGAACGCGGTCGGCCCGAGGGTCGGACACAGATAACGAGCCTTATTTGTAAATCGTGTCCAACGTCGATACATACACGATTGATGAATCATGTAGATGATGGGCGTTTTCTTGGAAAGTATCACTTTTTTCAATGCACTTCTGTTCCACTTTGTCATTTCTAAGACGTTGTAAGTAATTAAAAAAAGTAGTTTTATTACCTACTTAACATGTAAAATGTTATTACAGGGATGGTATACAATTAACAATTTATATAAAAATTAGTATAAGCGAGAATACAAGGTATTTCATTATATTCTGAAAAGAAATATCTTTGCAAAATTTTTTCTAAAGATTTATCACCTGCACGTCGTAAAGTTTCATTGATATTTTTAATTTTAATATCCATTACATTTAATTATTGAAATTTTTTCCAAAAATAGCATATAATGAACAGTAACACATGTTCGGTTCCTCGATTGCAAAAAAAACTGAGCAAAAACCTTTGAATCTAAATTGAGAACGGAAAGTTTTTTCCAAACCTTTTATTTTAAGACTAAATATAAGTACATATAATTTAAATTATTTACTAAATATTCCAAAATAAAATATTTCATAATGTAAAATCAATAAATATAATTCGTTTTAAAAATACATAATTGCTGAGCCGTAAAACTGATTACTTGACATCTATACAATAATACCTAACAATATGTATCTAGGGCGAAAGGGATTTCTTACCTTGTTCACTCACGTTGTAGTCGTAAGTACCATTATTCGCCCTTGGTACAAAAATATTACTTCCTGAATAATGATTTTAAGGTCATAATCATAATACATCATACATTTTTTTAAAAATTTCACATACCCAAAGATATTTTATTACACTTTCCGTCTAATTTGTCAAACAATTTGGTTAAAATCATAATCTTTTTTTTTCTACTTAATGATAAAATGCAGCAAAATTACGGCTGGGTTATCGGGACCATCTTCGGTTTGTAAAGCTTTTCGACGAAAAGGATCGTCAGATGATACGTAACATGGCAGGCTATTGCGGCATAAAAATCAAGCTCGCTCGTTGCAATGAACTTGAGTCGACTTAAGAATGCGCGGCGGATCGTGGCGCTCTTACACTTATATATACACACACTTCCAGTTTTTAATCCGAAGATCTGCGGGAGCGCGCATGAATCTTTCCATACGGCGCGGGGTGCTATATAATAGGTGGTAGCCATTGCGCGGAGATAAGAAGCCGACACGGACAATTGCCGGCGCAATTCATTGCAGGACAAAAAGGTTCGCGCCCGAGTGAGCACCGCGGCCGAGCTGCATCCCGGGCTTCCTCGCAAGAGTGGCGCGCCTCTAGCTTCCGCTGGCGTAAGGGATCGCGTATAGGACAGCTGCTCCTGACCCCTTGGCTTTTCACCGGCGGGAGCTTAGTCTGCTGGGCTTGAATTAACGCGCTGAGTCAATTCAGAAATTAGCGTTTTTCAATCTAAATTTTATGCATACATGTACAGATAAAGAGATTTTTGTGTTTCACCTAATCGTACAAGGATGTGTTTCCTCGATTCGCGCGTTTTTCCTTATTCTGTTTTTTGCTATTGATTTAAGGCTCAGCTTAATTAACACGTCAAGTAGAAATCAGCCGGTAGATTTTCTGGGAGATCGGTGACAGGAGTCGACGAGCCCGGGACTATCCCTAGTTCCTCTCTAACTTTCTATGTGTGACAAGAAAACATTAGCCTGCTACTGCACTGGATTGTTCATTGGTTCTGCGGTCCGACGGGCCGTGTATAGTTCCCTGGCAGTCCTGCCATCGTTACATTATTTTTTTTGTTTTCTCGAATCTTTATGCTTCTCTCGTAGCAAATACTCGTTCAAGCGGCTATTATTCAATTTGCGGGGAATACCGAGTCATGAGAACGCGAGGCAAATTGACGTAAGTAGATACGCCCAGGGTACGTCGAGACAGTCGATTATTCGAGGATATTTATATCGTCGCGATTGGAGGTATCGGATTTCGGAATGCGAATATCCCAGCCTGGGCTCCGGTCTCATTCTTATTTAATTGTTTAATTCGTATGTAGCTTTTGGTTACGTCAAGCCCAGCCTCCTCGGCGAACAATATCTCGGATACGGTATAAAATACGCTTTCTTTTCCTCGTTCATTGGTTATAAAAGTAAATTGTGAAACCTAATGGGTTAAAAAAAAAGCGCAATAATTTAAAAAAACAAAAAATACAACCTAACTTGCCGACGGTGCGAGAGTACGAAATGGGTCGCCCCGGCGAAAATCCGGTTCGCATATTACAGAGGCGTACCCCTCACCTCTGGGCGCAACGTATCTCTTTATCAAAATAAAACGCGGCCGCGTAGCTCTTTGTGTCGAATGAGAGAGAGAGAGAGAGAGAGAGAGAGAAAATGATCCGCGGGCACTTGCGACCGAATAAAATATGCCCCCTGCGCCAAAGCAGAGTACCTCATTACTCATTGTGCGCGCGTATATCTGTCGTTGGGAAGGAGATCAAGTCGGTCTATAAATCAAAACGAGGAATTTCGGCGAGTTGAAATCGCCGACTTTATGACGAATCGCTCGCTTCGCTCAGCCCTCAAATCGTAGATTAATTATGGCGGGCCAAGGACTCGCGCCGCCGACGCACTCGCAAAAATACACATCGTCTGTGTTTACGTGTACTACGCCCGGCCCGTGAGCCGTACATAATATATACAGATTAGGAACAGAATTGGCAAGGGAGATGGCGCAAGCCTCGACCATGTGTGCCGCAACACAAAGGACCGAGACACGCGCCAAACGGAATATATCTTTTCAGTCAGGTGCAAGCCAGATCCGTTTTTTGGATCCCTTTTTTATACCTTTATTATAATTAATGCAGCGGTGGGCATGGATATATCGGAGACACTGTACTCCGCATTTGATTTTGATGCAGGCATAGAGTTATCGACTGCCGATCGGTGGACGAAAAATGTATTTCCTGGAGCCGCTCAAGCGGTTGGCTTTTTATTCGGGCTCGCTTGCGTATATATATATATATCGATCAGCCGCCGTCCGTATCATTCACCGCGTGAATTGTGATCTCTCCCATTACATTTGCATCGACGTTAAACCGATCTCGCTTCAAAGGACGCATCGCGCGCACTTTTCCCGGCGAGATCAATTGAGCCCACTCGATCGACTCCGCGGCGCTCCCGAGTGCATTAATCTCGAAGTCGAACGCGCTGAATCACCGCTTCGACTGTACACCGCCCGTTCGATATGCGTCAGTGCGTGTTGGTATATATACACACACACATGTATATATATATCGCGTCACGAGAAGCTAAGCCTCCCGCGTCACGCGTAGGTGCAGCGATGCTCGATGCCGATCTCTCGGGCGCCGGTACATATCGAGCCGCGAGATTTTATTACGTCAAGTTCGAGCGTATATATAACCAGGCGGTGATCCGGGGGTGTTTCTCCCAAGCGCCTGTAATCGCCCATTGAATGACGCCACTACCATGTCGTATAGATCGTGATGCGACTTTATTGCCGAGCATGGCACAATGCGCCCTACTGAAATAGATCTGAATAATTATTCGAGTTGAAAGATGCGAAGTTATTTTCAGCTTGCTTATTAATACAGTGTCTTTCCCTTTGGATAGAAAGCCACTTCTAACGACATTCGAAGCAATTCAAATGCTATTTTTATTTCACTTCAATACATAATTGTATAGGCTGTAAGTTTATATTCATCCTTGATTGATCACTGTTTTGCCTCAAAGTTGTTTTGAAGGGGTAAAAACAGGGTTTATTTTTCATTGCCTTATATGCTTTCGAAATTCGAGTTCTGCTTTAGCGTATCTATGTATTTTATCTGCCGTCATCGATTACATTTGTCGTTCAACATGCATTGTCATCCTGAATTTGGTGAAAGCTTATTTGATCGATTTGCTACCTTGATTGTCGTACGAGGAAGTAAGCGGTGACCCAGTGGAGGTCCTGTGTAAACAAGGGAGTTTTATTTCGCTTTTTAAACAGCCTCGATTAAGGCAGCCTACGGTTATAAAAAATTGCAATGTCAGAGTTTCGAATGGGATTCAAGTTATCGTTTAATTATTCTATTAAAAACCGTGAATACCAATAATGAATGCGCAGAAACGATAATAAGAATTGTAACTATACAAATGTTTGATTTAAGTAAATACGATTCAACATTTGTTGGAATAAACCATTTTGCTCATAATATACTTTAGCGCGGTGCAATTTAGGTTGGATTAACTTTATCGACGTAAAAGCGCGGCTTTCAAAAAAGTGACGTCACAAAATAAAACACACACACGTGGAAAAAAAGAGTTCGTGGGAGGCATTACCGAAATAAAAAGCGCGTATAAGCTTATTATTATCTCGCGGGGCACTTAACGTAGCATATAACGGGTAAATTGGTGCATCTAAAATTGATATAAAACGTAAAAGCCGTAAAAATCCTTTTCTCGCGGCGACTTTCTAGCATAAACATTACAACAGTGAGTCAAGATTCCCATTTAAGATCTCGCAGTCTCCTAGATTTCGTAACTATGGCAACGGCTTTGCGCTCGTATTAAAGTACGCGCGGAGGTTCCTTATAATGCCCTGGCGAGCACACGCAGGACTCCTCAGGTCGCACAAAACTGTACACTATTTAATTAGGTAAACAGGTCAGACGGAGGCCTGCAGGAGCACCAGTCGATTGCCGATCCCGTCCCCCGGCCCGCGGGGCTGCAGCCCCCGTTGGAGGCCTGCGCCGCGTAGCTGGCGATCGGCTTGCCAAAGGCGCGTTAACCCAGGAATGCGTCTTAATTGGCGGTTGACGTTTTCGGCTCTTTGTGGGAAGAAAGCAGGCGCAACTGGCCTAAGGAGGATGCACTTAAACGCGGCTAATTGCCCCCCCGCGGGCCCGCGTCATAACGGTAGGAAAAAGTCGAAGGGCATGAGCCGCCCGAGGATTATAATTAAAGGCCGTTTTCTTTACGAGCGAGGCGCAGTGCGCGCGCCCGATCTAGGGTGTTATATAGTTCATTCCAGGATCGGTAATCACGGCGTTTAATGGATTTCGCAGAAGTATTGCCGCGCGCGCGCGCGCTCGCCTCGCGGTGATGCTCCCGTTGTTTACTTTTACCGAAGACCCTCCCCCCCCGCCGGGGACGCGCCGAAGCTTTGCCCTCGATCGGTAAACCATTAAATCCAGGGCGACAGACAAAAGAGGCCTCGCGATGGCAAACGGGCCGCTCGAGGGAGTCCGCGACTCGGTCCGCGAATGCGCGTAACCCGCACTCCGGCTTGATTGGCGAAAATCCACGGCGGTCTCTTTAATAACCCCACATTAAAGGTTGCAACAGCGGCGCGCAACGGTGGCGCAATACCGATATAAGGGTCCGAGGGCGTCCCCCGCGCGAGCGGCGCCCGGGGCATCGGTCAACGGGGGGCCCCGCGACGTAATCGCTCCGGGTGTGTGTAGCGCGCGCCTTTCGCCCTACGGCGTCCTTGATTCGTGAAAGGACGCCCCGAAACCGAGGGCCGAGGTCGCGGTCTCCGCCGCCGAATAGAACCGCGGGAAGTGGGGAGGGGAGAGGTATACAAGGCGCGCGCGCGCGCCGCGAACCTTTCCTTTCTGCTTTTCCGAATAGCCGGTGACGGGGCGCCGACGGATTTAGAGCGCTAATGGGGATACGCGTGACGCGTCCCGCCGTAGGATTGATGCGACTCCTCGCGACCCTCGCGGCCTAGGGCCTTGTCGCGCGGCGCGTAAGGACGCGTCGATTACGGCGCTGTAATAAAACGTGGGAAAACTATTATTTGAGGGGGGCTTTTCGCGGAGGTTGACTCGGTTTATAACAATCCGCTCGACTGGAACCTTCTGTATTTATTTT
Source organism: Sycophaga agraensis (assembly GCA_018906755.1). Taxonomy (NCBI): domain Eukaryota; kingdom Metazoa; phylum Arthropoda; class Insecta; order Hymenoptera; family Pteromalidae; genus Sycophaga; species Sycophaga agraensis. Next base: position 737,474 of record JACCIE010000017.1, on the reverse strand, counting down.
ACCTACTATTTTTAGGCATTCGAATGGAAACGTTGCAGATTAATTGGCGCAGTAGACAATAAGCTCATTTTTTTTTCCTTATTACGCAGGCTTCTGTGTTTCTCAAGATAAATAAATTATGATTACCACGTGATGCCTGAAAGGCAATGCCAATACACCTATATAACAATATTGCTTCATTTACGTATTCTGCAAATATTGGAATATTCCTCGCAGAGTACACACTATACGCTACAATATTTATTTAATAATTCTATAGTTTGATTATAAAGATATTAAAGCGTTCACCTCTTGGCGAATGGAAAATATGTACGATATTACGTATATTAAATAATCATCTCGTGGAATAGTTGTGCAAGATCAAGCGTGAGGCCACCATTCATGTAAAGCGGATTAGTATGTGCACTGGCTTAGATTATTATACACTTGTGACCTAAGCATTAAAAAGCACTATTTCCTTGCTTAAAGCGCACTTGGCTCTCCTGCCTACTTGGAGGTATATAATTAAATAAAATTTAAAGATACAACGCAAGCACTGCTATAGGAGCATCTGCGAGCAATCCATTATTACAAGACGAGCAATTTCCATAATTGTCAGACAATGGTCAACGGAAGCCAAAAGACCGACCGGAACTGCTTCTCGGAGCGAAAAAAAAAACCTGGCGACCAAAGGTTTACTCGAGATTTACAAGCGAAAAATCCGTGTCAAGGTCAATTGACGAGTAAATAATCGCGGGAACGCCACTCGAGGAGAATGAGAGCCGAGAGAAAGAGAGGAAATAAGTCGAATGGGAGCCGTGAATTCGGCGCCGGAGGATTTAAAGGTAGCCATGAACGATCGACTGAAAGGCTGGCCCGCGCGAGACTCGGGCACTAGGGCGCAAAATCGAGAGTACGCGGACGAGATCTACTTCGATTGCCGCGGCGGATCGTACAAGGGTTCGGCTCAAGGAAAACGAGCTTCTCCTGCTACGCGAGCCTCTACTTTGTAAGATTCCTTGAAAGCCCCGAGTATTTTCGCGAGTGCTCGCGAATCACACTTTTATTTTCCCTTTGCCGAGAACAATATGTCGAAAGGCTACGCTCGCGAGCTTCACTTTTTTTCCGGTAAATTGGACGCGCCGAGAGTGGAGAGAGAGAAGTAATAATCGCGCGCGCAGCAATCGCTCTTGGGAAAAAGGTCCGTCCGTTGTTCCATTTCTCACTGTGAATTTTTAAGAGCACTGCGGTCGGGATACTTTTCTTTAGAATTACATGCACATACGTGCACTTTGGTAATTAAATACGCGATTGACCCAGCACTTCGACAGGCATTCCTTTGTCGGAGTTTCTTATTTTAAAGGACGTTAATGGCCTTTTAACGATAATTCATACCTCTATTTTTGTTTAAGTAATGCCGTATTTATTACCTTCCCAATTTGCGACTTTTATCCATAATTTCTATCTTTACACCCGTTAAAAAACGGAAACAAACCTTTCTAGCTTTATGTTATTAAAATTTAATTATAAGTACGATAAGTACTATTGTGTGCTTTCATATTATTTAATTGCACGTTGTATTTTAAATAATTGTTACCAATGTTAAATATCTGCAATGGTATGTCTACTTTCCAAGATTTTTTTCAATTTAAAAGATTTTATTTAATTATTTAAAAGTATTTTAATTTATTAAGATTTACCTAATGTTTGATAAAATACATAAATCAAAACTTTAAACATACTAATCTTAATTCAGATTTCTTAGGCTTATAAACACAATAAGTTACAATAATATTTTTCTCAACTTAAAAGATTACAAAAGCTATGTTTACTCTTTTCTACAACAATTAATAAATTGTAAAGTAACCATGTAGATTTAAGAATTTTATTTACTTACTAATATTGAATTAAGTGTATTATTCTACGTTGGTATCTTTACTAAATCTTATTTGATTAAACTGATAGATTGTTGTCAACATGTATAGATCATGAATTACAAATAATTATTTAATAATTTTAGAAATTATTTAATAAAAATAATCGTTATCAAAATAGTTGGGTCTTGTAGAATATTTTGTTATTAAATTTTATTTAAATAGTTGTTCTAAACATTGATTACAATCATATTAAATTAAAAATAACTTAACTGGGTGCAGTAAGTTATCAATTACAATTCATAATTACATCATAACTTAAAAAATACAAACTGTAGAAACTTCTCTAGTACTTATATATATATATTAAAACTAGGACTTTATTAGGTCTTTGTTCATTTCTTAATATCACAGTAAGACTTCATTTGATTTTAAAGCTTTTAAACTGGCAGCTTATACAAAAGGAGTCCATCCTACCCACATTCTGCCTAATACATTTAAATCTGTGGCTTGATCCAGCAAGCACTTCACCTATTATCAAAATTAATTTATAAAATTTCTAATATTACTTAAAATCTGTTAATATTAGACGCTGTACCTGTTCATCTGGTGTAAGGTATCCATCACTTATTTTCGACCTTTCAGTTGGATGTTGATAGTCACTTCCGTTTATTACATGTTCATATTTAGAAAAATATTCGTTATGAACGTATGATAACTCTTCCAGCATGATGGTGGAAGGCTTCAAGCCTTGCAATTTTTTTTCTACAACTTCTATTTTCTTGTGAGGTAGCCATTTAATATCTACAAAAAATAATTTAGTATAATTTCATAAATAGTTTTTATTTTAATTCAATACCATATATATTTAATTTTTTTTATAGTTTGAAATGTATTATGAATCAAGCTGTAAAAACTTATACCTAATCGTTGATCATTTTCATCATAAGTTGTCTTGTTTACATTTTTGCTCCAATTCAAAGGTTCGTTAATAAAAACATCCAAACAAGCCAAAATAAGAGACTTCTCTTTTCTTAGTGCATTTAATACGTGTGTCATTGAAACTTTAAAGAGAGCCTGTTCATTGAATGGTTGAAGGAGTCCTAAAATTTGTGCAGTCAATCTAAAAGGAACCAGCTCGGGAATACACTGATCAATGCCACTCCCAAAAGCTAATCCGAAATCAATGCCATAACATTTTCCTGTTTGCACCTCTATTATCGTATTTTCTAAATGTCGGTCACCAACACCAGTAATCCAGTGCACTACGCACATCGTTGCATAGCTTATTATGAAATTACGTCGTAAAGACAAAAAACACTCTGTGTTGGGACTCAGTAATACAAAAGTCTGTCTTAGAGAGTTCCAATTCATCATATTAACTAAATCGTTCATTTGTGAAATTACGTCTTTTGAACTATATTTTATAAGCGCTTCCTTATATCTAAGACTTTTTTGGGTTGATTTTCCAGCCTTATCTATCCAATTTTGATATTTCATCGACAATTTTTCGATAACCGCCTTATCTTTATTTGCAAACTCTATAAACTCTTTAAGTGATTTTGATCCATTAACCCATTCAATAAGACCTAACTTAGTCGACAAAGACACGACTTGGTAAGTATTTATAGTTAAACGCCTTTGCTTGCAGCTATGATCGGAATCTAAAGTTTTGTTCATTATTGTAAATATTTGCTGTAACCTTTGATCCTGCCGAAGGTCTTCCCCAAATTTGATAAGGAAATGGTAGGAAATCGCATCTTTTCCAATCATAGTAATTTTTATAGGATTGCACTTGGATTCCATAACACTTATAAAACGATCAAATTTCGAGATCATTGTGTGATAGCGAAGCATCGGTTTTTTATATTGACTGTACTGGCCAGGAATTTCGATTTCAAAATTATCCCCTGAAAATTTGCTCAAGTATGGGCAATAATCTTTAAGTTGTAGGGTGTGCCATTTTGCATTCTTTATTCTATTCTTCATTTCAGAAAACAAATCAGCAGCAATTTTCTGTAGATTAAGTTTAATATCAATATCGTTCAAGTTTTTGAGTTCTTCAATCCGATGTCGGTAACTGCCAAGCACGTTGTATATAGGTCCTTGTAAGGAGTTCTCCCAAACTTGTTTATTAAAAAGTTTATTAAGTAAGGAATCAATGCCTTCTTGTAAGCGTTCTCCCGAATCAAGAAATTGTAGTAAATAAAACCTCATATAGTGTTCAGGCTGGCACACTCGATGTAAAGCGTTAATGAAGTTTTCCAACTTTGAATTAAATAGAGATTCGTACATGTTACGAATTTCATCGTTTAATCTCAACTCAGGTAAAGCTTCATAAGTTTGACGAAAATTATACATTATTCCATTTGGATAATCTTTTATAAGTCTTTGGACAATAGGAATAAGCAGTTTAGCTAGTGGGTTACCTAAATGGGTCATTATCTGTTCTTGCCAGGTTAGGAAAAACCAACTTGGTATACTTGCACATTTTGAAGTAAAGAGTTGTGCAATTTCTTCGTCATTTTCGTAATATTTATACTTTAACAAACATGGAAAGTAATGTGCAGCGTTTAAAGAACCCAAATTCATGCCATTTAATATAGAAGATATGAACTGTTTAGCTAAAGACGAATTTCTGTAATTATCATGTAGTAAGCTGTAACAATATTTTCCAAATTTCGCAAAACTATCAGCCATTTCAGTATCAGATCCTATCTCGCACGTATTTTGTAGGATATTAAAGCTGTATTTGTTTAAAGTTTCAAAGAAATTATTTTCTTCGTTCATTTTTATGGCTGTACATATGAATTCGTTAGTTATTAAATAATTTAAAAACTCATTATTTGTATGCGCTAAGTTCTCCATATTCGAAGTTAGATCAAATAGATGATGCAAGGCATTGATTTTTGTTGACATATGCAAATCTTCAAATTGAATCAAATTATTTACAAGTTCCCAAGAGTTAATGTAATACTTACTCTTTTTCTTTATATTTAATTCATTTTTACCACATAAAAATTTGTATTTTGAGGCAATCAACATAAAATCATATTTTAATATTGAAAAATTGTTTTTGTTTTTGAAAATAGATTCGTTGTTTTCTAATTCGGAAATCATCATTTCTGTCATAAAAGCGTGTTTTTTTGTAACAATGTTATTTTCATTTTTTAGAGCTAGTTCGGTGACTTTTAACCTCTGCCGAGCGCCAGCAATCATTAAATCGCTCAAAAGTCTAACAAAAAAGGAAATGAATAAATGTAATCTATAGATTTATTATGAAGTTATAATAATAATAGAATAAATATGATAAATTCTTACCGAGGGTCCTCTGAGTTGTTTAATTTCTCTTTTAAAAAATGCACAAAGGCCAATCTGTAGTTTACATGACAGTTCCAGCTAAAAAGATCGTCATTTAATGATGGAGAATTATGCTTCCAATAGTGAATAATGTCACTGGTACTATCCTCAATATCAATAGATTTAATTGTCTCGATATAAGCATCAATATTATGAAGACCCCGAAGTTTAATTAAAATATCATTTCTCAATTTCTCTGAATGTGAACTTAAATTTATCCACTGATCCCTGAGATAGTTTAAGTGATACTTTAGGCATTTCACAGCTATATTTTCCTTCTCTTCGCACAAGAGAAACATTGATATCTCTTGACCAAATTCACTGTTTACAATTGTCAGTTCATGTTCGACCCATTTGTGAAAATTAGTGATGAAGTTAGTATTCAGAGTTTCTAGTGATTTATTTGCAACAATATTTTCTAATGTGTCTTGTAGCTGGCCTTTAAAAATCCAAGGCAGTAGCTGCTTTCTTCTCGAATCACTCCACACGGTATTTAAATCATCATTTAGAATACAGTTTATTTTCTTGTTTATATCATTCCAAGAGGATAGCTCACTTAGACACTCAAAATAACCCTCGAGGCAGTGTTCTGTTTCCGAGCCAACAGCAACTTCGTAAGCCATTTGGAAGGAGGTCTTAGCCACTTGCCACTTCTTTTCAGCTTGGGCTAATGCAGCTTCGCGAAGGTCCTTAGAGAACAAATTATGCTCTTTGAAAATGCTACTAACGATGTCATTGTCACCGAGTGTTTTGTATAAACCAGCAAGTTCTAACCATAATGACCATTGAGTTTGCCTATCATCAATATTTTTTTCAATATTCAGTCTTCTCCGTTTAGCTGGATGCACGTCAGCTTCATGATCAGTACACATGATCGATTCTTCAAGGAGGAGTATTCCCAAAGAATTTAAGCCCATCTTTTTACATATAGTTGCTACAGCTTGAGTATTAACATTTATTTTTTGTTCAGTATGTAATAAAATTTCTAAAACAGCTGGAGCTAAATCATTTCTGCCTTCGGATTCTTGCAGAATCTGCTTAAATATTTCTGTAAGGCTCGATATAAAAACCTCATATTTATCGCTGTCCTTTAGCCGATCTAGTAGTTTACAAATAACTATAACAATGAATTCCTTGCAAATTTGCCAGTCATTTATCATTAATTGCCTTAAGTTATCAACAAATCTTGTGTGAGTTAGCTCAATGTTAGGAATGTCCCCAAATTTGTATTTTCGACGTGTACCAATACTAGCTTTATAAAGCTCTGTATCCTTTTCGAGTTTCTCTAAATAGTCATTTTGCAATGAATATTTAGTATCATGAATTGAACGTTCCGAAAGTAGATTTTCAGATGGATCAGGAATTTTTCTACAAAACATTAATAATATACCTGGATAGTGAAAATTCAGAAATAAAGTTTAATTTTTTAAGTTATTCGGTATTTACCTGTTGAAATATTGTGGTTTTTGCAAGGCAGCAAGTTCTAGAGTACCGGTGATTGAACTCCGTGATGCATAAATGTGGTCCAGTTGATACAGCTGACTTGCAAGTGAGGGGACAAATAGAGGAGCAATGGAACCTAAGCTCATTCTATTTCCGGATCTGTTGGGGAGTTCATACTCAACATACTCGCATTCACCCAGGGGAGCAAACATGGGTCTGTCTGCATCAAGGGCCTCGCTGGTAAGCTCTAGCATCATCAGACAAAGAAAACGTGAGAAATGGGCACGAAGCTCGGGCGCGTACATGCGGAGAACAGCAAGAAGGCGATCATGGCAGGTTCGTGGAAGATTGAGTTGCTGTTTCCAAAAGTCGAGAGCGAGGAGACGCAGTTCCTCGGTGCCGCTCTCTAGTGCAGCCATGAGCCGGGCCGCGCAGACGAGGGACGCGTCCGAACCGATCGGGAGGCGCGGGTAGGCCTCTGCGAGGATCGTACAGGCACGCCTCCTATCCTCGAGGAGGCCGCTGTTCGATTCAGACGCACTTCTACCCACCAGAACCACGTAGTCAACAAGCTGTGCTTCCGAGAGTTTCGGGAGCACGATCTCGAGAATTCGGAGTGCGAAATTTGTACATCCACCTGGGGGCTGTCGTAGGATTTCGGGCAGATCGAGGAACGCCAACTGTACAGGCAATGCCTCCGGTTCGATGCCGCCATCCAGCAATCGTTGGAGGAAGAGTTCGAGAATTCTAGGCCTGTGCGCTTCACTCAGTCGCCCGAGATTGGCGAAGCGCGCCAGGGTGCGGAAGCTTGCCTCAGAACGACAACCCGCATAGAGGGCGCACGCACAAACACTACATCGGCCGGGTTGCTGCTCCGCTATGCTTTTTAATAGCTCCTCCACCTGAGGCAACAAAGTTTCTGACGCATTGCCCTCACCTGGACGCAATAGCCATCCGAGCGCTTCAAATTTCAACGCAACGAGAGATTCATCTTGCTGCCACTGTTCAGCGGATTGTAAGATCATTTTCTGTACTGACTCTCTGCGCTCGATTTGCTCGCACTTGACGTTAGCTCGTAGGAGAACCAGGATGACGTGAACAAAGTTGTCACGTTGCGCATTATCCAATTTTCTTGAGCAGTCTAGTTGCTCAGGCCATGTGAGTCGATCATTCCACAATCGACATAGATTCTCCATCAGTTGTAGGTTATATTTGTAAAGCTTTGCATTGTCGTCCTGAACTTTGGTGATCAATAATCCAAGAAGACGTTGCGCGCTTTTCGTTTCCATCTCATTTTCTATCCGATATTTAGAATCGGCTAGAATGAAAAGCATGTCCCTTACGACGTAGTTCAGCAAGTTGTTACGAAGGTAAAGGTATATCATATCTACGAGTGCAACGAAAATGGCTCGCACATAAGGGAGGAATGCTTGCTTTACGTTTGCGACTACCTTCATTAAAAATAGCCGGGCATTATCTTCCTGTACCGTAAATGAGTTTCGGAAGTACTGAAGAAACACGGGTAGGTGCTCGCTTTTTACTTGCTCTGTTGGTAGGGTGAGTAGCTCGTTATTAAACATATGCACTAGGATGCCTGTTATCATTGGCAAACATTCGTGTTCGTTCAATTCATCACCCTCGAAATTCAGATCCAAGCGAATATCGTCCGTCTTTTCTATTTGCAAAACTCTTAAGTCATTTAAATCATAAGCTTGCATATTCTCAAGCAAGCTCAAGGACGTTGGATCAAATTGGTGAAAGCTTAAAACTGTCGGTCCACAGAGAACCTGTCTACTCTTAAGGCCCTTACGAATGTTCAATAGGTGCTTTCGATTCTTGCGGATGGTCGATGAGTCTTGTTTTAGTGAGTATACTTTGTCACAGTCGACGATTCTCTGCCATATCAGTTGATTCTTCTTCTTATCCTCTGCAAATATGAAATTGTAGAATTTCTCTTCTTCCTTTAAGCTAACTATAGAGATACAGCAATTAAGTGCTGCACAGTGTAAAAGTCTTGTAATTTCTTTTTCGTCCTCGTTCTTGCAACTGTAGCAACGCACACTGATTATTTCTTTAATTAATATTTGATTAATACGTTTCTCGATTTGTAATTCTGGATCTGTTACAGAGAGTGCTTCTAACTCAAATTTTGAAAATACTAATTCGAATATTTTATAACAAGCTATCTTTGATACAATAATTTTTTTCCGATCTACAGAATTAATTGAAGCGCTGTTTATTGACGTTGATATACAATTTATCATTTCTTGACACTTTTCTTTTAGAAATTTTTTAACAACGTCAGATTTATTTAGTTCAATAGATGGCAATAGGAAATATTTCAAAATATCAAATCTTTCTTCGATTGCACACAAATCCATGAATATATTGTAAGTTAACTGCAGTGATTTCTCAGCATTTTCGTCTGATATACTTGCATAAAAGCATTTAAAATATTGATTTATATCCTCTTTGATAAGGATTTTACAAATTCCAGCAGCATAATAAATAATAGCTTGATATAGGACATAAGATTTAGTAACAACGAGCATTTTTAATAAAATTTGAAAACATGAGACTCCTTGAAATTGTAAGATCTCATCCGTCTCTAATCTTTGCAACATAGTAGAACTATCTTCATCTCTTAAATACTTAAATATTAAACAGAGTTCTGAATTACATTCAACTGGTGATTCTTCGTCAACTAAACATATAAGAAAATCTCGTAGTATATTTGATTTTCTTTCTAGATTTTTAGATTTAAAAAGCTCTTCCAAAATCCAAGAATATAATTCATTATTGATCATTATTATTTCCGTCGGTTTCTTTTTTAATACAACAACAATTCTATATATATTTAAAAACTTTATTTTTCTACTTTCAAAATCATTTAGAATCCTCCTAAATTTATTAAATCTTCGTATAATTTCGTCTGCTAGAATTTCTGAATTATTCGCTTTATTGCGCTGGACAAATAGTAACAAATCCTCAAGCAGCGAAAATATTTTATCCGGAAGTTTACTTATTAGATCTTCAAATATTTTTACTGTTTGCATGGGATCTTTTAACATGTATTGAAAAAGAGTAGTTTTAAATATCTCCAAAAAATATTGACCATGCGTTAATGTAGACCCATTTAAACAAGTAAGTGGACATTCATCAACTATTAGATCAAGAATATATTTTACTATTCCTGCCTAAAAATAAATTTGAAATTAAATAATAAAAACCTCTTTGTAAATTATAATATATTTTTACTGTATATTATATATTGTTATTTATATGCGATTCAATAAGGATAAATTAATTTTTAATAATTGAAACATTTTTCTTGATTTTCATTTTGTTGATGTTTTGCTCATAAATAAATCAAATAATAGTAGATCAGATTTAAATTCAACAAATTAATAATTTAGTTTAAAATAGATACAGATTAATGGGTTTGGTTAAATGTATAAATCATACTTTTTGTTTCAGTAGGTGTAATTATTAAAAACAGTAAATTTCAAATGCTTACAAAAAATATAAGCATAAAAATACACCTTAAAATAAGTATTATAAATGTACAAAAGAAATATAATTTAATTTTTAGTACCTGATAATCTTCCAAAAGAAGTTTCATTAATTCTTCTAAGTAATCTTTAGTCTCTGTATCAAATATTTTGCATGAATCAACATCCATTATATTAATTTTCAAAGCTTGAAAAATATTGTTTATCTTGTCATTTTCATAATTATTTTGAAAATTATACTAAAATTAAAATTTTAATTTAAAATTACATATCATACTTTAGGTGATAATTATTATCCATATATCTACTTACATGATCATCAAAATTAAATAATTTACATTGCTTAAGTATAATTAAACCATTCACAAACTGTTTTAAAGTATAAATATCTTTTTTATCTTCAATGATATCAATAATTTCTGTAAATTTCTTAAAATTTTCATCAGTTTCAGCTAAAAGTTTTTCTTTAAATATCTTTAAATTTATATCTGGTAAACGATTTTTCATTAATGTTAATAAATTTTTAAGGATGACCAAAAAATTTTCTTTTACTTGTAATTTTTTGTTCGTTATTCCGATATGGTCAGGATTTACAACGCAACGTATTATAAATAAATATAAGTCATTATTCCAAGGTATACTTTCTGGATTATTTCCCTGAAAAGGTCATATTTAAGGACATATATATTTAGATTTCTTACTATAAAAAGATAAATTATTATATTTGCGTATAATTTTTAAAAAATTACTTTTTGAAATAAAGCTGTTGAAATAAACTCTAGCATTTTTAGACTAATATCACAGGTCAGATTAACAATTTCTCCATTTTTCATAGAACTATTCATATAATTTATATCGATAGATTTTGTGATCGGTTTTTGATGGGCAATTATACAACTATATTTAAAAAAAATTTTTAAAAATTTATTACTATAATCTTGAGAATTATTAAAAACATCAAAGGATAAGAAATATTTTTCAAATGCCCAAATGTATAAATCTAAACATTTTAAAAATGCTTTTGCATTATTGCATGAAATATATTGAAAGTGTTCTTCTGTATTTCTTAAAGCAATTTGATGAATATTACAAATCAAATTTTGTTTAACAAATTCAGGGTCAGAAGTGAATGGCAGAAGATTGTCAAACATTTTCATACACTGGTGTCTGCACTGGATATTTAGAGATCCACAGTAATTTAATAACCATGTTAGAATACCATTTAAAGTTTCATCAGACAATTCTGGCAGTTTTTTTCGGTAATTAGTTTTTGTATTAAACAAATTTGAATTTGATTTTAGAACTTCCTCTATATTACTGATGGCATTTACAATTTCTGTTTCATTGCATTCTTCCAAGCTTTTTACAAAAGTATACAAAAATTCCAACCAATATTTTTGTATAATAAATGTATTTTCTTTCAAAATAGGGTAGATGTAATTGAATGCAGAAGCGGCAACCAATGGTTTTGAATGGTAAAGTGCTAATGTAGTTATTTGTCTTATGATAATTCTAATATTAGAGATGTTTGATAAGTCATTTTCAGTACATAATTTTATTGACCACAAAGTGAATTCTCTCAAGTATAATCCACAATAATCTCGCATAGAGAAATTGAATTCATCTGCTAATCCCTCAAAAATTGTGTCTAGAAAATTTTGGGATATTCTTGATTCTACCATTAAATTAGAACTAAGATAATGAATCAGCTGTAATACGAATGGATGATACAAATTTCTTACTGTATCATCTGAATCGCATGCAAGCCTTAAAGCTGTACAAAATATAATTTTGTTAAAATATTTATCCAATAATTTTTTTCCTAATATAATTATAAAGATTGAATAGAATAATTCGCAGGCTGAAATTTTTATTCTTCTATTTCCACTTTTTGTTAATTCAATAATTCTTGGAATAAATGTATCTAAATGAATTTCCAAACGAATATCAGGAAATAGAAGTTCACATTGCAATAGATTTTTTTTATTCCATGATGCATCTGTTTGAATAGATTTTTGATGAATATAATCAAATAAAATATTTGAATTCAATGAACCATAAAAAAGTAAAATTTTTTTTTGTATGGTTGTAAGATTTTCATTGTTATCCAGAATTAAAGACCTGTTTGTGTTATTTTTTTTCTCAGTATCATTATATTTATATATATCTATTGCATTTTCTGCACCTGAAAAGTATGGCTGAGTGCAAGACATGATATTGTAAACAAAATCATTGGATAACTGAATACTGGAATGTTTAATCCAATTTTCTAAAGTATTTAAGGCACAAAATGCTAAAGATAAATTAGATAAACCAATATTAAAAGCAATTGTAAATACTGGACTAATTTCATTGATTAAATTTTCTATACAAAATACTGGTGTATAAAAAATGAGATAAATGCATGATAATTGCAATTCACCGGAAAATCCCTTAATAGATTTCAAAATATCAAATAAATATTGAGAGATCAATTCATCAGTTGATTTAACAATGTATGATGTATAATCTACTGAAGAATCCAATTTTTTAAAAACAGTTTTAATAAGCTTATAAAATCCTGAGATTAAAGGATGTTTATAAGAGCATTTTATAAAATATGTTAATAATTTATCTGTACAATCTTGAAACAAAATACTATCTACTTTTTCCAAAATATCAACATACAAATCAACAAGGTTAATGAAAAATCGAAAATCTGTGTCATTTTCAGCCTTCAATGAAAATGATGTATTAGACATAAAATTATCTGTTAGACTTTCTACATTAAGATTCAGTTTGTCAATAAAAGAAATTAATACTGTTAGGAAATTATTAAAAATATGAGTAGTCAAAAATGTTGAACAAACATTTTTATGGTTTATTTTAAACAAAGTATGCCAAAGAGGTAGATAGTCTTTGTAACTAATTGTTTTTTCTGAAAAACTTTGAATTTCTTTTTGCAACTCGATATCTATAGCCATTGGATGTGAACATGACAATAAAACACCCTCATGAACTGGAAGTGAATATTACATTTCAAAATAATTATGTATTATTAGAAAATAATTTGATGTACTGCTTATACTTACAAAAAGAATAAAAATATTCATTTTGAAGAGTATTTTCTAACTTACTGATATTAATGAAAATATTAATTAACGTAGTTTCAGTTAAATTCTTATTTACATTTTTTATTTCTGGAAATAGTCTAATAAAATTTATGCTAAGCTCTAAAACACTATTTACTTGATGTAATGAAACATTTGGTATATTACATAAAATTTGTGACAATGCTTCTAAATAATTTGTCATTGCTGCAAAATCATGGTTTATCTTCTTTTTACTATAATTAATAAAAAAAATTAATTTCTTAATTTATATTTTATTATTATATTAAATTAACAATTTCAAACACATACTCAGTATAGAAAGAAAATGTTCGAAGTACTATCATTTGAAACATTTCGTAAATTTCAGATGGTAAATATTTTGAATAGGTAACAGAAAACTGTCCTAGGCCATAGATAATCAACTGCAATTTTTTAGGGGATAAATCTTTTTTACACAGATTTAAAATGAAGTAATTTTTGAAGTACTAAAAAAACACAATTACTTGGTCAATAATAATCAGAAACTAAAAATTTAAAAAAAAATGGACGTAAATGAAAATGATTTACAAAAAATAAATCTTGGTTGTCTTCTATTAAAAGATGTGAAGCTGTAACTTTATAAAGAGTTCTTATAGCATTAATTACTGTATAACTTTCAGTCTCGTTCAAAATATCATTTAATAATTCATGCCAATTTTTGTAATCTTTAAAAATAAGAAATGAAAAATATTTTATATTTGTATAGAGAATGTAAATAATTTTGATTCTTAAAACTTTTTGAGCTTGATTAGGCTGACAAAGCTTTGAAGCAATGTCATATAATTTTTTAAAGTAAATAATATTTTTGGATTTATCTTCAACTGGCATAAAATTTACTAACATATTTGTTAAACATTCAAAGTAAATCATGAATTCATCTGGTTGTTTTTTAGCAGTAGGTTTATACTAAAGTAGAAATTTATAATTAGTTAATTCCTTTTCTTATACAATTATACTTACTTATGCACCTAATAATTGGAAAAAACATTAAATAAAATAAATACCTGAAAAGTTATATCTTGTAACAATTGTGAAAATATCGATTCAACAGATTTAATCATATTTTCCAGTTTTGGGCAATGTTTGGCAATTGCTCCAAGAACAATGTAAAATACAGATCCATCTGAAGTCATGAAATATATTGATTTATTATCAATATGAATTTAAAAATGAATTAATATTTACGTTAAAATTCAATAATTAAAATATGAATACATAAAGAATAATAACAAACTTTTTTACCCTTCCTTGTATATAATTTTAAATAAGATGTTTTATAGTAGCATATAATTTCATCTAATTCTAAATTAGAATTAGAAAAATTTTCTATCAATTTTGTTAATGTCTCACTAGCAGACTTTCTAGCATAAAACCAACAAATTGTTTTCATACAATAAATGCATAAATTCTGTAATTATAATAAAATAATTAAATAGTTACTATTTTTATATTAAAATAAAATTTTTTTTGTATTTACTCTTGTTTCTGTAATATATGGTTCATATTCTTCTTTAAAAAATTCTATAAGGAATTGTAGCACAATGAATGATTCTTTTAAAGATGTACTATAATTACTTAAATCATTTCTTTGCATTTCTAATACTGTTTTAATATATTTAAATATTCCTTTACTTTGAGTAAGAATATTTTCTAAAATTTTGTCTATAAAATTATTAAAATTAAATATTCATTTTGAAAATATTTTTTTATTTTATATGTATATCTTGTACACATTTTACCTTTATCATTTTTCAAAAATGTTTGTAAATACTTTGGTGTCTCTATTAAAACTTTTAATCGAGCTTCATTATTTAACCAAGATCTTGAATAATTTTCTAGAAAATTTTCATTTGATTCCATTTTGACAATGCAAAACTTGTTTTTAAAAAATTTTTAAATTATAGTTCTAAACTTTGTAATGTATCGGGAACATTACAATAAAAATTATTTCATGATTCAGTAGCTAGATTTTATACAGTGTCTCTTTTTCTTATATGCTTATAAAACATATTCAGTTACAAGAAATATAAAATATGTAATAAAAACAATAATAAATATAGATACAGGCAAATCTTTGTATCGCACAATCTACTACTTTTCAGTGATTCCACGGCGCTTGATTAATCTCGCTTCTCGAAAGTCGATCTCTAAATCATTGTTAACTCGACTCACGAGTTTAAGATTTTGAGAACGCAATAATATATTGATATAAAGTAATATATGGTAATATATAGACGTAAAGATATATAATGTCCGCGCCACTGCCATGGGTGATGCCAGGTGATGCTAACCGGCATATAGTCCCATATGGTCATATCCAGTCATACCACTAGGCTAGACCATAATACAAACGGCCCTCCCTCGAATTGTATTCGACGCGCCATCTCTAGAATCTACGGACAAACGTCGTCACACTCTAGCTCTAGAGTCTAGAGTCTATACTTGCATCTAATCCTGATCCGTAAGTTATAGTTATAAGCTAGACTAGCCTCAGCTTACAGCTAGACTAATCCAACTCAGTTAGAGACCATTAAAGACTAAAGCAGCTAAAGATCAAACTGGCCCAAACCAGCCTAGATTAAAACCTAGACTATCATTATAGACTCTAGCATATAGTGCAGACTGCAGAGTTGCAGACTATTGTTGATGGATAGAAGAAAGTTTCATGTAATAATTGATGAGAACGTACTTTATAGCTAGACTGTATAATTATTTATTTTATAAATTTAAAATTAAATCTGGAAGAAAGAAACAGTTAGCAACACATAAGTTTCTTATTATATAAATAACACTTTTGTATCAGATATAATTACACAGCAGACAGCTGTGTAGTGACCCGGTAAAGTCTAGACTTGATTCGACTAGAATAAACACGTGGACTGTGTTTAGTGAAAATACTTGTAAATATTTGAATAACTATTTTTCTATTGGATGTGCAGAATAGAAATACACAATGACTACCGAACTGATGGAAAAAGTTTTAGATTATCTCTCCCAACACGAACAAGCAGATTCACTCGATTTAGCAAATCACTTTAATGTTGACCATCAAAAAGTGGTTGGAGCTATTAAAAGTTTACAAGCATTTGAAGATGTGAGATAATATTTTTTTATACGTACCAATATATTAATAAATAATATGCTATAAATGCAAGCAATAATTCATGTTGATAAATAATTTTTATTTACTACAATTTTCCATTGGTAGTTGTAGTTTATTATAGTTTATTAAAATAAACATTTAAATTTTTTTGTCCAGTTTGTAAAAGTGGAATCGAAAAGTCGTAAAGAATGGATTTTGACAGAAGAAGGCCAACATGTGTTAGAGCATGGTAGTCATGAAGCTGCAGTTTATAATGCTATACCTAATGATACACATGGTATTCGTCAAGCAGATGTTATTTCAAAAATTCCTTATGCCAAAGTTGGTTTGTCAAAGGCTCTTGCAGCTTCTTGGGTTGAATTAGTAAAGAATGAAAGCGATACCTTTGTAAGAAGAAAAGTTCCTATAATTGTAGATGAAATTCAAAAACACATGAAAGATCTTCAAACACTTTCTGATGATTCAAAGAAAGAATATAAAAAAAGAAAATTGATTAAAGAAAAGTAAGAACATAACTTTTAAAAACTTAAAATTACTTTCTCTATTATTAATTGTATCTATTTTTTTAGTATTGTTAAAATTATGGTCCTTGAAAAGGGTGAAAATTTTTCTACAAAAATTGAAAAACCTGAAGCTGATCTAACTAGTAATTTATTAGTTAATGGTGCATGGAAAGAAAAGAAATTCAAACCAATCAATTTAGATTCTCTTGGTGCGGCAATTGATGTAGGTCATCTTCATCCTTTATTAAAGGTTCGAACAGAATTTAGAAAGATTTTTCTTGAAATGGGTTTCCAAGAAATGCCAACAAATAACTATGTGGAAAGTTCTTTTTGGAATTTTGATGCTTTATTTCAACCTCAACAACATCCGGCAAGAGATGCTCATGATACTTTCTTCATTTCCAGTACAAAATAATATGATGATTTTAATTGAAATGATGGTTTTATAACTGTAATTAAGAATATATATTTTTGTAGATCCTGCTATAAGCACATCTTTTCCTGAAGAATATTTAGAAAAAGTGCGTAATGTGCATAGTAAAGGTGGTTATGGTTCTCAGGGGTATGGTTATGAATGGAAAAAAGAAGAAGCCCAGAAAAATTTATTACGAACACATACAACAGCTGTTAGTGCACGTATGTTGTATAAATTGATGGAAAAGGTATATAACATAAAAATGGTTACTTAAAATTCAAATACAATTTTTCAATTCTTTCGTTACAATTTTATTATTTTAGGGTGAATTTAAACCTGTTAGATACTTTAGCATTGACAGAGTATTTAGAAATGAAACTTTAGATGCTACACATTTGGCTGAATTTCATCAAGTTGAAGGTGTTATTGCTGATTATGATTTAAGCTTAGGTGATTTGATTGGCACCTTGTATGAGTTTTTTAGTAAGTTGGGGATTACAAAGCTGGAATTTAAACCAGCTTATAATCCATACACTGAACCAAGTATGGAAATTTTTTGTTTCCATGAAGGATTAGGAAAATGGATTGAAATTGGAAATAGTGGTATTTTTAGACCTGAAATGTTGCTTCCAATGGGTTTACCAGAAAATGTGAATGTGATTGCATGGGGTTTGTCATTAGAAAGGTATTTGAAACTTTTAATGAAAAATTGAAATTTTTTTAATTAAAACTAATATTGAATATTATTTCATTTTAACAGACCTACAATGATCAAATATGGTTTGAATAATATAAGGGATCTTGTTGGCCCAAAAGTTGATTTACAGATGGTTCAAGATAATGCATTATGTCGTTTAGACAAGTAATAGTTTATTTAATATAATTTGTTTTTATTTTTTGTAAATTATAAATTATACTTTAAAATAAAAAGATTTTCTTTAATATTAATTGTATTTCAATTAATATCATTTACTTGTAATTTGCATGTAGATAATATGTCTTGTGTTTGTTATTTCTAAATTAAAAATATAAAACTTTGTCTACATAT
Organism: Sycophaga agraensis; assembly: GCA_018906755.1. Lineage (NCBI taxonomy): Eukaryota > Metazoa > Arthropoda > Insecta > Hymenoptera > Pteromalidae > Sycophaga > Sycophaga agraensis. Next base: position 719,106 of record JACCIE010000017.1, on the reverse strand, counting down.
ACGGATTTTGTCGGCAGATGTCGGGTTTCGACTGAATCAAGAAAGTACCAAGAATCTCACATTGATCATTCACTTTATAAACAAGAACAAACATCGCAGTTTATAAAAGAAGATATAGTGTTGTTCTGTGATCCTGTATATCCTCCATATTTCATGAGACCCCTTCTAGCTTATCTTAAACAAATTTTCTCTTTACGTATATCAGTGCATTTTCATTCTACTGTGTTTAAATCAACAGTATCATCTGAAGTTCAAAAGATTTGCAAAGAATTTTCGAGTTCTATAAATGCTTCCCTTCCAGAACTAGTTTTAATTCTTATCTGGAGATATCATGGAGATTCGACATTATGCAGTCTTAGCTTTACAAATAACAAAATAATTAGCGGTCAGGTTAACGTGGCTCGATATTTTAGTCGATTAATTGAACAGCGACGACCTGACTTATTGAAATATGAGAGTCTTGGAGCTGTCTTTGCTAACCAAGTGGATGCTATGTTGTGGAAACTAGAGAAACTCGAACGCTTTGGCCCAAATAAGTTTAATGCATTGTGTAAAAAAGAACAAAAAGGTAGAAAGTCAAGATACTTTTTTGGAGAAGAAATGACTATTGTTGATGTCTTCTTTGACTTGTAAAATGTAAAGATTTAAGTGTACATAATTGTGTATTGTTAATTATAATAAATACATATTATATTATTTTGAATGGTGAACAAAATTGCAAATAGAAAAATAAAAATTTCAGTGTCATTGACTAAGACCAAAATCAAAATTAAAATCATGAGTAGCATGTATAATACAATAAAAACTTGTATAGCAATATAAAAAAATAAAAAATTTTATATAAATTGAAATAAAACTCATGTAACCATATATTAAAATTTATCAAGCACCACTACAATTATATTTGTAGTTAAATGAGACAAACTAGAAATCTGAAGGCGCATTTAGCTTCAACATATGAGTTTTTCAAAATTTTAGATATAGTGTAGATTTTCTCTTGAACCGATCAATGAATTACGTACAACAGGGGCTGAAAATGTAGATGTTTAATATAAAATTTGGACGTTGCTTTGTTTTTAGTGAATTCAATCTTTCTGTTTTTATTTAATTTAAAATGAAAAACATTCTTAATTTTTGTCATTTTTATAATATTGTTTAAAATAAATTTTTTTACAATTGGAATTGATAAAAAATAAAGTTATCCCCCTAATGTACATTTATTTAATATCTATGATTTTAAGTCCTATTAAAACAAAATTCATTGATCGGTTCAAGAGGAAGTTTACGTCAAATCTATCATCAAATATTTAGAAAAAACATATCATGGGTAATTATTTTATTTACTTTATAAATAATTAAGATATACACAATTGCATACACAATCAACTCAACTTCTACTTACAGTGTATCAAGCCAGACTTTGGCAACAAACATGAACATGATAAATACAACCACTCACGCATTTCTCTTCTTCAGAAGGCAAACTTAGAATCAAGTATCAATCATTATATTATACTTATACACATTGACCCTGTTAGTTGTCACCATATATCATGACATGTTACTTTTACGTTTTTTTTTTCATAATTAGTGTATCATTTTAGTTTTCAGCAATTTTCAGGATAATAATTATTAATCTTTAACTTATTAACCATGGCCAACGTACTAACTGACCTATTTGCATCATCTTGCGAAAGTATATTGCATTTAACAATCATTTAAGTATATTTATATTAAGAAATACTGTTAAAAAACAAAGAAACTCTTTATGATGCTTGTATGCATATTCAATGCTTGCTTAGAAAGTTGATTTTATTATTTTTTTTATTTTTTATGTAATAAATAATTAAATGATTTGAAATTATTACTTTCGATTAACTAAGTACGCTAGGAAATTATTGCTAGGTTTAAATTAAAAGATTATTACAAACATTAAAATATACGGGAGTATATAATTAATAAATTTACAGTAAATTCGTTCTATTTTAGCAACATTTATTAATCTTTACACTGTACGTAAATAACAATTACAATTTTTTGTTGCGTGACTTAAGCCACATGCATCAATACGAAATGTTGATTTTTTGGTCCATTGCAATGTATTATTTTCAAAACCTTCATATATCAGGCTCATTACAATATTTCTTGATTATATTAATTGTACATTCATTGTTCTCACATTCAAGATACAGACGTTTTTAATTTTATGCAATCAATTTAAACTTTCTAAATAAACGAGTAATTTTATATCTTTACAATCATTTTTTTGGTATGTTAATCGATGTCAACCGATTTTACATAGTATATCTTTATTAAACGTAACGCAATATTTTTAAATATAAATGCTGATTTACATATATATTGATTTAGGATCACGATATAAGATTTCAGCTGCATTAAGATAGAAAATTTATTTAACTTTTATTATTTGTTTAAATTGAAAATTTAAATAGAATTAAATTAAAACGTACGTATAATTTTTTTCACAATTCTATTAAATCTAGCCCTAGAAATTTAATATTTTGTGACACTCATGTTCGAAATATTTATGGCTTATAAAATATTTTCAAATCAGTGAACCAAAGATTATTTTTATCATTACTTAAAGCTTGATTTTGGCACTTTATACAATTTATAATTATAATTTTTAATATTATATATAAATTATAAATAAATTCATAAAATGAATAATTTATTTCTACTACTGAAAGGGGATACAAGTTAGACAATTATTATTTTACATAATGTTTTTTAAACAAGTATTTTATTAAATTAACAATCTGTTATCTTTCCAGGCATAATTTTAATTTGATAAATAATATATTTTAGATTTCTTTATAAATTGTATCGTTTCATTTATATAGAATCATAATTACGCGATTTCACAAGAAACCTAGGATGTGCAGAATCAAAAGAATTAAAGCATTACAGCTTAATTCATTCCGAAATGCATGTACTTTGTGAAAATATCTCCAGAAATATGGAAATCGTAACTATACCAGAGAGACGGAGCATTAATTGTAAACGATTTGTACGCATTTCGAAACGCGTATTTTGAAATTTATAATAAAATGTACGCATTTTATAAAAAAACTCTTAACTATATAAAATCTCATGAAAAATTACGCATTTTAACGTCGATTTAGAATGCTTTTAATGTTTGATTTGTATATATTTGCTAAAATTAAACCTTTCATGTACGCATGAAATTATCCTTCTTTGGAAATTTGTTAATTTAAAAAGGATTTATAGAAATTGAATGAAATACCTTTTTAGAAAGTTATTAAAGTATCTGACTAGACTTATGCGTAATAACATTTTAGTCCTTGATAATGAATGATTCTCATTGTTCCACCATTCATAAAAATCATCAAACATTAATTACATGTTTTATTCAGCAAATGCAATGTATTGATTAATTTTACTGCATTTCATTTTAAGTAGTACATTCGCAGATTTAATAAATGAACTGCTTGATATTTTTAGTGACCATTAAATTGCAGAGCTGAGCTTTATATTTGACATAGTTTTATTAACAATAACATTTCATTATTTTCAGTTAAAATCAAGTTCAATCGTGAAAATAATTCTGAATTAAATTTATATATAACAATTCAAACTATACAGTGTTGTAATTAGGTCATTTTATACATTAATTATAAAAAATACATTAAAAATGCTTTAATTAAAGTACGTGTTGCATTATTCGTATAAAAATATTCTTTTAACAAAAATTATTTATAAAATTATAACGAATAAACATATCATCACAAAGTTTGAACAGATTTGTATATTCTGTACAGTTATGTACATAAAATACATAAAATCATTGATAACTTATATTATTCCTATATGTATAAGGATTGTATTCATAAAAAACCATATGATATAATAATTATTATACATTTAGTTTCATTGAAGTTCTTACGTACATAACACTACGATGAATCGACAATATTGAAGCAATACATTTCTTTTTCATCAATATCAATGAAGCTTTTACAGCAGGATATTATATATTTGAACAGTAGCACTATAATGAAATTATTTGTTATTGATATATGTTAAATTTAACTTGATTTTCTGATTGTCATTACCATTTTTGCTATTTGACATTTTTTACCATATGTAATAAACACAATGAGTTTAAAATGGCTTCGGTGTTTACATACAAAATTACATATATTCCTAAAACTTTGACATTATATTAAAAAAATGCTTCTTCGAAAAAATGGCGAGTAAGATTTCGTTAGTTTAACACGTGGCCTTACGGAATTCCTCAGAAAAATCTGCAAATGCTGAAGGATAAAATGATAGACTTTCATAAATAAAATCCCTGTTAGTACTTTTACGTACGAGGAAATTATTCGTTCTATAAAAAAATAGAGTTGACGACTTCGATTTAAAAAAATAGCTATTAAAATATAAAATATGAAAAACATTTTTTGCAACTATTGCAATATCTCTTTTTTCGATTAGTTTGTATTTTCCTGCTTTTCTAAACAGACACAATATCATGCCTTAATCTTAAAAAAAATAATAACGAACATTGAGTTGACTCGCGCCCACTTGAAGCCTCCCATTCATAAGATCGTAAACTCCGAAGCCACCTTAAATTTGAATCAGTCTTATACATAACAGAAACAAAACTGTGACAGTTTAATTTATATTCTGCTAAAAGTACAGGTTACAATCTTTATTGTATTTGGTAAAATTTTAAATTTATCTCATATACTTATTGCACATATATTGAAAACGGAGAAACATTGCTTTAGTTTAACCCACCGAGTAAAAGATAATGCTGTAACGTAGTTTCAATTACCGTGCATCAATGACCAATTTCATGTACATACGCACGCTTATAGATGTTAATCTATTTAAAAGATTTAAAAAATCTATTACTCCAACAAAGTGTATGCCATTTGATCTGTAATTATTATAACATGTTATGTTATGCCTTAAATATTAAAAGTGTATTTACAATACTAACTTATCAAATAATATGACGTAGATGTACATTTCGATTATGCCTAAACGAGTAAAAAGAAAATTATTCGAATACGTTGAAACTTTCAAATAATTGTAAATAAGATTAAAGAGGTTTCTCCTACTGAAGCATCATTTGTGCATAAAGTCGACACGTATAGTTATAATATGTTATTGGTTGTGCAGCATTTGGGACGGTACACCGAATGAACTTGAATCCCGCCGCTTGTCCGTTTACAAAATAATTACGTATGATGTGACGGGCTAATTCCTCGAGAGTTACACCTCAGGACTCGCTGACGCGTACAGACACTTATACCAATGCTCGGTGCAAAGTGCGAAGCGGAGAATGCCGGTGGTTGCACGCGATATAACCGAAGGGACAGCCAGGGCACAGAGATACTACACGTTTGGGAGTGCGAGGCTCCCTTTCCCCAGCGGACGCGAGCGACTCGCGCGAAACTCCGCTGCGGCAGACTCGCCGGGGAAAAGTGATAATGGGGGAAAGCTCAGCTCCGCGGTCGTTGGGCGCTCATAGCCAGGTGTTGATGCGGACGCGCTGGCGCAGCTTGATCGTCTCGTCCTCGGGCGGCTCGGGGGCCGCTGCGCTCGGGGGTCAGGAGCCGTAGTCCGGCTGGGAGTCGAGCTTCTGGAATCTGGCCGTGTACGGGAGCCGCTGGCGGTAGTTGAAGGCGTCGCGGCTGTTGTACGGCCGTCGCGAGCCTCCGTTCTGCAGGCTGTCCGAGTACATGCCGCGACGGAGGGTCGCCAGGGTGGTCGTGGTCTCCACTCCTGCAACAGATGGCATTGTTATTAGGGCGCCTGGCTCGATGGGACGAGGCTTGGAGGATGCCAACTGGGTTGCTTATGCGACCGACCGATGGCCGCGTCTAATGATAATATTTACAGCTTATTTCATTTGGCTAAAAGCCCGTTATTTTAGTATTGTTTTAGGGTCCTACGGTCGTTCTCCTGATCTCCTGTAGGCATCTACTGCATATGAAATAGTCCAATATTCTCCGAGTGTTATAAGTAGTAAAATATACTTTATTACCTGCGGATATGATCTAGATATAAGTTACAATCTTCAGAACTAGAATATAAAACGAAAATAGCCAATGACTCTTCAGTAATTTTACTTTATGCGAATATTTTCTATTAGCAATTATTACTTATTTGTCAAATTATGTAGAGCTGGGACATTTTTATAGTCGTGTAACTCGCCACTTTTAGAGAAGAAATGGTAAAACTTTATATTTACGGCGAAAAATTGTACGGTTATGACAGAATTAAGTTACTTAAGGATCGATATTGAAAAATTACATTAGACTACAGGTCACCCTTCGATAGTCTCTTATAGCAGATTTATTGTCTCACTAGCTTCAAACTTGTTTTACTTTTAACAGGCTTTTAGCCTACATACTTCGATACTTTCAAAAGATCGAACGGTCCATAATTTACTTAGACGCCGAATCATATTTTTTACTCAATACAACTTCTTGAATGTTATACCAACTATTTTAATAAGCGGCCTTTATCGAAATTTTTTTAAGACTATCGGGGAATTAAAAGATTATTTATGCGTGGATTTATGCAAATATTTAGTTTAAAGGGATTGAAAAATAATTTAAACGATTGTACAATAAATGTCGGTCACACATTTTTAAAAGTTTCTAAAACATTTACTATAGTAATTACGTATTCACGTGCAGTGCACGTAAAATTTTTGATAACGAATAATATTATTTTTATATATTTTGATATTTGGACGTGTGTATTATGAAAAACCAGAAAGGCTTAAGTGATGAGTGAGACTGGCAGCTTATTTACAATGCATTAATGTTTTAAATCAGATTTAAATTCTGAATTATATAAAATACAATGTTATATTTCATTTGTATTATAAAATTAATGCGTGTTTTAAAATTAATATTATAAAAAGAATTACAATAATAATGTCCATTTTTTAAATACGATTTTACGAAGAAATAATAAAGTTTACAAATATAATAATGTAAATTTTCAAATAAATAGATTCGAAGTCAAATTTTTTATGTAACCTCAATCCCGCAAATACCGATTAAAATCTGTATAGTACATATCGAATTTCACTTTAATTTTCAAAGGTTCAATCAAACTTTGACCTCGAAAGTTTATTCCAAACAAGTGAAAGTCAGTGAAGCACAGCATAGAGAACGATGAGCGCATCCAGAAGCTGATATGCAATTCGACGAAACTGATGGTATGCATGAGGCATCGTAAGGCTGAGCGATTTCGATCTCGATAACGAACCGAAGCTCCTCGTCTGATAAGAAGATTGCATTCGAGGCTCTGGCCAGGAACAGAAGCGTCCAGCTGTCCATAATACCTCAGTTAATTATCTCGTAGACCGACAAATTTACTGCGATCACTTCGGCGATCACGAACGTTCGTTTAGTGTTAGTGGCATTAACTCCTTGCAGGAATACCATATTGTGCCTTTAGAAATATTTTCTATGAATGAATTAAGTCCTCGATTAAGTCCGATTGTCGTTCTGGTTCTGCTTTTCATGCAAGAAGGTTATAATTTGACTTTCCTTATTACTTGTTATGCAACACATGCACTATGCAACTATCTTCGATTTACACATGCAAATATCGGTGATCCATCACCTGTAATCTGCAATGAATTTTTGCACGATTTTTTAACGCGCATGTTTTTTTGCATTAATATACTAACTACTGTTTCTATTAACAACAGTTATACGGAATAATTTGGTGTACATTAATTATTACGTAATGCTAATTTCAAAACATAGATGGAAAAATCAACATTAATTTAATTTAATTAGATGCTATACTTATTTAAGTACTACGATCTACCTTTGATTTTTAATTTATAGTTTTGATACTTTTAAAATAAATTTGAATGAACAGTTAAATAGAGTCCCTGATTTTATAATTATATATTTAAAAGCTGATTGCAAGGAATTGATAACTTAGATCTTTTAATTACATAGGGCCGTTTACTATTTTTTAAATCAAACCATCAATCAGTGATACATATATAATTGTACATCTAATAGTCTATACATATGACTCTCGGAGCCTGACATCGTAGATATTTCCACCCCGTAAAATCAGTTTTAAATAACACGTAGACGTACACGCATATATTAACGTAACCCTTGAATTATTGATACAACGATTAAAGTAGGCCATTGAGGGCGTAAACATTTCAACCTCATTAAGTTATAATTGAAAAGGAAAGCAAATGAAGATCAGGTCGACGGCGTGTACCGATCGAACTGATATCTCAAGTGCGGATAAGTATCGTAACCGTTTTGTAACTGGGTTATCCGGCGGAGGCCTGCGGGGCACTAAAACGAAAGCGTATAGCTACGCGGGCCGACAAAACTCGCGTGCTACTACTTGGACCGAAGTTGGAGCCTTCGGGGACGAGAGCCGCGCACGGGGGATGGGCGCGATCGATGGGAGCGTCCCTATTATGAAGGGAACCTTAATTCCCGTGGTAATCGATGGCCGCGCACGTGGCGATACGTACCGTTGCGCACCTCGGCGGCACCGGCGCAGCTGTAGCGTGATGTGACGGCTTCAGAGCGGGAGAGTCCCGGCTCCTGACCCACTCGTATCCATGGGCACCAGGAGAAGAACTGGGCGAAGCCTCTTCGGAACCTGCAACACAGAGCGCAAGCAGTTAAATTAATATTCAACCACGGTCTTGTCCTAAGTCGTTACTTACTGCCGGAGACCTACTTATTTATTTCCTTTACAGAGTTAAGAAACGAAAAATTGAAAATAATGTATAATTAAACTCATGCGTATTTACGTATACGTAAACTAGGCATATATAAATACTCTTTTTCTTATTAAAATCTTAGAATGATTAGTTTACATATTTCACTTCAATGGTCAACTACTTTCATTTTAAGATATAGTTTTACGTTTGCAATGACAGTCACTCGGACAGTTATAGATATCACTATCGTATAAAACTATAACTCGACAAAAAGTATTTTATGACAAAAATATAATTTATGTATAAAGTAAATTTTTATTTCCCTTTTCTGCATGAAGACTGAATCAGTAAAACATTAAATGTGTATCTGTCCAAAATTCATGCTAGCTTTTATGTAAACAGATGGAAGGTAATTTTTAAATTCAGAGAATGCACCATTGCAATATTGCTCATGAATAATAAGTACTATTCTTTATACACATAAACAACAGAAGAACTTTTACTGATACTGACAATTTTAAACAAATATTTATCTTTTGTCCATTTAGAAATATGCTTTTTTTCAATTACATATTGCTTTATTTTATAAAAAATAAGATAAAAATTAATAGTTTAAAATTTTGAGGCGAATCGGATACTTTTTATATATTTACTTATTAATTACAGTATATATATATTTTATGTATTTAAGTATAAAATATATTTAATGAGTATTCGACTCGAAAAAATATTTACACTACTTATTGTACCAGAATACATTCGTACAATAAAATAGAATATCAATCAAAGCGCGAAAATGTATCTATGTTTGATTGAAAACGCTTTGGATTGTAACAGCGTGCAGAGAGGTATTCGATCTAAAAGGTCGTTTGACGAAAACCTCAAAATAATATTGTAGCTAGTGGGAAATCATTTGTAGTCAACTATTATTTTTCCAGCAGAAATGTACGGACGACAATACAACTGAAGGTGAAAATTGAGCAGCGAAAAGCTTGCTAGGACAGTTTAACTCGAAGTTTTCAAATACGCGTTCGACAAGGAGTTCGGAAGCTTTCTAAGCGCCCGACGGACGCTGATCCCGCGGTCGCACGGGTCTGACTCCTGGTCATCGGGATCGAGGGACGCGGCTATCAACCAGTTGCCTAGGCGGCATTGGGTTGCCAGGAACAATAGCAGACAAAGCTGGTGATTGTGGACATCTTTGAATCCTTGGCTTATTATACATTTAAAGTTTAAAGATAATGATAAGCGCTACATGAAAATTTTTAAAAACACTTTAAAAATACACAAACATCTAGTTTGTATACGTTGCTCATTGAACTGTCATATATATTGTATTGACAAAAAGAAAAAGAAAACGGGAAGATTTAAAAGTAGAATTGAAGGATACATTGCGGACGGATATGGGAAGGAAGTCATATAAATGGGTCATGGATAGATGAGAAGATTTATGGAGGGCTACAGTCCCAATCAGTAGAATAGGGAAAGACAAGGGGAAGGAGTATCGCCCTTCAGGTGTTGTTATAGAACATATTTAGAAAAAATGAAGTTAAGTAGTAAGCCAGTAAATGAAGTAGTAACTATATTTTTACAGATAATGGATACTTTTAAAAGGAAAGCTTGTACCTTTTTTCTGGTAGTACTACTTTTACGAGACTATTAAAGATTACTTTAAAAAATAGGTACTAAATCAACGATACATATACAAATAATACAAACGTTATAAATATAAGTCTACCATTTTTAACTAATGACTAATATTTATTAGACTCAATTTTTTAATCTATATTTGTTAGTAGTTAGTGACAATTCTTAATGATAAAGAATCCTTTCCCTTTGTATAGGTACGTACTACTTGTTTTCTATTCGAGAGGTAAGACCCGATCCATCCTTACTACGGAGTTCAAGACGGAGATAGAGACGTCGAGGTCAGGCATTAGAAAGGGAAAAAAGAGCAGATAAACGTAGAAAAAGAGAAGTGACGTGTAGAATTTTCCTTGGAAATTTGCGAGAAATCTCGCTGGAAAAAGAAAAAAAATATCGAAATGGATGCGGCCTTGGCCACGTACGCCAGAGATTTATTCCTTGGGGCCAGAAAATCAAGGCATACTAAGGACACTCTAAAGCGCACCTACAGGGACGATTCGATATTAACAGGGAGTCTTATGTTCACCCTAGGGTAAAACCAAGTTACTTAGTAAGGCCGCGATCGAGGGGCCAAATGGTCTGCCCGTGCACTGCATACAAGCAGTCCACAATTGATACAGGCTTAGTCGGAGAGGGGAAAAGCTGGGAAGAGCATCGAATAACCGCTCGCAATACTTTTAATTCTTTAGCTATTCTTCGGCTATTCGAAATTGTTTCAATTATTTATTAACCGTTTGGTTATCGACTCGAAATCAATAGCATTTATCAAGAAAAAAGAAACTTGATTTTAATAATCAATTTAAAATTCCTGATCTTTAACTTGCGTCAATTCAACATTAGCAATAAGTGAATGTTTTCCTTTGCAAATATTTATATAAATATATTGAGTGCAATATTTATTAACGCTCAAGTTTTTGGATACAGGAAAAGATAACTAATGTATAATATGTTTACTGTACATTGATCTATGAAAGGAAAATATAATCTTTCTCTGAACAACTTGTCCACAAACAAGCATTATAACATGATTTATACCATGTAAGGTGAAATTTTCAATCGCGTATTGAAGATTTGTATCAATACTATATTATTTATGGTTTCACATTCTTTGTAGATAATGTTACTTGCGTAACTCCTCTCTACGTCATTGCAGTTAAGAAAACATGACCATGTAAAAATTACATATAAAAATGAATATTTCCTTCATTGTATAATAATTTAGAAATTTTCTTTCAAAAATATATTGTTTCTCTCGTAAAAGAGACATTTTCCAGCTCTGTAAAAGTTATTCGTCGTCTGCGGGAAGTATTAAAAAGTAAGAAATGAGTTTTCGGAGTAGAGCGTTATAAAAATAAGACATAAAAACATAGTCATAGCAAAGAAAAAAGAAATCTCCCGTCAAAATAATGAACTTTGAAGAATTTGAAATGAAAATCGACAACTCGAGAAATTCATATTTGCATGCAAAACAAATGAATAAGTGACCGTTACGCAATAGCGAGCTCGTAATCCTAATTGATTAAGAATCAGTTTGTCCCGCCAACGCAAAACACTTTATAAATTACCCGCAAGGTAAGAAGTACGCCCGAGCACAATTGGCCTTAGAACAGAGGCAAAGCCAGCCTCGGCTGTTTTATTGTCAATTAACAAGCTCGAACAAATTTCCCCCCGGCGCTTCGCGTAATCCCTGGATGCGGCCGCTCACTGCGATTGCGATGCCAGCCCCCGAATGCATGGGGAATTTGTTCATAATCAACGTGCCACTCAACGGTAGCCGATGCGCATTTTACGCCTACCTCGAATTCATCCAGCAGTAAATGATCGGATTGTACATGCTGTTGGACATGGCGAGCCAGTAAATTGCGAGGTACAGTTCTTGGATGTACGGCTCGTTGGTCAGTTTGGGCAGATACGAGGTCACGATAAAGTAGACGTGGAAGGGCAGCCAGCAGACGGCAAAAATCATCACGACGACCATCATCATCTTCACCACCTACGGAAAATAAAAGTGTACTATTAGGTGTTAGGAAATGAGTAAGCTGTTGCATTCATGTATATTGAATCCCCTATCAGATACTAAGTAGATATACTGCATGTAAAGTTAGTGTAACGTCTGCTTAAAACTATATATACTAATTATTACCCAAAGAGTACCATAATTGGATTACATATGTTCCACTTATAATTGCATTTATAGGGAAAATTGTACATTTGCATTTAAATGGAAAGATAAGATTTAAAAGAATGGTTCATAAGCTTGCAGAAAGATCTAATGGTTTTTAGGAGTACGTTGCTCGTCGTATTATAATTTTATCACAGTAATGCTTATTAACTACTTATGAAAATTAAAAAATTAACAAGACAATAATGTATTTATATATTCTATGTGCGTTATAAAAATACAAGATTATATTGACTCTTTAGATTGTTAGACCAAGGATATTCCGCAGGATATTCGCCATTGATTGAATAAAATGTTTACGTACAAGTATAGAGCAGAGGTAGGATAATCCAACGAAAGTTTCCTCAAGACTTAATAAGACATTGAATACGACCCGTGTCTATAGTAAGGAATTTTATAATGAACTTAAAACACACATAAATAGGTTTAATTATGAATCGTTTAATACGAAAAGCCAATATTCAAAACGATTTATTTGATTATTCATCAAATGATTATTCCACTTGACGGTCTGCTCCCCTGCCGAGTGAGCTTACCCACCGGCTTGTTAAATAGCCGTATTATCTATGACTCCCAGCCCTCGCGCGCCCGAGATATCTCCCAGCCCAAGGACCTCGCCCAAATGAGATTCATAAGAATTCCCTTTGTTTTTCCCTCCGGCTGCCCAGGCGCGGCTCGCCGACAGCAGAGACGATCGCTGCGGCTCTCGCGGCAGTTAATAGGGCGGCTGAACGCCTCTTGTGGCGCGCCTGCAAAACCCTCGAGATATACCTCATTTGGGGCGCGCCAGTCGATCCCCGCGGCCTTTGTTTATCCGGTGTTCCGGACCCCTCCCCAAGGCCCCCGTTTTCCCTGGGCCAAGTTAGACGCCGCTTGGTTAACGGGTCACGGATGCATTCGGGCCGAGGGGTTAATCGGTCGACTTTGCGCGGGCATTTTTCTCCCGGCGGCTCGATCGCCCAGTGTATAATACGTCGAATAAAACTGAGTCGAATAAAACTGAGCGCTTGGCCGAATCGCCGATTAAACTTGCTTTTTTTGGTTATATTTATCCGATGAATGTCTCATGGGTGCACGTGGATGGATATTGAATAATTGGCTTTTTATCGGGTTAACCGGGCCTAGATGATGTTGATCTATACGCGTCATATCCAATCGCGTCATTTCGGTTTTTCGTTGTAATATAAGCTTCATCTGCCTCTCACATAAACTCAATTATTAAAATGTCAATATTTGCGCTTTGATTTCCATATTACATTGCTTCAATTTTCTCGACGAAAAAGAATAGATTTTTATCTCAACTGTAATTGAATCGAGCTGAATTTTAACAAGCTACTATATATGCGCGAAAATAACATATTCTGTATTAATAACGAAGGAGCTTATACCGAGGGTGTTTGCAACTTGTCACGTGGCGCCTCTGCGGAAGCACAATTATCCGGTGGGAAGGGCTCGCTCTCGATAATACATATATATACACACACACTTCTCGTAACAAATCGTGTTTATTCGCCGCTGTCTCCAAACCACCACAGAATCCCGCGCTTTCGCTCCGCACGACGAGTTGCTGACAATCCCGCTGCATTAGAAGCCCTTGTCCGATGCCAACAGCTGGGCCATCCCTGCGTCTCCTCCTCTCGCGGTCCACGGCTGTCGTCGGCTCTCCCCGTCCCTCTTGCGTGCCGGCCCTTCAAGGTCGCGGCCCCGCGCCCCCGTCGAAAGGGGGTCCGAACGGCGCCTGGAAAATTGGCCGGCGCGCCGCGGTCACGCGCGCCACAGCAGTTGGAGATCGCTTGCGTGGCTGACTGGGGCTATATACCCGCGGGAGACCGAAACGCGGTCGCGGAGGGGGAGGGGGTCCTGGCCGAGGCAGTTGTTGGGCGCTCTCGTTCGCGCTCGAGCCGAAGTGTGTGTACATATATATATATACACGAGACGTGCGGGGTTTCCGCGGGGAAATTGCACGGGGCTTTGGGGCTTGTGGCAAAGTAACCGAGCCCAGCGGCATTTAAAATTTTCGTCCCGCAATGCCAGTCTGTATTTATAAATAAAATCGGATTCGCGAAAATTCCCCGAGCGAGGCGAAAGCGCCTTCGCGCACTGGCGCCCTTTCGGGCCCCCGGCCTTCCCCGTTTTCACGCGGCGTCCCTTCATATTGCCCTCGCCCTCGGCCCTTTGGCCTCAAAGAAGAGGCAGCCAGCGCGACCAGAATGCGCCCGAGATCGCGCCCTTTCCACAGCCTTGTACGGGTCCCTTGCCTGGATTCCAAGGATCGACAAGCGCGGCTTTGGCTTTCAGTGTAAATCCCGTTAACCCCATAAATAACGTACTTTTAAATTGATAAATCCTATACCCCTTTGGCCGCACCGCCAGCCGCAAAGAAAGCCTTCTCTTATTTTTATAATAATAAATTTACGATAATTGTATAACATTCGGTTTTATTAGGTTAGACCGAACACGATATTCCTACTTTGCAGTTGAATTTAAAACGCATAGAAAAGCGCTGGGCTTTTAAATCGGGCCGTGTTTATATTACCGCGTACTCCAAAATCGTCGTCGGAGCGCTCGCTGTGTTTACGTCGGTCGCGCTAGGCCGCGGCCTTGCTCGCAGCCTTGAGGCCCTTCTCATGCAAGAAATGCAAGCCTCCAAAATGTAAATACTGCCTCAATGAACATTGAAATTCTATTCTACTCTACAATTCTTGAATCGATAGCATTGAATAACTTGAATAGCATGAAATTATTCATAACATTTCAAACAATTGCAAATAAAATGATTTCGATGCAGATAAAATTATTTTGACCATAACAGTCAATTAAACATTATCTTATAGTGATATAAAGCTTTGCCGTATCATACTCTACTATAAATTCCATAGGGTAACTGAGCTCAACGAGAGGTCATAATAATTTAATTAAATCTAGAAGATGGACTTTTAGTACTTATAATAATTGCCCAAAATGGTACAATGGCACATACGTAGCATTATAATGACTTAATTAAAATATTTTCCATTCATAATACATTAACAATGCACGAGTAGAAACCTAAAATTGCGTAGGGAGCAATGCAAATAGAAACTCTATTAATATCAACAGTTTGAAACACTTTTTTTCATTTAGGAATATGAGGATGAATGTTGCAATTTTCGGTCCATTTGATTATTCCCGCGCTTTCAGTACTTTGCCCGTAAAAGCATAAAACGTACATAAATAAACAAAAATAATAAATGGAATGATTTTACATACGCGAACCACAATAATTAAAATATAACTGCAGTTCATTGTATTTTTCATTTCAATTACATAACTGTTTTAGAGACTTGCTGAAAGTAAAGCATTGGAGAATTTATATGGTTATTAAAGAAAATTACAGACAAGAAATTATCACAATCGCAGTAAAGCGATTGAATTTAATTCATTAGGTTGAGTTCACGGTTAAGTTACTCAAGTTAATTATTATAAACGGTTTACATTTACCAAAAAAGGGAGATTGAGTGAATTCTCTTAGCGTTATGACTTGCAGTGATCCCATGTCGACCTACTGATGGGTATACTTGTAAAAACGTAAAGTATCTGCAAATTCAAAATTTGAATTTTTTAAATCGATTCTCGGCGCTCACATTATTTAACAGGCAATTAAAGTACTGCTAAATTACAGAGATAACAGCGCTTTTTACTTGATATTTTATGGTATCATGAGTACTTAATTTTTTATCCCGATAACGAATTGCATTAAATATAGATTTTCTACCTTTTTAGTAAATGAATTTTCCTCCGAGGCCGTTGATTAATTAATTAAATAATTCAATGATTTCCTAGGCATTTAATCCCGGTATAATGGCGCTATTTGCTCAAATTGAATTTCATTTTTACACAAGAGGCGCTTTGGGTGTACCAATTTGTTCCTTTCCTCGCAAACTCGAACAATTTCGATAACAACATGCGCCGGGCCGGATTATACATAAAAGATTTTCAATATCCGACTTTAATTATATCCGAACTGCCATGTTTCATTAGCCGGGATCATTCTGGGCATTATGAATTTATGGGGCGCAGTGTCCTTCCCCCGGAGGCGTGGGCGCGCCATCTCGATAAATAAAGACGGCTCGGGCCGGCCGGCTGCGAGCCTTCCTTCCCGGGGCGAGGAAAGCCTAATTATCAATGAGAGGGGCGCACGTGTGCATGGGCCATCCGAGGGGCGACAGTCGTAGAATATCGGCCGGCCGACGGGCATTCGGGTCGATCGGCTCCAATTACCCGGAGATAGGAGGTCCTGGGAGGCTGGAGGCCTCGTAAAGCCCGATTAACAATGTAAGCCGAGTGCGCCTGCGGGGCGCGCGGGCCTCGGCTCTTTGTTACGCCTCCGCCGACAAACGGGGCGCGCGGCGAGTCGCGCGGAACGGGGCCACGCGATGCCCGATAAAACATGCAGTCGGCCGGGCCCCTTATACCGACGGCTCGGGCCACTCGGCCCCCGAACGAATCCTTTTTTTTTTCCCCCGTCGAGGGCCCGCGGCCCTGTGGCTATGGCTCCCACCGTCCGGGGCTGAAATGCCGGCGCTGTGGCCCGTGCACCTCGCGGACCCGCGTATGCAAATCGCGGCTTTTAAGCCGCACAATATTGCGCGTCATTGCGGCCCGATTGCCCGAGCGGCGCTTTTGAATGCCCTCGTTTGCGCGCCTTCGTCCGCGCACCGCGGAATGCAAATGGCCGGGAGGATTCCTAGAACCGGTGGCTCTCCTCCTCGCGGGCCGGCCCAGCCAATCCGGGGAGCGACTGGCGATAGGCCGCCGCGCGACCCGAGCGCGCGATTGAGAAGTTGGCGCCCTTGAAGCCCGGCCAACGCCTCGCGTCTCGGCTCCTGCACTTATTATTAGGCGCCGCTAAAAATAATTGAGGGAGGAAACAAGCTTTCCCGCCCGATTCTCTAATTACCGGCCGGGGCAGGCCGTGCAAAAGTAACGAGCCTGCGAAAAAAAGCTCTACCGCCCGCGGCACCCTTGTAAATACGCCCGTCCACTGTAATATTCCGTCATTTAGCGGGATTTGTTTGCGCCAACCGGGGTATAATTAGTTGCCAAACCTAATATAGGGGCATTTACGCCGGCCTTGTGTGCGCGGAACAATTGACAAGGCGCCTGCGGCTCGCTCGTGTAACGGCCAAGCCGCCCGATTGACGGCGGACGCACTCGATGCATATATAGCCAGTGGCGGCTTTTGACTGGCCGGCCTCTAACCCAGATAAAGCCCTCGACTCAAAAGCTACCGGCTCATCTTCGCGGCCGAGCGAGCAAAGGCGCGCGCCAATCGAAAGCCGATGGGACTGACCTTTCGAAAAATGTCTCGCCCAGCGCCCACTTCTACAAAGGTCTCGCGCAATCTATGTATACAACGTGTACGTGTGTGTACATATACGCTGGAGGCGCGCGATGGCGAATTTCCTTTTTCTTTTTTTTTTTTTCGCACCCAACTTGGGCAAAGCGACCCGCAACGACGCCCGGAATCCTGATGAGTTTCCCAGGACAGAGGCTTTGTTGGGCTCCTCCTTCGGCCGAGTGCCTCCTTTCGAAATCAATCGGAAAAATGCGCGGCCAAGCAGTTTTGTCCCCCGAGCGGGAAAAAAAAAGTTAGTCGGCCGAGGCTCGGGCGGGTAAACAGATTAGCCGGAAAGCGAAATCGTTAAAGGGAAATATCTCCTTCGCGAGGGCTTAGCACGCGCTTCCCCAAGTAGAAACGTTTTTCTAACTTCTTCGCCGAATTACCTGCTCCGGGGGCACGAGTCCTGGGACTTAAAAAGGCTAAGCTGCTTCCACGCGATGCACTCGTACTGTTAATGCAGACTCGGCCGACTTTGTTGCAAAAAGTTTGAGAGCGATTGCCTCGCAACAGCGATCATTAAAGTACGGATGAGCGCCAATCGTTCCGATCTATTCTTTACCCCCACGAGCAGCGGGAACATTTTCAAGTTGCGAGAAAAGTTGAAAACGTCCATTTTCAGTACATGTTTATCTACATTTGGTCCAACTACCACTTTTTTCAGGTGTTTTCATCTGGAATATCCAATGTCAGATGTAACAATTCATGAGTTCCTTCGTTTGTTTTATGCTATTGCGTCATTTTATGATTACGTAAAGAGTTTGGGGAGACGAGTATCTCGAGGCTTTACTAAATTATTTAAAAACAAAAGAACGAAACAATGCGCGCAAGAAAATTGTTATGCACTTTTCCTATAAATTAACAAGTTCATTTTTATCACTGACAATTTTTACGTCACGCCCGTGCTCATCCTCTGCATATTGTACATATACTTTTAATATAATGCTAAGTATATGCGGCTAAAAAAGTTTCTAGTGACTTGGAAAAATTTTTCTAGTGGCTTCCAAAATCCAAACCGAGGATTTTATTTTGAAGTTATTCATGGGGATAATTTAGTCCGACTTTTCACATTTTCCAAGTACAGTTCCGCGCGTAATTTTAAAGATTTTACGTCTATGCGAGGGACTTTGTCGGTTCTTTCTTTGTCATTAAACCGAAATTTAATCAAATTCACATTATAAAGTTTCATTTTGTTCAGCGGCAATGTTCCAAGAAAAGACGAAAGAATTAGAAGTAGGAAAGGAACGACAAGTAAGGGAGAAAAGGCTACAGGCACAAGGTAATATTTTTCCATTCAATTCAATTAATTTGTCAAATGAGTGTGAAAATTTTACTCTTCTTCGGGAAGAGGCTTTTCATTTAAATGCACCGGCAGGGCATTTATTTAGCCCTGCACCGAAATCGCTTGTCCCTGACACTCTGTTGCCCGCTGATGGATTCCACTGGCCCTGCAATTTCAACGTTTGTAATGGTAAACAGCCGGAAGGCAATATAATAGTTTGCGTTGACTGTAAATGACCAGCCGATTAAAATGAATGAATCGCACCGGGGGACAAAAAGGCCGTTATTAAAAGAGACCGTGGGCAAGGGAGAAGGGGAAGGTGGCGCGTAATTTCCCCAGGTAATCTGCAGAAAAAGCGCGGGCGCTGAGCACAGGGGATTGCGGGCAATCGCGGGAAAAAGAAAATTTGGAGGTTATTAGAAACAGCTTACTCGAGGCCGCGGAGACCCGGAGGCAATTATAAAAATAGGGTGGAGTCATCCTTCTAATAGATGGCCGCGAGTGATTTGCCCCGGGGAAAGTGGCAGGGAAGCCTCGACGCTAATGGACGCGCCCCCGCGCCCGTTTTTTTTTTTTCTCTTTTCCCCCGCGCGGCTTTCAAGTTTATTAGGATTTGTCGGGCGGCCAGTGGTCCGGGGCGGCCTAATAATATACGCGGCTCGTGGCCCGGCCGGCGATTCGTACTATACACACCCGGGCGCACTGGTCCCCCCCGGCGCGCCGGCCGACCGCCTGACGTCACGCTGGATTGTTTCGCGCGTCGCCGGCCAGGGCTAATCCCCCTCCCGGGACTCTGATAATGGCCCGTGCTTTTAATAACCTCCGCGGAGATTAGAGCCCCCGCCGGCGCTGCGAAGGTGCGAGCTATATAATTAAGATTAACTCCCGGGTGCGCGGTGGCTTAAGACAGAGACGAGTGACTGGCTATAATTCACGGAGAACGATCGCTTGAAATATTACGGGGCCGCTCGGCTTACCGTCTCCACTTACACCGCGCCCCCGAGTGCGTCCACACGCGCACACGAATCGAGGCACTCGCACCGCCTGGTGGCGAAATTCGCCCCCGGATACATTGGCCGGCTAGTGCAACTCCGCGGGCAAACGAGCCGTACCTACGTATATCCGCACGCACGCCGGCGGCGGTATCGCGACAACATATCCCCCCGACGCCGGGCTGCCTAGTGATTGCCGGGCTGACGACCCGCGGATTATATAATTTTCCGAGCTGACAGCCGGCGAAAGTCGCAAATCGCCCGATGACCTCCTGGCTTCCCTTTTTTTTTTTTTATTTTCCCCGTCGCCCGGCTGATTGGATTGCCGGCGCGTATAACGAAGGGCGCCGGGATTCGAGCGGCCGTCCGTCGGGATTGTCCGCTGACGGGCGCCTCGTCAAAGCTACTTTTGCGAGCGGTGGATCCCGTGGGTTGGGCCTCGCGCCGATCAATCGCGCATATAACCGGCAGCTCGGCGGGTGCGGGCCGAGTGCCCTGCGCCTAATCGGCCCCGCGACGTCGGCGGCCCGATCCGTCACTCGGGACGTACGCCCCGAGGATTAGACTTGGAAATATACCGATGCGGCCCGGCGCATAATTGCACCGGGGCCGGGCTTCCGATTGGCGGACTATATATCGACCGGCTCTCCCCCCGAGCGCCCCAATCGCCCCTGAAGAATCGGCGAGTGCGCGGGCTTCTCGAATTCCAATCAGCCCCCGGGCGATGGGGCCCCTCCTCCTGGCGGGGGCCGCCGATAAGCACCGCACTTCCGATGGGGGATAATAAATTTGGCCTTTTTTTTTTTTCTCCGTTGGTTCTCCTCCGGGCCCGCCGATTTCTTTCGCGCCGGGACCCGCGCGTAATTTCACCGCCGATTATAACGGCGCCGCCGCGTGAGCCGCCCTCCCCGTAGATTTGAATTCCTGCACGGCGGATCGCTTGTAAATAACATTGGCCCCGCATTGATATTCAGCCGCGGATGCGCCGCCCGTGACGCTCGTAAACGTGGGGAACGCGTGCTTTCTTCTGATCGATTGCCGCGCGTGGACGCGAGCGCCGCGGAGGCCCCCCGCGAAACTCCAATCCCTCCAAACTGATCGATACACCTGCCAGCTACAATTCCTCGGCCCGGGCGTCTTAGTACTCTGGCTAATTGGCTTTTTTGCCGGCTCGATTAGTGCACTCGCGAGGAGCATGTAAACTGCTTATAAGCGATCCGCGTAAGCGCGTGCATCTTTACAAAGAAGCTGCGTAAAGCGTTGATTTGTGACTCACTAAGTGCGATTTAAAAACTTTTCCCAGAATCCGACAGCAAGATTAGTATTGTCGCGGTAATTACAATTATAAAGTCGCATTAAAAAGTCAGGATAGCCAGCGTTACTGCTGTAAAGATATACGATCGTAGTTCAAAGTTTCGGCTTAATCTCGCGATCGTTACGCTTACAGTACGATATATAATTTAAATCCGAAGCGTAACAGCACCCATAAGGCACATAAACGATATAGACGTTGATGTATACACGTATAATTTGCATTTTTAAATTAATAATTACTAATATTAACTTTCGAGGCGAACCTCGGCATGATAAGCCGGCAAATCTGATAAACTTGAGGTGGCGTCAGCCGCGAGGCAATATTTTTCAGAAGAAAGCTCCCCTGCCTCTCGAGAAGCACGTAGTCATAGACACGTCGGGGCTTCGCGGTCGGGGAGGCTGCCGATTGAAGATAGAAAAATGATAAGACAACTCACCCTGCGCTTGTTCCGTATGTTATCGAGCTGGCGCTGCGTCGCCTCGCCGATGCTCTGGGAGCCCCAGAGCTCGAGGCCGATGCGGGCGTACGTGAAGGTCATCGCGCCGATTGGCAGGAAGTACGTCAGGATCATGAAGAGGACGTTGTACCTGCGGGCGTGCACGCACTTTCACTCGACTGGGGCGCACGCGAGGCTCCCGCACCGCGCATCGTGTATACTCACAGGTACTCGTTGTAGCTCTGGTCGTCGTCCTGGTCGGGCCAGCTCTGGTAGCAGATCACCCTCACCTCCCCATTGGTGAAGTTCTGCGTGTAGGTCGTGAAGAAGAGGGCCATGGGCAGGGAGAGGATGGCCGCGACCGCCCAGATCGCCAGGGCGATCCCGAGGGTCGTGCGCTTG
The DNA here is from genome assembly GCA_018906755.1 of Sycophaga agraensis. Taxonomy (NCBI): domain Eukaryota; kingdom Metazoa; phylum Arthropoda; class Insecta; order Hymenoptera; family Pteromalidae; genus Sycophaga; species Sycophaga agraensis. Next base: position 696,745 of record JACCIE010000017.1, on the reverse strand, counting down.
CCCATGCGCGGCCTCAGGGGGTTCACGATCGCCATGTACCTGCCGGACAATCGCGCGGAAATGAGTCCAGTGCATCGATAATGCCTCCACCCCGGACGAGCCTCGTAATTGCCGACCCTCGAGGCATGACGCTGGAAATACGCTCCGGGCTTTAGCATCCATTTTTCACCCGCCCGCAAGAGGGAACTCAGTCAGCTATTGCCTCGCGCCCCATCCGACGGCTCGACGCGACTACCGCAAGCCTAGTACTTGGATCTCTTCCCCCCATGCGCTTATTCCCTTTTTCTCCTCTGCGCCCTTTTTACCATCGGCTCAATCGTTTATTGCGCCTTCGCCGCTTGGGAAATAAAATCTGAACCTTATGCACCAGGACTTTTTTATGCTCCTAACTGCACTAGTCATTTATTCTATATATTTTTCAATTCGACTTATTTCAAAAGCTTCCGTTATCGCCGATTTATGGGCCTGTCGTATGGGTGCAGTCGTCAAAATTATATTATGATTGTTCAAAAATATAAATCTTTCTTTTATTATTTACAGCCTAACTAAACCTCTTTCGATTGGACGAACATCGTCTATATCTGATTGAAATCTAATTTGCAATTGTTAAAAATAAGACCTTGTACACTACTTGATTTAAGCAATTTTTTAAAAATGCTGTCATGGCACCTATACTTTATTTATACCTGATAGTGTTATTTTTTCGTGTTTTGTAATTTCTTGCATTAGCGATGTACACTTTAGAGTTTACAAGCAATGAAATAATCAACAAATCAGGCTAAATACAACGATAAATGGACAAAATTCAGAAGGACAGCTAACGATGTACCTCACGATGTACGGTGGTTTGGATAATCCCATAGTACTGGCAAATACCAATTTAGCAATTCAAGCGCATCATATTCGCTACAACACATTGTGGGTAATTGACTGCGACCTCATTTTGCGTGAGAGTCGTTCATCCCTGCATTTCAATTCGTATGAAGACATATTTTTGCAAATTAGTACTGACGCCGACTGTGTTCGGAAAGGATTCGATTAAGTTCATTAAGAGGTAAAACTTTAAATCTACTCTTTTAATCTACTCTTGTAAAGAAATTTTAATTGCTAGAAAGTTTGTTCAATGATTTTTGCACAAAGACAATTAAACAGAAAGTCTATAAAACTATTCGGTTGAAAGTTTACTCGCTACACAGTTACATTTAACTAAACTCCAACACAGTCACCTTTTTCTGCAATCAAGAAGAATTAATTCACCATTCTACAGCGAAGAAAAAGACAATAGCTATTTTAAAGTCATATGATGGCTGTGTTTAAAGACGGCTGGGCACAAAATGCTTTGTTTCTTGATCACCGGCGTTATGATAGCTGCAGAATCGCCCTCTTATCGTTGCGCTCTTGCAATTCGCCCTTATTCTCTCATTATCCGCGATTTTTGCGGGCACATAGCGTTGTTTCACACTTTTCTTTGTTTTTTACTCGCCTTCCAAACCTTGGATTTCAAGTATTTCTATTTCGTTCTGTATCTCGGTGGACTGGTAGCCCCAGGGCAACCTTATAGATTCCTTGGGCAAATCGAATCTTGGCGAAATCGACATATAACTCGAATGATGCTCGACAGTCACGATTAGTCTTTCGGCTTCCCGTCTATGCGTGACCGACGTCACGGAAATTCGCAGTTAGTCGCCAGGAGTTTTATTACCTCTCGACATGTCTTGATTAAGCTTTCTTAACCTTCTTATTTATCTAATAAAATTATTTTCATTACTACATCGTCTATAAGAACATTTGACTTACAATGCCTATTATCTTTGCAAAGTGAATTTTTAATAACAAAATAAAGCTGCTAAGCGGTACAATCAAACAAGTCAGAACAAAACAAAGCATTCTTGTCGACGACGATAAGCTATCTATATGGATGAAATGAAACAGGTATCTTTTACTCTTATTCAATATACAAGTTAATGCTGACAATTAAAGCTACCATGAATAATTTTGCTGCAGTATTTTTTAACTTAAAAGTATAAAAGTATAAGTAGATTGATAGCATTAACCAAATTCCTTATATTTACGTTATACCTAACTGAAATTGTTACTTATGATCAATATATTCTAAACTCATTAAATATATTGGAAATGAAAATGCAGAATGAAATATAAAACAAATGATTATTTAAAATTAGTTTTTTCGAAAATGCAAATGGAATGTATAATATTGGCTAAAATGTTAAAAAATAGGAAAATGCGATAAAAAGAGCATCTTGTGTAAAAAAGGAAACTGCTTCTTTCAACAAAATTGACAATTTTTTAGAAACTTTGAGCGGTAAAACATTGTCGACGGTGATCTAATTTTAAAATATTTACATTTAAAATATATAAGAAAATAAAACAATGTTTTGTTAAAATAATAATTTATATGCGCGTTTGCACAACGTATTTCTACGCGAGACGTTTAAGCGAACATGTGCTAACCTCTACTTCATTTAATAAGAAAAAATAAAGTATCAAGAGAAAAGGGCACGAAGTACATTACACTCATAATGCGTACTCTATATTGAATGGTCTACAGTAGAAAAATATTTTTACCAAAATATTAATATTTTAGAAATTTTGTCGAAATCCTCGGACTTTATTTTGAAGTAAAACGTAATAAATACTTGAAAATACTGTCTCCTACGAGGTTTCCTACGAATATTTTATTTTTGACAACATGATGGATTTTTATACAATATCAAGTTCGAAGCAGTTTCAAATATAGATTTAATATGTTTTGGAAACTTACTATTTAAAAAAAGTTTTTAGTTCGTAACTCATTGCAATTTCAGTTTGATTAAATTTCTACCGAAAAAATCCATCCAACAGCTTCGGATGAAGTTTGTACAAAAGGCAATATTTTTAAGTATTTATAGTTCAACAAAGAATAGACTATTGAGCGGATAAAAGGTTACATTCTATCAACTATATTCTATAGTCTATCAAAAATGTAAAATTTTTATTTGCTGAAACCTGTTTATAACATAAATAGTATATTGCGAGAATAATACATTTTTACGTAATACTTATATTATTATACATAAAGCTTTAACATGTGCATAAGAAAATAGGATTTAGTGAGGATTTAAAGAGGATTTTTTGTAACATTAAAATATGCGGGCGCCAAGAGATGGCGCAAGAGCGAAGCCGGCTGTAAATAATCAAAACGCGTTTCTTTGATAGATATTAACAGAATATAAGCGCAGGTCACAAAATAAATGATGCATCAGAGGAAAACCAGCGATTCATTAATGAAACGCATACAAGTAGAACATCGAGGATCGAGTAAAAACTGCTGCGCTTTTTCCGCCTACGATTTGTCTATTTGGATAACGAACCGTAAACATGTCACAGCGATGATTTGGCAGTTCGAACTCGGGCAGGGGAGCAAGGTGCAGAGCCGTCGGGGCGGGGCCGCGGGGGGTTGCGGGGGGGGGGCGGGCGAAGCGCACGCTGCAAAAAGAGGAAGGGGCGACTCGTTCAATCGTCCTTGAATCCGCGCGCCGCTGTTCCCCGACCGCGCCCGGGGAGGCAGGCAAAAAGCCGGACATCCGGGGGATCTTTTAAATTGCGAGCCCGCGATTTCGCGGGTCCCGGAGCTTTTTTCCCCTCGCGGTGATAAGAAACAAAAGCCGGGGGCGTAATGCCTCCCGCGCGCGCGCGCGCCCCGCTGGATTCCTTTGGCCAGCATTCCGCCTTTGTACACCGCTGGCGGCGCGTGCGGCCCCTGCCCCCTATCGGCCGGGGGCGTACAACACCCTCCCACCGAACCGGCACAGTTTATTCACAGGGAGCCGCCCGCGTGTTTTTCTTGCCGCCGAAATACACATGGGGATAATTCGGCGGCTACGTCAATGCCATCTTCGCCCCTGGCAGATTATATACAAATTCGAGATAAGCGAGGCAGAGGAGCAACTGAGCGTTAATGGAAGTGCTGGTACGCGCCGCGCGTACAATCGAGTGCATTGACGCGAATTCCATCAAGTCTACAAAGCACTCTGCATTTTTTGTTCGATCTAACCTCTCGTAATAACTTTAAAATTTTCTTCCTTCTTCCGTTCAGTCGTACGTTTTATCACCGTGTAGTTAAAAAAAGAAACATATTTCTGAACCTTTCTCAGGCACTCCAATGTATGATTGTATCGAAATATCTCGATTCTTTTTCAAAAAATGACGATTCTACCGAAAGGAAAAATTTTATCCTTGTACGAGGTAGTGGTTTGAACTGGGGTTTAAGGTGTGTGATGTACACGAGTACGTTCACCGTATTCTCGTATATATATGAAGAATATCAAATAACTTTTTTCTCATTGATTTTTTCACATAGAGCTTACAGTAATATCACGTGGTTTGTAGTCTAAATCTGACGTGCAGCAATCAATTTATATTTTAATATATCCTGAAACGTTAATTTTTAAATACGAGTAAAATAGAGCAAATTAAAGAATATGAATATAGATTGAATATGTATCTCGAGATATAGTATATGAAAATTGCCACTTCACAAAAAAGGAAAATTTTTACTTTCTGTTAGACAATTATTTTTTTAGACTGAAAGTTTAATTTTTAACTGTTTAAAGCTGTATAGAGATATAAACAGGAAATATTCATAAGCAAATATATAGTAGTAGCTTCAACATTTACTCGATTTGTCTTAAATTTATCTAAGTTACGAAGTATTCTTTTATAGTGACCGTAGAGTGACGTGTGTTTCAAGACTTTAAATATTATATATGAGGGTCAAGAGTAAAAAATTACACGAAGATCTTGAGAAAAAGACGAAAAACTCGCAAGCAAACTACCCAAATGCTCGAGTAAATACTGCTTGGTGACTCGTTAGATTTTTCCCGAAAACGCGCACACCACTTACCCCATATATGGGTTTCAGCCGACAAACAGAAAGGCGACCAAAAGCGCGATTGAGGAAAGCATTAGAAGGCGCGTTCGACATAGCGACCGTCATTTCTCGACAGGCTCAGCCTCTCTGCTTTGCTAGCAACGTAGATCATATAAGTAATATAATCAAGTGCATTAATAAAGCGCTTGAACAAGTATATTTATTTTTGTGAAAACCCCTACCTTCCGATTCATCACTTGTGACGTACGAGCGGACCCTCAACTTTTTCTCCGAAGTACTAATTCACGCTACTCCAAAACTCACGGGCGGGAGTACGTGACCTATTGCAGCCAATCAACGCCGGCCTGCTCACACAAGCGTCAGTTCAGTTTTCGCCCGGCATCTCGTAAGGGTGCACGCGCATATAGAGCGCGAGACTCGGCTCTCGCCAAGTGAGCTGCCGCACGGGCAAAAAGGGCCTCGCGTCTAACCCTTCGTCCGCTCGTGAATGCGAGGTCACGGGCTACCTGACACTCAGGGACGTCGCAGCCTGGAGCGACATAAGTCTCTTAAGATTCTAACCTTGGCTGAGTACAGCTCTGTTCGGCTACCGTAAAGCTCCGGCTGATTTTATTGAATTTGAATTTCTGAGTATAATGGATGATACTGACATCTTTGAAATTGGCTTTCAATTAATTCAAAATCGATAATATAATTCGCTTTAAATTCATTTGCAAGCATTGTTCTGAAAACAGTTAACAAATGTATACAGATCCTGGATGGACGGGAACGTTATTGGAGTGTACAATAGCTGGTACGTATTATCCCGTTACAAATACATTAGCACTTAGCTCAAATTCTGGTATCACGTGGGCATAGTGCGTGGCGTATACGCCGCTCATATGCGCCGTCTATCAATAGGCGCGGGGGACCCGAGCATTCGGATACAAAACAGCTAAGTCGATCCATTGATATTTGAGATATTTACAAATGGCAGAATGAAGAAAGCGTGTCAAGAATAAATGGGCGCCACGCAACGGGCGTGCTTTAACGTGATAGCGCCCCCAATCCCCCGTATAAAAGCATTTAAATCCCGGCCTAGCCGATACTTTTGTGAATAAAATATTTCGCCCCTCGGATCGCCGCGGGACAAAAGAGTCCGCGGTATCGCCGGCGGTGCAGCCCCGCGCGAAAGAGACACGGATAAAAAGCGGATTAGCCGCCGGCCGCCCCGAAAAAAAAAAAAGAAGGCGATCCGATCCGCCGGCCAACCGAGCGAGAGATTTGTCGAGGGGGAGGAAAACGGGCGCGAGGAAAGGGTTGCGTCTACGAGTGGCGCGGCCGCCTCCCCCCCGCGAGGCAATCGCCGCTGTCCCTGACAGGCGGCGCGGGCGCAAAAACCGAGGTGCCGGGCAGCCGCGCGGCCGTCGACCCGCCCCTCCCGGGGAGAAAAAGCCCCTCATCAATCACGAGGATGAGCCCGCGAGCCTTGGAATCAGCCCGCGCGCTTCATTAATTTTCCGGATGCTCGATTCCAGCCGCGTGAACCGCACCCACGCCCCGCGGGACTCTTTACCCGATTCATTTAGCTCTAATGACGGCAGTTGGCTTTTGTTCCCGGAGCCGCGCCGATTTCTCCCAGAGGCGCGCCCGGATCTTGGAGGAGCCGAAGATCGCCGCGCCCCGTCCCGAGAGACGTACGGGAGTCAGAGAAACGCTCCCCTGTCGCTGTGGATAGAGCGTCTTCAAGGATAACGATTCGTCGATCTCGCGTTTTATTTTTCACGGGGATTATAGCATACGCTCACATTAATCAAGTCGATAGCTTTTGTTTGTTGTTTTTTTAATAAAAATCGCAACCTATTACAATGACAACGGCTGTACTGACCTACATGAAAAAAGGAACTAGAGTTGAAAAGATTAATCTCCATCACTGGTGAGCTTAAATGCATGAATTGCAACATATGGGTACAATGTTATTATTATAAAATGGAATTTGCTGTAAACAAAAGAGCATTGGATATGTGTAACTAGATTATATCAATTCCATACTGCGCATTTGCTTACGTTTTCAACGCGGCCTGTTCGAGGGTCTGTTTAATGATGGACATAACACGTGCCGGGGTCTTTCAACTATTTAAATTAATAAGTAATTAGTTTTATTTTTAAATTATTCAGATCGAGTTTATACTCGATTAATCATTGAAAGTGTGCACACATTAATCAAAGTTAAATGCCCGAAGGAAATGTAATGACGTTGACGATCAGACATTTGACGAGACTAAAGGTCTGTAATTAAATTTCAAAATGAAATTTTCGTAAGTAAATTAAGTGTCTAAGACACGTAGAATGAAAGTAAAACAAAACCAAATTTGCCCCTGCAAAATTAAATCAGAGATCATGTCAAAGAAAAACTCGTAAAAGCACGAGATTTGCGCCGTGTAAGGCCAATCAGAGAGCGAATGTTAAACGCAACCCAACTGTGTAAAAAAAAAAAGATTGGCCTATGAGATTTTCCAGGTGCTTCTGTGCACATACGCTTAATTCCCTATAACATTAAACTTTGCGGTGCACGTATAAATAGGTTCGTGTGAGCAGTGGCCTCTCAGCGGATCCGTCCGATTACCCCCCGCAATAAACCAGGACCGCGAGGGCCACGTAATCCGAGGGGAATCGTAACCTAAGCATCGATTGACCATGAGAGTAGTGACGCGACAAAATAGGGCCGGGAGGGCCCCGGAGGGGGAAGGACGGCCGAGTGTTGGGCAGAAGCGAGTCTCCGATTAATTACGGGGCGCTCGAACGTGGCGCAACGTACAAACAGGTGCGTCAAAGGCCGAGTCCCCTTGATAATCATGATTCGAGGTTTGAAGGGGCCGCATTGGCTTAATTAATGCGCACTCGGCTGGTTTTCCGGGCAAACTGCCGGCCCCAGACGACGCCCTTGCGACCGCCTATCTCCGCCCGCTTGGCGAGGGCTGCCTCTTCGCGCCGGATCAAGCGCTAATTCGCTAGCTCGCGCGAATCTCGGCGCCTGCGCTTCTCAGTCCCTCGTGCTTTTTATCGCCGCGGCCGGGATGTTGTTTCCTACGAGGATGAGTTTGTCAGAAGAAAGCGACAATTATCACTGACGTAGCTTAAGTGTCTTCTTAGAGCCAGATATACTTTTAGCGCTCAAGCCTTGTGTATTGCAATCTAGAAATATTTACAAGTTTAAAACTTATAAAAACCATTATCTGTTTGTAAACAGCGAGATGTACCGAATTACCGAGTATTATCCGACTTACTAGTTTAATAAGAAGTGTAAAAAGCTATTGTATTATTTCAAACTAAAGGTCGGATTTTGTGTAATTTTTCAGAATATTTTTTGGAAGCTTTTGTTAACGTTATTTATCATTTCGAAGTTTGAAGGAAAAACCGAAAAAATTCCTTTTCTGCCATTTATCATTATTATCTGAATAATAAATAAAAACTATTTCGTATTCCTTTTTTACTTATCTATTATTTTTCTTTGGCCGAACTTGATTATTTATTATTTCTTACTATGATGGCGTATATATAGAATATAAGACGAAAGAAAGAAAGGGATCAAAGGTGAAAGGAACTGGGGTTGTTATTCGAAAGCTGGAAATATCGTCTATTGGAGGTCTGGAAGTTGTTTTTCAAATTTCCAAGGCAAGGCGCCGCGGCTGACTTGACGCGAGCTGCATCGACAAGATAAAACAAAAATTGAGATTCCCCCCACCCCCGGGAGGCGTGCAGTTGCTCCTTTTATGTCCCGCCGTGCATCGCTTTAAACTGATTGATTTTCCACTTTATTCGATTCCGCGCGGGTTTTACTAGACGTGCGCAAAACTAATTTGGCGGTTGAGTGAAATTTCAGGTATAGACATTTTTGCCGCGCCCTCCCTTTTCCATTACCAGGGCGGAAGCGCTTTTATATATTGCCGAGAGAGAAAGAAGTATCGATTGGCGAGGAGGGCGGCCGAGTCGGACGGGCGCACAGTCGCGTCCCGCGTGCAAAAGACCCGGCGAACGGGAGGGAAAGCGCCGACAACTGCCACGTGCACGGCTCCCCGGCCACGTGTGCGCCGATTCGCGGCCCCGCGCGAGCGATTAATCACAGCGGCGCGCGGAAGATCCTCCAGGAGCTGGCGCGACGCCTCCCGCCGCGGAGCGCCGCAGCATCCGCGCGTCAAAAAAAAAAGGCCACTCGCCTCTATTAATCACCGGGGGCGGGGACGTCGGCCGACAGCCGCCGAGGGCCGGCCTACTAATTAAATAAATAATAAACGAGTGCACGGGAATTGATTTATCTGGGGGCGAGGAGCCGATTGACGGATCATCATGCGAATGCGCCGGGGGGGCGGGGGAAGGAGCCGTGTCCGCCCCGGCTTTTTACCGCCGCCCCGGTCAATGGGGGCGATAATTGCGTGCGGCAAGTCGACCGAGCCGCGTCGAATATGGATGTAACGCGGCCTTGGTTACCCGCAGTCCTCGAGCGGACTCGCGCTTTCGGCGCGGTCGAATAAATCCGGCCGCGCGGTCGGATTATGCCCTCGCACCCGCGCGAACCTTTATATTTCCTTATGTATTCAGCGACTGTGGAAAATTAGAGTTTCATTGGAGCGTATGTTGCCTGCACCGGTAATCCTTTGTCCCTTATGCGCCCTTTTTAAACCTCCTGCAATTTTATTTTGCAGTGTGATTTAACGTTACCGAACTTTTACGGCGCCATTAAATTTTAATTTAAATTCTGTACGGAATAACTGTACGACGAGTAATGATCGTATCGTGGCCCTATAAAATTTATAATTTTTATGGGACTATTTATCGCTTTTTCAATTTCCTTGTAAATTCTTAGCGTTATCAATTTCGTTATAAACACCCATTTTGAGCCCTTGTCAGTCATGCGAAAATTATCAACTTGTGATGTCGGCGATCTCACAGAGTATGAAATAAATTATTCTCCTATAATTATCAAGCAAAATTATGTTGGAATATCCCGATAATGTGTACAGCAATACAATATAACACTGTACATAGTTACAAGGAGCCATAAAGAGAGGATCCGACGAATTTTTTGCAACCTGCACGTTTCCACTTACTCTATCAGGAACGACTGCCACGAGCACACGTCCAAGTGTATTTTAAACTTCTTAAATTTCAACAAATTGTAGAAAACTTAATAGGTGACTTTACAACTAGTATCCTTTATCAATGAAATTCCTTATATAAATAATAAATTATAAGCTCATATATAATAAACTTTAAAGTTACTACATTGATGTAATTAAGAACTAAAAATTTGTTTCATATTAAGTTTTCAAAAATATCATTTGTTGCAGACTCAGGGGCTATTTAAATACTATGAAGTCTCCCGGTTAATTTACAAGCCGAAAGTCGGAAAATAAACGGATCGAGCTAATATTAACTTATATGACTGATGCATCAAGATGTCGTATCCACAGAAAATATTAACGATAAAACAAACTGTGAAATGCTTGCACACAGCTTTGACACATAACGCTAGTATTTTAATTTGAAAATTGAGTTAATTGTTCGTTGGTTATCCAACTGCTAAAATCTCAATCTGCAGAGGGTGAAATTATTTTAAACGACTGACGCGTGCAGGCGGAAGAAGTTAAAGTCTACGCAACCTGAATAAAAAATCGTTTTACGATAGCGAAGACAAGATTGCCGCAGTGTCGAGGCTGCAGCCGCGGTAAAATCTAGCAAGCCCCCGCGGCGTGAGAAGGCGTCAGCAACAACCTCGCCCCAACTGGCAGTTGGACGAAGATTAGATTTCAATTTTCGTCATCGGCCCTTCCCGCGGCCGCTTCAGCCTCGCGACGAAGGGCCTCGTAAACGCGCCCGTCGGCCCGGGGGTGACGCCGCGTGGGAAGAGCCGCGCGTCCGCAGCCGGTGCCAAATTGGGAGCGAGGTTTCCCGGCGGGCTTGGTCAGCACGGCGCCCCGGCTTTTTCCGCGGCTTGATTTATACCCGCGGCTCTCCCCGCGCAATCTGCTCGGCCCGTGCCCCCCCCCGCCTATCTAATCATCGGGCCGAACGACGGGCTTTTATTTAGCGGGGCCAAGGAGGCGGGCTGCTTCCGTTGTTTTTTTTTTTTATCGGGGCTCGTTCGCCCAAAAGAGGACGTAGCCGAGTCCTTCGAGTGCACTCGTTTGCCCGGCGAAGGGGCCTTTTAAATAGCCCCAGCGTCGGCCGTTTCACCGCGCGTTTGGCCCAGCCTCTCCTCCTGTGTACTAATCAGGACATCAGCGCCCTGCCGTTCCCGACGAATTACATTTAAAAAGATAACGGCGCGCTCCGGGAGGGCACACTTAACCTTGCCGGGGATCAAGCTGCGAATGAAACTAGTCCAACGTTCGTACCCTCCTTCAATTTGGACAGCGTTTATAATTAATCGAGTTTGCGCGGCTCCTTGTTCCGCCCATGTCAATAAGAAAACCGAAATCCGTAGAGTCGTGGGAATCATCGTCCAACAATAGCACCGCAAGGCTGCCTGATAATTATTAACACCACTTGGCTTATTGATCAGCTTCGCGAGCGAAAATATTGTTCTAAAATCTAAGTATGATTACGCTTGATAATTGATCATTCAATTAGGTTTTATAATTGAACTCTGTTTTTTAAAAAAACATACTAATTTGTTTGAAATGAAAGAAGGCTTGCACGTAGTAGCCCCAAACCCGTGGTTCGCCTAAAAAATTATTATAATTCGATAGAGCTAAATAACAAAAATTGAAACTGTCGCGCCGTTATCGGAAAAAAGTAACGGTAACGCAGTATACGGGAGTTAATTGAACAGTCAAGTTTTACAAAACCGAGCACGTATCTCCCGGGCTAGTTGAGCGCTCAAGTTTCTTTACAAGGTGCACTTATCGGACAGCCCTAGACTGCGAAGCCGGCTCCGTTCATCCTCCTCGTCTCGCGGGGCACGCGAGCCTCGACGATTACCTTCCCGCCCGATTAACGACTGCCCCGCGAGGCCAAGCGATCCGTCACGAGGCTCCTTGGCCGCCTCGCGAAAACTCCCAGCTCCCGGGAAGCGGGTGCATTAAAACTACGGCCGCGGGAAAAATAGCCGAGGAGCCCCCGCGTGTACACACACGCGCGCGTGCATACAGACCGGCGAGGACAAGGAGGCGGGGCCGCGCGGCGCAATAACAAAGCCAATCGACCGGGCCGAGCGGTATAAATCAGGCCGAATATAAGCAGCTGGGCTTGTCAAAAGGCGGGCGCGCGCACCCCCCGATAACGTATGGCCGCCTTAAATAAAGGAGGACGCGCCCTGGCGAAATTGCGCCTGGCCGCGTGTCCTCGGCCGGCGGGCTTTTTCCCCGCGCCCTTCCGCCGAGGCCCTGTGTGCCCAATGGCCGCGTGGGCATAAACGGCCCCGCGTAATAATACAAGCGCGATTACGCGCGTACGCGCGCGTACACTCGGCACAGCTCGCCGGGTGTAGGTGTACCGCCCAAGGTACCGAGGGAGTTATATGCGCGCCGGGCCGGGGCCCGATTAACAGGGGGACTCGCCTCCTTTATTAAGCCTCGCGGCGAAATTAACCCACAACGGGCAGCCGCGTATCGTAAAGTGAGATACAGGCGGCCAGCCCAGATATGGGAGTTAATAAAGCCGGGCGTAAGGGAGCCGCGGACCGGTAGATCTTTAAAAACGAGAGACTCCCGGCCGTTTATCAGGGGAAATAAAGTGCTCCCGGGCACGTAAATATTTGCCCTCGTGTGCAGGTTTTGCCGGGGGTGGGGGAGGGGCGAGCAGCCGGGTTCGCGCCCCGAGGATGCGCCTGACGCGCGGCCGCCTAACCCCCGCGCGCAGATGTGCACCTCGCGTAATGGAGCGCATGGCCAGCGGGGATTCTCTGCCGCCCGCTGATGGATGCTGCGGGGGTGGCGGGAGGGACCGTCGCCACATCCCGGCCGCCGCCGCCGCGGCTCCCGGGGCTCCCGCTCGACCTTATTCAAATCGATGTAGGCGGGGGAGGGCCAGTGGCCGCGCGAGTCGTCCCGGGGGAGCGGAGGGCGCGGCTACTTATTACCACGGGCCTGCCGCCTACGCAAGCAGCCGGCTCAAACATTCCCGATTCAATAAAACTGTTGCGGCGCATATATATCGTGAATTACGCGCGGCCGCTCGACGGCTGGGGGCATGTGTATAGCCCTGGCCCTTTGCGAACGAGCAGAGCCGGGGTGCGAACCCGCCCACCGGCGTCCCGTCCCCCTGCGGAGTAAGTCAAAAACAAAAAATTCTTCGGAATCAGAGCTCGTATTGACTTAATGTAAGGAGGTGCGGGACGGAGGGAAAAGGGGCCGAAAGGAGATTGCCCTGTTTAATCACATAGGATGGAATTACGCCACAATCTAATTAGCCGTGTCTACGCTGTACAAGGTAAACAATTATAATTGAAAAGGCCATTTTTAGCCGAACGATCTTCATATTATTCAAATCAAAAATATATTAGCTTCCATATTCACCACTTTTCAAAAGGCCGGATATGGGATGAAATTAAACTTATCCAGTTCAAACTTCCGTTCTCAAAGTATTTGATCATGGAAACAGTTCAGTTGACTGAGTACGAAGAGAGCAAGCAATGCTCATCCCGTTATAGGAATCGCATACTATATACCAATCCGTCTATAGACCTTCCCGAGATATTTCAACTCTCTTTTTCCAGTACTACTGAGTAGTTATAGAGCTCCAAAGAATCAAAGTAGCTTTTAGATTAATACGTGGAATTTTCACGGAATATCACGCCCGAATGGCGCGTGTATGCGGAGGATTTAAATTTGAGCGCGGGATTGTCAAGAAGAACAAACCGAGACTACCTTCCATTATTAACTGGCGCGCAGGTGGTTGTTTTAGCGAATAGAATAGGACGCTGCATCTACAAGCAAAACAAGTGACGCGTTTATCTCTGCGTGTATATATTAATGTAAGCAAATATTTTATCGTTTTTTCTTAGAATTCCCGTAATAAATTTACTTTCATTTATATTAATTTGTATCGATAACTTTACTTAATTTTCTTAATTAATTATTGCAAAAAGAATAAAACTTTATCACCTGCTCAAATTAGTTTTTAAAGCTATCTGCAATGTTTTTAATAAAGAATTATTTATTGCTGGTAAAAAAATTCTTCAATTCTAAACCTTTTTTTTTGGTTTTTGTCAACTCTGTAGAATATCTTTTAGAAGATGGAATAACTACATTTCTACAAGAATAATACGTTTACAATTTGCAAAGAACCGCCTTAATGCATGGTTATCTTGCGGGGCTCCACGTAGTAACTCCCATTCTCCTTGGGAGATATGTGTATATACTCACGCACGCCACCTCTAGATTATTCGCCCGCCCCTAAGGCGGACCCGAGGTCAGATCCGCGTTGGCAAACTTTCTGCTCCAGCTACTTCTGAGTTATACCTTACACTCCCTCCTTAGTTTTTCCCTCTTATTCTTCACTTCCTTATACGAGTACGAGAAAAACACCTATGCACGATAGAGAACAACGTGAAATGTTTATTGACAACTTGTACACCACGAACAGATCTGTTGTTCTACGAGACTAGAACAATTAGTATCGACCGTAAATAGATGAATGGACGTTTGTTTGATATACTAATGATATTTGACGTGATATGAAGCTAAATATGTTTTGAAAATATTGAGTATATTCAGTACATAGTAAATGTTTCTGATAAATCTTTAAAGGTGTTCTGCTTTTACAAATTTAAATTACACTTAATAATTGGGCTTCAAATTGGACCGCGAATTGAACAGTGATTGAATGCGAATCCCGGTTGATTGTGTAAATAACGTTTGATGTTTTGTGGTTAACATTCGAAATCATTAGACAATACAAATCAAAGTCATGGTTGTCTGTTTCCAGGAAACCATTGTTGAAATACATGAGGTACAAGTGGTTTAATTTTGCTCGAATCTACGATGAACATTTTTTTGTTGACAACAAAATATTAAAACTATATTAAAAGACTGTATTTCTCGTAGACCAATGGTTCATAAAACAAAAGCCTTGATTCAAACACAATCTGTGATATAAAGTATTTTTAATAAATCATCAATTTTATTGCTTATTGGAATATCAAGTACCAGAAAAAGTCTTTTGAAACGTATAAAATTTATTGCTTTGATTGAACATCAAAAAAACACATTCTTCTTCAACAAACACAACTACACTTCGGAAATAAAAGTATTACTTGCAAGTAGTTACTATACCATCTGTCTATATCTGACTTTCAACAGCATAGAAGAAAAACTAACGACAACCAAGTAGACTTTTATTTCATTACTAGGTTACAGTTCCTTAGTATTTATTTTTGCCATTGATATATTATTATCAACCATTCTTTACATATTTAGGTATATAACATGAAAAATAACAAAGTGTTTAATTCAATTTAAAAAATAGTAACCCTTGTTTTTAAGTTAAATGCAGATTAAGACTTTAAAAATATAGATTACAAATTTTTTACTAAAAAAATTTAAGAAAAAATAAAATTTTATCAAATTATTATAACAGATCAGTTTAAAATGAAAGCGCATAACAAATTTAATATTAATCAATTATTTGTGGTTTTTTAACTCAGTAGCATCCATTTCTTATTTTTTCGTCTTTGTTTATAACTGACAATATTTATGTGTATTGTAAAAGAAAGAGTAAAGAGTTGTGACGCAAGCATACATAACGGAATGAGTGAACTTTTGTTAAAGTTTCAAAACAGTAACACTATAAACTTTAATTTAACTTTGCACTTAAAAAGATATTTCTACGCAGTGTTCGTGACATATAAGACACAAAATAATTCTTACGTTTTTTAAACAGCGCGGAATGTGCATTTCATTTTCACAATAAACAACCTGCTAATAATTTGCAATATGTATCTTGATGAAGGTACTTGAACATAAACTATCGCTAATTGCAAGTTGTAAAGATGTCCAAGACTATTTGTGCATTAGTTGCCAAGATGTACATAGTTTCAAAAACGGGGATTCTCGATAACATGTTTTAGGAAGGCACATTATTCTGGAATCAGAAGCCTGCAGGAAAATATACTGCAATCCCTAAACTGCCTGTCCTGGACTACCTTTACTTAGTAGTTTTGGACTTTGGCAATAATTTATGTCTTGAAGTGCCTGCGCACAATCCACACCGAAGGCGCATAAGACTGTCTCCGGAGGCGAGTGTAGCCCGCGTGCGTCTCCCGAAACTTACCAGCGGGCTATTAAGCACACCGGTGAATGTCTTTTGCGCCTTGCGCACTGTAATGCGGTCACTTTGCGAAGAATCATCGTAAATCGCTTCTCTCTTGCCCCGGTGGTGAATTCCGTCGCGTTCATCCCGTAACTAGTTCTGCCAATACTTTGACCAAATGCTTCTGTCTTTATATGATCTTCGCAGGTACACTCAATGGCGAAGAAAACGGAGCCCTTGAACGCAACGAAATGTATTTTTGATTGAGTTAATAAAATTCTTGTTTACGACCTTTTTCACCTATTAAATAATTTTTAATAGGGTTACTTTTTTATAACTTAATGAAATACAAAATATTCTTTATCCTTCGTTTGTACAACTATATAAAATTATTTGCATGTACTATATTTTGCATTAAGCAACTTCTTATTAATTATTTCAGTGTGGTAATAAAAAAGCTAAAACCATTCTAAAAATTGCAAAAACTATTAAAGAAGACTTGAAAGAAAATTATTGCATGGGTGGGTGAAGTGTAACAAGTTTTTTTAAAAAGTGGATTACACGCTTTTTGTCAAAGTTTAAAAATCAAAAAGTTTCTGAAGAGATATTTTTTATTGGAATGTTAAGAAAATGTACCTCAAGCCATTTTCTGGAAAAGGTGAATTTTTTTATGCCATCTCTATGCATATTGCCAAAATATAGTAGTTTTGCACATTTTCTCATGAATACTGACTACGTAGCGACTAGCTACACAGAAACAATATTGGTGAAGGCTTATTTTCAATTTAGATTCTGCCTGTGACGCATGTAAAAGGTTTTTTATATTATGCATAAACTCAAAATGTAGAAATATCGAGATAGATTTGTCTCTTTCTATTCATACGGTGTTTGCGCATAACCAAATAATCATTTTACATTATTAAGTTAAGAAGGATAATAGTTAAATACGAATATTTAGCTGATAGTCTCTAAAAAGTACAGCAAAGAACTAGAAAAAGTAGTAAGCTAGATAGTAGTCGTCAGCGCCATAGAAATGTTAAATCTGTTATAGGACCGAGCAGGTAATAAAATCAAATATATGAGAGGCAACAGATAGACCTCGAGATAAACCTATAGAACTAGATTCAACGCGCAAATAAATTAAACTATAATTAAACGATATCCTGTTTAAACTGAACTTATGGAGGTAATGGTTTTCAATTGAATATAATTTCTGCAAATTTGACTATATTAATACACAAATAATTTATATGAAGAACTTAAACCGTTTACAGTACATGTAAATGTTCATAGGATTGTGATTATAACCTGGGGACGATTGTTTCATTTTTATTTTCAATTCCAATTTTTTATATTAATAAACAAGAATAGAATATTCTAAACCTTAAAATAATTATTATTTAATAGAGTATATCATCTTATTCAAACATTCGTTTCGTTACTATATTGATACTACTAGGTTTATTTTTGTTTATGTTACTGTGCCCGGGGAACGTCACTACACCGTAGCTGGAAGCGTCATTGTGAGCATATGCAGCCATTTTCGGAAATGATGCGTGCACTGGCAGTTCAACAGCACTCGAGTGCCTGCGCCGAAGTATGCACGCGAGCTACCAGATTGTCGTGGGTAAGCAAAAAGCGTATGCATGTATTACTGAATCCAAAAATATTTTATCAATAATATTTTTTTGTAAATATAATTGTTATGACTTAATATTGCTACAGTGCCCTTTTTCAATTTATGCATAACACGGATTTCCTATTAAAATATGCACATTTATTTTGCGTGTATAAATATACATTGAAGTCGCTGTAGGTCACCCTAGAAAGAAGGAATTACCTAGCAGTGGAAAGGGAAGCGTAAGCAAAAGAAGCCCTCGCGCTAATGCACTCTCAAGGAGAGTGCACAGGTCGACACATGAGAGGTCGCGACAGCCTTGCTTAGGCATCTCCGATCCCTGCCTCCTCCACCCACACACACGCGCGTGGGTACAAGCGAACGCGCGGGGAACAGGCGGAAGCAAGGGCGACCCGGTGCGGACAAGTCGTTACTGGCCAGCAACCAATAGGTCGAACGGCATCGGATGAGCCCTGCGAATAATTCGCTTCTATGGCGCGTGGACTTTTCGATGCATGCGCTCGCTGACTGAGCGGATTAGGGGCGGATCCCGGGAGCCGGGGATTCTCCTTTGTGTAATTAGTAACGGTTCGAATGCGCGGATTGAAGCTCAGCCGCAGTTTTGGAGCCTGGCTCACCGCTCCCACAACAAGTAGCCCGCGGAGGTTCCCGCGGGCTCAGCGCCCACCCCACATTAAGGCGCGTGTCTCGGTGGAGCGCGAGGGCCACGTCATATTTCGTCCATTATTACATGACATCAAGCCAGTCGGCGGCCGTCGCGTGCAGGAACGAACTAATGGTTATGCCGAGGAATGCGCCGGGAGCGAGAACTGGAGCGCCGCCGCGCGTCAGTGCTTCGGGAGCTTTTATTTGGCACAGCTCCACCCGGACTCTTAGTACTAATCAAAGATTATGCTCAGCCGGCCGCGGGACTCCATCGCTCTATCTCTTATACTCTCGGCCAAGTCTGTAAACAAAGTGTAGCGGACGTTCCGCGCTCGTTTCGGCCCGTCACGCGCGTGTACGAGGCGAACGCTCGCAACGAATAAAAGTCAGGCCTGACGCGTGCGTCGCAGCGCCGTTAGAAGGGCAAAGCTGCGCGGGGAAATAAGTACCGCCTTCGATCGACTTAACCAGTCTGCTTAGTCGGCTTGTGTACAGGGTTTAAGGGGGTTGGGGAAGGGGGAGGCGTAGACAGACGCTTTCCAGAGCTTTTCTGATGAGACGGCAGGATTTAGGGGCGTCCGTATCGAGCTTCCGAGTATGCCGATTGCGTATCTTTACCGACGACTCGCATGTTAGTACAGCGCAAACGCAACACAGTGTTTGTAAGCACACGAATGTAGGGGGATCCGAAAACAACTAGGGCGGCGTGTCGTGCCGTGCGAGCCTGCAAACAGTGTGGCTTTGATTAAACGATTTCCTTCACGCCCGTATACGGAGCGTATCACGGAGAGGATTCAATAGGCTTTCAACGCAACTTGTACCTTTTCAAAATCGTACCTCAAACAAATTTATTGGGATATTAAAATTTCTTTTAATTTCTTGATTTGTATATATGGATAGACTCCTTAGAAATATTGGAATTATCTATGTAATGCAACTCTGGATACCTTTGTATTTGGCATTAACCATTCTCGTGGAAAATTTTTAATTTTTTAAATATATTTAATTGATATTTTTAATTAAGCCTTTTGATTGTGAATCTTTAGTTAATATACAAAATTTCGTAAAATAATTATTATGTCTTGCTTTTGAGAGATATAATTGTACAAAGATATGATGATAATTATAAAAAAATGTAGAAGCGAGAGGTTTCGATGTTTTTGTTCAAAGAAACATTAAACATCGTTCAAATATCCTCGTTCGATTTTCAAAATACTGCTGGGTATATAAATTTAAGTGATTTTTAATGTGGGCCTCGAATTACGATGATAATTTTATTTTATTTAATATTCTAGTTTTTGTTACATCTCCTTGAATTTTAATTATGTTATAAGTTACAAAATTTTTTAGCATATGACCATTTTTATTGATGATTAAGAGATCAATACATTTGCTTACGTATGTGAACAACTCAGATATACAGTTCTACCATACTTGGCTCGATCTTAGAGCATCGGGGGCTAGAATAAATTATACGCCCGATTCAGTGCGTCATCCTTGTAAATCAAGAGTGAACCAGTTATATTTTTAACCTCGAATCCTTGTTTTTATTGGATTATTATTTATCTTCCGGTTTTTTCCGATATCGATCCAAACTCTTTAATGTTTGCATTTCATTTTAAACTGATTTAGATTTGATAACGCTGAGTGGTATGTATTAATGTATGCTCTAATTTTATGATTGAATAATGTGGACATATTAAGGTATTCTCGGATACGTCTTAAAAATGACAAAAGTATGCGTCGCGTGACTCTTAAGTTTTGACAGTTAGTGTTTGTAAATCATTTGAAATCCACTCGTGGAATAGTTATCATTCTTAATAATTTAATGCTCAAATATTTTTATTTCTATTCATGCAGATGAATAGATATACAGATATATTGATGTACAGTAATTTTTGCGTTTAGATTAAAAGCTCTATTAAATATATAAAGTAAATGTTTTAACTGTTATTGTTATCAAGTACATAAATATATCTATTTTTTAATAATTTTAATACACCTATAATAAACATATAGTGTTAGCAACTTATTTTATGAATAATTTTCCGATACTCAATATTAAAAATATGAACAAATAAAAATCAATGAGTGCATGAATCATATTTAAAAATTATAACATAAAATCTTTTTATCTGCACTATTAAGTTTTCGAAATTTTTATTATCGTTTCGGGTATCTATCGAGAATAGCTTTTCGCATTAAACCAATTGATTATATAGTAAAAGTCGGAAAATAATCTCTGCCATTCGCTCTATTTTCGATATTTATGTAAAAGTTTGTAAAAGTAGCTTAAAAACAATACGGGGCGAATGTTACGAATCCTTTAACAGTAACTAAGCTTCTAACTTATTATTCGATTACTTGATCCGATTAGCTGTGGGAGTGCGATCTAAAATGTTGATTGGAATTCTAGATAGTTCCTCTGGCGGATAGAATTAATTAGGGGATACCAAGCAAAATACGCGTATCAAGATATAAGTGAAATCTACCTAGAGGCCAAGTATATTTTTTTCTGACTACTACTGGAAATTACACATTATTGCAAGAAATGTATTATTAAATAAGCTAACAATTGCCAATATCATGAAAGACCGTTTTATTTTTTCTTATAGATTTTATTCGCTTTAATTACTAAGCTCTTTAGCATCGATGCAATTTTAGACTTACGATTATACAGTTTCGATAGAATTAAGCTGTTCTCAAGTTCAAGAAGAATATTCTAACTTTTATTATTAAGAAATAAGTGTGCCAAGAAAGAATACTTAAAAATGACTATTGTTTATTAAGCAGTTGAAAACACAGTACCGTAACAAGTTGAGAGACACTGAAGGAAAAAATAGGAATGTATTAAAAAAGTTTACAGACGTTTATTTCAAGTTCAGTGAAGCGCCGATCAAGCGTTACCTTTCAATGCCGTACTACTTTCGCAGCATCATACCGTCGCCGCTTTACCGCTCGAAGTTCGCAGGCTCCCTTCATAAAAAATACCTTGCAATAAACCAGTAACAGCGTTTGCAAAAAAAAAAACCGAGAAACAGGCATTAGCCCGGCAGAGGATCAGGGCGCGAGGACGCCCTGGGAAATCCGGCGGAAGGAACAAAACGGGCCGCGGGGCCGATATTTACGAAGCCATTGGGCCAAGTCGGGCGCCGGCCATAAAGCAGGGACGCGTGGCGCGAGCAGCCCGCGCCCCGGATAAACAGGGGCCATCGGGCGCAGAAAATTGCTTTCGATATAGGGGCCGGGAGGCGCGGCGAAGCGTCCGCTCCAGGCGGCTCGCGGGCCGCGCGTGATTGAAAAGGCCTCCGGCCGGACATGAGAGCTCGGGCGCGACTGACCGACGCAGCCCCGTGTGTACGTGGGATGCCTGTCGGCGCGCGGCTGTTCTCCCCTGAAAGGGTTCCGATGTTTTGCCGGGCCGATGGGGGACAACGTATGCATCCACCGCGTCGGATCCGCCGAGTTGAGCCGCCGGTAGGCTTCTCAGATCGGCGGCGTGTGTCGTTCCGCCTGGGTTAGAGTAGCGTTTCCCGCTCGAGCCCCGGGGCTGCGAACACTTGCGCGAGGCTGAATACTTAAATGTTAATAACAACGCGGTGGCATTAACTCCGGTTGAGCGGTGCAGCGGGGATCTTGGGTGCGGCACAAGGAGGGAAAAACTTACCGACTGCTAAGGGATGCAGCTACCGGCGATAGTTTAATAAGACTGAGTGCTTTGCTTCGTTATGCTTTTACAGGGAAATTGAAAACAAATTAAAATCTATAATACATAAGAGTTGTTACCGGCTTCGATGGGAATGACATAAACTTTTAATTTAAGTGCTAGGGCGCTTGACCTAGAAAACTTTCTTTGGATGACAAGAATAATTAAAGGAATATGAAAGCAGCGTTCAATATTGCACACCGCCGTATATTTTTAATCCGGAATTCATTCTTTTCTGCTACGTGGTTAAAACCTATATGGATAATGTATTATATAGAATAGTAGTAGCTTAAAGATTTTGGTACAATACGGGAAGCTCTCGAGTGCAGGAAGGAAGAGCGGCAGTAAATCGTATTCTGTCGCGGGCTGATAAAACGGTCAGGAGCATCGAGCGCAAGCCGAGCGGAAAAATTCTCCTTGGGCCGCACCGAGCGCGGCCGGATGGCGCTCTTACCTGTCGATGGAGATGGCCATGAGAGTGAAGACACTGGCGCAGATGGTGATGACGGCGATGAACTGGCTGATCTTGCAGTAGAGGTTGCCAAAGGGCCAGTGGCTGTTGAGCATGTAGGTGTAGTTGAAGGTGACGTTGAGGGTCGACACCATGGCGTCGGCGATGCTCAGGTTGACGAGGAAGTAGTTGGTCACCGTGCGCATGCGCTTGTGCGCGAGGACGATCCAGATGACGATGAGGTTGCCGCCCGTCGCCACGGTGATCATCCCCGCGAAGAGGATCGTCCAGATGATCTGCCGCCACCAGGGCAGGATGAACTTGTTCGAGTTGAGGTCCTCGAGGTCGAGGAGGCTCGAGTTGGTCGCGTTGACCCCGAGGTCGAGAAGGTGCTCGTAGTAGACCGGCAGCTCGCTCGCCCCGAGGCCGGCGCTCGCGTTCAGGAGCGCCGCGCGCCCCGACTCCGCCTGCATCTCCGCGGGCTCCTGCTCTCGCTGCTGCTGCTGCTGCTGCTGCTGCTACTTCTTACCGACCTGCAACAGAGGCGTTTCGCCTGATTAGGGATTTGGAGCTTACTCCGCGGGGGATTGGCTCGCGCTCGGGCGCCGGCCCGGATTGGATTGCCAATATAGTGACGGGGAGGCCGCTGCCGTGGCGTCTGTCTTCCTTTTGACGCTTCTTCGGAAATCCGACTTGGAGCGAGCGAGGTTTTAACTAACTTTCGGCTGGGGGATGGGGAGGGGGTCAGGAAAGCTCCGCGCGCGGGCCACGCTATTAGTCCTTTGAAAAATTCCAGCGCCGGAACGCGAGCTGCTGCGGGTGCGCTCGGCTCGACGTACTTCTTTCTAAAAATAAATTGCGCGAAATTACGGACGATGTAATTAATAGTTATATTTTCCGGCTCTGAACATTTATCACCAAACGTTTTTTATCCCCGAAAAAAATGAAGCACCTATGCAAGGGTTGTAATGCGGTATAAAGATAAAATCATTAGTATTCGTAGTACAGTTGCTTTAAATCGCAAATCCTTTTGAATAGTCTCGCAAATTTTATTTCATAAGGCTACATTGTTTGCTTGACATACATTCTCCCTTTGTTCATTCATATTCATTTGAAACAGATCCGTTATTTGTAATGCAAAGCGGCAATGTTTTCTCGTTACATGACGATACCTTTCGAAAATGAACGTATCAGAACGAAGCTCACGTATACAGCTAAACCTCCTTATTTAGAAGAAAAAACGCATTAAAACTTTTCGTGGTCGCCTTTCCAATTGGTATTGGAGTGGCTGCCAATTTCCCTGTATAACCTATTTAAGTATATCAAACAAATACTGTTCAATCATTCCCGTATCGTATAAATATAAAATAGAAGATCTTACTTATTTAGTGGGAAGATGTATGGATTGATTAGCTATTTATTTCCCCGAGTCCCTTACTTAATCAAAATATATGAAATCCGGCATTAAAACTTAAATAGTATGGTTAAATAAGTCGTATCAAATTACTCGTTCCTTCTTAATCTTTTTCTCGATAAATATCTGATGCAGTTAAGAGTATTGCCGAAACGACATTCCGATGACAGTAAGCCGAATAGGCGGATCAACTGTCGGAAGCATACAGAGAATGCATAAAGTATCCTTTTCTATCTGCATATTCCCAGGAAATATCGACGTCGGTCGACAAATCTAAGCCGTGTGCGAAACAAACCGAATGATTGGAGGCGTAATGAACACATTCAGCTGCCAAGCATCAAATAACGAACTGTCAAATTTGAATTACACAAAAGCGGGCGACGCGGGGGCCGGCAGCGAAGTGATTAGCCGAATCGCTCGGGTCGAAGTTAATCCGGGCGAAGCGCGGGGCGAAACGAGGGCCACTGAAAAATTAACGGAACAAGCTAGAGAGGGGGAGAAGGCGCCCTGGAGGCTGCGCTCACAGCCAAGGGGGTACACGTATATACATATGCAGGGCGCCAGGGAACCTCCGATCTCCGGGGCAACTTTCCCGATCGCTCGGGGCCGCCGCCCCGCGATTCGATCCTTATCTCGCTCGATTGTGCAGCTCGCGGCCGGTAATCATTAACCGAAGGCCGGCCCTTCCCCCTTTATACGTGCCCTCTCTTAATTCGGCCGGTGTAAGCTCGGGCGTAAGCCGAGCGGTGCGCCGATCCCGCTCGCGTTTCATCCGGCCGCGGTGTATCTCGGAGGCTCAACTTTCCATCGATAGGAGACTTATGCGCAGGCCGCGGTCCCCGAGGGCCGCTATCGGGCTTAACTCAACAGCGGCGCTAAATCGTTCGGGGCTTTCACTCGGCCCTATTAGGGTGAATTAATCGAGAAAGGAGGAAACAGCGGGCGTAATCCAGCGCGCGGCCTGCCGCGGCCGTCTGCCCCTTTTAAGCGACTCGGCTAATCAAGTGATCCTTAAATCTCCCTTATCATCGGATTTGCCTCCTCCCCTCTTATCTCCGGGCACTTTGATCCCCCAATTCTCCCCGCGGGCTCTTAGCGCGGCTGACTCCCGGCGTCTGGGGCAAATATCGACGGGAGACCCGGGCGCGAAATTATTCGGGCGACAGGTGCTCCTCCTTGCCGACGAGCCCTGCCCTACAAAAGCCTTCTTAGGGCCGAGCTAGGTGCTCGCGAGGCCGATTGTCCCCGGGAAGGCCGCGACGGGCCAAGGAAGGGGGGGGGGGACGCGCCGGCAGTTGCAGCCCCACGACCCCGGTTCCGCCGGGGCGGCGCGCGCGCGCGCGCTTCCCGAGATATTTCGGCAATTGCGACTCGCCGGCGCGTGGAATTTACCCCGGGGGCAGGAAAGTGGGCGCGCCGCCCCGGGTAATCAGTTGCCCTGCAGCCCGACCGCCCGTCGTTTTCACCACTAGTTATTCCGCTTGCCTCGCGATTATGCCAAGCGCCTTCAGTATCTTCTAATTAGTCGCATCGCTGTCCGATTCCCTACTGCCTGTGTTTCTGCGCGTGCGGGGGAGCTTTGTCAAAGTCCTTACACTTTGGGAAAACAATTCCGAGTTACCATTCCTGTGCAATTAGGTAGTACAGGTTTTAGAACGAATGTTCATCAAATGCCCACCAGGTTTATCGTTCTTTTTATTATGTGAAACTGCAAGTTATACGGAAAATGGATAAAGCTCGAGCGAAAGATTATATTGCACTCGACCGTATAACAAATGAGTATGGAAAATTCAATGAGGGGATTTTAACTTCATTTACCCCAATGAAACTTGCAGAAGGATTAAAAATGTTTTTTCGGTATATTTAGAATTTAAATAGGAAAAAGTATATCCTTATAAGAAAGTAGGAACAAACTTGTACTTTGATACATGTGAAGTGTATCTCGTAATTCATTCAACTAGACTTAGATACATTACTACATCTATTTCACGATATATTGTTTTATTAAATAATAATAGTTATCTTTTGTTTTTAATTCATCTCTTTTCACTGTTTACAAAGATTTATTAATAATGTTGAACTAAATACAGTAAATTAAACTGAATGAACGTATAGTTTTTTTATGTTTTATATGAACATATGCACTTGCTACTATTTACACAAATTTCAAAAGGCAAGCATATGATGAATTATGAATTTCTCATTTTTTTTATAGTAAGAACAATTTTTATAATCAATAATTTTGTATGCAACATACGCTGTACTCTATAATTCTTATGAATATGTACGAAAATTAAATTTTTTTGTTAAATACAACTGTCAACTAGACTGAATAAATTTTGAAATTCTCACAAACATGCTATTTTAATATATTAATGACTATAATATATTAAAACATGACCTTTATTATGAAAAGAGTGGAGTATGGAGGTAAGTGAAACTGTAGATCCATCATAATTAAACATAAAATATATTATTTGACGAAAGAATACTCTATGATACAATATTGGTAACACAATAGCGTCGCGTTATACGCTATATGTCATTGAGCAACTGGCGGTCCGTTATGCTACGTTGTTGGGCTTCTGCATGTCGAGTTCTTGGTAACCCCTTGCAGCCTCAGGTTAACGCCACACGACGCCTCGCAAGTTTCGAGTTCACACTCATGGCGACTTGTCAACTCCATATTCACACTGTACGCCTTCTTGCAAATCCCTAGTTCACGTCCGCGTCCTCGATTGCATGCAGTTAGATGAATACTGACCAGGTGAGTCCCGCCCGATATATATTTCCCCGGAAACTAGGCATATCGGACGTTTTTCCTTGATTTGCGCGTCACAAAAATCGAGGTTAGTACCCTTTGATGCTTGGACGTTATTGGAATTTTCGGTAAACGCATAGCAATCTTTTAAATGAGCGTATAGGTGATGCTTAAAATTAATTAATTTAAGAGGGGACTTATTGGCTTTGCTGCACCTTTTTTCTAAATTAACTGCAAGTATAATAAGCACTAGAATTGTCTTCGGCGGACATTCTTATCGAAGATCGGAACGCAATTGTGCAAATAGTTTAACGAATAATTACGTTCTTTAGAAAAGTCTTTAACTATTCTAGGGATTTGGGAGAAAAAAAATTAGATCGAATACATATTACTGGAGAAGAAATTTAAATTAAATTTTTTGCTTGCATAAATCGAAGCTTGGAAATATTTGTTACTCTAGCCAGAGTTTTAATAAATTTTATCTATTTTCGACTAATTTAATTTTTTTCAAAGTGCTTGAAAAACAGTTTTGGTTTTTTTGTTATCTCGTACATCGATTAAGTAACAGGTGACAATTAATTATATTGGAATTACAAGGCCACTTTATTGAATGAAAATGAAAAGTGTAGTAATACTCTATATCGACAGGACCCATGTACGAACTTGTATGAATTTTATCGTTTTTGGTTTACTATCCCCAGTAGGTAAACAATACTATACTTTTCTCCTTTTCTATACAATGAAGACGTTAGCTAGTAGAATCGGTTAATTTTCTGTCAGGAAGGAATTGTTTCGTAAAGCGATGTTTTATTATTCGAAGCATTAATGGTCTTTCGCTCGATTTACAGCTGCGTGTCATGCAGAGACTATAGCAGCTGCGGGAGTGCACCGTTTGCACTTTATTCTAATGGGCAAAAACATTTACTGCTTGCGCACGAAGATGAATCAGCGCCGGGGGGTTTTTTTTCCCTGTCTGCTGAAAAATGCGTAGTCTCGCGCATGCAAGATGCAAATGAGGGGACCTTTTACTTAGGGGGTGGTGCAGCGGTCGGGTGTCTGGACGCACAAAGCTTTTCTATCTTCTCGTAAAGATGGGCGATATTGTGGATTTTATAGGCGACCGCATCCGATGGATGCAGTAAGGTCTCGTTAAAAATTATGAAACGCCGGAGTTTAGTATTCGGCGGCGAGCTAATTTTTCCGCGGCGCTCGGCTTGGCCCGCGGCAAATGCCCTGCAAGAGGAGACTCTAATAGTTAGAGTCTATTACGTAAGTCGGTATAATACCCGCAGATAATAAATTCCCGTTTAATCTGAATCTGCAGGCATAATCCGAAACGATATTTACGCGCCCGAGCGACCGCTGAATATGCGCATCCGAATGCCCGGGAATTTTCAAATTTTCGTGCGTTTCATTGGATAACTTCACCCGGGCTCGTAAAGATGCCATAGCTCCATATATCGAATGACTCTACTCCTGGCGTCGATTTTGGAAATCTCTCAAGGACCGCACGCGTCAAAAGTGCAAGTGACCTCCTTAAGAGCGGCGGCCCCGAATTGACCAAATTTTCAAATGTACGCAGTCTCAATTCACGAAGGAATGTGCAGCGCGCACAGCGTAGAGAGAGAGAGAGCGAGGGCGCGGTAGCTGCGGGAAGGCGCGCACGAGCTGCGCATATAACTTGGCGAAGAGAGGGCGGACCCATCCCCTCTTGGAAGCGGGCGCTTGCGGGACAATTTCCCTCGGCTCCTCCTGAATCCTGACTTTTTTTTCTCCACCCCCGCACGCTCCGCTTATATGTGTCTGTGTACAGGGCGTGCGCGGGAGGTCGACTTTTTACGGGGACAGCGGCTCGTATTCCGTCTCGATTGGCCTGGATACTTCTGTAATTGGAATTTTTCTTGGCGGCAAGGGAGGAGGGCCGGGTCCAGGGCCGCCATGGGATCATTCGCAGGGCTTACGGAGGAATGAGCCGAGAACTTCCTCGGCTGAGCGACGGGAGGGTGGGAGAAAAAAAGAAGCCCCGTCCCCGAGCCATTGTCGCTGGCGACGCCAGACCCTCCCGCGCGCGGCCCCTCCGCCTGTCATTGAGGAATCGGGCTTTGAGATCCCCTCAATTATTCCAACCCCGCGCGCTCACCTGTCGCTTATACGAGAGTGCGGTGCGCGCAAATTGAATGTCTCGGTGCTCCGCACAAGTGGTTACCTGCCGCGCTCGAGGTGCGGGCCAAAGTTTAATGGGGCCCTTACACCCCGCGCCTACCTCTAAGTCCTTTCTAATATGATTTACAAGTCTCTATCGTTAACAAATTCCAAGGTACGCATATTGAGTTATCACTTTAAGGTGGAATTTAATGTCGGCGACTCGGAAAATTGTAGAATCTTTCAAGAAGAGCAAGAGCATATTTTAACGGACAGAAAACGTTGATACGGAGCTGCAGTACTGTACTATTAATGCCGGTTCAACTTTGACCAACAGCAAACTTTTGCTTCACTGAAAATTACATCGTTTATTCATAGTTCACCCTTCTGCGCATACTTCCAATCAAATAACTTTTCAACTTTGTCGTTTAACAAGCTTTGTTTTTTAGATAACTTTCAATCGACGATTTAATTAACTATTTGCTGCAAGCTCAACTAAATAAGCGTTCAACTAACAGGTTTCACCCGGTAATTTGATCACAGAATTTAATAAGCACAATTTGTACAAAAAATCCAGACTATCAATATCAAATTCGTTATTAATATCTACGCATTTTTTTTGCTTTTGCCGCGCAGCCTCTAAAAATATCGCTCAATTAATTTCGAATCGTACCATGTAGAAAACCGTAAAAGATATTGCAATTAAGAGTACTTTGTTAAGAGCTTCATTGGAGTATAGCAAGCGGCAGTGGCCTTTAGCCGTTGAATATATCGAGCTCGGAAATTGGCTCCAATGGTTCCGAAGAGCCGGTACAAGCAAGTAGGTCGAAGGCTTTGCAATAGGGACTACATTCATTCCAAAACTGAATAATAAAATAAATCCCGGGGTATAGCGGTACACACTACTCGTCTGCGAAAATGCCGCGAGCTTCGACTCGTGAAGTAACGCTTAGAAGGATGCCTTAGATTCGCATTCCTCGTACATCCGCAGGAGTGATTTTTTTTCAGATATGGCGATAAGGTGCAGAGGCCGACTTTGTGCTTTAGAGCGCTTAAGAGCTTGGGAGCATAGATTCCTCGGACCCGCTGCGATGCATTCCGCGCCATTCGTCTGGAAATGAACGATGTTATCTCGCACTGCATATATAGTCTCATGGTCAGCGGCGAATGTAAGAATCGTCTTTTCTTCTTTGACCCCCGCATCGTGGATCAACTATCTTAACCTAGTTTCCAGTCTTTCGGAATTTCCTCTAATACTATATTATGATTTTTATTTCCGCTGCGGAAGTTAAAGATATAAATATATATTGTGTAAATAAAATAATTTATAGAGCGCAAAAACATTGAGATCTTTTTCAATGGGTTGGTAATTAATACTTTTTTTCATTTCTTAGCCAACAAAATGCGTTAAAGCATATTTTTAGTTTTTTAAAAATTTTTCAATATTTTTACAGATATACATCTGACGATTGACTGCATGCAACACAATGATTTTGAAAAGACCGGTCTTTTTTAAATGATAAAATTCAGTTTAACTCGAGTTGAAAGAATAATATTCAATATAATAATAATGAGATTGATGTGGATATTAAGCTTTGGCCGAATTAAATTAAAATCTTTTATATCATTTTTTTTTTGTAAAATACAGGCGCAAAAAGGCGCTAGACATATATTTTCATAACTTGACAAAAGAATCTTGATTTTAACGGTGGAAGCTTTTCCATTCTGATGAATTTAATTTCGCTATTAATACGGGTTCTTTGTCATGAGCACGAAAGGCAAAATATAATTAGTCATCCAACGTGTTAGTTTTCACGCTTCTTGCATCAGGTGATGCAAAATTTTAGTTGATTGAAAATTCTTTCGAGTATTTTAGACCGAGAAGTTCAATATTTAATATTGACACAGAAAACATCGAAGTATTGATTTTTCAAAATTTAATTTATCGTTCTCTAGGGCTTTTGAAATTTATAATGTGATAAGTAAACGATGATCTTCAAACATTGAAGGTAAATGAAATGCTGCGTGTTCAGCGTAATTTAATATTGTATTCATTCAAATATTTACAATAAATATTTCATATCATAAATCGAAATAAAAGTTT
This sequence comes from Sycophaga agraensis, assembly GCA_018906755.1. Classification (NCBI taxonomy): domain Eukaryota; kingdom Metazoa; phylum Arthropoda; class Insecta; order Hymenoptera; family Pteromalidae; genus Sycophaga; species Sycophaga agraensis. The sequence goes on along the minus strand of JACCIE010000017.1, from coordinate 665,763 downwards.
GTCTTTGATAATGGAAATCCGAAAGCTCGATTAAAAAAATATTAACATTGGATAACAAAAACTTCTTTGATTTATTTACTTTGTAATTGGATTCTACAATTAAAATGTATTCCATTTTATTTGGCTTGGCAACACACGAGGTGACTAATATCGTCGATGATAGGGTAAATAAAAAAACTAATTAATTTTCAAACATCACTATTGTGACGTGTAGGAATAAAGCTGGCAAACGAGTCAGCGCACAGAGTATAAACTTTTCCAATGAAACAAAGTTTAAATCTCCGATCTGTCTGCAAGTGCGATCAAGGCTAACAGCCGGCACAATTAGCACGGTATATATCCTAAATATAACTCGGCACAGGTTGACAGGTTGATACGAGCATAATGCGCGGCAAGCAGCAAGGAAGAAAAGTGGCCGGGAAAGAAAGTGCAAGGCCCCGGGACAAGCGAGAAGTGTGGGAGAAAGCTCCAAGTCGGAAGTTTGAAGGTAGGGCGCAGGCGGCACTCGCGGCACAGTGGCGTGAGCGCGTAATGAAATCAAAACACGCCCCTGCATAAACAGGGCTGACCTCCGCGCGCCTGCGAGCATTCATTTACGGGCAGGCGGCGGCTCCCCCGACGAAAAAGGCCGGGAAAGAAGGGGGGGACGGCCCCGCCGCCGGGGCTGCGGTCCTCCGCCCTTTCGCCTCTATTAATCAGGAGATTCTCTGTAGCTGTCCGGAGGCGTCGCACGCGTGCGACAGGCGCTGCACGTGCCCAGGAGCCAATAGCTCCTGTAACCTTGTTAGGCTTGTGATAATGGAGCTTGCGAGCTTGCGGAGGACCGCCGACGAGCCGCATCCGAGAAAATGCACGCAGTTCGGGCGCGCGACAGAGTGAGCACCGGCCTCCACTCCCTTAGCGCTGCAAGCTTTTACCGCGTAATTCATTGTTTAATATATTGAGAAAGAAGTTTGCCCTTTAAGAGGGACAAAGCGCTGTGTGGTATCAATAAAACCCGTTTGCTGCCGAAGTAAAGTAAACCTCGTTAAACTGCATCTAATAACATAAAATCACTATGTGAATAAAATATTATTACCGCGCTGCTGTATAAGTCAGATTGTGATACTCCTTTTATAGCTTTAGTTTTTTGTCAAATGATAAAAACGATACGGACAAACGCATCACAAATCAAATTTTATGTCGGTTCAGTCAAACAATATTGCATAAAAATAAAGCTAATGTTATCTATTAAAATATTGCAGTGGTCATTATAGAGTTAAAAAAAAGTTAGATAATAATGGATATTTAATTGGTATTGGAATACTCGATCATCTGTATGATTTGTTTCATTTACATATCATTTCAGACTCATTGTCAGATTATTAATTGGAGCGTTAATTTTTAAACTGGATATACCGCAAAACTGTCTGAACTGACGCCAACGGATTAATTTTACCTCAAAAAAGGTTAAAAAAATTATTATGATAACAATCATTTGCGTTGGAAATAGCAGCAGACCTTTTTGCTTTATTTTGCACGTTGTTAATAATCATGAATGATTTGTTAAAAGAACCACAATTGACATGATGATAACGCGGAGGAGAATATTATGCCAAGCTGAAGAAGTATTCATAAATGTCCCCAGTATAAAGCTCGGAGCGGTGCCGCAAGCTGCTTCCGTGATTTTGAAAAAGGGATTTCTTGGCATCAATCGACAATTGGCTGCTCGGCCGAAAGCTCTGCACACAGAGCGGCTCAGATTTTTTCCCGCCGAGGCGGCCTGCGCCCGCGAGGCAATAAAAGGCGCTACTTGACTCGGGCTGTTAACGAGCCAAGAGGCCGGCCTGCCGCGCCCCCCCGAGCTTTCTTTTCCCTCCGAAAGAGCTTGCAATTATTTTCATTGGGACGAAGCGCCGGGGGCGGCGTAGGCTCAGTCCAAATTAGCTTTCCTTTTCGTACACGAGCTATTATAAAGAGCCAAGCTCGACTAAGGATAATTAAAAGTCGCACCTCGGGCTCTCGTGGCCCTCATCCGGCGAAAGCCACCGGCTAATTATCCGGCGCGTAACAATTTAACGAGCGCTCGCGCATTTGGCAGAAGGTATAGGCTCGGCCGAGGAGCCGATAACCGCAGAGGCCGCAGGGCGGGGCCCGCACCCGGGAGCCTTGGGCCGGCCTCCCTCGGAACTTGGTCCACCGCCTATAAATCATCCCCCGCGGCGCGCCCGCGGACATTAAGCCGCACTCGCAACAATACTCGCGCTTAAGCTCGGCCGCCGGGGAAAACAATGGCCGGCCGGGGTCTAAAATTAAGCGGCTCGCGTTTGTTTCACTTAGCCCGGCCGTCATATAAGTCCATAAGACCGGGGCCGCGGCAGGCCGGATCGGCGTCGCGGCCTCCACGCCGGCAAGGCAGGGAGCGGCCCCTCGACAAACAATTATTCGCGCTCGGTATAATCGAGGCGGGCGTAAGTAGTAAGGGGCCGGCGAAAAGCGGGGGAAAAACCGCGCGCCGCGGGCCCCCGATCAATTGATGAACGTCACTACGCTTTCTTGCCCCATTGATTTTCAATCAGGCCGCGCGCGTGACGGGAATAATGGCTTATCGCGCGGCGGCCCGGCGCATACATGCATTAGACATATCCTTCAGCGAATTCAAGTACCCGGCGCGTGCTCGTGAATGCGCGAGGGCGCGTTTCATGGCCGTCGCCCGGTGCTTCCCCGGCTCGCGCGCCCTTACGCGCGGCCCTCTTTTCACTATTCCTCTCTGCGCGTGTTTTTGCATGCGCCCGCGCTTTCAGGGCCGCCGTAAAATAAAAACCTCGCCGCGCTTTTTTTAAACGAATTAGCGGCGCGCGAATCTTCGTACGTTTTCCCTCGGGCGTTGTTCGGAGATTTATGCTCATCCCGGGAGTCGCTATTGTTTCATTCCTAGAAATAGATTGCACGGTGAATTTCGCAAATGTTTCAATAAACGCATTAATTGAATTATCGCTCAAATTGCACTTATACGCGAGTTCTCAAGATTAAATGTGCGGTTCGTTGGGTTAGCGCAAAAAATTTGTTGCTCTCGAGTATTCTTGGCCGCTCGAGTAAGGCTTTTCGTTTACCTCTACGCGCGTACAATTGCAGTAATAAGAAACTGGCACATCCGCACTTATGATCGAATTAAGTCCCGCTGTAGGTTAACTTACTCTAATCGCTCCGTTTAATACTTTCCGTGCTGATATACGCGTGCTCGTATGCACGATGGGTTATTAATCTACGGACTTAAGCATATCATAATATTAATGGAATAACAAGATTTATTTTATACACAGCACGAAAGGATTTCTTGAATAATTAACGAGCTTTAATGACTCAAATCATCAACATGTTTGATCGTATAAAGTAACAAGCTATCAACAGCAAGAAAACATCAATGTTAAGAAATTGTTGTAAACACAACAATTAATGAACATTCTTAACTATTTGTAATATTATAATTACTCGAGAATCACAATAGTGCCGTGATTAGAGCAAGAAGACAATTGTTTAATTATCGAGCGGACGTCCGATGAGAAGGCTGCAGCGAACCCATAAAAGCTTTATAGTCCGTGAGAATCCTTCAATTCATGAATTGTACAGAATAAGTAGCATTATGACTAAAATTAAGCCGTTGAGACCTATTGAGACGTAAGCCGCAAACGTTATTTACCCATTTCTTACGAGGAGACAAAAGTGCGCCTGGAAAGCAGCGCGTCGTTCAAGCATATATACAAGCCCCGGTACAAGCTAAAGGTGCACACTCATGTTCCCCGTGTTTGCGGACGGATAAAGCCCATTGAATCGGACACCGGCCACGAGGCGCGCCAGCTTTAACAACCGCTGTCTTCATTTTTCCAACATTGTATTCTATGCATCCAGGCATGCGCGCTTAATTGAGACAGCGCGAGCACGTTATAACTTGCAATTGATTTTGCAAATGTCCGATACAAAAGAAAGCAGCGCATAAGCAGAAGTGAGAGAAAAGCTCAAATGATAAATAGATTGGCGCTTAATTTTCGCCTTTTTCCTTGCCGCTCCTTGAATCAATGCGTACATGTACATAATTAATTAACTTAATCTAGTTCATTACAAGAGGGAGCTTTGATTTCCTTAATTCTTTTCTTAATTGAACCATTAAATACTTTTGATAATGCTTATCTTTCCATTTTGCCGGGAAGATATCTTAGAAACAAAAGCCTTTTCCACGATTTAGAAGGCAAGGCGGAAGGAAAGAATAATTCGAGAAGTTCCGGGGCATTTTTTGACGGGGAATTGGCACGTCCTCAAGAAAGCAGCAGGCCCCCCGCGCATCCAAACAAACGAGTATGAATAAGCGATCGTTCGCCGGGGGGGACGCAGCTGCCGCGGGCAAAGCCTCGCGATTTCCTCCTCGGCCCCGTTTCCGTCACTCGCGGCTCTTCGGTTAATTCGAGCCGGGATAAAAAAAAAAGCCCGGCCGTGAGCGATTTCGCCGTTGTATCGCCGCGTTCATGCGTATATAAAACGTTAAATGCCAGCGGGTATATAATGCTCATTCGAGCGGTAAAGCGCACCCCCGCGGCAGTTGGCGCTCTCGTGTAATTCGGCCGCGAGAATGCGCCGCACGTCCTCTTGCCCTTGATGAAATTTGAATTTCCTTCGCCGGGGGGGAAGCCCCGAAGTCTTACTGGGTTAGAGCGCCGGGATTTTTCGCCGAGCCTTTAACTCCCGTCCGTTGATTGAATGTAATTGCCGCAGTATATATCTGCACGCGAGCTGTTATAGGCTCGCCGCGACTCGACAATGGAAGCGCATATTTTCTAAAAAAAAAAGAACGATTTCAAAGCTCCCGGTAAAAGAGCTTTTATACGCGCCATACGCGTCCACGCAGATACGTATACGTGTACATGGGTCGGCCGTTTTCGGCATTGTTTCCACGAGATTCTCGGGCGTCGCGGCCCTATCGGCGTTTACGTGCAGGCAACACTGCGCACGGAACCAGGAGCCGGGGGTCGATCGGCCCCGAGTGGATCCCCGTGATAAGGCTCGGGCTCCCGGGACAGCCGGCAATTAGAGGCGCGGCCGGGGTCAAAGTGCGCGCGCCTCGGCTGGCACACGGGGCCGATGATCGCCAGCCGATGGATCGCCGGATAAATCCAAGGAGGAATTCAATAAGCCGACTCCCGCCGAAAAATAAGTCGCCCGCCGGGATTTCCCGGCGCTACCCCGGGAAAGTCAAGCCATGTTGCGCATGCCGCCCGGGGGTGGGAGGAGCAAGAACCTCGGGTCGGAGGAGGCATGTATACAGCGGGGCCAGGCTTAGCTCCGCGGCGAGGGCGAGCCCGGGCGGACGAGGCTCCTTCGAACCAATTGTCCATTATTTCGCAGTCGAACGCAGGCCTTGTCAACGATCCACTCTACCAGCGATGGCGTTTTATTGGGTCAGTTATCACCCTCCCCCGGGTGGGAGATTGAAACGCTGCGTAAACTCTAGTGGAAAATAAATAGAAAAGCAAAGGTTTGTTTTACAAAATTGTAAACTACTGGGGATCCTCAAAGTTTATGGCCGCTGTGCGTTTGCCTGCATTTTTCATTTTTGCTATTGTTTCTATTCAAACCTTGGCATCGTTTCAAACGGGAGTAATCGACAAATTCATTGTATTTTAACAAGTATATTTGTTTAAACGTGCCGCAGCTGAATGCCTTTTATGAGGCCTGTATGGGTCAAGGTTGGATTTTGATATTGATAATCGTGCAATATCCAATTGTCAATTTGCATTACTAAAATTATTCTCGTTACATTTACATGCGTTCACATTATGTGACCATTATTATAAAATGATTACATTATAGGTATTAGACTTTACTATTAATGTCATGAATATTAGTATTTGAATTTGAAAATAGTTTCGAGTTTATGTTTATTATTTTGAAATTAAATTCATTCTATGGATATATAGTATTTATATTTTATATACAATATAAAAATAAACAATGATTTGGGAAATTATTTAATGGAATAAGATTGTATCTATTGGTCCATAAGCATGACTTAGCTATACCCGTAGTATCTGCGAGTCAATAGTTTAAATTAATAATAGTGTTTGTATTTGAGTTAATATTAACGCTACAGTTTATCCATAGACATCATAACGATCAGACGTTAATTGTGAATTTAAACGAACCATAATATAACATTTGATTTGTTATTACACGCCAAGATGCATAAACACTTGGCTTCATTTAATGTAGAAACAGTAAATCGATGTTAATTTTATTTGCAGTTTATAGCGCATATTTTTCAATTGCCATTCATAATAACTTCAAACACGCATCTACAATTTTATTACAAGTTAACGAGGGAAAACGGCATTCCGATCGATCTTTGCAGCGGCGTCAATCGCCATCCATTATTTTCGTAAATATCAACATAAGCAATGAATTACAAAGCTTTAGAGAACGACATCGAATGAATATCGCTCGGAGTTTTACGCCTACATAAATTAATGCCTTCTTTATCCAGGCCGAATTATGCGGTGTCGATCCTGCTAAAGAATTGACACACTTATATAATAAGTCGAGTGCGTAATAGGGTTCAGGGGGGGTAAAAAAAAAAGGCAAAGGCCCGGCCCGAGGGGCAGGAAGGATCGGGCGCCGGGGCGACTTGAATAATGCATGCAATCGGCACGGGGGGTATCGAGTCTAAAAGACAAAAAAAAAAAAAAGAAAAACAATTGGTAAACAGTGGCAAGGCAGAAAGCGAGCGGCGCGGGACTCGGGGACGAAAAAAAAAGGGGCAAGTGGGCGAGGCGGCGCCCGCGGCGCGCCGACCTTACGGCTGTATACAGTCCCCCGGCTCATCGGCCGCTTCTCGCGGCGGGATAGATCCCCGCGCGATGCAAAACGTCGGTCGGGAACCCCGCGGAAAAGCGGGGTTAAATTTGAATAAAAGGAGGGGGATAAAAGAGTAGGCTCGAAGGCAGGCCGGTGCGGTGCCGCGGTCTTAAAGCCGAGCGATATATATCGAGCCCTGAAAGCGAACGACGACCGGCCGATTGCGTATATATCCGCGGGTCTATTTCCTCGGCGGGGGAGGGCGAGGAGGAAAGAGAAACAAGTCGTTACAGTGTCGCTTAAGGGAGAGAATGAAGCGAGGCCACTTGCCGACTGCGGGGGGACACCTTCTTATTCAATAACCCGGGGTTTATCTCGGTGCCGCGTGTGTCTCCGGGGGGCATCGAGCCGATAAATTCGCACTGGCCTGCGAGGTAATAATCAGCCTCGATTCCCGACGGCGCTCGCTTCTTTCCTCAAGGTGGCCCTCGCCGACGGCGGATACGTAGACGCACGTCGGGGGGCTCATTGCGCGCGGCGGACGCGCCGCCGAGCCGTGTTATCGTCCCGAGCGGCTATTAACAGCGCCGCGCGAAAATAAACACGACCATTAATCCGTCCCCATATCTTCCATTAGCGGCCGATCGGCCTTTTTATCCTCGCAGCAACAACAACAACAACAAAAAAAAGAGGCAACGCGTTTACGAGGAGTTGTGCGCTGCGCGCGCCTCTTTTTTTTTTTTATTTCGCTCGTCGTTAGACAAAAGAAGCGGAAGAGAGAACAAAAAAAAAGGGAAAGATTCATCGGCAGGCCGCGTCTCGCCGGGCAGTTGATCGCCGCCTCATCAGCCTCGGCCGAGAGACGCGCGCGTGGAGGTCCGAGAGCGTTATTTTACGAGGCCAGTCGGCTCGGCGTTGCACGGCCGCGGCGTATTTAAAGAAGCCCCGGGCGCCGCTTCCGCCCACTTGGATTTACGAGGCGGCCGGCCCTTCGCCCTGAGTTACGCGCGTCGCCGACTTACGAGTTAAACGGCCGGTACAACATCTAATGACCCGCGGCCGCGTCCTGATAAGCAGCGCGCGCGACCTCTGGGGGTCAGCGGGCGCGCGTACAGCCGATGATCGGCTGATGTTCCCCGGCGCCCTCGTAAATCCGGCGGGGGCCGCGGGACAGGCGGCGAGCCATCCGTCAATTACACGCCGCCCGCGGGCTCTTCTTTGTAATTAGCAACTTGGGGGATTTACGACTCGCGGGGCCCCGGGGCCGCGTCCGACCCGGGCGAAGATTAAGCGATTTCCACTGTTCCTCGGGCCGCGGCGTCTTGCCGGATACGCCGCACATGCGTCAGCCGTATCAATCTTGGCCGAGGGGCGGCTCGCCCCTTTATCATAAAACTCCCACTCCCAAGTTTTAACGTGCGTATGAATTTTCTTCATTTTCAATGCTCGCCATCGCTACTCCCGGTTTATAAATAATCCAATCATTCTCTAATCGCCGCCCTCGTTGCTTGTTTAACTTTCGAACGGCTTTCTGGACGCTCTCCAGAAATTTTCTACAATTTATGCGTGTTGAATTAGTTACCGGACTCCCGCTCCTAATTAAGCATAAACTTTACTCCAAGAAAATGCACATCGTATATCAGTTAGTATGCGGTCACTCTGCCGTTTCAATATACTCTTCCTAATCTGTTAACTGCGTGAAAAATGCATCCGCGGCATTGGCTCAATTCGTGTACAGGCGTCCTGCATCTTTATGAATTTAATGCTTTTACGGCCTTGTACGGGTCTCGATGCCAAGCGCACAATTAACATTCATGCTAATTGGTTGCGATTAATTACCGAATCAATATATTCATAGACCGAAACCGACTAAATTGTTCTACTACTAAAAGCTCATTAAAAATACAGGGGACTCCATAGCCGCGGGGAATTATCATGAAAAACGCGCCCGAGGACCGAACGACTGCGTCATAAACGCCCGTATAGCTATATACGCGGTAGGATACATCGGAGCGGGGAATACATCACGTCGATGATTGTAATGGGAAGCCGATGCAGCAAAGGCCGGCGCCGCTGCTTTGTCCTCGCGGGCCGCGCGAGTGATAAAACTTTCAAGACCCGCTAAAATGAGATTCTCCCCCCGAAGAAGAAGAAGAATTGGTTTTTCCAGGGAAAAATGGGAAACGGCCGGCCGGGAAACTTGGTGGCGCGCGCGCGCGCGCCTCGCCGCTCAGGAAAAACATTTCCATTCGCCCGGGAAAATATTCGCGACGCGGGCCGTGACAAACGCCCCGGCGCCGGCAAGCAATTCTTCGGTCCTCGTGTATATGCGCGCCATTATACGCGGGCCGATTGCTCGCGGGGGAAAAGGAGACCTTGGAACGCCTCGGAAACGCCTCGCGATGCGTATCCGATCGGCCGGCCGTCAACCGCCTACATTCACACAGGCCATAGGTTTTAGGGAGGAGTCGAAGGGCCGAGCGATCGCCCGCCTCCGAGTGATCCGGCCGAATGCGAACCCTTGCCGAGTCTATACGTGGCCTGCGCAGGTACGCGCGACCCGAATATATACGGACGTGTGTACACACACCCGCGGCACTCGTCGGATCCGGAGCGTTACGTCGCGGGGTTCCTTCCCGGCGGATGAATATTTTATGAGGTGCTATCACTCGCGTCTATATATAACGCGTGAGGAGCTGCCGATGGAAGAATCGGGCGTAATATCAGGCCGCCGGTCCCTACTTGTTGAGCCGAGCGCGCGATCCGTGCACTCCTCGTCGATGTCGCCGAAGAATTAGTTATACCGGTTACACGTGCGCACGTGCAAGCTCCCCGCGCTCTGGGCTATAATCCGCCGGCTGATTATGTGCACTCAGCCCCCGCGGTTTCAATTGTTTTTTTTTTCTTCTTCGCCCGACCGCGCGTATGTATATATATATATAGCTGTTTAATTAACCCAGTTTCCGTGCGGCCTTGGCGCGATTTACGCTAAAGCCCTTACACGGTGCAACCAAAGGCCGGCCCTGCCCGGCCGCTCCTCTCGTCTCGCCGGGAACAAGGAGGTCCGAGGAAACCGTTGCAAGCTCCGCGCGGCCGGATGTCGTTCCCCGCGGCTCGCTGCGACTCCACGAGACCTTGGCCATTGCTTCCTGTAATCCGGCCGGCCGGATGTAGACGATGACGATGAGGTGCTACGGCCCCGCCCGAAGACCCTGGGCTCCCTTCGAAGGCTCCGTCGGGGGCCGAGCGGTGAAAGCTCGTTACTGATCCGGCCCCTCCCGGAAGAGCTTGCGCGCGGCCGGCCGTGATTCCACGGGGCCAGGGAAAACCGGCCCTGGAGATGCCGCTCACGTAGGCCGATAAGACTCGCCTCCCGCCGAGCCGACGATCTGGCGCTCGTGACGGCCCAGCCGAGTGCTTGCGGAGTGAAATGAGGGAAAGTCGGAAAAAAAAGAAGCCGGAGCCCTTTTGTCCGGCAGCAGCCGAGACGCGCGCGTGTACGTACATATAATGCTCGGCAGTGTATACGTGCGCGGCCGCCCCCGCGGATGATTATGTGTATATACGGCCCACTTGAGGTATTCCATTTGCTTTGCAGCGCGGGCGCACGCGTGCATGCAGGGCTCGAGAATGCGAGGCGCGCGTATCGAGTCGTCTGTCCGGGAATGGACCCGATAAGAATGCCCGCGAGACCCACTGGCTAACGGGCAGCGAGATCCGCCCGATATACACAAGTGAAAACTCGATTGCACCCGGGAGCCTCGATCGTCCTCCCCCCGGAGGAGCCGCGGATCGGCAAACGCCGACGACGCCCCGGCTTATCGCTTTTTCGCGCCGCGGCTGTGGTACACGGCTGGGCGTATCCGGGTAATTGACCGCCGTGGCCGGACGGCCGGAAGAGTCCATAAAGGCGGCCGGCGCCAGCGGGATATAGCCGCGGGAGCGCTCGGCGAGCCGTCCTTCCGCCGGCCGATTACGTCCGACCGGCTGATCCGCGTACCCGCGGGCCAATCGGCTTAGGCGCGCTCCATTGTTGCGCCTCCGCGTCGTCTTGTCTATACGTATCGGCCTGTGCGCTTGGCTGACGGCGCGAGGCCTGTATCGAAGGTCGCGGAGACGCCCAAGGCCGCCCGATTCTTCCCTGCCGGCAATTGACGCGTTGCCGCTCGTCGACCGGCTAATCGCGCAGTTCCTCCTACAAATCCGTCTGCTTTTAATAGAGGCTACGGTCGTCCGAACCAGCAGGGAATACTTTCAATTTGGGAACATTGATAAGTGTTAAAACTAGTGATTAAAACGTCATTATGTAAAGAATCATTTTTAGAAAATTAACACTTATGAGAAATAATGATAAATTTAACCTTTCATTAATGAATTCTTCTTTTGACATAATTTATGAATTGAATCAATTCTGACTAAATACTAATTATAAAGTTGTAATAATTTGTATGTATAAAACGAGATCTATACAATAGAAGAGTGATTCATGGGTAATAAAGTATTTAGTGGTCGTTTATGTTCTTTCATTATGTTATAAATTTATACGAGCTACATTACACTAGCAAAGAAAAAACAAATAAAACAAGCTAATTTGTTGTTATTACCTAAAAACCAAATATTTTTTATTATTTTATATATTAAACATCGAAAAACGGCTCTCAAATTCATTGTACACCGTTTTATAAAAATACTACAAGCTTTTGTATATGTTTTTTACCGCAACAGAGTATAAAGATTGGTAGTTTCTGGACACTACAAATAATTCGATTTTCTACTATGAAGCAAAAACTCTTTGCGCCGAGAAGAGCATCATCAGCAATAATACGATCGGTATACGAGCGCAAGCTGTCACTGTTTACAGTACAAGCGTCCGACAAGCACTTTCTTCACTACTGGCGCTCGAGAGGAAAAAACACAAACGCGCATAATACGTACAAGAGCGCACATACGATCGCGAGGCTCCGCCTGCAAGCCGCAGGCAGTTGGCAGAATCCCACACGTCGCGTCACCCTTTATTGCGCAAAAAATAAGAATGAAACTAGTTTCAAGTATCTCATAAAATACATTGGGAGGGAGGGGTAGGGGTTAAGTGGGGGGCCGGGAAAACCTTCAACGACGAGAAGGCGGGCCGCGCGCGCGCGGCAAAATTGTACCGCGCCGTATTCCCCGGGGGAATAAAACAAGTAGCCGCGCGCGGCTTTTTATTGCACGCCTCGTGGGCAAGTGTTTGCATGCGCGCCCTCGGCGCACGCGCGCCTCTATGTGTGTGTGTGTGTGTACGCGCGGGAGCCGCGGCGGGAGAAGCGCCCAAGTTCGCCAAGTTATCCAACCGCGTTAATCGCGCCTCCAGCGCGCTTCATTAAATCCCGACCCAGTTTAAAGGCTCGGGATCTCGCGGTCCCTTGGTGGCAGCTCTTTCAAAAATGGAATAATCGAGCGTGGACTCCGGCAGCTAAGGCCGCGGCAGATTAAGGCTAATCCCTCCGCAGCCGCCCGGGGGAGAGTCGATCGATCTGGACCGCCGCGCCAGGACGGATCTGCGGGCCATTTTCAAAGGCGCCGACAAACGAGGACGACCATTTGATAAGAATGATTCGAGCCACCTGCGTCCTGACGACACTCGCGCCTTGTCTCTCCGCGAAACGCCTGGAAAATCATTACTGAAAATGTAAATGAAGCTTTAGAGGCAAGCGGAGGGAATCCTCGTGGGGCACTTTCAAGTAACATTAGGATCAAGTTTGATTTGTCAACCGCGCAATATGCGCAATGGATCCAATTTAATCAAAAGAATGTCTAGCCGCGGTTTCTACCTAAGAATCATTCTTGGATATTTACCACCAGAGTTAAAAACGGGATTTAAAGTTTATAATCACACGATATTCAATTTTAATGAAAATATATTTATTACATCGCTATTAGTCTTTGGAGTTATTATTATTACGTGTAACGTTAACTAATCAGTTCTTGAATGGATTACCGTGAATCTGCATATTAATAATAGCTTTGTCAAATCCTCTTTTAACTTTGTTACTTTAGTTGAAAGTCAAATATAAGAGCTATAATATCATACAACCAACAAATTGTTAGTTTCTATTTTTTATAATACTAAAAAAAAGTTTCATTGTATTATCTGGCTGCTTCCCCAATGTGTACGGAACCGCAGCGTTTACAATACCCTCTTTAGTACTTATTGATAATCGGCCTACTCTGTAGATAATAACATTAACAATTTTAAATCAATTAATGTTGCAAGGTATATAAACCAACTATATTAATAAAGTATATTAATTGAATAGTTTGAAAGTGCTGTGGATTATCCCATGATGTATAAATTGTACTGCATAAATTTTGAGATTTTATAGCTATTTAAATTAGAAACTGCAAGTTCATCCTGTTTATCATAATAAATAACGTTGCGATAAGACGATTTCTTTAAAATAAAAAATATTACCATTTCATCGTATATAATAAAACTTTCAGTACTATAAAGTAAATTAACTCTAGAGTCATCAAAAAATATTTTTAGAAAAAATACGTCTGGGAAACATCGATTGCAAAAGTTCAAATCCAGATGTTACTTCTTTTTACTTTAATAAAATTGAACCACGCAACCTAGAACAACCTTTTTCTCAAAATATTTCTAGATTACGGTAGTTCGATTTTGCTAGAGTGTACTTTACACTGAATTGGATCAAGACTACAGTGTCTTCTATGATAGGGTATATCGGGGCCAGACCGTTACTTTTTTGTATCTGTGGAGAGCAGAGTATAGTCATTACAAATTGTCAAATAAAAGCAATAAAAACGATGATTTTTATCGGCAACGCAAATTTTAAATTCATAATAGAATCACTTACATATGTACTTCCTTTATGAAGAATCTACATTCATGATTATAAAGAGTCACTGGATTGTAGTTATAAGAGATTTATCAATCAAAGGGCTTATACACTAGCCGGCTTCTTAGATTTTCTTTATCCGCATTTCTTGAGTTTTGTATCTATGGATGTAATATCTACAGACGTTATCCTTGAAGTTAAAGTCTGAATGGCACGGTGCAACATGGTTATGCACATACGCACAACCATCTTATAAGATCTACATATGCTTATTAAAAACATAAACGTTATACCCCCTGGATTGTCTTTTCATGAAACGATTAACTTGATTTTGAACCGATCTCCTCAAATATCATATTAGGTAATAAATCGTCCCTGGTATAAGACATTAAATGAAAAATTAGAGACACTGACCCGAAATCTCGACTGCCTTCGGCACTTTACCGAAAAAGAACTTGGAAATATATGCTGTTTACAAATATACACATAAATATATACCTTGGGCACAATATAATCTAAATATATATCTAATATTTATACAACAATCAAATAATCATGTAGCTCATCCATGGGAAAGCCTGTAGCGAATACACGTGTATTCAGATCAAACGATGTAAACACTAATTAATTACGTTTACGGCGGTTTCGCGGCAACTTAAGGCTACGGAGTTTAAACAAAAACCGAGAATTCTAAAATTTACACAGCTGGGAAATAATTCAAAGTGGCTTTGTGGAATATTACAAGTTTAATATTACGGATAAGCTCACAAAAAGACTCAACGTAATTATAATTAGAGGATTTGAACCCATACACATGTAGATAGAAAGGTAAAACACCTGTATTGGGTGCATTACGATTATGCAGGTACATACAATCTAGAAACGAGCAGAAATTCATAATTAGGTCATTGATAATTATAGTTATTGCTATTATTTTGACTATTATACTGTAACTAAGAGTTTTTCGTCAGATTGTATCGAAGTACTGCATTATACGTGGGACTAAGAATAAAAGCAAATCCTATCATTCATGTCACATTTCTATTGCGAGCGAAACCGGAACTTTATGAATTTGAAAATGAAAGTTCTTCATTATTTGACTGTTCTTTTTTCTCGTAATTCCACATTATCGTATTTTATGCGCAACTCTAAAGCACTTTCAGATTTATGACGATTGATACTTATACTAAGAACTTCATTCTTCGTACCCGGCACTATACTTTACTTAACTTTTTGGAGAGAAAATACAGCTTTCCATTATAGTTTCTAGGGGATAGTCACGCTTGACTCCTAAAAAATTAGAGTGTATGTTCATTACTATAACTCTATTGGAATACCATTAGCTGTTTAATCACTTTTTTAAGAATTTATGTTTCCTTATGTATACTTATCCAACCATTGGCAAAGCAGTGATATTGATATTTATAACCTAATTTTTTATTTAGCTGGTATAATAAAAACTAACAGAAACTGAGCGGTAAAGTTCAGGTAAACTAATGTTAACTATTTACAACCTGTCACAATACTATGAGGTACAATTTA
The DNA here is from genome assembly GCA_018906755.1 of Sycophaga agraensis. Taxonomy (NCBI): domain Eukaryota; kingdom Metazoa; phylum Arthropoda; class Insecta; order Hymenoptera; family Pteromalidae; genus Sycophaga; species Sycophaga agraensis. Next base: position 650,560 of record JACCIE010000017.1, on the reverse strand, counting down.
CAATATTTTTTTACAACATAATGCAACGCGATATGAAAGCATGACATTTTTATATTTAACTTCTTAGGTATAATAACTGTAAAAATGTACAAACAAATCTCGGCATGTATATTAATGTAATAGCTTAGCAAGCTCCTAACAAAGGGCTGGATAACTGAATAAAAAAGACGACTAATTAAATGACTTTAAAAAGCACGAAGTAGCCGTGCATCCGTACAGTTTCCTTTGCAATTCTCGCCGGGATATTTTCGTTAGTTTCCACCTTTAAAACAGAATTCCTCGGCGTGGCCGGTCGTATTTGCAAAGGAAAACTGGACTTGGAGAGAGTACCATCAGGCAGAGACAAGGGAAACCTTGAAAGAAATTAAAAAAAGAATGGAAAAGAGGCCTTGGCATAATGAGAAAGCCGTCGATGCGTGTCAATGTAAGAGAAAGGGAACTGTCATTCCGGAGGGTGGTTTCCAAGTTCCTCTCGGCTTTCGTCCTCACGGCCTCGGCTCTCAATCAAAGGCTCAATATATATCTCGGAAAGCGACGCGGCTGCGCACCAAATGCCTGATTATTTTCCACTTGGGCTGGAATCGATGCCTGTCCAAGCCAACAAATTGAAACTGATACCTAGCGAGTGGCCGCCGGGGAGAAAATGAACGGCTCAGGAGTTGGAATAACGGCAGTCCTTACGATCATCGGAACAAGTGGATCCAGGATCCGTAAATACCAGGAGAGCGGAAAATGAAATAGCTGTATTATACCACTGCAAAGCCACGTTGCGAAAATGTTTGTTGAAGCCGTAAATATTTTGTAGGGTCGCTAAGTGCAGCTACGAGACGGCCTCTACGATATCCAGAGGAGGAAATCCCTTATACCCCTCCTCGATCCGACCTGCCCGTTACTCTGCTCGTGGCCCCGTAAGTTCCGAGTTTGTGCTCTTATTGAAAATCATAAAGCCCTGCGTTTATTTATTCTTCATATTCAGCCACGAAAATGTATAATTATTTTATGCGCATCGTAATGCGGGCCTTCCCCTTTATTTACGATTCCCGTATACGCCTTTTGCGTTCGCCGAATCGTAAAATGTGCGGCTCAAGCACCAGGCGTGGAGATACCGAACAGTAAAAGGCACACAGAGCCTTCCTTTTTATTAGCTCTGAAATTGAAGAGTCTAAGTGCGTCCAGGATGCGCGACGCGTTTCGTGCAGACGGGCAATCCAATCCGCTAATTCGATCGATATCCGCGTCACTTAATTAATTATCCTCCCTAAGTTGACGCTGTATCGTGAGGCGCGGGCCGCCGTGGCTAGTTTGGAGTGAAGCGCCGAAGGAAGAAAAGTACCGATGCGCAACAGATTAAAGCAAATAGAATTTGTAAGGTCTCTTCCTTTGGGGCCGAGAGGGAAGGGGTATAGTCCGGCCTGCGGAATTCACATCACGTTCGTGGTATCCCTGGCTTCCTGCTTGCGAACGCGCCGCGCTCCTCTTGGATTTTTTTGTTCAACTCACCGCGAAGAGTTGCACTCGCATCGATCGATCGTCCGCCCGACCAATAGATCTGCCTGGAATGTGTGCCCTCTCGGCAATGTTTTGATGGAAGAGCGACTGGCGGGAGACGGACGAGTTCTAGAATCTCGGTCACAATTTCCCAGACATATTTTATTCGCGAGTTCTATTCGCCACAAAAATGCAAGTTCTCTCTGGACAAATCTACGATAATCATTTTCATTTTGAAAATTATAGCTATATTAATTTATCTTATTTAAGTGAGCCTTTGTCAATCTAAGTAATTGAAACCTTTGACTGGTGTCAGCTTTGATTAATTAAAAATCTAATATAAATTGTAAATAAACGTTTGTAAAGATCTGAAAAAATCAACCGTGCAGTGGAAACTTCACTTTAAGTCGTATTAAATTACAGAAATTGCAATTAAAACAATGTATAAGAAAAAAGTCTCTACTGCCTTTGCTAGTTGATTGGATAAAAAATAAGAAAGAAGTTGGCATCGAAACGGCTCTGTGCGTAAAAGAGTACAGAAAATTCGACATCCAAGAGATTAATTCAAAAACTCGCGTAATCAAAGGTATGCTTTAAAGAAAAAAAATTTACCAAACTATGCTTTTGTAAAATTAGAAACGACTTCTATATTTAAAAAGTAATTTAGTACTTTAATGTACAAAAATATAGTGCTTGTTTAAAACAAATTCACGCATGCCTGGACTTATTAAATAGCTATGTAAATATATGATTCCAGCAAGAATTGTTCATCAAAAACAAATGTAAAATAAAATTGTATTCAAATTCAATTTATATTGCATATTCATGTAGGGCGACATTTTTACTGAATTGTATATCTTTTATTCATAAAAATATTACTTTTAATAATTTTTTTTACAATGCTAAATTAGAAAAATGAGAACTATATCAATAATCTTTATTTCATACATATGTAAGAAATTTAGATGGTCTTAAGAAAGTTTTTGAATGTTGCTTAGTTGTTAATCAATTATTCCTGGAAGTTTATTGATGCGAGTAAAATAAGTATAATCTTAGTAATTTAGTACCTACTTGTGTATCAAACATTTAGGTTCGAGTCTACATCGAGGAATTGAGACAATTTCAAGAAGCGTCGACTTTCTTTAACATTCCAAGATATTTTCAGATTTTACTAAAACGAATCAGAATCTAATTTTAACTTTTATTACGCTATGTGTATATCATCTGCATACTTAAGTAATTATTGAAATCAAACATCCTATGAAAATGGACACTTTTATAATCTAATCATTTTATATTCAAAAACATTGTATTTATGTAGTTATTATTATTTATATATATTTTATAAGAAGTTGTGAGACATCCCTGATTATGTAATAATCTAGCTTGTCAAATATAACTTTATTGAATGAGAATATCGCAATGTTACAAAATGAAACTGTAGTAAACTTGATCTGTCACTATAATTTCGAATGATACGTTGCACAAGAAAGCGTTATATTCCCGTGTGCTTTTCCCATGGTACATCTACACCCACCCGCACCGTATCAATTACGAGCGACACAATAAAAATAACCAAGAACTGTTGCCGACAAGACGAATCCCAGTGCCAACAAGACGAATGTAGCTAATCGGGCTCCTAACGAATCACTCGATCTCTTGCGAAAAGAGGATCTCAATGGAGTGAGAGAGAGGGGAAGGGGGGGGGGGAGGTCAAGAGGTGCGAACTGCATCACTGCCGCGGCTCTCGAAGCTTCTTGACACGATTCGCGGGCGTCCCTTGCGTAACGCGGCGGCATCCTAAAAATAATCAGAACGGATCGTGGCAATTAGCTTTCGAGAGGATACGGCATTGAAATCGGCGCATAAGGCTCAGCTTTATGCGCTCTTTTCGCGGATATTAATCTCGATTGGCTCGGGTGAGGAGCGATCGAGACCGAGAGATATTAACTCCGATCGCAGGAGCTGCGAGTCACGATCTTTTCTTCTGCTACGTGCAGGTGTGCCAGAACGGCTTTCTCGAGTGGTGACGACCAACTTTAGTGCGCCGTATGTGGAATGGGTGTGCGCCAATCGGAAGGGTCGGAAACTTTGTAATTAGATAAATATTCATGTCCAAATGTCGATAAGTCGACGCCTGTGCAGCTTTCAAGAATTAACTTGTCACCATTACGGAAAGATAATATTTATTTCTTTGATTATTTAATCTACTTACAATTTTCCACACGTTATGATAATTGTTGAAATAATACTCCTACTGTCTTTTCGCAAAATGTCAAGTGCACTTATCGAATCTATCCTTTGTTAAAATTACTTATAATAAGGAACAGATGACAATCTGTATATTAAATATAAATACCCGCCGCAAAACTACGATAAGCTTGCTTGCTCGCGAGAATCCTCGAGCTCTCAATTCCTTTTCCAGTTCACGGTGCATTAAACCCGCGGCATGTATTATCACGGTTCGGTATAAAGAATCCTTTTACGGAACTGGAATAGTTCAGATACAAGGCATATGAGTTTTTCATCCCGAAAAGTGCCGAATCCATCGCGAGCTTCAATATCTCGTAAAGTCGCAACGGCGATAAGCACTCAAAAGGGGGTGGGGGTGGAGCCGCCCGAGAGGAGAAATATACTACCCGGCGCGTCTGTTAGGTCGCGCAGGTGTGCTCAAAATCGACTGCAACTCATCGGCTGAGCTTTTCCAAAGATAGTGATGCTCGCCTAAGGGCTCGCGTAAAGATCGATGATGCGATGCTTTTCAGCACTCTCCAATTGAATACGATGAATTTTGTTACAAGCTTGTATAGTGTCCCTTTATCTCGCAGTCCGGCATTTCCCGGGGCTTAGTGGTCGTGCGCTTACAACAATTGCCTGAGCGCACAAACATGCCCCCCTCGCTATACGACTTAGGCGGAATCGATAGTGGTACATGGGAGCCTCGAGAGTAGATGCGACGAAGCCAGCAGAAAGGGCTTTGGTGCGCAAACACTTTTGAGACTCTTGCGCAGGGCATGCAACATTGTGGAATTTGGGGTTTCCTACTCTCTCAAAGCAAGTCTCTCCTTGGCTATTTTCAAAAGGTCCGGTAGAACTTTGATGTCAGTTCATGCAAATGTTTCAAAAGTTTTGGTTCATAACATTTTCTTTTCTTTCGCTATTCCTACCTCTTAAATATTGTTTCAAATTAATTTTTTCAAGGAAGGTACCCTCCTCAAGAAAAAATTCAGTATTTACAATATTTCTCAGGATAAATAGCGAAATAATACAACATAAACTTCTTTGCGATAAATTACTTTTGTAGTTTTAAGGGATGGCTATCTACAGAATCGCCGACCTAGCTATTAAATGAATACAATGGAATAATTTACAAAGACGTATAGAAAGATCCGAGGAAAGATCTAAGTAATGCATGGAAGTGCATATTATATTAATCTACGGTACTTAAAATCAAAATTAATATAAGGTTCCTTACTTCAAGATTCTCCTCTCATATCACGTTTAGAACAATTTCATTTGAGAGTATCACTTACAAACGCCATTCGAAGATACTTATACATATAAGCGAGAAATTGCATAATTTAGACTGCTATTCAAATTTGAATATAAAATCATACTTATGCTTCTTTAATAATTAATATTCGTATAACATTTTCCCAATTTTTTAACCTATTAAATCATAATTATTTGTTAAAAATTAACGACCAACAAAATTAATCTCTCCTCGTATCGGCATTGATATCCCTTTGAAACATAAAGCAGTTAATTTATACAAGTACTTAGAAGATAAACTAATATGATAAATAAAGCGAGGTAAAATTACCGACAGTATTATCTTACGTCAGTATAACCAGCGTTTTAAATTAAATTAAAAAGAAAAATATTTTCTCTCAGTCTGCTCTTGAGAAGAACGAAAGTCGTAACAAGGATCTGCATTAAACTTTCAACCATTTTTCAAGGTAATTGTTTTGGAATCCTTATAAACTTAATCGTATGCAAATATATGTCAATCTTTTTTAAAATTGATCTCTTCATTCGATCCAAAACAGAAATATGTCGTAGAATTCGTAAGAGAATCCTCTAGGAAAACTCCAGGTCGGCCAAGCACGCGACTCAGATATTGCACTGGGATGGCAAACGTGCGCCGCAAAATTACATACGTACGCGTACATTTCACTTTCATAGATAATGCCTTCCCTAGTTTCGGGGAATTTATTCGCCGAGACGAAAAATCGCTCGACAAGAATAGAAATGTAGACCTTCCTCTTTCTATGTCATACTGAAAACTTTACTAAAAGAATAAAAAGTTGATAAAAAAGACTACTACTTCATCGTTTACGCCAAAAATTTTTGTGATAAATAAAACTTAAACAAAGAACACTCAATTAAAAATCATTATTGGTTTAAAATATATTTTATTTTATCATAATAATGAGCATTAAAAATGACAAATATATAATAAAAATCGAATCTAACTTAATGTCTTTAAAATATGTATATTTTAATGTTTACAAAGTGTTTAACCTTTTATTTCGTATAGTTGGCATTTAATTCTTTAAACAAGACTAGAGTAGACAGCTATATCCTAATTCTTTTGATATGTTTTGATAACATTCGCATAGTTTTGCATATAAAAGCAGCTTTAATTGGCTATGGATGTAGACAAATATTTATAACTCATATAACAACATATATAAGTTTTGGAGCTTAAAATTATAAAGTACTACTTTTAGAAATTCATTTCTGAAAAGTCATTCTGTTATTCCGTATATAGTAGGCAAGAAAAAAATTGGCAGAATATCAACTTTTATGTTATCTATAAGATAAAGTTCGAAATAGTCTACAGAGCCACAAAATTAACCTACGAAGGGTTCTTCGAAAAAATTTGTCCATTCACGATTCCTGTCAAAACTTATAGTCTTTTTCGCGGATGTCCTGAATATTAATAAAACATTGATACAATAAAGTGTTTGAATAAATTTTTCCAGTAGATCAGTACTCTCTCCTTCGAAACAGTTGTCGAGTAGGTTGTCGACGTCAGAGCAAAGTCAATGCACAACCAATTTCGCAATTCAAGAACTGTGAGTGCATGCGCGAACGTGCGTATTACATCTCTTTGGAGTGCGGACGCTTGCTTCTCGAACTTTGGAATTGTGGAGGCATTTTTCTCGAAATTCCCTATGACAAGGGGCCTTTCTCACTCGATTACCCTCTTGCGCGTTTCCCTCGATAACCGCGAACACCCGCGAGTGCTGCAGTTTTCTCTGTCCCTCGCTCACTCTCTCTCTCTCTCTCGTTCTCTCTCTCTCTTTCGGTATCTCGCTCTGTATAGCTCCGGCAGCACGACACGTATAAATAAACGCATACGTGTATACGGAAAAATCGGAGAAAGACCCGATTCGCTGACATGGCCACGAACTCACCGAACTGTGCGATAAAACTTTATTCGATACAATATCTGAAAATCCAGAATGAAAATTCTTGCAGTGTGATAATAATAACGCTAATAATAATATTGTCGTTTGTTATTACTTTATTTTACTCAATTTTATCTATGTATTCTCAAAACAAAAAAACGTTGTTGAACGTCTCTACTATTTTTCGACTTTGTACTTCTTAGTCGTCTAGCCTTAATAATGTGTTTTAGTACGGTGGTGGTCATACTTGCACAATTCAGTTAGAAAGTAAAGTTATGTAAATATAAGGTGGAATATATTATCGTTTTTTGGATTTGTAATAAAAAACTAAAAAACATTCTCTAACTTGTGCGTAATTAAACGTCAACGATATTAAACATAGAAAAATGTCAGTTTAGTTTTTTTGTCAGCAGAAGATTTTGTCATGCACATAAAATATTTTAATGTACTAAAGCTGGCTATGATCAAGGTTACGGCTCTGAACAATAATACAAATGACACGTAATAGGAATAATTCTGCATTGGTTAGATTTACTATTTTAAAATAAACTTAATTTGATATACTACAATGTGTAAATGTGTTTACAAAGTTTAATTTAACACTTTAACGACTTTAAAATATTTAAAGTCATAACACTATAGGTATATTACAGCATAAAAGTAGATTATGTTCAGATTGTTCGTGATGCCAAGTAACTACTCAGCATTTTACTCTAAGTTAATGATACGATCAAAACGATTTATAGTGAACGGTTGATAAAATTATTCTTACATGTATATTATATGTTTTCTTAAACTAATTTTATCAGATTAATACTATAAACCGATGAATTTTAAATAAAAATACTATGCATAAGTGGAAATTGTACATGCAATTATTATACATAGTCCTCAATAAAACATTATACTTTGAACAAATTACAGAAATATTATTATCGTAATAAAATAAGTTAATGTTTAAAAATAAAACAGAAAATTATAAATTTAACACGTTTAAAAGTATAGTACCACTAGAGGAAAGTTACATGCTTAAAAACCGCAAGCAAACTGACTAGACTCGTGCACGTCATCTTCTGCGCAAAACGTTTTACTGTATTGTCATCACTACAGGGTACTTTACCTCTCGAGAGAGAAAGAACGAGAGAGACACACAGAGCGAAAAAGAGCGACCCCGAGAGAGAGAGAGAGCGAGACAGAGACAAACAGAAAAAAAAGACAGAGAGTAAGAGAGATATATAGAATATGAGAAAAAGAGCGAAAAAGAGTCTCAGCTAGCGAATAATTTACTCGTCATTATTCGTGTGAGTGATTTTTAACATCACTCGTGCGGTCGATGCTTGCGGGCGTCTAAACTTTACTGACGATCGTACGCACAGTCGAACCACGAGCCACTCGCACGTTGATAAAAATAAAACTTGTCACTCGGTGAGGCTCAAGAGATCTGTAGCGAACTTTCTGGGAATTCGTAAACCAGAATAAATGACTGATTTGCTATTATAGTTGCGATTTTTCATATACATACTTAGCAGTACAATGACCATACCTTTCGTCTCTTTTTTTTTCTCTCTTCCTCTTTATCGATTATAACAAGCACATTCTCAATCATACACTTATGCATTAACACGTGTTTTTCTTTCTAGTTAACTGTGTATCTTTATAAAAGCCCGATAAATTTTAATCGTTCAGGGTGGGTAAAAGAATAATGTAAACTATAATTATTTTATGCATGCGTCATAATTTATAGACGCAAAGAACTCTTACATAATTTATGGCAATTGCATTATTATACACATAGAGTAATTTTAGCTTTGTAAAATATTTTGATTTTCTATTTAGTAATTCATATTTATCTACAAAAAATGTTTTTTTTCTACATAACCAGTTGAGTAGGTTTATTTTTAAAGAATCATTGATAACAATTGACTTAAATTGTAATGTGTTGAATATATTTTTCTTTACACTTATTATATGTAACAATTTTGAAAATGTCTCTCATTAATGTTAATTCATGCTTATTATAACTTTTACTAAATGCATCAATATGTAATTTTTCAAAAAAGTATGAATTAATTTTTTAAGCCAATTTAAATAATAATTACAATTCATATTAATGTGTTAAAAAACTTATATGTATAATTACAAAAACCTTATTTGTCAAGTTCTGCTTAATTTAGCAAAATGCTACCAGATTACATGTTGCAATATCTTTATGGCTAGAAACTATTTGGATAATACTGAAGAAATATGTTCAATTTCGATTGTATTAAGTTTTCACAAATTTCATATATTTATGCATTTAAATATTAGTAGATTATAGAATAAATTTACAAGATTTTTCATCACCACACTGATAACGTCATACTAGTTTTATTAACTAATAAATCGAATGGTGATTTATTATGATTTCACAATTTTCCATTGATAATTATTATTATCAATTAATTATTATTATTACTAATTCGTAGGTATATTTAAAAACGTCCTGTAACATACTTTCTTAGATATATGATTTTATTATACTTTAGAGAATAAGTAGATATTTTAGGGTTTCTACATTATTCTGTTACTGACAGTAGTTAGGTAATTATTTTTCCACTGCAAAATGATAAAATTCTAATTTACACATACTAACGACATGTGTAGAAAATCATCAATTACGATAAAAAAATAAGTGGTAGAATACGAAAATAAATACTAGGTCGCGAGGCATCTATCAATATTTAAAAGAAAAAGAACGGAAAAGGTAAAATTCCGTATTTTCTACAAAACGCTTGTACTAAAGTTTATACGATTGAAGCAAACTATATAATTACCAGTCTGTATGATTAAAAGTAACATGTCAAAGCATTATATACGTATATGTAACAGATTGTTATGCTATCCAAGTTCAGGGTATACTTATGCAATTTCGCGACATAACTAAAATTGCATTCAGTCCACTCTCTATACGTTGACAGTGCGGAAATCTGGATAGCGCGTTGATCCACTGATCCAACCAGTTCTCGAATAATGGACCCGTACGGGCTAAATCCGGCGGCTTCCGCGAAATGACAGCAACTGAAAAAAAACCGTGCCCGTATAAAAGCTTGCGGGTTTACGCGAACAGCGAGCTCAATTGCAGATAGTCCGTAAGATCGTAAACGGAAACGAGGCGCGCCCTTACGAGACCTTTTCTTAAATAATTCAGCAACTTGGCCCCTTAGGTACGTGTGCCACTTTCACCGGTAGGATCGAGCTTCTTTCAATAATCCGAGAGCACTTAATTTTTTTAAAAACAAATAATAATAAAATCTGGGATTTTATATGCATATATTCTTAGAGGACAGCTTTTTTATAGTTGCAAGGACTAATATAGGTGTAAATTAGTAATGATCTTATTTTTACACGCGATTGTTTATGTATACTTTGGTGTCTCGAATACCGAAAGAGTAGAATTTACCTCTTTATAAAATTATGTCGTAATGCAAAAATAAGAAAATTGATTCGTTAATCACATTAGCACAAAGAAAGTTGAACCATTGGTTCTTGTCAAGAATGACTGCCCTTGTTTGAAAAAGTCGCCATCGTGAAAAAACCCTTTGATTGAGAAGAGTCTGAAAGGGAAGACGAAAAGGTCAAGAGGTGTCTAGATCCTCGAGAAAAGAAAAGAAATCTAATGAGGCTCTGCAGGTATAGTTCATTGCAAGTTACTCGTTTAAGGTGCTATTTTTCCTCTCGTTTAACATTAAAATATTTTTAAAACCTCGTTAGATCGTGCGTGATGACAGCAAAGCTCTTTGCAATCTCAAGACTGAATATAGTAATATATCGGATGGTGTATATACCATGTCTGAGACTATTGAAAAGCAGTTTATATTATAGGTACGATTTCCCTGTCTTCTATGTTGCTCGTAGTCACGCGCGAGATATTTATGGTGGATGCGAGCGGGCGTTTTATTCAATTCACGTTTGCTGCAAAATTTATGAGGCAACAAGAGATAATGCGTCGATGCACTTGAAGGGCAATACTCGAGTTATGCCATGGACAACTTTCATCGATAGAGAGCCAACGAAAGTATGCATGAAATAATGGTTTATTAATAATCTGCTGATGACCGATTCGAAAAATCGACATAGTTTTCATATACTTGCAAACTTATGACCTATAAATTTAATATTGAAATATACGTCTTATCGAGAATGTTCCTAAATTACTGATAGAAAATTTATCAATACCTACAGTATTAGTAAATTCGCCGATAAGCTCAAATAGATTACATAGACATTTTTCAAGATTATTTAAACAGAAAAATGTTGGTCCTCGCTTGTTAAAGTAAAAGGCATAATTAAAGTACAGTGTTCTTATCATGATCCAACGATGACCTATTTTGCCTAAATTACCCTTTTTACATAACAGATATAAATCTTGGATTTGAAAGTTGGGTTTCCACCTAAAATTCAGCCAAAAGTCTAGGGAAATTCCAATCAGTAGTTTTCGGCATGATTATGCTAGCCTTTATAGAAGAGCTGGTTTCGTTTTTACAAGCTTCGATTCAATATTTTTCAAAGGCGTAACACTTTCTTTTTTAATTATTTCCTACAGTTTTTTCAATCTCTGAACTCGCAGAGGCACATCTGTAGATAGTATATATAGTAATCTAGAAAGTAATTCTTTGACCTCGTGGTCTCGGCGAGGCATCGGCCTGGAAAAAGGACTGCCCAGCGACAGGCGAAGACACACTGCTGTAAGAAGTGTTATCTCGGGTCTGGGTCTGTTTTTGGACCAACGTTCAAACTCAGATTATCTTCTGAGATAGCTGTTCTTCCAGGCTACTTATTCCTCGCGCTTATGTGTACTAGATGCAGAATACTTACACGACTACTCGGCTCCCATTTCGTGGATATAATTACAAGCCAAAATTACGCGTCGTCGCGAAAACCACAATTTCCTGATGGAGCAACGAAAAATGGCACCAAAATAACTTTTAAGAGAGTCACGTTTCTCTCGTACTTTCTTATATTGCGTAAAAAAAATTTGGAAACTTTAAAAATACAAATAACTACGAGCAAGGCGAGTTTTAGTATAGAAGAAAGATCTTACAAGAATTCTGGAAGTACAGTGAATAGACGGAGTGAATTGTACAAGAAGTGTAACAAAGTGCAGTGAAAGAAGAATAAATAACCATAAAATAAACACAGAATGGGTGCCGTAAGAAAGTGTAGGAATCAGTGCGGGGGGTGGGGTGCATTGAATCGCGGCGTGTGCAGCGCGGGCCAACTATCTCCTTAAGACGAGCCCTGAGAAATTTGTCGGGGGAAGGCGACAGTCATCTTGCGGAAAATGGAGCCATCAAACGCAACGGCGGTATATTTACTGAGGGGCTCGTAAACCTTTAGCAGCGCCCGCAAGCCCCCTTCGCTCTGTGCCGCGCCGAAAAATTGGCTGCAGAGGGACCGATCAAAGGGGAAAACTCGCCGAGGGCCCGGGGCAGGCCGAGGACAATTTGCACCGCTTAGGCCCCGGAGGACGAAATTGAGCCGTCTTTTGTAACACACTGGAGGCGCTCTCATGGGCGCACGGCTGCATCAACTTTTCCCCGGTAACGTAGCCGTCCTACCTTCCCCGGCGGCCGACTTTCCTCCGAGTCGCCCGCTCTGATTAAACGGCGGCGCGTGTGTGTGTGTGGGGAAAGAAGTAGGGCCGTTGAGCGAGGAGAGCCGTGCGGCAGGGGCGCGCACATCGGCACGCGACCCCGCCGAAATTAAGGAGGCGAGCTCCTTTCGTTCGCGGAGATAAACCCATGGCGCCGCCGGGCTACCGAGCGACTCCCTGACAGTTAGCCGATACGCGACGCCCGGAGATTAATGCTGTCCAATTTGCGGCTTGTATTTTGCAATGCTATAAACGCGCGGGGCGCGCCTCGTATTTCAAAGTTGGACTCGGGCCCCGATCGCCCCGGTGCACCCAGGGCCAACTTTTAATCCGATGTCCATTAATGAAAAAGTCTATTTCGAGAAAAGCGTATAATTGCTCTTCCGCGCCGATTCCTCGGCCGGTGATAATCCGGGAGCTGCAGGCTCGACGCGGGCCCTGCAATCAGTGCGCTTATCATAGAGAAATAATACGCATGGGAGAGCAACTTCATTTTCCTGATAGAATGCCGGTCTTTCATGGCCGCGCAAGTGGCATCGGATCAAAGCGCAAAGCTGGAGAGGTCATCGATGTATCAAACGGCCATCAAGATCAATTAGATGCATTTCTTTTTTTTTTTTGCTCTATGGTCCTCGCGATTTCCTTCTTTCTCCTTGATCCGATCTTAATTGTAAAGGAACATCTCGATCGAGCTACTGCGTTATATACAGACGATTAAAAAAATTTCTCGAACGGGAGCTCTTCCAATGGAGGGTAATGAAAATCCTTGCAGTTCGAACAAACATAAGAAGAATGGGTTCTTTGAAGATGCTGCGATACTTTTGCATCGAGTTATTAGGTATAGCCAGCTGAATAAAGGCGCCCTACATAGCGCGCGTCTTGTAAGACTCATAAATAACCCAGGTACAATTTTGAAGAACACGCTACCGTTTAATTGCTTCTTTACACTTGATGGGTTATATATTAAGTGCCGACAGAGGGGCTTTTATGTCTCGTAAAAAGTACCGGGCAGATAATGTGGAAAAAAAAAATAAAAGGGATCAGGCTGTCCCCTTAGATGTCCGGAGGAATTCCCGGGTAGTTCTGATTTGAGAACGGGTCACTATTTGTCATCGGGCCGCGCAGTCGCCTCGCGGGAGAGAAACATCTGCTCGCCGGGGACACACATCTCGAGCGTTTTACACTCAAGCAGCGTAGTATATATCGCGATCCGATGGAGCCGGGCGTCGCGAGCGGCCCGCGCCCTGGGCCTCGTAAAAGCCCTACCGAAAGCTCCGGCGCAAGCGCCAATGTCGTAAAAAATGTCTAGATTGCCGTTGCGCGTCTACTCGGGGAATACATCGGCAGACTCCCCTGCTGTAACAGCCGACGGCCACGGCAGGAAAAAGAAGACGGCGACTCGCGCAAATGTAAGCGGGACGGCCGATCGGGAGCTGCACCTCTAAGATTAGAAGCCTCCGCGGGGGCTTCCCGCCGCGCGCTATTCTCTCCGCGGCGGCCGGTTTTCCCGCTGGCTCCGGTTGCACCTGCGGCGGGCCCAGGGGGATATCGGCCGGTCGGCGCGTCAAGCGAGCCGGAAGCCAAAGCCGTTCGTGCGCGGCGGAACGGCTCCCGGGGCAGGGCGTCGCGGCCGGCTAACTGCTAGAGCCGGCTTTTTCATTGTTTCTCCGATTGGCGAGCCGCCGAAAATAACGCGAGTGTATCTCGGCCAATAAAGCCGCGAATGGCTGCTTTACCCGTTATGCCACGAGCCCAAACTTTGTAGCGGTCCAAATGCTCCGCTGCGCGTCACTTGATTTCCCGAGATAATTACAAGTTCGTTGTGATTTGAACGGTACACGGTGTTAGTACTGCGTTACGTATGCTTTCAGCGTTTCACTTCCATCTAAGTTACTCGACTTCAAGCAGCGTTTCCGCCCAGTTTGTATGCCCTCGCTATATATAATTCCGACTTGGACTGCCTGCATGCGCGTATCTTTTCAAAAGATCGTTGAGATTCATAACTCCGGCACTTTTATACTCAACTTGGATTTCAGTTGAATCTGCGATAACGATTTCAACCTGGAAATAATGGTCCTCTGCGGTGACATCATTTTGATTTTTATGTAAATAAACTTTGTTAAAATCGCTTCTTCGCGTCTTTCAAACTCATTATCTTGCAAAACTTTCCTTCAACTTCCTTTGTGTCAAAAACATGACAGAAATTTGAAACGTCAAGTTCAGCCCACTGGACTTAATTTGACTTAATTATTGTTTCTAAAAAGTCTAATGCTTGTTAACAAAATCTAAATTTTTATTTAAATTTAAAGCTTTTTTGTTACGTTCAACTTTTGTTGCACTCGTATAGTTTGGCCAAGTAGCTTGACTTTCGTTCTAACTTTTTATTCGCTTAATAATCATGTACTAAATTCAACGACTGCATAATATAATGTGAGATGTCACGTACATTGGAAGAAAGAAAGTGGGGCAACTGTCAATACTATGCACGTCGAATAGTTTTACGTTACCACCCTGCACCTACATCAATACAGTGACTAGTTTGGCTCAATTAACGAATTCATCGAGTAAAAAACCCTTTTCAATAAAAAAATTATAATCGAGAATAGGTTTATTTTGAGAGCATGCATTAGTAGAAAAAATGTCTCTATTACTACAAACTATTATAAAATAAAAACTTTGTTAGTTAAAAAATAAAAAATACTAAAAAATTAAGTTATCCAGTACTCTTGTTCTACTTAATAATTAAGCCATTACCATGAAAAAACTTTGTAATATTAATCTATATCAAGGCGCATTATTAAAATTTTTATTATTATTACTTTTACAACTATTGCTCGTTTATACATAGTTTTAAAAAAACTTTTTCAATTTAAATGTTAAATCATGGATTTTAAAATCTAGTATGTTTTGATAAACTTTCGAGCTATTTTAGACACACTGACTGTATTATATGCAGATTGCGTTATAAAATTGTACGACGACACTTGGTTTCAGTGCTTGTTGTTCATCGTTAATTAACAACTACACTGTAAGATTATATTATCTTTATTTTTATACATATATACTAGAAATATGTTACAAGTGAACGCCTGTATTTACTAATGTATAATGTGTTTCATTAATAAATATGAGGTTTTATTTTGACTAATATTTATATTTTTGATTTTATAAATTTGCATTGTTAGATTAACGACCAACAGAAGTAATAACAACAATGGTAATAAAAGCTCGGATATGCTGTCATAAATTGCAGTCATATTCGATTTATTGTTGAAATATCTACATTTAATGTATACAGTATATGTATAAGCGTATGTTACGATCTATTGATTAACCTTGTTGAAAACGATCATTTAGAATTAAATCGTAATCTGTGATTAAAGGTTATAAACATATGGATGTATATTCCGTAGTCGAACTCGCGAGAAGTATAGGAACAGTTTAATCACACAGCATGCCCGAATGTTACTTAAAATGTTTTTTTACGCTGGGAGAATAGGCATAGATGAAATATTTTTACTATGCGGAATTTTAAACTCTTGAGCATTATACATGCAATGTGTAAAAGAATTATTTTAAATAATATTGGATAACGTTTCGTACGAGCTTGATGTAATTTGCTATTATAAGTAGCGTGCACTTTGACGCACACATCCGAGTAGACACTTTGAAAAGAAATGACGAAACTAGCATGTTCGCAGGCTGATTATTCAAGCAGTAGGAGCGAAATTTTTGGTGGCTCGACAAAAGCACCGGATCAGGAGCCACTAGGTTAGCCGGATAAATGACGGCGTAAACGGTACGGTTGAACGAATAATCGAGTGCTATTAGCGGACGAATGTTTAGCCTGGGGTCATAAATCAAAAATGCATCGTTTATCGAGGCGGGAGCCGCCAGCGGTCCTCTGGCCGCTCCGCCGGCCGATCGACTAGTTTATTATCCCTCATTTGTATCGGGGCGCATATAATAGCTGGTGCTCGGGAGCAATTGCTTCCGGGCGCTTGCGCGCGGCCTCACGAGGGCCAGCCTCCGCGGCGCGTATATTTAGAAAGGAGCGGCCCGCGGGCCGAGGGCCGACCTCGACAACCCTGCCCCTACCCCCCCCGGCGCCCCTCCGGGACTCACCGCGGCTCCTAGGGGCGCGCCGGCATCATCCTGGGCTCGGTGGGGCCGCCTCCGGGCCGCCTCGCGTTCTCCAGCGGCGGCGGCGGCTGCGCGCACTCGGCCACTCGCGACACGCGCGGCTACGCAGCGACTGCGGCTCCTCGCCGAGGCGCCCGCCGCTCCGCCGGCCCGAGGCGGCTGCGCGCGCGCCGCCGCCGCCGCCGCCGCTGGCGACGACTTAGCCAGAAAGCCAGGCCAAAGGTTCCGCTGGCCGGCCAATTCTCCGGCCGTCGCTCGGGGGGCAGGGGGCTTGCTTTTTTCCTTCTTTTGGTGTGGGACGCCCGGTCTTGGCAGGGTAGTGGTAGTTTTTCCGGGCGGACTCGCCGGGGTGTTCCGGGGGGTCTTTTCCCGGGGACGAGGGCAGATGACCGGGGCGGGACGCCCGAGGGAGCGCATTTATGGCAATGTCCGATGTGCGGATTGACGGTCGTAAATGTTTTTAACGGCTCGCGATATACTGGCTCGCGCGTTGCGTTATAATTAATGGTAGTCGAGTTGCGCGCGCCATGTGTATCGGCACAGACTGCCGCCCATTTCTCCGTAAACAATACAATTAATAGCTGCGTGTGCCCAACAATTATAAGAGAAGTAATTAGAGCTTTAAACGCAAATGCGCTTATGTATGCCCGCGTTATACGTATCTTTATTTATTGCCCGATCGGCCATACAAAGCACGCGGGCCTCTTCATTTCCTCCTCATCTCCGCCCGCGAGTTTCCTTCCCGGCCGCGTGCAGCGGCCATTCGATCATCGCGCAATTGCAGCTCGCTCCGCTCCTCTTCCTCCTCTCCCGGCTTATATCCATCCCGGGTTTTACATTGCCGGCCGGCCGAGGCCGCTCTCGCCCGGACAATCCAATATATACTTACCCCCGCCGTTCTCCCATTACTCGCCGCCCGATCGGCCCAATCATCCCCCGGTTAATTCCTCCCCCTTCCCGGCCCCCTCCTCGCGGCTCGTTCCGCCCGGCTGGCCCGACCACGTGCCTCGGCGGGCGCTTTCCTCTCTCGCGGTCCATCGCACCCCCACCCGGCAGAACTGACGCGCGAGCGTCATATCGGCGCGTGGGAAGCCTGCGCCCAGTCACGCGTGCCGCCCGTGTCCGCGGAAAAACTGTCGCGCGGTGTACGTGGCCCTCCCTTCTTCCGGTGGGCCGACGTAGGGGGTTCAACCGGGAGCGCCGCCCGCGAGTCCACCGCTGTTGCTCCCTCCTTCCCGGGGGAATGCGCGATGAAGCGGTTTGGATGCGCATACTTGTGACGTGACGCGATTACGAGTCGTTAACGTCACCGGCACTCCTCCTCCGCGTCTGGCTTCGCTCCCTTTCCTTGAGCGAATTATTCCCGGCGTCGGCAAATCGACCGGGTATATAGCGGCCGAAAAATCAGCGGGGCTGCGAAAGTAATGGCGGGCGGGGGATCCGTTGGCAGTCATCGCGCGTTAAGAAGCAAGCGGATTGTTATTCCTCCTTGCCGCGCGTCCTTCGGAGCGTTTAACTTTTCAAAAACACAGTGCGGCAATTTTTCAGCGAATAACTTATGAATCGATAATACAAATAAGTAATTCGAATATGTTTATAATTTTGTAAACAGTAAAATATACCTCCAGTAGTAAAAAATGCTACCCGTTTGATTTATGAGCAAGAGCGAAAAACATTCTTGAAAGCATGATAAGCATTCTTATACGCGGCTAAGTAGAAACCGACAGGACCCGGTCAGACGTGACAAACAGCCTCAGTCCGTAAGCGATCATTTGCTAATCATCGAGCATTAGGTACATTTTTACAGTCATAAGTATGCAAATTTTAAATAATATATTTGCAATGAATATTATCATTATATAATTATAAAATTGTTGTCAAAATGTTTTAGATTTATGCAAAAGACGAGAAGCAAAGGCCATAAGATGAATTACGAATAAAAGTTTAGCATTAATTTACTTAATAAGTTACACAACGTAACTCGGTACTATTAATGAAATCAAATATCAATGTTTACGAGTTCCATAAAAATGTCGGGGAGCCGAAAGGGCTTATACGAACGTATTTGTGTTAGTAACGAAGGGAGCAAGGATTTTCACGAGAATCCAGAATCCTGTATGCCTTTCGCGTCGGTCGCTAGCGGGAGCGACTCCGCCGTGATCGCGAGAAGCGCAAACGGTTAACTGAACCCCACGCTCCTGGCGTCGATTTGTTCGCCGACATGAAAGGCGCGGGCAAACCCTTTAGTGTTTTCCGGCGTTTCCTAATTCCTCCGTTCTCGCTCTTGGCGGCCGCTCAATCAGTCGACGACTACGTATAAGCGGCGCGCGGGCAGATATCTCGACCTAATGACGTCTCGTCATGCAGCACTTGGGCCATTGGCTCGCGAGCTTTCGTCGTGTTCTCTGCCCCCGGCGCCTGTAAATAATACTGGAGTTTCCGGAGCGCGCGTCGCCTTGCCCTATAACTTCCCGGCAACGATGTGTGTACACTCGCATACAAGAGTCTACGTGTGCATGAATAAGAGAAAGAAAAATATTTCATTGATTGCATTAAGAAGTTCGACGCCCGAGAACGCTTGCTCTTATAGCTTTCTTCAACAACTTCGTCTTATACAACTCATAATTTTATGATTGCGTCATCAATTTCACAATAAAATCGACCTTGGGGCAATTCAACCAATTTCCAGAATATCAAAAGTTCGTTATGGCATAACAAAATCTATTTGAGGAAAGTGGCGTTGCTAGATACGTTCAACTGTGATACATATTTATAAATCTGCTCTAAAAATGTGCTGGTTTAATTATTTTTGCATAATTTAAATAAAATTACTCTCAAAATTTTATCTAAAATACTCTTCGCTTGCACCACTTTGTGTGGGGCTTTGGAAAATTTGAAATTAAAATTTTTAGAGTTATGCTACGAATTCGGAAAAAACGTATGTAAATGCAATTGAAACGAAAATGGAATGGAGACCTTTTCTACTACATCGAGTACAAAATTAGTACACGAACAATAATGTCAGCTTTAATTTTTAATTTATTGTCTAAACTGAACTTAACTTGATCAAAAGCTTGATACTATTTGAAGAACATAATTCTGCAACATTGATTAACAGAACACTCATATATATATAAGTTAAATTGGACCTAGTTTTAACTTCTGAGCGAAACCCCAATTCTAATTTTGCCAAACAGTACTTTAACGCTGCTCGACAAAATTTATACAGATATATGCGTGGATAGATAATAATATCGACGCATTATTAAAATGCAGTAATCACATTAAAAGTTTAAATTATAACAATGAAAGATGATTATTCGCGTTTGACAAATCATCGTGAAAAGAGCTGACCTAAATAAATTTTAGCGTGCTGTCAGAATTCATAGGATATGATATATTGGTGGCTCGTTAACCAAATGAACAGTATTCGACCCAGCAAAGAAGGCATTACGATCAATCAGCTTCATTTTACCCCTACCCCATGCTGTTGGAGTGGGAGGGGGGGAATCATGCCAAGTGCACTGAGTAATAAAAGAACATGTGTAGCTCACGATATAGATGGATAGGTAGATATTTTGTCTATATTCAGGCACACAATATAAACGCTTTAAGTCCTAAAAATACGCCTACGTCTAATGGATTTCAATTACAAGAGCAAATTGCGGCACGGTGGAAAGCTGCTTTGTCAACAAAGGGCTACATATTACTCTGTATATACAACTCGTAAAAATAATAATTTAATTTATAATGAAATTACGTAGATTACAAAAAGCTAATAATACCAACAACTACCTTTATTATTAATATAATTATTATGGTAATAGTATTAGCAGAAATAGCGCCAACAGTGATTATTACTAATTAATATCCAGAAATGAATGCATGTATCTGTGAAGCATTAGTTTAATCAATTGTTTAGTTTGAATGTGCCGACTGGACGAGAGAGTATCGCCTAACAATGGCGTCTAAGTTGAGGTCCAGCGAGTATTGAAAGAGCGCTTAAACGCAGATGGGGTGCGCATGTAATTTGGAGGTACTACTGCGCGCGGGACAAACAGACCGAGTTCGCAGAACAGATTCAAGCAGGGCCGGAGCAAGTAGTCGAAAGCGGTTAAACAGAATCTTATTTCATTGATCGAATTTGAATTGGCATCCGGACCGAAAAGACCGGGGGATCCCAGCGGAGCTCATCCCGTCCATGGAAACCACGTCGGCGGAATCATCGCGCATTTTACATCCTGTTGCGGATCGGCCGGGCGTAACGGCCTCATTAATCGAACGGTTGTTCGAAATTACCGCGGGCTTGCGCGGGAGCCGCCTCGAGTGGTACACACAAGGGCCCTGCGTTATTCCGCGGGCGCCCATCGGCCCCTCACTTCTGAAAGGCCGCCCGCGGAAAAAAAAGGGCTTTGCGGGCCACTCGGGTGCGCGGTTACGCCCGACGATGCCGCCATTATCCGTCGTAAACAGTTTGATGCGTCCGCGCGGCGCGCTCGGGGAATCCCCGGATCGGGAGCCGCGCGGCCGATCGATCGGCCATCGCCGAGAGCCGCCCAGTGAGCGATCCCATACTTATTTTTATGAAGACTCGCCAAGCGAGAGGACCGATCAATCTCCGACCTCCGAAGATAATGTATACGCGGCTGAAAAATGAGGGGCCGTTTCCCCGTGAAAAATCCCCGCGGCCATATCGCGGAGCTTTTCCAAAATGAGCGAGCTTGGCTTTATCGCTTCCGATTTGCCCCCCTCCTCGCCCCTTTTCTTTCTTCTCTTACGCTTCGGATTAATCAAAAGCATTTAATATGCTCTTATGAAAATGGACTCTTGATTCTTCATTAGTAAGCCTGTTCGAGTGGCACATATTATTGTGTGGCCGTTTTTTCACTGTTTGCCTTGCTCCGCATATACTCATGTACGATAATGCTTAATCAAATACTAATAAATTGTATGGTCCTTGAAGGTGCATTTTTCAAAATTAAATAACAAGCTTGTGAAGCTTTTGTTTTCAATGCCCTCTGCTTATATTGAATTGAAGCTGTCCATTTTCACGAGGTCGAGGTTCACTATTTTTATAATTACAAATATTATTATAAGTAAATACTTTTCATTAAATCGTTCATGTTATAAATATACAAATAATGTGTGCGTATACATGTACGGCTTGATATGCTTTTTATTCGTTTTATTAATTTTAAATAATAATTAATGAAATTAACCACTTTTTAGTCCATGACATCAACTTAAAATGCGTATTCTAAAGAATAAATATTACATACTTATCATTTTTTATTGTTAATGATACTTACATACGTGTCTTTGGCCATCCGTATGCTTTTTGTAATTTTGTATAGATTAAATTCACTACTGCTACATACAAACTGTTGATTATTACATAACAAACTAATTTACAAATTAAGTTTCTACTTTCAACTAAATAATAATTTTAAATACTCGTAAATGTATTTTAATTTTACGATTTTTAACCTAACCTATAAAAACTAATCTAATCATATACATAATAATTTAAAAATATCTTAATCAAATACAAATAAACTTAGTGAAGCTTTGTTAACGGTGTATTTTAGTAGCAGCATTGCTTGTTCCGGTTTACCAAAGAGACAGAATTTATGACTTTGGTTTGGTATTATTTGGGTCATCTCCCATCATTCCGCATGAGCTGTACTTATACAAAAGTTGCTCTGTTGCACTTCAATTCGTCCTTTTGATAAAAGTGAATAATTTCTTTCCGCAACATAAATTTTAGATTTATCGCATCACAACATTACCGCAACTAACTAGATTTTACAAGTGCATATTACACAGGAATGGTTATTGTACATAGAAACAGTATGCTTCCACTTATCCTTTTCGTGCTTCTTGCTTGGAAATTATTGTATTATGAGTATGCATGATGTAAATAAAGCAACGATCTAAATTGTGAGCATTTATAAAAATTTTTTAAGTAATGCAATTGAATAATGTTGCAATTTGATGCGTTTGCTAAAGTAAGTTCTCTCTGATGAATACGAACGTTGATTTGAACGTATACAGCAAACTGCAAACCATTTGTGAAACACATGCTTACAAGTACTATAATCAGAAATAGTTTTATATAATTAAAGTGCAATTCTTTTGACACAAGTATTATAATTATAATAAAATAGAATTAAATGTACAAATTAATATTTACGTATGATAAATTATCAATCAGAAATATACTGACGAAATATCAATAATAGCATATGTTGTAAATCTATATACAATTTTAGGTATAACTTCATGTCTATTTGCATAAATATAAATATATATGTACAAATATGTAGAATCGGAGAAAGTTTCATTATTTGAAGTATTTTATTAAAGTAAATTGCATTGATTGAATGTAATTTTTAACTGAATGTATACTTAAGTTTTAGAAGAAACTTTTTAAAATTAAATTATTAATCATTTTTTCTACTTTGATATACATTCATTAACTACGTAAGAAAGAAATCAATCTGCAGCATATTTTTTATATAAGCTTGAAATTTACCTACATGCGATTCTACGTTCCAATTTTTAAATATTATTACAATAATTTTGGTTAAAATTTATATAAAATTTATAAAATGATTATACAATGTTATTACAAAAACATTGTTGACGATATCCACTTGCGCATGTAGTTAATATCATATAGAGTATCTTTATACCCCTTTGCTGGCTCTGCCGAGTCTCGAAGATGTGATACCAAAACGTGGTAGCTGACGCTTTTGGGGTAGAGTGCAAAAACACGAGATTGCTCGTATGATCCAAAGATGTGTAGTTGACAAGTGACGCGCCGAAGTATATAAAAGCACACAAGCATGTTGCTGATGATATGGAGTTGCACCGAAACGCGTATAGTTAATAAGTAGTTCAGTGACGCGCATAAACACATAGTTAAAGATGATTCTGAGGTGCGCATATTACTAACGCTGCTTCATGATGATGAAAATACGAGGGTTGACGTTGAAATAAATATGGATAATGTTATACAAAACCATGAAGTTAAGTTTTATGTATGCCATGTACACAAATTAAGTACATATATTAATAATACTAAAAGTTAAATTGAAATTAAATATATATAATCTATATAGAAGCCACCACAAAAATTAAATAACAATAATTTATTTATAAACAAACAACCTTTCATGAATTATAATGTTTAATAATTTATATATATGTATATTATACGTTTTCATATTAAATTGCATAGGCACTCTATAGAACGAGGCACACGCTAATTAATGTTTATTTACATTTTGATGTTACTTTTAATTAAAAATTTAGATTTCATTAAAGAAAACTTTGATTATTTGAATCATACGTGTACATAGATTCAAAAAATATTGCTCATAACTAAATCTGTGTAAGCCGAGACCAGCTTTTTTGCTTATATATTTTTAATACAAGATTTGCATTTATGATGAAATATTTTGCATTATAATACCAGCAAAAAAATAATTAATAGAATAATATTGCAGATATAAGATATTAACCTCATTCTAGGTGAGACTCTTACTAAAGCGCAAAAGTATAGCAACGAACTATTCAAGAGCCACTTAGTTCAAGGGGCCGCTCTGGCAATCTACACCAACGATAACAAAAGAGTGGAAGGCATCAGTTCTGCTTAAAATTGTTTTAAAAATCATCGACTAATTAAGTATTTTATCAACAAATATTCGTGCCTAATTGTTCTGGGCTTATTGCATACCGTACATAATTTTCTATTTTACCCTGTATTTGTTAAAATGCTTTTGCTTCATCAATAATAATCAAGGTTATTTTTATAAACATCTATACATTATAATAGTAATGCAAATCATTGACTCTCTACAACATATAATTAATGAATCTATTATATACCTATAGTTTGATTCAAGATATTCACCGGTGCTAAATATCGAGTCGGAAAAAAAAGATATTTGCACGCAAACTCTTTTTTTACAATTAAGATAACTAATAGCATTGCTGCACGAGGCAGCTCACAGTCTATTTACGGGGCGTGTCGGTAATACATTACGAGCAAATGTTAACCTTATAAACGCTCCGGGCCAATTAATCTTCTTAAAATGCCTTTATTTTGAATGCAGAGTCGCCGGCGGCAATGGGGGGGGTGCCCCATTCGGCCAAGACGTCAGCCCTCCGAGCTTCATTAATCTCAATGCTCGGTCAATGTCTCGTCAAAGCGGCCGGACGCATCCCGATACGTGTAGCCACACACATATATACATACAGGCCCCGCGGCGAGGCGGGCGGCTCGAGCGCATGCCCGCGCGGCCGATTGGCAAAAGGTCTTGGTGGGTCGGGGTTCACGAGCAGCCCCGCGGCGGTTGATTCGAACGGGGCTCGTTAATCAAGCGGGGCGCGAGGCTCCCGCCCCCGCAGTCGGGGGCGGAGGCCCCGCGCGCAAAGTCGGCGGAGACGTGGGATCGGGCCTTCGATCCGTGCGCCGTCGTCCCACTGCTAGCCGCGGGGCGACGCCTCGTCGCGAGGCTGCCGCGCTCGACGGAGCCCGGCCGAAACTGCGCCGGCTGGGGATTAGCCTGATTTGCATAAGGCTTTGCTTTCGCTGAGATTCCCCGGAGCAGTTCCCAAGTTTCGGGCCCGCGCGCCAGTTCAATTAAAACGACGTATTATACGGCTTCCTCGGGCCTTTTCTGCAAATGAATCCGGATCGCTTGGGCAGGAAGGTTCGATGGGTATTCGTCGGTCGAGGAGCTGCGACGAGCGAGGGCCGATAGCGCGGGTGATGTACTCGTAGGCTGGGCCACGGATCGTTTTTGTTAACGATGTCCGTGCGGAGTAGAGGATCTCTTTATTCTCTGGGCTTTTACACTAAGGAAATCTCTGCACGTGCCTCACTCGGTTCCTTATTCACTGAAATTCACTGCTCATGTTCCCCTCATTTGATATTCATCCATTTTTCTGATCGATCTGCTGCCGATATGGAAGAGGAAAAATGCTCGAAAAACGTCTTGTAAAAATCAGCATACTCTTGGCGAAGCTGTGTACTATAAAAATTAAAAGGAATATATCAAAGCCCCGCTCGGAAATTGCGCGGATAATGATGACAAACGTACCGCGTGCTATTTTGTAATATGGACAGGATGTTTTATCGTTTTATCTGGAATAATGACAATATGAGTTCGTCCTCTCATTAGAATGACAGTAGACGAACACAAGGGAAGGAAACACAAAAGAAGCTTGAATGAAACGTGTTTATTAAGCCTCTGACGGCTCATATCGAGGTTCATATCTGCTGGTTTGGCCATCGGCAGCTCGATCGACAGGTCTAAAACGTGCGCGATTAGGTGCAATCTACCTCCGGATCCACGTAATACCCCTTCTGGACGAAAGAATTAGTTCCATTTAAATTCCGATGGCAAGAGCGGGGAAGCCGGCTTAGAGTACGACGGCTCCCGGAAATTGTAGGTTAATGGTCTCGGTATACATACGTCCAGGCCACGTGATCGGCGAGCCCGGCGGCCGCGGGCGCGAGCCGGTTATACCGCGCGTGTACAGGCCCTCGGACGCGCCGGCGAAACTCATTAAAAATCGAGCGGCGCCGGCAGATTTCCGATAATTGGAAGTGGGGCTGGGCGGACGTCGGCGCTGCCCCGGGGGCTTCCTGGCCGCTCCGAGAGAGGTTAAAAGGTCCCGCGGGGCCGAGGCCCGCGTCGCATGATCCGCCGGCCTCGGGACAAATAAAGCCTTGCCGGGGCCGCCGAGATTGATGGCCGGGCCGAATCTTCGCTTTCTCCGCTGGCGCCCCCGCACAAAGCTCGGACGCGCCTCTCGATGTCGGCTCGCGATTGTCCGCGCGACTCTTTCTTCCCGGGTGTGTGGGTAAATATGCGCCGGCGGCCCGACGCTCGCGGCCCGTTTTATTTTCGGAACTCACTTTTCACTCGAAGCCGTGTTTTTCTACCGGAGGATTAGAAGAATTATGCCGGCATCCGCAGCGGACCATACAAAGCTCCTACTTACTTCCACAGATCCGATCCATTAATTATGCCATGTGCACGGATTAACTTCCTTGTTATACAACATTTAGGCGTGTATCAGCTCGGCTGCATAGAATTACAATTTCATAGCCTATTAATATTTTGATTTAGAATAATTCTCCAAGCATAATAACCCCGTATCCAAACATGCGTATAATCGACTTAAGCAATCAATTTAACTAGTGAAAACGCCCCTTCAAACATTTCGTAAATTTTCAATAGCTTATGAATATTTGTAACAAACTGTATTGTTTCATTTTCGTTTCCCTACTCAATTTTAATATCAATTACACATGTGAATATGAGTTTACATTATACGCTATAAGTTATATTCATTACGAAACTTCCGATAAAAATAACTAAAATTCCAACTGAAAATTTTTAACAATGCATTTACAGTAGTATATGTAAAAAACATCAAACTGTATTTTAATACAAAATATTGTTTTAAGGCATATTACTACTTCGCTTTTTAATTAATAGTTAGAGTCGCTTTTTATAGTTAATTTATTTTGCCATGGCGTACTACAGCTTATTAAAGTATTACGTAACCAAATATCACTTTAGCATATAATGAATTACTACACGCTATATTTCAAGAGCTTCTAAATATTAAACAACTTCAAAGTTCAAAGTAGAAAATATTATAAAAAAATTTAAATCTGTGAAAGTAAGTTTCAAAGAGGTAATATGGATAGTGCAACCTTGACACACATCTTTGAAACTAAATTATGCCATTTTCGAGAAAACTTGAGAAGTTCTATATGCAACTGCACACAAACAGAACACTGAAATAAAGTGATGTCATGCATGTACAACAAAGATAACCATGTAGTTGCATTTTCGCTTGCAGTTTGTGTTTTGTAAGGCGGAGCTCTAATGGCAAAGCTTTGTCTGCAATTTATTGTTGAGTATAAAGTAACTGTGCATACAAAATTTAAAGAGTACCTGTACATATAGAGATTTGCTTTTAAGCGTTACACGAAATTGAACTTTAATAATTATATACATACAGACATGTAAATCAATATATTAAATTTCTTATGCATATACAATATTAGAAGTACTCGTATGTGAATTCTGCATCATGTTCTCCTTTCCTTGAGTAATTTAATAAAGAACTTTGTTGATAATTTTATTAAATAATACAAAATCATTATATAGAAAGTCATTTAATAATTAACCTCATAGAACTATGAGGGAAAATGATATTTCGGCCAGAAAACGACCAAAATTTATATTCTGCCTGTATTCTGGGCGTTAAACCCAACCTAGAGACAGAATCTGTCCTATTTTTGATCATACTCTTATTATTAGTATATTAATCTATTTGTATAATATATTAACGTAATCAGAGAAACAAAGGTAGTAAAGCACAATGGTGTTTATGGTTATATTAAAACTTTCATATATAAAATAGTATAACTTAATATTTTTAAATATAATATTTGATGAGCTCTGCTCGTGGTGAAGAGCTGTAACCGTGGTGTGGGTAAAACGATGGTGTATGCGGAACGACTCACGTCACAATAGCCAAAATTAGGAAGAAAAGTGTCTCGAAGAAAATCCTGGTATTTTAATACCGTACGAATGTAGAATTTTAGATTTTAAATCAAGTTAATCAAAAATAATGTAGATGTATTTAATGATCACACTTCAAATCCAATCAATTCATGAATATTTGAACAAAAACATTGCGACAAAATTATCTAAATTGTTATGCGAATCTCTGTATTTGTGATAAACCATGAGATAGTTTTCTCTATAACGGTTTTGTACCGTATAAACTTCAAATTTTTTTTGTTACAAGTTTGCAAAACATATTAATATTAAAGACAGAAATTATAACTACTAAATAAAGTAAATAAACATAGATTTAAAAAAAAATTTCTTTGTATAATTTAAAAATCATGAAGTAAAGTAAATGGACCCCTCCTCCCCCAGACCTTTTGCCAATCGGCCGCGCGGGCATGCGCTGATGCCTCCTCCCTCACCGCAGGACTTGTATATTTGTGTACATAGTTTTCAGTAGACGTTGTTTATTGTCCAGACTTAGACTATCGGAAGGAAGAGACGGCGCCCCGACTCGTGTCAATAGGACAGATCCCTGATAACCGACTTGTGTCACTCAGATGGAAACCGACCCCCTCTTTTACGCTATTCTTCCAATTTATCGGTACTCGGCTTCGCTCCTCCCCACCCGTGGACACCAGAACTTGCCGATCACCCGTTTACCCCCGGCGTTATTCAAACTGCCGATGTTGTGTTTGCACGCGCTGAGTTTCCCCTAAAATCACCCGCGTATAAGGATACACGGAGATTGCGGTCACGGAGTTTATAAGTAGAACGTGGTAACGGTACCAAGAGCTTGGAGCGGCGCAATTTCTTGCTGAGGTTGCAGACTGCGCAGGACTTGTCCTCCACCTCCTAGAGCAACGACTGGCCCCTGGCTCGTCGCCCCAGCGCCTGACAGCAAGCCCAGGTAGGACAAGTGCTAACAATATTTTATAGGGGGTGCGCGGGAGACGCGAATTTTACGCGCGACTGAGAGCGAGAGGAAACTCCTCTCTCTCTCACTCGCACTCGCACAGAGATAAGGCGCGCGAGTAGTAGAAGCGCGGCCCTTTAGTGCGATTAGGCCCGTTAACCGGCGGAAAGCGCAAATCACCCCGACGCGACGGATTTCGCGCAAAGTGCGCGCGGTTATTGCGAGCAGTTGCGCGCGCCAACCGAATCGGCGCTACAACGCATGCGTACTGGGTTCGCCGGCCCTGAGCGCGATAAACGCGAGGTTAGCGCGGAGCTAACCTGAATTAATTACGGGCGAATACTGTCAATTCGGCGCGAATTAGGACCCGCTGCGAGAGAAGGCATGCGCAGTACACATTTGTTCGCGCGACATAGTTAATGCAAAGTGGTTTACGTACGCGCGCGATGCGCCGACAATTGTTAATAATAAACAAAAGGTATTCTGAATTTTTGGGACGAAGCCAATAAACGAATCTTTTACTTATCCCGTCGGTGGCGGGAACCGGCAGAGGAACGAGCGGTTCGAAGGACCGCGGGAGTCGTTCTCGGCAACTCATTAGCTGAGCGACTAGCCAGCTGCCGCGGTAGGCAGGCCGAGGGGCGAGTGCTTGCGACACTGCCCCATAGCACGTAAAAGTGAGTGACCTTCCGTGCCAGTCACATTGTACACGGCCGGGTCGGAGGTATTTTCTCCCAGGATCTTCCCGTTCCAATACATATAATTGAATTTTAATTCGTGATAACTTTATTCATAATGATTATTATACACACTCTCTATTAAACAAAATAGTAACATAAATTAAAATTTTTATTATTATTTTATCATGCATAAGTAATTGGTAGTAAAATGTGATAGGCGCTCTACAGCTTTTTATCCTCCCGAAAAATTTATTATTTATCATGAACATGGCATTCTGGTCTTTGATTTATATAGTTCCTCTGAAAAAAAATTATTAATTTTTTACAAGAGTAAAGTGCTGATTTTACTATTATCCAAAATTAAGAATAAACCTTATCGTAAAAATTGTACTTACTACACATGTGAGGTAATTGGGTTTGTCTATTAAATAATTACAATATGTTCGAGCATCTGACAAGCATTTTTCATATGGATGCTCTTTTCCGTTATTTTTTTCCAAATTCTATAAATTATTAAATAACATTAATGGTTTAATTACTTCAAAATGATGCATTATCATTTTTAAGTTATTAAATATTTTTTATTATAAATAAAGGCAGAAATTAAGAGTGGATTATTAATTTAAATATTCTTACGTTTGCAGCTTCTGCACAAATTGAAAAAGAAAATACAATTAGAAAAAACAAGACTAAAATATCACGTAACATAGTGTAGAGTTAGTATTAACTTCAAATTAACTTTTGATATACATTATTTCGTGCATGTATCTTTTATATCTTCTTACTTATCTAGTAAAAAGACTTATCGAATAATACTGTTGAAACAAATATTTAAAAAATGGATTTAATACATGTATATAACATTATTTATGAGTTTAAATAGAGTACTTTACTTATATCTATAAGATTTTAATAAGTATCTTGTATTATGCATACAATGATTTCAAATATGTATATCACTATTGGATTCTATTCTGAATTTTTGTTAAAATTTATTAATTAGAAACAATATGGAAAATTATTTATATACAGATTTAAACTGCCAGAAATAGCCAGTCTCTATAATTTTATAAAAATACCAAATTTATTCTTTCACCTAGAAACCTTACGGTACCTTAAAGTTTGTTCTTGCAGAAATATCAAGATCCGAGTCAAGGTCATAACTGAATCTAAACATGTATTTCGATTTTAAAAAATCTTAACGTGACCTTAAAAGTCAAAAGTAATGTTAGGGAAAAATTGTATTCATTAAATATTACAACTTTGGTCTAAATCATGTTTTTCTGCAACACACACTTTTCCAGTTATTCTTCTGTCTACTAAAATATATTATACTAAAATATAATATGCTCTATTAAAATTACAGTGGCTTCACTTATGTATAGTAAAGCATTAATAGCATTATTAATTTTTTAATTAATTATTTACGGATTTTGAATCTTAATATTTATCGAGTTGCGAAACAGTTTCTGCTTATCTATAAAGATATAGTTAGGTATTAAAATTAGTTGAAAACTAATATTAAAAACAAACTTTAGTATTGATTTATTTTCTTGATAATCTTCAAATTAAACAACATAAAGCACGGGCGCTGGATATTTCACAATAATGATAAAAAGATGTACAGAAACTTTAAGCATATAATAGGCATATAGGCTGCACAAAAGTCCAACTTGTTACACCAAAAGTTTTGGACTCGGTGTTGCTTGAAGTTTTTCAACGAGTTCGCACTTAAGGATAAAAATGATCATTCAGCCGACAGAAGAAATATCAAACTCATGTGGTCGGTGATCATGAATGGCTGATGACAGCCTTTGCTAATGCCCTTGAAAGAACTTGGGCTAAATCCTTAACTGAAACCACTGCGTATGTATAGCGCGCGAGGGCCCACGAGGCATTTTCGATTATTCACGAGACGCTCGTTTCTTTTCCATCGCTTGACTTTCTGTCCAGTGACTTCGGAAGGGTCGCATGTCCCACATATTTCTACTTGGAATCCCAAAGTGTAATTTACTTGTATGTTCAGAGCTTTCTATACATTATACCCTTCGAAGAATTCAATGTTTTGGCTTCATTGATTTTCGCTTATTTTTCTTATAAGCTCACGTATTTCTTTTTTAATTCATATTGTAGATACTTTACAGCATTATAGCATTAGTAATCCTAAATTTTCTATAACCGCGTCAATGCACATTTTACACCTATGATTTATGGGTATGGCGAGGGGTGTGGCTTTGTCTATAATGAATACTCGATTGTAGATTAAGGGTTATAACAGCAGAATTAAAAAGACTCAACTAAAAATCAGCAAAGACATCGATTATTACATAATTTTCTAAAAATGATTGTAGAATAATTAATTAGTTTAGCCCACTTCACTGTTGCACTGATAGCACTGTAAAGGTGAGGCTTTCTCGGAGAATCTTCTGTTGAATTTGTGTTGACGCAGACCGGATCTACAACTCCATCTCAGTTGCCCTAACGCAAATGGCATCTTTAATCCAGTGCTCAAGCTCGACAAAGAAATTAATATCAAAAAAGGGTAAATACGAAAAATAAGAAAGCGAGAGACAGATGTATGTACAATTAAGTAGCTGGCAGTTTTTAAATTAGCTGTAAGCCTTTTCGTTGAATTTAGATCATATCTTAGTAAATCAGTTTAACTTATTTATTGAAAATAATTTCATTTCATAAAAACTCATTGTTTGTGTTTTGTCGTAGAAGGTAAATTGATTATAATATAATAATATTTTTCAAAAATGATACATATTCATTCGGGACAAACATGAAAGAATTGTTTTTCAAGTAAACAAGGGCTTTAGCTCAATGCATTTTTTGTATGAGTGTAGATACTTATTTTCAGATATGTAACACTGTATTCTGTTTCTCCGTACTTTTTTAACCTGCTTTCTGCGCACAGGCATCCTGTTGAATTAACATACCTCATTAGTATTAATATTCTTTGTTAAAATTTTATTTTTAAATAAAACAAATTGATAAAAATTCATTAAATCATGAAGATACTATAAAATAGTATTGATATAAAGTTATGAAATGACTAAAAATTATAGAGACATAGTAAGCAATAAAATATAGTCTGTAGATTATTAATGTAGGGATTTTAATACATTTTAAAAACATGTGTGCAGACTTCTGTAGATGTATATGTATAAAAACTAATAATATTATGTACATACAGATAATCCGTTTCTGCACATTTAGGCTATCATAACCATCATTGTAATAAGTCATGCAGATTATCTTTATACAGGATGTTTGTTTTGTCCCTTGCCATATGTGTGACTAATATCTAAGTTATTCAAAGAAAACAACTGCCGTACCGTATTCTCAAAACACTTTCTCCTTTTGACAAATTATTCTTCCGCAAGATCCTATATTTAGAAATCTCTCTCTCGAATAAAAATCTCTCTCACAGGGTTGTTAAAAGTCCTCCGCCCTTTCATATCAGCTGGCGGCGCGGGCGGTCCCTCTGCTCCTCCCTTATCGCTCGCTCCTTTGCGCTCAGTTTCTCCCCTTTACACCTCGGGGTGCGGCTCCGCGATCAACTCGGACGAAACTTTCCCTCTCCCGGGATGAGAGAGAAGCGCGGTGAGGTAGCGCCATGGGCCGGAGAGAAGAACAAACGTGCCGGTATTCCCGTATCGCAGGACGCTTCAGAGGTTACGCGGCCCGAGACGCGGCGTGACGTAGGAGGCGTGACTCAGGCAGCTACGACGCACCACGTACAAAGCGGCAAAGGGGCTCTTACATCTATTAGCTTTTTCGCCCAAGCGTTTTTTGCATGATTGAGAATCTGGGTTTGTGTGCGAAAACTCTCAAGCTATTACTTAAACTTTTGAAAGCTATTGTAATTCCAGAAGACATCATTCTAAATTAAATTAGAACGAAAAAACAAGGTTCACGTGAAGGAATGCTTTTCATTTTCATCTACTCCACACTCGCCTTCCATCGCCAGTGTAGAATGAGGAACTGCGCGCACTCTTGTAGCATTGCAATTGTACGTATTTAATTATAATCCAATTAGAGGTTTTTAAGATATGTGTAATTCTTACAGGTAGTTTCGAACTGTATTAGAATCCGAAACAGGTCTAGTGGGTATAATGTATATGAATTGGACTGGCTTAATTATTTTTAGTATCAATTAAAACATTGAACCATAATATCAGATTTAAAAAGTTAAATTCGGTTTTATATTCTTCTGGTGCTCATGATTGCCTCCGAACTGCGAACTATTAATCCTGATGCAAATGCAAACAGTATCTCGTCTGCACACTCACAGGTACTCGGCTTGACCTATGGCACTCGAGCGTTCCTGCAAATCTATGTAGCTCTAGAGTGCGCGAACGCGAATCCTTTTAAAGGACCCCATCATCTGGATTTTACGTACGACATAGTATTACGATTTGTAGCGCGCGGGAGATCGAGACACCGCGCCACGCCCCGTTACACTCGACAGGGCCGATCCCGATGCCCCAGTCCGTATGCAGCCTGTGCGGCGAACGGGAGCTTCGACGGAATTACTCGGCCCACGCATTTGCTCAGTACGGCCGCGCGATTTTCCTCATCGCGTATTCATGACGCCGAGTCGCTCGTAGCGCACCCCTTCTTATTTACGGGGCGCGCGTATAATCGCGCCGCCGCGAAATCGGGGATTCATTCGGTAAGCGCGTGCTTCCTCTCTCTGACGGATGAAGGGGATGTAAGGCTATTGCGCGCGCGGACGCATCGGCAAATCACCCTTGGTGCTTAAGCTCCGAAAGCGGCTATTTACAGGAAAAATCAGAGTGGACTGACTATACTTATTAATTTCTTTATTGAAATAGATAATCCCACACGTAAGCGTATTGTTACCGTTTTAATTTTATGTAGTGATAAAAGCTTCCTATTAATAAATTTTGTTTCAAAACCAAATAAACTTTTTCAATTAATTTTTCCAGTTTTAACGAATGTAATTTAGTTAATCGATCGGTTTAAATATGTTATTAATTTTTTTCAATGCTATACATGTTTGTCATTGAGTTCATCAATAATAATATATTTTATATACAACATATCAAAAACTGAAATATTGATTTTATGTATAGAATAATTTTTCAGTCATTCAAAAATAATTCTTATTTTTTTCCAAACATATTTTTTATAATTCATGCATTTAAATAAAAAGTTTGTAAGTTTGTATTAAAGGATCGTATTTGAATTCGATATCCATTTAAATTTCCTGCTAAATGCGTTGTAATTGATTTTTGTTAATACTGAGATTTTTTCCGAATGAATTATTTATCTTTTAAATTAATTAACGCTTTTAGAATGTATTACTCGGTTGAATTCATTATGTACATTAGCAACGTATCAAAATACATTATTATGAAAATTAATTAAAGCAACAAAATTATCCACAGTAGATACTCGATACTTTGTTCTTCCTTGATATCTTTCCCCTCGATTTTTCAAAATCTGGAGACCCTCAGCACATTCATGCGGATGATCGATAGAACTCTTTACTCCCACGACACTTCTACTTTTATTATTCTACATTGTGCGCTCTTGTAAAGTAAGTCACTGTACTAAAAAATCGAAGCTAACTGCACTTTCATCTATGTCTATATAATGAAAAGATAGATCAATGAGGTTTAAAAGTGTATTAATTGTACATACTATGACTTGTGATATTATAAACTCACTCGTTACTTCTTGTGTCGCTATTTGTATAATTGATAATGAAGTATTCATGATATAATGCAATAAGTATATAACTGAGATATCAGAAACGTATTATGTAACATTATACAGTAGATTTGTATGCCCACTGTAATACGACTGTTATTTACTTGTAGATTATGAGCGATACATATGTGAGATATCCATTTAAAGCTCTAAGATATATGATATTGTCAATAAAATTAATGTTAAAATATGCTTCTTATGATTTAAGCTCAACTAACTATGGTTATTCTTATAAACAATAAATTTTTTTGCAATGCATTTGAATGAATTGGCCGGTATAACGAATGAGTATAAGACAGTTTTAGCACCCTCGAATTCTTTCGATCTCGAAGCATTCATAATCAAAATTTAATTAAATTACGTATACGGTTCAACTACTATTATAGATGGAGTCAACTGTACGTGTAGGAAAGAAGCACACCTCTAAAACTTACCTCTAAAAGTTTACCCATCAAGTCATGCAACTTGCATCTTCATCAAGAGATAATGACGAGATGTTTCGGCTTGAATCAACTTGAAAAGTACCTTCCGTCTTCTCCGAAACGTTAACTGCTATTCCGGAAGCAAGTTGATCGCTCAACTACGCATTCATGATCAAGGATATAGAGGCAAGGGATTCATTGATGCGTCAGGGGGAGAGAACCTCTCCCAAGACCAACATCTGCGCGAGGATTCAAAATGAGCACTGTCCAAATATTGAACATCGGGTTTCTTTTTAAAAAAAACTGCACCTTTATTAAAAAAATTCCACGTGAATATAGAAGACGAGAAAATCAAGATGAACGAATCAACTTCGGTGGTTACCACCAAATGTCCAGGCGTGTCCTTATCAGTTTTTGAGCTCGAGGTCCTCATCAGCGGCGGCGGCCGCGAGGTCTTCGTCTACACGGCTCGGCGTGTAGTAGATCGAATCAATGAAGCACTTGGCGATGTCCTCAACAATGCTGCGATCGGCGATACCCTGGCTCATACCGTACACGGCGTACTGTAACAAGGAGAAACGCAATAGTCGGTATCGACTCGACTTCTAAGAAAAATGTAACCGCTTAGTGACCTTCTTTTTCCACGGACAAACCGCCAGATTGGGAAAAATTGAGGAGGATATCAGTGAAAGTCGATTTTTTTATACTGTGGGGATTTGCTACGTTAGGCGCACAGTCCTATTGATTGATTCGTATTATATGGTGAACGAGCGCTTTAATTAAATGTGCACGTATTATACGATGGACGATCGCGACGGCCTAATTAAGCGATATTATACCTAAAGCCCGTCAAATTAGACCCCAGCCAAAATTCCTGTTTCTAATATGCATAAGAACGGAAAAGTGCAGGGTTATTCATCCAAGGGTCCGTTGAAGCCGAAATATTATTTTCAATTGTATTATAATTAAAAGTCCTTGCGCAATTACTATCTTCCATCCGAAAGCCGCAGGGTAATATTGGTATTTGTGATACTGCGCACTGCAGGCTGTAAGCGCGCCACATAACGAGTCTTATGGCCGTGCGATTATCTGAGGAAGTAAGGGGGAGGCAGTTTGCCGGGGTAGTAGCGAGCTCAGTATCACGGAGACAAAGAACGCGCGAGCCCGAGTAATAACGGCCGAAGCAATTAAAGTCCCGTACAGCCAAACGTATCGCGTCCTTTGATGACTACCGGCTGCCCCCATCTTGTTCCTTGCAGACGGAACATATATTAAAACTTAATAAAACATGAACGATTCGCTGCAGCCGGGACAAATACAAATAGTAGACGAATCTCGTAAAGTACACTTTGTAACGAAAAGAACAGCGTAGCAGCGTAGTAAAAACGTATCACTCGTTACAGTTTACTATACATATATGTATAAACTTTTTACTCGTTTTTTACTATAAAAATCTTCATTTATACTAGACTGACAGTTTTATCGAAAACTTTTAATGACTACCTTAATGAAATGAAATGTAATGTAATGGAAGGAAAAGTGTAATGTGCTTCCCGATATCAAAGAAAATTGATGTTTTGATAAGTATTAAATTAAATTCTTTATACTATGTATGGAATAACGCCTCCTGTAAAGGAAAGTCTATTTACCACAAATATTATAAGCATAGAGTTTTTAGAAAATTCTATAAATGTAAAGTTAAGTTTACTTTAAGTTAAACCTTACAGGAGATGAAATAAATTGAAAAAATAATTATTTTTAACTGCAATGTAGGATTAATGTAATATTTCTTTAAAAATTATTAATATAATAAGAATTAATTTAATTGCACAAGCTGCACTGCCTTACTTTAGTATTTATAATAATTTAAAAAAATTTCGATTTAGATTTGTACTTTAAATTAAATTTTTCTTGAAAAGAATTATCAAATATAATGAAATAATTTTTGTGACGATTGTAATAGTACATTATCATTACACTACGCCTATTTATTAGATTTTTTTCCTTTTCAATATTTCCTTGACCACCGTAATACATCTGTACAGAAGATACTGCACCATCTGGGGGTTTTGCGATTCACCCTTAAAATCTAGGTCGAGCTAGAACTATCTTAATGGATTCACTATAGCATTATTCATACATAGGACATTATTTCTTAAGTATGTACTCACTATTACAACCACCATTAAACTTTTAATAGAATGGCTACTGCTTTTCAAGGTACAAAAGATCAATTAGTTTTATAACGGTTTAAACATAATCCGAGAACTCTAAATCAATATTTTTTGCCTTGATACTTTTATTATCGACTTCAAACAGAAAATTAGAAAGTATTTCGAAAGCTAAATTAATTATTGATTCTTTAATTTTAGTGTTTTTAGTGTCAGAATGTTCAAACAATTGTTGTCTAATTTATCTTGAGCAACAAGAAAACTTTCTCTTCGTGTACAAAAAATTAAGTTTGTAATGGTTAGGCATTAGGAACAAATAAATTAACTTACGATATTTTCGGTAGGTTTGCTGGGGTCCTTCATTATTTTTAGTAATTCGAGTCTGACGTCATCGACGAACTGCTGAGCCACCCCAGACTGGGTATGCACGTAGGTGACACAGAAGTGGATGGCACTTGGGAACTGAAGGTTGTTCATATTCCAGCCCCGGTTATTGAGCGCCTCCGAAAGTCGGAAGATGTCAAAGTCCTGGGATTCTAGGGCCACCACCGAGGTTGCTGGTGTCCCGACCACGCAGATCCCGTCCATCTGACGCAGTCTATCCGGAAGAAAAATGAAACATCGTGCTGTTACACATGCTGCATCAGCCTCTGTATGGACTTATCCCGCGAGGAAACAAGAGAAATTGGTTTTATTCTTGTATCGGGTTTACTATTATATATAGATACTCGCGGCTTTCCCGTTTAGTGAGAAGTGGTTTACTGCTCGCATGAACTGCGAGGAGCTGAATGTGTTTGCCGATATTTTTCCTAAGCTACTCACAATACATATGATGCGCGCAGAGCTACTAATTGCTGCTGTCATTTTTGAATATATCTACAGTGTTCTGTCAATTCATTATAATTCTCATTGTAGTATTCTTGTTCACGTTTAATTGTCTTTAAATGCTGTACAATTTCTTAGTGAAAATGATTTCCGTACCTAATTAAGTAATGCTTACTATGCGGTGCTCTTGTCATGTCGTATAAAACGCATTGTAATCGGTAAAGTTTAATCTTTCTTTAAATGACCGTTTTCCATCATTTTCAAAATTTCTCCATTTTACTTTAATTTTCCTAGTTCATACAATTTAATGGACAATAAATTAGAGAGAAAAGTTAAGTTATTTATCTCTTTGATTTTAAAAATATTTTAAAGGTAAAATAAATCAAATATTCACAATCAATCATAACATTGAGTATACTTAATATGTAATAAGATAAAATCACAAGATAATCACAAGATAAAATCTTATTATTTATTCATTCCATTTTTGAATAAGTGATAAACAATATATTTGATCATGTAAATAAGATGCAAGGTACAACAAATTATAAAGCCTCTTAAAAGAATTAAAAGTCCCAGATCGTTATCACAACTAATGTCCGCAATAGTCTTCGTTCTGGCGTTATCGTAAGACAACTTTTGGCTTAATGGTGAAAAAAGTAACAAGTTTCAAGGAGTTCTATCAGAAAAGTTAAATCGAGTTAAATATAATATCATTTGCACTGAAAGTATTATTAAATTTTAGATACTTTAAATACATTTGCATTCTATAAATAATACTGATTTATAATATTATATATAATATATGATATATATAGTATATAAGTAATAATATTATATAATACTCTTTAATAATAACATTAATACAGAAATTATTATTTAACATAATTCTGATAAAATGATTGAGAATATTGCAAAATATTAAATCATAAGTTCTGTAGGCAATAGAAAAATTAGTAATGTAAAAAATGAACAATGTAGTATAATATAATATAATGTTTGGAATATATAATGGAGGTTTTCAAATTTAGCGATCATTTTCAATACGTAAAAATAGTACTCTGTATTTTCTACTTTTTCTCATTCATCAATTTGATGCTAGCACTATAGCGTGTACGTATTTATTAAAAACAGGACGTCACTTTTCTAAATTAAATCAATTACCTCGTGCGGGCGCTCGCTACTTCAATTGCAGATCACATTGAGAGATGAATAGAGAAGAAAGCCAACAAAGAAGAATAAACTCACTGATTCACGATGAATTTTGTGGTGCCAATGATCTTTCGCGTTGCCTCGACGTAGCCTTCGTAACCAAAGTAGACGAGGGTAGCCCAGCAGGCGGCGACGATGCCCCCGGCCCTCGAGCCGGCTACCGTGGGCGAGCCGTAAATGCCCCCGACCCAGTCGGTTGATATCGTGTACTGGTGGTGCCTGTACTTGCG
The DNA here is from genome assembly GCA_018906755.1 of Sycophaga agraensis. Taxonomy (NCBI): domain Eukaryota; kingdom Metazoa; phylum Arthropoda; class Insecta; order Hymenoptera; family Pteromalidae; genus Sycophaga; species Sycophaga agraensis. The sequence continues at coordinate 610,073 of JACCIE010000017.1, read as the reverse complement.
GTCCCTGTACAAGATGACCGAGGAGCCCTTGGGCGCGTAGCCGTACTTGTGGGTGTCGGCGCTTATGCTGCAGACACCCGTGAGCTGAAAGTCGAAGTCCTGGATCTCGTAGCCAGCGGCGCGCATGAAACAGATGAGGAAGCCTCCGAGGCAGGCGTCCACGTGGACGGGGATGTCGTAGCTAAGGCCTAGCCGAGATATGGCCTCGATGTTGTCCATCGTACCGTAGGGGAAGTTAGGCGCCGAGCCCACTAGCTGCGGGGCAATTTTGAATTCATTAGAGATAGGAAGGGAGGAGCGCGGAAGTGCAACTGCGATTTCCTTCTGCGTGGGAGAGTTGCTATTCGATTTAGCGAGGGGAAGCACGAGGGGTTGAGTTTCAGCCAATTTCTCCATCGATCCTTCTGACCCTCGAGTGTGTATCGAAGTTCGAACATTAACTTTCATTCGCTTCCGATCTAGATTTTTCCCTCAACTAAATTCACGCTTCAATTTGTTTATAATCTGCAGATGGTTCATCAATAAAACCATACATTAAAAGATACGCTGACTAAGTCTTCGAGTAACTGTATCCAAATAAAAAGTAACTTTATCGATTTAGAAAGATGGTCATTTATTGCAAATGCAAGATATTTCAATTTTTAAACTGACTTTATCTATTCTCTACGTGGATGTATTACTAAAGCTAAAACAAAATGAACAATTCGTCGGTATCGTATACGGTAAACTGTAAACGTCATTGGATAATCGATGAATTATTTTTTGTTTTTATTCGAATAATACTTTTACGTTTAATCTTTACTGAGTGCTGGGAATTCCTTTCATTCTTTTCAAGCACATATACAATGAATGTTGGTAATATTTTTTAGAATGCATTTATGAGCCGTAAAGCATCCAATAAATATATCATTCTTTAGGCTCTAACAGTAGCTTTGGACAAGTTTCGATGCAAGTAATTTTTTGAAAATGCCGCTGACATTTAAATTCCACACAAAAAGTGCATTTATTTCTCAAAAATTAAAGATGATATCAACAACATTTTTTAAATCTAAAAATTAAGTCGAGTACCTTTCAAATTTCAGTTGGAAAAATGTTTAATACGACATTAAACGAGAAAATACTTATTCTTTTAATAGATATTGGAAGCTATAATCAGAAAAATATCGATATACATTACAAAGTCCTTTATATGTAGGAAGCAAGTATCATATTGGATACTTTTTAAGCGCACGTATACGTTTTACAGTTTGTTCTGCAAGAGATACACAAAATCCTTAGAATGTCACGTACACGTAATATATCAACATTTCTTTTACTGAAGCTTATAACGTGTTTCGAAGGAGTAAGAGCACTATTCCAGTTATTGTTACAAATTCTTGTTTCTTACATCAATTACAGTTGGTACACGTAATCGAGTAAATTACATGAAGGTAATGAATGTCTTTAGCTTTCCAGGCTTTGTGTCTCTCTTGCCACGAGGATACCTAATATCAAAGATCCTCGAGAGACAATGGTAGATAAATCCTCGGCTGCCACTTACCAGAATGGTATTCCTCGTTATCGCGCGCCGCATGGCCTTGATGCTGGCGGTGCGGCTACCGGGGTTGACGGGCACCGTGCACAGCCGTATCTTCAGGTAGCGAGCCGCCTTGTCGAAGGCAGAGTGGGCTGTCACCGGGACCACCATCTCGGGGTGCGTTATACCCTTCACCTCGCGGGCGTAGTCCCGGAAAGCCTTACACGCCATCAGAATTGACTCTGTGCCGCCGGTCGTCATCTACTCGAGGGCACAGTTGCAAGCACTTTATACGCTGTCAACGGTCGAGAGCTGCCCCCGATGCTCGCTCCCTTTTTTCTTTTACGCGGCCGCCTGACGTTACGGCTATACGCCGGCCGGTGCTTATTTGTTCCGACTCGGAGTCAACGTTTTCCCGATTTCACATAAAAGCTCTCTTTTATTAAAATGATAATATTCTCATTTCAACTAGTATATTGCATCAATATCTTAGGGATAGTTTTTAAAATGTGTAACTGCGCGTGCAGCTTTATATTAAATTGCAAATATAAAACATCTCATTTAATAAAAGAGGAGGTCTTTCATAAAAAAAAACTGTTAAATACGAATAATAATTTTATTAACCTGTGCAAGATACTGAAGCTATGATATCTCAGTAGAATCAATGTGCTTAACAAAATCGTATGTGCCTATTGTACTTTGACCAGACTTTAATGAAAATATATATATTCTGCATATCATATACACCTGAATCAGTCACTTCTGTATACCGAAGGTAGTATATACACTCTAAATAAGTATAATTGTATTGTACAATCTAAATTATCATGAACGTATCACTTAACCTGAACGTTGATACTTTATCATTTCATATTGTTTTCAAACAACATTGTACGCGCGTTGGAAAACTATTTTGTTAAAGTTGTCAAAAGCTTTTTCCGAAAATTCACCTATGCGAAAGCTTAAAGCTTGCCTATTTACGATTTTTCCCTCTTTTATTTTTGGTTTCCTCGAGGGCAGTAATATTTGCGTATATTGGGCCCAGAGAGAGGGGCTGGCATCTATTTGACGGCACGGCACTCTGACATCAAATACACGCGGTACTTTTTATATTCGGGAATTCAGTAAGGTGCTTTTTATTGCCTTGGTCAATTTTTAAGCTGGACTTTATAGCAGCTGTTTTTATTTCTTCACTTCATTTAGACACGTATTTAAAATTTATATATTTAAAGCTCTTCGCATACTAAGCTATTAAAGTAACAACCTCTACGTCAACATCTGTATTATAAAGATTTATATCACGTTTTAAATGACTGGTAAGGTGTTATTAATACTTTAAAATTGTAGTTTGTCTATATCATATAATATTTTTTTATATTTCCTTGTAATAGTAATTTAGCCGATGTGTGTTTGAAAAGTGCAAATGAATTTTCGCAATCGATTACAGAAATAGCTTTAAAATCCTTTGTATTGCTACAACTTATGATTAATTTTATTATATTAAAAAAAATTAAAAAAAAAAACTAATAAATACTATTTATTTAAAATCTATTAGTATTAGTATAAGCTCTTTGCTTAATAAAATAGGAAAATATTCTTTAAAATTAGATTTTTGTACATATCGTTTAATGCTATCGATTTAAACTATATTCGTAAATTATACTTAAAATATAGCTCAGGGCCTTTTTGCCCAGCATGCCTTTGTTGCATATTTCATTTAAATTTCCTGTACTTATAATCGGACTTTCAGGAAAAATGGTTTAAAAGCTTGGAGAATTATTGTTTCTATTTGAAGATCAATCTACGTATCACTTATCATACAAATAACTTGATCTAGATAGTAGCGCCAAGCAAAATCTCCGATGACGGAGGAGGATATATACTCACAGTGCCGCAGGAGTTGTCGTCGCCGCTGAACAACCGACAAGCCATCCTGACGACCTCAGCCTCCATCTTGCACACGCCGGGGAAGACGTCTGGATGCAGGGGGTTCGTGAACGAGGCCATGCTGTACACCTCCTTCGTGATCTCCCGCAGCTCCGTCTCTGCGTTCCGGTACACGCATCCCGAGACTCGCCCATTCTTCCAGTCGAAATCACCTGTGGACGAAACGGGCGATAAAGTACTCGGGGCGAACATAACCACGGTTCGCTCGTGATAATCTAACGTCTCGGGAGCACGTGATACCCGCAAGTAGCCAAGGGGGGGCTATTCGGTCATTCATGAAACTGTCCGCAACTTGTCGATTAGTCAATATGAGATGAGAAAAGACCCAGAGAGCGTCCCGCCGATCGGATAAACCCACCCATCATCATCTCAGGGCGTGCTAATGCCGGTGTAGGGCTCGATTATTTTGCTAGCTAATTCCCTAGCGAAATTTATTAGGAAAAATTTCCTCGCCGGTGAGTGGCACCACAGCCATAAGGAGATAAAACCTTGCCTGGCTCGACCCCGTTAGTCAAGAAAATTGAAAGGCGCGATTTACGTGCGTCTTGAGAGTAGACGGCTCCGTGATGAGCACTGCACGCTCGAAGCTTACCCAGGTTGACGCAGCGCTCAACGAGCTTGAGAATCTCCTCGCGATCGATACCCTTTGCCGGAAGACTCGTTATATACGGTAATCCCTTCGTCCTTTTGATGACGCCCTCCTCGAACTCGCAATTAAGCTTCCTCACCTCTGTATCAATTTTATCACGCACCGATGGTAGGCGACGCGCTATCCTCATCGCCGCCTTTTTTCCACGTTGTATTACACCTGTGAACGGATAATCGTGCGCTATTACAGTATTCTGGTTTTTATTTTAATGATGTAAGATGCTGCGCTATCTCTGGCTTGCCCTCGATAAATATTTCTGCAAGTAATGTAGAATTATACAAAAGTCTTCTATATTCTAAAATTATATATAAACTTTTCAGAAATATTTAAATGACATTTGGATTCTGACTTATACCATAGACTTTAAACACACTATTTATTACATAGATGGTATGTAATTAGTTTCTATAAATTTCCCTATCAAATTTTGTTATTCTTATATCAAGTGATCCCTTTGAAAAGGTATGCCTTTAAAATTATGACGCATTGAAGTTTCTAAACCATTGAACTGAAAAATAAGCTTATAATTTTCAATAGATGAAAAGCATTTTCAGTCCCCATCAGTAGAATTCACTTTAATTAAGCTTTCAAGAGCTGTAGCCTTTCTCATTTATCCCAGGGGATAAATAATAGCTTTAAAGAATTATGCATTGTGTATCAATTTAGCACGATTTACTGAACTTTGTGGTTTAGCATTGTATATGAAATCTGTTTTGATATAATTACATTGAAATTTAACGAAATCTTAAAATCAAGATACAGCATTTAAGAAAAAAGAAATCTGACACAAGTTATTTGAAATGTGGATTAAGTCATAAAAAAGTCTTTACATTTTCTTCTTATGTATTTATTAGCTTTTACATTTTTTTTAACTTTGCCTAATATATTTTTATAAAAAACTCTTTTCAAAATGAATGTCAAATTAAAAATTTAAAGAGAAATAAAAAATAATTTATTAATATTACCGATATTTTATGATCAGTATAAGTTTCATTAATATTATACCTTGAGAGTAACTTATATGCTTGACGGCTTAAATATAAAAACGTAATTGAAAGCAATCTATATGAGACATGCTTTATGTAACATGAGAAGATAACAAAAAGTCATATTAATTAATTCATTTGATTTTTCTGAACCGAGATATAAATTGTTTGTAAAAAATATACGTGTATATATACACATTTTATGCGAAATATTATGCATATGCTAAAGTGTAGTGAAACGGGTTTTAATAACATCTTGTAAATAAACAAGAAATGGAACCTTAACATAACCATTACAAGCATATAAAAAGAATAAATATTAATTTTTATAAAACTTAGTCGGTTTCTGATTATAATTATTTTATTTCTAGCTAATTAAATTATCTTGCAAGAAAAATCACAGCATTAAGAAAATACTTACTTTCGTCTTGAAAGATGAAATTGTAGAACCAAACAGCGGCAAGTACAGCGGTGGACGTCATCCCGACGATTTCCCATGCTTCCCTGCCCTTAAAAGTATCGTTGATAACATTTTTTGCGGGGATACCGACAAGAGTTACCACACCCATGACATCCAGCGGTTTTTAGATTACTTGGTCTAATGTAATGCTGTACCCTATAAACATAAAAATTAATTTCAATTTCAAATTCATGAGATTTAATTAAATTTATTATCACAAAACATTTCATGTTTACATGTACAGTTTAATAGTAAGAAAAAAATTATTTTCTAATGGGCCATTTAAAGAAACGAAACTCGTAAACACTAAAAAAACTCTTAGCTACAAAAAGCTAAGAATTTTGTCAGGAAGAATGCTTATTCAATGGCACTGCAAACGCGCGAATCTTACTCACAACGAGCAATGAATCCGGAGTGCCATATTTTGATGATTTTATGACTTGAATATACGGAAAAATGAAAAAAAATTGTATCCGATAACTGGATCTATCTCGCGCACAATGAATGCAAGCAACAAACAATTACGCAGGAACTCAAACACGCTGTCAGCGTTCCCTAGTGTACATTATGGCATTAAACGGATGCTTCCAGAGTGAGATTTGGCGGAATTATAAACACGGGCACGTCCAGCAACGCCTCCAGTACCAAAGGTAATGTCGACAAGGCGATAAAGTCTTCCGCAGCTTGTCAGCCGCGAATACGACGGAGCCGCGGTCTGACCGCGCGCGCGCACGCCGGGATTCAATGCCCGGCCCGTTATAACATATTGTCCCGCCCCTGCAGTCGGCTCTGGATTCCGGCGGGACAGGGAGTATTAGCTCGCGCGAGTGCAAAAATAAACTCAATTTCGAGCGCGGCGAAGTTGCATTAGCTCGGTTAAACGCTTCCGCACATGCAGCTTTGACTTTGGCAGTTGGAGAGCGGCGCGCGCGCGCATTGCCTCGACCCGACTTTCCGTATTGCAAACAAATTCTTGTGTTTTTATTTGGTTTCCCACGGCGCAAGCGAATTCCGCTTGTCGAGCTGAATAAACTTCCATTGAAGATGAGAATTTAAAATAAAATAAGAGTGCCAATACTAACTAGAGATATCCAAACTGAATCTATATGTACCTATATATCTGAATCTATATCTCATTTATATAGCCGATGTTACTTTAATTTCAAGTTTACCGCCACGATTGCCTTTAGACTAACAAATTATGTTTCATATACGTGAGCCTTACGGACGTTTACATTTTACAAATTGCGCTAATTTGAAATAAATACTTATATCTATCTATGTTTGCCTAAGCATGCGTGCAAAACATAAAATAACTAATTTGAACTTCCTCATTACCGTACTGAAACTAATATTATACATAGTTTGTATAGGAAATATTCTTCTCGTAGATTAAGAATGTTTAACATTGCAAAAGAGTACTTGCATAAATTAGATATTTGAGGAAATGATCAAACTACTCATTACATTAATCTATCTTTTCGTGCAGTAAAATTAAAGCACAAATTAATTGAAGTTAGCATTCGTACTCTTTTACGTAACAATATTTATCTTCCTCATAAACATATATTTTATACGGTTATTTTGGCTTATTAAATTCACGTTTACGTACTCTTTTTTATACACATCTTTTCTAAAAAGCTCCTTTTAATTTTTAAAAAATACGTGAAAAGTTTGTGAAATACTTTTTGTTTATGATTTACGTAAAAGCCCTTTTATATCGTGTGTTCAATATGCATTTAATTTTCTTCTTGTTTTACTTTCTATTGATTTTTTTGTAATTTATATCGGTGTAATCATATAAAGTGCAATTACTATAATTGCTACTTTTTATACGCATGTTCAAAGAGGTCGATGTTTAAATTATTATTATTCAAGACTATAAATTAATATTTTCGAAAAATATTACAACTTTTTGAGTGCAACTTGACGAAACGTTGTAAAAAAAATTCTAACGAATACCAACTGACGCATAAAAATTTCTAGTACAAGTTCTTCGCAAGATGCAAAAAATCTTTGTGTAAAGAGCGTAGAGAAAAGAGAAAAAAGTAACATTTCCAGTCGGCTTAAATTCCTATACGCGGTTCCTTACGGTATCCTGCACGGTACACTCAACTGCACGCTGTAAGTACAGTCATCAGATTCATATAATGGGCTTTCAAATTGTTTACGCGCCTACTTACAATCACGTTCGTACAAACTTGTACAAATAAGCGGCGCTACGAGCGCGAAAGCCGAGTGACTTATTTAAATAATTGTTATCTGTCAATGTCTCGCGATAAGGAGTACTATCTGCAGCGGAATACGTACAAGTACGCCTCGGCGGCTATTCGCATTTTTAAATTCCGCTTACTCAGCATTCGCGATAAACAGGGAGAATTCGGACCTAGTCGAGGCGCTCGCCGCTTGAACCCGCGGCCCGCCCGTCTAAATGCGGCCCGGGCACTCGACCGCGGAGGCAAGCCGCGAGGGCCCAAGGTCGATCGATTCGGCACTATAAAAGGAGAGGATGCACTGCGTTATCACGGGGTCGGGCGAGGGCTCGCGGGCCGCCGTGTATCAACAAGTGGAACGACGGGGGGGGGGGACGCGGCCGGTATACCTATGTGCGAGGCTGGGGCTCTCGCGTACCTGGAAGCCTGCGGCCGGCACGTGTGGGCCTCGCGCGTACTCGCCACTGCGCACGGCCTGTCCCGCGCTCCCTTCTATAATAACTCCGCGGGAGAACGGAATTTCGCCGGCGCGGCGTCGGCAGCTCTCTTCCCTCACCAGCTGCGACGGGGAGCCGAGGGCATGGGAGGGGGCGCCAGCGGACGGGCCGCCTCCGCGCGCGCTCATTATCATACGACGATATCTCACGGAGGCGCGCGATCCCCACGCGGGAGCGCAGCCCGCCCTTGTTTAACCTGGGCACCTCGGGGAGGACGCGCCCGCCGCCGGGGACTCGGGGGACGCGGGACCGTTGCTTCGTGCGACGAGAGGTTTGTCTACTTACGATCGTGCGGGGACATTTGGCCGCATTTAGCCTCCCATAAAGTTTTACAGTGCACTGGCAGCGAGTACAGGCGCCGGAGCGCCTCGCCTCGGTATACTATCGCAGCTCGACGACCGCTTCCCGATAAGGCCACATACCTTTTACCTCGGTCTAATCAGCGGAGAGTTCGCCCGATTCCTTGGGAAAGTGGGAAAAATTCACTTTCTACGGGCTCGTTCATTAGCGGCTTCATTAGGCTGTCCAACTTTACATACTGTCATCTTTAAATCATGCCTGCATCTATTTCCAATTAAGTCTTTTTCTAAACGCGGGACTATTATTTGCCAAAGTTCTCAGTTTAACAATTTTCTTAGAATAATGCACTTGCACTTTGCCATTTAATTTTTTTTTGATGTGAGATTAATAATTGGATTTACCTCGACGCTTATCTAAGAATTTGGCACCTTTTTATTGTTATATATATATCGATAATAATATCCCTAGTACTGGACTTCAAGCTTTTAAGCGTTGTGACGCAATAGAAAGACTATCTTTATTAGGAGTCTCTTAAAACAACATACTCGAGAGCAAGTCATTGTCCAACTCTTAGCGTCATTCAATACATAATACACGATTTATGAGTACACATACTGAGATACAGAATACATTGATATTATTCAGGAAGCATAAGTTTTAAGTTTAATATAATACATAAAAGAATTAAAATACATTGATAATACAATTTCTTAATACGTTATTTTTTTATCTTATTAGAAATTTATTAAAAAGTACGAAGGCTTTTGTTTAGTAAAATAATATTGCCTATAATTATTATTTGTTTAAAATTAAACAAATTATATGTTACGCTATAAGATTCTATTTTCTTTATACATATTTTCTATGAATAAATAGAAAATAAATACATATCTAGGTATAAAATATATAGAATGCAAATGTAGTATCTTTATATATTATTAGTTTTTACTACAGGCAAATACATTTATAGTGTTATCGACTTCAAGGATGCAGATTTAAAAATTGTGCATCTGCTTCGTGACTACATTTTCAGTCGATGTATTAGAGGTCGTTAGGTTGTTATTCTGAATCTAGGGAGTAAAATATAGTATCCGCACCGTGAGTTTACCAGTCATTGGGTTACGCAGGGTTACGCCTGCGTATCGATTGGCGACAATTGTCGTTGTTAGATTGCATCAGGTATGTTGAGTAGAGTTTGAAGATGTTCTAAATTATTATCGTATACACATCGTACACATCACGTTTTTAACTACGAATAGTATTAAAGTTTTAGTTGCGTTTGCTATCCATTAGCAAATGGAGTCATCTCAATAGACAAAAATCACTAGTAACAGAAAATTCATATATTCAGCCTAACATGTGCCTAAAGTAACCGGCATGCATGCATAGCTGCCTGTTCGACAAACTTAGTTGTTTCTGGAATATTTCTTTATATCGATTCGTTGAAGATATTCAGAGACGAAATAAAAGAGGGATAAATTGATTCTTAAAGTACAATAAGTAATTAGTTTTCTAGGCTAAGTACATCAAATATAAATCATGGAGAAGTTACCGCCACGGGTCCCCCCGCCGCAATTAGATGCCACTCATGGGTGCATATTCAAGAAGTACATCCTTGAAGAGTTGATTATTGTGTCATGGGTTATCTTTCTCTGGGAGCTCTATCTCAGTTTGCGCCAAGTACGTTTATTTTTTAACAGCAAGGCAAAATTAATTTTATGTATAATTCTAGATTAAATTTATTGTTAAGAGAGGTTAGATATGCTGACGTCTAATGTCTCATTGATCTAGAACTTCTATCTAAAAATATTACATTATATGTATATATATATATAATACATTACAAGCAAAATAGTAATAAATAGAAAGATAAATATAACATTTAATAAATTTAACATTTGTAATAGTACATTATGTTAATGATAATAAATGGTGTTTCTTTTGCTAATAAAAAATATTTTACAGCGCTCTTTAATAAAAAGATTGTCTCAGCGACCAAGTGTTCTGGATAATTTAATGTCAACAGAAACTTATTCAAAATCAAGGAACTATGCTTTAGACCGATGTAATTTTGGAATTATTCAAGATGTGTATTCAAACATTTTAAATACAGTAAGTTTTATTCTGAAATACAACGTATTGATCAAAATGTAGTTATATGTTGGATGCGTCAATTTTTGTTAAAAACTTTTTTCATAAACTATCTAGTTTTTATAATATATAAAAATACATTATTTATAGCATTGATTGTATTGAAAATTTTGATATATAGATAACAATATTAACTGAATCAATTATTTCATCACTGAAATTGTAATTGAAATTGAACAGAAAATAATATTAATACACCATGTATGATTACATCTTTTTGACCTTTTATGTATAAATAAAGGCTTTCTTATTCATTTTAAGTAAAAACTAAGAAAGAATGTTTACATTAGTATAAATAATTTTTACTGTTTCTTTTTAGATCTTTATAATATACTGGGGTTTCTACTTTTCCTGGGAATGGGGAAGATCTTTAGTGGATGCCTTTGGTTTAGATCGACAAAATGAAATTGTCATTACAGCAGGTTGTATCACAGTAATGAGAATTTATTCAATGATTCTTTGTGACCTGCCATTCACTGTTTATGATACTTTTGTGCTTGAACAAAAGTTTAACTTTAATAAACAAACTCCACTTTTTTTTATTAAAGACCAGATAGTAAAATTTATTGTATCTCAGGTAATAAAATTTCAAATTCATTAGTTTAAGATATTTTAAGAAAAATCACAGATCAAAAAATTAGCTATTTATTTTTATATATAAAATTGCTGTAATATGATCGTTTAAATCCAGATAAAATAAAATGAATCGTAATTCATTGTGTAGGTACTGATAGTGCCACTGATGTGCAGCATGGTATGGATAGTTAAAAATGGTGGTGACTACTTCTTCATATATCTTTGGGTTTTTACTGTATCTATGAGTTTGCTGATGATGATTATATATCCAGAGATAATAGCTCCATTGTTCGACAAGTACTCTCCTCTTCCAGAAGGTAATTTGAAGGTACGAATTGAGGAACTTGCTTCTAGACTTGGATTTCCTCTTTACAAACTTTATATCGTCGAGGGTTCACGTCGATCCAGCCATAGTAATGCTTACCTATACGGTTTTTACAAGTACAAGAGGATTGTGTTATTCGATACTCTTATAGCTGAATACCAACAGAAAAAGGCTGATGAAGAGAAGATTAAAAAAGCTGAAAAAGCTGAGAATGAAGAGTAGGTATTTTTATTAGTTAATTTAAAACGTTTAAATTAAAAACCTCAAATGAATTTTGAAACCTGTAATTATCAAATAAAAATCTAGGTGTTATCTTGTCAAATAAGATATTTTACAAGATAAATTTACTAACAAATTTATAAAATTTTAAAGTTAAAAAACTAGTTTGATAAAAATAATGTTAATGAGAAAATATGGAATATGACGTAAACTTACTATGATTAGATTTTAATTTAATAAGCAGTTTTAATTATTACTTTAAATTGATTATCAGATTTTATTTTAAATGATTTGCAAAAAATAATTTTCTTAATTCTGTTACTAAATTGTTATTGTGAGTTAATTTAATATTTTTTGAGTTCACTATATACGTAATTTTTTTCACAATGCAATTTTGCTCTAAAAAAGTAGGTTGTATTATTTTAACAGAAGTTTGTTTATAATATTTCAATATAATCGATTCATTATCATCTTTACAACTATGTGAAAATAAAGATAATAAAAATTAGTAGTTTTATGAAATATAATTTTGCTTTAAAATATTATAAAATAAGTTAATTATGTTCTTTCAATTAATAAATTAGAAAAATAGATAATGTAATATTAGAACTTGCTGTTAAACATGCTTTGAAATTCTAAAAACTTGTAGCCAAAAAGAAGTTAATGAAGAAAGTAAACAGGAAGAGAAGGAAACCGAGAAGGAGGTCCGCGGCTGTGAAACTGATGAGATCATTGCTGTCCTTGCACATGAGCTTGGACACTGGCATCACAGCCATGCGCTTCAGGGTTTCCTCTATGGACAGGTATAGTACCTTTCCATAGCACGTTCTATCTCAAGTTTTCTCGCATTTTGAGAGTCCATGTATTGAGTAACTTCTTCCGCGTCAAGGTAATGAATGGGAGCCGGAAGTATTTGTATTTCGGGTTTGAGTTTAACTTTTTATGTATTCAAGAATTCTTGAATTATAAATTGATAAAAAGTTGGTTTCATTTTTGGAATCGTTGGTCTTTAAGTACTTTAATACTTGGACAATCTACATCCCTGTCACAAACTCACATAAAAAAATCTCTGACATTTATGTAATTGAAGGTATAATAAGTACACTTAATTATAAATTACAGGTTATTTTTCTAAGTAACTTTATATTATTTGCTCAAATGTTACACTATTCACCGATTTATGAAGCTTTTGGATTTACTGACAGTCAGCCAGTTCTTATAGGATTAACAATAGTCATGATGTATATACTTGCACCATTAAATAAGGTAAATTTATTTTATTAATTAAAATACGTTTATTTATAAATGAGATATAATTAGAATTACAAATAAATGAATCCATCAAAAATATTCATGATTCAAAAAATGATTTCTAGTAATCCAGCTGGCAACAATATGATTATTCTAGCTGAGATCATTATTATTTACATATTACTAATTGATGAAACAATAATTTAAAAGTTAAAAGCTTGAAAACAGGAAAATGTATGATTGAAAATGTAAAATTCTGAGTCGAGTTTAAACTTTTCTACGTTAAAAATGTTATTACTTAATTTATTTTTCAAACTGAAAAACCTAAAAATTGAATTTTTTAATGAATTAAACTTGATAAAAATATCTTTCCCTAAAAATATCAATAGAATATATCGCTCTTTGAAACACTATTTAAAATCTAAAAGGGAGATAGTGGGTATCTATGACGCTAGTAAATTCGGTGTTAAAAATGGCCAATATTTGTTTTCTCGCAGCTGTTGAGTTGGATTCTGACGTCCGTGTCGCGCAAGTTCGAATTCCAAGCGGACAAGTACGCCCAGCGTCTTGGCCACGCAGCTGCCCTTAAGACCGCCCTGGTCAAGCTACATAAGGATAATTTGGGATATCCCCTCTTCGATAAACTCTACTCCAACTGGCATCACAGTCATCCGCCTATGCTCGAGCGGCTTGACGCCCTCAATAAGGACGACTAAGTAAAAAGTGGAACGAAGCTACTCCCACGCGGGCAGAACGATCGAGACGTTCGGCTTTGCTTTTCCATGTGTGAGTGTACGATGCGTCGGCGCACGGACCTCGCGAGAAGAGACAAACTGAGAGAGTAAGAAAATTAACGTGCGAATGTATTGCAATGATGTGTCCGCTTCAGTTTGCCGTGACTCGAGGTAATGGCCTCGAATAGCTTTGGATCACTTTTTTACATCGTTTTATAGACCAAAGTCAATTCTTGACTTTTTTTTATATAACGGATTGTTTAATAACATATACTTTTTTATTTTGATAGACATATGAAGATTAAGATAAGACATGCAAGTGCGAGTTATTTTTTTCCTCTCTTAAATACACTTTTAAATATCTATGATTTTCATATGTTGGACAGCACATACCAATACTGCGTAGGAACACTTGCAAATAATTATTATGTGATAACAGTATGCTTTGCAGAATACGATTGTTTTACGATTTTTAGCGCTCTTAAGATGTAAGTTCTTATTTCCAAGTTTAGTACAAGGATTACGATGCATCGTGTATTGCGTTCAAATAATATTTGCTCCAACTACTATTTATCAATTTTTTCGTAAATAATTTCAATTGCGGCAAAAGCAGTCGCAAGTCAAAATATTAGGGAGCGATTTTCCGGGCGATCGTCGAAATAAATGCGGCGCGAGGAGATTCCTGTATCCGGAGGACGTAAAACGCTCGCATATTACAAGCGCTATATAACGAAATAATTCCGTCGCTCAAATATTTGCTCGCGCGGGCGCGCGTTTAGAAATACACGCGAGGCGTGCACGTGCGCCTCGGCGCACGGGCGCGACAAAAAGACATCAAAGTAGCAGGAGCCGACACTCCCGCTTCTATTTCTTCCCAATGCTCGCTTTTTTTTTGTTATCCCCGTTTTGTCCCCGCCGGACGCTTATACGCACACGCGACTCGGGAAACAATAAAAAGTACGGCCTAATTTTGTCTCCACTTGAGCGCGAGTGAATGAGCGCGGGCGCGAGGGAGCGGCGGCCGCGGCGCGCCGCGGGAGAGCGAGAGAGAAGCGAGGAGAGTGGGGATAGACAGAAATCCTTTACCATTCTATAATGGTCTTGCCGCCGTGTGTTGCTTCCGAGAGACTCTGTGGCCCCGGCGCGAAAGCTCTGCGGGAAAAAAAGACGAGCGCCGATGGACGCATGGCGAAAGAGAGAAAATTGGACGAGCTCGTTTAAGGGTCGGAGAGGGAGAGAGAGAGAGAGAGAGCAATGGCCATGCCCTTTCACAAGTCCGCTTCATCCTAGGGTCCGAGCAGTCCAGGAAAACGATAAAATCGCTCGCGAAGACAATGATGAGGATGGATTTCAATTGAATTTCAAATATGTCTAACTCGAGCTCTATTTTCGTACGAGATAATAAAAAGAACGTATTCTTTATCGTCGAGCCGATCGCTTAATTGCCGTTTACTTGTAAACTAACGTGTTTCTAGAAATAAGATCTGTTTTCAATTAAAACGAGATATTATTGCAACTATTCCTTTGAGAAAAATTAAGTGTGACAGTTTTAATCGCTTGCATGGTTATTTATAAGATAATAATTAGTTGGTAAGGCTTTGTTTGAACGATGTTTGTTAGTATTAATTTTCCGATCCAAAAATTATTTCCTTTTCTTCAAAGAATAAAGTTGAATATAAAAATGAAGACGATATATTGTTACTTTTGTTAATCCCCATGCACCTCATTCGTCAAGCGAATCCATGAAATTACCTTTACGAGCAATTGTACGGCACGCTCAACGCGCGGCTTGACTTCCAGGCAATTGACAGCGTCATAAAGCCGCACATGCACAAAATGTGGGTAAAAAGAGCCGAAGGCAGATTTGCTCCTAAGCGGAATAACAAATCAATCGATCCGAGCGAGGCATTCTTTCGCGCATTGTGCACCAGACTCGCAAAGCCTCCTATTCTCCTTGGAAGCCTCCGGCGCTCGAGAGGATAAAAAAAGGGGAATTAGCATGGGAGACGGAGGTACACGTGCAGCGCGCGCTCGGGCCGGTCCGCCAACGACACGGCTCTCCGCGAGAGATACAGCGGAGGAAGAAGCCGGGGAAGCAGGGCGCGCCAGGGACGAGGCTGCGGTCCAGAGGCACGCGCGCGGGCCTGTCGGGCAGGGCCCAGAGTAGGGGGGAGGATCCCGGCGAGGTGCGTCGCTCGCGCGCGCTAAAAAGAGCCGGCTGGCATGCGGCCGCGACGGCGGCTGCGGCGGCAGCATCAGAAGGAGAGCGGCCGCGGCGAGATAGTGGGGAAGAGTCGGCCGGGCGGGAGGGGCGTCGCGGAGGTGTGCGTGCGGCCCACCTCGCAGTCTCCAGGGGCCGGCAGGCGCGCGCGCACCGCAGCCATGGGACCGCGGCGAGGAGGGCGGCCCGCGTGGACCGGCCGCGAGCCCTAGGCAGACCCCCACCCGAGGTCACGATGGCGGCCAGCATGGCGAGGACGGGCCGCGCGCGGCTCTTCAGCGACGCCGAGACAGGTGAGCCCGCGCGGCGACCTCCCAAGGTACCGGTGCGCGCGTCAACAAACCGCGCCATACCTTTCTTCTCCCAGGCTCCGAGCGGGAGATCGCAGCGACCGGTTGGCGCAACTTCCTTCGGCCCTGGGGCTTGCCCAACACCGATCTCCTGCATCGCGCTCCTATCGATCCGCGCAGAGGCAGATTTAATCTACGCCTCCGCGGCGGCGATAGCGGCCTCAAGAGCGAGTCCTTGTAGGGGCCTGGGAGCGCGCCGAGGGCGAACCTGCCGCGCGGGCACCTCGACAAGCGGTTTATACGCTCGGATCGCCGAGGAGGCGGCAGCTCTGCAAATAAACATCGCGCGCGTCAATGGGAATTAGAATTTAGTCGGTCAGCGCTAATCAATTGATTGCATTACAGCGCGCGGCAGAAGCTCGCTGCAGCTGCACCATCTCGTCGGGATGCGCGCGGAGCTCGTTTGAATATGGCCATTAAACTCGCGGATAAAGCGTCGGCCGGACTGTTGTTCGGCTAGGATCGCCCGTGCGCCATCGGCCCGCGACGAAACCTTAAAAGAGAGGAAAAAAAATCAATGGAAAAATGACGCGTTCTGCTTTAAATATCGATTGCTCAATCGCCCCGGCGAGCGACATATAAAGTTTCTCCGAAAATCGGTCAAACCTGTTAAATTTCACAAGTGTACGAGAATCACCTACGCGATTAATCACTCTGCCACTCTGCTCTACATTTTTCAATCGGCCATAGTGATTAAAACGGCTGTTCGCCCAAAGTAGTTGTACGTGTATACGTGTACGTGTATGCATGCATGCATTGAGTAAAAGATCGGCCTGGCGATCCCAGCGCGATTATTGTCGCTGCTCTTGGGATTCGATGCTCGTTTTGATGGTTTTTTTTTTTCGTAACACCAATGGGATATAACGTAGGCAGCGAGCAATCGAGTCGCGAGTGACACGGTAACGTAAGCGGGCCTCGTAAGGTCCCCGCTTCTCTTTCTGATTCTCAAGGCCGATTCCTCCTTTTTTTCCTTTTGGTCGGTATCGTGTATCGGCGTCGCAGCGCACTGCACTCGGTATGCGGTAGCGGACGGCTTAGAACTCGCTTTTGCATGCTTTCGCGCACATAAAATTTCGCAGAAATGTGTATAGTTAGAAAATGATATTAACCTTTAAGTACACGCATTAGCATGTGCATACGGAAACCGCACATATATAGATAATGCTGCCTAATTTAATCTCTTTTTATACTTCATTAGTTTTTATTCGATTAGATTGTGCTTCTCGGAACTCTATAATGAATTACCATTCAAATAGTTATTGTAAATCATAAAAGAAAACGGACAATTTTTATACCAAAGTATAACATATACATTTAAGATTTATCTCTAAGCTTATCATATTCGTACTCTTTACAAGTGTAAGATGATAAAGCAATATAAGTAAACTGCACAGCGGTTCGTCTACGTAATAAACATTAACGACAGCAGTGCAAGTGCAAATCGTTAAACTAAAATCTTAAAAGATTAAACCAATATTTAAAAACATGTTAAAAAGTTATTGTTTTAAAAACATAATAATGATATAAATTGAGTAATTTTTCCTTTGACGTTGATCAAATTTCTTGAAAATAAAATATATGACATCTTTGTTTGAAAGAAATTGATTTGGAAACATAGATCAGTGCAAGACGTTACTTGAAAAATCTACTTAATGATATATTTATCTTTGGCGCGATATCGTATGTTCTAATATAATAATATTATAATAGGACTGCTCACTCATAGTGAGATCTTCGTAGTTTCTGTTGTTCCATTGGACCTCTACGCAATCTAATATTACTTTCCTCTTTACGGCTCTACGGCTCTACGGCTGTTTACGATGCATTTATTAACGTCAACGTTTGCATGACAGAAGAATTGAATAACATCTAATCACATTTAAATAATGAATTTTTTTTTCAAAAAAGTATTTCTATACAGGTTCTACAAATTTTTAATTGATTAATTGAAAATACAAAAATTGAGAAAAATATCATTACTATACTAATCGATTTTTAATGAATAAAGTTAGATAAGCTTATGTAATTATTTCAAAAAGTAATTAAATGAATCATAAATAATTATTGGTTAATAATTTACGTAATTATTATTAATTTATATAATTTATGTTAATTTATTTATACATTTATTCCATAATAAAGTGTAATAGAAAGTATGCTACTTACATTTCTATGCATACGGATACTTAAGTTCCATTACTTAGACCCAAGGCAAAATAATGTAGAAAAATAAAAAACTCACGTAGAAACATTTCAACGCTAATTCATATGTCGCTATTATGTTCTTTATAAAGTAATTCCTATTATTTTTTTCTTTACTATTTGTTTAACTATTTTTTGTCAAGTTAGTACTACATTTTTCATAAGATAAAAGAAATTTCTACAGGCAAGAATAAATTTTAGTTCTGTAAATTTACTCATTTACAAAGATTTTTTTATACATAACTAAAGTGCAGTGTAAACTTTGGAGAATAATGAGCATGTTGGATATTTATATAAAAACAATGTTAAGTGCATAAAACCGAGAAAGTCAATACACCTCATACACCTCATTATTTATTACAAATAGATATAGCTATTCGTGCAGGTAATTAATTAGTATGTACTGCTTTTTCGTATTACATCTCAAGAAATTCCTTACCTGTATAAATCATTTTCAAGTAAACATAAATTAAAATAAATAATTAAAAAAATTACTAACTAATTAAAATTGTTAATAAAGTACCATAAATTTTAAATCCAATGAAAATAATACAACATATACATGCCAATGTAACATTGCACAAATTTAATTCTTTTTTTCTTCTTCGGTTCCTCTTCTCTTTGTGGTAGAGTCAAATAACCCCTTTATAAAAATACTCATTTCTTTCTCGGAAGCAGTTCACAAAGACGAGTCGAATATGTACAATATTAAATAAGTATTGCTGATTCTATACGATTTGTCATATATAGCTATTCAAAGGTCACCCTCAAGTTTATACAATAATACATGTAAGGAATCTTAATAATTTGAATTATATAATACATAATGGTTGTTTTATCTCTACAAATAAATACAAATGCTTTTACAGCTGTGTATAAATCTTGAAAACAAATATGCGTAAAATTGTAATATTTATTCAAATATTTTTTATACGTGTGAGTAAATAATCCAGTTGTTATTTTTATGTTATTAATTTCTCAAAGATTTTAAGAAAAATTATCAAATTCATTTTGCTTATATATGGAAGTGCAATATTATTCATTGATTGGTCATTATTATGTTTAAGCAATTGAAATTTATTTATAAGAACAGTCGTGTTTACCGATTACAAAAAAAATTCAAATCATTTTAGATAAAATTGATGGTGAAAATTAAATAAAAAATGCGTTTTTTATATTTTGAAGAAAATAAGACAGAAAACTTTATTGATTTTAAAGTTTACGAGTTACTATCTTATGCAATCGTTAAAACTATGCATATATGTACCTCGTTAAAAGCGATTTTAGAAATACACAATTGAATACTGAGGTAATGAATAAGATAACTTTAACTTGTGAGTACAGTAAGCTTCACGTCAAAGCACAAATTGTGCAAAATAGACTGAAATTGGCTCTTGCGTCACACAATTCCTCCATGTGAATCGAGACAGAGCTTCCGAAAAGCAGCGCTATATAACATTGACATTCGAAAGCACGTGATTTTCAAATGGAGGTCAAGTAGAACGATCTCATATAGTAGGTTTATCAACAAAAGGATCCTCGCTGTAATACGAAAATAAGAAGAAACCGGCAAGTATAGAGAGGCAACTTCATTGCAGTAATCCAGTGGGTTATGTATGCTTTATTGTGCAGTTACTTCCTGTACTGCATTGCTCACTTGTCATTAATTACATGTAGTTTTCTACTTCTTTATCAATATTTTATCTAAAACAATTAGAAAGATAAATATAAATATTTATTTACTATGGATAATTTTCTGCAAGGCTCTTTTTTTAAAATTACGCATGTACAAGCAATATTTACATGTAATGTTTTATGAATAATTTGAATCACTCACACAATGATCGTTATACCTAATGGACTATAAAGTTTTCATTTTTATTATTGTGCAGGTTTTTGTTGTTCTCTAACGTTTCCATATTTTATAAAAAAGGTTCATTTATCATTTAAAGAAGTAAAAGTCTATTTTTTACTGAAACAACATGCATTTACGTAAATATAGCCGACAAGCTCCGATGTAACATGAAAATCCAGCATGAATCGCGGAAGAAATCAGTGAAAGGAGATTGACTCAATGAATATTCGTTAGGAGGAAAAAATTTGCGTAAAGGAAATAATAGGGGAAACAATAGGAGAATGACAATGACCTTGGATCCGTGGCTGTTTGACTCAGGACTGTTCGGGAAGCACAGCCTGGACTACGGGAGCGCGGGGAGCCAGGTGAACGGCGGCGGCGCGGGCCACGGGAGCAAGTGCTTCTGCTGCCCGTACGGGTACCACATCGACCTGGACTTTGTGCGCTACTGCGAGACATGGCAGGCGGCGGCGAGCGACCGGATCGCCCGGGGCAACGCGGAGAAGCGGCGCCGACGCGCCCGCCAGCGCCAGTGCCAGTCGATGGAGTTCCTCCTGGGCCTCCCGGACGACAGAGAGGTGGGTACGCCCGCGGTCACCGGTAAAAAAGGAGGCCCGCGACCGGAAGAGCGCCCGGGGGAAAAAAAGTGGCCCGCCTCTATCTTTAGCCGCGGCGGGGGAAAACCTGGCCGGCTCGCACGGAGCCCTCGTCCTGCGGCAGACGGTGGACGCACGTGGCCGGTTGCGTAAGCGGGCGCGGGAGAGCCGCGGCTCGTTATCTCGGCCGCGGCGACGCCGGCGGCGCGCGCGATAACACGGCGCGCTGCGCGGCTTCTTTTTCCTTTTTTTTTTTCTTTTCCCCTCTTTCTTTTTTTCCTTTTTTGTTTCTCTTTTCGTGGACATAATAGGAGCCGCGCCGGGGCTCGGTGCAAGCGAGCGAAATTTCGAGCGTCGGGTTCGTCGAGCGGAGCGGAGCGGCTCGGGCCGCTAGACTTTGTTGCCGCACGGGCGGTGGGGCGTTATCGGCTCGCCGGCAGTCGAGTCCGAGGCAGCGAGACGCGCCGACCGCCGCGGAGACATGCCCTGCTGGCGCAGTCCCTCCTGGAGGAGCCGGGCCAGGAAGATCTTCAAGGTCGACGAGGAGGCCTACCAGGTATACAGAGGTCGGCCGGCCGCCGGGAGATAACAAGCCCGGGGGACACTGGCTGATTGCTCGACTGGCCGAGTGGCCTTTGATTGCGCGTTGGCGATTTATTTATTTTTTTTCTTTTTTTCCTTTTCCACCGCACCGAGTGATGGGTGTCTGCTCGTGACATTCGACGTCCGGGAGCGCCGGTTGGCTCTCGGACAGATGCCGAGTCTGCGGGAGAGTTTGATCTCGTGCGGAGCCTAGCCGTCAGTCACGTGCATCCGCGACAACGAATAACTATTTCGGATTGTTGCGCGAAAGGCCATTTTTGTAAGATTGACGCTTGTTCTAAATTTAACTTGGCCGGTGTACGATTGTAGATCTCGATGATCGAGCGCGATCTCATTAACTGCGGGTATTCTAGACTCTACGACGCCCCTCTTTCAAAATGTCACAAGCCATCGCGTGAATAGATAAGTGATCGATCGCACACTTGTACCCGGCCGTGTTAAAAGGGGCAAAGTTGGCTCGCCGATATATCTCGGACACTCGGAACGCTATCGCGAGCTTATTACCGAAAGACCGATATACCAACGATCCGCGTAATTATCGTCCGCAGATAAAGCCAGCGGCGGTGCAGCAGCCGGCGCCAGTGGCAGCGCCGACGAAGCCGACGCCGCCGCCGCCGCCGCCGAAGCCCAGCGCCGAGAGTCTGCGCGTCAACCAGGACTGGCAGGACACCCTGACCAACTTCGAACATGCGCTGTCCCAGTCGTACACGGGGCCGGGCTTCGGGCCCAGCAGCGCCAGCCTCCAGCCCCTCGAAGAATTCTCATTCAGGTATACATATGTACACGTATGTACATCTTCGGCACTCGGCACGTTACACCTGTGTCTTACGTAGATTCGGGAATAGACCTCGTTTTCACGCGCTGTTTGAACAGAGCTTGGGTAAGCAGCGAGTTTTTCAGAGCGAGCATTCGTCTTCTTCGTGCTCTTGCTTTTTCATCGGCACCTTTCAAGCGATAAGCCCCCTTTTCCAAACGGCCGGCCGCGAGGGAATTTTCGGGGAATCGTGAGCGAGCGCGAGGTTAATTATGGCTAATGGGCCTGTTAACGGTTCCTCGGCGCGAGGCGAGCGATCGAGTTTTCTCGAGCGCGCCTAAAGAGCAGAGTTAAAACTTTCGCGCCGAGAGAAATTTATCGCGGGGGAATAGTGCACGGTGAAGGTCATCGTGCGAAACATTAACAAAAGCTTGAGATTCCACCTATTCTCATTCGCCGTGAGATTGTTCGCGGTCGGGCTCTCGCGACTCGGCCGTGTGCGAATTCGCACTCGACGCCGATCCGGCCGACAGTCGAGTAGAGGACTCGGGAGTCGAAAGGACTAGCGGCCGGCGGCTCGTCTACCGCACGTAGGCGAAAGGACCCGGGGCTCGCGAGTTCGGCTTCGCGTGACTGGGAAGTAATAAAAAAGCGGTGGAATTTGACGTGCACAGGAGCGAGGGCGGTGGGAAGCCGAGCGCGAACGGCGGCGAGGCGCATCGGGCCCCCCTGGCCCCGGTGCGGGCGCGCTCCAAGGCCCCGGAGGGGGGGCCCGAGGAGCGGGCGCTCGTCCCCTCGAGCCGGCTCGTGCTCGAGAGCCAGCAGAAGCAGCAGCAGCAGCAGCAGCAGCAGCAGCAGCAGCGGGGGCAGCGGGGGCAGGAGGAGCCGGAGGCCGGGCGCGTCGAGCACAGCCGGCCATGCCTGCAGAGCATCCGCGAGCAGATGGCCGCGGCCCTCGAGCGCATGAAGCAGCTCGAGGAGCAGGTCAAGGAGATCCCCCTGCTGCACGTGCAGATGTCGGTGCTGCGCGAGGAGCGGCGCATCCTCCTGCGCCAGCTGGCCAGCCAGCGGAAGCTGGCCGCGCGGCCGGCCCAGGGCGCCCGGGACGCGGCCACCTCCTGCGCGGTCGTCACGCGCGACGTCGGCGTCTCGCACCAGCAGACGAAGACGCGCGAGGCCGCGACGGCGACGCGCCCGGGGCCGGAGCTCTGCTCCCGCGGCGCCGGCACCGAGCCCCCGCGGCTCACCTCCCGGAGCACCCAGTGCGCCAGCCCCGGGCCGGAGCGCCAGGCCAAGGCGGTCCAGTGCCTCCTCGAGACGACGGAGCCCCGGCCCTCCAGGGACAGGGAGACGCAGACGGACGCCGCCCACGGGTGAGTAGGGGGACGGCGGCGAGGTCGGGGCCCCGCTGACGCGACCTTCTCGCCCGCAGGGTCAAGCTCAAGCTGAACGCCGGGGTGACGGCGCGGCCCAGCCTGGCGGACGCCTCCACCGAGACGACGGACGCGAGCCTGGCCCTGGCGGCCCTGCGCCGCCAGCAGCACCGCGCCCTCCTGGGCCTGGGCACCTCGGTCGCCGTGGCCGTGCGCCCCGGGGACCTGGTGCGCTGCGAGAGCCGCGGCACCGGGACCGAGGCGCCGCGCGCCCGGGACTTCGGGACGTCGCCGCTGCGCCGGCACTTTGTCGACGTCTCCGTGGGCGCCTCGCTGCCCAGCCTCAACTACTGCGACGAGTGCAAGCAGAGCGGGCAGGTGGCGGGCCGCCACCTGCCGGACCGGACGGACCGGCCCCTCGAGCGCCGGGCCCCGGAGCGCCGCAGCCTCAAGACGAGGATCCCCGTGATGACGGAGCCCAAGCCCGAGCGCCGCGCGGCCCTCGTGCGCCACGACACCTGGACCGAGAGCCTCGACCGCCTCGGCGACGGGTCAGTACCTCCATCCGGGTCATAGGAACGCCCCAAGAGGGGTAATTATAGGCCGATCGACGGGGGCCCGGCGCACTTGAACCGCCTCGGCTCTCGACGCCCCAACAAATATAGACCGCTTCAGTGAATTTCGAGCGGGCGCGCGCAACGCGAGCCGCCACGCGAGCCGACCTTTCCTCCCCGCCGCGGCTCCAGCTTCGACGTGCCCGCTCGGCACATATCGCGCCCAAGCCTCGGACCTCTTCTATATTTACGTCCCACTCGTCCCCGCGCGCTTATCCCCGCGCTCGTCAAGGCCGAGCGCTCGATCAAAGGGCGATCGGGCCTCCGAGGGGGGCTGGCTCGGGGTGGGGGCAGCCCTCGCAGGGCCAAGCCGGTGGCCTGCCCGCGGCCTTGGAAGGGCGCGAGTCCGCCCGTGCGCTCTGCCGCCGAAACTCGATAGGTGTGCGCGCGCAGCTGCTCTCCCGGCGGAGGCCCCCGGCATCCCGGGGGATCGATAGAGCAGCTGACGCCCTGAGGGACCGCCGCGGGGACGTCCTCGCCAGGGCGCCCTGGCTCAGCGGCCCGAGCCTACGTGTACGCGCGGCCTCGCCGGCTGGGCCGCTCGCCGAGCGTGACGCGGGGGGAGCGACTGTTGTCCCCGCGCGTTGCCCTGACTCTCCTCGCCGCCTCGAGGCCTCGCGCGCTCGCGCTCCCAGTACGGCTATGCCTCGGCCACCGAGTGGACTTTGACTATGCTAGGACTGAGGCGCGGCCCGCTGCCTCTTGACTCCGCGGACAGGTAAGCGTGGGTGTTGTGCCGCGGCCGACGCGCCCACCGGCTGCTCCCCGGCCTTCGAAATCGCGCAGTTATCAGTGACAAGCTATTCGCCTTGGGCTAACGCTCTTCGGTTAATGTCTATTTTTATGAGATTCATCTTAACCTTCAAAAGCCCAGTGTTCCGGGCACAAAATTATAAGTCGTTGTGGTTAGTGGCTTAACCGAATGAAGTATTAAGCAGATTAATTTAACACTAAGTAGAATGGAAAATAGTGTTTAAGGTTAGAATCATAGGTTAAAGCGTATCATCACTGATACACGAACGGGGTTAGTGGCCTTCAATTTTTACTTCATATCAATGAAAAACCAAAAATACCTGCTTGTAACTTAATGCAACTATAAAATAATATAACAAACTAAAATTTGATATCTTGTATTCTGAATTTAAAAAGATTTATATTATTGATTCTTGCTAGTCAAGGGGATAACAAGTTAGCGTTCTTATGATTGTAATTATTATACTCAAATGTTGTTGCAATTAAAAAATTAAAATGGGCTTTATGACAATCATCATTTTTTTAAGATCAGTTATTTGAAATATATCAGAAATATTTATGAAATATTTAACAGAATATATTTACGTAATTTGTAAAAAATTTTATTGTCGATGAATACACTTGGCCAAATAAGTATATTATTAGTAAAAATTACAAATTTAAATGAATTTTATACATTTACACTCGTTTAAATTATACTAAACAATATATAAATAAAATATAAAATAAGCGAAAAATAAAAATTGATTCCAAATTTAAACTCTTAACTGTTTGAAATATTAAAACTGCGCAACTACGAATTAAAATTAATTATTATTTGAGTAATTAAATGTACTTAAGCTACAATTTTCGAGAGTTCGTTCAGTACTGATTATCGAATTAGCTATATTGTATAATTACTTAACATCAAACTATACTCTTAGTTTTATATCAATATTAATGTATTAGTACTACTATGGAAACGTAAACGTATTCATCAATTACATCAGTGTGATTTTTTTTATTACATAATACGTTATGCAATAACATAAACATACGTGTATTATCGATATGACTTATAATGTAGAGATAAAACGAGCGCTGCATGTAGAGGCCTGTAATCGCGTGTAACTATTAAAAAATTGGCTCATGTGGATAAGCACAGCTGCACGCGCGTCTCAACTACCTCGCGTGCACAAGGAGCCGAAAAGTGATGAATAAAGTATACCCTGTAATTTTCGCAGGTCGGAGAGTCTGGAGAAAGGATACATCGAGCGGCAGGTGGTCGGGCCGCAGAAGGAGAAAAGCTGCGGCCCCGTGACGGAGACGCGGCGCAACGGACAGACGGAGCGCGATGCCGACGCGGGGGCTGAGCAGGAGAGCCAGGTCGCCGCGGAGGATCTCTCGGGCAGCGTCATCCTCGAGACGCCGAAGACCCCGGGGCCGCGCGCCCCCATGGACCTCTCGCGGGAGATGCGGGCCGCCCTCAAGGTCCTCGACGACAACCTGCGCAAGGTGAGCGCGGGCGGGACGCTGCCGAGCCGCGTGAAGAACGCCAGCAACATCGTCCAGCACGAGTGGTTCAAGGTGTCGAGCACCGCCCAGGCGGACCCCCACGGGGTCGAGTTCTACCTCGACCAGTTCGAGCAGCACTCGGCCCCGCTGCTCGGGCACGTGGTCAACCTGACCGACTCGAGCGGCAACACGGCCATGCACTACGCCGTCTCCCACGGGAACTTCGACGTCGTCTCCATCCTCCTGGACTCGAAGGTCTGCGACGTGAACCGGTCGAACCACGCGGGCTACACGCCCGTCATGCTGGCGGCCCTCGCCCAGGTGCGCAACTCGACCCACGCCTCGGTGGTCAAGAGGCTGTTCCAGATGGCCGACGTCAACGTCCGCGCGAGATTGGTCAGTGCATGCATCGCAACCAGCCGCCCTCTTCTCCCCTTGCACTCCCGTTCGCTCGTTCACACCCGCTCTCTACTTGCAGCACGGGCAGACGGCGCTGATGCTGGCGGTGTCCCACGGGCGCAAGGACATGTCGCGGCTCCTGCTGGACGCGGGCGCCGCGGTCAACCTCCAGGACGAGGACGGGAGCACGGCGCTGATGTGCGCCGCCGAGCACGGCCACGGGGACATCGTCCGGCTCCTCCTGGCCCACCCCGACTGCGACTCCGGCGTCCTCGACGTCGACGGCAGCTCCGCCCTGAAGATCGCCCTCGAGGCCGGCCACGCGGACATCGGCGTCCTCCTCTACGCGCACCAGCGCTCGAGCCGCACGAGCCCCATGCCGCCGAGCAGCCCCTCGGCCCTGCCCCTGCCGCGGGCCGGCCGCCGCCAGAGGGCCGCCGCCCCGGCCGCCCAGGCCCACCACCACTCGACCCTCTCCATGTCGGCGCCCGCGAGCCCCGTGGCCGCCGCCTCCAGGAAGTTCCACTCCTCCAGCCTGTCCCTCGTCGACGCGCCCAAGTACTCACTGTGAGTACCCGTCTACCCTCTAATCTACCTGTCGAGATAGCGCACGCGACTGGCTATGTATTAAGACATCTGTATAATGCCGCTCATTCTTAACGAAAGAGAACTTGTCATTCTAAAACGATTAACCGATCATTCAACGCCGTTCGATATGCCCAAGGATCTATCCCTTTTCACGAGTAGACAAAGCCGTTGTCCTATCATATTTTCGATATACCGTGTATACATTAGTATTATGTTTTTATTATCCGTCTCACCTTGCATCGTTTTATTTATTAACGCTGATTAATTAAGCGAATTTTCCAAATCATTGTAAAGTATTCCATCCTCATTAAAAATCATATACTAAATACATGTACGGCGATTGACCAGCTACGAATTCAGTAACATTCTTTTTAAATTTTTTGAAAGGGAACTTCAATCATATTCCATAAGAGTGACTATTCATTCGGGACTGTGATATAAAAACAACTGTTGGATTTCTACTACAAAAAATTTAAAAATATCTATGTTAAAAACGTTCAAACTAGCTCGAAAACCAAGTAGAAGCTGAAAAGAAAAATATCTTTTTCAATTTGTACTTTTTTATGATCCTAATTATTAGTGTCAATACAATCGATTGTATTTCAACTGATCTTTCATCTCATCCTCTAGCTAGTTTTTTCACATGGTTGACTTGTCCGTCTTCGAACGAACGATTCTTAGATGATTATTGTAGTTGCGTATTTGTCTAACAAATATCGAAAATAATCTTAAAGGATTACTTTGGGGTAAATATTTCTCTAACTCAAAACTAGTATGAAAATTCGCTGTCGAATTTTTCATACCTATACCGAAGTTAATACAAAATAATGACTTTGGTATACAATTTTTACATTGTTTAGATACGACTTTTACACTATCTTAGTGAATGCTTTACAAAGAATTTGCAAACGATTGAGAGTATACTGTGCACTTTACTACAAAATATACAAATAATTTACCTTCGTTGTAAAATATATCTACAAAAAATTGTTTAGAAATTTTTCAAATTGCATTTTGATAACAAAAGTTTATGACGTGGAGCTTTCGCACCCGGAGCCCCACGCCCGTATTCCTCCGGTCGCGCCTCCTGCCCTGATGCAGGTCCTCGCGGTCGCCCCGGAGGGGACCCGGCCGGGCCAGCCCGGGCAGCTGGCCTACGTCGGTCGCGGCGGTTGTGAAGTCGGGGGGGAGGGAGGGTCCGATGAAATAAATAATTGTAAGGGGCATCTATTTCAAAATATGATTTATTCATATAAAATAGGCGACGGGGGGACAGGCCCGCCCCGCCGCATTCGCCCTTACAATGTTGCCCCTCGTCCCGCTCTCGCGGATCTCCCTCAGCAGACCCTGGGCGGCGCACAGGATCTCAGCTAATCCCCTGCCCTCCGAGGAAGACGCCTCTGCAGGGGGTAGGACAGCCCTGGGTCCGGGCTCCGGGCCGTCTGGCCCTGCCTCAGCATCCCGCCGCCCCTCTGCTATGGCCGGGTCCTCCTCCTGGAGGAAGGAGATAGAGGGCCCTGGTGCTCCCAAAATTCCGGGTGCAGCCACCAGTGCCATCACGCTCGCCACTGGAGGAGGGTGCTTCGCTGCCCCCGTGGTACCCCGCTGCCGGCGAACCTCCTCCTCTGCCAGTCGCATGCGGTGGTCCACGTAGGCTGCATTTACCCTTTTCGCCTCGTCCAGGGTGGCACCAGGGCGCGCCCCTCGCCTTTCCGCGCGTCTCCTTTCATCTCTTTCTACGGCGCGCTTTATCCGCTCCGCGGCCGTTTCCCGGGGTGCGATCGTCCTCCGGGTCACCCTCGGGCTCTCTACCGGTTTTCCGGGCACAGGTGACACCGTCTCTGGTGCCCTCGCGGGGTAGGGCTCATTATTATGGCGCCCCCGCTTGGCCGGGCGCCAGTGGGCATCTTCGTCCTGGCCCCCTACCGGTTTCCGTTCCCCCCAGGGGTGACCTCGTTCCCACTCCATCCTCCCCTCACACTATTGGGCGTGAGGGCGAAATCGCAAGCGTCCTCCGCCCCTACCCCCAACTGAGCGGCGTCTTCCACATACATCTCGCCACACCGCACAGGATCACAACCCCAGAGGATACCCAGGAGCCATGTCGTCAACCGCGAATACAACCTCTCAGCCTCTCTTTGCTGTAAGGTTGCCGGATCGCCGGCACCCCGCAACACCTTATGCACTCCGCCTGGTTACTTTTTTCTGTAATAGAGCCCAGCATCCTCCTCCAGCTCCAAAGGAACTCTGGGTCTAGACGCACGGTACCCTTCCACTCTTTGGCTCTTACCTTACCTAAAGCACATCCGTAGCAGCCCTGTGGTCTGGGGACTGCTCTGCGTCCGCCCGGGTAGACCCAACCTTGGATACGGTGCGAACGTCCGGCATGTGTAACTCTCTCTGGACACCACCACCCACCGGTCCAGTACCCGCCCCAGTGGCAACATTCCCTTTTTTGGCATGTATGCTCACCGGGTGGTGCTGGTCTGTCGTGAGTTGACCCGTAGTGCTCTTCTCTGTGTTTAGCATGTTCTTTTGTTGCTGTATCTTGTCGTTTAGAGCGGCGACAGCAAACCGCGTCTCTATGTCCTGTTGTTTCTCGGTTTGAGTGTCCTCGTCTCGATACAGTGTCCTTTAAAACCCCCCACATTTTGAATAAAAATATAAAATTTAAACGTAAAATTTCAGTATTTGTCCTGTTAAAATATCTTTTCTGTTATTGAATTACTTCAAAATTCAATTTAGAAATATTACACAGTGCATTTTTTGCCATATTATGCTCCCTTGCTCACGATTATTTGCAAATTTTTTGACAATATTTTCACTACGATAATTAGTGAATCACTGTACCGAACTGTTATCTCAGAATACTTTAAGACAAATCTTCGGCAAATTCTTGGTGCTATCAGATCTACTAATAATGCAAGTGGTGGTAATTTTAATAGAAAATATTTTATAATGCATAGATGTGAAGTTTTAAGGAAATATAATTAAATCGTTAAAATTTTATGTCGGTTTTTAATATTATTAATGAAATATTTAAATCTGTTTATAAAAATTAATTTTTCTTAACTCTTCACATCACTGTTCTTTACACTTTGTATTGCGTGTTTAATTTAAAGGAAAAATCTTGGTACCCTAGAATAACTTGAATAATTTATAGAACTGCCGAATTTATAAAAAGTTTTCAAGAGATACAGTAATACATGAAAAAAATAAGTATATGAATGTTGCTTTACTCTAATAAGAATTTAATGGGCCTTTCACCAACACTTTTATGTAGGTTGCACGTCTAAATAATTGATCATTAGAAGAATTTTTTTAAAAAAATGAATGTCGAAATTTGCATGTATTTACCAAATATTTACTAGGTACAAATTTTGTCAATTTTTGTACCATAATGTGATTAATGTAATAATAATTGTACCTGGTATATACAAAATCAGTATTTAAAAAGAATCGTATAAAATCCCAATTGTTTTGTACACTGTTATAAATATAGACTTTAATTAGCTGCAAGTGTAAGCAAAAACAATATGTTGATGTTTTAAACGTGTATGTGGATGGTTGATTATCCTGACACTTAGCCTACGCGAACATCTAGGTCAAAAGGTCTCCATTCCTTATTATTACAACAATATTTATCGCATGGAATGGATGTGGGGATGTGGTGTAACAAATAAACTTTAACTGGTTGTACATTTTTATTTGGCCTTGTTGAATTTATTATAATATAGTACAACGTGTAGGTATCCGAGAAAGACTTTTAAACGTATATTATAAAATCGTTAACACAATAATTAGCTCTATAACAATATATCGGAATCATACATTCTGATCGTTTAAACAAAATAAATTATTGTATTTTTTATCTATGTTTACAATCATTAAAACTGAATGAATGGTAAATTTCTGAACTTTTAATCTATTATTTCGAGTACATTAATATAAATATACAATCTGAACAAAATCTAACAAATATATTTTATTTAAATTAATCATTTCCTTTTCCGTACCCATTTTATAAAATTTGTGATTTTAGAATAGCTGTAAAAATATTAAAGTACAATTTATTGATAGAAATGTAAATACATTATTATAAAAAATTTTAAAGATTTAACGCTGTGGTTAAAATCAACACGCAGTCGTTGGTGTAGGCGACGAGCACTCAGTCTGCAGAGGAACAGGGCAATGATTCGGGCACTGGCCCCTGTCTTCGCGACAGACGGATCAGGTCAAAACCAGGAGGATGTCAGTCAGATGGAGACTATAACGATACGATCGACCACGAACTCGTTAATTAGGAAGACATGGCCTCCTCTCAACAACTCCACCAATTACTTTAATATATGTAGGTCCACTTATACATCCGGACTATTTTACTTATCCGACTTTTGTTGAGCGATGGACTTCATCCCCCTTCTTATGTAATAGACTAGCATTTCTTGTGCGGTAAAGAAAGATTAAATAATAAAATATGACTTCCACGAGATTCACGGAATCGCGATCGTACGCAAGAAAGCGAAAGACTTGTGAATACTGCAAGCAGATCAAAGGGGTAGTAAGAGGGGTAGCAGCCAAGAGATCCAGAATGTGAACCTGGACTTGAATTATAGTATTACAGTTAAGGTAAGTGGAATATTTAAATTATGAACTATTTTATAATTTCGGAAAAACAATACAGAGAAAACAACATAAACATTTTTTGCCGAGTCCTATCGGAAGTGAACTTAATATTCGTGAGAGAGATAGGCGCGACCCCAATAAGCTCAACGTCAGAATAATCAAAGCATCGCTACATGCATTGTCACAAAAGAAAACAGAGTAAAGAAGCGCTACACGAGTCCGAAAGCGAAGATAAAGACTTGAGAGCAATAGCGAAGTTAATAATATCAAAAAGTGAGAGCGTATCTTCGAACCCTGGATATAAGTAAATGAATGTTGACTTAGCATAACTACCTCCAAACAAACGCAGAGTGAGACAGTAAAGACAAAAAGCTCAATATTGCGGGTCCCTACAACACTGGGAGTCATAAAGCACAACGCGACAGGAATTTAAAAAATCGGGAATCCAGTCAATAGAGGACCAATCCCAAACGAATGAATAGGTGATAAATCAATACTAGTATTAAGAAAATCTGAAAAAGTCTGGAAGCCATATGAATATGAATTCTTGCTTCTCGTAACAAAGATGGAGCGCAATGAGGGATTCGGGATAGGCATGTTGGATAAGCGCGACGACAATTCAATAATACATTACAAGCGGTGGTATCTATGCGGTGGTTATACCTGGTGCATCATATGCGTCCCGTCATGTATGCAGACCTAGATATGACGGGGCGACAAAGGATTATAACTCGCAATCTAGGACAGACGAGCAGGGCGGCGACACCCAAACGTTCGCGAAACCAATAGCGCACATGGATGAATACAAAAGCAATGAGTTAAAAATTATATGCAACTTATTTATAAAATCTTGAATTTTTGTAGTTGTAAATTCCGATTATGTCTAAATAAAACTTTTGTTCAAGCATAGATCTTATAAACAATTGAAAATAGTACCTTTAAAACAAATTGATAATTAATTTACTTCAAAAATTATTCACAACAATTGAAATGAATGATATTCATAATTGCCATTGACTGCGTAATAAAAATAAGTCATTCTGCAAATGCTTTTCTATTCAAGATTTATAAAGAAAAAGTTGAATCCAAGATCTATTAAAAAAGTCAATCCATTACGAATAAAGCGAGTATAAAGGAATATTATTGTGGTGAAATAGAAACATAAGACCGCACATGTTAATAATAAATAAGGAAAGTACACAGTCTATCGTAATAATCTGTAATGATAAGGTATACACGTAGCTGTGAAAAAATGACTACAGGTAAAAAAGAGTATGTAATTCTGTGTCGCATGCATATGATATTATAACACTACAAGCCTAACGATTGCTACCAATCGTTGAATTCAAATTTAATTTAAATCATAACAATACATTCATCAAGCGTATTCACTTCTTGAAGAAAATATAGTATCATCCAATCAAAATGATCTAAGATTTAAAAATAAGCAACAAAAATAAATAGTACCTTTGCGGTTGCAGGTCGATTGATGCGCGGCTGCGTATTCGGGTCACGAAACACTCCTACATGGCTAAGCACATAAACCGTCTTCGTGGGTTTAGTTCCACCTATCCCTTGTTCACTTGTATTTTCATAAAACATTTCTTACCTCGTCAGCAGGTTTTTCTTTTACTTTAGAGGCAAATATGTATTTATATTAGTTCAAATTGAGTATACATTATTTTACCCTTATCTCTTTGTTTTTTAAAACAAATTGGACGGTTTGAACATCATCCAATGGTGATCTTGAATTCAACCAGTTCATTATATACAGCACCCATCTGCTCAAGTAACTCAGAACAATTTCCTAAATGAGCGCAAAATTCGTAGTGTCAATATGTACGTATAGATTGTCTGGACGCGTTGTACATAATCGGAATACTTGTTCCTAAAAGCACACGCGTATTCTTTAGAAACCATAAACCGCGAGTGTTACTAGTCGACAGGATTGTAATAAATAACTATATATAAATATGAGTGCTAGCAATGAAAATCGATGATTGATTTTCGTTGGTATAAATCAAAAAATTATAATTTAGCATAAACGAATAATCAAAAACACAACTTTAATAACACAAAAGGCATAATACATATAAACCTTCCTTTATTTTCTATTGTTATGGAATTTAACAATAAAGTAATGATAGTGGTAAAAGAAAATTGTTGTTATAATTTAAAAGAATAGCTTTAAAATATAATATAATTGAATTTTCTGAACATTATAATTGCGATTATTATTATGAAAAAGAACGTTAAAGCAATTATTTCTTTATCTGAAACCATTGTCTATCAAACCTCTATTTTTAAAGTATTATAAAGATTATTAATATTATTTTTAGCATTAGTAACCAAACTTTCAACAATGTTTTAGTCTAGAATGTCTAAAATGGATACTTATATAGTATCCATATTTATTTTTTAAAATTTATGTTTTAGTCTACAGTCATTTTTATTTTTGTATATTGTGTATCTTTTAGATAAGGTCAGTCTTTTATTAAAACTGTATCGGTAATAGTTGTTTACTAATAAATGTTGATTGTCCGATTTGTAATAATGAAAATATATCTTTTTAATATATTTTTTCGACACCTTTTTTATATTAAAGACTAATGATTTTACATAATACATGTATTTTGAGATGTTTTAGCTATTGGAAATAAAATTTTTCATAATTTTTTAGATGGAGAAACAGTTTCGTTATTGTTCCATGTTAAAATCTGTCAAATTACCCACAAGTATTGATTTTAATCGATCATTCTCAACAGATTGGATCACCGTCAATAGTTTTCAAATTCATAAACGTAATTCAATGAACGATAAGTCCACAGTAAATGATTTAGAAGTATTTAGTACAACTACTTCTTCGTACAAATATTTAAGTTTTACTGAATCACGAGCTATTCAAAAATTAAATTGTGCGGTAACGTATAAAAGTAATGAAGAGAAATATAGAAGTATCCAAGATAGTATTTGTACTCATCAGGATAAAAAACGCTCCGGATATCTTAGACAGAGTTGCAAGGTAATAAAACAAAAACTAAATATGCATGTACAATGAACATTAAAATACTTATATCTAATAAATTAATTGTTAATAAAAAATAAATAACATTTTATTATGAATTTTTTCCAGGATGAGTTTAGCAATACACCAACATTAAAAAGTAACAATACTCAACAACAAAGGAAATAATTAATTTATGTTATTGTTACTATATTTCAAAGTTTTAGTGAGTCATCTCTAAAGGATACTAAGCTGATTAAAAAGTCCGAGACCTAACATTATAGAAGTTCCACACACATTATATTGACATTTATTGTTCATGCGTAACAATAAGACTATGTGCGCAATTGCAATTTATTGTTTATGTATTTAACAGTTGGAATTTACGTCATGTAAATGTTGTTAAAAAAATAAATTTACTATATTTATTAAAAAATTTCATAATTCTACTCCATCAAATAAAACATGAAAAGATCAATGTATAATAAAGGCTACAATACAAATATTTATTTACAGTTCGTATAAAACGATGTAAAATTCTAATTTAGGAAAGCATAAAATGTCAAAGTATACAATGAGATAGGAATGTTTAGGATTTTCGCAATTATTTTTATTAAAACATGTATTTTCTTCTCTACAGATACTTATTCTTAATTAAAAATTTTAAAAACACCCGAAAATGTATGTACAAATATCTTTGAACAGTTAGTCAAAAAATTGAAAGACTTCGAAATTTATAATAGATTAAAATAAAGTTATGGTATTTATCAACCATCTCTGTTACAAATAAAAATTCAACTTTGGATGAATCAGTGATCGAATGAATCATATGCATGATGAGAAGAAAATCTACTAAAACATGTATTCAGTCAACTCGCAGATTAATTTACAACACAGCTATTTTTGCAAGATGTACTAGCTGGAAGTACTCCAACTGAAAAAACAAACAAAAAGAAGTTCATTGTTTGATTTGTTAACATT
This sequence comes from Sycophaga agraensis, assembly GCA_018906755.1. NCBI lineage: Eukaryota > Metazoa > Arthropoda > Insecta > Hymenoptera > Pteromalidae > Sycophaga > Sycophaga agraensis. The sequence continues at coordinate 573,836 of JACCIE010000017.1, read as the reverse complement.
TTAAATTGCTTAATCCATTAACATCGAAATGCTCTAAATTGTTTGTTATTGTATTAGTTAATTTTCCATGTTTAAATAGAATATATCTTCTAATAAAATAACATTAAATTTTGCATTAGAAAACAGACACTATGCAATTTTGTAAATTCTGATAATATACATAGAATAAGTTTGCTGAAAACTTATTAAAAATTAAGGAGATATTTAGGCATTAATGGATTAGATAAACAATTTTTAATTTCTTTGTTACTTACGAGGTTTGCATTTCGCCACGCAAGCTGCATAATCATCTGTATATAAGAAAAACATACCACGATTTAATAAATATAGTCTAAATTAATTTGTAGATTTCGTATTTTAATTGAATGAAAAATTCAATTAAAAATAATTCAGCAGTTCTTTACAAAAAATGTATTTTTTCCATCAGAAAAAGTTCAATTGTAATAATTGAACACATTTTATTATTGTTTGTTAATAGAATAATTTTCACTGAAAAAACTTCGGTTCGAAAACTTACTACTAGAATTATATGTATTATATTTTAAAATGCAAAATTTTTAAAAATAAGGAAAGGTTTTTTCTAGAAAAATAGCTTAAATATTGGTTTTTTCGAATTTTTTTACGAAACATCCCTATTTATTTGTTTTTATACATTTGTTATAGAACCATATTATATTTTTAACAAAAAATGCTTTAGTATTTTTCAAACAAACAATTTCCTAAGCCTTCAATGAAATAAGCATCATTTTAAACGTTAACAGATTTTACTCCGCTTATTAAATGTTTTGGCTCGGGGAAAAAAAATTACGTCTATGTAATTTGAAAGTCGGTACTTACCACCTGCTTGACACATTAACCAATTTGTTACAAATAAAACAGAAATCGTTAAGATTTTATTTAAGATTTGCATCTCGCTGTATATTTAATATTCTATTCCTGAGACAGTAATATTACAAATCACTGTTGAACCTAAAGCTACTGATTCCTTATATATGCATAGTTACTCAGCCATGTAAGCATTGCAAACTTCAAACAAAAAAATCAATGTAATATCTCCCTACATTATCATAAATATATTTTTCATTGTTAGTCTATTGTTTTAATAGTCATAAAAAACCATGTCATGGTCGTAATTTACATGTTTAAAAAATATGCATTTATTTTAAGCGAAAATGGAATTCTTTTTTAACATTTAATGTTCAGTATTAAATAACCAATCCGTAGAGATCGAATAAAGCAAACACAAATCAACATTCTGTATTGAAGAAAGTTTCCACTTATTCCATTTATGGAAATGAATAGTTAATTATTTGATTTGAATTATTTATTGACTAAAAATTTACTCAATCCGTATTCGAAAAATAAAAATACATTTTAGTTTTGTTAGTCTTAAAGAAATAACATTTAATTGATATAAAATTATAATGCTATAAATGAATATATTATTATTTATATATAATTTTTAACCCAATATTGCCACAAATTCAGAAAATAGTTATTCACTTTTAACAGTCGCAAAATGATTAATGATTGGAGAAATTGGCTCCAGCAATGTAATATATTCTAATGCTTTTAGAATCAAAAGAAATTCTGAATTAAAGTTTTTAAATACATGTATTTGAAAAAATGTAGTTTTCGGTGACATTCGCTTTGTTGAAACAATTATTTATTAATTTTCAATATTCTACACATCCATCATAATATTATACTTGGTACTTATTCCTAAGTTATACCAGTATAATTAATTTATGTTATTGTTACCATATTTTAAAGTGTTAGTAAGTCATCTCTAAAGAATACTAAGTTGATTAAAAAGTCATCTAAATGTTGTTCAACATTGGACAAATCAGTGATCGAATGAATCATATGCATGATGAGAAGAAAATCTACTAAAAACATGTATTCAGTCAATTTGCAGAATAATTCTCAATACAGTGATTTTTGCAAACTGGACTAGGTGCAAGTGTGCCAGCTGAAAAAACAAATAAAAAGAAGTTCATTGTTTGATTTGTTAACATTTTAAGTTGCTTAATCCATTAACATCGAAATGCCCTAAATTGTTTCTTATTGTATTAGTTAATTTTCATGCGCGAGCTGAAAATGATTTGATATATGTTTTCCATTTGAAATCAAATATATCTTTTAATAAAATAACATTAAATTTTGCATTAGAAAACAGACACTGCAATTTTGTAAATTCTGATAATATACATAGAATCAGTTTGCTGAAAATCTATTAAAAATTCAGGAGATATTTAGGCATTAATGGATTAGAAAAACAATTTTTAAATTCTTTTGTTACTTACGAGGTTTGCAATGCGCCAGGCACTCTCTATAACTCACTATAAATAAGAAAAACATACCACGATTTAATAAATATAGTCTAAATTAATTTGTGGATTCCTAATTTTAATTGAATGAAAAATTCAATTAAAAATAATTCAGCAGTTCTTTACAAAAAATGTATTTTTTCCATCAGAAAAAGTTCAATTGAAATAATGGAACACATTTTATTATTGTTTGTTAATAGAATTTTCACTGAAAAAACTTTGGTTCGAAAACTTACTACTAGAATTATATGTATTATATTTTAAAATGCAAAATTTTAAAAAATAAGGAAATTTTTTTCTATAACAAATAATTAGTTTGAGGAAAAAAGCAATCTTTCAAATAATAATAAAAACTTAAAAATATTTTCCAGGGAAAAATAATTGCATGTTGCATAATAAATTGTTAATTAAAGAAGTGTTTCTAACGTATTCATGAACACGAATAATAATTCAATGTCAAATTTTAGTGTGCAATTATGTATGAACAGCTGGTAAAAATTTAGTTATTACATTAGTTAGTTAAGCGCAATTCTTATTTTTTCCGAAATACTCTAATACATACACATATCAATAAAAATGTTAAATTATGTGTAATATGTAAACGTTTAATCTAAAATGGATATACGAATAATTTAAATTTGTTATATATAATAAAATTGAGAAGTGTTTGAAAATATAATAACATATAAACGTTACTGCGAAAGTTTTGTAATATAGTTTAAGAACTAAGAAATAAATTATTCAACTTTTCTAATATTATTTATAATCAATCTTATGTAAAGTTACATTTATGAGATTGTAATTTCATATAGACAAAATTTAAGAAAACTTTGAACATAAACAATAATGGTCATTTTGTAGGGCGAAATAAAATCTGTTCTTAAAAAAACAGTAAGAGAAAATTTACGTGACCGTTCAGAAAATCCCGCCGTGACCAAATGTTTGAAACACCCCGTGTATAAGAACAAATGATTTTGACAGTCTTTATGAAGAAAAGCTGTGCAATTTAAGACTTTAACATCAAACTATTCATACTTTATAGAATACTAATCAATTAAAATTTCTGTACTTTTAACGATCATGGATTAGGAATATTATGTTATTTTAGAATGTACATATGAATGATTTGAATATTGAATTATCTCAGACCGAGATGTTTCAAATATGGAGTATGGCGGACTGAAATCATAATATCGAGCAGTAAAATTGACAGGTATAATGCAGTGATAACAGCTAAGTTTATAATTATGTTAATACATTCAATCAGATTAGGAACTTGGCATTGCAGATAATGAGTTATTAAGACCTATATTTTTCATGTTAAGAAACGTTAGCCGCGATTTTTAGAAACTGCATTATTACAATTGATGTAAAGTCTCTTTAAAAATATTAATAATCGATCGACTTTAAATTTTATGTAGAAATTATCAACTCGTTAGTTATTATTTTTTAAATAACAATGGTAAAAAATTGCCTAAATATTAGTTTTTTCGAAATTTTTTACGAAACATCCCTTTTTATTTGTTTTTATACATTTGTTATAGAGCCATATTATATTTTTAACAAAAAATGCTTTAATATTTTTCAAACAAACAATTTCCTAAGCTTGGATATTTAATAATGTCCAAGTATGTTTAATGATGGTATTTAATAATGTCCATGTATATTTAATAATGTTTAATAATGTACAAAAATATTGTAAGGAATATATAAGATAAGCCTTCAAAGAAATAAGCATCATTTTAAACGTCAACAGATTTTACTCCGCTTATTAAATGATTTGGCTCGGTGAAACAAATTACGTCTATCTAATTTTAAAGTCGGTACTTACTAAGTGCTTGACACATTAACCAATTTGTTACAAATAAAAAAGAAATCGTTAAGATTTTACTTAAGATTTGCATCTCGCTGTATATTTGATAATCGATTCCTGAGACAGTAATATTACAAATCACTGTTGAACCTAAAGCTACTAATTCCTTATATATGCATAGTTACTCTGCCATGTAAGCATTGCAAACTTCAAACAAAAAAATCAATGTAATATCGCCCTACATTATCATAAATATATTTTTCATTGTTAGTCTATTGTTTTAATAGTCATAAAAAACCATGTCATGGTCGTAATTTACATGTATAAAAAATATACATTTATTTTAAGCGAAAATGGAATTCTTTTTTAACATTTAATGTTCAGTATTAAATAACCAATCCGTAGAGATCGAACAAAGCAAACACAAATCAACATTCTGTATTGAAGAAAGTTTCCACTTATTCCATTTATGGAAATGAATAGTTAATTATTTGATTTGAATTATTTATTGACTAAAAATTTACTCAGTCCGTATTCGAAAAATGAAAATACATTTTAGTTTTGTTAGTCTTAAAAAAATAACATTTAATTGATATAAAATTATAATGCTATAAATGAATATATTATTATTTATATATTATTTTTAACCCAATATTGCCACAAATTTAGAAAATAGTTATTCACTTTTAACAGTCGCAAAATGATTAATGATTGGAGAAATTGGCGCCAACTATCTAATATATTCTGATGCTTTTAGAATCAAAAGAAATTCTGAATTAAAGTTTTTAAATACATGTATTTGAAAAAATATGGTATTCGGTCACATTCACTTTGCTGAAACAATTATTTATTAATTTTCAATATTCTACACATCCATCATAATATTATACTTGGTACTTATACCTAAGCGTTGGCTAAATTAATTATTTCTTTTCAATTTATGATATATAAGACTAAAATTAATTGCATGTTATAGCGAATTCATGAATTAACCAATTGTAATTTTGGCATAATTCATTTTTCGGTTTCAATGCATTTTATGTATAATTGCAGAAGTCACAGCAGCAGAGAATATAGTGTATATTACGCTAAGAGTATATATAACAGTATATTCTATTTTTTTTACTGACAGCTGGTGTAGAAACACTATATACATGATACACAATATCTACACACATTTTTAAGTTATAAAGTACATTGAACTATCATAACAACTGAATATACGATAAAACAATTGTGAATTAGTATATTTATTACCTTGTATAAGTAGCATCTTAGTATTTAACAAATTTTGAAAACTGTTAGCAGACGATTGTTTACAATCAGTTAAAATGCAACTAAACATTTATTTACTAGAAAGCAAAACGATGATACTTTTAGAATTAATTACATGAATTAATATTCTAAGATTGTTTTTATTTTACAAAATGGCAAGTTTGGGTAATCGCATTATAGTTTTAATAGACATGGACTGTTTTTTCTGTCAAGTTGAAACAAGATTGAATCCAGAATTTCAAGGAAAGCCTCTAGCTGTAGTTCAATATAACCAATGGAAATTAGGAGGGTAGGACACCATAATTCTAAAAAATGTATGAATTTAATTTGATATCAGAAAACTAAATGTTGCAGTATTATTGCTGTGAATTATGAAGCAAGAGAATTTGGAGTAACCCGACATATGCGTGGAGAAGAAGCTAAAGAGAAATGCCCAGAAATTGTATTAGCAAGTGTTCCTTGTCTTAGAGGAAAAGCAGATACATCAAGGTATTAAAATATATTCATGACATAGTTTTTAACATATAAAATTTATTAACAAAAATAAATTGATATTTATTTTATATCAAAATAGGTACAGAAGTGCTGGACGAGAAGTTATTGATGTTTTAAAAAAAAATTGTAACATAGTAGAAAGAGCTAGTATAGATGAAGCATATTTGGATATTACAGAAATTGTAGATCAAAAGATGTCCAAAGAATTATTCAACCAACAAAATATTTTATCTGAATTAAATAATACTTATATTGTTGGTCACTCAGAAAGTGGAATAAATAACGAAGGTTTGCTCAAATGTATTTAGTTATATTAGTAGAAAAAAAAACTATTAGTTTTGTTTGTTACACAATTGTTTTATATTATAGAAGAAAGATGTAAAGGTCTTAATTCTTGGATTTCTGATTCATTAGAAAATATTCAGATTCAACGCTTATCAATTGCTGGGGTTTTAATAGAAAATATTAGAAAAGAAATTTATGAAACAACTTCTTTCAGATGTTCTGCTGGGATTTCATTTAATAAGGTTGAAATGTGAATTATATTATAACATCTTATAATTTCTAATCTCAAAATCATTCTTCTTTTGATCTGTAGATATTAGCTAAACTAGCTTGTGGTCTTCATAAACCCAACCGTCAAACCATTTTACCAGCATCTGCAGTACCAGATTTATTTGGAACACTACCTATAAAAAAAGTACGAAATCTTGGAGGAAAACTTGGTGACATTGTTATTGATTCATTGAAATGTAATGTTATGGCAGATATTTTGCCATATTCATTACAATACCTTCAAAATCGTTTTGATGAGAAAACTGGGTAAGACTATTTATAAATAAGCTCTCATAAATTAATGATTTAAGAATATAGTGTTATGATTAAATTATGTTGAATATTGACAGACTCTGGTTGCATAATATTGCTCGAGGTATTGATAATGAGCCAGTAACTCCACGATTAGTATCAAAGTCAATTGGGGCTTGCAAAAAATTTCCAGGAAAACTTGCGATAATTGATATGGATATAGTAAGTCTGTTTTAAAGATTATTTTTCTTCTAATGGAATATCTTTTAGGTGCATCAGATAAATTTTGAGAAAATGAAGTAATAATTTTTATTTATAAAGTGAAGAATTTTAATTTATTCTAACTTATAAAAAAATTAATATTGTGTTGTGGTAAATTTTATATTCCTTTGTATTTATAGCTTAAACATTGGCTTGGAGAATTATCATCAGAAGTCTGTGAAAGACTAGAACAAGATTTAGAAGAAAATGAACGCAAAGCATCATTATTAACAGTCAGCTTTCAGTATTATCAAAACAAAAAGTCTGTATCCCAGTCTAGATCTTCTGTACTAACATCATATAAGCCAGAAAAGATGGTAACTCAGTGTTTAAATATTGTCACCAAAGCAACGCAGCAGCTACCTATTTCATTTTTAGGATTATCAGCTGGTAAATTTGTGAAAGCAAAAGGAAGTGAGAATTTTATAAACTTTTTCAAAACAAATACAACTGAAAATTCAACGTCTGCTGTCATAAACGATAATATGAACAACATTAGTAAGGGTGCAGCTGTTGTTGAACAAACAAGTGAAGTATTTGATAATTTAAATATACCTAATAACAATTCTTTTAATACTGAAATAAAGAAACAGAATACTACAGAGAGTATGGATACCAATTCCAAAATTAATAGAAGATCTTCTCCCTGCAGTAAAATTCAACGTTCATTAAAAACTGATAATTTCAAAAATTCTTTTTTTATGAACATTTTAAAAGAAAGAAATCCACAGCCACAAAAATTAAAGTCAGCATCACAAAATAACGTAAATTCTTTTGAAGTTCGTGAATCTACTTCAAATTTAAGGGAAAATGATGACGTTGTTTATAATTCTGAATTAAATACAACAAGCATCAATAATCCACTGTCAACATCAAATGAAACGCCAATCATGTTACAAGAAATATTTCCAGATTTAAATAATATAGATCCAGATATTGTTAGGTTGCTTCCACTTCATTTACAACAAGAAGCTAATAAATTTTTAAATGTGTCTGCAACTTGCGATAAAAATATTAACACACATAAAAAGAAAAATAAGGAATCAATTAAAATAAAAACAAAAAATTCTAATACAAAAACTCATGATAAAAAATCTAGTATTCAACAATTTGTTATTAAATCCAACGTTAATAATGATTTAGAAAAGAATTTTAGGAAATGCTTCCAATGTGATCAATTAATTTTAATAAGTAAAGTTGATGAACACAAAGATTATCATGTAGCCCAAAATTTACAAAGAGAACTTAATTAAAAATCAAGCATTAATTTTAATAAAGATGGTATATATTTTAATTTTACAAATCATACTAAAAATAAGCAATGAAATACTTAACCTATTAAAAAAAATCAAAATCAACTTTTCCAATAATAATTATTGTGATTAAATATTAATTATATATATAATATTTAAATTGTACATATTATTACAATTATACGAACTACATTAAGATTTAAATAGTTTATATAACCTTATACATATTATTAATGGATTACTCAATTTGAAAAAATGGTATTTTTTCAAATATATAAATATAAATTTGTATTTTTTTACTAAGTAAAAAGATATAAATAACTATATGCAAAAGAATTTTATTAATATCTCCTTCCTCCTTGTGCTTGATTACGATTATCATATCCACCTCTGTTATAGTTTGATGATCCAGAATCATTACCTTGGTTCCAGCCCCCTTGAACTCGACCACCTCTCCCTTGACCACCTTTATTGTAATCTCCTCCTCCACTCTTTCTATCATAACCTGATAAATTATAACAAAGTAAAATTGCACTCACTTTCAGTTATCTTTCAAATTTTATATTCAATAGAATTTTACTAATTAATACCTCCTTGATTGCTATATCCAGATCCTTGACTTCCATAGTTATTGGAGCTTTGATTCCCACCATATCCCGAGTTTTGTCCATATGAGCTCTGATTTCCTCCGTATCCCGAGTTTTGACCATATGAGCTCTGATTTCCTCCGTATCCCGAGTTTTGTCCATATGAACTTTGGTTTCTTCCATGTCCAGATTGTTGTCCTTGTGAGCTTCTATTTCCATCATATCCAAAACTTTGATTACTTCCATAAGATGAAGTTTGACTATTACTGTATCCAGCTGCTTGATTTCCATAATTAGAATTTTTATTTCCATAAGATTGATTGCTATTGTATCCTGATGTTTGATTAGAAAATGCAGGTCCTTTATTTCCATAATTTGAATTTGCACTTGTGAAATATTGTTTTGATGTATTATCAATATTTTGACCAAAGTTTGAAGCTACTGATTTATTGTCACGGAATCCACCTCCACCTCCTTGACCACCACTACCTCCGCGACCGCCACCTCGCCCACCTCCACGTCCTCCTCCTCTGAAAATGTAAATTCATTTTTGAATATTTTAAGTACAAAAATGAATTTTTCTAAGCTTTTTAGTCTCTAAAACTTAGTTATTAGAATCGTAAAAAAATAACATTTACAATAAACTAATCCTTTTTTAAAAAATAAATTTACATAAAAATGGAAAGAGTACCTTTGTGGACCTTGCACTCTATCTTTTTGCCAAGATGGCATTTCTGGTGGAGGTGGTTCTTGCTCACATGGTCTACCTCCTCTGTCAGGTACTGCACCTATAATGACTTTATTTACAGCACTACGAGTATTTTTACGAACTGAAGCATTGCTTGTTTTTTCAATCACAGCTAAATCATCCCTTGCTGATAATAGATGAGCTAAAGTTACATCTGGTTCACGGTTCATTGCATCTCTTTTTGAATTGTAACATTTATTTAACTCACTTTCCATAGGTCTAATTCTTTCGGACCACTGCAGTAAAAAATAAAATAATATGAAAAAATTCATTTTACTTTTTGAATTGAAATTAAATAAAATTTTAAATTATTTGATCTCTTACTGTGAAAGAGTTTACTGTAACATCCAATCGAGTCAACAACATTTCTCGCCTTATTTTATATTCTTCTTGTAAATCACTTTGTACTTTATCTAAACTTTCCCATTGATCATTTTTTAATTCACCAAAGAATAATGGTTTGCCTATCAATTCTTTAGGAACCTGTTTTAAAGTTTCTGAAACTTTTAAATTATATTTTTTAAAAAGCATTTCAGGTGTAATGTTGTCAGGAGGTTTTTGAAATTCTAAAGCAGTTAACATTTCTCTCATACTCTTTGCTGTAATACTTTCACTCTAAAAATAAATTATTAAATAATTAAGTGATAAAAGTGTTATTCCAAACAAATTTAGAGGCTTTATGTAAATAATATTTTAATCTACTTACAACAGTTATAACATCTTTTTTACTTTGTGGCTTTTTACTTTCCAATATTTTACTAGTCATTAGTTCAACAATTAAGTATTCGATAAGAGCAATTTTATCTTCTAAACTAGTTAATCTTTGATTCACATTGCCTGTAGTTAATTTTGTATTCATACAAGACAATTCTTTAAGAAATGTACTAAGTTCTAATAAAAACGAGTTAGCATCATCTGGTGAAGATATTGGATGCACAGTATCATCAAACTTTTCAAAAAAACCGATTTCATTAGTCAACCATGAAATAAGTTCTGTGAATTCAGGATCTTTGGCACCTTCTTGCAGAGCTTTATTGAATTTAGTGGAATCAAGCAGAGGTCCTGAATACCTATTCATTAAATTAAAAAATGGAAAAATCATATGAATATAAAAATTAAAATTAATTACAAAACAAGTAAACAAACTATTAGAAACTATAACCTTAAATCTACTATAACCTTACCCCACATCTTCTAGGTTTTGTAAAAGTTCAGATTCCATCCCACTTTAAAATAATGAATTGTAGGAGCTAAAATCTTAATTAATAGCTTCAAAATAGATACCGTATATTATTTCTATATTTAAGTTCAATTTTTATAAAGAGAAACAAATATAAGCATTGCAAGTTTGCGGTCTTTTCTCAGACATTCTTGCAGAAGTGCATCAACCAGCTGTGAATGTTGCGATAGGCCAATATAGCTTTTTATTATGCCACACTATACCATTAAATAAAACTATGAATTATGTTTAGGGTATATTTTATAGTTATTAGTTAATTTAAGTTGTTGATTCAAAAATTTATATTTTTACATATGCTCTTAAAAAAGTGACATCTTCCGTGTCACTCACATTATACACGGCCGGCTCGGAGATAGTTTCCCCGAATCTCCTCGTTACAACCCATACGCATATATTTGTACAATTTAAGATGCACACGAGTTTAATTTTCGCCGTGTATATTCGTATCTTATGTGAGATGCAAATATACTTCGAATGAGCGAGTCAGGTAGATTTTCATAATTTTTCTTATCGAGAGTATGGTGCCTACCTGCGTAAATTAATCAAAGAGGTTTTTATGCATTGGGGTTTTTCGTCTGACGATGATGAACAAAAATAGCAAAATATAAATTAGAGAACTCTTTCAGTATGTATTACAGAGTATTTTGAAATGTATATACGTTTAAAGATCATGTAAACGGAATTACAAATATTACATTATTTCATATCATATCTTTAAAGCTAAATTCAGTTTGTTGTTGTACTAAAATGCAAGTGACTGCTCTGATAAGTAGTATTATTCTATTTCAGAATATTCTTAATATTGCATTTAATTATTTGAATGTTACGAGTTATGCTCGCTATGAACCAATAGCAACTTTTTTTATATATAATTCATTATATATAACAAATATTTAATAATAATTATAATTATTTTATAAAAATAATAGTACGTACATTATGAAATAAATAACAATTATAATGTTAAAAAGAATTGTAATTATATCGGACTAAAGAGTTTGGATACAATAATAAAGTTCATTCAATTAGACAATTTATTTATTGTTTTTGATTCGTGTACATATATCAGAAGATCTATAATAACAATGCAATTAAAAATTATAAAAATGTTCACTAGTACAATAATATTTTAATATTTCATGTTATTATACCATCTATTATAAATAGTCCATTTAACAAAACATCTTTTACATTTTAACGTATTTCTTTATTCATTTTATTCATACGATTTAAAGCGCTAATATGCTGACACGTATAAACATATACATTTGTAATTTATTTATGTATTTATCGTATTCCTGTATTTTTCTTTGTAATCGTTAATTAACTTGATATACGTATATCTTTTTGTAGCATAATGTATGCGCACTTACAATAAAACGATGTCATGCTGTACTTCCGAGTTATCGGCTCACTTAAAATCATATAGTATTTGTTTTTAATTTTTAAAAATAATATTTATTAAATAATCATAATTTTATTCAAGATTCTATTAAGTTTTGTTACCATGACTTCCAATATTGGACATCGAAAGCAGTACGAAATCGAACACGGAATTTGAAGTTCGTAATATAATACACAAACTTCTCTTTGATTGCAAGATTGTCATACGAGTCGAACATGTGAATATTTAAATAACAAGTATAACTCTAAAATTCAAGATAATGATCATTTTTAATTGCAATTCTTCACATACAATTTCCTTGAATCTTTGATTTAAACATATATTATAAACTCTGCAACTGTCATAAAAAATTATATGCATATAATTTTAATCGAAAATTTATATAATAAATAAGCAAATTCTTACTTCAATTACGCAATAATTCTTATCACTTATAACTAAATCATTAGGCCATAATTATATTCACCCAAGTCATTTCAATATGTGTCATGCTCGACATGACAAAGAAATCTAATAAAAATATTACTTATATAATTAATAATGAAAGTCTCCTTTTCTCTTACTGACTAAAAGAATATCTTGAATGAACTTAAATAATTTAATTGCATATTTTTACAACGTTTTACAAAAAGAGATTTCCGAAATAACGCACAGTATATCAACTGGATGGAAAGAGATTAATAATTAATATTGTGACTGATAATTAAAAACAAATCTTCAAAATATAAAATCTTGGATCTAACATATTTCAAAGAAATTTGAAGAACCATGTACTTATTAAATTATATAATTGAATATCACGATATTAATGTAAATATAAAACTAACATACAAAATCAGATCATTTTTTTCGAAATTCTGTCATCACACCGTAGTTAGTGTACACACATATTGTTTGCTTTATTATTCACTGAGACTATGCATTTATCCGACTATGAATCGCGTTTCTCCCAAATATATATTACGTCTACTTATTTTACTACAACTATCTATAATCTTAGGTTTTATCTTCCACGTAATCGTGAAATTATTTCGTTTTTGCTTAAAAGCAAGAAAGCTCATACATCTTCATATGTATCTATATTGACACTGATTTTAAATTCTTAGAAACAGATAGTTTCATTTTTTCAATTATAATGTATCATCATCAGTATTAGTTTATGTTAATTTATAACGTAACCTTACTATTGTTGACGTTTATTTTTCATTGATTTTACGATATATTGACACGGCACAAGGAAACTTACTTTGGAAGTCAAACATAATTTATCTTTTAAATACTGATTACTACATATTAAAAATGTTAAATGTTAAATATTATGTGGTTTCTTTTTCTGGGTTGTCATTTTCAATATATTTTAATTATTAAAACAAACAATTAGATTATAAGATTTTTAGTAAGCCTAAATATTTTGTAAATAAATAATAAAATTGGTCTCATCTTTTATTTTATAATCATATACATTTTTTAGCCTCCACTTATTCCGTGACTATAACTTAAAAGAATTTAGGTTACTGAAAAGAATTTATTAGAAAACATAATTATATCATTTTAATTTGTAGTACTTATAAAATTAAAAGAGATATTTTATATTAAAATTGTATGATCCTAATACATAAATTACTAATTATTATAAAGTAAAAAAAATTATAAACTCAACAGTAATTAAAGCCACAATGTACCCACAAGATAACAAATTAATTTTTTTCGATTTAAAGGATATTTTACATTTTCATGTTATGAAAAACAATAGAAATTTGTTGATAAAATTTTCAGAATGTATCGATACTCCTATTATATAGAAATGCTTCTGCTTTCAGAATTAGTTTTAATTATTACTTGAGTAATGAAATTGTGTTACAAAATTAATTATAATAATTAAAGAAGGGGAGCTGAAAGCAGTTATATAGATCATGCAAATCACTTTTTTGGTACTCAATTCAGTTGTATTCTCTTTTTATGCACTTATTACTTTTTGTAACTTTTTATGCGTTTATTTCCGAATACCATAGCTAGATTGTTATTTTTAACAATACATGTTAAAAATAGCACTTTAAATTAAGGTATATATACTCTTTCAGGTTTTTGTAATTCACACATACAAATTGTGGACTCTCATAATCGGCCCTTGATAAAAAAAATGTACATACCAAGAAAAATAAGTTGGCTTTTGTAATACTTATATTTAGGTCGCGCGAGTGTAATCACGGAAAAGGGGAAATTTGTTAAGCTCGCATTCACAAAGCTCGAATTTTAAAATGAAAAAATAAAAATCTTACAATTCTGTAAGTAGTAATCACTTTGATCGCCAATAATAACGAGCCTTTTTCTGGTAATGCAAAAATGCATACGAAGGTATCATTATATGCATGTACCAATTTCACTTTATGTCTTCATTGAGGAACTACATTGCTTTCGATGAAGCTTCAGTAATTCACGAGTTTATGTCTTATTATTAAATACATGTATATGTATTGTAATTTTGAACACATCAGTATATATCGAGGGAGCACTTGTAGCTATGTTGACTATATAATCTCAAAGTTCTTCTTTGTGCATTCTCTTTCAAAACAATAGCGATCGACAATGTTGTTTAGTTCTTTCAATTCGCTCAGTATATCCATTTATTGATTTATTTCTCACGTTTAATACCGTCCCTATTATAGATAGTACTGTGTATTACTACTCATATATATTTGATTCTATAACGTTTAATAGCTTCTAGAGCCATACATTTTAAATTATATATTTTTAATGAACATATATTAGTAGTTATTCACACATATACATTATATACATCAATTTTAATTAATACATATGGATATTTTATATCATTTTTAGTATTTTTGATCTCATGGTTTGTTTTCTATTTATAAATATGCCAACGTTATTGATCGAAGTAATATTTGACATGTAATAATTAAACATTAAACAATCATACAGTCAACATTTATTATTACTTTGAAAACCATTAAGAGATCAATTGACATTTATTATAACAACGCATAAATCTATAGATATCACTTTTACATATTCTTTTTATAGCTTTTTTAAGAGTTTTATTGTTTAAACACTGCTTGATTTTTAATTAATATAAGTTATTAATGATCATCTTAGGCAGTTAAGAAAAATTGTAAGCTAATTAATACGAGGTCTTCTTATTAAAGTATTTTTAGAAACAAACAAATAAATTTAAAAGTATATCTAACTTTGAGTACTTAGTACATGGAACAGTTCCAAGTTGTGGTTCGAAAGAAGTTATTACTTTGACTTTAGGCTAATATTAGTACCGTAAATAGAGTCGTTGAAACCAGTACGAGTTAATTATCGCATATAAAATATTCTTTATAAAATCAAAATTTTACTTATTGGTATATATAAATATATTCAAAAGCATAGCAAAAAGCAGTGTATCAAACAAAGATTTCTATAATTGAATACATTTATTTGCGCTGAGAAAACGATCACGTACATACCCATAAAGTTAAATTACAGCGAATGCATAGCGTCGATGCGAGTATATCTAAATGGCTGGCTTTGCTCTACCTTATAGCCGGACGGAAATGCAACTAAAAATCGCTGAATAGGATGTCGTGTTTATGTGTTAAATCTATCTCTTAAGAATTTCGAGTAATTACGCGGTGTTTCAATTTGATTGGATTAGATGACTTTTGAATCCTCGATGAAGATGCGGAACTGACTAGAAGCAAGTTTGGACAGTTTAGACAAAAAAGAATGCGTATAACGTTGAAAGCTAAGCGTTCGAAAGAATAGTTTAGGATGCGGGTGACTGTTCGAAAGAAATAGCAGTTTAGGTCATGTGGAGATCGCCCTTCAGTATCCTCATAAAGGTCTTCTTAAATTGTTGATTGGCCAGGGCATAACAGAAGGGGTTCATGGGGCTGTTGGCGTAGCAGAGGAAGTAAGAGAACATAAAGAGGTGGCTGTTAGTACAGGGCGGATCATTGCAGAAGCCCTCCACGAGGGCAAGGATATGATAGGGAGTCCAGCAAGCGACGAAGGCTCCGAGGATAAAAGATATGGTGCGGAAAGCTTTGCGCGCCCTGTTTTCCGTGCGCGACTTCTGCCGGCCGAGGGTCGGGTCCTTTTTCTGCGTCTTGGCCTTAAGTCGTTTGCCGATGGCTTTGACAAGGTCGCGTCGCGAGCCTCCGTCGGAAAATGTGGTGCTCGAGTCGGCCTCGCGCTTGCTCGATTGCTTCTTGCTATTCTGCTGTGTCTCATTCAGGGACTTTATGGAGCGATTCGGGGAAGGCGGGGGCTGCGGGGGCGTGTCCTTGAAGGAGGTGCTGGGCTCGGCGCTGGAGGTGGAGGCGATTGCCGGAAGGAAAATGCAACTGCTGGGTGTCCGGGGGCTCGACTGCTGCGCGTCCAGGTGCACGTTCGGCGTTGACGGTGGGGTCGCCTCCATGTAGACGATGGTGGTGACAGCCTGTCGTGGAGGTACGCCCCCAGTCCGGACGCTTACCTCGGTGTTCTTCGGGATTGCGAGAGGTGAGGTCTGCGAGGCTACGGTGTTGCGATGACTGATGAATACGCGCGGTGGTAAGGTCTGGCTGGAGGCGTTTGACATTGTGGTTGGGTGGCTATAGGGAATCAAGGTCACAGTCAGGCAAAGTTATGCGGAGTGAGCCCCAAAGAGACTCGAGTACACATACCTGTTTGAGGCGACGTTGGTCTGCTGGGCGGTCGCCCGAATGAGGGCCGTCTGGAGAAGGCTCGTGTTGACTCCAGGAAGTGGCGAAGACGGGGCCGTGGAGAGAGGGTTGGCCAGACTGCAAGAGAGAGAGGAGGGGGGGCTCTCACAGGAAGGGCTTGGAACAATGATCGAGCTTTCATCCATGTAACGCAAATCGGCGCCGTCGAGGCCCGTCATTATGTCGTAGCTGATGTACTGTCCGTCCGCCGTGAGGTAGCGGCCTTGCGTCGTCCGCGTGTCGATCGTGCTGCTGGGGCTGGTTGAGCTCGGCGTCCCCTGACTACCTCGAAACTCTGACGGCGGGGGGATGATGTGCGAGCTTGAGGATGTCGAGTTCTTTTGCGTCGATGGGGTCTGTTGGTGCTCGGAGACAATGGTCGCACTGCTTTCTGTCGCAAGGAGGCAAAAGTGCACTCTAGGGTATTGTATACTTTTTCAGTGTGAGACGAACTTACCCATACTTTCGGTGTCATGTTGAGATACTTCTCGAATCCTAGGTAGAAGATTAGGTGGTGACAGTCGCCGAGCAGCGTTGGTGGATGTCGCTTGTACGTTGAGATCCTTGAGTGGAATGATGCCGTTAATGTAGCGCCCATTGCCTCCCGGACCGAAGACTTGGAGCGCACCAGACTGTGCGACAAGTCCCGCGAGTGATGAACGTTTACGAATACCACTTAGTTGCTGAGAAGTACCAGCATTACCTCCCGAACCCACGGTGCTCTCCTCATCCGAGTCGAAAGCCGGGCTGCTGGAGCGTTCGGACTTATCCATCTCAATCATCGATGGCTCGAGTTGCGTTACCTTCTATTTACAAATCCATTTTTTAGTTATTATTTCCCATTGCTACATAAATGCGTAACGATCATACCTTAACAGAAGGCCTAGGTGGCCGAAGGGAGTCTTCTGTCTGTTCAGATGACTCTTTCTTTGCAGGAGCGCTGGAGATTACAGCTGTTACCGTCATGGTCGTAGCAGTTGTTTCCGAAGACGTCGTGGTTGTAGATGGCACAGGCTTCGGTTTATCCTGGTTGAGAAGCGCAGACTGAGTCGTGGATATACCGATACCTGCCGCACAACCAGCCATACCCGACATGGCACCCGCACTTAATGCCACCATTGATTGCATCTTACGTTGCTTGGCCTCACTCTTTTTCTGCATCTCATATGCGGTCTTATAGATGCCCCCATATAAGATGAAAAGGACTATAAGAGTTGTCCAGTAGTATCCAATTATCAGAGCTGTATTGAAAACTGGATCCTTTAAAGAGAAAACCCATTAAAGAGTGATGCATGATTCAGTCCTGGTCGCGCTTATTGAGACACTTACTTTCAAAAACTGCACTGCACACTGTCCTGGGGCTAGATCTCTGCGCCCTGTGAAATGTTCCCATCCAAAAATACTGATAAAGAAAAGAAGGGCTGGTATGATCCAAGTGATGGTTACCATCCAGATGACGCGATTTTTTGTACGCCATCCTCGATATTTGGCTGCAATCTTCACCGAGCAGAACCGATCGATAGTAATGAGAAGCACTGTATACTGGGAGACGAGACAAACTGTGTAGTCCACTGAGAGCCATAGGTCGCACAAAAGTGGTCCAAGACTCCAGTAGCCCATCAAAACGTAGACCGTGTAAAAGGGCATTGATAATAAACCTGTAAAAGTATAGGATAGGTTTACAGAACAATACAATGTAATTATATGTAAATAGCAATTAAAGTTGGTTAAAAGAAAGTTTCATCTCTCATTTCAATGCTATAATATGAAAAATGCCATTATTTCATGGTAGACTATTCAATCGATAGATAAACAAAGCATAGAATGTCAATACATTAGCAATATAAAATGAAGATTAAGATAAGAATAGACACAAACTTAGATGATATAATCTAAGTGAAGAAAACAACATTCATTTGATAGGCAATTCAGAATACATATAAACGGTTTTAATATATCTGATATAAGAACACTGATTGAAAAGGAATGATGAAAATTACATTACACTTAAATTAAAAACATGTTAGATTAATGTAAACCGCTACACAGGAAATCTAAAGGGCTCTATATAGGTATCAGAACTCAACATCAATAATAATAATTATACGTACGCACTATTTATTTAATGATTGAAATAAGAAAAATGATAAATATTCTAGTGAAATAAAATAAAAAAGAGGAATTATATGCTCGTTAGCATGGAAAGTATACAAATACTTACCGATGAGCATATCAGTGGCGGCAAGTGAAGCGATGAAGTAATTGCTTGGTTGACGAATCGTCCTGTCAACGATGAATGCCAGAAGTACTAAGATGTTGCCTCCTACTGTGAGTAAGATGCAAATCCCTAGCGCTAAGGCTATTAGCATCGTCTGCCATAATTCAAAGGGTGGTAGAACTGGCTGCAGAATATTGTCCTCTATATAGAGAAAAACGTTAAGATACTTTTTAAATAGTTCATCCCAGACTATCCTATTACCTTGATCGTCATACATTCGCGATTAATGTTATTAGAATTTTTAATGTAAATTTAACATTTTCTACCTCACGTAAATAAGGGATTATCATACGATTTAATTAGAGAGACTATACCTTACCGGGGGCGCTAGTGGCATTGCTGAAGTTGACCGGAAACGTAGTGGACTCGAGCTCTACACTTGCGACATCCCACACCGGGTCCTCCGGGCCGGGCCAGCTTGCGTTAATCTGGACGCACTCGGTCAATACCTTGTCGTAAATATATCGGCAAAGACGATCTTGTTCCTTCGTCCATTTCCTGAAAGTGTGAGAGCCTTGGTTTATTATTCATTCGGTCGAATGATAGGGCGCAGCTCAGGCACCATAAGCTTGCGACAGCTCGTGCACCTCTTTTATTCGTCCTTATCAGTGAAGGAGAGGCGTTAAAGCTGCCGTGGACGTAGTAGCGGCAGACAATCTGTAACGAAAATCTGGAATAAATCGCAGAGGAGGCTGCCAAGTCCTGTAGCCTCGAGTATCAACTAGAGCAATCTTGGATGTGGTAAACTCCCTTACTCATTTATTATACCCTTGACATATACTGATGACAATTCACATATTTCACTATGGAAATGGGATATGATTTTTTAAATAAATCTTATCTACGGCACTTTTGCGGTCGTCTTTTGAAACTCTTTCAAGAACATAAATTTAAAAATGCAATAGTAATGTTTATGGGTTTAAAATTATATTCTAGGTTCTAAACATACCTTTAAAGTTAAATAATTATCTTAATGTACGTTTATAACAATCTTGTTAGAATTTGTTCCAAAAATTTAATTTGTATAATAGTCATAGTAAGCTTTGTAATCAAATTTAAATATATATATGCTCGGATATGATCTTCGTTGTAGAAAATTCGCTTGATTATAATATTTAAAAATTATTAATGAAAAATTCACATATTTTAAATTATTGTTTCATTTTTTCATAGTCATTCTAGAAAATGATCTAAAATTGTAATATTTTGATAGGATTTTTTCTATAAAAAATAATATTATAGCCTTGGTGTAATGTATTAATAATACGACTTGAGTGTTTTGGTCTAATTTGTAAGTATAAATTATCAATTGAATTTGTAATAGCAGTATAATTAAATAGTAGGTAAATAATATTAACTGACATTGTTTTTAATTTTAAAAATTCCGTACCTAGAAATACGATTGAAGTCTTACGATAAGATTTGTGATATCTGATCTTGAAAGTATTATTAAGTTGGAAGCATATAAAAACTTATTAATAGTATAGTAAAAAGCTAATTTTTTTCAAAAAATATTAAAAATATATTTCGTATTTTAAAATATAAGCATAGAATTTTCTGTAAAATATTCTACTTGATCGCCTTACTAAAATAACTAATTTGCCATCCGTTATTAACATATTAAACTACTAATCTACAATGTAAAAGAGTTACCGAAACATGTAACAGCTTGTAAAAGAAGTTTACATACGCATTTTGCTCTTTCCCTAAATGTGATTACTTTATGCTTCAAACCTTTAGTAATAAATATCATAAGTGTTTGATTGTTATCTAGAGAAAAAATGGACAGTTACACAGTCAAACGTCCATATAACGTGCTGTAGAAAACGAAAAGAGTTAAGTATGCCACAGTCGAAGGCGCTTGAAGGAGGCTGGCTCTTTAATCAGATGGATGTGAAGAGCCTCTTTTATAAATTCATGATGCAGGTCCGTTTATATGCATGGGGAATTTCCAGGGAGTAATTGGAAGCACAAAGAGCGAGAATCCGCGCATACTCGTCCGTCGGGGGCGCGGCAGAGGGACGGGCGCAGCGAGGAAGATACAGGCGGGTGTACACGTGGGCGCGGAAGAATAGAGGTACAGTAGTTAAGGGGAAGGATAGCCGGCTGGATCCGGCAGGAAAACAGAAAGAGAGGCTGCGCACGGCCAGTGGTGCAATTGGGGAAAAGTGGGTCTCCCGCCGGCGCGGCAGGGGCTACCTCGCGCTCTTTGCGCCGCGGTGGGGCGGCGGAGGGGCGGCCGGGGCGGAGACAGGGGCCGCGGAGGAATGGCTGGGGCGGCACAGCGGTGCGCGCGATACGCGGCCCAGTCAAAGGTTGAATGCGGGCGCGCGCACAATGAGCTTGAAATAAGCATGAATGGGGCGCGGCGACGCGTTCCAGCCCCGGGGCTCCGGCGCCCAGGCAGCCCCTTTAAATAATTTAGCCCGTCGATCAGCCGGCACCTCGGCGAGCGCCCTGAATAATCCCCGTCGCGACGGCTCAGCTTGCATCCCCACCCCCGCAGTCCGGGCACCTTTCGCCAGGCACGGCGAATTCAACTTCCGGGGTAGGTTGTATGGATGGCCTATGGGAGCTGGAGCGCGTCTCCCGATCGATTTGTTTCTTGTAGCCGAATCGGTTTCACCGTGCAGTACAAGGTTTTAGTCAAATGCCAGGTTCCAGTGGACCCGGATGTCTCGCTTTAACTTCCTCATTCCTTTTCGACTCGGAAAATCTGTATTTACATTCAATCTCAGTCGAAATAATTGATGGATTTCAGTAGAGGTTCAAAGGACGAAAAAGGGAGATGTAGATTCAATATAGGCAGATAGGATTATGCAGCATCGTATGGCTTTTATCGTATGGCTTTTAAAAAGTATCGGTTGCATTTGTAACGAGATTTGTAATCTCCAGCTGATCCGGCCAATCTACAAACCATATGGCCATTCTTCTTTTTAGTATTCTATAATTACAAGACACAGTATTACAGCTGTGCCTTCTTCAGTATTATCTTTTGCTTTTTCAATTTTATCGTATATTCCTCTTACTTTAATATCGTATCCATGCTATTCTCTTGTTAAACTTTTCTCTCGACGCCCGTGAGACCCCGCGACTTTTTCCCTATAGGCGAGTTTGCGCTACGGCAAAATTCGTTGGGTCCGAGCCGACCGCGACAGCAACACGTGACTCGTTGTAGCCAATCAAAATCGCCCGTGACCATCGGTCACTTGGCGGGATTCAGTTTGGCTAGCGCCTCCGACCTGGACGCTCGCGCAAAGCACGTGACTCGGCCGTCAGCCAGTGCAGCAAAAGGAGGCCGCTCCACCCTTCGCTTGGAGCTGGACATACGTCCGCTCGTGCATACGAGGGACAGGCCAAGGGCAAAACTCAGGGACGCTGTAGCCCGTAGCGGAAGAGTCTCGATCCGCGTCTCTCTCATAAATCCCATAATAACATATCGCTGCGTCTGCGAGATAAAACGCGAGGTTCACGTAAACGAAACGGTTGTCTTTTTGCCTCGGGGCTTAACCCTTCCTCTCCTTATCTCGAGAAAGCGAGTGCGTCCCGTCGATAAAGCTCTTGGCACGTTCGATACTCTTCTAAAGTATGGCACATTCATAAAAATAAGAAAAATTAAGGTCTCTTCATAAAAATAATAGATGAATAAGTAAGAGCGTGTTTGCTGATACTGCTTATGCATCCGTACGTTTTATGCAACCATTTAATTTTGCAGTCCATGTATAAGATATTACTTATTTTTTTCTTAAAGAATATTTTCGCATAAAAGTAAACAATGTTGTTCAATAAAATCTTCTTCGGGTAATTGCCACAATTTCCGCACCTTACTTTAAAATTCAATAAGAACTTTCATTGTCTTTTTTTCAAATAGAAAATAAACAAATTATCGCAGTAGTTTTCTTCAAATTTACGTTATATTAGGTTTATGGATCGCACTTGAGTTTACAACTTGATGAATATATAAACAGAAGAAAAAATAAACAAGTATGCCTCTTGAAGAAAGTTTTAACGAATAGAAATGAAAAGAAGCAATATCAAATTTTTAATAAAAAATGCATTTTCATTCAGACGTCCTGCACAAGCGCAATATTGTCTTTTAATCAATTAAGCTAGAAACCAAATAAATTCTACATTTATAATCGCTTCAAACGTAGCAGGTACATATAAAATAATAATAATATTATCAAATAATAACAATTATGAAGCATAAACTGAAATGCGTAAAATAACTAACGCATAAAATTATACACTAAAAGGTGACCGTTATAAAAACTTCATTTTGGGGGATAAAACTCCAACATCAATTTTGGAGAATATTTTACAATTTTGTCGATTCCCCGTGAGCCGGCTGAAGACATTGTTCAAGTCTCGAAAGTGCTATAAAAATTACTGGCGAAATGCACGGGTCTCCAGCACAACGGGATCCCCCGACGAATCAACTGTGCCGGTCGTAGAGCCAGACTGTTTGCTTATACATCGGAGGGAGGCGCGGGGAGTCCCGAGCGCTGATAACCCGGCGTAAATCCGCGCGTGCATTAAGGACGGAAAGTTTAGGGGTTGGGAAAAAGTCCGGGAATCGATATAGGGGCACCGTCGCGCGACTCCCGCCCTCGGGCTACATCACTGCCGCGGGGGTCGGGGGGGGGGGGGCGCACGCGAAACGGCCCGCGGAGGAAAAGAGAGCGCAATACCGCGGTGGGGGTAATGGCAGGAGTCCCCGAGACCGGCGTGGCGAAAGAAGGCCGCGAGCAGAGTGTTCTCCCCCCACCCCACCCGCCCGTCGCGCAGATGCCGCTCATTGTCTCGCGGTATGGACCGAATCGGCCGATCAAGCTGAGCCGCTCGCCTCTTTGTGTGTGGGTGTGTGTCTATGTGTACGTTCGAGCCGAGAGCTTTCGGCGCTAAATGGGATCTCAATCTTCAACGAGGAGCCGCTCCAGCGCTCAAGACGATCGATCATCTTTTACGGGACTGGGAACAATCCCAAGTTGAGAAGAAGGTGCTCCGAGGATAAATACTCGCGGTACTCGGGAGTGACAGTCATTCTGAATGGAAAGTGGTAAAAGCGGTATCATTTTTATAGGAGCAGCTGTTTTAACCAACTTTATATATATACGAGCAACTTCTATAAGCGCAATAATACATAAAAATATTTCTTTTGGCAGATTTCATTTTAGTGAGTGAACTAAGTCAATTTACTAATAGTACTTTACAATGTCAGATATATAACACGGTTTGTTGTCGTATTGATTAAAACTCTTTATTGTGTGAATGTGAAAATAAACGAAGTCATTGGAAAAATGTCAATTTGCATTTTTGGTAATTGCAATGTAGCTTTAATATTCGCGAATTATTTATGTGTATAAATAATATATTGCAATTATCGTAATGTGTTTGCTTAATTTGCGTATGATTACTACAGGTAAAGTGATCTTGTGGTTCAAATAATTAAAGCTTGTATTATGATATAGGCTTATTAGTTCGAATTGCCTAGTAAAAAATTGACCAATTTTTATGTTGAATAATATATTAATTAAATGGAGTTTAAATAGCAATTACAAAAATGTACATGTAATAAAAATCACATAAAATGATATAAAACATTAAAAGTCAAGATCATTACTGTATAAAAATGTATCCTTTACAAGTCCAGGACTGGAATAAAGCATATACATATAAACAGATGTAAATATATAACGCGCATGCATACTGCACTATTTTAGGAAAGTATAATTTGCCGGATGTTCTACTGTGTGTTTACTCCGCCCTCAAAATGTATGCCGTTCAAGGAGACGGGAGATTATTCATCATAGACAATAAGCCGGGCTCTACTGGCCCGGTGGCTAAAATAAGGCCTTTGTCAGAGAGTCGATCCTTGAGAGGACGCCGCCAAAGCAACGAGATCGGAAACAGCGGCCAAAGACAGACGTGGAAAAAAGGGTCGATTGTAAAACAGGCGGATAAAGACAGTGTGGTTTTCGATACCGGCCGCTGAGGCCTCGTGCGGAAAAGCCGCGCGGATCAATCGGGTAGGCGCGCGGCCTGCGCCGAAAGCCGCTTGGGGAGACGGCCGACCGACGTGTCCTCCCGCGGGGAAGAGCAGCGCGGCCCCGGGGAAGGCAACAAGTGTAACCGGGCCTCGGCGCCGGCTCGCAGCCGTCGAACGCAGACACGCCCGTCGCCGTGTGTATATGCGTGTGCCCTCGGGAGGGTGTAAACCGAGGCGGTGAACGCCGGGCCAGGAAACTGTTGCGTCACGGTGTACCGCTTGCTGGTTGGGTGTATGTGTACGATGGTCAATTGGTGATCGCAGTTCTGACAGCTCCACCGCGAGCGTCAGCTGCAATGTCGTTGGATCCCGAGCTTTCGATTTTGTAACGCGCGCGCGGTCTTGCCGTTGGCCAATCGAGTTCCTCTTTCCTATTATAAATTCTTTTTTTTTTTTTCGTTTGTTGCACAAATAATGTGAAACACGCAATACTTCTATCGCACGCAAGCTATGCACACACGCAGGTTTTCAAAAAAGCCGGGAAAGTAGAATTAAATTTTGTAATGTAATCGAGAAATGGTAAATGAATATTGTTTTAAAAAGGTTCATAAGCTGCATGCAATTTTTAAATTGAAATACGCAGATAAAATATCATTTTCCGAACGAAGTTTAAATTCGTTAAGTACAATTTGAACTTCACTTGCAAAAATATTGTTCAATTATTTACCATTTCTTTTATTTGTGAAATTGAAGAGAAATAACACTTTGTATATAAAAATGTGTACAAAGCACAGTATTTATATGATTTTTAACGTTTGAAAATATATAACTCGAGATGTTTTCTCGAATATAGAGATATTTATTAAAAAAGATTTTGAAAATGTTGATGTACTTGTAAAATTCGATATTTAATACGAATCGTCTATTTATTCATTTATAAACTGTTGAAATTATAATAATCGCAGATAGTAACTGATCGACCTAAATTTTAATAGGTTATAAAAAACCAATATTTTTTTACCAACAAAAGGAATTTCATAATGAACTTTATAAGGATAATTCGTGTATTCCTAAGTAGTTTATATGCAATAATTTATTGGAACAAATAATTACACATTTTTACTGAGGAATTTTTACCAGATACTCAAAGTTAATAAATATTTGTGAACATGCTGCGTATAAATTTTTTATGAACATATCTGTATGAATATTCATTAACTAATTAGATGGTCATAAAATTATTAGAAAAACGTTGTAATAATTATTTAGATAATTTATTGCGTACTACTTATAAAGACAGTATTTAATATTAAGACGCAACTTTAAGAGAAACAGGCCAAGTATTCGTACAACAGCTTGTGCCACGCTCCAATAAAACACAGAGGGCATCACTAAAAAACTGCCTGCTAGAGTAAATTTTTGATGAGCCGCTTAGATATTTACATAGGAATGGTGTACAGCTCTATTTCAAGTGAATATGCCTGATAAATATTACAATCACAACGACTTGCAGAAATAACATATCTTTCAGGGGTTTTCTCGCAAGCGTCGCCCCATGACTAGAGGACCTGGCCCCGGAAACAACGCCCGATCCTAGTACAATAATTACACCGCGTGCGCCGTTACATCGAGCAGAGCCCGTAAGAGAAGCCGATAGATCGCGGCGAGCCTCCGGACGCCCAGCCGAACCAACTGTCCGCGCGAGCGTTTTCTTCCTTTTTCGGCGCGCGTCCTCCGCTCGGCCGGCGTGTGGCTGCGCTCGGATCGAACCCGCGGCTTGAATCGGAGTCCCCCCGGGGGGCGGCGGCGGCGGCGGCGCCCGTCCGCAGACAGGCCGACAGGCGCGAGCTATTCGCATCGTCCGCCGGTGAATGGGCCGCGCTCTCGGGCGTTGTTTCCCCCGCGGCTGCATTATGCCCGAGCCGGCCTGCCTTTTATGCGGTGTAACCTATTTAGCCTTTGCGCGGCCGACCCACATAAGCGCCCCGGGGGCTGGGATAACGGGGCCGCCGCCGCCGCCGGCTGCCGTTGCTCCCGCGGACGCGCGAGACGCTCTTCTTCCGGGCGCCCGCGGCGCGCTGGCCAATTGCCCGCCATCTTTGGAAGGCCGAGAGGTGCTAATGGTCGGCTGGCCAAGTCCTGCGCCGCGGTCAAGATTTTCCCGAGCGTACAAGTACGCTTGGATATTAATACAAGGTGTACGTGAGTGCTGGGTATAGTCGGTGATATTTTAACAATAGCTGCGGTAATAAAAGCACTTATGCTTTGTGTATTAATACGCTTTCAATTATAAAAACGAGTTATTTTTTCAATCGATCCCGTGTAAAATGCCACAAGGTGTCAACAATAATTGAAACGAACAAATTAAATATACCCTTGAGCCCTATAGTGTTTCATTTGATAGTTTTAGCTTCGCGTTTCGGTGGTTCCGGATTCAGTTTCTAGCCTCTCCGATTGATATAACGAGCACCATTGAATGTTCGTACGTGCTTACTGGTTTGTTTACAACGTGTTTCAAGACTTCGTATCAATAAATAAAAGAAATGTGAGTTCTCGTATAACAAAGCTCTATAAACAATTGCAATCTGCTACGGTTAGCTGCATCGAAAAATTACTAATTATATATTATAAAGTTAGGTCGATGTTTTTTTCATCAAGTCTGGCTGAAAAGTTAGGGTATATCGACTATGCCAATAACTGCAACAATTAGGCAATGACTAAAGTTATGTTGATATTTAGTTACTCTAATATTAGAGTAGCAGGTATAACGCAATTATTGCAGTTATTAACTTAGCCGATATAGCTAACATTTCTACCAGGGTTGATAAAAACTTTAAATAAACGTTAATTAAAACATCTTTTTTTCAGCTCAACATCCATGCAACTTGGCACACATTATACCTGGAAAAAGTCGCAGTTCCTTTGAAATCCACATCTGGTATAATTGGCTAAAAAGTTATCCAGTAGTAAGAGTGGCTTGGTAACCGGCAGACGCAGGCGACTAAAAGGCACGAGGGAATATGGCACAGCGGTCCAGCAGTCCTCCTGTCCTCGCGCGGCGCAGACTCGCACGACGGCTCGAGCGACAAGCGGGCGGATATACATCGATGCGCCTCTCGCGGCGCCGCGGGCCACGGATGGCATCTCCGACGCCTACCCCGGCGGGCCAGCAACTACTCCCGCCGGAAATTCGGCGCATCGCCCCGGGAAACTTCTGCTTCCATTCCCCAAATCGGATTCGAGTTTCTCGAGAGGCCGGGGAAAAACGTCCGCCTTGGCAATTGGCCGCGAAGAATGAGCTACGCTCACGGAAGGAGGAGTCAGACTCGTCTCGGCTCTACTTTACGCCGCCCGTCTGATTAGGAAATGAGCCTGGAGGTAAAGCCGCTCGATGGCAATTGATTTTTTATTCCGGCCAGGAAATAGTAGACACCCCCGCGGCCGGATAATCTATTCAGACGCCGTGGGGAAATCAAACTCTTTTTTTTCTTTTTTCTCCCCAACCGCCCGTGTTTCTTGCGCGGGATGATATTTCCCTCGGTGTATAAACGTACGTGTGGCCGTGGAAGCGATCACGAGTCTCATTGGGACTGGGCGTACGCTTATTACATTATTTCCGTTCGAATCTCAATTTCCAAAAGGACGGCGAAGAAAAAATTCCGCATGACCCAACTTGCTTCATTATTCCTCGGGTTCTTTCGCGGCAAGTTTCAACCCGGCGCTGCCGCCGCGTGCCCCAGCGAAAAAGGCATTCACCCGGCGACATTGTGTACCTTTTGCAAAGTAAGAGAGGTTACCGCATAAGCGGCATTGTAATTCGGGGCCGCGGCCACTGCGTCACCGGGTAAATTGACAAATATCCGCGTCAGACCGTCCAGCCCCGGTGATGCATACCTCCGCCGCCGCTCGAACGTGTATTTCAAGCGGCGCTAAGTCCCAATCGAAAACGAGACGATTATCCGGCTGATCCATGGCCCGTCGTGATTCAACGCGTCCGAGGAAAAACTAATCGATACGCAGCTTCCCGGGAGCTCGGGCCGATCAAAGCCGGGGCGCGCAAAGGACGCGCGAGTCTCGGCGAGGAGGCCGAAGTGGGTCGAGTCCCGGCCGTCCCCCCGCGGTTCCTTAATAAGCCGACGTCGGGGCCGCGAGGAGGAGCCCCCCGGGGGGTCCAGACTCACTCCGCCGCGCGTCTCTGCCAATCCCCTGGACGCGAGCGCCACTCCCGGTTGGCCAGTTCTCTCTCTCTTTTTTTTTTTCGTCCCCCAAGCATATGGGGACGGGTTAGCCAAGCCTATTTCCAGGGGTCCGCGCTCGGGCTTTCTCATCTCGGCCAATTCGCTTTCTTAATTATCGAGAATGCAGCGGTCGAGCGGTCCTCATTTCTCGCGGGCGGTCGAACGTGGCCGCGCTTCGAAATAATATCCTAGTGGGACGAGCTTTTCTTTTTCCAAAAAACATTTATCCGTCTGTGCTTTCGGGAGATGGTGCCAAGGCAAATACTGCCATTGGATCGATTCCTTTCAAGCTAAGTACACCTGCTTTTCGTAGGGGCGCGAGGGCGACTTTTCAATCCTGACGCACTATTCTCCTTTTCATCGAGTTCGTTGTTTGTTCTTCGTGGTAATTTAAAGCGATACTTTTAGTTACAAGTTACTTGTTACTTGTTGACCCTTCTCCTATTTTTTATTATAACTCATCGCTCGAAAATATCCCACGAGTGAAGTTTAAAGTCGGAGCTGTACAGTGGAATGAGTTCACTTGATTGTTAAAAACTCCTTTCCTCTCGCTCCTACAATTCTATACATGAAATATTTATTTTAAGCCGAATAAAGGATACGAGCTTCCTGATAGAAATCTCAAGTTTTTATTTTGTTTTAAGTACAATTTATAAGTTAAACCACTTTTGTGGTTTTCAATTATAATTTAAATAAAACTAACGCGACCTCAATTGTTAATTATTAAAGTATGGCCAGAGATTTCCGTAATTTTGAATATTTAACGAGTTCATTTTACCGATTGAAGGCTTCATTTAATTAGTAATATAAGACAAAAATAGTCCAATTATTTACCAAAGTTTTAATAATACTTAAAATAATGTTGAATTTATGTTCAAGAATCATCATTTTCAGAAATATGATGTTCATTTTGATGAGCACTTTTCACTTTAATTCATATTGCGTTATTGTAGTTCCGAAAAAACACGTCAATTGTAATTTAAGATTATATTTTAAAAATCATTCTCGTCGGGCACAAGTGCCGAATGAAAAATATTACATTGTGTAGATAAATATTTAGCGTGGCATAAGTGAGTATTATTATCGATGTCGTTTAATATTTCACGAGTAAATTGATTTGAACAATTAACGACATATATTCGTAGCCTTAATGTACCTCCGGGACCAGTCACGTTTATCGCTACAGTGTTGTATTTGGAGACTGCAATTACTGCATATCATAAGTTATGATAGCGCGGAGTGACTGCATCCGAGGCTGCAATTCCACTAACAAGGGTTGCCCAATGAAAATGAAAAGTCACCCTGGCATTTGGTTCGTCCGACGGCGTCACACGCGACATTAATGTTCGTCACGAATACCATCCGAGGACACACAGCAACCAGCGAATGAATGAACAGGTTTTCGAATCGCAAAATCGAGTTTCTTTCTAAATCTAAAAATGTGATGTTTCTCTATAATTTGTTATGCTGTTATCATTATATTATCGAGCGTACAGTTGGTCTTAGAGTATGGATTACGTAACCAAAAAATTAGACGTTGCAACTCGTGTTCGTAGTGTTTTGTTTTTATGTTTATTTTTATTTTAAATTATTTTAACTTGTCATTCTAAGTCACAGAAAACCTGTTAATACTAACTCACTTTTCACTGAATTTCGCATTTATGATACTTTTACAAAGGAAAATAAGGACATTTTCTAAAGCGGAAGTCAAAAAAGATAGGCGAATAAGCAAGTGTTTAACGAGCCAGTGTTTTCTTAGGAATCGGCCAATTCTGGCGAAGGACAATCCGGGGAATTCGTTAACAGCGAGTGGAATGGCTTCTATGGCGGCTGATCCCCAAGGCGTCGAAGATCCGAAGGAAAAGAAAAAGGGCGCCCGAGCGAAAAACGGTCTCCTCGATATCCCATCTCGTGCCTCCTATTTTCCGACGATAGACTCGCTCGCTCGGCAGGCTCGAAGAACCCTGTTGAAAAGCTCGGCTGCGGCCTCGCGGGAAATCGCACCCCCCCCCTCGAAGATTAGAAATCGCTCGTGCAATTAATACGCAATAACTCGATCGGCCGCGCACCTGCGGGCCCCGCAGGTAAGCTTTGTCCGAGGTCGGGGCTGCCCCGAGACAAGCCCCGCGCGGCGGGGGAGGCGCAAGGACTTCCGGGCTAATCCGCGACCCCCCCCGCCCCCGCCGGACTAACGGGATCGTTCGGCCGGCTCGCCCCGACCGCGGGCCAACTTGCGCGGCAATTACGCTGGAAATAGCGAGCGGCCGCCCGGCATTCCCCAGGGCTTGAATAATAAATCCGGGGAAGTTGGGCCGGCTCCTCCTGGCGGTGCCCCGAGTAATTACGCTTCTGCCTAATCAGCCGGGCGAGTGGACGGGGCCGGCGGGCTCCGGGGCCGATCGATGCCCGCCGCCGTAAAAAGACCCGCGGCCGGCCCCTTCGTGCGCTATCGCCGCGCGATCGACTCGCCGCCGGCAAGTTCAAGGGCGCCCCCGCGGGCTATTTCCCGCAGCCTCGACCTCGCGAGGGCCGATCTCCTTCGAGCGCTTATGTCAGCAAGGCTTGCGCCCGCGAGGCCCCGGTGCATCGATTTTTGAGGGCCGAGCGGATCCTTGACCGGCTTCCGCGCGTAATCGCGCGGCCCGATCGGACACCTGTCACCGCCCGAGTGCGGCTCGCGCCAATTTCGGGGGAGAGAAAAAGCTTGCAGCATTTGCCTCTCGTTGGGATGCCCGCGTGTACGGGGGGGGCGGAGGATCGCTCGGGGAATGTGCAGCGCAGCCGGGGGGAACGGCGACGTGCCGAGCCTCGGGCGATCGGCCCGGTTTTTTTTTTGAGGCGCCCTCTGGGGATCTCCGGCGGCCGTAAATAGCCAGACGCTTAGCATTTGAAAGGTTTATCCGAGGGTATATGTGGCGCGGCTGCCTTTGCGCGTAATACCCACATCCTCGCCGGGCGCTCCGCTCCGTCGAGTAGTAAAGGTGGGATTTAGTCGGCCGGGCGCGCGCGACGCCCAAATCCCTGTTGAATTCGGGGAGATGCGCCACGCCTCGTGGGTCCTTCCTATTCTCGCCGGCGTCATGTGCAGCTCTATGAGACTTGCGGCAAATAGCGTCATTCGTTCACCGCTTTCAACTTAAATGCAACAATTGAATTGTATAGTAGTAGCGGCCGCAGCTGCACGCGGCCAATTGATTGCCCCGGCGATCCCCGAATCTGTATCAGTTGCAGATTGCCAACCAAATTAATCCCTCGGAAATGCTTCCCCGAGGCTTACGAATACTCTGCAATGAGTCAACGAGTTCTACTACTAAACAATTGCCTAGTTTCATAGACAATGCGTTGGTTGATTAATATTTCCAATTAATGAAACTAGAAACAGCAAAAAGACCTTGATACGTTGATATTTTTTTGTCTTCAAACTTAAGTGGATATTAACTAATTTTTATTAATTAAGTATACCGATGTGATCACAGCTTGAGAAATTACATCGCATAGGTCTACTTGAAATTGCACAGAGAGAACGTATGATGTCGGTGGTAGCGCTATTGTAACAAACAAAAGGCAAACCATAGTGTAGATTAAAAACCATAGATTATTTTGCTGCCTGATCGTAACTTGATAAATAGATTTTATTACAATATCTTGTTGCACAGTTGAGAAATGTACTAGTGAAATATTATCAAAAAAGTGTCCATAGATCGTGAGTTATTTGCTAATTTTGAAGTAATCGGACAAAAGCTCGTTAAAATCCCAGTGAAATTTATAGGAGGTTCGGTATAAGGAATTAACACCAGGCCCGGCGATTTAAACTATAAATCCGAGCGATAAACCGGGGAGAAAGTCGATGAAATTCCTCCGAGGAAGCGGCTAATTGATCAGCGAGGGCCAAGTTCGGTAAAATTTGGGCTCGGCATTCCCGCGGAAGATCCTGCGGCGCGCCGTAACGAAATTCCCCCCTCCCCGCAGGGCAAATTCGCGGGGGTTTTTTCGATCGGCCGGGGAGTCTACTCGGCGCCGAAGAGGCAAGCCCCCGCCGGGAGATCGATGCCCGGGCTTTGAGGAGGCGAGCGAGGGCCGCGGCGGAGGCAACAATTTGTGCCAATTACGCGGGAAGGACCCCGCGAGCCTCGCGAGTGCGTCCCGGTTAACCTAGTTGTTTATCGTGGCCTTCCGGCGGCCGCGCCTCCGTAAGCGGCCTCAGCCGAGGCGGGGATTCTTTCGGGGGGATGCCTCGGCGGGGAACTCGATTATACGCCCTCGAGCCCCGTTTTAATCAATCGCGAGGCCCTTTCTTTTCCCCATTAAAACGGCAGTGCTGCGCTCTGTAAGGGCTTTTGCTTTTTTTTGCAAAGAGCCTGATATCGCGATCCGCTCAATTGGCGAGAGCAGCCGGCCGAATGCGTGGCGGCGCACGTATGCTTTTCCTTTTTGCTTCTGTTTGCTTTTGATTGTTATTAAAACGCCGGGCCAGGCTCGCGAGTCCTTGAGCCTCGCGGACCCGGCCCTCGGTTTCATTAACCGCGCGGGGCTGATGAAAAAAAGTAGGGGGGTGGGGGAGAAAATTCGAAACGCGACACAAAGCCGCGGGCCGGCTCCCGGGGGAGGCCGACGAATCGCTGCGCGCCGCCTATTTTATTTCCTTTTTTTACAATTTCATTCCGGCCTCCCGCCCCTCGACGCTGTTGCTCCGGCGCTGCCGCGGCCGCGTTGATAATTTCACTTTGGAGAGGGCCGGCGATGCGGCCGCTCGGAATGTTCCGGGGCTCGGTTCCTTTCGTTTAAGGGCCGGCAAAGGCGGGCGCGTTCGATTGCCAAGAAGCGCGCAGTTGATCGGAAATAAGTGTATTGCCGCGGACGGCGGCTGCTTTATCAGAACTTTATTTCCCGAAAGGGGCAACATTTTCCCTTCTCTCGTCTTTGTAATTAAACTTATTGCGCCTTTCTTCTTTTGTCCGCGCGCGTTCCCTTTGAGGGCGGAGGACGCCGCCATCTCTCCTGATGGAGCTCCTATGCAAGTTTTTTTTACACGCGCAGGATTAATCTATCAAATGCCGGAATCTTTTAGTGTAATTAAATCCAACTTGAAGACGTACAGATGTGCTGCAATGTAGCTTTATCTCGCTACGCACAGCCTGGGCCCCGGCACCCCCCGTCATTTGCACAAATTACTTTTTTCTTTTTTTTTTTTTTTCTTTTTTCACCGACAAAATGAAATCATTTTCTCCCAGCCTCCCAGATAATCTAAGTAAAAAAGGAAGCGCAATAAAAATACATTGTAAAAGCTCGGAATTGCACCAGTTCTATAAATGCCGGGCGAAGGCAGAACAAACACGCTTTACCCCCCCAATGCACAAGTTCACGCACTTGGTCCAAGTTAGGCGGATATTAAACATTTTTTTAATATGCGCCGGCCGGGAAGAACGCGCGGCAAAAATGCGGGGCGTGTGTGTAGGTGGGGATGCCGGGACCCTTTTTTTCGACTGGGATCCGCCGGGGGCTTTCCTAAATGGGTCAGCGCGCCTCGCCGAGCGGCGAAATGGCATTTAAATAATATTTCTCCCGAATCTTCCGAGACGTGGGGCGCGGCGCGATCTATGCAAATAACGCGGGCCCGGCTCTGCGTGTATATCCGCCGGGGCGCGCGCCCCCCAAATGAGCTCGTGGAAAGTAGCTTTTGAAATGGAAACGCCGGCGCGGATCGCGTGATTTGAATATCAGATGGGGCGCGAGCCCGAGGACCGGCGAGGGGCGAGCCTCCCAAGTGGAGATTAAAAAAAAGTACAAGTGGGCCGATAACGAGTGCGCCCGGCCTCCTCGCCCCAGCTCGCGACTATTAGCCCGCCCCGCGGGATTGGAGACACTCGCGGGGCCCCCGCGGACAACTCACTCGCTCGATCGCAAGTTAGACGGCCCCGCGGGCCATATATGCTTTTTCCCGCGAGAGGGAAACGCTGTAAGCGGCTATGCAGCCCGCGGCCTCCGGGAAAACCGGGCCGAGCCCTGGAGCTCGCGGATGGCCCGCGGGTTACATCCGCGTAGCGTATATTTATGTGTAGTATCGAGCGGGAACGCCGGGCGCGCCTTCGGCCCCTGGTCAACCGCCCGGCGAATTGATCCGATAAAGCGGCGTCGATTACCCGATTAAACGGGCCCGCGCATATTGCCCCCCGATCGGGCGCGAATGTCAATTTAGCCCGGACACGCCCACGCCCGGCCATGGGCCACTGCCCCTTCATTACCTTGTAATTATAATGCGTTAATCGGCGCCCGCGATCGACGGCGCCGCCGAGATTGCCTGCACTCGTGGGCCGCTGCTCCCGCGAACACGTTAACCATTAGGTTTTGTTTAGTGAAACGCCTTTGCTCGTCGCGGCCAAGGCCACCTATTAAGAGAATCGAGACACCAATTGCTAACGTACATGCTTGCCTATATCTCGATGCAGTTATTGCGATATCTACACCCATGCGCATGATTCAAATCGACGTTTAAATATTTTAGATACTTATATTACAGGTAGCTACATTTCTAATAATTCATTCGTTAAAGCAGAATCGTTTTAGAATCTCATGAATTATTGCCAGAAAATGGCGCTAATAAAAGACTAATTAAGTTCATTGATAATTATTCATTGGCCAATGCCTAAACACCATCTTAATCAAATTGCAATTATAATAATGTTATTTTCTAATTAGGAATGAATTTTCATTTGTGCTTTACTTCTTCATCACGAGAAATGTTCTGGATTAAATACGCCTGATTATCTAAATCTACGAATATTAATGCTAAATATTAGTTTTGCAATACATGGATGGATTTTGCTTATGCGGGCTTAGTAACTGTATTTCAGCCGAATGTAAATAAAGGCGCCAAAGGAAATTCTAGGAATTTTATAGCAGCCGAGTAAAAGGTAACTTCTCAGAAGGGCACGGAGTACGAAAAGAAAGTGAGGCCAACTACTTAACTAGAGGCAACGCTTTTGTGCATGGTTTTTAGACTACATTTTTCTGGGCATGTACAAGTATCCCAGTAAAGTTAAACCGAGAATTCGACAGATCGTACGAGCGAATAAACCAATAAATAAATAATTTTTATTATAAATTATTTGCAACTGCACGATGTTTTGGGCAGGCATATTATTACGTTAAAATATTGAGTATTGGGCATTTATAAGACAGTTTGTGAAAGCCTTTCTGACCAGTCCGATCAACAGACTTGGCGCAAAATGTAACGTGTAATGTAAGTAGACGCCTCTGGCAAATAAGTAAACATTGATATAAAAGCATTCACTCTTCTATTTCGATGTGTTACAGAAAAATTCAAGAACTTCGAGAGGAGTCTTAATATGTTATATTTGAAACGACGAGGCTAATATAGAGAAGTTTCTACTTCAATTTAAAAATAAATATATCGTCTATTTAGTTTTACAATATTTATTAATGAATAGTTTTTTAAAACGTGTTTCGAATGGCTACGTAATCAATGGCCTTATTCTTCTAATAATATATATACATATTTCAATAAATCAAATGATTGAAGGAGAACTAAAGTTGTAAGAAACAAGCCTTACATTATAGCGACAGCCCAGCATATTTATTGACAAGGCTCGAGCTTTGACTCAAGGGTTGAACTCAAACCAAATAAAGACAACTATTTGTTTATAGTGTACTATTGTCGTTCACTTTTATATACCGTAAAAGGCAATTTTCTCTTACAAAGCCTCTTACAAAGCCAACATTTCAATATTAATTAAACAGACAAAACAAAAAAACGTTTTTACGTTTAAGCTTACCGCATTTGATTGTTGCTCACAGTTCTAGGTGCCTTATTCAAATGAAACTTGGCGCGTTTTATTTTTTCATAAAGATCATCTTTATTTACCGAAGATATCTTTTCAATACCTATAAACCAAGAAAATCAGCAAGAGCGTAACGAATTTGAGAGCAATACGCAACAATTCGCATCGCCTTGGGATATAGAAAAAGCATACCTAGAAATATATAGATTCTAGACGAATCTAATATCGGCAGAATACTGAAAACTGGAGCAAAGCTACTTGGTAATGCATTTTTTTTGAAAGTCTGTCAAGACAATAGTTCTATAAAAATTCACGCTAAAAAGCTTCTGCAACCAAAAGTGAAAAATGTTGCAGTCGACAAAGACGTTCTACAGCAATACATCAAACCTTGATTGAAAGACTCTTAAAGTCCTTTGAAATGCTCTCTCCTATTTTAAGAGTCAGCGCCGTGTTCTAAATATAGCTCATTGATATTGACATGAACATTCACTTTTGCCACATGATTTTTAAATCTCCACAAGCTGTAACCGAAATGGTAAATTCTGCACATGCACACCTGAGCTTCGGTCTTAAATTCACAAGAGACAGAAGACAACATTCATTTCAATTAAACCTGAAAATGAAACGAAACTAATCTAAAAATAAACTTTTGATCAGCTATCCAATGTAATCTCCGGAAAGCGTTGATTCCGACCTCATTAAAGCCCTACTGAATACCCTTGCGCAAGCGAAGAAAAGCACTACCCGGGGACTAACTATTAAGAGCTTTTTCGCTGGCGTGGCAATGTCAGGCGCGTGCCGGCCCATCCGCGGCGCGGCCTATCCAATTTTCCAGACTGCTGCCGCAAGCTCTCGCGGCTAAAACAGAATTCAAGCGTTGGGCAAACAGACGATAATCCCGGGCTAAGGCCCCCCAATCCTAAACACATATACACGCACGTGTGCCCCGTGGCCAAGCTGCCGACTGCAGCCTCCGCCACGATTTCAAAAGCTAAACGCTAGCCTACCGCGGCGAGACAATGAGGCATAGGTGGCGATCGCCTCGTTGG
The DNA here is from genome assembly GCA_018906755.1 of Sycophaga agraensis. NCBI lineage: Eukaryota > Metazoa > Arthropoda > Insecta > Hymenoptera > Pteromalidae > Sycophaga > Sycophaga agraensis. The sequence continues at coordinate 535,554 of JACCIE010000017.1, read as the reverse complement.
CGCTCGCCTCCGCGGCCTGGTCAAGGATGCGGTCCACTGGCTGAGGCGCGCAGCTTGCGCGCGGGGGTAATATCGAGCGGCCGCTCGTGTTTCACGCCTCGCCTACCTTCTGCCCCCGGCCCTTATGCGCCTCATTTTTTAACCTGTCCTCCGGGCAACGGCTATTATCTTACAGGGGCTCATTATGAACAACTCAAGCCTTAATTCAAACGCCTCAATCTGGCTTCCGATAATTTTCAATGGGATGAATCAATGCGCCGACGGGTAAAAACGAAGGTATTCCATTATTAAGGGAAGCTCGGGGTAAAACGAGGAGTGCGCCGAAGCTTTTGTCGGTCTCATATTGTTTAAGAGTTTTTTGTCAGTATCAATTTGTCTGATTGTGCCGTCTTTACAATGTAAAATTCCAAATAGAAGGTTAATCATCCCTGTGAATTCCTTAGCCTCGCTTTGTCTTAAAGTAAAAGTAATTGCTCGACGACAATTGAAGGTAAGGTCATTTGAATTATACTGCATTCCAACACGCCAACTTTTGATTAGATCGACACTCGCCTAGGTTTTCATGAAGAAAACGAAATCGTTTTGTTTTCCTACAATTAAGATTTAATCCTTCTCGCTATAAAATTAGCTGGCTGAAAAAGCTGAAATATAACGAACTAGTGCTTTGTTGAACTAATGGTTACCAACGGTTTTTGTCAACCGTTAAACTGAAAATCTAATTTCTTCATGTTATCCTGTCGTGCCAATAAACTTTATATTTATCATGTAAAGTTGTGACGATAAATATAGAAGAAACAGATTTTATCTATAACTTTGACGCAAATTCAAGTTGGAGGTTCTATATGCAGATTATCAACAAAATTGATTATTTCAATTAAACTAAGTTCTAGAGTATATTGGGGGTAAATTCGAGGCGGAAACCCAACATTTATGTTGGATACATCCATGTTTATTCAGCATTGTGTGATTTTACAATATATTTCTATTTCGGTGAAGTCAACTGTGCTAATTTATCGGTAGCTTAAACCTAACTTGCTTACTTACAGGCTGCCTTGGAGTTTGATTGACTTGGAAAAAACAGTTGTCGGGGCGCTCGAGAGCCAGCTGCGCGGCCAGAAGAGTGCATCGATTTAAATGTGTTTATCGAGTAGTCCTCGTCGAAGGCTGAGAAAACTTTGGGCAAAGGCATTGGCGCGCTCGGGCCGGATCGTTTTAATGCGGCGCAACAAGTCGCTTTGGGGGGCAGGCCGCGAGTGCGTTGTTTCCCGGGGAAACGACTTTTTAATGCGGCGGATTCTCGCGGGCGCGCCGGAAGCTCGCGGGGGTCGAGAGCCGCGTCCCGGCGGACCGGAGCGCCTCGATCAATGCGCGGGCGGAAAGTGCGCGCGGCTCGATTGCGCCCAGTCTGCTAACGATCTCCCGAGGCTCGGGTGGCGTCTTGCGCCGCCCTGTTTGCGCTAGGGCCCGCGGGGAACCGCCGCCTCCACTCCGGCCAATTAACAACTGTGCAAGCTCGGCGGGTGCACCGCTTGCCGGAAGAAAGGCCCGCGCGGCAGTTTACCCGCAGCTGTGCCTACGTCTTTGTCCGAGTATTTAGGAGGAAGCTGGGCACGGGCGGATCGACGCTAAGTGTAGTCGGACCGTCGGGCGGACAATTACTCGGGCGCTTAGTCTGCGCACTTGCGGGCATATGCATAGCGACAGTAATTAGCTGACTAATCGCTCGTTTCGCCTGTCAGTCAAATTGTCACCAGGAACAAAACCATACACGGAGCGCCTTTAATTTATTCACGGTGTGCTTTTTCTTGTTTTACGACTAAAAAGTAATTAATGGATGTATAAAACTTTCGCAAAAATTTATAGTGCAAGAATTAGACGCCGAATAAACGATAGAAATAAAATATTGCTTTACCATCTTGTAAATTCTAATGAAATATTCTTCGAAATTTAAGTACTCCCCATTATAATTGCAGCGAAACTTGAGTTCGAAAGTTATTGCATATATTATGTTCCACAATGGTTCAGTTTTCAGCTAATGTGAATCGCACCTCATAAATATCGACGAAAACAACAAAAAATGTAATTCAATACACCGATAATTCATTGTAATATATAAGACTTTGATTGTTACGTGTGCGTTTATCTTGTTTTAATGCTCAAACAGTAAATTACGAGTATAACGAACATTAAAATTTATGGTATACAAAATTCAGTTTAATATTATTGCTCAATTGTAATAAAAATAATCTTATTTAAATATTGGAGCGACCAAACTATCATACATTAAAACGTGCATCATGCACTTACCATTTTTCCGAAAATTTATTGCCAATGGAAAAGACTGCAGTCGAATCCTGACTATTGCTGACATTCAGTTCGGTAGTTGTTGAATTATCTAACTCCATGGTCTCAACTAAAGCCCTCAGTTAATAAGAAGAAACGGCTTCGTCGTTTCACTGACCTTCTTTGATGTTGTATCACATACTACAAAAGATTATAAATATTCATTTAAAATTATCGCTCAAGTAAAATGTATTCAAAATTTGCATTATTTAAACATTTTTCAAAACTGTATGTTCACACAAGGCTTTAATTCTCTTCTAACGAATATTCCACATCCAAAATAATTCTCGCTTCATTTGACTACATTTAAAACCCACTGTTAAATTACTGGTTAATTTATTTTCCTTTTAAGTAATGTATGTACAAACAAAGTATACTGAGTATATGTACATCCTTGTTTTACGTGGTAATTTAATTGAACCAAGGCGTTGTGGTTAATGTTTCGGAAAAGGAGAAAGGTAAAGCGCACCAGCTTCGTGGGAGAGTAACATTAGTGCGGCAGATTAATCGAATTATACGACAGAAACACGAGCTGCTTTTGCATGAAAGAACAACCTTAACTTAATTTCGTTTTTACGATAAATTATTTACTCATCATGAGGTCAAAGTCAAAGTAAAAAGGTAGATCAGACTCGAAAAAGCGATTGATGCTTTATAGAAAATCGTTAATTAACTATGAATACATTGAGAAAAATTTGATTGAAAAATTTACTATTATTTCGCACAAGGTGCGGAATACTCGACCTTCAGAACAATCCTACCATGTTTACAATTTATTAAAATGTATTAAAATTTATTACCTCAGTTTTTAAGTTTTTCCTGTGACATTTTATAAAATTCAATAAAGATAAAATTAGCACTTTAAATCCAATCCACAATTATTGCAAGATTTAAAAATAAAATATGTTGATTATCAAGGTAAGTATATACCAAAATTTATGATAGAACGTGTAATGATAGAATGTAAACCTTGTATTTAAGAACCACCCTCTATTTTGATGGTCGCAATCGATAATTTTTTAGTCTAAAAATTCTTTTTGAATTCCGATGTTTGAAAAAATGAGCTTGTCATATCTGTAACGTTATGAGGGAGCTAACGGAGGAGCTAACTTTTCCCATCCCTGTCTAGTTACTATATCGGAAATACCCGAGTCCAGATAAGAACTTAGTAAGGCATAAATCAAACTCCTCGTATTTCCTGTCCTCCCACGGATCGATTCCTGATACAAGTCTATATTGACTTTGCCATACTTATAGTATTTGATCGGTCAATACGTTTACCATTTATCTATGGGTTTGTTGGGCCTCCTATCGTAATGATTGAAACTAGATGGTAACTGTACTTCATTCATACATGCATTTCCTCTCGGCTGCCAAAAGATCAATCAGAAGAAAGCTCCTAATCACGAAAATCGTGTCTTATAATGAAACGATTCACTAGAATCATGCGAGTTGCAACATACCCACTTGCCTGTTGCGGTCTGTTGCTTATACCGATATCGCGCCATCCCACACCTCGGCTTTATAAAGCATAATCAACTAGGTTACTCTTCAGCAGACTCTGCATGCTCTATACATTTAAAAGAGGTCAAATTATGTGCATTTTTTGTAACTATTTGTTTATATGTAAACTTATGTATTATGTAATTAAAAATGTTTATAAATGTTCTTATTTGTTAAAAAGGGTCAATAACTTATGAAAATTAAACTTTACGTATACTTATCATTATTTTATTATTCATTAACAGAGATAAAATGTCGAAAGCTTTATACGATATATTGAACGGATTAAATGTTTACGTCGCTCCAATTATTATTTGCAATTTAATTTATAACAGAGCAAGGCACAATACGCGTACATCGATCCGACCTACGAGTAGCGAGAGACTGTAGAGGTCACATCAACGCGAATTTCTAGGGAGTTAGTGGCTTTAGTCGTTGATCAGGTAGACTTGAGGTCTGTCTGAGTCATTATTGGTTTCACCGAGTTTGATTTCTTGGAATGGAGCGGTTCAGACATCGCGACTTGACAGCACCCATATAGCCTTTGGAAAATTTGGGATTGCAAAGACTGAAAAGCAGACGGAATTAACTTTGGTCCTTCTATGCGACCAAGTACGGAGGGGATAATGACAGAGAGAAAGGAAGAGAGAGAGAGAGAGAGAGGCTTCGTGTATCCTAGTATCTATTCGATATTCATTGTCCTCTGAGAATCTAACTCGTAAGAATTAAGAGCTATTATTGCGTACATTTCGATGACTTATCCTTAGCTTTGAATGGCCCAATTATAACACTCTAACATAGATTTATTCAAATTTAGATTAAAAAATGTCTTGTTAATAATACTTTATTTATTCGTCGTGCTTTTTCACTTCTGAAGTTATCTTCAACTGCTCAAATTCTATTCCCTGTTACATATCGTTGTATTCGGGCAGTCAATGAAACTACTAATTGTTTATGAATTTTCGATCACTTGATAAAGCCTTTCGACTTTATGTAAAATTAAATATCTCAGAACTATGGAATTAAATATATTTATCTTTAAATAAGCTACAACTATAAAAAATTATAAAAAAAATTATTTTTCAAATTTCCAAAAATTCTAAATTCGTATAATATATATTTTGCAATACTGCATAATGAAGTATACATGAAATCTGAATTTATTCTCATTAAACTTTTGTGACAATAATAATAAATAATTTATAAGTTATAACGTTGCATGAAAAGTTAATTATTCAAGTATCCAATGGTTAATAATGTAATTATGCGCAAAAAACATCAGGAAAATTATATTAAAAATATAAATAAATCTAATAAGTAAACAGGTACGCCATTTTATATTTAGTACTTTGTATAAAAATTTGATCTATGTACATCTATATTGTCAACATTGGTAACGAAACTTTTGCGCAGTAAATTCTCAATCTGAAAAAGAAATATGGAGTCTTACACTACTTCAAGAATAATCGCTCGTTGTTGCTTTGATCTGTTCATAATTTTATTAGTCAGTCAACGATCGCATATAGATTTTAATAAGATAGACGCAAACAACAAGAAAGTTGTCGTGACTTGTCTTGAATACTTTCTAGACTATGCTTGTATATCTATATCATACTTTAACTAGTTTAAACCGTTTTTAAAACCGACAATGCAATGCAATCTGTTTCCATCATATATGTAGACACAAAATATGTACACATATGTAGAATACATGCATGCCGTATTTAAATCAAATACTTGAACGCATAAGTATGCATACTTTTTATACGTTAATGAATTACTAAAAAAGTATGTACAATTAAAGAAATTTAAATTTTAATAGAAAGCTACATCGATTAACCAGTGCAGCAAACTAACGATGAAAGGTTTAACTTTCATGTTCAACAGCATTCATTGATTCTTTCTAATTTAGAATAGCTGGTTATTATACGTAAATCACATGCTTACATAAAGAACGATCTATTCAAAGAATTGAACATCTATCACTTTCAAACAAAGTTAATGCACTTGGTTATTAATCTATCTATTCCGAGGAAGAAAATCATTTTCCTTCCTAATACAGACTTCAATTTCATTTTTAGATCAAATTCAAAGTCAATTTCATGAAAATGTAGTCTTTTAATACTGCAGGTAATGTATAAGATTGATTAATAATTAATGTTTTGTTTGGAAAATGTATAGTCAAATCTGTTTATAACAAGACTAGAGTAGTCCTTTTCTCAATATTAGAATTGCTAAGCGGATCATATATTGAATGTATACTCGTTACTAGGTTTACATTTTCTTTATAGTTCGTAGCTTAGCATAATTTTGACGTTATAGAGTTACGGCAAGACGGCAGGGAAAATTCGATTTGGAATTATGCATTGGAGCTCCCAACAAACGCTCCCGATTTTCGGAAAGGCGAGGCGAATCGCTACATATAGATTAACACGCGCGAAAATGCAGGGGCTCAAAGGCGAGGTTTCAAATGTTCCACATGTCGCGAACGAATTTGCGTCTCCTCCCTCAGGGCGGGCTTTTCACCAGCGCGACGCTGCGGTGGCTGCACCTAGCCACCGGTGCGACCTGTCTCACATAGCCCGGGGTTCCTCGAACTCATGCAAAGCCAGTCTCTCGAGAAATACAGAAGTCCGCGGCTCGGATTGGCCGTGAAGGCCGCTCGAGTCAGTTGAGCTTGCAAGTGAGATTGGGAATTGCCGTTGGTTCGAAATACACACCAAGATATTTGGGTGCGGGGGACGGGCCGAAAGAAAGGCCGACTGCGCAGCGAAAAGAACGGAGCCGCGGGCCGATTAAAAGGCCACGCGCGTTGCGATTGCACCGCGGCCTCGTGTGTTCGAAGGCAAGACGGCAAAAGCTCACTCGGCACGCTCATAAACGCCCAAGGAACAATTACCGCAACTGCAGTCGAGCATCGCCGCGGGAGGCCGAGAGTGGAGAAAAGAAAATCGTTCGGCTACCCCCACGCGCGCACGCGAGACAAAGCCCGGCCGAGTGGGCCGGGACAACTCGGGCCGTTTCTCGAAAGCGCCTTCGCAGATACGAGGCCGCGGGGCTATACACATGCGAGCCCGCCCCGAGGAGCTAAGCTCCCCATTGTGCGTCGGACCGTCGGCCGCGGGGAGGGGGAGCGGAGGAATAAAAAAAAAAAGGGGGGGGTGGGAAGCCGGGCGCTTCATTTCCGCGTCCTTGATTTTCCCGCCGAGGCGGCGCGGCCTAACGAGGCAGTAAACGCGACAATCGAGTCGCGTGCCGGGCGCAATCCGCCGGCCGTCGCCTGCCGCGCAATCAAGCTCCCGCGGATACAAAATCCGCGGGCCGCGAGCCGCCGCCGGCCGGGCTGTCAAGCCTTTTTTCGGCGCGGGGTCGACGGGCTTTTCGATTGGGCCTTTGCGCCGCCCACCCTTCCGTCCTCATTTTCCTGCTTATGTATAGAGGGCCGCTGGCTTTTCGGCTCTTTTCGCCGTTATATCTGGATTAGGCCAGGCCATCATTTTATCCGTTGATTATTTAGAAAGGCGTTAACAATTTTCAGATTTATTATCCGATATCCAATTTCATGCGAGCTATTCATCAAAGATTGATTTTGTTCAGTCAATTAAACGCGGCAACGATACATTTTCCAGGCATTATTATGTGCTTCATACATGAACTAATATTCCAGATGATGATGAAGGTTACATTGTAAACAGTAGACATTACAGATAGACCTTCATTAAATCAATGTACAATTAACGATACGAGTACATCAACCAGAGAAAATTCGCTTCGATCTGGAAAAATCCACGCAACTGCATACGGCCTGCAACCTAAACAAATCGATAACGCATGCGCTGAATACGCGTCGTCTCCCGGCGTGTTTCAGCTCAAGGGCCTCGACGCCGCGAGTCGCCGCACTTTCGGAAACCTTTTCCCCTCTGTGTAGATTAGAGCTTCCGCGCGAAAACATCGAGGTGTCCGGCAGTCACCGAGCAACGGCGCCGTTTCATCCGTGCCCTGCACCGGGCGGCCATCCGGCTTCTATTCGCTTAACGCCGCCCCGCAATGGGCCTGCGGAAAAGTTAGAAAGGGGAGCCCGCCCCCGCGACTACCCCACACGGGAAAACTAGCACGGATGGGAGACCTCCGACGGGCAGGATGCCGTTGGCCTTATGCACCTGCGTCCCGGTCCTCTCGCGGAGGTCTTTTGCATTTTCGTATAAGTAGTCCAGGCGCATCGAATAACAATCCTATTTAAGTTTCGAGATAACCCCCGCCAATCTTTGTGAAGAACGTCTTCTAGATAATAATTGCCAATTAAAGTCAAAAGCTGCCCTTTTCTCTAAGGTTATATTTTTTTATCTAATCAGGTAAAGTTTTATGTCTAATGTAACTCGTCAAAAATCTGCATAAGCTCATCCTATTTTAGAATATGAATTTTTTTTTAACTACTTGAAAAAGAAAAAATAAAGAAAGAATTTAGCAATAACGTGTAACAACTATTAAAGTTATATATTAAAGGTTGGATATTGTAAATCTATGCTAATTAAAATTTTCAAAATAATTAATGCTGTAATAACTATACATAGTTTTTATTGCAAAACTGTGTAGAGTAAATGAGAAATGAATTAGCTGGATAAATTTTCATTAGCCAATTAATAGGTTAGCAATTGAAATAATTAAAATTTTTGTGCTTTTCTTGTACATATTTTAATGTTTGAACGTAGTTTTGTGTGTGTAATTTTTGAATGTAATATCATATAGACATACTTCCGCGAGAGACTTTTAGCAATCTTTTGAAGCTTTCTGCATGTGTTTAAATCAGTGTCCCGTTTATTTAAATCTACATCAAACTTTATCAGGAAAAAGACAACACTTTATACAAAATTGTGAATGTTTTTAAGATTTAAATAAATGTAATACTTTGGATTTGACCAACTTCAATTGTATAACAAATCGGGCAATTGATGTGATTCGCTAACTTTGAAATTCTAATCAGCCTTTTAACGGCTCGCACTTTTCCTGGGGAGGACGAAATTTCCGTTCAATTACTTACTCGTAAAGTGGATTTTACGAGATAAAAAAAGACGTATTTTGCTGTTCAAAATAAAAGTTTCAATTTTATACAATTAAAAGTAATAAGCCTCGTAAAGTCATTAAATATTTTATCTGAATTATAGTTTTAATCCGTGCTAATGCTTTAAAAAGATCTTTGAATATATTAAAAACTTTTATACAATTGAAATCTATATGCGATATATAAACTTTTTATTCTCTATTTTTCATTAACTCTTTATATATTAAGTTCTGAAATGCACCATCAAACTAATGGCAATATAAAAATTACCATTACTTGATTTTTTTGAAAAATAGATGTTAAAGGAAATGATGGGAATGAAAGCCTGACGCAACAGGAAAGACTGCAGCATTTGACTTCCTTATGAACGATGTTTACTAGAGAAGTGACTTTTCACGATTTACTGCCAACTTCATTTTCCCAGCCGACTGTAATTCGATTTCGCCAGTCTTTACTTCGGCGAATGCCCTAAGAAATACGCTTGAATAATGCCCATAATTAATGATTACAACGTTCAATCCCTTCGCTAACGCAATTATTACTAGATAAAATAATACACGTAACATAGTACAAGAAAAAAAGATTTCTATTATGAAATAAGAGGATTAAATCCATCAGATAAATATATCTAAAAATCTACAAACGTATATACACAACGTAAGGCACCGTTTTTTATCAATTACCTTGAGATTGATCGAATAAATAAAAAGACGTTACATTTTCGATTTGCCCTCGTTATACGAGTAAAACTGATCAAAACTCAAATAAGATGCAATATGAAGAGATTTCGAATTGCAAAGTACACATTGAACAAATATAAATATATTCACGTATAAGAGTACATTATAAAAATATTTGAGCTTGAACGAATGGATGAGAGAATTTTAAACAAAGCTTGAAATCGAATATTTCGATTTGATGTCGAAGTCCAAATTGTTTAATCGAGGTAGTAACTATACTCGCTCGCTTATTATATCAGAAGCTCTCATTAAATTTGCGCTTAACTTTGCACAATCTCATGATATAAAAAGTATAAAATCCGGCTTTCGTAACGCTGTAACGAATATCGGCGTAATTTATAATTAGTTTTGCCGGCAAAGGTATTGTATTTATCATTTCTGTTAAACTCTTTGATTCCAAAATTCAAATTTAATTGTAGCTTGTGATAAAAGTAGGCGGTACCCCCCTCCGCGGTATCCACCGGATGCGCCGAATCCTCCTTCACGCTCGCAGTATCAACTTAGCGTGGCTCAGCCCAAGTGCGCGGTACAGTGGGCTCGCGACAAAAAGGAGCCTCCCCCGTCTGGCGTAAGCGCGTGTAATTCACACGAGTCGAGACGCGCATACAGGCAGTAAGCCAGCGCAGGAGCGGCTCTCCCCGGGCGCACACAAAGCCCGCGCGGCGCCGGTGAAGAGGCCGGGGCAGATAAAGCCCGCCGGGAGACACTTGCCAGCCTCGAGGCGGAAATACAAATGCGGCCCGCGGCCAGGCGAGCGCAGGCCGGCGAGCCTCTGTGGCGCCCTCTTAACCGGCCGGCCGGCGCCCTCCCGATCCGCCGGCAATAAGCGCAGGTGGGCCGAGGGCAATTTCCGGGGGAGGTCAAAGGGAACACGCGGTGTCGCGGGACAAGACGCGCGCCCCCCCCCCCGATCCTCGGAAATTGACTTAGCCGGGGCGCCCTTTGCCCGCGATCGCCCGGAGCGAGCGGCCCTCGTAAAAGTCACCCGGGCGCCCATTCGGCCCCGGCATACGTACGCGCCGACTAACTGCAGATTCGGCCGACGTGCTCGCAATGCCCAAGGGGGGACCTGCGCCGGGGGAGCCTCAATGTACGGACGCGTGGCTTGTTTTCCCGAGCAGGCCTCGCTTATTAGCGGGGATTTTCTTTTTTCATCGCGCCCCCCGCGAATCGTCGCGCGGCTTATCCGCGGGGGACGATCGCGCCCTAGCCAACCGGCGCCTATTGCACGGGACAATTACCGGGGCCACTCGTTACCGGCCCGGCCTTTCAATCGGCGCACCTGCGGATCATCCGCCGCTCCCTGTCGCCGATCTCGTTCCGCCGGGGGAAAAGGGCCGGCAAAAAAAAAAAGGGCGTTGTTTCAACTGCCGACTTCAAAGCCGTGGCAAAGCTCCGCCGTGCCCTTCGCTCGCCCGCGAGCTTTGTTCGCTCCCTGCGATTTTTTTGCCGATTGATGCCCGCGCGGAGCAATCGAAAGCTCTACCTTTTTCCTGCGGTGCGCGACCGATGCTCGCCCATCGCGGGTCGTCTTTCACGGCGAACGCGCGCACGACCGATGCTGGGAGGGGGGGTTAAAAGCGAAGCCAGAGGAGAGGAGGAAAAAAAACAAAGCTGGTCTGCTGGAATTAGGGGATCGGACAACTTCCTTCGTTCCATTTAAACTGACTACCTATTAGATTTACATAATATTGTGGCTTATGAGTATGGCGAACAAATTCACTGCATTATTAAAATGGCGTGGTCTTGTATAATATATTAAGAGAGTATATGCTTGGCATGCGAGCTGTGAATAAACTATGCGGATCGTCTCATTGCGCGCGAAGAGCTTCGGAATTGATATGAAAATACCGTTTCCTTTCAAAGTAAGCACTATCTGTTCCTACGACATACCAGACTAGCCAGTCATGCAAGGGCCGCCAGTCGCCTGATATTCACAGGACAACGAGCAATGTGGAAAATCCCTTCTCATTCTTTCAAAATATTACACAAAGGTATTAAGCTTTCAAGTTTTTTTTTTTTTACTTCCTGTTCGCTCTATATATTTACATCTGTCCGACGATATCGACCTCGCGGAAAATCGTTCGTATATAATAACTCACTACATTATGTATTTTCCAGGATAATTACTTGTCTCGAGTATCGGCTGATGTGATCATTGTGTTGAAAATTCAAACAGAACGGGATAAAAGAAGCTTGCTGGCGTTTACCGTAAAAATAAGCTCTTTATGCGCGCTAAAGAGGTTTTAAAACTATCATTAATAGCATAACAAACTAATAGGAGTTGTTTCAACTGCGATTAGAGCTTATACGGAGTCGAGAATTTTTTTTTAATAAACTATGATTTACCACTTAAGTCATTGGTGGCAGCAATGAATAGTGTACAGAATATTAGTTAAATTATATTACAGTATCAAGCTTAGTAGTTAGTATAGATCTGAATATTCTGTAAAACGTTAAGCTTTTAGTGATTGATATTCATTGCTTGATATTCATACAATTCTATTGAATTCTGCAACTGTGAAATAAATCTTGCGCAACTCGACGTGTAATGTATATTTTAATATGGATGAGAATTATAACCTCTGAAGTAAAAGCGCTTAAAAAATTTTATAAGAATATTATATTTGATATTGATTTTAATCCCAATAGCAAACGTGCACGTGATATGATTATCCTGACGATTACTAAAATAATATCCAATGTACACAGAATAATAATAAAGATAGAATTTCTTTTTACAAACAGTATTCTATAATACCCAGTCCATTCGCACACGTAATGTTGCCGATTTCAAGCTTTCTTTCTATAGATTCAAGTCTGCGATAATACCACTTGAATTTTCATTTGGAATAAAAGTCGCGTTCACAAGATTGTATAAAACAATATTAAAGTAAAGTCAATCAACTCAGCAGATGAACAAAGTAATTGAAAACTACCACTGAATAAAGCTCGTACAAAGGCTGCGAAAAAAGCGCCCCAAGAATTCCAGGGGGTCCAAAAATTCATCGGAGCGCCGAGGACGTTAAACAGCGATGACACGGTGAGCCCGCGTTGCCTGGTGCCCGGGGACCGTAAAACCCGGGGAAAAAAGGCTCATCCTCTGAGCGGCCGGCGAGGAGTCAGCCTCGGCGCGGAGATAACGTCGCCGAGGGGTTGAGCCAGTAGTCTCCGGGCGGCTAATGACGCGGGGACTCCTCAGCGGCCGGATCCATTTTTCCCGGGGGTGCGCGCGATAAGCGCAATCGGGCGAGCCGCGGCGCATTGCGGACGGCGATACCCCGGTGAATGCGCGGCCGATAGATAGCGAGCGGATACGGCCCCCGCGCATTGTCGCGCCAGCTTTTCGGGCGCGCCCTGGCTTACCCAGGAGCCCCGGCCCGCATCGATTAGCCCTGATTGAATTCGCCCTGGGTTGCCCCCCAGGCGTTAACTGCCCTAAACTGCGCGTTTGCCCTCCGCGCCCAGGCAGCTCCGGGCGAATCGAGCTGACCGGCACCGCTCGGCCCTGTCGGCGCTCTCGACGGCCCGGGGCCTCGAGCCCAAAAAACTCGTTCGCTTTTCCCGGCTATTTTATTCTCCCGTGTGTAATGACGCGAAACTGCTTCCGGGGAAACTCGCTGTCCGGAAGCATCGAGAAATGTACGACTACCCAGACTATCGGCTGCAGTTGAGGCTGCGACTGGCCTTTCCGTTGATTTGTCATCATTTTTGGACTTATACCGAATGCATACGTGTATACGAGTTTTCATCAGAATGCGTCGAAGGTACACGAGATTTCTCCGAAAATTTTCAAAATATTTTCGTCACCGTGGAAAATCTCGCTATATTATTCAAATCCACTTTCTGATTTGCATATTCTTACCCTAACACGATTTTCCTCATCATTTTATATTGTCACGTATAGGGAAATGGACCTTACATAACCATATCAGTGCGTGCAATTCAGTTAGAGTGCATGTAACAATGTGAAACAAATTGACACATGTAAAACGTAAAACGAAAAATACATTTGCGTGTATGCACATGCATTGGTGTGATACTCTTATATTCGGGTAAAATTCAATTCAGTATGCACGACTTATAAAGCACAAGCTTGGCGTGAATTGAAATTACTTTAAAATATATCTCGACTCAAAGTAAAATGTTACATTATCGAAATAACGCTTACAGGCAGTCCATTCATGACACAAAATGTCCGCGCGCTAGCCACTGTGCATTATATCGAGTTTTGTGAAAACTTGTATTGAATAAAACATTCGGGACACTGGGTTACTTCACAGTGAAGTATCCTTTCGAGTGTAGCTCTACGATTAGTTGTGAAGAGAAAACATTGATATGCAGGTATCAAAAAATTCTGGATTTTCATCGTCAAAATCCGACAGAATGTATACACCCGAGATGTATGCGTTGCAATGTTAGACGAAAGGCGGATTTGGCAGGATGAGCTCGAAAAAGTCAAAGATTCCAGCTCACGTACATACTAAGATTCAGACTTCTATTTCTGATCTATCGAATTTTAATAGAACTTCAATTAATCATCAAAGCTTAATTATTCTATATTGAATCACTATGGCTAACTTCGAGAAATCTATTTTAGCAAATATTTTAGTCAAGGCCAAGCAACTCTGACTTTACAAGTTTACGTTCTATTTTTAGCCCATATAAAAAAGATGAAAATGTCAATATACGCACGACCTTTTTTACCGCTATGATATACGTGACTTCCAGTTACAGCATGTTACGTTATTACACATATTTATATTGCCTTATATGATGGATCAATTATTTTCGAATCGAGTTAATACAAACTTAGACCACATTTAATTAATTTATCAACTAATTAAATACTGTTTATAACTGTTGAACGTTTTTAAAAAGACCGTTAGGAACCCGAGATAAAATTAATCTTTAACTATTAAATTAGCACATTAGGATAGAAATTAGATGTACTTTCTTTTTTAATAACTCTATCCATATACTATCCAACGATATGTTCGGTGCAAATATTTATTTTAATAGATATTGGAATTTTTTATTTTAATTTTTTTTTTAATTTATACATTTTTTATTTTATGGTATGATAAGATTCTACTGATAAATTTCATCAATAAGAAGATAGAATTAATCAAGAAGTTAATTTTTAATATTGGTAAATATTTAAATTAATTTAATAATAGTTTAGAATAGATCTTGTAAGCTTAATGATAATTTAGGTGTACTTATGTAGTTTTAAATGAAAAAAATTATAACATATTTATCAAAAATATATTAATGTAATACGTTTCCTTTCCTTATTTGAAAACATTTTTGTAGTAATCTTGTTCACAATATTATCTATGCAGTTTAATGAAATTTTAATTTGATTATATTCGAATGACAATAATTTGATAGAATAATGTACTTGCAATATATTGTAGCATTTATTTTTATTACGAGATCTTGCTCTACAAATATTTTTCAATATAATAGATATCACTATTTTAATTTAATTTAAATTTTTTATTTTAATTTATCATGAATTTCACTATTTTAGCAAAATAATGAGAATCGTTTTTTGGTGATATGTCTTTATAAAAATGGTAGTGAGTGTAGGATTGATCTGTTATTATGATTTACTTTTCGATAAGTTTGTTTGCTAACAAGTAATATTAAAAAAATTTTTTTAATTCAATACTTAATAATTTACTATTGAATAATAAGAATTTATTCGCTAATCATTAATATTCAATTAACTTTTATAAACTTTCTTTTGTAATCCTATGTAATTGTTGAGTGAAAACTATGCTTGCTATTTAATTTTAGTAAAAAACTAACTCTTCTTAATAAAAACAAAATGTAAAGTAATAGGGAGTAAGAAAGTGTATAACCAGAATTCAAATACGGTATAAGAAAAGAACTACAAGGTTTGAAGAAGTTGGTGGAAAACCGAAAGACCGAGTTACTAGCGGAGAGGCGAGGACGCCGTGGGAAGTAGTAAAAGTTGGGCTCGGTCGGGCGCTTGTTGAAAGCGCACTTCTAAGACCGTTGTTTACCGTACAGTATCCAGGTCCTGGGCAAGCGCTGCGGTGCACCGCAAGTAAAATGACGTGGGTTGACGGAGAAGGAAGGGGGCGGGTGGCCCCTCAAACTCGGACAGCAGCCGTCGGTGCGCATTAGCGGCCACGAACTAGGCGTTCGACCGGCCAGATCGAACAATCAAACTCCTTCAAAGAGACATATAGTCTTCCGATTGCTAGCGGTTACGGACATGGCCACGCCTCGGTTTACATTGCACATAAATTAATGAGATTGATCGGATTGTCTATAGGAGACGTGCTAAACTCAGTATGCGCTGTCTTCGAATGCGTGTCGAGCGAGTGGCGCGCAGTGGTTTAGTTGAAAAAATAATGGTAACGATTATGGCTTCCCTTGAGTTTTTCAGAGATTTGAATGATTTAATTAAAAAATGTTCCACTCAAACCATGCCATGAGGATCCATTTCCCCGGCCATGATCATTAACAGCTTGTTTAGCCGTAAAAATTGTTTATTCGTCAAAATAATGAAAAAAATTTTATATAATGAAAAAAATTTTTTATATTGAAAAGAAAAAATTCTTTTTATATTCTTTTTCATAGATAAAAATACATGCATATATATAGAAATTTGGATTCTTGAATGTATACAAAGATTTAAATATTTTATTAAATGTATTTTAAAAAAGCAATGCTGTTGCTTTTTTGACTGTCTGAATTATAACTTTCAATGTGACTATCTTCTAAAATTGTCAGACTTTTCAAGCAAGACATAATTACTTAAGAGCACAATATCCAATTCTTAACTTTTCTCTTTACCAAGAAAATATCTTGGAAAGTATATTTGTATGGAATTCATGCTAGTAAAGAGAATGTGAAACAACAATTTAAGATTTACTTTAAAATTTTATTTAATATATGCATTCTGGAAAAGGCGGAAGTCATGATTTTTTAAACTATAACGACTTTTGACTCTGAAATTGGCAGTTTGTTGTATAACGTATGATACTTTTTTTCGTTGAAAATTAAGTAGAAAATATAATAAATTTTTTTTTTTCAACAAAAATCAAAATTTTTTCTTTTTCCTACAAAAAGAAAAAAAATATATATGTATATTATCTTTTTGAGGATATTACCGTCATATTCGAATCCAGCATGTCAAAATACATAAAAAGCATCTAGAAACTCCTGGGCTGGCCAATTTTGATGAATGTTTTTGGCCAAGTAAGTCATAAATGAACATTGCTGGGGAAATAAATCCTTATGGCTTAGTTCAAGAGGAACATTTTTGAGTCGTTCAAATCCGTAAAACTTTCGAGGCGATAAATGTTTTCATTTTTTCCAAAGGGAACCACTGTGCGTCGCCGTCTACTCATAGGGTAGGGCACATTTTTGACTAGCGCGCGATCGTCTACTTTTTGTACATAATCAGTATTTGTCAGAAACAATTTTTGGAACATATTACTATTATAATTTCGATAACACCAACAAAATATTATATGACTTACAAAAAATGTAACGATATAAATATAGATTTTTGAGCATGAATAGTATCTTACTGATTGGTAACTTGCTGATATACTTAACAGTTTTCAAACGATTCTCTTGGAATATAAATACTTTGAATACGAAATATTTTATTAGAAATGAAAAAATTTTGTGCAAAAATTGGAGCACTGAATCAAAAATGAACTAGTCGACGTTAAATTATGTATTCTAAAACTTTTGAATGCGGGTTACGGCTTTAATGGCTTCGAGGCAATTGGACAAAAATTGAAAAAATCTATAACCCAGAGGTTGGACACTCTTTGTAAGAATAAATCAATAGTATCGATTTTATGATATAATATATAGTAAAAAAAGCTAAGGCTGAGATTATCAAGTCTTTATATTTGCTCGAAGGTAACATTTATATAATGTTATAAACGTAAGGAAAAACAGAAACAGATTATTTCAAAACTAAAGTTTATATACATAAGTTGGAGAGAAGCAATATAGGCAAAGTGGAATGAGTATACTAGTCCTAGGTCTAGCGGATATCTATTCACCTCGCTCGCCTCCTCTCTTCAAAAAGATTCTTTTTCAACTACTTTTAAAATAAGAACTGAAAAATAAATTATTCATTTCTGAATTTTATATTATTGTAAAATAACAGTTTTACACAAATTTATGTTTTTAGAAAATAGAGCGAAAAGGTACATTTGTTTGCATAAATGCACCGTCTCCAACTGGTCTAGGTCTCTACTAATATGAAAAATATTTTAGCATATCTGTATGCATATAATAAGTACAATAATGTACAAACTACATTCTGCTTGTAAATTTAATTTTTTACATTTAAAAAACTATTTTCCGCGGTGCCGATTTTACATATCCTTTATATATTCATTGATCATAGGAATTGCCCGTCGACTTGAACGAGTGGTCAAATCAAAGGATGAAAAGAAACAAAGCGTAAAAGAAACGGCCGCGCCGAAATAGAGAAGAAAGTTACTCGGAGATGGGTGAATTTCGGTAGCGCGCACCAACTACTAACGCAATTTGGAGGGCAGGGAAAGTTTGATCGCGGGCAAGATCGTAGGGCGCGAGGTTTACACCGGCGGGACATCGCAGGCGGGCGGCAAGCGCGCGGGAAAAAGTCGATACTCGCGCTCGATTGTGCAGGTTGCAAGGGGCGCACGAGAGGCGCAGGACGAGGTCGAGGCCGCTTCCGGGAAGCGGGCGCACGTGGGGGGCTCACCTGGGGCGCGGGGCGTCAAGAGGTGGAGGGTCGAGCGGCCTCGGCGAACTCGGCTCCTCGCGGCGGCTCTGCGGACTGGGAGGACAGGTCGGGCGCGCGCCGGCGGTTCGAATGAGCGGCCCGCCGAGCCTCCGGGCGTTCCTGCCGCCCCCGCCGCGCCGCGCACGCGCCCCCCACCACCGGGGCACGTGGTCAGTGACAGGCGCCCCCGAGCGCCAGGCCCGGAGCTGCACCTGGGGCGCGCCCCGGGACCCTCCTCCTTCTTATTCCGAGCAGGGCCAGGTCAATTAGAGGCGCGAGCATCCGAGGAATATCGGGCCTCCCCAAGAGCGAGCTTCGCCGTTCCCGATAAGTGGGAGAAAACCGGGGAATCTCTGCATCTCCGACCAGGGACTTATACCCCAGAAGTTTTTTCGAATCCAATTCCACTGGGGAATACCGTCATTTACTCGTTGTACCATGAATCTAGATCGGAAACATTCTCTTCATAAAAATCGCACCATTTTTCGTACAATATAAATTATTCTTTTAATCGATAAAAGGCTTACTCGTTTATTGTTTCATTCGGTTCAGATCTGGTCTCATCTCCTGCTTTTCAACCGCATCTTCTAGTCTAGTGGGCGACGATGGATTTTTTACTCGAGTCTCGAAAATGTAATTTACCTCGATAAATTTCGGCAACATTGCATCGAATATTATTGGAGTAAGCTTAGTTGCAGTTTTACGTAAAATATTAACATAATTCATAATTAATGAAGTTATAACGAAGCTATATTAAATTATTAGTTGTAAATTATTACCTTCGCGTATTGTCCTTCAAAAATGCACTCTTCTTGATGACAAAGAGAAGATACAAATACGTTGGAGACTGGATACGTTGAAGCACTGATTTAGTCAATTAAACCGCAACAGCACATGTGCCTACCCAACTGAATATCAGTGATAACACGACGTAGGAAAAATGGTAAGAGTACTCGAATTTCGGCTGACTGGATCCTTGGAAAAACTTGTGCTGCAATCTGAGAGTAGCGGACGGCCGCGTTTTTCTCGCGCGCAGCCACTGCCGGCGTCCCGGGCATCGAGCCGCGGGGGAGCCGTTGTACAGGTGTGCGTGGACCTCGGCGCCTCGGTCGCATTCAGCCGGCGCGTCCGCCCCGGCCTAAAGCTTTGCAGGCCCGCTCAGATTGCGATTCCGCGGGCATTCACACGGGCTTCCGGGGCGCCTTTACCGCCCAATTCTGTCGGCCGAGACTTCTCTCTTTCGAGAAGCGCGGCTCCTATCGCCCCATTCAATAAGCCCGTCCACCCGCCGCTTCGGCTCTTCCTCTCGAGCTAACGAAGCGCCTTTCGCTGCTTTGATGCCGCTCGAGTAAATACATGCCGATGGATCCGTAATTAGCGACACTTTAATTGAATCTATAACGCACCTCGGCATGAGCATAATTTTGTCAAACCCCTTGCGTGTATTCAGTCGGCTTTTTTTTTTTAAGGAGCGGCCAACTTTATTCATCTTCACTTGGCTAACTTTATGCAGTGGACTATGTGGGGCAAACTCGCGTGAAGCTCGATATTGATGCATTACGATTAGCTGTCAGTGCTTAAAGGCTGTTTCTTCGCCTTAAATTATAAACAAATCGAATAAGTTGCCTCTTGCATTAACCAGCGAAATGTACAGGGACGCTTGGAGAATGTTCTAGTGCACGCTCACGGATGAACGAGCTTTTAAATTTTCAGGGATCTCTTTATCGCCATTGTCATCGGGCACTGATTCGAGATTCGAGTATTCGTAAGCAAAATTTAACCCAAAACTGACTCTATACAAATTGTCACTTTAAGTTCCGCAAAACTTCAAGTTGCTTTACTCAAAGTTTCCCTAGTTCCGTGCTATATAATAAACACGTACCGGGGTAAAGCGAGGGCGTGGAACGAACTTCGAGTTATGTGCAGGGCTTTTTTTTTTTTCGTCGATCCACCTACAATGTCGAATACAGTGGCAATTCAGGAGTTATGTTCATTTTGCGCGATACGTGATGTGCCCGCGCAACTTCCACACCCGCGCTATCGGAATGAAGGCCATGGCGAGAGCCGCCCGCATGGCGATGCTATACCGCCTGCAGACTGTGCGACGATTGCCCGCGTGTATAATGCCGCGGCTAAATATCGAAAATAGGGGGGTGTGTTCGCGAGCCAGGGGCGGTTTCCTCGTAGGCATCCGTCGCCTCGTTAAGGCGTCGCCGTAATGCAGAATGGGCGATCGCTCCTTTTAGATCTTCGAGTACTGCGGCTAAGACCGCTGCACTCTATCTCGAGCACTGCGACTCGCCCTCGACAAACAGCCTTGGATCTAAGTTTACCCCCGATTGGCCCAACTCATTAGGGAACTCGTTGCATTGCGGTTTATCATTAGATAGTGCCAGTTCAGCTATGTGCTCCGAATCCCGCTAGGTCTTTACAAGAGTGATAATACTCGATTCTCGCAAAATATTTAATAATTATGTAGAAGTACACATTATATAATTTGAACACGTTAGCTGCATACATTTTCACGTGTTGGGAGAATTTTTTTTTTTTGAGAAAGTCAACATTAACATGGCGGTGAAGCGAAAAGGAATATACGTTTATATTCATAATACCGTGTTACAACAGCGGTACAAATAAAATTTACATATCCAAGGTATATTTGGGTTAACAATAAATATTATGTTTTTAATTTAAATACCGATAAAACTTAACTATGTATTTGTATATTAAAAAGAAGTTTTTGAAAAAATTGTCATAGTCGCTAGTAATGAACAAGAACAGAATCGTCAAATGAAGAAAAATTACTATACTTTATTGTAAAAATTGTACAATTGACGATGAGCCTTATTACCTAAAGCATGATAAATTTTTGCAAAAAGATTTTCTCCGTTTACCGACAATTAAGATTTTATTTTAAAAATAAATAATATATTTTCAATGGAGCAAAGTACTCGAGACGAGAAAAGTAGAAAAGGGAGCCCCTATAGTTCTTCCGCATGGGGTGCTTAACGCGGATAGGGGATCTCTCATCTCCCTCATAATATCCGTTAGGATAGGGATCACGTTGGCCTTATGCACCCACATCGTTGTTCTCGCACACATCTTTTACATTTTCACTAGGTGCAATAGCATTAAGAGGCAACTAAAAAGAAATAACAAGATGGCTAACGCCAAACTTTTCCCATAGGACCGTTTATTACAACACTTTTCACATCAAAATTTCGCCTCCAAAAGCATATTGACAATAGCACGAGTTCATTTATACGCCGTCCCTATAAATAAATAAGTAATATAAATTCATATTTCAATTCAGTAACTGTGAAATTATTACAAATTACAGACTGATGTAGACATGAATGTCGATGATATTCTATACACAAAATTTGGTGTAATGCGTAAATTATCGGTTTTTCGAAAGAATTACCTTCAACAAGGAGCAGGGTACAAATACCATCCTACTACTAAACCGTTTAGTTCTACATACATGCACATATTATAACCATATATATAGTTACACATATTAACTCACAGAACACAAACGAAGTGCGCGATCCGTCAAGTTATAAAATATTTTCACGAAGAATTTTAGTTTATTAAGAGTAAAAATAATATATTTGAATTTTTAATTTTCCGCTATTTTGAATTATGATGCACTTTAAAAACATGAACATTGACAAGAACTGTCATGGATTTATTTATTATTGAAAATATTCGCTGATGATAAATACATTATTAATATTTTAACATTCAATGTTGTATGTATTTCGCCTATACGTAAATAATTAAATATGTTAACAGTTAGTGAATACTTCTTAAGGACGTCAACCAGTGTAGATTCCTGCTTAGGTCATTTCTCGTCACTAGTGTAAAATATACTTTTGAAGCACAACACATACGTGCGTGTGTATATAAAGAGATACATTTAATATAATACCTTATGATACAGAAGGAGTAATAAACTTGACGTGTAATATGGAATAGTTTCTAGGGGACACTAAAACGCTTTTTGTATTTTTGTAACGTGCGTTAGTTCTGACAATTCCATTATATAATATAAAATTAATAAATGACTTATTAAATATAGTCTTCACGTTTTTGTAACGTTATATAAGCAATTAAAACTTGATAATACTTCGGGTTTGTTTACAAAGGTATTTATAATACGTTATTGCATTGATTACATTAGTAAGTTGAGGAGCACAGTAATGAATTTATCTCAACCCCGAAGTACAATTCTTAACTTTAATAATAGTGTTCCCGTTACACATGCATGCATGCAGATTGCGTAAACCCGACACGTCTAGATTGATAACCCCGAAATTCGCGGATACATACAGCGCGGAAGAGCCAGGAAACATATGCCAAGGATAGATTTTCCGTATTTGGCATAGGACATATTTCTTTGAAGATCGAGTTTCCCTTTGACCTTTTGTTCCGGCGCGACTCCCGCCGCGTACACAGGCCGCGTATCGCGCGCTAAATGAAAAGCGGAGATAAGGCACTTCCTTAAAAAGCGCGAGGGCGCGTCAATTTCGTGCACTTTGTTGCTCCTCCCGGAGCGCAAAATAAAATCCAGGCTCGCTGTGGCACAGGAGTGGCGCGAGGCTCCCGGGCGCACAAAGCCGCGGCGGCGCTTACAGCGACTCCTCGCGCGCGGCCGCCTTGACGGGTTGCCCTCCGCCCGGCGCCCTCGGGCACGAGCTATTTCGGTCGCGGGAGGGGAAGAACCGCCTCGGCCGGCTCTCATCATCCCCCGCCAATATTTGCACTGCGCCCACAAAGCCGGCTTGCAAGAGCGCCGCCCCCGCCCGCGTCGCCCGAGATGATTATCGGCCCCGCGCAACCCGCGCTCCCGTGCCGCCCGCGTAATCATTGATAAAGCGCCAAGGCCCGCCCGGAATACTTGATCCGCGCGCCGCGCCTCCGCCGCCCGAGATAGAATCGAATTTCTTCGGTATCGCTCGTAGGGCTGCCAAAGCGCGTAAATTAGCAGGGGCCTCGGAATCCGATGTATTGGACCGACTCTATACCGCTTTTCACGGATGCGCTGCCACGCGGATAATCCTGTAAGATGGTTATCGTGTTTTTATTTTTTCAATCGTGCCCCTGGTACATCGGCGTAGAGGAGGTTAGGCTTGTTTCTTTACGTTGTGCGTAAATAATACAGGTTTAGAGTGCGATTTTAGACTAGTGGCTTTTGAAACGGCTGAAACCGTAATAATCAGGCTTCATAAACAAGTCCAAAGATTTATCTTTGATGATACGATAATTTAACGAATATAATTTTAAAGCAGTTCTTTTTCTTTGCCCTGACGTATCGGAAATGACTTTGCGTATTTCACCTGTTTTTTTATATGATTTATTTCATTAAGCTTTACTCTTGCGCGTCTACATTAATGATAATTAATGATCGTACTCGGCTTAAAAGTTAGAAGCTAATTGTTTCAATATATGGACTTTCTTCGCAAAATGATTTAAAAACTAGGTAAATAAATGTTTTTAATTTTTGAGCGATCATCATTTAGTACATAAAAATGTACTATACATTGTAAGAAAAACTTTCCAATATCTTTAGAAGCAACGCGTGCCTGTGCGCTCGAGTATTACACGGAGTCACATATGAATAGGTTCCATAATTCAATGAATTTTAATGAAGTAATCTGGGCATGAAGTTTGGCAAGAGGGATGAAAAATTGATTAATCCGGGGTAATCCGACGGAATAAAAAGCGCCGAATATTTTTGTTACGGGCTGCATTGGGATTGATAGCTCACGGTTGCAGGGAGATCCCTTGTAAAGGGCGGAGACAACATTTTTCCTAAAAAAAAAAAAAAACCAATGATCTACGCGGCAACGCGCGGGTGGCGATTTGGCGCTATCTTGCCCCCCGCCGAGCCTCGGCGTTAAAGTCGGAGCGGGTTGCGCGGGCCGATTGAGCGCTCGCGCGTCAGCGGCGGAAATGACCGCGCGCATAACGGCGACAATTGGCCGCTGGGAGTTCCCCTGAAAAAGCCGGGCCGCGGCCGAGATAAACTCGCCGCTAAAAATAGCCGCGGCGAGCGAGACGGCGGCGCGGCCTTCCGCTCGGCCGAGCGCTTCCCCCCGGCTTTATAACGCGATTATCTAGGGCCGCCCCGCGGCAATTTGCAAGGGCCGAGTTACGCCGCGGCTAAGTGGCATTGGGCCGGCCTGATAGACGGCCGCGGCGGCAGCGCGGCGACGCGATAACCTCCTTACCGGCGCGCTGTCGGCGCTGCTTTGCGCTAATTATCGAGGGGGGAGGGTCGCCCCTCTTTGAGTGCCAGGCAGGCCGCCGAGCAGACGTCCCGAGGTACCGCGCTAACAAGGAGCCAACTTCCAGAGGCGCAAGCCGAACGTGTCTCCCGGCGCGGGAGGATTAGAGGCGATCGGCTATAACTGATCGGCCGCGCAACGACTACGCGCGCGCGCGCCCCGGAAAATCCCGCCTAATTAAAGCCGCGACGACGGCATCGGGCCGTTGTTACCTCGCGCTGGGATGGCTCATTAGTCGGGGGGCGCGGGCACTCGCGCGTATATACACGGAATCGAGATGCCGCGCGAGGGACGCCTGGTAATTAACCGAAGGGCGTGGCTCGGAGTCCCGGTCGATCTTTTTTGATTTAATTATTATTTTTCTTTTTTCCTTTTTCGCTTTCCCCCCACCTTTCGACGCTTTGTCCCG
Source organism: Sycophaga agraensis (assembly GCA_018906755.1). Lineage (NCBI taxonomy): Eukaryota > Metazoa > Arthropoda > Insecta > Hymenoptera > Pteromalidae > Sycophaga > Sycophaga agraensis. The sequence goes on along the minus strand of JACCIE010000017.1, from coordinate 510,431 downwards.
TATTAGCCGGGAGGTCGAGGGAGGCCGCGCGGGCGCGGCAGACGGGCCGATTCATTATGCAAGCCAATCAGGCCGCCGGGACTTTCGCCCGCAGCATCAATTGTTCCGGCGGCGAGGAGCGCGGACCCGCGATGAATCCCTAATGGCCGCCCTGGAGCTGCGATCCGCCGGTAAATCGGCCGCGTGCCCACCTCCTGTATAATCCAGGCGCTCTTTAAATGTGAATCAGTGCCGACTGGCTTGATGGGGATCAGCGCGGCGGCCGCACTCGCGCCGATTATACTTTCCGCGGGGATCGGACGCCCCGCTGGCCGATCGCCTGGCCGTCCATTCAAAGGGCCTCGCGGCCCACTCGCCCCGATGAGTAATCGACCCTTATCGCCGATTATTACACACGCTGCGGCTCTTCCCCGTGGCCGGCACTTCCTCGTGGCTCGAATGGAAGGAAAGCAAAAAAAAAATGCATTCTCGCGGCGACCGGGCCGAAATCCTCGAGGTTTGCCAATAAACTCCTCGCGGGCCTGCAACCGGGGCGAATCGATGGCCCCGCAGGCCGAGAAAGAGAGCAGCCTCATTATCCGGCCCGGCTCATTAATCCCCGGACGGGCCCTCGTTAAACCCGCCCAATTATTCATCCCGCGGCGTATTATCGCATTGTCCGCGGGGAAGACGCCCCCGCGGGACCGCCCGTCTCGCGTGTGCTCTTCCCCTTTTTTTTTATTAAGCGAGCCCGCGTGTACGCTCTGTGCTGTACCGCGGCCGGATTGCATATAAGCGGCTCGTCGCGGGGGGGGGAAGACCCGGCAGGTATGTTATTCTCCCCGTCCCCGATGACCGGAGGACCTTTTCTTTTTTCTTGTTGTTGTTGTTGTTGTCCCGCGGCGCTCAGTGCCAATTGTCGGGCGGCCGGGTTTTTAAGGAGTCCATTACTTTTTTAATTGGATCGCCACTGCCATTAGCGCGGCTTTGTAAGTACAGCCCCGGAATAAATTGCCCTCGTTTTATCACCTCTTTAACAGGCGGCTACTCGCTTTCAATATGCATTTGTTTGCTTTGCCCACGGTTCGACGGGCGCCGGGCGCTATTTACGCAATTCATCCCTTTTCACCAACTAAATGCCCGCTCCTCGGAACCTTTGATACGCGGGAAGCCCGCTATTCGGTTTGTTGGCTCGCGGCCCCACTGTCTCTACTCCCGGCGCTTTGGTTCACGCGCCGATATACAGTGCAACCGTCCATTCCTTTTTTTTTTCTTTCGATCCGTCCGCTTAATTCATTCGTTAGTCGGGTCTTGGGCGAAAAGAGGAGGAGGGGGGGCGAATCGGAGGCGCGGAGGAAGAGGTGAGAGCCGGCTCGCGCAGCATTATACGTATATATATATATATATGTGTGTGTGGAGGTCCTCGTACGGCGAGCTGACCGCGGCCGAATGACCCCCAAGCTCTACGCGACGCCGCGTCCCTTTCAATTATATGCAAATTTCAACAAGTGCCCTGCCTGACCTCGGCCACTCGTCCTTCCTGTCGCCCGTAGCTAGGCGGTTAAAGGCGTTGCCTACATACCCTTCCCCCGCGGATCGCTCGCCGAGCGGATTCGACGATTGCCGATCGCTATTTCCCCACTTTGCAATCTTGAAGCCAACTTCATTTCTGGATGAGGAAATCCAACTCGCCTGGATAAGAATAGCAGCCTGCTGAAATATTTTGGTTCGATCTTCATTTTACCTGCAATGAAACTTATTTTGCTTTTATGATTAAATTCTGTAGGTTTACTTACTTTTATTTTATTTATCAAAGCTGCAGATACGTCGATAGGTGCACAAGTACTGATTACATCACGCTATGAATGTCTTGAAGACACACAAAAACAAAAATATACTTCATCGATAGGTATCAATAAATATCATTCAATTTTTTAACTGTCATCAATTAATTTATTTCGTGTGTTTTATCTGAAAAGAATTTTAATAAATATTCTTTATAAATTTCTAATTTTTAATTATCAATCATACATTTGTAAATTCATTAATACATGCTGCCTCTGTATTTTAATAAGACAATGTTTTTGTATTTTAACAACATAAATTGTAAATTATCAATAAATTGCATTAAATGATGATCTACGCATTTTATCTCGAATTATGATTGATGTAATATTTTTATTTTAATACATCCGTTAAATCTACGTATTTAGCCTGAGTATTTTAAAAAGTGACGCAATTTCTTGTCATTTAATTCAATCACTTCAATCACTTTAATAGTGTTTTCAAACAAGATTTTATAATACATTTAGATCTTGACAAAAAATCTATAGTAAATATTTCTTAAACTCATACTAGATTTTCATAGAGATAATTACTATCGGATAAGATAGAGATGCCAAATGATATTCCAAGAAAATTTAGAATTTTTTTACTATTTACAGTCGTTTGAATTCAAGATACAGTTTGTAAATGATAAATTTAATGACTAACTATTGATATGATACTCAGGAATGTAATATTATTAATATAATTAAATTACTGCAGATAATAAATTCTGTCAACCTATCTGAAGTAGATGACGGTTGCGAAATCATTTAAAATTTTATACGAAATACAGCATGTATTAAAGAGATTGATGCATTGAGATGCGATCAAGAGTATAGCTTCGAAAATATATGTATATAGTGCACATCTCATATACTGGTTGATTTTATTGATACGTGTATCTACATATAGATAACATATATGGTATATGCAGCTAAATGCACATAAAACTAGATATTCTTATCATAAGTGCGCGACTATATGACCATCGTGAAAAAAATTAAGACATGTAAAGTTAAAAATATAAATTTGTACAAATATCATTATCTAAAAAATATTATTCTAAATGAACAAAGTTTTGAACGTAATATTTAAGAAGGCAAGTATATTTAATAATGTATGTAATCTCTAGCACTTCCTAAGCTGCTTCATGAAATCGATAAAAGAGATGTTCAGTTTTTTAATAGAAATCAGAAGGACAGGAACCGAAGCAACGACATGAGTAAAATAATGTTACCGCGAAAGTCGGAAATGCTATAGAAAAATTGAGCACGAGTGCAATAAAAGCGTATATGATCATGTCACTTATTCCTTGTCTAAGCCTATCAAGTGTTGACCTTCTACTTTGACAAGAGAAACCCGAAGAGACTATTATTTTATCGCAGGGAAAAAACCCGCTAAAAACTCTTTTAAAAACATCCTAATAATTAACTTTCCCGTTTATTTCTTTTCTGAAAAATCACGCGCGAAAAGTAGACTGGTGGGGAGCATTTTGCACCGGTATCGCCTTGGAGGCAATGTGGACGCAACGGTATCCTGACAAGTAGCAGACGCCCCGCTTAGAGGAGCGCTGGAAGCCGGTGCGGCCCGTCGGACAGTGGCTGAGCCCCAAGCACGCGATGAGGCCGCACGCCGCGCGCCTTCCTAGGCCCACGGCCTACTGGTGTCTGCTGCTCCTCCTCCGCGCGGCGGACGCCCTGACGGAGGCGCCATTGTCCTACCGCCTCCCGGGGGACGCCCTACCCGAGGCCTACGACCTCCTCCTCCTAACGAACGTGACGCGCGGGAGTCGCGCCTACGAGGGCCATCTGACCCTGCGCCTGCGCGTCCTCCGACCCACGCGCCGCCTCGTCCTCCACGCGCACGAGCTCAAGGTCCGCGTGGAGAAGACGAGGCTGCAGGAAGTCACGGGTCAAGGCAGCCACCGGGACGTGCCCGTCGCTGCCCAGGAGACCGACGACAAGCACCAGCTGCACGTGCTGCGCTTCCCAAAGGACGTCCCAGTTGGCAGGTACATCTTGGACCTGCACTTCAACGCCCAGATCCGTGAGGACCTCTTTGGCTTCTATAGGAGCAGTTACCGTGATAATGGAGAGGTCAGGTACGCACTCTTCGTCGGCTGCTGTTGTTGTCCGCACGAGTAATTCGGGTCCATTCCCTTGATAGGTGGATGGCCGTCACTCAGTTCTCACCGACGCATGCGAGGAGCGCTTTTCCCTGCATGGATGAGCCTGCCTTCAAAGCCACCTTTCAACTGCGTATCGGGCATTACGATAATGAAACCGTCACCTCCAATACCCTACCGGAGTTGCGGGTTACAACGTTAGTAGTTTTTCAATTAAAATCCACTTTTTTGTATATTCATAAGGTTATGATGAATTCTTTTTATAAGATAATAAGCTGAGTAATTTATCAAGAATCTATACATTTATAAAGTATGACTTAATCTGCAAAATATCTGTGCGGAATCGTTAAAATCAATTTTATTAAATACATTGGAATTATAATATGATAATCACTACGATTTATAAATAATATTTCACTATATATAATGCAGAATTTCTATTGTTTTTAAATAATACAAACATGTTTGTTACTAAAATATCTTAAAGCTTAAAAATATACATAAATGAGATAAAATAATTATCCGTATATGTTAAACCATTAACCTGCTTAATGCAAGGTGAACATAATATAATAGTTAGAAAGGATTTCGTCACAGCATAATTTTCCGTTCAATATTATGCTATAATAAACGTCTTTCACGAGCATATGTTATTTACAGCTTCCGTAATTTTGCTATTCTTTTTACAAATGTTTGAAATAGTTAGAATAATATATCGTTTAAAAAAATGTTTTAATGTTTTAATCTTACATAATAGAATTAAAAGCACAATGCAGAAAATTAAATTCAAATATATTTTCACATTTTTTTGTTTTTTTTTTGCACATTTTCTATAACAATTTAAATGGATGTAATATTTCGTACTTAGAAAATAAAAAAAATTAGTAATCATAGTTTCGTCGGAGGCGACGAACTTCCCAATGAAGGTGTACACGAAAACGTACCTTCGTATTATATTCGCTTTCTTGGCACGCGTACAACTGCTTTTGTAACTTGGTTCCTTGCAGTTGTATGTAGCTTTGCATTCATTGTGCTTTATATTTATGGTTTCGCTTGGGCGTTGGGCCTCTTGTCGAGCCATTAGGCAACTTAATTAACTGCTTATTCATATAGTATGACTTATAGGAGTACATGCTTAGATGCTGTTATTATAGGTGTCGTATCGCTTCTTTATAAGGCTGTGTCTCTGCCATCGTCAAAATTATTCAATCATTTTATAAGGATTAATGTTTCAAGAGGATTTGGTAAAAAGTTATAAATAATTTATTAAAAATCCTTACAAAAGGTATAGCTTCAAATATGTTTATAGATCTAAAATTCTAGTATTTTCAGAAAAGCATGCATTACATTCAACAAAACTGGATTCACGCCTATTCATTGCAACCTAATTAAGATTCTTGTTTTTTATAATTCAAGCTTAACTTAAAATAAGTAACTTCCGTAATAACTCAAACAATGCTATTGTTTAAAGTCTGATCTGAGCTTTAACTCGAATGCATCTGAGTAAAAAAATAACATTATACTCATTTTGCCAATGTTTCTACTAAGACGATAGATCTCATCATCTATTATATCTCATTATACTCTCATTCCATATTTATCCGACACGTAAAGCTTTAGCATAAATTTGGAAACGTACGTAAAAATTCAAGTTATACATGCTTAAGACCATTGACTTACCCATAGCTCGCGCCCGGGTTATCAAATCACGAGCTTCATGCCTACGCCGCGAATGCCAACATACATCTTCGGCTGGGCCGTCCATGGCTTCGAGCGCCTCAACTCCACGGACCGACGCTTCTGGCTATGGCACCGACCTCTGCCCCGCAGCAAGAAGTCCCCCTCCTCCCCCAACATCCTGCTGACCGAGGGTCCGTTGCTATACTCGGCCCTCGAACGGTGGATGCCCCTGAGCAACCCGTTGCCGCACTTCCAGCAGATTGCCGTGCCCGACTTCAACTTCCAAGCGATGGAGAATTGGGGTATGGTGACCTTTCGCGAGCCCGTGGCGCTAGCACAACGCGAGTCGACCCCACCGGTTGATATCCTGAACAAGCTCGAAAGCATCGGCCACGAGTACGCACACACGTGGTTCGGAAACATAGTCAGCCCCGGCTCCTGGGACGTGGCCTGGCTTAAGGAAGGTTTCGCCACTTACTTCTCCTACCAGGCCTTGAAAGCCGTGCGCCCGAACTGGCCCATCCAGGACGTGTTCACCTCCGTGGTTGTGCACTCGTCTCTACGCTCCGACCAGATGGAGCACAACCTGGTCCTGAACGGAAACAGCTGATGGCAGCCCTCAATCGGCGATGGCCGCCCTCAATTTCGTTGCCTATGACAAGGGTGAGTACACTTAGAACTACGTCTGGACCGTAAAGCCAGCGCCAATTTCACGTAGATCGCTTATACCGTCTTCCAGGAGCCTCGGTCATTCGGATGATCGCCGATGTCATGGGTGAGGACCGTTTCAAGACTGCTATGCACTCCTACCTCAAGGAAATGTAAGACAGTTTATGGACTCTTTTAGACTTTATATAATAGCAATAACATGTCACAGGCAGTACGAGGCAGCCCAGCCCGAGGATCTCTACCGACACCTGGACCTGGCAGCGAGCCCGTCCCCGCGAGCACTAACCCCTGTACCCTTCAGCAAGATCCTCGACTCGTGGGCCACGCAACCAAACTATCCCGTGATTCGCGTATCCCGGGCGAGTCCGGGTCGCTTGCGCATCTCTCAGGAACCCTTCATCCTCGGTCGGATGAACTCTAGTAGCCCCAAGGCCACAACCTGGTGGTGGGTCCCTGTACGCCTAGCGAATTTTCGGAAGCCTCAGGGCGATGCACTCTCTTGGCTTGGCGCGGAAGATCTCATCCTCACGGAGACTTCCGCTTGGCACATTGTCAACCCTCTCCGAATGGGCGTCTATCGCGTGACCTACAGTCCCGAAAATTGGCAGGCTCTCGCAGACGTCTTACACGGGGGTGACTTCCGACGACTTGCTCCCATTAGCCGGGCCGCTCTCCTGGACGATGCCTTCAACTTCGCCCAAACTGGCTATGAGAGCTATGCTCTTGCCCTTGACCTCGCACGCTACCTCAGTCGGGAGGACGAGTATGCGCCTTGGGCCGCAGCTACCAACGCCATTCACTTTCTTAACTCTAAACTTTGGGGCAGGCCACTAGTATACGAGGCTTTCCGGGTCAGTATAATAAATATGAAGTGACTGAGTGTTGTTTTAATGTTTTGCTTATCCCGCATCGAAATTTATACGGGTTCTTTCACAGCGTTATGCCATTGAACTTATAACTCCAATTTATCAAAAACTAACTTTTGTGGTAAAACCATTTGACACGTACATCAAGAACATGCATAGGAATACAATTCTTGAGACTGCATGCCTATTAAACCTTGACGATTGCGTATCGCAAGCAAAATTAATCTTCAATGATTGGATTGTTAATGCAAATAAATCGTGAGTTTCAAAAGTCATAGTTATTTGCTCCATTTCTAATTTACTATATTTATTATCCGTCTTTAAATATCTTGTACTTTCAGCGTCGCGGGCCATTTAAAAAATTTTGTGTATCGTGTAGGTATCGTCCATGGTACCGATGATGATTGGAAATCATTGTGGCAGCGTTTTTTAGAAGAAAATGAACAATCTGATAAAGTACTACTGATAAGTGCTTTGGCTCGTACTGAAAACCCTTATTTCATTAATGAGTAAGTGCTTAACAACTCATTTAACTTGGTAGACATCTATAATTTACCGTACTAATAATCGAAATTATAGGTACCTTGAATATATGCTTAAATATGATTCAGGAATTGCTAAACAATACGATAATAATATGTTGATGATTCAATCACTTGTTGACTGAAAATAGCAAAAACATATATGCTATTCTCGAATACATGCAGGCGAATTTCAAAAGAATCATTGACCTGTACGTATTTGCATTTATTTCAAATATTACTTTTTCACATAGTAACATTGTACTAAAATATAATTTACAGTAAAGGAGAAACACTTTTTAATCAGATATTTTCAGTTATTGGAGCAGTAGTTACTTGCAGAGAGCAGGAAAAAAAGGTAACCCAATTTATTGCATAACCACAATAAATATAATATTTAAAATTTGTTTGTAGCTAATAGAGTTCATAAACAGAAACAGTGCTTTACTTGGAGGTGCTCTGAAATCTGCTAAAATTGCGATAAAGTCAGCAAGAGATAATATTGCATGGATTGATAAATATGCACCACACATTGACAGTTACTTACAATGTCATAATATTAATTGTACAGCTACTATTTAAAATTTTTAGTAATTTAAAACGATTAGAAATTACTTTCTAAAGTTATTATTAGTTTTATCAAATTATTTTAAACAAAAAAATCAAATGAATGAAATAATTCGAACTCACTTCGAAATTATTTTTAAATTATTGTCGAAATCATTAGTACGATAATAAAAACTTCCATCATTAATCCCTTGGCAATTTAAATATGAATTTTAATTTTACAAAATTATTATAAAATAATTTTTAAAAGCTATATAAAAAAAATTCTGTAATTCTTTACGATTAAAATATTAATGTATACTCTAGCTAAAACACAAATCTTTTCAATAAAAACACATTTCATCAAATGTTAGAAAACTGAAACAAGGAATATCATTTTTTCGTAATTACCCTATACGTAAACAACAAATTTACTTTTAACAATATATTAGAAGATATTAAATATAAATAAAATAGATATTGTACGCAAACTAACGTAAGTATAATTCTGATTATTTATATTTATAATGCTTTTAAATTTATTATCATGTGCTTTGAATAATGTTGCTTAAATAAAAATAATTTTTTTGATGATTTTAGGCATGTTCTTTACAATAGTAGTTAAACAATACGTTTTACGGTCATCTTTTCATCAATATCCTATCACCTGATACAAACGTTTAGATAAGATTAAAGAAGATTACTTGTCTTATCAACCTTTTAGGGATATGCGACATAAGTCTACGAACTTTCTTCTTCACAATTTAGATCATCTATTGTCTCCCTTCTATATGAAAGTCTCGTAATTTTATTCTACATTATCGACCTAAATCCTTATGGTCAGTACAAGATTTATACATTGATTTACATACATTTATCTAATTATTATTACATTTTTGTGTTTTTTAGTTACAGTGATATTACGAACAGTTATTGTATAAAAATGCACAAAATGTGTAAAATATGGTCAATATTTGGTATATTTTTGTTATCGTACTTAATTTTGGTAGGAGCTCAAGTTGTTTCAGTAGATGAAACTAATTTAAGTGATACGTATAGGTTACCTAATATTGTAAAACCTAAAGAATACTTTATAGAAATAATACCTAATCTTGAAGAGGAATCAGAAAATGCTTTTACATTTCAAGGTTTTGTAAATATATCTTTTGAATTAATTTCCAATTCATCAGATATAACTTTTCACTCTCGAAATTTAACGTTTGTTAATATTTCTTTATCACGTGACAAAATTCCAATTGCCGCTGATAAATTTAAAGTAAAAACTGATTTAAAAAAAGACTTTAAAATTTTGCAATCTCTAAAAGATGAAAAGTTTGAAGAAGGAAATTATAATTTAGAAATAAAATATATTGGTATTTTACACAATGATAACCGTGGATTTTACAGAAGTTCATATATAAATGATGAAGGCACTAAAGTGTATGTATAATTAATTAAATTTAACATAAAAAATTTGACTAAAATTGAAAATTAAATTTCAGATGGCTTGGAGCAACACACTTTGAACCTGTTGGTGCGCGTCGTGCATTTCCGTGTTTTGATGAACCAGAATATAAAGCAGAATTTGTTTTAAATATCAAACATGATAAAAAATACTTTGCAATTTCTAATATGGAACCTAACACTACCAAAACTAAAAGTGAAATTACAGAGACAACTTTCAAAAAAACACCATTAATGTCAACATATTTATTAGCATTCGTGGTGTCCGATTTTAAAAAACTTGATAATGCCCATAATTTTAGTGTTATAGCTAGACCAAATGCTTATAACAATGGCAAACTTGCTTTAGAAAAAGGTGTGCAACTATTAAAAAAGTTAGAAGAATACACTAACATTACTTTCAAACTCGGAAAAATGGATCAAGCTGCTATACCAGACTTTGCCGCTGGAGCAATGGAAAATTGGGGTTTAGTACTTTATAGGTAGCATGATTAACTCAATCTTTTTATGAAAAACTTTCTTTACCTTGTTTGCACAATATTCTTTAATTGTATACAATTATATATTGAATAGAGAAAAATCTCTTCTTTTCGACCCTAAGATAACAACTACTAGTGAAAAACAAAACATTGTGGAAACAATAGCACATGAATTTGCTCATCAATGGTTCGGCAATTTAGTTAGTCCTAAGTGGTGGAAATACACGTGGCTTAATGAAGGCTTTGCTAATTTTTTCCAAAGTTATATTACTGAAGAAGTAGGAATTAATAGATTTTTACTTTTTATGATATTAACAGAATAATAAATATGTAAATGTTATTTCGAGTATAATTATTATTTTAGATTGAACCAGAGTGGCGCTCAGTAGATCAATCAGTTGTAAAATCAATTCAAACTACAGCATTTAATTTTGACAGCAAATCTAAAACACATCCAATTAATCATGATGTGGAAACACCAGAAGAGATAAATGCAATATTTGACAGTATTTCATATCAAAAAGGTCAGATTCTTAATTATTATTTAAAAGTATGATGATCAAATAATCAGATTCATCTACACGTTAAGAACATTCATATTTAATGTTTATATATTGATGAAATTAATAATAAATTATTGTTGTGTAAATGTCAATATAAATTTTGTTTTATGAATTTGTATTGTAAAATATGGATACAAATTGCATTTTACTAAAAATTAAGTCAATAAAAAATATTCATCTTTAGAAATAATTTTAAACTGATTTTGAGAAATGTTTAAATAGGTGGAGCTGTTATCCGTATGATGCAACACTTTCTAACAAAACCAGTTTTTCGAAAGGCATTACAAAATTATTTATCGAAAAAGTAATGTTTCCCATACCTTTAATTTCATCTTGCAAATAATTTATTCTAAAGTTAAATTATGTTTAACTTTCACATTTGTAGTGAATATAAAGCAGCTACTTCAGATGAACTTTTTGACAAAATGCAAGAAGTAATTGAGTTCCCGAAAACAGCACCAAGTTTCAAAGATATAATGAATAAATGGGTAAATCAGAAAGGATATCCTGTTGTGACCGTAACAAGAAATTATAACGAAATTAATAATGTAGAGATCAAACAAGAGAGATTTTTTGCATACAATGCCAGTAAGAAAGAAAGAGAAGAGGAACTTACCTGGGATATTCCTATTAATTACGCAACCACAGGAAATAATAATTTTACTAATACCACTACTGCATTCTGGTTGACTACTAAGAATTCAAATATTTCAATTAATGTTAATGCTACAGAATGGCTCATCTTAAATAAACAACAAACAGGTACATACAACTCTATTAATAAATGTTATTCTCAATTTTTAATGAGTCTATTAGTTAAACAGTATATCTATATGATTTTAGAAATTTTAATTAATTTTTTCAGGTTACTACCGTGTGAATTATGATGAGAAAAATTGGAAACTTATATCCGATTATCTTAATTCTGAGAATTATACAAAAGTTCATGTATTAAATCGTGCTCAATTGATTAATGATGCTTTGGCTTTTGTCCAACAAGGCAAATTGAAAGTCGAAACGCTTTTACAATTAACTAGATATCTAAAAAATGAAACCGATTATATTGCTTGGTATCCAGGCTTCAAAACATTTGAATGGCTAAATACTAAACTAAAGAGTTCTAATAATTATACTCTATTCAAGGTAATTGTAAAAATAAAAAACGTTATTTTAAAGTATTAAAGTAATATATTATTTCAGGATTATGTATTAAATGTAACAAATCTTTTACTTGAAAAAGTTGGTTATGTGGAATCTGAAAAAGATGATCATTTAACTAAACTCAAAAGGATTGATGTTATCAACTGGGCTTGTCGATTAGATAATTCAACGTGTAAAACTAACATGCACGATAAATTAAGCCAATGGGTAGACGACAGAATAAATAATACGTATGTAATATCTCTCAATTTAATGTTTAAAAAAATGCTATACAACTAAAATAAGTGATTAATTTTAGCATCTTACCAAATTTAAAACCGCTAGTACTTTGTCATGGTATTAGAACAGCGAACTTCGAGTTATGGAATAGGACTCTTGCAATATGCATAAATACTACCGATACTTATGAAAAAGCAGAATTGATTAAAGCTTTAGGATGTTCAACTGATAAGGATATTTTACGATACTATTTGAATTATACTGTGTCGGATGACTCGCAGCTTTCTGATCATGTGGTTGCAGTAATTGAAAGTGTTCGCGACAAAAGTGATATAGGCGTAAACGTTACTCTCGACTTTATAATTGAAAGATACATTTCTATTTTTAGAAAAATGTAAATAACTTTAATTTTAACTAATTGTTTGTTCATAGAATTATATCTTAATAACTATAAAACTTTATATTACAGCAAAAATGAAGAACGTATAACTGAATTAATAACACGCTTAGGAGATAAAATTACGACAAATGCTCAATTAGAAAAGGTAAAATAACAAAGAAATGTGTTTAAATTTTGTTAAATTATGTTAAAAACTGTAATCCTACTTTCAAAATGACTACTTTCTATGCTTTTTTAATTTATCAATAAATAATTTTTACTTGCTTCTAACTTTAGCTTAAAGAAGCTGATAAAAAAGATATTCCGCACAGTATTATAGATGAAGGGATAACATCAGCTGAAAAAAATATAAAATGGTTAAAAGAAAACGAAAACGCAGTTTTCAATTGGATAATAAAAATAAATTCTCCCAATGGTGTAGAAATAATATCAGGATCATTTAAACTTATGATGTCATCATTATTATTGATTTTATATGTAACTTTCAAATAAATTATGTAAAATATACCGTAATTATAAAATTATTTATACTTAAAAAATATTATACATCATTATATTTCTATGACATATTTTCTAAATGTAAATAATATCTTTGTAATATTTATATTATATTAAATACATTATTCAATATATCATCATCGTTCTAATAAAAGATACCAATTTTTTATAGTAATTTTAATGTAATAATTATACATGTGAATGATATAGTTTTTAAGTTTTTATAAAATGAATTAAAAATCATTAATATTGTTAAATGGACAAAATTACGATGCATCGCAACATATGATTGTACATGTACCTATTAATTTTAATAATACCATTCTCGATGCTGCATTTTTGTTTATAACGTTTTTTAAATTATTTAAAGTCCCAATGAAATACAGTATATAAAAGAACAATTCTGGTAAACTTTATATAGAAATAAAATTATTGTATAGTACGCCATTAAATATGTATATTATAGAATATATTGATAAACTTACATAATACAACTACAATATTGTTAAATCGCAGTAGACAAAAATTATATTGCTTGTAGAACAAATTATAGTTACGTAGTGAATGAGTAATTGTTTATAGTACTTTAAAAATTTCATTTTAGGCAATTAAACAAAATATGATTAATTTTGTTTAATTAAGTATCGATATTCGTAAAATATTGAATAAATCTTTAGAATTACAAATATAGCTAAAAGTATTAATAGTAACTTTTGACTGTAAAGGTTTTGAGAATTCTCAAAAATAATAAAAGAACGATAAAAAAAGGATAAATATTTTTTTAAGTATAACAGTTTTACTATATAAAATATTTTTATATTTAAAATATAGTCACATGCACGTAATTACAAATTTTACATGATAATATTGTTTCTAAGAATTCGAAGAGACAAACAAAGATTCAAATTCACAAATATTTCAAATATGAAGGATCTTCTGAACATACGAATGATTTGAATAAAATTCAGAAAAAAATTTGAATGAAAAATAAAGAAAACAAACAAAGTGAAAAAACTATTATTTGTATTATTAATTTATAAAGTTGTGTTTAATTTGTTAGCTTGTATATATTTACATATTTGTATATTTTATACATGTACTCTTTTTTAGATTAAAGTTAACTTGAAGTTTCGATCATCAATCTATAAAACATCGAAGAATCCATAGTTTAAGTATCATTAAGAGTGCGAGTTAATAAAGATATTATTAAAAATTATCAATATAAATTTAATAACAATAATTTTGTTATATTATTTTGATTAATAAATTGATAAATTTCAGTTTATTATTTAAAAAGGGATATAAATTTTTTTTTTATATTAATTAAATATTTATTTAAGATAACATGTCAGATAAACAAAATTAATTTATAAACTAGTCTAAAATTATTTAATTTAATTTGAAGATTGTACTCATCTTCAATGCATTCATTTATGCTAGTTCTCGACATAGTTCATTTCTCGTTCAGGGTTAATTCAATAACTGCACCACCAGGGATCTGAATGATCTGTGCCAAACGTCATTCGACAGTAACTCGTGCAAGATGATAGGTAACAAGTATATCATACTTGTATTAAATTTTTTTACATTTTTATTATTTATTACGGCTATAAAAAATGAATGTGGTGAAAATGTAGATAAAATTAAAGCAGAGGCTTTACAATTTCTGAATTACACACTACCATTACGATATCAAATTTACGTAGATCCTTGCATAACTAGCGGGAATTTTAGTGCCTATGTTAACATAGACCTTCTTATTCTAAAAGAGACAAAAAATATTTCATTACATGCTTTGCAATTGGATTTCTGCAAAAAAGGTGTTTATTTAATTAATAAAGGATCTTTGAATGAAACTTTTGATGCATTGGAACCAGTAAATTATCTTGAAAATCAAGGCGAATCCTTTTCCTATTCTGAAGAAATATTGGACGATTCATCCGAAGCTCTACAACCTACTGGATTTGTGTATTATGAAAAAGAAGAAAGTGTTACCATTCAATTTGGAGAGTACTTGAAACCTGGAAGATATGCTTTAGAAATACGTTATATGGGTGTTATTAATTTTGAAGCAGTGGGTATTTATAGAAAGTCATACAAGAATATAGATGGTGAAAATAGGTGAGTATATTTTAATAATGTATTTAATTGTTTTTCAATCAATACGCTATTTTTTTGTAACAGATTTATACTTTTATCAAACCTTTTTCCTACTTCGGCACGTCGAATTTTTCCATCTCGAGATGAACCTGCAATAAAGGCAGAATTATACTTTACCATGCAAACATCGTTAAATTATACAACCATTACTGCAACAATACCAACAAATCGCATAGACTTTAAAGAAGGTCAGAGATGGACTCGTTATCATCCTAATGTAAAGGTTTCTACGTATCAGCTTAATTTTGCAGTATTAAATAATATGAAAAATCTAACCAGATTTCATGCAAATAAAACATATATTATGTACGCTTCAGAATCTGACTTAAAATCAGTCAGACTTACTCAAGATATACACGAAAAAGCAATGAATATTATGGAAAATTACACAAAAATTCGTTACCCTTTAAATACCTTTACTAGTTTAATAATACCAGGAAAATCAGATGTCACGCCATCAGCTACTTTGGGTTTTCTAACTATAAAGTATAATAACAATATTAATAAAAATAACAATGATAATATACGATTGAAATACTACGAATTTCTATAACAAAACATGTTTATTATTATAAAATTTTTTTACTTTCAGAAAATCACAAGCTTTATTTAATGATAAATTGGGTCCCCAAAAGCGAAAAGATGTTGTTTTGCGAGCTTCAAAAGATATAGCTAATCAGTGGTTTAACCAATTAATTAGTCCTAGTTCATGGAAATACATGTGGTTAACCGAAGGTCTCACAGAATTTATGAAATATTATGTTGCCAACAAGGTGAAATTGGTTTTTCTTATTGAAGATGATATTGAATTCCTTTGCATGCTTAAAATCTTTTTAAAAATGAATAATTGTCAATACTTGTAGATTATGCCAAGCTGGCGCTTAAAAGACATGTTTGTTGTTTGGGAACTACAAAGAAGAGCATTTATACCTAACAAAATTACAGATGGTCCTCCACTCAATAAAAATATATCTTCTAACCCAAAAGATATTCAGTGTCTGTCAGTACGAATTCCGTCGTCAACGTCAATGAGTATAAAACTATATTATATAAATATATGAGATTTCTCTTTTCACAACGATATACCAACGATATATAATTAATATATGTATCAATACATAACATATTTGTCATTAGGTGCATCTTTGATACGAATGATGTCTCACTTTCTATCTGAAAAAGTTCTTCGCTCTGGTATTGTGCATTTTTTAAAGAATAAGTAAGATATAATAAATCTATTGATACAAATAATAATAAAAATAATTGAACTTTTTTTTAATTAAACACATATTATTAGCAAACACAGTTCGGTTCAACCTTATGAATTTTGGAGATCTGTTCAAAAAGCTGTCAATAACTCAAAAATGCACAGCACTATAAATGCAAGTGTGACTGAAATAATGGAATCTTGGATAAATACTGAGTTTTATCCTATACTAAATATATCTAGAAATTATACATCAGGTTTGATAAAAGTTTCACAAATACCAGCAGTAACTTTCTTTAATTTAACACAAAAGAATATTACCCATGAATGGTGGATTCCAATCAATTATGCTACTCAAAGTCAACCAAATTTTAATGTAACTTTACCAAGTCATTGGTTAAAACCAAATCAATCTAGTTTGAATATTGATACAATTCATCCTAATGATTGGATAGTATTTAATATTCAACAAACAGGCAAGCAATATAATTATATAACGAATTAATATAACAGTACAAAAATAACAATAAATAATCTTGCTATTAATAATTAATTTATTTTATACTTATAATATAGGATATTATCGTGTTCTATACGACACTGAAAATTGGAAACGTTTAGCATCTTATTTGAATAGCGAAAATTATCTAAAAATATCTCCAATTAATCGCGCACAAATTATTAATGATGCTTTACAATTTTCACTGAAAGGTCATCTAGATGTGAATATTTTCTTTGATCTTTTATCTTATTTACGCCAAGAAACCGATTATATTCCTTGGTATGATGCTCAATTTATATTTAGTTTTTTAAATTACCACTTGTCTAATACAGAAGCATATGTTAATTTGAAGGTATATGATTTTCAACAATTGTAGTCTGCAATATACGACTAAGAAATGTATAAATCTGTGGCATTACTCTAAGATAATTTTCAGAAATTCGGCCTGAATTTGATTATACCACTTGTTGATAAAATTGGATATGAAGATCGACCAGAAGATGATTTTTCCACTTTGCTATTGAGAAGGATCAGTAATCACTGGGCCTGTTATTTTGAGTATGAAAAATGTTGGAACAATGCAACAAAGCAATTGCAGGCTTATCTCAATAATAAAAAATTGAAATTGTAAGATCAACTATATTTTAGAAATTTGAAAAAATATTTAAATTTTATTACAATAAATCATTTTTGTTATGGAGGGCAACTATATTTTGATCCTTTACAGGAGCTCTATCGACTTACAAGAATGGGCACGCTGTGTTGGTTTGAACGGAGCTAGTGAAACAGTTTGGAATAAAATGTTTAAAAAGTACCAAGAAAATTTTTCACAAGACACACTTATATATTTAGCATGTTCACATAATCTGACTATATTACATAATTATCTAAATATTACAACGTCTAAAGAATCAATAATTCCGCAAAACCAAGTTTTATCTGTATTTAAATCTGTCTGCTTATATCCAGCAGGAGACGATAAACGTATTAATTTGTGCTTGAATATTATCGATGACAATTTTTATCAAATACAGTCAAGGTAATTTATCATTTATGTAAAATTCATAGTTAATTTTTATTTATTTTTAAATATTGATCATATATCTTAGACTTGGAAATACCACTGAAAACTTTACACATCTTCTTGACCTAATAGCTTCAGAGATCAGACAAAAAAATCAACTAGAAAAGGTCAGAATTATATGAACAGAATCTAAGAAAATTGAAAAATGGTGTGGAAAATACTAATTTATTTATTAATTTTAGTTTCAAACAATATTGGCTAAGGAGCAACTAGCATTTGCTGCTTCTAAACTTAATGCGAGGATCAAACAAACCGAAATTCGTATTTCAGATTTCGAACAAAAAGCAAATTATTATAATCCATTCTTGAAAAACATACTGTCTAAGATGCACTTATAAATTTATATCAGTTGGTAAATTATTTTAATAGTACTCAATCGACATCAATATCAATAGCAATAACTTAATGTCACTAAATGTAAGAATACTGTACATATAATAACATAATTAGATTGTATTTTGCCATAAAAATTCAACAAATCATTGTTTTACTTTACAATTATGAAAAAAATTAATTTGGCTTTACGTATTTTACGTTAATTACAATTCGTGCAATTTTTAATTCAAAGTATAGTTTTTACTGACTTTAGATGGCATTGAATATAATTGTAATTTTTTAAATTTATCCTTTTGTAGCAAATGATGAATACTATGTTATTTTCAGAATGAAACAACTTTTTGCATAGTTTTACCCTACATTATTAATAAAGTAAAGATAAAATTATACAAAAATCCAAACTCTTGCCAGTAAAACACATCCATGTTTACGTCACATTTTATCATGAGTTTTAGAACATTAACCGTTAGTAATACAAGTTGTGCCCCCTTGTGTAGATCAAATATACCTTGTCGACATCGTAGCAACACTCGCATGATAACGAGATCCCTATTTTATTGACAGTGTACACTTCTAAAATTGCAATTCAACGCAAGCGAATAGAATTTAGTCTATAGCAGTATACATGATTGAGTATCGAATTTTAATTCCAATATTTTTACCTTAATATTCCTATATTAAATTTTATGTAAAAAAATATTTTAAATTATTGTCGGTTTTTAATATTAACTTTTAATAGCTATGGTTTATATAATTATGACAGGATTTTACCTACAGGTAAGTTTATTCAATCAATTTATTTAGAATCATAGCAGCTAAAAATAGATAGAAACATATTTTATAACTAGAAATAGAGGCAAAGAATCTTATAAACTAGCCAAGTAATTAAAAGATATGGTCTGAATACGATATTGATTAAATAATCTAATGAAATTATTTAAAACTATATCAGTTGCATAGTCAGTAATTATTAAAATGAAATATTATGTCCTTGGCAGAGATCAAACCAAATTTTCTACTCAAGTAACTAGAGACTATACAGAACGGCCAGACAAAACGCTCCTATAATTCGGCTAATTTCTGGTTGGGTTCTACGTTGATTACATTTTCATATTGAATATTTATATTCTTTGCAGATTTTTTAACTACTGAGCTTCTGAAAGAGGAAACAGTGTTTGAAATGATTCAGAAGTACTTATTAGTTCTTACAAAGTCTACAAATCATGAATCTTATGGGCTATGTCTCGGGCTATATAAAGTAATATAAGGTTCGTGGAAGTTTAGATTGTTCACTTTATTTTTTAGCATTACAAAAAAATTTTTTTTAGAAACTGAAAACCTTATCTTTTAAAGTACCGTAGTACTTCTTTAATGCCCATAATAATAGCGCTTTATCCCAAAAAGGTAATGATTATAATAAAAATATTATTATTCTTAAATTAAAGGTTTATTAATAAAAATCACTTATGTTAGATATAAGTAGGGTATTCTTATAAATCGAATTATTGTTAGTGAAACATAAACATTTTAAAAAAGTTAGATAAGATTGACGATACTGTATAAATGTTAATTAAAGAAAGATTGTAGGAAGGGCAATGTGTCACTTGCGGCATTGTCTTTGGAATTAAAGTATTACGGAAATTTTTGTTTATTAAAGTATCATGAAAATGTTTCATTCATGCTTGGAGGGATATGTATGACCACTAATCAAGTATATAAAGAGAAACGAAAGATTATAAAAAGAAGAAATGAATTTGAAATCAAAATAGATCAACGTTACGATTGAAAATAATTCTATTGGGGAAAAAGGTCGTCCTGCAGATGATTCAGTCCAGCGAAGAATCATACACGACACTGTATGTAGACACTGATCGGAGAGCTGATATTTATTGATTATCACTATATATACGACTTCGAATACTTCTTGGCCAAGACATCGGTAATCGAGATTTTTTTATTTTGAGTTTATTTTTAGGATTTGAGACATAATTTTATTTCATATTTGAGACGTTATTCTTCCAGAATTGAGAGATATTATTATAGATTGAAGTCGAGATTTGAATTATATTTTAAAGCCGGGTCAAATATTAGACGCGAATATTGTAAAATTTTAATTATTGATTACTAAGAAATTTGTTTAATTAAAATAAATTTGAATGAATTGAAGTTGTAAAATAAAAGTAGATTAAATTTATAAGTAATATTAATTTACAAGGTAACAATAACGTTGGTTCTTATTGAATAAATATTTTTTATTTTAAAATCAAATGCATTGGTTATAATTTTTTTTGCGCATCCGTTGCTTGTCATAGTTGGATATTTTTCTGTTCCTGTCAATAATAATTGTTGGTCGTTACAGAGTCTTCGAGTCAACATCGATAACTTTCCTTGTTAGTTTTCAAGTAACGCGATCACAGAAAGGAGGCGGCGTTAAAATTTGCAGTTATACCAAGGCAAAAGTGCAACGCCACATCGTATAACACAAAGAGTATAATACAATCAGTATAAATACTAAATAAAAAAATATTGGAAGAATCGAAGTGATCGAAATTAATAAAAATTCAGTAACTAATTATATTCATTGCTATACTTTGATTATCACTTAGTATGTCTGTAGCTAAATCAGATACAGGTTGTAATGAATTTAAAAATGATGTAAGACATTGATAAGCAAAGTTTTCTTGTTGTAAGGAGAAATTTGTAAAGTGAAGTAAAAAATAATTAATTTCGTTGGACTTAAAAATCACGAAGAGTTGTACGTTGTAGCTGCACTTCGATAAACCATAATAACGCTATGAGATAAATAAAAAAAATTAGGTATTATCCTAAGCATTGTTGTTATTAAATAATACTTGTGAGATTGTAAAGATCATAAGGTCCTTAAGTTTTTAAGTAAACGTGTCTTGATCTTTTCTTGAAAAAGATCGTTTGACCTTTTGAAAAAAACCCAAAAACAAAAATGCATAAAAAAGCCAACGATTATGGGATGAACGATCCTGAACGACTTATTAGTCATCGATTATTAGTTAAAGTGAAAGGTCTGCTGAAAGGGAAGCAGACAGTAAAAAATTATGATATGACGGCGTAGAACAGTGAAAAACAGGAAATAAAGGATCGAGACAGCGTATGTAAGTCGAAATGGAAAGCATGCCGGGTAAGGAGCGAGCCAGGGCGCGAGGGAGTTCCGATGACCTAGTGATACGATTTCGATGTTTTGCTTAATGTTGGATGACGTCGAAATAAAAACTTTGCAACTTTGTACCTTATATCTTAAAGAGATATTTAACCACTCACTCTTGAATCTATCGAAACAATGAAAAATATTAAAATGATCTTTTAATTATGTATTATACAATATCAGTAACGATAAGTAAGAGGTGACATGTATTAATTGAAACTGATATGTAACTCAATTACTGTAAGAAGAAGAACTATAATTCATTCAGGCAATCTTATTATCGGATTACGTTTTGTGATTTGTTTCTACTATTATCAAAAATTACTGTTGTTAGTTTACCTATTTAAAAAGAATTCAATAAGCAAAACAATGAAGAATTTCCATCTGGATGATTTTCCTTTTCCGAATAATTATGAGAAAAACAAAGGATACCGCTCGTTACGTTTAGTATAATGAATTCGAATGAAATATTAGCGCTTATACTTTTACTCGAGAGATTTTCTTTTATCTAAATTTCCATTTAGAAGTGCTTCTAAAAGATTTGCTACGTGTAGTTATAATCTTGATCCCTATAAAAGACTTACTACATAATGTTCATGGCATATAAACGAATAATAAAATTATTTACAAGAGCTCGCTCCCGCGACTTGTTCAGCGCGCTCATCAACTACCAATAAAAGTTTTATAATCCCCGGCCTTCGCCAAGTAGCTGCATCCATTGGCACGGGCGGGAAGCCTGGGCCGACGGGCCGATCGGCAGAGCCCATACAGTGCAAGTGCCCAAGCGCCGAGGTCCACATCCCCGCGGCGGGCGATCGCCGAGGGAAACGGCGCGAGATTTCTCCGGGAGCGTTGTTGGCGCGCTCGGGAAAAGGAGTTGGAAAGGCGGGCGCGCGAGGCGGGGGCGGGCGGGGGTGGGGAGGCCGCGGAAGTGATATAAAGCCGGGAAGCCGGGCCCGAGCCGGCAGCGGACCAGAGGAACCGCCGCGGCGAGCGCGCGCTGCGGCCCTCGCCCAAGACCGCGCAGGAGAGGAGGTCCAGAGCGCGCGCCGCCGCCGCCGCCGCTCGAACCCGCCGCGTCGCTGCTCTTGTATACCTCCGAGGACGACCAGCGAGTACTCCTCTCATCATGTGAGTATGACCTAGGCGCGCTTATTCCCCGGGGAAAGGTGTACGATCCGAGGCACTGCGCCAGCTGGAACGTATAGTTGAATGCGCGGGTACGAAGCTATTTGGACTGGATATAGAAACGACTTACTTTCTCACGACTGCGCTGAAACTTGCGATACCTTTGTCACTGCGACTGTCACGAGGACTGATATAGGTACTTGATACTTCTATAATTATAGATTGTATTATACTTGTCAATAATAAAATTGTTCGTTGTCGCTTAAATACAACGGTAATGTGTAGAATTACAAGCCATCATTAGGCAAACTACTGCAATCTGAATAAATAAGAAATACTTTCATTTACATTTATGCAAAGTATAATACACTCAACTTCAGATTCGATATTTTACGCTTGTGTGTCTAATCGTTGGAAATTACGCAATGCAGCCTCAAAAAAAGAAAAAGAAAAGTCAAGTTTTTAATTTTCAAAGTTTTAATTTATGTATAAACTGATCGATTGTGCACCTCTATCAAGGACATAAAATCAGTATGCAGTTTGTTATTGTCAAGTATTGTTATTTATTTAGATTATGGTTACCTAACCGCGTTGAAAATGTATTTTCAACCGCACCTCGATTCCAATACAAAAGAGGCTTTTCATGACCAAAAAAGGCACGGGCAAAAATTTTCAAGTTCAGCCGATTAGAAAGTAAATAAACATATACGAGAGATCCAACGAAAGTGCTTGAGCGTCCCGAGTATAGATCCCGGGCTTCCCCATAGTAAGGTGAGCGGTGTATATATTCCTCCGCCTCCGAAGCATCGGCGCCCGCGATTATAGGCAATAAAATCCGAGAGCGAAAGCCGCCGCGCGAAAAGCGATCTCTCCCGGCGTTTTCGGGCAGCTCGCCTCCCGGGGACCGTCCGACCGGGGCAACAAAGCGACTCCCGGGGCAACGCACGCTTTCAAAAGTGCGCCGCGGGCTTGCACAAGTTGGCCGGCTCCAAGTGCCCCCGGCGTTCCGCAAGAGTGGAAAGCGCGGACGCGCCCGCCGCGGACGGGCTTTCGCAACGGCGCGGGAGAAAATATGGCCCGCGGGCAGATATATCAATTGGCCGCGCAAGGAAAGTGAAAGGAGCGCGCGGCTCGCGCCGCCGCCCTGTCCCTTCTCTTTCCTCCTTTTCTTTTTTTTCTTTCCTTCCACCCTGGACCCGCTCGGACGGGAGAGGTGAAAAAAAAAGGAGCCGTCGAAAGCACTTTCTCCGGCCGAAGTAGAAAGCGGAACAGTCCGCTCGGACGCGCGGTGGACGGCCGAGCAGCAGCCGCCCGCTCCTTAGTGCCCTCGCCGTGCAACTACGTACGTATACATGGAGAACGCGCGGCTTTATTCGCCGGTTGCGCAATCGCGCGGGATACACTCGCCGCTGTAAACAAGTTTCTTGCTCGGTTTTCTTGCGCATTCGCCCGCGGACCGATCCCAGCATTCCACTCTATCCGACTTTATAAGTATCCATGCCGTGGAACTGCTCGCCGTTTACCAGATGCGATTTACTCCCGGGGTAAAAATGAACGCGCTGCGGGAAAAGAAATTTTGCTATTTCCTTTTGGTTATAACTGTTGTTACGCCGGCCGAGTACTACTACTTTAAAGCGAAACCTTACTTTTCAGCTCGCTAAGCCATCATTACTACTTCAGAATTTTTCAACTATTTACTTCTTCTTGCAATGTTCGAATATATAGTAACAAGTTATATTTTTAGTTATAAAAGCACGTAAAGTATTGTTGAATTGTTGTCATTATAATGCTTAATAGAATAATCAACAAAATAAAAAATAATTCGATAATTAGACGTAGCTGCATTTAAAATTTAACGCAGTCAAAGGATCCTATCCAAATAAACAACTAAGTATTTTCCAATACAGAGTATTTGAAAGTGTATATATATGAAGAACCTAACATTTGTTATATATACCTTCTTCTTACCAAGAAGAAAGAAAACAAAGTAGACGATCGTTATTTTTAAAAACAATAGTAATATACCGGAATAATTGTTTTCACAATACAGGTTATCAAATCACTCATCTCGTCAGATAATCATGTTGCAACAAATTAAATTGAAACTATGAGAACTTGAGAGAAATTGTTTAATGCCGGGTACACTACTATCGTCCTAAATGAGGCTGCAGCTTTCGTGACCGCAAATCGAATAACCTTGCATCAGATTGACTATTAGAAATGAGTAGATTAATTTGTATTGTAATATTATACAGTAGGCCGCTGCAGCTGCACAATCGATTGTACATAATCGAAAAATGTTTTATACCCGTAGCTACGTTATCTCATGTTCGGTATACGCGTTACGCAAAATACATAAATGTTCCTGTACGTACTCTCGACTAGAATGACTGCCGAGCCTTTTACTTTTTAAATCATAAAGGAGGCGTACCTGTCTATGCAAGCTTGCCTCAGTCTTTTAAGTGGTTCATAATTCAAGCTGCTGATTATGCAATAGTGCTGCAACAAAACTGAGAGGCGTTTTAAAATGACATCATTTAAATAAATCTAATATTATTTGCTCGGATCGAGTGTAAAGATTGCCTTGCGTTATAGGCGACAAACGTGCTTTCATATTATCAATCTAAAATCGCAGTTGCCTTAATTGTAATGCTTATTTCTGTCATTTGTTAGGCTGGTGCGAGCAGTACTGTTATTAGCAGTCGTTTTGGCGATCGAAGCTGCGGTACCAGCTCCACCGGCTACCATCACAACTGTGGGCTCACAAAAATTAGCAACTGCCCACGACTGCACAAAACCTGTCGCATTCTCTAGCTCGACTGCCAATATCGAGGTAAATATAAATGACAAGTTTGTTAGTCATAGTGTAAAGAGATAAAAATTATCCTTTGAATGAGTAGCAAAAAATTCTCTAATGGTTGTTTACAATGAATATTTAAATAATCGTAAATAATATTGATTGACGTTAAATAAAAATCATTACAATATCTAAATTAAGAAAAATGTTATCGGTCGTTACCCTGTGTTAAAAGTAAATTCTTTAAACGATACAAAATAGCTAACTACTGTAGTATAACAGTTAATTTTAATTGTTTAATGAGTTTGTGTTTGTCTTGTAAAAACTCTTAAAATTTCTTTTCTCGGTTGTAAATCTCGCACGGTTACAAAATAAGCTCGAGTGAGAAAAGGAAATTTAAGTGGAATAATAGAAAGTATATAGTCATGTGCAACCTGTACATATATTTACACGAATACTGTATGTATAGTTATTAAAATGAAATTTCACTGCAGGATAATACACCAATTTTCAAAAATATTTACTCACGAAAAAGTGAAGAGTAATAAAAAGCGCGAAGCAAACTATAAAAAATAATGAACTCTCGCAAATCAGTGCAATCATAACGACCACTGGGAGCATTATAAGAGCTGCAAAAAAAAATTCCGTATAACGTATACACGAATGATGTGAATTAACGTCTGGTTAATGGCCTGCAGGAAACGAGGCTGCTGCTGAAGGATACGCTGCTAGACAGCGGCGTGGGTTACGCGGCCTCGACGGGCGTCTTCACGACCTACTGCCCGGGCCTCTATCAGTTTAGCTTCGCGGGCTACGGAAGCAGCGACCTGCGCATGACCCTCAAGCGCAAGCTGAGCAAGACCGACGACTGGCAGTCGGTGGTGAGCAGCGGTCCCGCGGGCGGCGCCAACGTCGTCCTCCTGCGCATGGCCCTCGGCGACCAGGTCGCCGTCTTCGTCAGCTCGGGCAAGCCCGATGAGAACACCACCTTCAGCGGGTACCGCATCGCCAAGGAGTAACAACACTTGCCAGCGCCCGCCGATCAAGCAAGAGAGGGAGAGAGAGAGTCGGCGACTACTGTGATAGCTCTTATGTCTTTCTGACGTCGCGGTCATTGAGTCCAGTGATGTTCACAAGCTTTACTCGCCTTACCTTATTAACGCTCTAAAGATTTATATTTTGTTGCAAGATCGCATAAATTCATTATTGTAAAATTGTTGTTGCGTTCGGCGGGAAGTATACC
This sequence comes from Sycophaga agraensis, assembly GCA_018906755.1. Classification (NCBI taxonomy): domain Eukaryota; kingdom Metazoa; phylum Arthropoda; class Insecta; order Hymenoptera; family Pteromalidae; genus Sycophaga; species Sycophaga agraensis. Next base: position 483,799 of record JACCIE010000017.1, on the reverse strand, counting down.
AACTCGATGACAACGCCAAGAAATCTCTCAACTTCAGCCTTTGTTCTTTCGAATCTTTACCCTTTTGCTATTGTACATAATACACCCTCTTTCTTTCTTCGATTTCTTCTCATTTTAAACCATTATTTCCGTTTTCGTCTTTATGAATTCTCCCGTCTTTTCTATCGACTTCTCTCTGACTTAAAACTATTTTTCAATGCTGTTTTACTTATTCCATTCAATCTAATGCATCCTAAACCTTCTCCGCTACGAGACTCTACCTACCAGTATTATAATTTCAGCTTTTCAATGGACGCCAAATCTTGCCAATCCACCATTTATTATTTTGTTTGTTTTCTAGTGCCTGGACTTTTCACTTTTAGTTTTCTTCTTGCTCTATCTGCCTATTTTTTTGAATCTGTTTATTGTTTACTTTGTTTGCTTTATATCATACTTTCATTTTTATTTGAAATTTTTATGATTACTGTTATATTCTTTTTATTTTATTTCTTTTCATTTTAAAAACTGTTTTATACTTCACTTCACAAAGTATATGCTTCTTACTAAACTCTATATTCGTTCTTATTTTTCTATAAAATACTGTATGATAGCATTATTTTTCGCATGCGATTTATATGATAGAATACTTATACTCTATAAGTAAGACACTTTTCTCAAATGTACAAAAATACTTTTCTCCTTTGCTAGTTTACATTATTTTTATTTCTACTCTCAATCTTTTTTCAAAATTGTACTCCAAATTCTTAAAACTTTTATTTCAGCACTTTTAAAACTATTATTCTAACTTTATACTTATATTTCTCTTTATCTTTTATCTTTTTTGTTATTTTCTCTGTTTTTTATATTTTCTTTTTCTGTCTTTTCTTCAAATTAACTATTAGTGTTTTTACAAAATTTAATCTTTCTAAACTATGTTCTTTTTTCCCTTTGAATTAGACTGTATGTTTTGTTTGGTATCTTCTATATACTTGAACTAATATCATTTAGTTTCTTGAGTACATCTGCGAAACTTTCTTTACTTATTTTTACACATTTATTATTTTAGTTTCTGCTTTTATAACAATATTTTACTTTATCGAACACTGCTTTACTTTTTTACATTTTTTCCATTTTATTGTGAATAAATATTTGTATAAAATGTTTTTTTGTACTACACATTTCTGTACTTCAGCTTGAATTTATATATAAACTTCTTTGTATAAACTTCTTGTATGAAAACCTTTTTCTATTCTTGTCTAGTCTGAACATTTATTGATTATCTGTACTTTTGCTTCTGTATTCTTTACCTTTTATTAACTGTAACCTTCTTGCCTATTTTTCAAATTAACTTATTTTTCTAATTTTTCTAATACTTGGTTCCTTTTTCCCATTTCTCTTAACACTATTCATATATATATATCTCTTTATTTTTGTTTACCTATCTGTCTGTTTTTCACTTTCTATCTTCTACCTACCTCTCTCTCTCTCTCTCTTTCTAAATCTCTCTCTGAAAAAAACAAAAAAACAAAAAAGAATAAAATATAGTTAAAATCTGTCTTACTTTTCCTTTCCTTTAATTCTTGTATTATTCTACACTATATTTTCTGATCTAAATTAAATGTATTCCACATTTGATCTTCTAAAATCGATAAACTACATTTTTTATATTTTCAATTTTCTTTAAATTTTTCTATATTTCCAATGATATTTTCTACGCATGCTATAAAAGAAAACAATTATAACAAAAAAAGTAAAAAAAAATCGAAAATACATTTTAATTTTTTCTGATAAATGTAAGAAAGGTTTTAATATTTCAAGTAAATAGCGTTATAAAACTTTATATAAAATTTATTGATTGCATTGTAAACAATATACATCAAACTGTACATGTTGAAACTCTTTAATTAGAGAATTATTTAAGCCAACTATTTACATATCACAAGCAAAAATGTTCAATAAAATCATTGAAAAAGAACTAACGTTCGATGACTTATTTTTGCATTGTTAACCACGAAAAACATGAATGTAAATTTTCTCCTTATATTAAAAATATATGTAACAAAAACTGTTTTAAAGGTATTACAAGTAAGGCATCAGTGGAATATTCCCTTAATTGACTTTAAACAATATCTTAAATGCATAAGTTCACTGGCGAGCATTCCTGTCCTTCATAGTTTTTCAAGATAGGGTATACTTCTTCATTCACAAAATCAAGTACTTGATCAGGCGCTCGACCGATAAAGGTAGCAGGGTCCAAAAGTGCATCTAGTTGGTCCAATATAGGTTCAAAATATTTATCATTGCGGATGCGTTCAACTAAATCATTATCCTTGCCAAATTGCTTCACCTGCGCTCCAGCTTCTTGGGATAGAACACGAATTTTTTCATGACATACCTAAACATTTAAATATGAGTTTCAATTCATATACAGATTTTTAGTATTTTAAATATGCAATATAAATTTAATAAAATACATATTTACACCTCAGACTAATATTATGATATTAAAAAAAGTAAAATGTGTGTATTAATTACAGAAATCATTTTTATAATTTTTTTATTATTTGCTACTGTAAATCTATATGATTCTAATTTTAGTAAAGAGTTTCTACTCGGCAATATTTAGTTACGCACGTCTGTAAACTATTCATGGCATTCAGTCATTCCCATGATTAGGTGGGCCAATTTTTTTTCAAAGCACGGTAACAATGAAGGTCTCAAGTAAGTTTTTCCGACAGAGATCAAAAGTTCTCTGCGGCTTCACACTCAAAATACAATGGACACGTAATATTGATAGGTGTACAGAGAACTGATATTACGGATAATTAAAAAACAGGCTAGCTAAGCCGAGCCTGCAAACAATAACTTTTAATGGATTGGTCTTGAGGTGTCACCTCGACTCGTGAAAACAAAAGGAGGTAATGGAGGCTACCTGTCGGTCGCCGCCGGCCTTGACCATCGCCATGATGACGTTCTCAGTTGACATGAAGGGCAGTTCCTGAGCGATGTGCCTTGCAATAACCTTGGGATAGATAATGAGTCCCTCAGTAATATTCTGGAGGGTCATGAGGATAACATCAGCGGAAAGGTAAGCTTCGGCCAGGGTTATGCGTCGATTTGCCGAATCATCGAGAGTACGCTCCATCCACTGGGTCGCCGCCGTTTGTAGGCAATTATTGACGAGTGTCATGAGGTGCCTAGCAATGCTGCAGCAGCGTTCACTGCGCATTGGGTTGCGCTTATACGGCATTGCTGATGAGCCTATCTGAGTTGTTTCGAACGGCTCCTCCATCTCTTTCATGCTAGCCAGTATCCTTATGTCGCTGCAAATCTGCAAGCCAAGAAATTCAAAAGAATATCCAGCTAAACTAAGTTTATTTTCATTATCACAAGATGAAATTATAAACAATATTTATGACTGGTATATCTGTACTTGCTGGAATTGACATATCACCCAGCTCAGTGCATTATACCATTACTGACAGGTGAATTTAAATGAAACTCGTTAGTTTAACTCACCTTGTGTACCGTTGCACCTAAGGAACCAAGGACATTCAGACATTCGATGTCAACTTTTCTACTGTAGGTTTGGCCAGTGACTGCGTACCGTCTCTCAAAGCCAGCCATTTTAGTGACTAGAGCATCGAGTTGCTTGACCTTCTCTCCATCTCCTGTCATAATAATACGGATGTTTCATAATAAGTAAAAACTATTTAAGCATACGCGAATTTATTCAGATTGAGATTTTCAAAAACGAAGTAAGAACCATTAAAAAGCTGAAGAAAGGATGCTTGTGTTCCAGTGGTACCCTTGACACCACGGAAGCGTAGGTCGTCCCTCGCCCGGCGAATCGCTCGCTCATCCATGAGCAGATCGTGGAGCCAAAGACTTGATCGTTTGCCCACAGTCGTCAACTGCGCTGGCTGCAAGTGCGTGAATCCAAGGGTCGGAATCGAGCGGTTTTCCAACGAGAATTGTGCCAAGCGCTTAATTACGGCACCAAGCTTCGGTAACAGGATATCGAATCCGTCCCGCAAGATAATCAAGTCCTTCGCATACAGATTAAATGATTTCAAGACATCAAGTACTCGTACTAGAATATTAATTCAATGAATGGTATGCATATAGCATACAAATATGCGCACATATGTACAAAAATACTTGCTTAAATGCAACTATTACCGTGTTATCACCCACGTAACAACTGGTCGCACCAAGATGAATAATCGGAGCAGCTTTTGAGCATTGAGTACTGAAGCAATGTACGTGGGCCATAACGTCATGTCTTGTAGCCTTTTCTTCCTTGGCTGCAGCATCGAAATCGATATCATTTACGTGCTGCTCCATCTCTGCGATTTGTTCATTCGTTATTGATAACCCCAGCATCTGAAATTTGATTTAAAATTTTCATTAACGTCAAAATGAATAATTAATAACTTACTAAAAATATTTACGAAACATACATATAAATATTGTGTGTAAATCTTATTTATAAAACATCCCTGGCAGAAATTTCAACCAGTTTTTAACCACTTTATTGTTATAAGCATTTATGATTTTAATTTTTCTTCAACTTTTATTTTGTCCCAATTTTTTTAAGCACTATGAGTAACACTTTAACTATAACATGTTACAGTAGACCATGATCAATTTTATACAGTCATTAATTTAACTCTTTTAAATAATACGTAAAGATATGAAGAATAAAAAAATTATAAAACATCACATTTTGCATAGTATAAGAAGAAATACCTTTTACAATAATTTAAAAATTAGAAATTCTAACTAAAGCTTTTTGTACAAATGGTTTAAACTAGTATCGTGTCTACATGCGTTTTAAAGCTATGTGTCAAATACATCGTTTAGTGATAGAAGAATAATGCATGATTCATAAACTCCGTTTCATAGACTTACACATCCTGAATGAATCATATATCTAAGAAAAAATACATAATAAGAAAACATAAAAATGAACGTTTGTACAAGAAAGGTATACTCTCGAAAAAAGCGCAATATTAACATGAGTATAGGTTTTCGACGGAAAAGAATGGAACGAAGCACATCACCATAAGTAGGCCTTTGAGAGAGAGAGAGAATCCCATAAAAAATAGTCTCTAGATAAGGACAGTGGTAGGAATTGAGACACAGGTGAAAAACGCAGCTCGTGTTATCTCCTGCGGCCAGGCACGCCCGTTATCAGATTAGATAAGCTGAGTTTGAAATTTTCTTCCTCTCGATTCTGTGCAGCTCATCAGTTCAAAGCACTCCAGTTAGTACGTAAAGTCGTCTAATTTTCTACTCGAATTTTATAGTGTACGGTAAGTGAGTGACTTAAAAGTAGTGACATAAAACTGACAGAATGGTGTCGATTCAGACGATCGGTACCATAGTGATCAAAGTGCTAAAGCTGGTGAGTGGAAAGATTTTTTATTTTTTACCAACGTGTACAAGTTAAGACTAATTCATGATTGTAGTTGGAAGTAAATGAAACTTTATGTTATAGAGCCTTCAACTATTTTTTTCACTGAATTAATGTTTTGCTTAAAATAATGTTACTGACCCATTCCTAATATTAATATATTTATTAAAATGACGAAAATTTTTATCAAAATGATGAAAATAAATTTTTATACTATGATTATTTGTACAAGTACGTTTATTATATACTGTAATTATTTACACGGTAATTAGCTTAAGAAAAAATTATACTTACATATACAAAAAAAAAGAAAACAAAATAAATTAAAATTTAAGTGGTCAAAATCATGATTAATCCTAAAAATAATAATTTAATTATATGACTGATTATATCTGAGCAACAGTTAAAATGAATTTATTTAATTGATCTTAAAAAATCAGAAAATAAGTTTAAAATAAACTAACATAAAAATATATTAAAACGCGATAATGTTCAAAATCATTCAAAAAACATATTTAGGGACAGTTGTGATTCACTATAGGCATATTAGATAAGCGCTGTATTATTTGCTAAATGATAGTATTTATGTGACCATATCCCACACTGTGAAGTGTTCACACCTGTATTCTAATCACATTTATTTTGTAGTATTATGGATAATATCAAAGATTTTAAGTTTTACAGAATTCTTTTAATTATGTAATTAACTAAATTTAAAAACTTTAATAACATGCTTCTTATATTACTAAAATGAATTAATATTTCAAAATGTTTTTTTGTATTTACAAAATTCTTACCCAATCAGTACAAACTTACTAATAAAATAAAACTACGTTTGCAAAAATAATTGTACAGTGCATAAAGATTAAATAATGCAAATGTATGCGATCATAAATATAATGACTCAAAAAATGAATATATTACTTTTGAATTATAGTAATATTTTCACACGTTTTACAATTAGTGTTGTTTCTTTTTTAATTAATGAATCTGAATAATGTAACTCAATTATTAGAAACTCAAAGTGATACGGTATGACATAATTCAAGTAGTGTTATTAAATATAACAAAATAAATATTTAGGTGCTGAATTTAATCATTATCATACTCTATCGAACTGGCTATGGTGGAGAGTTTTTGGGAGTGGGTGGAACATGGAATTTAAACGAAGAGAAAAATCCAGATGCGGAGATCGTCGCATCAGGTGTCTTCGTTGGATTTTTTATATACACCAGTGTCGTCCTTATCAGCTTTTGTTTCGGCACTATGGATCACAAGAAAACGATTGTTGTAAGTTATTAAACTATAAAATTAAGAAGATCTTTACGTTTATTTTATAATTCAAAAATTAACTAAACATAAATTGTTTCTATATAAAAATTAGGAAATCATTATGAATTTCGTGGGCATGTTTATGTTCATTGCCGTTGGAGGTACGGCTCTCCATTACTGGCACGGATACATGTCAGAACACAAGTACCTTCATGCAGCAACAGAGAGACAAGTAAGTAGAAAAATTTAAATTTAAAAATACACTCTATTTTAAATTTACATGAAAAATATATAAAATTTTTCACCGTTTAATTATGAATTTAAATAGTATTTGAAAAGAGATTCTTTTCGTTTAATTCTCTTTTCAAGACGATCTAACATTTATTAATATTATTCGTAGTCATTTTAGCAATATAATTCTAGTCAATAACAGCTTGTTGACAATCATAACAGATTTTTATTGTATCTAAAGATCCAGAAAGCCAGTTTGTTACTTAATTTAAATGTATGTTATACAAAATTCTAATAATATTATATAATTGTACATAAAGCTCTACAAAGACAATAAATATTTTGAAAGTTTGTCAGTCGCCTACGCGTCTTTGAATATACTACTTTGGAACGTTTTTATTAGAAATTAAAGCAACTCTTATACAATAAGAAACAAATGTATTTAACCGTACATATTTTTTACAGGTTGGTTTGGCCTTAGGTTCTTTGTGCGTTTTGGAAGGTGCGGCATACCTCGTTGATCTTATATTGACCTTCTTACACTTTGCCAAAGAAGAATTCAATTGAATACTTGTCAACGAGGTGTGAAAAGAGATCAGAACATGTTCAATTTCATCGTCATGGCATTACATATAATATTATATCAACTTTAAATCCTAGATAGAGTTTGCACTAGTAAAATTTATTTTAAGTGAAAAGAATTGTATTGTGTATTTGCATTTAAAACGCAAAAAACAATGCAATCCGAGTATTAAATTATTATTTTTAATTTTTGTACTCTAAATGTTTACAATTTTTATTATCATAATATTCTTCATTCATCGTGATTATCACACACTGTTTGGACTATACTTTCTCTACATGTAGAAATTAATTTGTAGAATTTCCATTATTTGTAAATGTAAAGTATATGTATTTAGACATTTTTACTTATATAAATTAGTAATGTATATTAAAAATACATTATTTTTAAAAGTTTGTTTATTTAGAAGATATTTGTGCTTGTCTTTTTTATTATATACAATTTTTACTTTATTAAAATACAATTTATATGAATAATAAAGAAATACAAAAAAATTAAATACCTTGATATATAGTAAATCTTTTATTTTGCAAATATTTATGCAATTCTAATAATTTAAGATGAACTTAAATTTTTTCTAAGTCAAAGTACGAGTCTAAAACTTGTACTGTTCATAAAGAGTACTTATATTCTGGTGAATATTATTTGCAAATAATATTTCTATCATAATATAATCTGCTGTAATTACAATTTTTATAATAGAATTGAAAAGTGAATAATACATGTAATCAAATAACAATAAAAAACCTACTTAAAAATAGAATTAAAACGAAAGATATATTTATAATACATTATTATTATTACATTATAACTTTTATATTCATTATGTAATTTAAATTTTAACGATGATACTTTATGAAAGCATTAATTTGAAATAGATTTTGTAGAAAACATAATATGGGATTCTATGTCAGGGTTACAGACATTACAGTTTCCTTCATAATTTAACTTTTTTGTTTTTCTTATTATTTAACACCGGAAGTTGCCGAGAAAGTCGAGTTAATCTTCTTTAATGCTGTTTCGCCTTCATATGAATATTTAATGAACACATCAGATCTACAAAATACATTTAATTAACTGTAATAAACGTCATATAGAATAATAAATTAACTTGTTTAGTTTAGCCGACAGTTGGATTCGGGCGCTCAATTCCCTACTTAATTCTTAGTGACTAAGTGATCGCAAGATATAATTATTACTGTTATGTATTGTCAAAAATTTCTTTCAAAATATACACGAATAGATACTGTAACATTTAAATTTATGATCGAAATTGTAAGTACGTGCCCAGCGAAATCATAACTAAAGTATTTTTTAAATATATAATAAAAGTCAAACCTCTATAATATAGTTTTTTATTTCACACAACACTTGAGTGACATTATTTATTTATACAATGTGTTTTTATCTAACGCATAAGTTGATGGACGCGTCAAAATAATAACTGTTAATGAATGCCATTACTTTTCTGTATGAGTCATTGGTCTCTGATTATGAATTAGTCAAAAAATGCGTTCTTATTGACAAGGGTTAATAAATGCTTAATGTTGTAATGACAAACAAAAATGGGTTATTAGATATAGGAACGACTTACATATTAATAATGAAAACAATTTTGTCAAAATGGAAAATGAATTTTTATGACATTAATAACGTACGTACGCATAGAAATCGCGTAAAATCTAATGTGTATCTATTTTCTTCCTGTACAACGACTATAGTAGCGCATTTGATATTCAGTAGTAAGTTGACGTTATTACCAGAACGTAGTATTTTCATTGGGATGCCCATTATTATCGTGTGCATCAATTAGTCCTACTTGACCTCGGTGGAAGCAATGTGGGGCCGAGCAGCGCACGTTACATCCTGCACCCACGACCGTCGGCCGCCACCTAACTAGAGCCGCGGCAACTGCAATTTAGCAGTTGCCTCTATTAGCAGCGCAAACCGAATTTGCATTAGAAAGCGCCGAATGCAGCATTCGCCTTGGGCGGTAAGAGGAAAAAAATTGCCATCTCGAGGGTACACTTTCATTTTTAGAGCGGTTTCCAAAGATCGATTAATCGTAAGATACAGAGCGATCGATGGTACATGCAGGCGAGTCTTCATACAGATTTTAGTACGTACCCGGTCTTTTTTCTTACTACAGCTACACTCTCTATTAGAAATAAATACTATATCAGTTATTGAGATCCAAGTATAGAACAAATTTGCAGGTATATTAATGTAAGATTGGCAGGTAGACCAGCGCCTGTGCCTATGACCACATACTTCTCGCACGCATTAGACACTATACTCTCGTGCGCGTATGTACATAATGCCTCAATAATTTAACGATCTCGTATAGGAAATTGAGGTATTTCCTACGACAGTCCACGCAGTTTGAGCTGGAATAAGTGATCCGCGCAGTATTTCCGAAGCGCGCCGGCGAAGAAAGCGCAATAAATATTAATCCCCCCCAGAATGACGGGCGTGGATATACACCGCGCGTGGAAAAGTTCCGCGGGCAACGGCGAAGGAGGTGGGAAAGCCGATCCCGTGGGCGAGCCTCTTTTCCCCCCAGATGCCCGGCGATAAGCCGCGCGCGCTTCCGGGTCGCGCCCCGGCGTATATACATACACACACCGGCGCGCTTCACCGCGATCGATCGGCCCGGGCGATCGGATAAGGCGCGATAAGGACGCGGGTGGGCACGCGAGGAGGCGAGGGGGCGCCGGTTGCGCAGGGCGAGCCCCTGCGGAGGATCTTTTCCCGAGCGAGTACCGTGTGCGTTGTTATCGCCTTGACGCGGCGCCTCGGTGGTCGTAGATGTACGCAGCTCGAAACGTAGCGCACGCTCTAATTGCGCAGGAGTCGACAGGTGCAAGATGCGCATGACGAATCGAACGAAGAGTTACGTTGCTTTGCGGTGTGGATTCGCATCCGACTGGGTTGCGATAAATATTTATCTAAAATGCGCAAACATCTTTTTCTCCGGCTTTGTACTCGCCGCATAAAATGTAATCGCTTTTGTAAAATTCTGTGATAGTCGTATTATTATCGCTAGAATAACTGTTCGTGTTGCAAATATCCTGTTTCGCTCGAGGCGCACGTTGTGCCAGGTAAACATTATTACATAATTGAATAAAGCCTTGAACTTTTTAATCAAACAATTCGAACGATTACATCAATGAATTAATTAGGTTACGCGCGTATAGAGCTTTGCTTAATTATGAAAATATTTGTACGTATCTTTTTTATTGCGTAGTTCCTTATACTTGCTTGGGATAAAGTTTATGTGAATGAAATAAAAAATATATTACGCATCGTAGGTATAATTTTTAAAATACAACGGTGCGCGTGTCAGGTAGATTGAACCACTTTCTATACGTCTCTTCTTTAAATAATTAAAACTATCACGTTACGTTTGTTTGAAATATCATCGTGCTTTGTGTTACTCGCACTGTGTACATTGTCCATAGAAAAAAAAAGTTATAAAAGTACGTGTTACAATTGAATGTGGGACACGTATACTTAATCGCAACGAAAAAGGTTTACCATCGCAGAAACATCAATCATAAGAATAATTTGGGATAAACAAATTGCGCTGGAAGTCGTTGACCGGAACGCAAGCCGCAGCGGTTTCGGTCACCCTAACACTTTCTTACGAGTCCTTTGTGTTCAGAAACGACGCACGTACGCGGCGTACATGCGCCTGTTCGAACCGCGCGGTCGATAATTTTGGCATTTGAACGAACGACGCGCGGCGAAGCAAACGGCCGTAGAACCAGGGGGAAAACAGGTCGCGGCGGGCGGAAAGGTCCTGCCGCTCGCGGCCGATCGATCCCCTCCCCCCGTCGGCGCGGAACCGCGATTTCTATTACCCTGAGCGCGAGACGCTTTCCGGCGTTCCACTCGGCGACGGGCGCGTTTTGAAACAGCCGGCCGAGGGTCGCTCGCGGCCACCAGGCGTTCACCGTTCCGCGGCAGACTCGCGTTCGTTCCTTTGTCTCTCGCGCGTCGCCGTGCAAAAGTTCCGCGTGAAAAGGAAGGGCCCCCGCGCAGCCCTCCTCGATTTTCAATCGGACGCCCGGGGAAAAAGTGAAAAGCCGGCCGGGCCGTCGGCAAGGCAGGCCACTGACCCGGGCGTCGACGGGTACGCGCGCACACTCGGGCCGCGCCTCGTGAATGAAGAACGAGCGGGGGAAAAGACGCCGTGGCGCGCCGAGGAGAGCCGCGCCCATGTGTGTGGAGGGCCGCCGGCGCCCCACCAACCCGCGCCTTACCTACGTGGCGGCGAGCCGCGCTACCTGCGCTATATAGTGCCCACGTAAACGCGACCGCAAGGCCTCGCTGACGGCGCGCCGGCACGTAAGCTCCGGAGTAAGGACAGACGCCGGGATTACGCACCGGATTGGGTGTGTTTTTATACCTGTTCACGCTTTGCCTACGGTTACGAGGCGCCCGCCAAGCTTTTCCTTATTATTGTCTGCGGGTGCACACACCCATTGTTCAATGGGGGATTTTTTTTTTTGTTTTTCGCCCCCGCGGCCAGTTGGGATTTCCTGATGTCCGCGTGCCACGCGCATTTTCCGAATCGTCGGCGTAGCGTCGTTTTCCTATTCTTACCGCTGTGGAAAATATTGTGCTTGGCGGGTGATACGGATTCTTTACGAGCCGATCTTGGTAGCAAGCCTCGGCACTTAACCGTATAATGATATCCACAGTTGCGGTTTATTAGTCTTATTTAAATTGTAATCGGAAAATTCTTCCTCTTGGCCAATAGCCTGCCTACGCACATTTAGGTACTATGGATTTTTACGTTAAACGTGTAAAAACAGGGTCAAACATTAGCATGTTTATATCACACTTTAGACGTGTTTAAAGGACTCTTATACTATTGTTTCCAAACTACAAAGAAATAATTATTTTTCATATTTATAACTACTTTGACCTAGTTACATTGTACTAAGGTTCGGATTCTGAAAAATCAAGCTCTTTTCAATTCCAAAGCCCGCGAATTTCCGAGCTTTCCTTCCTTCTCTTACTGGACCAACTCGCGCCTGTGTTTACGTTCGCGTTCGCCTACCAAGGCTTCGAGTGTAGGACAGAGAGAGAGGGGGGAGCGCGCTACCAGCGCTCCTCTCCGCTGGAACTGCGCTTATGTACAACGTGTGCGCTTCCACGATGCTCGCAGGCTGCATTTTCTTCTCCCGAGGTTTGTCAGCCTGCAGCTCGCGTATCGCCGAGGAAAATTGTTTTGTTCAGTCCGTACTTTGGAGAATACATGACAATACCTGATTGCGATTGTAGTCGATTTAACCGGTAAGAATAGGTCCTATTTAAATCCCGTGATAACAGAAACGAAAAGCGTGCCGCACGCTATTTCCGTACATCGAACAAAGTAGGCCGATTCTCCGAATAATGTCCCACTCCGATAATTAAACGTGAAAATTAACAGTCATTACTCGCCGAAAAAGTAGATAATTTTAAGGAGTGGGCACCTTAACTACGTCGTTAGCCTGCGAACAATACTACCTTCTGACCTTCTGACATTATCTCGATTTGGCCGAAACGTTAAATCAACCCATACCTTAACTGGAAAGAGCCGAAGCGCCAATACTGTTCTGTTGGTCAAATAACGATTGGGATCGTTATTTAGATTAAGGCGAGCGCAGGTACGATTGACGCATGGGAGTCGCCTTCGCAAGTTCAACACTCTCTTAATGTTGTCTCGCCAATAAAGCACAACAATTGCGTTGGCGTATACTGTCGTTCTTTATTTTTTTTTTTCCCGCGCGTCAGCGGGAAAGCAATTTACCGAATTCTTGAGTCGTGCAGTGGGATTCCGAGAACATTTTTCGCGATAAACCTCAATAGCTGCGTAACACTTTTTTTTTTATGGCTCATTAATCGTTTTCTCCTTCGCTCCCCGTTCGCTGTGCCGCTGACGCCCGCTTAACAAGGTAATCCAATTGAGTGTGGGCCGGTAATTCTTTCTGCTCCTCGGTTAGATCTTGATACCGAGGAGCAGATGGACCGAGGCAGTGCACATATTGCCAGGCGCGATATACTATACATCGCTTCGATTCACTCTCGGTCTCGTTCTCTTTCACTGTGACTGGCTTCGTATCGCGATTCGTGTTATCCCCGGGCTGCCGGATAACCAGAGCTCCGTGGCTAAACGCAGCCGCGTGCGTCTCTCCTCACTGAATACGTGCGTATTACGCATACAGAAATATGTAACTAAACCAGGTGTATTGCCATGGGCAAAGCCGACCGACACTGCGAAATAATATTTGACATAATCGGTATCCGAATCCGGCATGAGTTCTCTACGCGAATGATACTTTTTCTGCATTTTTCAACATCTTTTACAACGTAGCAGCATCTTACGGTTCGTGCCTGTACGGAAGTGCTGCAATTATTACCTCTCTCGATTAATCTAGTAGAAAATGGACTAGGTTTTATGGTCGACCTGTTATCAAACGGAGCATTAAATCGATAAAATTAACTCGTACAGACGAAATAAAAATAATATAGAAAGGCGACCAAGTAGCATAGACCTTTAGTATCTTTGAGATAATTTCATTTAATTTAAGAAGCTTAAAATTAATTTGCCTCGCGGTCGGTTGTTTTCTTAGTGAAAAGCTATAGCTTTGATCTCTACCAGAATGATTTTATATTATTTAAAATTCCTCTGTCCTTTATCCCGCACTCGGGCTCGAGCAATTGAGCTTCCGAGAGGATATTTGACTCTTACATTAGGTACATCCACCGCTGGAATTTCTTCTGCTTTTAATAGGGGCACTTACGTATGGGGCTTTACCGCGTAGGGCGATCTGTCAACTATATACACTCGGGATAACCATTATGACTTGTACAGCTCCACCGGCTTCGGGATGAGTAATAAAAATTAGCCATATGTCCTATTCTGTCCTTAAGATTACGTGTCCGGTAACTGGATACTTTTAAAATAAAAGACGTCACCTCGGAGGCGAGGCGAGCCGATTGGAAATGCAAACGATGTAGAATGAAACTGGTCAATGTTTTCCGTGCAATTATCGAGCTGAGCGCGGTTTTAAAAGAAGACGTAAACCGGAGCACAGTCCCAACAGCGCTGCAAACCTCGCTGCAAATTATGTCACTAAATACGCAATTATCGTAAAAATAACCTCGGCGCTCGCTAAATCCGAGCGTTAACTCGACTTTTTATTTCGCGTGCCATTAATGCGTCCGACGGCGCTGCAGCGGCCGAGCGGTACCAAAGGGAGAAAACGTGCGTAGTACACGCGGGCCCTTGCCCGGAAAGCCCCGGCGATGCGCCCGGCACACGCCGGTGGCACTCCCATCTCGAGAGCTTCCCCGTTCCGCTGCGGGTGATCGATTAGCCGAAAAGCCGAAAAAGACGGGGCCCGCGCGGGGGGAGACGGCTCCCACGCCCGGCCGCCGCAGCGCGCATTCGAACGGGGCGGCGCGCGCGCATGCGCCGACGCCGCCCGCGGCCGATAGTCTCGGGCGTCGCGGCGCTCCGCGTTCCAGTTGGACTCACGGCTTGGAGCGGAGGAGCGCGCGCGAGCCCAGCGATCCCGAGCTCGAGGGCACCAGGAGGCGCGAGGGCAGGTAGAGAGGCCGGGCCACGCCCCGGGCGAGGAGTGCAGTGGTTGCCGGGGCTCGCGGTGCGCGCCGCGCCACAGGTGTTCGCGCCGAGGGACGGGGGAGCGCGGCACACCTGCCGCCCGCCAAGGGCCCGGGTCCGATGACCCGGGGACCGCTGGCTTCGGAGGTTTAAAGTGCCGCCGCTGCGGGGCAGGCCGCTCTTGCCGCCGCGCTATACGTGCCACCGCGCTTGGAAAGTTGTACGCGCTCGGTTAATGAAGCCCGCAGTGATGAAGGAATTCGTAGTAGAGGTGTTTGTGATCGCGCGTATACGCCCGTCTCTCTCTCGCGCGCGCGGCGCTCGCGGTCTGGTTATGCAGGTCGCTATTGAAATTCCAGCGTGACGTCGGCCCGTAGCGGTTTCTGCACTGTGACGTCTGGCCAATGCCAAGCATCCCGCGGGCCGCTCCGCTTTTTTGTCCCTCTCCAATCAAAATAAACATGGCGGCGCGCGTGTTTACCTCCGAGCGCGGCCCATTAATCGCCCGGTGATTGCGCGAGCCGCCGCGGCTGGGATTTTTGTCGGGCCGCTGGCAAACAGGACGCGCGCCGTTGCGCGCTGTTTTCAATTTTGACGCGGGCAACGGTAGTTGCAGGACGAGTGCCACTGGCGCGCAGGGGGTTGGCCGCGCCGAGTGCGTTGCCTCGCGCGCGGTCCACGGGAGGTAGAAAAACGCGGCCGGCGAGCGCCATCATCGGCTTCCGGAGGCGCGAGGTCTTACGGTTAGATTTCCCATTTTCCAGGTGTGTAACGGGGACGCAGCGGCGAGGTCGAGCGGGACGAGTGCGCGAGCCAGTGAGCCACCGGGAGCCTCCCAGCTGTCGACCGAGCCGAGCGACCGCCAGTGATCCTGGACCCGCGAGGAGGAGTCTCGACGATCGCCGGCTACGAGCAGTCAGGCAAGCTGGGCGATAACCGCGGCAAGCACAAGCGTGTAAGGATGGCCGACGAGGGAGGGGTGCAGGGCGCCCAGGTCGTCAAGGAGGAGGAGTTCGACCAAGTCAGCTCAAAGTCCATACTCTTCAAAGTCGCCGAAGTCGTGAGTGAATCTCTTACAGCCTACCTAGTGCATCGGATCGCACATTGTCCTCTGACATTGCGCCCGCCCTGCTTTCTATTCTCTGTACATTTATCAATGGAAACCTATCAGGAAGCCTATAGCATGTTTGTCGTTCGCGTTTCATGTCAAAGGGAAATGTTTCCATTTCAAGATCAACTACATATTTCATTATTTGTAGAAAAAGTTCAAAATTTGCAAATATTCCTGATATTTTATCCAATGCAATATCTCTTACGCAAATCCACTATAAGTGGATTATGAAAATGTATTCACTTGTGTCCATTCTGAACGGTAAAGACTAAGTTTAATTAATGAACATTGTTTTCATTTTGTAAATAAAATAACTAAGCATTTGATTACAAGTTTATTGATTACGAGAATATTATGTTATACTCTTATTTCTTTTATATCTATACTACACAAAAAATTTAGTTGTTCATGGTGTAAAAAGGTTTCTATAATTACGACAATAATTTTAAATTAGTTTAATTTATCAAAATATAACAAAGGTAAAAAAGCCAATCAATAAACTTTTGCGATAGTTCTAATCGTTAATTTTAACGATCTATTTATATTTCAATTGTAAATCGTTTTAATTGTACAATTTTTAATACCAACTCCGATTTATATTTCATTATTATTTTACTTTTTATTTAAAATACTATAAAAATACATGATTTAAGGCGTTTTAAAGATATATATAATAATTTTCACTCGTGTCAATATTGTTATGTATAGCATATTGTTATTTTTGTTTCATTAAATTTAGTAACGTATCTGCAATGTTTACTTAAACATCATTATATTTTTTATTTTAATTTGTTCATTCTAACGCTTCTGTCTCGACTTGCATTTGACCAAAAGAACAATAAAGCGTAGTATTAAATAATTAAAATACTGCATAGTTGTTGCTAAATCGGTGTACCTTAATTCGAAATAAGAATATCGCCTATAAGAGACCCAAATTCGAGCTCAGATCGAGTACAGGGTTAACATTTGCTAAGCAGTCTGTTTAGTTAGAATGCAGATTATAAGTACTACTTATTTGATGTAGTCGATGGTAAATGAATAGACTAGACAGTTGAGTCCTACTTTTTAATCATGAATACGTAAGTCTTACCTAGCCAAAGTGCTTTGTCTACATTAAATCTTATTAATGTTGTGTTCTCAAAGTAATACTAAGAACAACAAAACGAAAAACAAATGAGTTTTAAATAATATTTAATATTTATCGAACATTAACTACAGTTTAAATTTTTTCAAATTTGTAGGTGGTGGCTATATTTGCAGTGGGCTTGATAGTCGATCCCTTTGACTCGTTCTATCAAATGTTCTTACACCAACCAAGGCCTAAGCTCGACGATATCGCCGTTATATATGTTGCAGTTGCGGGCTTCATTGTAATCAACGCTATTTTCATCCTCGGACATTTGTTGGGCGACAGGATGCCAAAGCGAACGGTAAAACTTCATTCTATTTGTATATCAATACATTTTCATACATGTGGAATTTCATTATATTGAAGATACTTTTGAAACTTGAAAACTTTTTCCAATTCGTTTCCTAAATATGACATATTTACCGGATTAGTAATATACGAGGTACTATACAAAATAAACTCGAAAATAAGCACTATGCCAGAAATAAATTGCGTTTACGTAAAAATTAATTAAGCTATCAATAGTTAATGAGTATGTGCACTCATACGCTTCACGCAAAGGTTTAAGCGTGAGGCATTCTACAAGGACGAGACTTTAATTTTTCATTCACAGTTTTAAACCCCACTTTACCAAACACATACTTTGCAAATACTTTGCAACGAATAACAAGTAGATCATATAATGTGACTATTAATATTTATTTACGCCACAATAACTGTAATTTTTTAATAAAATTCGAGTGATAAAGATGCTTTTTAATAGCTTGCATTATGTAATTGTAAAGTTGACTTGAATAAAGATCATTGTAATGAATACAAGATATGACTATTGGTTCGAAAATCTGATTTACGTAATAGTATTAAAACTGTGCATACGTACAATTAAATCAGACAGTTAATAAGTTGTATGTTTCAAATTATCATGTAAGATGTTTGAAACAGGCGAATACAAAGTATATCGGACAATTAAAATCAATAAACTCACGCGTGAGGCGTCAAAAATGACTCATTCGAGTTTTATGGGAAAGAAGATATGTGTATTATATTACGTAGTTCCACAATATGTTGAAATATTGTCTAGAATCTGTTATAAAAATGAACAAATTTTGAAAAAACTGAACTATTGACTATTATAAAATAGAAATTGTTATATAAAGATCTCGATATAATTAGTTATGAAAATATCTAAGATTCTTTAACAAATATCAACGGTATTCGAGTTGCAAGTTGAACCGTCACTCTTCTTAATATGTATACGGTTATCCTGCTACCGACAATTAACCGTTCTCGTAACTTCTTCCCTCCTTAATACTTCATTATATACGTTCTTCTCAATCGTCGATTTCTCTTTGTTAATGACAGTCGGTGCTGTTCTCGGCGACGGGAGCTATCCTGCACATTGTCGCCGCTAGTGTGATTGTCCACAACTGGAGGAAACTACATGGGAACTATCCGTACGCGTTCAATAACAACACGTACGCGAGCAAGCAGTACTCAGACATGCTCATAGCCGGAGCTTTCTTCACTTTCGTTGACGCTGCTGTATTCGCTCTCGACGTCTTCTTTACCATTAAGTATTTCTAGGCTACCAGAGAAAGCCAGGGTACAATAGCGCACCTCCACCGAGTCTACGTATCCCACCAATAATAATTCTTTTTAATTTATTTTAACTTTGTTCGCGAGTGCCATTCGCCTCACGACGCAATGCACGTGCACGTGTTCTCGTGCACTAAACCTGATAAAAATATTTTTCAATTTCTATCAAATTTCGTTCCATACACGAATTCTCTAAATCAGTAGATCAAATCCGACAAGAATTATAAATTTGTGCAGAATGCAACCATATTTTTTATTTATCAGGACACTAGAAAACTCGAAGTTGAATCGTATATTGCACATTGTATACATTGTTTAATAAGATTAAAAAAAATTATTTTTAAAGCTATTTGTAGAGTATTAGTATAAGATGTGTATAAGTGCACTTAAAAATATTTGTCATGTAAAATTAATCATAGATCTGGATTGATCTGATTGTTCTTTGGATTTATTCAACATTTTATTGAATTTTATTCGTATAACCAATGTTTTTAAAATTTTTTGCATATTATCGAAAACTGCGTGCAAATTATGACAAAATTAGATAATTTTATTCTGCTTGCGTTATAATGGAATTGTTGAGAAATAATTTACTCCCGACTTTTTCAGCAGCAGAATTTTACGTTTGTATAATCACCATGCTGTAATCCCAAAGTAAAAAATTACTTTCTGTACAATAGCTCGAAATGTCGAATATTTAAATGATTCGATATTATAAGGGCACTTTTTATCGATTATCTCTTGAAGATGAACGGAGAAAAATATTGAGAAAATTCCACAGTTTTTTATAGTCTGCGTCTTCAGTTGAATTCAAATAATTTTTTGAATTAATTTTAATTTGATTTTTCACTAAAAAAATATGTAATATTACAATGTCATATTCCAAAAGTGTAACAAATCGCTTTGAACTAAGCTTCTTTCAATTAATCTATATAATTCACTGCCAAGTCCGGTAAAGAAGTGTGGAATATTGTGCTAAAAGAACATATCGTTCTCTGTTTATCATGCGGATGAAGTGCATTCAATTGTAAGTAATATATTCTGTATTACATAATGCGCATTGTCGCAGATGTCTGCGTTGATCGAATCCGTCCTGTACATCGTATTCGTGATAATTATAAAGTCTTCGTGCGTAGCTCAGGCCTTTGTAATTAGCTCTATTCCGTCCATGTAATCAGTCAATCGATACATTATACATATGAATAATATAAGTCAAAGCATAATTAAACGCCTTTTCGTGTTCGTTGTACTAATTAAGACAAATTTTATAAAAAGTATTTTATTTTTTAAGTTTAGAATGCGCTTTGTACACGAACAAAGATATACACTATACAACAAAGGTACAACTTTATAAAATTTTTAAGCGCATGTAGTTGTATATTTAAACATCTTTAATATTTTTAGTTATCTATATATATTGTTGTACTTGCTTAAATATGCGTATAATGTGTTAAGTTGATCAAATATACACAAATCTGTAGTTGAGAGTAACGAACGAAAAAAACGAATCGAAACTCGAAATATCCATATGTATTAATAGTTAAGAGTTATTATTTTATAATTCAAATTTTAATATGTATTTATAGAGAGATTTTAAATAAACTATTGCCTTCGTTTTCCAATATGAGAGAGATTTTAAAGAATTTAGAGATTTATAAACATCGATGTGTGAAAATATAAACAAAGCGACCCAATGGTATTGTACGAATTTGCATTACTTATGTTTTGTATTTTTGGAGCGTACGTCAAGCAATTGAAATCGCGCTTACAAGTGTCACGTTAACCTAAATACTCCTGTTACGTAAAACACATGTGACTAAATTACATAGTATCGACAAAATGTAAATACCCCTTACACTCGCAAAACAAAATTGGTTATTAGGATTCCATTCAACGATGAAAGCTATACCCATAGCTCACATTGAATCAAAGGTTCCTCTCTTTAAACCCATCAGGCTGTTTCAGTTTGTAATTTCACATATTGTATGACAAGTACACTTTGTTGATTAAATTTTAATTTTTAATTAAAAACTGCACTTTTTATTATACTGAAACAAAAAAGATTTTAACAACGATTTGTTTCGGCCTGACGTGCGACCTAGCCAGTCAGGGGGTGGCTCATTCTCACTGGCTGTGTGGTTTATTTGGTGGTTACTTCGTTATAATCCTAGTGGACTTGCTAAGTCAGTGTGGTAATGACCCTATTCCCGATACACCGGTTTGTAAATTGATTTCTTTTAATAATTACACATAAAAACTTTCAACAAATAATGAAAATTACCACTTAAATATTGTTAATTCTATACCAAATATTTATAGTTTCTATAAAACATATTTTTAAAATAATTTTTTAATTATTAATTTTGAACAACTTGAATTTCTACTTTTTATTACTATATCTACTTTTGATTTATTTTATAATATCTGTTTATACATTTTAAAGACAATTTTTTATTGCAATTTATTTAATTATTTAATTTTAAATATTTCTTTAACTACAGATGTTTTTCTTTGGGCTAATAGCAATTATAAATTTGGCTATGGCAGCTGGCGATATATTTTTACATGGAGACAAATATACAACAAAAGATAAAGCATCGTACATCAAACTACCCGCTATTGCAGCAAGTTCTTTTGTACTGGTATTATTATTTCTTATGGATATGATTATGATTTTTCTTTACGGCTATTGAATTACATCTTTTTGGCATGTTATGCATCAAAGTAATCCTCTAATATAATTTATAAAAATTTCAATACCTTGATATGTATTGTATAATTTACGAGAACCTGTTAAATCATTTTTAACGTAGTTATAAAACTTAGCATTAAAGTTATTGTCGCTTATGATAATGCCATAAAACGAATAGAATCAAAAACTAAACTACAATTGATTCAATTATAATTATTTCATTACTTAATTTATTACTTTATTAAATTATCTGAAAAGTGTACCTTGAGATTCTTTAAATGCATTTATGTAAGATATCACATAGCGAATGTAATATCGTTAGCTGCCTAATGATTCAAAAATAAATCAATAAACTCTCGAAAAAGTTGTAAAATAAAGTGCATAAATATAACGAATATTACAATAACTACTCCTTAAACATTCATGAATAAAATGAATTTTCACGTTTACTTAATAGTTATTTAAAAGTGATATTTAATTTTCTGTATTGGATTTATAAAATTATAATATAATATTATAATATAATGCTAATAAAAATTATTTAATTAACTAATTTTTAAAAAGTTCTCTTATTTTCAGTTACTATAAATTCCTTTCTTATTTGAAACGCCTAAAGAATAATTCTTCGGGTGTAATCGATATTTGAACTGCAACGAAAGATGTAAGTATAAATATGCCCTCATTAAAAGCTCTGTCTTGTTGCCGCCAGTGAAGGTCCCCTGCCCAGCCCATGTCACGTATATAGTTAAAGCCTGCTGTCGTGCCGCTCGTCACACCGGAAACAGTCGCGCATCCAAGGTGGCCGTGTCCTCCTTCTGCGCCCGTCAACGCCGCATGCTTTAACCGTATCGCTTGACTCGCGAGCCCTTCTTCTATCCACCTCCGGAATTTTTCTATATCCTTGAGCACCGCTGCCACCGACGCATTGTCCATTGTCGATCTCTTTTGGGCCAACCGATTCAGGCTTTGTTTTCTCCTTTTTGTCTTGGTCACGCTGTTGCCCAATATTTGACTTCCCACGATTATCTCTAATGAGAGTCTAACTTTGTACAATTGTAGCTCATGCGATGAACCAAGTAGCTAATGCGGATTTTTGCTTGTCTTCCAATATTTTTACATAATAATTATACGTATTTATGTCAAAGTTCAATTGATTTTTACTTTTGAAACGTTTTAATTATATCTATATGTATAACCAACAAGACGCAAAATACCTTGAAAAAATGTAAACTTAACATTATGGTTATTATGGTAAATATGGTTATGAACTCAATTATTCTATCTACGTGGTATCATTCTAGTTGCACTACATTGTTTAACATTTATTAACCATAAATAAATATAACATATACATAGTTTTCACATTGACATGTCAGCTTAATTAAATACGTTATAGGTTTTACAGATAAAGAAACAGTACAGTGGTTATGATATTTAAATATTTTAGGAACTTTTTAATCCTTAATAGACATAATTAGATCTTTTTCTGTAAATCTATTTCAATAGACATAATTAGAATCTATAAATAAGCAAGCTTCTGAAATACAAACATAAAAGCAACGCAATACATTTTCATGTACGTATTAAGTCATTTAAAATTTTTGTTCTTTTTAACTAAATAATTAATATTTAACCAATATAAAATAAGAAATGAAATTACATACACATTACAAACCGCAATGATAATTAAGAAATTCACCTTATTGAATTTATAATTGACATTATTTAGAAACATTATTTCTCATAAAAATAATAAATATTTATACAAGACTGTTCATTTACAGTAATGTACATTTTAATTTGACTCTATATAAACTTATTTCATATTAACTTGTATCTATAAAGTTGCATAACAAAACTTACGTGCTAATGATTTACAGTACATTTAAGTCACTTAATTTAAATCTGATATATAAAACATTTTCAACATTCATAAATCATGATTTCTTTAGTATTTAAAAATTGAAATAAACATAATCATCAATGCTTAAAGCAAAACTTGCTTAAAATGTAGAAAACTCCATGCAGAGCAAAAATATTGTATTCTTGTTCGAAATATAAATCTTGTAAATCTAAAGTGAATATATCTTGTCATTTAATATGGTATAAAAAAAAAAACAAAAAAAAAGAAACATCGATGTACAAAAAATGTCTACTAAACAAAGGAAAGATCACGATTAAGACTTGGTCTGTATTTCTTATTTTCTGAATACAATCTAATGTTTTGAACATTACTAGATTTACTGCAGAAATTAACAGTAGAATAATGGTTGTAAGTTTCATCACTTTTATTAGAAGATATGTAAGCTTGTCTTTTTTGAAATTTATTTTGATCAAACATATTCCAAGGATGATATGTATGAAATTGAACATTCTGACGATAAACATGATTTAATGGGTTATAATTCTGTGTATTCCATGGATATGGAATAACTGAACAATTATTACTTATCAAATACGGTGGAGTATTATAAAATCTCTCATTTATGTTAAAAGTAGATTTGCTCTCATCTGTATCCGAACTCTTTGAAAAATCTGATAAAGATTCATCAGATCTCATGGAATATTTAAAATCGTCTAAAATATTGGGTGAAGAATCTTCTAAGCTATCATCATTATAAGCATAAATTTGTTCTTGTAAGTATTGATCAAAACTATTTGATTGAATAAATTCATTGTCAGTCTTATTCAGATCCTTATTTATGGCAAAGCCTTTGTGATTATCTTCTTTATAATTTACAGTTTTAGTTATATCACAATTTGGAGTTTTACAAGGACTATTCATTAATTTCTTTTTCCGAACATTCTTTATTGCATTTCTGATTGCTATTTTCGAACTGCAACTTTTTGTATTGTATCCAATGAGTTTTTTGGTTATATAAACTTCACCATTTTCATCAAGACTACCGCTTTCTTCTATCTTTTAAACAAAGATATTTATGAAATTAAGCAATGTCACAGTTTGTTCACAAAAAATATTAGAAAATGAATTTAATTGACATCATTCATGTGAAATATTTTCTAATTTTGAAAGTTCTTTCCTTCTGAATCTTTTGTTTAGAAAAGGACTAAATATGCATTTTTGTTATAATATTCAAAATATAAAGATTGGGATAAAATAAATGTAACGCAACCATAAATAAACCCTACAGATAGCTCCTATAAGATTTATTGGATAACCGTGGTGAACTTGAAGTAATGCACAACATTTCTATTTAACCAGGGGCTTAGAAAAATACGTACACAACAGCTCATGCAATATATGTTGAAAACGTGGGTATTAATAGCTAAAACTTATTTGTTTTAAAATCAATTTAAGAAATTTTAATTTAACGAACCATCTCAGCTTTGGCTAAGTATATCCATAATTTACGCCAAGTACTGAATTTATTTTGATCGCTGAAGTTGTAACGCATCTCTTTTGAAGCATAGCGCGTGGCCAAGGGGCTCCTATAGTCACAATATTCACTGTTCTTCTCGCTCATTTTTTTAAATAAAATTTTCTTTTACTCTTCCGAAACTTTTGGATTATAACAAATTTAAGCTTGTAGTATGAACAAAACGTGGTGAACACTATCAACAGATTTCGCAAACTGGTATAAGTACTAGCAACAGCAACGGCCGGCTCGTCAGCTCGTGTTAAAGAGCAAGTGTCGCCGTCTGTTGGCAATATTTTAAATATGTACCGTAAGACCGCATTTTTAATTAGTTCCGCTTTTTCTGTTAATAAGGGTCTTTTAACGAGTTATTATTATCCTTCTCTCTCTCTCTCTTTCTGAAAAACCATCTTATTAAAATTTAAAAATAAATTTTTATTACAAAATTTAAATCGTCCTGAAGGAGCTGAATGTTTTATTTTTTGATAGTTTATCATTTTTTTTATAAAATTTGAAAATTAATACATACATTACATTTATTCAATTACGAAATTTTTTATTTTCCACCAAATAAACGAAATTGTATCTTTTATAGGATAAATATAACTATTTTGTCAAATTAGTAAATGCATTTTTTGAAAATTATATTAATTCTTAAATTTCAATTATAAATATGTTTTATTTTGTTTTTTTTTTATAAACTTACTTCATAAACTTTTTAAATTATTAAATTTGACTTTTTAAAATAAAACTAAAAATCCATAAAATATATTGAAACATAAATGATATTTAATCCAAACGTTTCCTGAAACAGCAGTAAAATTTAGACATATTTACGCAAGCCAACGTTTTTAAATGCAACAGAGCCCAGTATTTCCTATTCTTTAATCAGAATCTGACGTACCAGATTTCCGCGACTGATAGCTAAGAAAAATACGCAAAAAGGGAATTGCAAGGTCGTCGTGAGCGCCTCTGTGCTTCGTTAAATGCGGTTGAAACCCAAACGGAAAGTACTTTAAATGCATGTGCGAGGTACGCTGTTCTTACAAAGTGAAAAGCCATCGCTCAGCGAAAGAACCCACGTTCTATTTTCGCGAGAAACACGACTCGTCATTATGTTCTTCTATAGTAAATATTTATTATGTGGATGCTAGTTTTGGGTTTCTATGATCGTTTTTTTAATGTCATATTTTGTCCTTTTCTTTAATAATGATCACAGCAATTATATATATATATATATATATATATCGATCACTTAAAATAAATTAGATTACAATTATTGTTTCACCTACCACATTGGTTATTGATATCTTAGGATGAGCCCAATCAATTCTAACTTCAGACTTATCAAAGAAATTTTTTTGCTCTGGTAAGAGTCTTCTTCTTGCCATTGCAGCACTTCTATGTGTTTTAAATGATAACAAAGCATGCTTTATTAAAGGATTATTTATATTTGTAAAAACTGAAATTGAGTCAATGTCCTGGCAAGCATGCCAGATTTTCTAAAACAAATAATTTTCTAATTACAAAAATAAATAACCCACAGAAGAATAAATATTAATATATTTTATAAACTTTTAAGAAGAAAGTATGCTTTACCTGCATTAAAGTATTTGCTTTGGTATGAGAAGGAAGATCTGTGATATGTAAACGACAATTATTGACACTTTGAACTACTCCTATAAACCACCCTGGCTGTATCTGATAGTTGTTTAACTCCTTTATTGCTCTTTGAGCATGTTCAGATTTTTCATACATAATAAAACAAAATCCACGATTAGTGCCAGAAAAATTCATCATCAATCTCATCTCATAGATTGGTCCGATTGTTCTAAAAATTGGATAAATTGTATCTTCATATACAGTTCTAGGAATACTTCCAACAAATATTTCTGAACCAGATGGTGGTGGAGGTCCTTTCCATTCAATTGGAGGTCCATCAAGTTTTCTTTGTCCATTTTGTTGAACTATATTTACACCATACTTCTTTTCCAATTTCAAAATATTCTCACTGATTTTAACTTGTTCATTTAAACTAAGTAATAAATTTAAGTTTTGAGGATAATTATTTGTTACTACTATCTTTTTAGGCTTTGTATTGTTAATATCTGAAAATGATATATAAGTTTCTCGTATTTAATACAAAGATTAAACTTTATTGTTAAATTAATAAATAAGTTAAAAAAATTATTTAGCATTATAGGAATAAAAAATGATAGTGATAACATAATAGTTTACTATTGTACTTTTTTTTACAAAAATTAAATATAAATAGTATTATAATACAAAAAAAATTATGCCTTTAAAAACTCTTCAAAAATATATGTTTAAAATTCATAGAATCGCATTCATGGAAATTCATCGGATTTCGGGGATCTGAGAAATTTGGATTATTCGTTTTTTAACCTAAGAAATAAAAAGTTGCCTTTACCTGCACATTTTTTCGGCAAATAAGCAAGTGATCGCTTCCATATTTTTGGTATTTTGCATTTACGATCTTCTTCTAAAGCATTCTTTTGGAGATTGTTCTCTTTTCCTCGGTTTTTCTTGGCCTCTTCGGCAAGATGACTTTCAACATCGAATCGCAAATATGTGCTCATCTTTTTTACCAATGATTATTTTTTCAAACTATGTACATTCTTGAATAATAATAATTACAATAAAGGAAATGGACGTACACACGAGGTGAAAAGTTGGTAAACCAGTAATAATAGCACTTTGTGATAAAAGTGATAGGTACTGTGCCGTTAGTCCGCTTGCAGAAAATGCTTCACGAGTGAGGGTTCACGTGAATAAAATAATTGCTTTTCAGAGTGCCGATAATTTTTAGCGAAACTTGTATCACTTTCTTGAATTTTCATGAAACTTGTACTTAGCGTTTGTTCGGCATCAGAAACCGAAATGTATTAATTTACACTTACAGATATTGGACACGTGCGGCAGTTGAGTCGGGGAAGTCAAGAGTAGAACTAATATAAATACAATGCAGGCAATGAAGTGTTACGATCCTTCGACTCAACCAGTGCTGAAGCCGGATAAAACGAAACTGTTGAGTCCCTTCCAGGCGATACGTGCAAGCGCATGTATGCAAGCGGACGACACGTTGTGAGCCTGAGGGTCAACTTTCGACGAAAAACAAACAAATGGCGAAGGTTGGCGAGATGCACGTGACGTTGATACACGTGTCGAAAGATCTGCATAGTTCGAGAATCTATTACAGTGCTTTATTGATGGTGTGATTGATGGTACAAAAATATTGTTTGCAAAATATTTTTGTAATATAATTACGATTATATTTGTTTTGATCTCGGTTTCGATATCAGCAAAAAATTGCTTTCTCAATGATTGAAATATAAGTGTATTGGTGTTAATTACACGCAAACCATTTTTTGTTATTATTTAAATACCTCGATACATAGATATAATGTACTTTAATTATTAAGTTATGTATTATTTTTCAGGTTATTTTAATATATATTTTCTTAATATAATTTTCTTGATACTTTTTTTGTTTCACATGATTTTTAAATTGTATTTAATTTTTTTGAACACATAGATTCATCAAAATTAAAATTGAGAGTGATAGATATTTAAATTTACTTTTAAATTTCATGAAAATACTAACTTTTAAATTTTAAATCATGAAAATTCAAGCTGTAGTCAATTCCAAAGTCAAAAGTTAGAAAAACTCTCAGAAAAATTGATTTGTAAGGAAAGAACAAGCCTATGAGATCCTGGTTGGTCTGATTAAAGTGTAATTTTTTAAATATTTTTTTAAAAACAACTTTGATTTGCTAATAAAAATACATTGCTTGTTTATTTGTTTAACATTGTTCTATTTATGCTCTCCTTTCGATTCTAATCGTCGACGGAACCTTGTAGAGTATACGAGAAAACTCAGTGCTCGACTCAGTGGTGCTTGTTTTAATTGACTGAGACTAGGTATTGAACTCGGGATGGAATCTCCGGTATCGCCAAAATACGAGCTCAACCGAGAACTCGACACGACTCAATGGCAGGGCTCAAAATATTTCTTTTTATAGATTGTCGTAATTCTGTTACAATTATTGTAAACGCTCCTCAAGATTATTTATTTAATTGTCAATGTTTACCATCATATTGGTAATGATTCTTTTAAAAATATTAATCCGTTTAAAATTAAAATGTGTTAATTAATGATTTTTGTCCAGTGTCTCGTCGAGCGTTTACATAAGAAATGAAAGATATCTCTGAAACTTTAAAATTGTTTAAAGAAAGCAGTCTTAATTGTAAATTATTTACCAAAAAAATGCGATCGATGAGTTAATTTTCGAAATAATTGTTAACAAAAACTGTTTGGTTTAACACGTAAACTTATCAGATTCTTCATAATAAAAGCTCCCAAATGTTTGGAATAATATTATAGATTTCCAAAAATAAAATTTATATTAGTACTTTTAATAGTGCAAGGAATTTAGTCTTACTGTAAAAACATACGGTTATAATCTCTTCAATTTAGAAGAAATTGTGATATGAATACAAGGCATGAAAAGCATTTCTCTGGCCTCGGATAATTCGTGTGCACATGATACCTTCCATTCATACTGCCCTAAACGCCGAAGCTGTCGTAACCGCGGCGGCTCGAAAGCTGCATTCCTCCAAAAAAAAAAACGACTAATAGGAAAAAATGATTTTCGAGGTGATTTTCTGACTAAGCTGGTCGAAGTGAAATCGAAGCTAAGGTGAAACCGATCTGCAGAGCGAGAGCCGGGACGCGCCGGGACGCGCCCGGCGATTCATCGGCTCGACAAAGCAAAACCCCATTCTTTATCTCTGTACACACACGGCGGACAGGCGTAGCCATAGGCAAAGGCAAATGAAAGGAAAAGCGGCGACAAAGCTGCCGTGCTTACACCCGCGTCGTAAAGGAGGAACGAGGGGCAAGGCGTTTCTACAAGTTGCCAGTCCCACGCATCGTCCCGCGATAATGGCATTGTCTCGCGCGTCAGATATACCTACCTATGTGCCCGCGCGTGTGTACACGCGGCCCTCATTACGTGACACGATCCGTGCAGCGGAGCCGGGGAGCCTAGTCGCGGGCCGCCTTTTTCCCCGTTCCGCGGACTCGCGGCGCTCAGTCGTCGTTCGGTCGGCCGGTGCTCGAGTCGTTGAGGTACCGTGTACCGAAACCTCCCACGGGCCCTCCCCGGTATCCCTGCGACGCCCGCACATCTTCGCTGTCAGTTTGCGCGAGCGTGGGTAAGCCGACCAGTGAACCAAATTGATAACGCGCTAATGGCGTCAAGCGACTGGGGAGCCGTTGGATTTTTAGTATTCGATTGTCATTGCAATGGGGATGGAAGGGCCTCGGATCAAAGGGCTTTTTCACAAATAAGGAACGTATTTCTTCCTAGTAAACAACGAGCAATACCTTTTTGCAAAATGTTTGGGTTCGACATTCAACACATAGATTCAGTGCTGTGTTATTATACGTATAGTATATTTTTGCATATTACCTTGTAGATAGTTTTTTAGTTTAATTACTTTTAAAAACAATCTCATATGAGATTCTAGACATATTATACAGTAACGTTTCAAAAGTCATTGTACCCTTTTTCATAATTCTACTATTTATGGAAAGGCGTCATTTATGCGTCATTTTCTTATCATAATAACGCCGCACTGCATCTTATTTATGAGAGGACATAGAAAGTTGCGTTTATGAATTAATGGAACGTATCAGAGATAATAACAAATCGAACGGTTCCATTTCCTTCCATCCTCGTTATTTTCCCGTACAACGAGGACTTTCCTGCGTTCGTTCTTTTTTTTTCTTCTTTTTTATCAAGCTCATGCAAGACACAGGCAAAGTCCAGCGGAAAGACAAGTGACTGGCAAAGTGACCCACTCATGCAAGCTCTCGTTATGTTTTCCACAAGATCCGCGCGGGCAACATGTTCGGCTGAGTGCGGACAGGTGCGCCCGATGCAGGGAGGAGCGGCCAGGGGCAACCGCGGCTCGACGCTCGCCTCCGACTCTCGTCCGCTTGGGACCGCAGCCGCCGGCCCGCGGCCTTCTTCCGATTAGCGCGTACAGGAGCCCCGCTCCCGCTGTGAAATCATGTGGAACCGAAAAGTGTGCGTCAGGATAATCGAGCTGGTAAGTCCTACGTGCACGCGCTGTGTATACACGGGGATCGCGAGAAGCCTTCGAAACGGGAGCGGTCGAGGCGAGGAAAAGCGCGAGATGAAAGCTTTTTATTCGGACATTCGTGGAGATGGGTGAAACGAGATTTTAAACAGATCTGATGCGAAGGTAGTGTATAATGCTTTGTGTCGGGGGCTTTCAAACGAGCTTTCAAAGCTCGAATGAAATCTTGGTTTATTCTACAGACGTTTAAATATAGAATAAACGTAGGGTGCAATTTCAATCGTGTACAGTTATCGTAATGTTAGATGTCTGACATTAGGATGAGGAACTGGTTGGATCGCATATTAAAAAAGAGGCTGTTCTATTATAGGAAGCACATACATCAAATATGGATTGCGTGTTCTAGACATAAATGCCGAAATATTTATCTGTATATCGAAAAAGTAATTTAACTTGCTACTATAACTCATATGGCCCATAGAATTATAGAGGTAGATACGATTTTAATTGAATTTTTCTATCGACTAACGTCTAAACCATAATCGTTTAAGTTTGAACTTGCCGTGAAAGTTAGCATTTGATTTTTCACGGATCATATAGCCGTTGCACCACGCGCGCTTTAATTAATCACAAAATTGCGCAGTTGATAAGTGGACCGTAACTTCTATTTCAAAGTTTGTCAATATTGTGTTCGCACCTAATACTTTTTAGCTTCAAAGTCGTATTGAAGTACCGTCTTTGTGGCGGACGCCCCGCGAATGCTTTGGGTTAAAAGACAAAAAAGAAAAAACAAACAGAAAACCCGCTAACGCGCGGACAATAAGCGCCTGGAAACCCAATTGAATTTTCGTTAATTGACCGTTCCTTTTATTTCCCTCTCGCAATCAGCTTATGTGCATCGCGTGCGTCGTCGCTTTGAGGGTGACGGACGACGAGAGCAGAAGAGTCTTCCACTTCTTGCGGAATAGGAGCCGCGAGTGGTCCCTCCTGAACAATGTCACCTGGGGCACCATTGGTGAGTACACGCCGAGGAATTGTCGCCCCGCGCGCAGGTGCGGCGCCTCTGCCCCCATATAGCTTTGCACTTTGAACCGGTTGACGTTCCCGCGAATCGGTGCACCTGTCCTTTACGACATCAACGCGTAATCCGTACATTGTCTCGGCTGCGGTGCCTACTTTACATTCGCGCGAACGCGGAAATTATTTATCGGCTATAACTCGCGCATATTTACGCCGAGTGCAATGCGGATCGCCGCGAGCGATGAAAATAAAAAAAAAAAGGCAATGAAAACACGCAGCGCGGGAAAAGAGCGCGCGAGTTACTCCACTTGCGTGGCGATATTTGCATGAAAATCGCGGCACTACAACAAAACCGTATACAAACGTCTGCGCCGAGTGCAGCCGGAGGCACTCGTATACACAGGCATGTACATCGGCCGGATGCATATATATACACAGCGCGCTTTGTAATCCGAAAACTGCTCGGCCGCGGTCGCTTGTCCCGGGGCGCGGCTCGCGCCGATTGGCCGCTCATCCTCCCGCGGTTCCTTCGGCTGCGGCCTGTCCGTACGGGCACGACATAATCAGGCCGATATGAGCCACGGCGGAGAAACCCGCCGCGCCCACATCCCTGTACACGCGCGTCCACCGGCGCACAATGCGATAATGCGCGTGGATGGTGTTCGCAGGTGCCGCGCTTGCGACAGCTACCTGCGGAGGCTACATTGTCGTAACCGCCGGCCTCCTCATCGCGGCCGCCTGCGGGGAGCTGAGGGGCCGACTCACGGTAAGTCCGCTGCTACCCCCCGGTGACCAACGCCTTTTTTTTTGTATATATATATGTGTGTGTGTCATCCGGGTGTTTTTTGCGCAAGGACGGATCAAGTTTGCAATTTTCGTCCGGCCGTTGCTTTCGCCGAGCGCGCCTCTGAGCGAGTGTATATGTGTGAGCAGCCCGCGGCCGGGGGACGCGACACATATTAAGCCGCGCTTGCGCAAGATGTCGCTCATTTATGCGGAAAATGAAACTGTGTCCTTACTAGCTAATCTTTGCGGAGTCAGTCGAAAGGAATCCGGGCGATTTATTGCGCGCACGGCAATCGATCTGCTAAAATATACAAGCTCGTTTATTTCGTTTATCGCGTACGGCTCTTATATTTAACTCTCTGCGTACGATGGTAAAAGATAGCGATTGTTTCAAACGTCGGACTACAAAGTCTGAGTAACGTGTTTGCCAGGACGCCAAGTTTGTACTTCTCTTTTGCAACTGTCGGCAATACGGCTTTAATCACTTGGAGGTGCAGATTAGGGTGATGAAATGTATACCTATGCGCGCTCTTCTCTTTTCGTGTACACACACGAAAACACTTCCGCTCCTTAGTACCGTTTGGAAAAGCGCAAACACTCCATTGACGATTATCATGACAAAGGCACGTATCACGCCTCGGTTTCCCCGCGCGCGCGCGCGCAGGCCAAAAAGGTGCGTGTCGATTGTTGCCGAAACGACGGCGGCGCGCCCGCGCGAGAAATGCGCGCCGAGCCACGCTTTTCACACGTCGCGGTCGATATTCCAAGCGATCGAGGAAAAGAAAAAGGTACGCTCGGGATGAACAAAAAAAAAAGGGAGAGAAAAAAAGGAAGGAGATGTGTGTGTACAATGTGGGTCGCTCTCGCCCGAGAGCGGCATCTCGAGCGTGAGAACTCGCGCGACGTAACTCGCGCTGCAGGTGTATCACGCGGCTGACATTGGGCCCGCCAAGGTCGCGGGCAATCTGTCCAGCCTCCCGAGCTTTTCCCTCCTTTTTACCCTGGGTAGCGTCGCGCGCTAGGTGTGCATCGGTGCACGCAACTGCTGTAGGTTGGGCCCCGTGCGCCAGTCGAGCGCGCACTTCAATGACCATTACACGCCCGGCGTGTATTGTGCGATCTATCTACTCTTCGAGACGCCGCCTCTGGTATGAGTCACGGGCCGGGGCTCCATAGTTATGCTCGGTGTACATGTATAATGAGATCGCGACGACGCCCGCCCATTATCCTTCTGCTTATTCCTCAAGGACTCCCCAATTGAATTAAATGCTCCCGAAGAGGAAGATCCGAGATACGCCAGCACGCGTAATCTATTGGAGACTTTCAATTGCGATTGTCCGCTTGGTAATCCAGCCGGTGTATAATTCACTGTCTTTTTATAATAGCTTCCGACTTTATATTTGGAGGTAGCTTAGGCGCGTTTCATGGGAGTTTCTCGATCACCTACCTTTCATGATACAATCTGTACATGTTTTTGTTTCGTACGACCATGATTAACGCTTTTAAATTTTTCAATGCTGACTAATCCTGTAATTACTTCGCACACGGATAAGCATAACTTAGAAAACAACGTGTTAAAATTATTGTTATAAAGTTCAGATGATATTTTGATTCAACAAGTCAAAATAACGAAGAATATTGGATACAAAACTAAATTAAAAAATAAAATTTAACTCGATTATCTTACAATGTCATATTTTTTTTGTGTATAAATTCTAGGGTAATTATAGGTACGTTTCTTCTCATAATATACATATAAAGTTATATACGATTATGTTTGATTCTACCCCGCATTACCAAACGTTTTCCTTGGAAAAAGCGAATAACAATTATCTATGTTTTGCAACGCGCCAAAGGAGCGATTCCTTCTGGGCTTGGGTGTCATCCTATTCAGCATCGTGGGAGGACTGGCGCTCGCTTCGATCGACAGCGTCCCAAGCGACCTGATTGACAACGCGGCGGTCCTTGGTGTTCTCTGCCTTGTCACAGCCCTCATCTTTATCGCCGATATGCTCATGAGCCCGAGGTTCGGCAAAAAGAAGAGCGACGGCACCCAGACTATCGCCATCAAGGAACAAGGTCTGTCCTAACTCCCTGTCATCCTTCCTGAGTGTCTTTTTAACTTTTTTTTTCGCTTTATGTATGTGCAATGTCTGTACTCCTATTTTTAATCATACGCGTGTGTTTTTTGGCTCGTAATTATATATTTGGCATATTCGCGTTGTCTAAATTATAAGGGAACATATATGTAATTGGTATACAATATATTATGGATTATCATTAAAGGATATTACGCATCAAAATTTACGATTGGTTGTTCAAAATTTACACGCAATCCCTTGCCTGAATTTGAGTGCATAAATACAGTCGTCTAATTATTTTTAAATAATTTTTAATTACAATTTTGCTGAAAATTATTATTACATCAATGTATATTAAAATGTTTTAAGATTTATTAAAACAATTTAAATTACATTAAATTAATATCAATAATTTTTATACGGTTTTTATAAGAATTATGAAGTATTATAAGAAGATATAAAGATTACACACGTTTGGAAAATCTTGTGAAATAAATATGCACCTGTCTGTCGTTGATCCAAAAAATTTTATTCACAGCCTTTTGTTTCCAAAGTGAAATAACTGCTTTCGTGTAAAGTATTTCGTTACTAACAAAAATTTGTCGTACAGTTTTATCATATTGTATGTTTTAGTTTAGTTAAATAATTATTAATAATCCCTTGTTACGTAATAAATGCAGTTATAACAAAATACATACTTTCGTTACAAATGCTATAATTTTTTTGTCGGAACTTTTAAAAAATTAGTCTACAGTTGTCCTCTTTCGTTAAAAACCGCTAACACTATACCGTTTGATATTATTTTTTATACGTGTATTTGCTTGAGTGCACTTGTGTTTGTGAAATTCTGATGTTAATTACATGTCAAGCTTGTATTATATTCATTTATATTCTTTAATTAATAATATTACATATGCAATAGAAAAAAAGTAACGCGGTACAACTTTTTGCGGGATAAAAATGTAGATTCAATGTTCGTAATAGTAATAGATCATTAGTTGTAAGTGGCTAACGTTTTTACACATATGTAACTATTAAACTGAACTTAATTTTTCATCTCAATGATTACGTGATGGCTTTGAACAGACGGTGAGAAAGTATATGATTCAAATGAAGATATTTTAATTATCAATCTTATTTATGTTTTCGTATACAAGATAGATCACTTACGTGATCAAAGTAAAATAACACCGCGCGAAGCATCGCCGATTCGTCTTAATACATATCCATTCACAGTAAGAAACTGTAAATAACGTACAGAATGTGCTGTTTTCGTGTTATTCATCCATGTTAACACATTCGTCGGCAGATTAACATCCGACGTTTGTTAGTTAATTTTGTATCCATTCACCGCGCACGTGTAAAACTAAGTCGTGCAGTACAAGCAATAACATTGTGACGAATTCGTCGTTGCACTCTTCGCGGGAAAGTTTGGAAG
The DNA here is from genome assembly GCA_018906755.1 of Sycophaga agraensis. NCBI lineage: Eukaryota > Metazoa > Arthropoda > Insecta > Hymenoptera > Pteromalidae > Sycophaga > Sycophaga agraensis. Next base: position 447,338 of record JACCIE010000017.1, on the reverse strand, counting down.
ACCGGCCAAAGTCCTAATGCGTAAGTAAATAAGCCGAGCACGCACAGACCCTTGGTCGCGGCGGGCAAGCCGAGTCTAGCCGCGCGCCGACGGTCCGCTCGCGGGACTTGGGCGCGCGCGGCCGAGCGCAAGGACATTTGGTTATTAACAAAAGCGAAAGGCGAGCCTCGGCGGGCCTGAGAAGCGCCGTGTTCCACATATCGCGGGCTCGTTTCTGTTCGCAGGCAAGCAGTACGTGACGACGACGACGATGACGGTGAACGAGAAGGAGCCCCCCGCGGCGGCCGGGCCGCGCAGCCTGACCTCCTGGGGCCCGGCCACCCCGGAGATGGCGGAGCGCCGGGGCCCCAGCCCCCGCGGCTCCCTCGGGCCCGACGACCTCGACCGGGAGCAGCGGGCCGAGCGGCAGATGCAGTACGCCCACCAGAACGTGGAGAACAACGGGCGGGGCGCCGGCCGCGGCCACCAAACGGTACTCGCCGCCCCCAGCACCCTCCGCTGCTCGACGACGCTGCGCCTCCCGCGGCCCGACTCCCCGCGCCTCGTCTACGAGAGCAGCGCGGTTATCCAACGAGTCCAGCCGCGCTATCCCCGGTAGACCCCCGCGGCTCCTGAGCGCAATCGCGAGGCGCGGCCGGCGCGGATCCGCGTCCCCCAACCGCACGCTGAATACCAACGAGCGATTATCCCGCGGGCTAATATGCATACGTCGCCCGAGTAACTTTTTTTCCATTTCGCAAGGCGGCTCGGATGCGCCCGTCGTCTCACCGGGCCGAGGGATTTTAACCTACATTTCGCTTAACGTCCCAACGATGATTACACGTACGCGAGTGTGCGATTTACACGATGCCATTTATCAAGCGGATTTTTTCCCTGTACGTTGGGCTGTACGATCCACTGGTCACTGGGCTTTCTATATGCACCTATACCTTCCAAGTGTCGCAGTCCACGGATTAGATTTCTATCATGTTGTGTTGTGTATTGTATGCTAGAGGGAGCGCGACGACATGACGCGAAAAATGAACGGCTACTACAGAAACGACGACGTCTACCAGAGGCCCGTTGACGAGGTGGACGACGCGCCGCCATTCCCCACGAACGGCGACGACCCCGTCTTCACCAAAGTGGTGAACCCCGGGGTCAAAATAATGCGAGTCGACCGTGACGACGATCGGGGATACGACAGTTACAGGCAAGTCTGATTCCTCACTCCATGGGAGGAACTTTCTGGTGGATGTTTCTGGTCAATCTTTTCGTAGTTTTTGGAAAAACAAACGCTTTCGCTCACGCTTTCGCGCAAAAAAAAAAGTCTGGTAGAAGCACTTTTAGAGCAGCACGTGTTAAATTAACGTACACCCGCGGACAGATGTGCACCACCTACCAGGTTATGTCGTTGAAGGAAATCAATGTTCAATCTAAAAAGAATGTGTGTATATTCTTCTCTGTAATTTTGTTAAATGCGTCTTATTGAGAGCACTGTACTTGTTTACGACCAATTAATGAGAGAAAACAATCATTTTACAATTGAATTATCTGAACTGTAAACTAAGTGTAAATACAAAATAAAGTATTCAAATAAATAATTATCTACAAAATGATTCACTACACTGCAATTCAATATATTCAATAGAATCAAGCTCATACTATTTGATTGTATAATACATTACCATTTACTTAATACGCTTATAGTTCTTCATTTTTTTTCAATTTTGTAATGTGTATACTCTACCTAATAATGATTCGTAAACTTGGAAATATATTCTGCAACTTTCATTAAAAATAAATATATAGTTTGTTAATTTTAGTACTATATTTTTTTAAAGCAAGTAGAATAAAAATTATATAATTTTTAATAATTTAATATTTGTTCTTGTCGGTGTTAATCTGTTGGAATTTAAAGGCAAACAATGGTAGAAATCAAAATTAAAGTAGCATAATAGCTTTTTGTTATGAGGGTCAATATGAACTTTTTCTTCAAACGCTGAAAACACATTCATTCTATGCGCAATCTTCCTTTTTCGTTGCCGTGTAAAAACGGCTGATAAATACAAGTGCACAATCTCGACTTTCCTTCAACTTCATTTGCACACCAATGTCTATCTCTTCAACCTGGCACTACACGCATTCCTGATAACGCCGAGAAAAGGGAAAGCAAAGTCCAGTCGGACAGTTTCGTCTTCTCTGTATGTTCGTCGCTCAATGGAACCCGGCAAAGGGATCCGAAAGTCGACTTCTACCCGATTTTTTCCGGCTCGTCCATCGCCGACATGCAGGGGCAAAGATTGCTTGCAGGTATTCCGATTCAAGTCAGTATGACAACGTTCCGACGCGAATGCGCGGCTCTTCCCCAGGAATCTTAAAGAAGCAGCGCGACGTGTCCTTCGCCGATCCGCGTCGCTCGCGCGGATATCGACTCTCGGGGCCCGACGATCACCAGCAGCATCGCCATCTAGGCACGCGGGACGAGATCGAGATGCTGGAGGAGTGTTTCGACGTGCTGAGAACGTCGACGACGACTACGAGCGCGAGCACCCAAACTACGATCGCCGCCACTGACGGCCAGGCCAAGAGGACGGCCCTCGCCCCGACCTCGCCCAACGACCCTGGCTACGTCAGGCACACAGCGAGCAACTGGCCCCAGAACTTCAAGTCCAAGTCGCCCTGATGACTTCGAAGAAAAGCCGAACGAGGTCAGGGCAATATAAACTTGCCCCTGCTCCTCTCGACCTCATAGGCAACTTCTCGGGATACGCCTTGATTGTATAATTTCATGTAAATGAGTCCTGCCTGTATACGCGGGGAATATTATGAAATTTAATGTATGCTATATACATAAATGCCGGTGCCTTGCATTTATTAGACAATTCGTTAAACTAACTCCATGATCGTGTGAGAAATTTCGAGTACAGCTAATTCATTTCGGTGCACCGTTCGAAATGAAATTCAAAGAACAAATAATCGTAATTCATTCGTGAAATTAGATTGGATTTATTAAGCATTAACACGCATAGTAAGGTTAAAGTTATTTGTTTAACTTTTAAAACTAAAACTTTATATTTCAAGAGATTAAATTTATAATAGCTTCTTATTTTGCTATAAGTATATTACTTTACGAGCCATGAGTGTACCGCTTTGATTATTTGTGAATCATTTACGAGGTCATTTATTTATGCAGAAGTACTCTACTTAAGCATTAAACTTATTACTTGAAAAAAAAACGTTTAAAAATAAACTTATTAACGGAATAGAATCTTCATATTTTAAAAAGAACAGTTTTTTACAATAAAATTAAATAAATTAAATTATTACCTTGTAGTAGCTTAGATAAGTAATGCTAATTGTTACTTAATACGTTTAGCTATAAAAAACCTAAAACGATAAAATTCCTTCAAGGCACATAATTTAGTACTCTGCGTACATGTGGATGTTTCATACATATGGTATGTAATCGAAGGAAAACAGAATATGCAAACATATGTCTATGTACTTGTTTTCTATTTTTTATAATTTTCACTTTTTTCAATGCATAGAATTTTAATGTTTAGTGTTAGAAATCAATGTCATTGGATATTTTATCTTAAAATATTAATTTATACATGTATTAAAAAACAAACGTTTTTAGTCTTTTGGATAATTGTTTATTAAAAATAGGTTTAATGATTATTTTTTAGTTAATTATAGTAAATTGCCAAATAAACTCATAAAATTTATAAAGAAATTGTATTACATTCATTTATGCAGTTATATCTGAAAGAGTATTCTTTGTTATGTGTAAATGTGAAGACGCAAGCACTGAATTTTGTATTAGAAGAAAACTGAGACTGTACATCTAATAGCAATTATGAAGATAAGATAAATTAACGTATGAATGAAATATTTTAAATGGTGTTTTTATTTTATTAGCGTTAATGATTAAGTTTAAAAAAAGGAGACCAAGAGAAAAAAGAAATAGACATTTTTAAAATATCAATTTTTTTAATACAAACTTTCAACGTCATTCCGCCTTTTCATCTCTACATTTATATGCGCGTGTAATACAGTGTTAATAATCAAAAATAACAATCGCAAAACGGTTAGTTTTGTTCATTAATAAGATATCTAATCGATATTATTAGTGTATCTTTTCATCTTTCCATATGTAAATTGTACCATAATAAAGTTAAACAATAGTGTACAATCATTTTTCGTTGCACTTTACATATGTAAATATATTTATATATAAAGTATATATATATATAAACAATAAAGTCTCGCATAAATTTTAACTTTTGAAAAATCGATGAAACTCGCGCAGTTAGTAGTTGGCGCTCATACGCGCAAACTGAATAAATGCATCATTTCTAATTCTCATAAAAAAATAAACTTACATCCTTTCCAACATGATCAGCTTCATTATTATCATTCTTTGCTCTCTATTCGCCAACATTGGAAGACATTCGCGATAACAAAATACAAAGTCTTTCGCCACCAGCTGAATCAACGAGGAGCCAAAGGTTACGAGGCGTTTCCGCGCCACGATCTTTCGGTCTCGCTACTCGTCGATTCGCTCAGCCCTTATCTAATTACAAGTACAAAAAGAAAGAACACCTGGCGCTTGGTTAACTAATCGATACTACGCGTATTTACATTGTATGATAACCGATAAAATTCGATTGATTTGAGCATTTCCTTATAAAAAAAAATAAAAAATAAAATTAATCATAATCATAAATTCATAACATATATAAATTCCCTCCTTCGCTTGACTTGGCGTTAGCTCTGTATTGACGCTGAATCATTATCCCTGGGGGACAGTTGCGCAAGTGTCATTGTCTCCACAGCTGGGGCACGAGCAACAATCTATCTGAAGCCATAGCCGATTGTGGGTGCTGCCTGGCTATTAGTCGTCCTCTGCTCCATTGTGATGTATTGGCGAATGAGGCGCGATATCTCGTGGGCTTGTTCTGTCTGTAGCCTCGTGATGCGTTGCTGCATGAGGTTGCCGCACTTCATGTCGAGGTAGAGCATTCCCTCCTCGGATTTTACCTTGCGCGTTGATATCACCTCGGAGTAGGGATAGTGATGCATAGTTTCCTGCAAATAAGAGGCATCGGATCAGTATTTGTCCACCATTTGAAATCGTTTAATGTTTGATATTGCGGTCACTTGAGGTCGGCTTGTTACAATTGACAGTTGAGTAATATTATGAGTAATACTCACATGTGTTATGAGGTCGATAAAGTGGACACCATGTCGATTTAAAGCTAGAATGTGGTCGCCACCTTTTTCTTTACCTTCTGGCACTCTTTTCACTGCAAAGAAGCTTGAGCCAAATAGTGGCCACTTTGAAAGAATTTCTGAAATAAAAATCCACCAGTTAATAAACTGCTAACAAAATAGACGATCGAGTGCATTTAAAAGTATCCAAATCAACTGAATGAACCGTACCAAGTACTTGGGCTTTGCAGCTCGCGATTGAGTTGTGTTGTACATTCGTCCAAGCCTGTTGCACCATATTGGCCCACTGCTGTGGCCTCGGTTCCCTTAAACTTAGAGCTGGTTTTGGCAAAAGATATTTGATTCGTTTCGTCGTCGGTTCCTCCCTCTCGTTTTTCAAATCAGCTGCTCTGTGGAGCAAGGCAGCGATCTGGGCCATGTCATACTGCAATAGAAAGTTGTGTTACATACAATATGATTCTAAAAGGTAAACGCCAATAGACTTGCAATTATGGTAATTTCGAAAATATGACGAATAAAACTTAGCAATTACTTACAATGACTTCCTGAGGTAAATGCTCTCCAGGTATTACAAGAAGAAAACCTTCGAGGTAATCCGGCGCGATTTGATTGAAGACCACTTCAACGTATAAAGGTGCATCCAAACGTAAAGGATAATACCACACGGACCTGCGAATGAATGGATACTTATAATATGCTCAAGGAACGAATTATAATTGGCTCTAGTCATGAGAGTGTATATAAGTAGTTTACCTGCAGAAAATTAAATAGAAGAGCTGATGATGCTCTTGTAATCCCGTCGTGACATCTAGCACGTATTCATCCCTTGCTAGAGGCATCGTGAACGCTTCCCCGTCGATCATACAATACAATGAGAATTCATCCATCTCATGCGGATTTCTAACAGAAATGATGTTGCACATTTCCTCAATGACATCCTGAAAAAATAAAACAAATTAAAATTCTTTCTTAATTTGAATGGTTTAATTATACTATCAACGCTCATGTTAAAAGATGCAAATGAGTGATTCATTATTAAAATTTTGTTTTATCATTTGACTAGCTGCACTCGAATCTTAACATAACGCTGTTAAACGGTTGTTCACTGCACAGATAAAGGTAATCAACTAAAAAGAATTATTTCCCGCTTAAATATTTAACGATGCATTTGAGACGAAAGAAATTAAAACAGAAGCTTTTAAAAAGCTAATTTAGCGCCGGGATTTTTACAATTACGATTACAAGTTTCATTGTGTCACATAACAACAATCGCGCTGCAATCCGTTGGAGCAGTAATAGCAAAAAGATTTCTTTTACGCCCTGAGAGAAAAGATTTTCGTTTAAAACGAGAAAAAGTAATAGCCCCCATAAACTTTTACTCAGGCTTATTGTGTGATAAATCGAGGTTTTATTGCGGGGAAAAGTGTAAAGGCGTGGGAGCTGGGCCGAGGGCGCCTACCTGGACGACGGTGGTGCACTTGGTGTTGATGACGCGCTCGGTGCCGCCGGGCAGCCTGTAGATCTGCCGCTTGGCGTTCCTCCCGGCGCTGATCGCCATGATCTCCTCGACGCTCGGGACGTTCTTCCTGCCCCCGTACTTCACGGTCTTCCTCAGGTTCTGGAGGCAAACGGTCGCGGTGCCGTGGTAGGCCCGCCGCTTGTCGTACGCCGCCGTCTCGAGGTACTTGGTGAGGTAGGGCTTGAGGCCGTCGCTGCAGGTGAAGTAGGCCGCGACGATGCTGAAGAGCCGCCAGCCCCGCTGGCAGCTGTCTGGGTTCGGGCTCTTGTTGTTCGTCGTCTGCTTCATCAGCTGGCAGTAGACCTCGTCGCGCAGGTGCTCGAACTTGTCGCAGTGCTGCCGAACAGCCCACACAATTCAAACTTTACTCGGGAGTGGCATTTTTTTTTGTATACATCCATACGTCAAATTAATATCAGACGTACTCGCTATCGCGATGCCCGCCTGGCCGCTGTTTCGAGGGCAACGTTACGCGGCGAAGATTGGTAAGGTAACGGGGACAGCGATCGAGCGTTTCCTTACCTTGAAAATCGTGTAGACGCAGTTGACTTCGCTCATATCGGGCGGCAACGGCTGGTCACCCATGTAGCGCATCAGGCAGAGGAAGCACTCGACCGACAGACTGCTCAGCTCGTTGTCCAATCGCAGAAGGCTCTGTTCTATGGCTACCGGGGAGTACTTGACCAAGTCCACCTGCTCCTTCCACGTCCACTCGGCCCCGTCTTGGCTCTTGCCCTTCTTCCCCTTTTTCTTGCCCTTCAGCGACTCGATGACTTTGAGCGAGCCGCTTATCGAACCGTCGGCGGTTTTTAACATCTCGAACCTATGTACGGTCATGTGCAACATTCGGATGGTTAGGCTTTTGGCATAAAAAGTCACGATGCTAATATCTATAATGTATCGCTCGCAAAAAGGCTCATGCTATAATGCTAAATAAAGACTCAGCTACGCTTAATATACCTGTCTGTTTATGCATTTATAATGCGAGTAATACTTATATATTTATGAGCCTCCGTGTGGCTAAGTACACTAGGCCTAGGAATCAACAGTGCACCCTTGAAATGGATGCAGCGATCTAAGCGGTTCTGCTAAGCGAACCCGTAAAAATACACAAGTAGCCAAGATCACAGGCTTGCCGGCTTAATTCTCGTGTTTTACACAGTCACTGTTACATTAGAGTCGCTGGCACGACGGGTTCTCGTGACTTCGCGTACCCCGGAACCGCGAAACGACTGTTTATTCTTTTCCATATACTGCACGTGGGCCTTAATTATCGACCGAGCCCTTGCGCAGCATTACTAAATAACAGACCGTCAGCGGAGCCGAAGCAAACATAAGGTTTCGTGAGAGGCTCGCGCGCGTCCGACTCGTAAGTGGATCCCCGTGGAAATGTGAGACGCATCCGAAGATGCGCTCCTGCCCAGGAAGATTATCTTTCGCGAGTGCGTGCGCCGCGGTTCGACGCGTGCTCTATGCTTTCTTGGCGCGGGCATTAGGGGACTTTTTTTCGCCGCGAGACAATTAATTATACGATTTGCGATTATCTCCGACCGCGAAGAAATGCTTTTTCTCTCGCGTCATGCCTGGCTTCGCGTTCTCTTAAAGACGCCGGGGATTACGGGACGGTATTGAGTGCGCGTGCGCGTATATCGGGCGGAAGTTCCGGGTGTGATGTATAGCCACGAAGAAAAGGATTGAAAGTTTCATTCGTGGCTATTGAACTTGGATGTACGCGGCGTGGAACAGTACCGCGCTGCCTTTCTTTTCCTGCCGATTTCTTTTCGAATACAAGCCGCAAGAAATAATTATGTCGATATGCTTGATAACGCGTAAGAACGTGATACGTTCTTCCGCGTCACGCATCCTATTCTATTATGCTAATGTAACGCACGCCTACTTCTTGGAAAATTATGAGCTAGTTCGTTATTGTTATATGTCGATCGAGAAGCTTTTTGTGACTCGTGGATTAATACGAAATGTTATATAATTTATTCACTTAGGCAATATCCAGTTAGACAGCATGTAATAAGAAAATATCTTTCAAAATAATTTTCTTGTTCAGATTATTCCGTTCAAATTAAATCAGAATATTTTTATTGAAACTGCTTTGCATTTTCGGAGTTATCTATCACGATATGCACTTATTTATTTCTGATATTTTATCACAACATACTATATTATACATAGCTTTTCACAAGCCCGACTTTTACTACCAAAGTTTTAGATTATTTACACACTTATTACATTAAATCTATATAGTTTGAATTTTTTGGTTGACCTGGTTTTTGCAACCTCCGAATATTTTACGTAAATTAATTAAAATAACATTTCAAATATCCAGTTGCGAAAAGTACATATTCTATTGTCTGTAAAGTTTACATTTTAATGAAATATAATACGTGTACGAGTTATGTCACTAATATATGAGTAATCTACATAATAGATTTTGTTGCTCCAACTATCAGTTACTCGTTACGAAAAATGATTGAAATTCTAATAGTATGGGCCCTGCACGACGTCAGTTCTAATAATGTCAGTCCTGATATAGGTGTGTCATTTTTATGATTCAGGAATTCATTGTACGAAACGTGCTTCACTCCAACAAAGGCTTTCACAATCTTAATGATGAAAAATGCTTGTCTTCTATTCTTCGAAAAAAGGAACGAAGTCAAACTATAAGTTAACTTTTTAAGGTTGTTATCTAGATTTAATTAAAATTCACCTCCACGTATAGGTCTTAATCTCAAATTACACGAAATGGAACAAAAAATAATGTAATTTCCATTGCTAAATATTATAATCTATATACGCAGCAACTAAAAATGCTCGTGGTTTTCACAATAACTGATACTGGAATACGAATACCTATGTCGAGGCTCAAATATACTGCGTAATGCCACGGATCAAAGAGTGACAGCATAATCCACATAACAATAACCTAATATGCCACGCAACAGTTCGTTGGGCTTTGGCACTCTTTTAATTTTGAAAGCGGCATGAAAAGGTCGTGTACTAACTTATCGGTGCTCTGGCGGAAGTTGAGCATGGCGTACTGCAGGAGCGAGTGCTTGCCGTCGTTGACGGGCGCCTGGGCGGCCCCGCCCTCGTAGAGGCCGTCCTCGCTGCGCCCGGCGACGTCGTCCTGCTGGCGCCACTCCTGGCTCTGCTGCTGGAGCTGCTGCTGGAGCGGCGCCTTGCCGTTCTTCTGGTAGTGGAGCCCGTTGACCAGGTGGTTGGGCAGGTGTCCGTTGCGACCGACGCCGTTCTGCAGCTCGGCAGGCCCGTGTTGAGGGCTGCTCGAGGGCGAGCCGCCCGCCCCGTAGTGGTGCCCGTGGGCGGCAGCCGCCGCCGCGTGGTTGGTCTGCGAGACGATCGACTTGCCGATCTGCGAGACATGGTTCTCCTGGTGGTGGCTCTTGTGCAGGGGCTTCTGCTCGATCTGCGCATAGCAAATGGATGGGGTTATAGACATTTATTTATTTTGATATTTGAATTTCGGATTCTAACGTTATAAAATAATGCATCCTTGTTATTTGATTGCCGTAATATATGCTGCTAAGCTTATCCGTGATTCATACATGAGATAATATAGTTATTGTTCATTTTTTGATCTCACTGTTTACGTGAAGATTCATCATGAATACCAATATGATTTCACGATTCAGATCGATGTACAAAATCTTATAATCAAAAAGTTGGAAATTTTACCATAAACGTACTAAGTTCGATTTATCTCAAAGATATAGTGTTATATTTTTGTTTATGGTCAATATCAAGAAATAAGAAAAAATATTGTGAAATAATTTACAACCGAGTTTATTAAGCTTGTTACATCTGCATTCTTTGAATTCAAAACGGGTAAAGTGGTAAGATTTTGTAAAGGAAACAACTCTGTTATACCTTGGAATCTTTTTAATCCTGCCGACTATTACGGCATCACAGAAATTATTATGCGTGTTAGAGGTAATATTACAATGAATTTTCAAGCAGTTAAAACGCTAGGTATTTAAGACGAGCATTAGCGAGTATAACGGTCCGGTACTAGCCACTTCATCGACATACTACATGAAGCTTTTTATACTCTTGGCCTCAACGGTTCGCGAAAGCAAACTGTTTCGTTAATTTTGACAAAGACAGAAATTCTGCAAATCACAGCCGACCATATGTCTGCGCAGCACCTGTTCTCAAGAGTAATTACCATTAGCTGCGCACAGCAAGCCGTTATAAAAGTTCTCGGTTACTTAGCTACTTTTGGATGCAAGTCTATTTGTACAGATATATCGCGTAAAGCATAATAAAAAAAAGACATTGAAACAAATTTTGTAATCTTGATATGAAAGTAAATTTTCGTCACTTTCATTGGATAAAAATAAAAAACTGACATATATGGTATATAGGCAGATAAGGTAATGTTTCAGCATAAGCAGATAAGTAAAATATTTATACTTGTTTTTAACATGGAAAATAATTTATTATGTATTATTATTCTGACCAAATATTTTATTTAAAACTGGTAGCTTTTTTTATAATTTCTTAATCATTTAATCTTCTTTTATATAACTAAACTGCTTTGGAACATTATTTATTATACAACCAGTATGTGGACGTAAGAACGAAATATTATTTTTAACTTGATTGCTCGTTAACATATGTTACAATATATTATTTTAAAAGACTTTTAACTGAGTAAAGAATATTTCAATGGACTTTTAAACATGGAATAAATAAGTGTTAAGATTTTACAACGTCTTAATATATGCAGATTCTTTGCGTTCACTCAGGTAAAGATTAATAACGATTAAGATAAGTGGCTATTTTTGCGTATTCTCCTTTTGTGAATGTATTTAGTGACATCTATAAATGCAAATTATCTCGCAGCACTACAATTCGCGAATTGACAAACGATTATTGCGCTACCGATATTGAAGTTGCACCAAGAAAAAATATTCTATGCGCGTTTTCTTATCGGCAGGTTTCATGGGGATTTAACAAGATAATTAAACATGCAAAGTTCAGGTTTGAAAGTATATAGAATAAATTTGATTGTAATCGAATGCACTGAAACTGCACGACCTCGATTAAAGCCCTTCGAGGGACGACATAAACTGACTCTCCTATCAAATTTTATCTATCGATCAATCGATTTTCACCTTTCCTTTTTCGTTCACCCGCCTCAAGTACGCTGCGAAGTACTTAACCAATTTAAATATTTCAGCCACGGCCACTTGAGTGTATCAGAGCGTTTGAGAGTTTAGTGAAACGTCCGAGTGTACGGTGTAATGGGGGCCGTAAAGGTTAGCGCAAAAGGCGCTTGTTCATAAAATGCTCAACACGTAAATCCCGCGGTACACATCAATCCCAATACCCTTAAAATGGCTAAACGCTTTATTTAGGAGAAAGTCTCTTTGTCGCGGTGGCCTTACCCACAGGCCCGGTCTAACCGTCCACAACCAAGACGATCTACCGCGTGCGCTGCCGCCGCAGCAGATACAAGCAGGAGCACCGCCACGCAGATGCTCCAGGATTCCCGAGTCGCGTTACTGCCACAATAAAAGAAAAGGATAAGGAGGGAGAGGAAGCGCGGCCGGCGGTCGTCGGACGCGTTAGCGCGTATATATATATATAACTGAGCCGCGCTCGTCCCGCTCGGCGCTCGCGGCCGCTCCGGGGATATCTCGCGGCGAAAGGAAGGCCGCTGCGGCTTAACGGCCGGCGCCGCGGGGGGCGATCATCGGCCGCGGCGCACCGGTACACCGATTATTTCCGCGCGGCGGAAGCTGCGGGAACTCCCGTGTCGCGGCGGCGTTGCGCAACCGCGCCAACTTTTCGAGCCGCCGGGAAAAAGGCCGACCCTGACCCACAATCCAACAACCACCCCCCGCGGTCTACACAGTTACCGCTTCCTTCGGCCCCCCCCTTTTTTGTACGTAGACATGTGTGTATATATCCCCCCCGGTGGATCCATGAATGGGACCCCCGGCGCTTGGGAGCTGTCTTCGTGTTAGAGGGCCGGCCCCGCGACCGCGATCCTCGTAGAAAGTAGCTCCCGCCGCTCGACGGCCGCCTCTCTTTTCTCCGCTCGACAGGCCCGTCTTTTCGACATCGGGCGCGCCGCGGCGCTCGCGAGAGGACCGATCGCCGGGGTAATAATGCCGCTGCCCCGGGCGTGTATGTGTGTGCAATCTGCACTCTATCGGAGGGGCCGCTCGGCTTGCCCCCGCGCGCCTTGCCAATGCGGTATGCATATGCACACCTTTCGTGTGTCCGCGGGGGATTCCGGTTTTTCCCGCGTTTTCAACCGGCGACTCGCGAGGCCGATTCGCCGGGCGTATAATTAAGCCCGGCCTGCGCATTATTCAGCGGCCTGTATCGGATTGACCAACTATATGGCTGACGCGATACGTACATATGTGTGCACCTGTGTAATGTCCAAACGCCAGGCTGGGGCCTTTTTTTTTTTTTTTGGCGACACATTGCGAGCGAGCGGCCGATCGAGTGCAGCAGCAGCGCGGGATTTTCCGGCCTGGCGGAGGTTCGCGGAACTGGTCCGAGGCCCACAGGGAACAAAGGCCCAGGCGCATCTCTCCCGCACAATGGACTCACGGGTGTATATGTATCGCAATGCACTTTCGTGCCGGCCGGGGGGAAAAAGCCGCGGAAAAGGCAAACAATGTAAAGCAATTAGGGAGGCGGTCGATAAGCGGGCGCGGAAAGGAAAAAAAAAAGGGAGCGCGCCCCCGTAAGGCCCGGGCGCTCCGAGTTCCAGGTCTCGGTTGGAAAGCTTTAATCCCGACCGCCGGAGGACTGCTTTATGAAGTAGCTTGTATTAAATTTATTGCGCGTTATAAAGTTATAAGTTGACGTAAAACCGCTTTTCATTGCGCGTCCGCGCCTTTTTGAGAAATATGGAAATGAAAAGTGGGTCAACGACGTGGTACCCGCACTAAACCACCACCACTCCGAATTTGTTTATTTGCTAAGAAATTATTATATAGCGCGTAAGGTTTGCAGTAACCACTCAAAGAATTTATTAAGACATATTTCTAGTTTACCGGTAGAAAATGGGAATTTTTATTTTTCAACTTTGCAGATGGACTAACTCGTTTTGTCCTCGATTTGTAACGATTAAATCTGCATAGTTACATTTTTAACTATTTACCACAAAGTTACCCCATTTTAGCAAATATTTTATTCACCATTAACTTTGAATTGACGGAACATGGAATCAAGAGCAAAGTGCTTGGGAATAAATTCAGATGTATATAAATCTCTAAATTTACAAAATATTTCAATTTCTAAGCAAATTGACGGATTTCCATTGCACCTGTCGGTTGGCCACAGCCCATTTATGCTTTTGATTATTCTTAAAACTGCCGAACCTTAGGCTTATACACAGCTTCGACGTACGCAATCGATCTAATATGGGCGATTCACCAAAAAAAAGCACGTCGACAAAGGGACGCCGATACGCGGCACTAGCGCACGGGAGACAGCCGATATGTACTTGTTGATTGCTTTCGGGCTGCCTGCGCCGCTGCCGGCTGTTATTTACAGCCGCGGCATCGCGCGTACAGCCTCGATCCGCCCTTATCCGCCTTGCAATTACAGATGTGTATCGACCGCGAGTTACGAGGAGCGAAAACTCGAGCGTGTGAGTCTAATTGAGCCGGGGCGCCTTCCATTGCCGCCGATCTAAATTTAAACTCTGTGATCAACCGAGGCACTTTATGTACGTACATACGCTCGGTTTGATTCAGCACTTTTCGCGGCAGTCTTACTTATTTTGTTTGTTTATTTTTAAGCGAAGGCCTGCCGACGTTTCCGATAATGAGTCCAATCGGCTTCGATATCTGGCCGCGTATGTAGGTTAATCCGCATTTGCGCAAACGAAGCGAGCCAAACGCAAAGGTTGCTATTTTGCACACTCGCGAAAACTTGTTTTTCCTATTCATAGGATAAAAGTAGGTTTCTCCGGATCTTACTGTTTATTCGCAGTATAATTTAAAAACAGTCACTTGTTGCTCAAGGGAAATGGAGAAAATGAGGACGCACTCAAGTTCGTGGCATTGTTAAATGTCTACAAGTCGATTTATTTGACGTTTAATTTGAGTGTTATTGAGGCGTCATAACGGGAAAGTGGGAACCAGCTAGTGCATGGAAAAAATCTCGTTTGTTGTAATACTGAGCCTAAGACCTGCAGCTGAGTTTGTATCAGGTATCCTCATCCGTAATCTTGATTCAGAGAAATTTTCAAGTTTGTTTTATTTATCGCGTTATGTACATCACGAAAAACATGAATAAAATATACTTTGTTCTACCATCCAGATTATGCACTTAATTCTCATTTAGGCATTCTTCTCAATGACGTATTGCAGAATAATGCAGGAACCTTATTGTATATCCTTACAGGGAATTATATCAAATGCCGTATTTTAAAAATGATTTGCATATGTATTTTTTCAATCATTGTAAGTCTAATTCAATGTAAAAATATAAACAAAATTTGCAAATTAAGTAGGTATTACCAATTCTAGACCGCGCACAACACAATGCAGCTACACGAAACTTTACAAGGATGATGCTACGTTTTGCCTTTAACGTACCACAATACAAGTACAATTTATAGGATTGCGAACAGTGCCCGAGATAAAAATCGGTCATTAACAGGCGCTCGTGTCATAAACATGGGAACAAAAACTTTCATTGTCAAGATCTAAGCATATCTACTTAGAGCGCGTGCACGGAATAATTTGGCGGTCTGTATAGAGGCACCTCGAGAGCCTCAGGCATTTAACTCCCGCGCTCCCGGGTATACGAATACGCGAGCCCCGGCTTTGTCTTCCTTTTAAGGCGAAAAGCCGATT
Source organism: Sycophaga agraensis (assembly GCA_018906755.1). Taxonomy (NCBI): domain Eukaryota; kingdom Metazoa; phylum Arthropoda; class Insecta; order Hymenoptera; family Pteromalidae; genus Sycophaga; species Sycophaga agraensis. Next base: position 431,738 of record JACCIE010000017.1, on the reverse strand, counting down.
TTAACTATTTTCCCCCGCGGTCGCGGCTTCTTTGTTTATCGACAGCTAATTATCCTATAACTCTCTACCGCGTCAAGAAAACAGCCGTGGCGGTCCAACGACCTTTCTAATCCCAAATTCGAAAAATAAATTTTACTCGCGCGCCCGATCGGACGTGGAGAGGCCGTAAGCCTAGACGATTTCGAGACTTTAATGCACGTAAAAGGGAAAAATTCCCGACGCGTGGCTCCGGACTATAAATTGGGCGGTGAAAAGCTAGGCGAGCCAGTATAATCCCGCCGCTCTCGGGACGGAGAAAAATCTCGAGAAAAATAAAAAAAAAAAATAAATTTATAGAATGAAATAAAAAGCGTTCGGCGCATAAATAAAAGGTCGTAGGAGGAGAACCGGACGGCGAGAGGAAAAGCTCGGAGAGCTTTTCCTGGAAGGCCGGTCCGCACCTGGTGGTAGCTGCGGTTGTCCTCGTCGAAGCAGTCGAGGGGCTCCCGGGCGGCGAGGGCGCCCTGCTCCTCGCTGACGGCGGTGGCCTCGTTCTGCGAGCGCAGCTCCTCGAAGCGCTTGAGGATCTCGCGGACGCTGAGCTTGCTGTTGTTGTCCCGCTCCTCGCGGATGGTCTCCATCTTGGAGAGCTTGCGCTCGGGCCCCGGGGCCCGGGGTTCCTCGAGGAGGTCTTGGACGATGCCCTCGAGGCGCAGCTCCTCGGTGCTGCGGGGCCGGTCGAGGGGCGACGGGCAGGAGGGGGTGGCGTTGCGCCGGTTGCGCAGCTCGCAGCCCTCCTCGATGCGCAGCTGCTCGATCGTCGGCTGGGACGGGGCCTGGGGCCGGCGGCCGCCCGGGCCGCCCAGGGCCCGCTGCTCCAGGCGCCCCCCCATCATGTCGATCCGCGGGATGTTCTCGTACTCGAAGCGCTGGATCATCTGGAGGCTTTCCTTGCGCTTTGCCTGGCCCCCGGGGACCAGGTTGTTCTTGTTGACGTCGACCTTGGCCCCGGGTGCCTCGGAGGCGCCGCCCTTGGCGAAGAGCTTGGCGAAGCGGTGGCGTAGGGGTAGCGGCTGCTTCGGCGGCTGTTGCTGTTGCTGTTGCTGCTGCTGCTGCTGCTGATGCTGGTGATGCTGGGGCTGCTCGGCCTGGACGCTGGTCCTCGTCCCAGGGCTTTGTCGGCGTTTCTGCTCGAGGGAGGAGGGCTTCTCGAGGAAGGCGCCCGAGTCGTCCGTGTGGCCGTACTCGTCGCTCATGCTCGACTCGGACTCGGACGAGCGCACCAGGAGGCTGTCGGGCGAGTTGGTCTTGCGCTCCTCATCCGACAGCTGGAGCTTGCCGAGGTACTTGTCGGGCGCGTGTGCGACCTCGAGGCCGATGATCCCGCGCCGGCTGCAGGGCTGCTCGAAGGAGTCGTAGAAGGGCCGGTAGTCGTGCGCGGACCTCCTGCCCTGCTGCGGCTGTTGCGGTTGTTGTTGCAGCTGCAGGAGGCTGCGATTCTCCAGGCGCCGGAGGAACTCGGAGCGGCGGACGACGCGCTTGTTGGGCCCCGGGCCGCTCAGCTGGTAGTGGCCCAGGACGCTGTCCTCGCGCCGATAGTCGCACTCGGACTCGGACATGTCCGTGAACTGGCTGAGGAGGTCCGGGCGGTGCTTGTGCTTCTTGCGCATCGTCTGCGGCAGCTGGGCCCAGTTGCCCGAGTAACGCCGGGCGAAGAGGCCCTCCGACTCCGGGACCTCGCGCATCATCAGCATCTTACGGCTCCTCGGCGGCCGTCACTCGGTGCTCATCTGGCTGCACCCGCGCACCCGATATATCACTTTGCGCCGCGCACTTGTCCTCGACGCTACGGGGGAATAAACTTCTCGTGAGAATGTGCGAGCGCACCAGGAGGCCCGCGAGCCGCCTCGATCCGCAGCCACCCGTGCCGGTACCAATCGTCCGATCGGCCGGGCATCGGCGCAAGGCCGTGGACCCAACGAGTCTCCTCCGGGAGGAAACTCACGAATCAGGCCCGCGGCGGCATGCGCAGATGGTGTAATGAGGCACGGGGGGCCGCTCAACTTTCTACGATAGCACGCATCATCATCTCCCTCCGTGGAAATCATTCCTGCTTTGAAAAAGAACCGCGAGACGCCCAGAGGGGAAATGACTTCCGCGACGTGAGCGCGCCGCGAGGGGCCGCGATCACCAACATCATCATCATCATCATCATCATCGGCGCCTCGCTGGCGCGATAGCCGAAGGTCGCTGCGCCAGCTCGCGGTCTTCGTCGCCGCGCACATGCACACAGGCTCCTAAGCCGATCGGCGCCCATGTCCCACATATTCGGCCGAGACGTGTCCCGCCGGCCGCGCGCGCCGGAAAAGAGGTTAAACATTTCGCCTCGTCGTCGCGTCTCCTTCCCCGGCCGATGCTCATATTAATCGGCCGGCACTTCTTTTTTGGCCCCTCTCTCCCCCCGGACCCGCGGAATTATATCCGCGAGCCGGCGCGCTGACACGATTCTCAACCGGCGCGCGCACTTTTCCTCGCGCTGGCCTTAAATCGGTTAGCCGTTTGCGCCCCGCTCGCCTATTAGCCCGAGTATTTGTTCTTGCCGCGGGCTAATGCGGCAACTGGAGGTGAAAACGGTGCCTCCGCCGTTTTACGAGCGCCGGCGCTGTCCTTGCGGCCTTCGGCGAGCAGAAAATATTTCAAATATAAACAAACCCGACGTACAAACGATCCCCGGGGCGGGCGCGATTACTTGTAATTGCCGATTGCGGGGCAAGCTCTATGTGCGAGCGCGCGGCCACAGCTTGCCGGGCGATTGTCCCGCGCCGCGGCTCCGCTCACAATCGATTGTCCGAGAGACCAACGGCTTTATAACGATTCCGAGATTCCGAGCGCGTGCATAATATAATCGCAGTGAAATCGGCCGACGAGTAAACGCCGGTAAGTAGAGGCCGCTCGCGGCTTATCGCGCCCGATCCAACGGCTAATTAGCCGCGCTCGTATTTCATGCAAATGTATCCCCGAATACCTTTCACCAATGGCACGCACCGCCTTTTCCCCGTAGACCGGCTGGCTTTGGGAAAGGGGCCGCGAGTCGCCACCCGCGCGCCGCCTCGGGAGGAGGATCGGCGGCCCCGGGCGCCCGATTTTCGGCCCCAGATCGCCTCGATGATAATAATGATAATGCGGCGGAAGGGGGAGGCGAGGTTGGCTGTGGGCCCGGGGTAGGGGAGCCATCGCCGCGAGCCGCCGCAGCGTGAGAAGTCCCGCGGGATCGGACCTCCGTGGGACAATGCCGCAGCCCGAGCTTCATTATGTACAGGTGCGGATCCTTTCGTGCGGCGCGAAAAACAACTCGGTCCGGCCCCATGGGTGCATGTAACGATACGCGGGCTTCTGCGGAGTCGCCCGCGGCGAAGGGCCCGCGCCTTCCAGGAAGCCGGGCCGCCGAAAGGGAGGGCGGTGCGAGGGTACGTATACATCCGCCGATGGACGTCAAAACAAGTCCTCACTTATTGCGCAAAACCGATTAATCCCACGGCGCGTTGCGGGGATTATCCCGAGTGACTCGGGGAGGGAAAAGGAGGCCTTGACCAATTACGATCGGACACGCAGCTCTCATGCTTTGATTTTGAAGATAAATTGCGCCATGGCCGTCGCGAAAAATAGGGAAAACAACGGGGATCCTTGCGAAAGGATCCAAGCCGTCTTTGCGGTCAACGCGTCCAAGTAGCGAACGCAACGTGACGTTTTCTTCATCTCGCGTTTTGATTACGTACGTAAGTGTGAATAAAAAAAAAAAAAAGTTTATAACCGGGAATGCGTGAAAGTCGGCTTTTTGAATTTAAATTTCACTTCCATCTTAGAAAAACAGGTTAAAAGCCTCGTCGATCTGTTTTCACGTTGCACACTCATAGACACCGAGCGTTCGGCACATCAAAGCGAAAACAATACCTATGATGGATAAATTTCGCGATACAAGTAGCGCCAGTGTCAGCTTGGACGCGGTATCGTAGGAAGCGACGGGTTGTCGACCGATGCCGAGCCGAGCCGGCAACACCTCGTTGCGCAAGCTCGGCGTTTTCGCCGGGTGAGCGCAGCCGCCGGCGCGAAGATGCGCCGGTTGCGCGATTACGCAAAGCAACGGGCCGCCTTCTATTACATCGGGGATCCACTCGGCGCGCGCCTCTTACCCGCGAGTCGAAAGTCCGCCCGAGACAAAGCCGCCGGGGAGTCGTCGCGTGCGCCGGCTCGCGTGCACTCGGTCCCCCCCCCCGATGCATTCGGCGAACCGGTCGCCGGGGGGGAGGAAAAACCGATCAATGGCCCGGGCGCCAACAGGACCACGGCTGCCGCGGGGGCAACTAACCGGAGAGGCGTCCCGGCAATAAGACGCTCGTGCGCAACGACTCCTCGAGAGATGACGCCAACCGCCAAGGGATGCAGGCAGCCGCGCCCTCCCGGGGGGCCCTAAGAGGAATGAGGAAGGCCTCATGCTCCCGGGCGATCGGTCTACACCCTTTCTTTGCCGGGGCCCCGGGCGCCAAAGCGCAAACTACACGTGCCGCGTCGGCCTTTTTCCCCGCGGTCCTCCCAACTTTTCCCCCGGCGCGTCTAATTGGACGTTGGGCCGCCAGGGGGAGGGGTACAAGTCGCTCTCCCGCGCGCGGCTCTCCGTGTGCACAGAGAGCTCGGGCCGCCGAGGGCCATTACGCCCGAAGCTTAAGTACGGCCTCGCGGGGGATATTTTTTTTTTTTTTTTCTTTTCTTTCTTTGCATAAAGGAGCCGCGGCGGGGGAAGGCCGAGTGAGTCGTTGGCATTCCCATGGGCCCCGGGGCGTAGGGAAGCCGCGCCGGCGCCGCCGAGGGCCTTTTTTTTGCGCGCAAGAATGCGCCGAGGGCGAGAGAGCGATCGCCGATCGATTTCCCTAAGGCTGCCCGCTCCCTTTCCCAGGCCCCGCCGATATTGTGTCAATAGCGCCGGATAAGCCGGTCGTTGCCGCCGGCGCCCCCGGAGGTTAGCTAATAATCCCCCGTTTCGCACTGTCGCGACGACCCTTGGCTTTCCCAACGCCTTCCGCCCTGCTACGGCCGGTCCTTCGCGGGCGGATCCCGCGCCCGATCATCGACTTCTTCGTTTCCCTTGGAAAAAACGTCGGGAGTTTTACGATCGCGTCCCCGGACGCTTGGCGCGCAATCCCCGGGAGATTTGAGTGAAACCGCGACTTTGGAGGATCGGCTGCGAGAGGGACGTGCCATAACCCGATTAGCATAATAAGAAAGCGCGCCCGAGAAAGTTATCCCAACTGTATTTTTTTTTTTACTGGCTTTTTCCGTCATTTTAGAAACCTACGGCTAATTATGCACGCGGCAGTGACGGGCGCGAGGCGCCTCGATATTCACGAGCGTCGCTCGCGGGGCGGCTCCGCGCCAAGTAGATACGGACAAGCACTGACGGCCCGAAAGGCACAAAACGTACACCGGTCGACCGGTCGCACAAAGGGCGCACTCGCGTTCAAAGCAGGTGAGGCGATCCCCGGGGAATCGGGTACCTATAATAATGCCGGAGCACTCGCGCACTGGGCCAGGAGTGGCGCCGGCCGCCACGCGACGCCTGCACTGGGCTCTCGACTCGCCGGGCTGGCGACGCTCGGCCGACTGACTCGCCGGGGCCTTCGGGCCTTCCTCCCGCCTCGCCGGCTCGCCGGCAGTGGCGCTCCCGCGGCGAGGGGCCGCCCGGCCGCCCGTCTATACCTACCTATATACGTACACTACGATCTGGGTCGCGGGACCACATTTGCATTCGGCTTCCCGAGGGATCCCTCCGAGTGGGGGGGGGGAGATTCCGGGAAGCGCTGTCCCCCCTCCCCCGACTCCTTGTTTGTTTTCCGCGGCCGGGGACACCCGCGAGATCTCGATGCGGGATCGGCGCGCCGTTCCGGCTTTAATTGGACCGCCGCCGCCCGGCCAGCCTCCCGGGGGAAGCTGGGGAGAAGCCACCGAGGGCCTGCCCGGATTCGAGAGGACTATGCGGACAGGCCGATCGCCTCGGCGCGGGCATTAAACTTACTCCCCTGCCCGACCGCACTCGTTACCTTCAATCTTATCCTCTTTACGTTATTCGGCCATTAAAGTATTCACCGGAGTGGCCGAAGCACACTGTCGTTTAGACTTGGCTAAATCCTTCCAAATGATTCGAATGGGCATTATAATCAGCCCGTTAAATCCTTCGAAATGCCATCAATCCGAATGCATTATTTATCGCCAACGAAGAGGATTATTTTAATTAATTAGACCTAACTGTTTTATGTGCGTATATACGCTTAACGAATCTTCATTGCAGCGCTTCTTTTCCGCCATTATTTCTTTTCGTATAAAGCTTACCGTAAGATGAGGAAAATATTTAGTTATACGTCGAGGAAATTATTACATGGAACTAATATCGTTTCGCCAGAGTTACGATAAGCGACGAGATAAACGAACGGTATTCCCCTCGGTATTCCATGATTTGAGGGGAGAAAAGGATGCCGAAAGCCTACTAGGTGTATTGTTAAATCTTGTGTAAACGAATAATCTCAGGATCAAAGACGCATATTAGCGTTGCATATCTTTACGCCGAGCTTTACGCCATATTCGGCGCCATTATAAGCTATTTAAATGTACAATGCAATACCTCGGAAATATTATGTCCCGATATATACATATATTAATATGCAGCCAATGTCTCTAATAATACCGATTGGCGTAATAACTTGAAAAAAGTACGGTGTTTGGTATCGAAAGTGGTAGTGATTGTTTAATAATACCAGAGCAGACAATGTTATCTTGTCCGCGGGTTGTATTATATACGACTTATAAAGTTTCATCAACGCTGCCGAGCGCAACTTATAAACATTGCTTTCGGCTTTATGAGCGGGAATATACCATTTGCGATGAGAATCGTTTCATAATAAGCCAAGGCACTCGGATACATGTATATATATATATATATATATATTTATGCGCTAGTGCCAGTTGTATAAGCAGATGTATCTCATGAGTCGCCGAGTGCGAATCTTCGCGAGCGCGAGCGGCGCCGCGAGGGAAAAGCTCCTTTATATACAGTTTAAACCGTTAAGTGGTCGCGTAAGCCAGCGGCCGTGTACGCCGCGGTACATAGATGCGTGCGGTACATCGTCGGTTGGCGCGCGCCTCGTTACGGCATCCAATCAATCCGGCCTAACGAAAACATAAGAGGCCGTGCCGGGGGCCTCGGCGCGCGCGCCTTATAGACCGGGGCTCGAAAGCGAGCCGCGGGGGTGGGGACGTGACCGGATTCCCGCGGGCAATTACATGCGCGCGGCAGGGCAACGATCTTGGGCAACGCGATCTGCGCGATTCGTATCGCCCGGGCGTTGTTGTGTCTCCCCCGCTCGCCGACGATATCGGCTTGGTGACCTTCCGTCGGTATGCGCAGGCTTGCCGCGACCTCGTTCACGGCGCCCCCTGCAGGCTTTGATTGACGGGCGGCCCATGCGCGGCCGGCTCTTGATATTAATTAAAGAGGGCCGTGGTTACTGGGCTAGCGCAGTGCGCCGAGCGCTCGATCGTCACGCATCTGCATGCGCTGATCGGTCGAGTGAAAAATCTTATTCTTACGCGCGTGGCCCGCGGCCCGAGGATATATAACGGGACAGGCATGCGCGTACACTGCAACTTTATCCCATTCATATGCTTTTTTTTTTGTTTTTCCTGCCTGATCCGCAAAGGAGTGCGCCGAATAAGGCGGTCTTTCATTATCGAGTTGTTAAAAAAGAAGTCGATGAAGTTTCGTGTTGCACGAGACAAATACTTGTATACAGGCGAGGCTCGCGCTTCTATCTCGTACACCTTTTGAGGTTTTTATTCCCCGTATATAAGTATACATATAGAAATGATTTCCTTGGTTGATTGGGCAAGGAGGCAAAAGACGCTTATCATGTGGGTTAAAAGAGAAACAGTTTTTACCCGCTACCGCGTATAAGATACCTTGTATTTTATAAGTGGATGTATATCGCGCAACGGCGATGACCTCACCTTATCCTTCCAGCCGGTCCGCCGGTATCTCCCGATTGCCGGGCCGCAACAAGGACGGAGCCGCCCGTCGGATAATCGCCCTCGTGTCTTTCTTTCTTTTTTTTTTTCTCCCCACCTCGATTCCGCCCGGCCCCTTACACGCGCGCGTAACGGAGAGCCGCTGATTAGCGGCGGATCCGCGGAAGCGCCCTGGCAATTATAAGTCGGCGCGGGCCAGGGGCGCACGCGATGCCCAGCCGTCGGCCGGGGGGAACTATACCGAGGCGGCCGGCCGGGGGAAAAGGGCGACTTGACCGGAAACGCTGGCGCGGCATCGGCCCGCGAAATCTCGCTTCCGGCCGCGAGGGCCCGGTCTTTGTTTGCTTGGCCGGCTTTCTCGCCGAGGGATGCGCGCGAGGCCTCGTGTCTTCGCCCGTCTCTACGTGCATTCGATGCCTTTCCGAAAGGGCCGCTTTCCGTCGTAAACAACACCGGCGCACATCTCCATGGGCGGCTCGAGATATCGTTGCAGCTCCCAGCCGGCGCAAGGCTCTTGCCTTTTTTTTTTTTTCTCTTTCTCCAGGCCTAAATCCTGTACGTGTATCTCTGTCGGCGCATCTACATAGAGGCCCTCCCCTATTCAAACAGGTGGGGAAAAAGCCGCGGAAAAAGGGCATTCCGGGGCGGCGCAGCTTCGGTATACACACATACACACACACACGTATATATATATACATATATATCAGCGGCTGGAAAGCCGCGAGCGGGAAAAAGGGGGCGCGGCGCGCCGGCGTCCAAGTAACGGAGCGCGGCTAGAAAACCTGCCGGCGTCCCGTTGCTGAGGCCGCCGGCTAATTGGCCGGCTTTTCCGCGCCGGCCGCGCCACCTGCGGGGAAAGTGCGCCTCGTCCTCCCACGCGCCCTCCCCGATCACGCGGGTTTTTCGCGAGGAGGCTCATCGCCGATGGCATTATAAGGCTGCATCGGCGCTGTCGGCCGCTTCCGGGCGCGCAGGTGCACTCGGCCTCCTCCCCCCTTTTTTTTTACCATCTTTTTCCCGAGGCTTTCGGGGCTCGTTGTCCCCCCGGGCCGCCAGAGGGCCACGGAGGCAGGTGGCGCACCTGCGGCGGCCGGCGCCTGCCCTTGTGGCCCCGGCCAAGGATTCCCCCCGAAAATTGTAGACATAGGCCGAGAGCGTCCTTGCGGCCTTCCGCTCGGGTCACGGGCACGCCCCGCCCCTCGGCCCGCCCTATTACTATTCACCGAAAACACTTGGCGGCCGTCCCAAGGCGTTGGTCGCGCATCCTGCGAGTCTTATTAGAAACTACATCGCGTTAGTGGGCATTGGTATGCGCCTCGCGGCATTCGGAATTCAATGCACTTTCAATGAGTTCCGAGCCGTTCTCACTCCATATACTCGTTGTGACATCTACGGTACGTTCCCCGCATGACTAAGCAGATCTGTTCGGGCGTAAACAAATACCTCTGGCGATTCCATTCAGATTGATTATCTGCGCACACGCATATATGTATAGTCCTGGTGGATTGTATCGTATAATTTGTACAATAATAGAAACGCAGATCCTCTGTACGTATAATCTGAATCCGAGTGAACAAGAAATAGATCAACTATAGACTTTCTCTAGAGTTAATCTTCCCACTCATTAAACAGGACTGATTAATTGAACAGTGAGCCGTAGAAAGCCAGTGGGGCAAAAAGGGTTGGCTAATAATGGGATAGCTGGAAAGCAAAGTTGCCAAATATTATCATTAGATATTTTTACGCAAGGCAAAAAGCTTATTCGCGAAACATCCTTTCTTTCTCGTAGAATGGGATCGGTTCTATAATTATACCGGGCGCACGTTGTAACAGTAATCCTTTTTATTGGATTTTTAACGCGATAAATTGTTAATGCCTTGTCGGGGCGCGCCCGCGTTTTATCCTCGTTAAAGAGGAGACGCGACGAAATGAAAATGAAAAAGCCGCGCTACGTAATTCTCGGATTTCTATCCAGTTTTCCATACCGGGATTAAGAGCGTTTATAATTACCGAAACGAGTTTCTGCCAATGATACCGGGGCGAGAGAGCCGGACTCGTTTTATTTTCACTTGAAAATTAAATTTCTCGAGCAATCTCGTTTCGATTTATACTCCCGCGGCTCGCGCGCGCTAACTGTTTCAACGAGTTGCGCGGTATATCGAGAAATCACCTCGATTATGTCGCGCGAAACGATGTCCGACGAGGGAAAAAAACAAGACGAGCTCGGTGACAATGACTCCCATCAAACGTACACTGCCGTACGCTTTGCTTCAAGATTCCTCGGAGGGAAAGAAGCTACTCGAAAATGGAGTTAATCCTGAAACGGGCCTCGCGGTCACTTCGGACGTACAAAATGATACGGCCGCGCCAGTTTGTACCACCGTGCACACAGTTTTATTACTCTCGAATCGGCGGGGGGGGAAAACCGCGGGGCGACCGCGAGCGCCCCGTGGACACAGGTGCGCGGCCCGGCCAGGTATCCGCCGGCACGATCGGCCATTACACACCGCGCGGCCGCGGTTGAAAATCCCGGTGGGCGCAACACAGCCGCGAGCTGCATCGAAAGCCCATTAGCACGGGGCAAATAAAAGGAGCGAGCGCTAACCGATCGGCCGCGCGGAATATCTACCTCGAGGTCGGGCTTGCGCAAAGCCGCGCGGGGTGGCGACAGCCGCAGGGGCGGAAGCGGCACCGCGGCTTTCCCGCTTCTTTTTTTTTTCTGCCCGGTTTTCCGCGGAATGACCTTTTCTTTCTTTTTTTTTGCCGGCAGGTAGAAAGCCGGAGAGGCGCGAGTAAAAGTCGCTTCGCCGGGGTAAATTGGCAGGGATACAGTGGCGACGCCTCCGATGGAAAGTGAATTCCTCAAACTACTCTCGCGTCCCGCCGTGTACATTTCCCCCCCCTCTTTTTTTTATTATCATTCGACATATCGATCCCCGCGAGACATCCGCACGTCCTTCGCCCTCTCTCGTTTTGTTTTTTTTTTTGTTTGCTCGCGCGCGGCGATTCGGCCGCGGAGTGTACACACACGTGAATACTCGCCGGGGGGGAGGCGGGAGGCCCGCGGGGGCTGGGAAAGCCGCCCCGGGTTAACGGCGCGGCGGCCGTTAAAGCCAGTTGCGCGAGCGTCTCTCCTTCTTTTTTCTTTTTTTTTTTTTTTATTCCTTTTTGCCCCCGGCGGAATGCCCAGGATCGCCTATTTCGATCTTCCGCGTACAGTTAGGCTTCCGCGTATCGGCCGCGCCCCCAGTGCACTTTCTTTGGGCCGCGCGCGGGAAAAAAGCGACCCGTCGCCGCCCGGAAGCGAGAGCGGCCGGCCCGCGCACCCGCGGCTCCTCTCCGAGCACCGGCCTATAACGGCCGCGCGCCGCGGCTTTTTTACCCGGGGCCCGACCTCGCGTCCCGGCGCGCGCTCGAAAATCCGGCCGGGAGCTTTCTCGGCGCCCGGGAAACTCCCCCGCCTTTACCCGAATATCCCTCGGCCTCGCCAAGTTTTTACCTCGCTCGGGATGCCTCAACAATTCAAGTATCATGGAGACCTATTTGAATGAAGTGTTTAGAGGTTATGTTCGTCTAGCTCTGCAAAGATCCGTGGTTATATTATTATCCTTTTCATTATATTTACAGCTATACACCTCCAGAAATCTTACCAAATTTTTGGTCAGTTTTTAGCCAGTCAAGTGCTTGTTGTATGGATAACAAGGTACATCTGGGCAAACAATTTGTAACCGGCAACTCGATGAAGAAGGTAATTGCGGATCAAGCGTTTATTTCTTCTCCTTAGCAAATAAGTACTTTCTTCCACGCAGTCTTTTTGTATGACATCGAAATCAATCTTATTATATTGTTGCTTTTGAACGACTTTTTCCCGAGTTCTTTTATCGAACTAATACAAATGCATTTTAGTTATAAGTGCGCGGACTTTATGAAATCCAGCGGAGAACGTAAAGGCAAACTCATTAATTTCGTAGCTATACAGGCATGCAAGTTAGAATTATTAATCGAGGGCTCGATTTGATTTACGCGGTGGCTATTACAAAATCGGTTAATTTTCTTGGAGAGAATTGGCCAGTAAATAGATCGGCAGGCTAATATGGAAAGGCGCGGGGAGCGGCTAGTTACGGCCGAGTGCGCCATGCACGTGGAGGCATACCTATATATATATATATATATCGGCAACCGGTCGGGGGAATTTCAAGCTCGCCGCCCGGAAAAGTCCACCTGCACGTGTGCACGTGCATGGCGGCCTCGTGGGCGCCTAATGCGCTTTTCGCGTTCTCCTGCCCCTCCCGTCGACGCGGGAATGTCGCGTTTTCTCCGGCGCGGGGCCTTTTATTATTCGCGGCGGCCGGGAAACTCCCGGGAGAAATTTCCCGAGACGCCGGGCGCTCTCTCGAAGAGGCTCGAGTCACTCGTTATACCTGTCGATACGCAACATATGCACATGTACACGCGCACGTCCTCGCAGCGAGGGCCGCGCGTACATCGCCTGGACCGCGTGAAGAATTCGGGACAGCGAGCGAGCGGAGGTTTTGGGGGCCGTCGAAAGACTCGGGCGTGATTAATCGGCCCGTGTACGCCGTCCTGAGTTGTTGCTTACTCACAAGGCATAACGCGCCGCGGATGGATGATTTACCTCGGCTCGTAAAGTCGCCTCACATTAAATACAATAACATTCTTTCTGCCTGTAACCCTATCCAAATAACGCGTAAAGCGCGTGTTAAACCATCGGTCTTGTTGCTTCAATCATTTAGTGGCGATAGCGATTTTAACAAAAAAAAAAAAGGGTACAGATATAATATTCTTATAAGAGCTGCGCGCTTGGACTTATGACTAAAACGTACGATCCGCGAGCACTACTATCGGTCCTATTAATCTCTCCGTATGATTATAATGAATTTTCGACTGATTGTTATTTAAAGCGGTATAATTATTACTTGCATGCTCCGAGAAAACCAGTTGATCAATATAATAGGGCGTATCATACGCGCACCCCAGGAACATAATTCACGGGCCTTTATTAACCACTATAAATGCAGGCTGTTTGACAACGAAGCGTCAGCGAGCTTAAGTAGTCCGGCATCTCACGAATCAGCAAGTCTGCGGGACGATACACACACAAGGGCCAAAGGCCAGATGGCGCTGGTCCTTCCCCCGTATACGCATACGTATTTCCCTGCGCGTGTAAAAGACTCGGGGAAAGCTTCACTTGCCCTGGCCTTGGCGATTTCACCGGCGGGAGCCGCGCATCCGCGGGGGCAGGCGAGCCAGCCGAGCGGCGCAGGTGGATATTTGGGCCAGATGCCAGGCCGAGAGGAGATATAGGCACATTGTCGGGCGCGCGAGGCATTAGCAATTCTAACGGCTTCCGGCCTCTCCCCGCGCGGCACGCGTTCAACGGCCCCTGCGCGAGTCGCTCGAGCTGCGCCTCCCGGACCCGCGGCCCGAGCTTGCGGAGAGAGAGACAGAGAGCTTTCGGCTTCGTCGGACTCGGCAATAGCCCCAGAGGGTGAAACTTCCACGGGAGCTAAAGGAACAACAATTGCCGTTTGAGCTTCTTGTCGCTTTCCTTTCGCCGCGTCTGTGTACACACGCGATTCGCCGTGGGCTCGCGTTGCTAATCGGGGGGGACAAATTTGGCAATCGGTGTGGAAAGGAGGCGGGCGCGCCCACGGACGCTTAACGCAATTACTCCACTTTTTTTTTTTTTTTCAACCCTTTTTACATCGGCCGCAGGCGGCCATTACTCTGCGCGCGGATCCAACTCGCGAGCAACGTTAATCGCCGGCATCGCGGAGGATGAGGCATCCCAAAGGAAGTCGGGTGCGTCGCCCACGCGTGCATGCACGTACATAAAACACACACACACACACACACACGGGAAACAATGCGCGCGAGAAAGCAAGGAGGCGGCCGCGGTAATGAGCATTCCTCTGGGGGAGGAGAGATTTTAAAAGTAATAAAAAAAAAAAAAAAGAAAGGGGAGCGAACGCTTGGCCGCGCGGTGAGCTTCCCCTGCTGCTGCTGAGCTGCACACACGGGCATTCGTACGGAGCACGTACATATCTGCATGTGCGCCGGGGGGCGGGAGGTAACCCGCGTGCGAGGCTCGTTAAGCACGGAAGCCGCGCGCGGCTGTTCGATTTGGCCGCCTCGGCCGAGTACGGTAATGGCCCGCGAAATCAATGGGCCGTGCGAGACGCGGTACTTCCCTGCGAGGCCGGCCCCTCCTTTGCACGGATTAAACGTCAGGGGAGCTTTAAAGCGCCAGTGAGAAACCGAAGCGTCGATTCTAAAGACGCTGGCTGCTTTATGCCTTTCAACGCCACCCGCGCATACGTCTCTTTCACACAGTGTCGGGTTTTCGTGGTGCAGCCTCTGCACCCGGGCGTCCAGCAGCTGGGTTACGAGGCTATTTTTACCGGGGCGCCAAGTCGCGGCTCGCTCGGAAGGATTCATAAAACTTTAGTTATTATAATAATTCACGAGGCTGCTATTCCCATGTTAACGAGTGCCGTTACGCTCTCTCTGGGATCTCGGGATGATTTGTTATCCGAGCCGAGCTTTACAGTCCTTCTGGGAACTTTGGAGATTTTTATTTGCTCGCCGTGACATTCGCGCAAGCAATCACTCGGCAATTTACTGGCTGATATTGTCCGTCCGCGGTCAAACATTTCTTGTCCATTATCCACGTATAATTTCCAATCTGTCCTGATCGAGCGTAAAATCCGATCTGTTTTACCATTAGCACATCGGTTTTGCGACATCGCACCCAGCGCTATTGTCTCAGAGTCTTGCGTCCACATCCGAAAACGTAGCGCTGAATCAAACGAGGATTTTTCGCAAAACGACCTTAATGCCAACGCGTGTGTAGGAAGCTCGCGCTTTGTTGGTCCAAGTGTTATTGGATGTAGACCACACTGTCAACCTCTCAGGGGGCTGAATAGCCGCGGCGGAAAAGCCAAGGCCATAAACTCGTATCCTAATGGTAAAACAACGCGAGTTAGAATGCCCTTATAAGGACGAAAGTGGGTCTACGCAAGGCGATGTATACGCACCGGCGGCGCGCGCTCGCAGCCGGCTGAAAAGCGAGCGAGCCTCCCAAACGAATATTTGCCTGACACGCGGCGCTCGGACAGCTTCCGGGGATCATCAATCAACCGGGCCGTCACACTAACCCAAATTCCTGGCGCGCGGAGGTGACCGGCTGTGTTCCCGCGGGCCGAAAGGGCCCGGATAATCTGCCGCGGTATAATCGCGCGGACTTTGCCCGCGGAATGCGGGGCTCGCGCGCGGAGAAACAATCCTAGCGGTACACCCGGCGCAATTACGTATCCCGCGGACGCCGTATCGCAACTTGGCCGGCAGGGTCGCAACTTTCGACTCGGGCGTTATCTTTATTATCGGCGCCGAAGGTGCGCTCGGCGCGCCTGCGTTAATTGTTGCGCGTTGCGCGTAGTCCCTTGCCTTTTTTTTTTTTCTCTTTCTTACCATTATCTCCCAGGGAATGCGCGTAATGTGCGCCTCTGGAGGTCTTGCCGCGCGCGTACGGCCGCGCCTCGTGTATATATATATATATATATGCCTTCCGAAGTGACGCAAGCCGCTTTCCCACACTTGGATTTATATTGTTCAATTTTAAGCGCGCGCTTCCGTGGGTCAAACGGCGCCTGCGCCCTCGGATTTTAACTCGCGTATATGACTACCTTTTTGCCTTTCGTAATTGAATTCCAATTGCTGCGCGTTGCGTAAGCCGCGCTACGTTATAATATACCCCGGTGCCGTTAACCTTTTCTTCTAACCACCGCGTTTATATTTGAGTGTACATGAATTAAAAGTGCGTGGGATTTTTTATACGATGTGTACAATAATTTGCGGGTTATTTGAAAATTGCGGCAGATAGAGACATGCCTGACGCTTGCCGTGGGAATTTTTCTCGCTAATATCTAATTATCGACGGTGATTGTATACCTACGCACTTTTAATCATCATTCTTCTTCGACTTATACATTAAATTATTATATACAGTTTACAGAATACAATTTCAAGGAGTACAACCGCTTTCTTAATGAATCGTCAATTTGCTAAGTGATAAATAATTATTTTCGTGTACTGTATAATATTGTACATCTTTCGATTGGAGTCTCGGTTGAATTTTTCAACAGCCTGTGTCTAGAGGGATTTCATGTTATATCACGCAGCCATTGTTGGCGAAATCAATTCTGAAGTAAGAGGTACAGTATGTACGTACGTCATTAATGATTCAATCATTTTTTTCAATATGCATATGTAAATACAACACATTTCGAGTGTTACACTGGTTGCAATTACGAAAGCTTATTTCAGAATGAATTTACGAATTTTCTTGCGGTGTGTTTTGTATCGAACGATCAAAACTCGAGGCGCTCTGATCGCCCGTGTTTTTCAATGATCGACCCTCGTCACACTCGTGCACGGACATTATTATTATTCGTAAAAGTGCAAGCTTCGGAACAAGTGCGAGCGCATCTTGACATTACTATCACCGTGTACCGATCAGCCGTCAAAGCCGCTGGATCTTTCGGATTCCGTCCCAACGCCCGTTGGTTGCGTGACGTCTACGCGCGTATAACGAAGCACATAAGACGGGCGGCCGAGGAGCGGCGCGAATGAGTCGCTCGATCATTAACATATTCCCCGTTCGCGGGGAGTAAAAAGGCGGCGCAATAAAAAGCGAAAGCAGCCGAACGAATCGGCGGCCGCTCGCGCGTCCCACCAATTAACTCTCGGCCTGTCCCGCGCCGGCGCGGGTAATGAATTTAATTGCGCGTGCGCGCATTACCGGCGCCCGGAAGCGGCCGGGGCGCCTGCCCCGGAAGCATCTTCGCGCGCCAATCGTTATAGCCTCCGCATCGTGGGAGAGAAGATGCTCGTGGTCGAACTCGCCGCGGCTCTGTGCCTTTCGGCCGCCGACGTGACTTCTGGGGGGAAGCGAGAGCCGAGGGAATTTTCACTTTTCGGAGAAAGCAACCGAGTGTTTCTTTAAATATACGGAGCCAGATAGCTTATCAGTGGTGGTTCTCCCGGGGAAAAATTAGTTGGTCAATGTTTGCATAATGCGTATATGTGTACCTTTCAAAATTAATGCGTAGTTTTATTTTTCATAGAAATAAAAAAAAAACATGTATCCTTTCGTATTTATAATAATTAATGCATATGAGAAACGATAAGGATCGTTATACATGTGATATGCGTTATATTATCGCGTGAGCCGTACAGTGAAGCAGCGGAGCCGTAAGCGAGAGGAACAGCCCGGTAGCTCTCAGAATTTGAAAGCGCGAGCGCAAAGGACTCGCTGTAAAAGGAGCCTAAACTTTCTTACTTGGTCGCGTCCTCCACTAAAACGTTAATAACCAGAAAAAATGTCGTAATGCCGGGGTGGCGCGTGCAGGCACTGCATTCCGAGGGTTTTCCCACAGCGGGAAGCGCGTCCCCGACCGGCGCACAAGCCTCTCCTACGTCCACGGACTACCGGCGGATCGGAATCGGATAACCAGCAGCAGCTGCGCGGTTCGATACACAGCCCGGCGCCCGGGGTCGATTTTCACCCCCGTCTCCTAGCGTTACGTGCGTCGACTCGGTGGAGGCGGCCAGCGCGAATATCCACTGGGTGCTCGTGTGTCCCCTGCGCGGCCAACGGCCCCACATAGGCGCCACGCCTCCGAGCGAGACCGATGATACACACACATGTACAGATGCGCAATTGCGCGAGAGCGGACGCAATCCCCCTTTTTTTTAATTGGCCCTGGCGCGACCCGCGTCCTCGCATTCCGCGCCGGGGGATCATCCGATCGCCGGGGCAATTTCCCGAGGAATCCGGGAAGCTGCGCCGGGGGGCTTCTTGCGCCTGAGCAAACACCTGTGTTTAAACAGCGGCCCGCGCGTTATATAGCTACCAATCGCCCCGTAAAATATGTACCGTAATGACAAAATTAGCCCGTGGCCGCGGCCGAAAAAGGACAAACCCCGGCCCCGCCCCCGAATTCCGATCCTCCCGAGGAATCCCATAATTGCCCGTCCCCTTCGTTCTTTTTTTTTTTCGCCTCCGCGTGCCATAGGCTGTGTGTATATATAGCCGACCGCGCGAGCGCGGGTCTAATCGGCCACGGCATAACCGAACCCTCGTCACCCCGCCGCGAACCATTTTCCAGGGTCCAGGCACGCCCTGCCCTCCTATGTCTCCTCGGAAGCCCGTAGGCCGCCGCGGCTTTTCAATTACGTCGCCGAGGCAAGTGGGGCCCCGATAGTCATCCTGCATTTGTATGCTGATTGGCCGTAAGACGGCGGGAGATGACGCGCGATCGCCGCTGATAATTAGCGCCAACGCGAGGAACTGGAAACCTCTCCCGCGGCACTGCGTAATCGCTCACTGAGTCCATCAACAATATTTTCATCCGCAAAAAAGAGCGCAAGCCGAGACAGCCGAGATGAAGCGGCGATAGGGCCGCGTTATGCCTGGGCTGGTCCACGGGTCACGTGTCTCGCGGACTCCCATTCAACTGCGAGGCGCTCCGGGGACTCGCGTGCGCGCGTTTCAGTCCCGTAAAGCGAGAGCGCGAGACCAGTGGAATGCCGGGCTCCGCGAGCTCAATTTCGTTTGACCGCACCGAGGGAAAGGGGAGATCCGATTCTAGGAGGTTGGCCAGCTTCGAGCGCGCCGTGACCGCACCCATCAGCTATGCTAATCGCCGCGCTCCGACACTTAGTGTCCTGCGTGGGGTTAGCGTCACTGCTATCAGAGCACCAGTGACTTAAGCCTCTTTCAATTGTCCTTATATTTGTAGGCAAGACTCTACTTTGGTTTGCAAAGTACTATCTAATGGTACATAAAGGGAGATACAGATGCAGATAACTTTATTTTAGATTTATGAGGATAACTATTTAATGTAAAGTGAAATTTAAGCTCAAAGCGTGTAAATTTTAATCTATTAAACTCTGAAACTTGTATTGCGATAAAAAAATATTAGTATCGCCCGTAGATAATATTGTGTTATAAAATAGCGTATATGGTATACGCATACGTAATCATAATGGTCATGTTTTGTACTGTAATGATGTAATTATTGTAAGCTTCATCTCTCACTTCTACTTATATTCGCCACAAGGGACAATTTATTGATTTCTTTAGTAAGTGTAATCATTTTTTAAATAAGTTATCCTTAACTATTTAACAGAATGGGTATGCAGGGATCAGGTATTTCAATATTATTTCAACCTCAATTCCAATGAACGTTATACTATAACCATTTGAATCCGCAACAAATAATATAAAATAGTTTGTTTTACACAAATATTGTGAAGAATAAATGATACAAGAAAATAATAAAAATTATAGGTATGCTATCAAAAACTTACCATGCGAATGTATTTTGCTATCATATCAGCAAGCTGGGTTGCTCGATTAGTGTGCAAAGGCAGCCTGACACCTGAAGCTATTTGCAAAGTACAAACTCCCGTCCTTGTGCAGTTTACTGATACTATTTCATCAAGAGGTAGAGTTTCAAGAATCAATAAGTCGCCATTATTACTTCTCTTAATCAGTCTTAAGCCATGATGCGACACTGCAACATGTTGAACTTCGGGATGTTGCGGCCCAATCTAAAGTAATTCATTTATAATTCAGTTAAACACATATAGCTTACGTATGAGATTCGAGTATAATAAAAAATCTTTTTATTTTCTTTCAAATAAATTCTAAATATTAAAAAAAGTTATGTCACAAAGTTTAAACACTGTCTAAACTATGTTGACTACATAATTAAAACACTAACCGAGACTGGGAATATTCTGGCAAAGTAGAGAGGCCACTGTTTGGCCATGTCGACGATATTTTTCTTAATCGTTATTTTGTGCTGGGTACTTTGAAGATTATCTAGAGTAACTCCATAATTATCAAGAAGTTTTAGCATATTCTGTCTGTCTTCCTTCGAAATTCGAATATTAGAGGTAGTAAGAACGTCGTACGCAACTTGACAGAAGACCAAATGGAGGGCGAGTGGCGTCGTAAGAGTCTCATTTGGTGCAAATACTTCCTTCTTAACGCGAAGCGTCCAAGTTATGCGATTATACGTAAAGTGTGTGTTCGAAGTTTGGGGATAAAGTTTCGTGTCGACAATCTCTTGGACTTTCTCAATTTCTGGCTTATCGGCTGGTGGCAGAACCGGCTTAAGAAACTCTGGCCACTCTTCAATTTCGATCCTTTCCATTTTATCCGTGCGTTGTGTGCCCTGGAATAAGTTTACACGTGATAATCTATTTATTTTATAATAATTTTCGCAAATAAACAATCATGAATTTTTACTTACCATTGTCGAAGCGATACTGGACCTGCGATCAGGATCTCCATCTAACTTCTTGAAACTTTGCCTGGTTACAGCAAAGGAATCTCTGGTATTGGCCACAACTCCAATATCCCTTGATGAAGGCATTCCGAAACTGTCTCTCGACTTAGGGGAGACGTCTCTGGCCATACCAAATGGATCTCTCTTTGAGTTGGAGTTCTCAAAAACATCCCTTGTGTATTTGGAGTCAGAAAATATGTCAGAGTTAAGATCTCTACGCGAGTCAAAGTCTGAGTTTCGTTCTCTAGTAATAGAACTGCCAAGATCTGTAATGTCTTTGCCATAGTAATCTTTTGCTTTGGAGTCATTTCGATAATCGTGTTGTTGTTGCGAACTGAACATATCTCGATTCTGCATGAACACGTCTCGTTGGCTTTTCACAAACTGGTCAAATGTATCCGAATCCGGGGACATGCGATAGACTTCACGCTGACCTTTTGGCTCCACTGGAGCTGGTGGTGAACGAGGTTGTCCGACCCCAGATTGACTGCAAAAAATAATCAAAATTCTTTTTTCACCTTTCCTTTCTTTAACAGTTAATTAATTTAGCAAAATATTTTTAAAAAATTAAGATTTATTTATTTTAAAATAGAGCAAGAAATGATCTTTGAAATAATATTAGTAAAAAGCTCGGTAAAATGATAATATACGTAATGATAATCCACGATTTTTATCAAAAACTTATTTTTATATAGGTTACAATAGTAGTAAGAATTAAATTTTTCTTCTTTGTATATACATAAAAGATGCAATTAGAAAATTCGCAATCTCCTAATGACATCTTTATGGAGAGCTAACGACATAACGATCAGCATTAAGGTTCAACAGCAATATAAAAGGAACAAAGTCTCATTATCATTTCATTAAAATTGAAAGCACTGAAAGTTTGTCGCATCCAATCAGTTAATGCCTGGACGATACCAACAAAGCAATAGGTTGACTCGCGTATACGTGCCGCGCGTATAAAAATTACTAGGAAACCTTTATCCGAAATGAACGATGCCGGCTTGAAGCGCGGTTCGCGCGCGACTGGGCTAGAAGTGGTCCTATTACCTGTTGGTAAATACACTTCCGCCGCGAGGACTGGGGGGCTGCGGGGGCGTGATGGGCGGCGGCGGCGGCACTGGCCTCTCCATTCTCTCAATCTGCGTCTTGACGACTTGGGCCTGCGTCATCATGTCGGTGGTGCCTTTCGAGGTGACGCTCTGCGTGTCGTCGGCCGTCGAGGCATAATCGTCCCACCTACCGCCTGCGAAGCCAAGTTGCATGTGGTGAAAGGAAATGGATTTTAAACGTTGCCTCCTTTATCCTGTGCGGACGCATATGTATGCGTACGTGTATGCCCGTGCATTGACGATGCAGGTCGGCGCTGCCGGTCGGACAATAGGCGTTTATAGCGCGACGGACTCTTTTCTCTCTAAATATAGGCTGCCACGTGCCTCTCAACGAAAAGACTAAAGGACTTTCCAAAGTTTTAAAGTAGTGTTGCATGCAAAATCTCGAGATGGTACTGACCTTCTTTCTTAAATTCTTTATCGAGTGAGAAAATCACCGTTGTAAACAGTTTAGTTATGAACGATAAAATTACATAATTGGTTAAAATAATTCAACAGTTTTATACAAAAGTAAACTAGCAAACGGAATTTAGACTTCATGTATAAAAAGAACTCTATTGCAATAAAGGATGTTTGCGATTGTAGGCTGAATTAAATACAAATTAAGAAATATTATTTTGTTGCATAGAAATTCAATTATTTACCTAGTTGCTGCTCTAGAAGAAGTTTTCTGTTGTCTTCGAGACGTTTTACTTTTCCGTCATCGCGAATTAGAGTCGGTTTATCGTTTGTTTTTGTCGATCGTACGCTGTGGTTTGCTGTAACCTTCTCCAGTCTTTGGCGCATTTCCTGAACTTAGCTTAAGCTTTCCAATACTTCCAGGTGATGGCCTTTGGGCACCAATTTCAAAACCAGATCTAATACGATTAAGTTATTTAATGAGAATGAATAATTTTTATTCTGTAGTACAAATATAGAAAAATTATGTAAAATAATACTTACTTTTTCTTCTTTTTCTTATCACTATCTTCCTTGTAACCATTTTCATGGCGTGTCGCAGTTGTTCCAGGATGACCGCTCATGTTCCTATCATCATTATTTACGATATTCTCAATTTCAAACTCTTCCCATTCGACACCACCTTCAGTCATTGGTTCGTTATCACCGTGCTGATAATCCTGATACTGTGGAGTGATTTTTCGCATTTGTTGCTGTTGTCTCATTTTAAATTCGATGAAACTATCTTGCCCTTGAGTCTCGTTAGAATCACTGGGAGGTGGCCATCTGTTATAGCATTGAAAATAAGCAATTAGTAAAAAAGTAACAGAAATAGATTTCCTAATAATTCAATGAAATTTAAAAGCAGCTTACCTCCACTTTCCAATACGGACAGTTTTCGCTCGACCATACGGATCAAGGAATGGTCTAGATTCGGACGGATCATGCGACTCGAGTGGCGGTGGCATGGGAGGTGGTGGCGGAACACCTTTACTATTGAAACTGTTCATTGGACCCTCTGTACTACTCTTCCTATTTTTTAATTCGCTGAGAACATTAGTGAAATTGTTTTGAATATTAGCCTTATTGGCACCAGTTCGTTTTATGTCATTTGAGTTTCCAATCTTTCGGTCGGAGCTAATTTTTCGGACTCCAAAGTCGGCACCCGATTTACGTAACAGATCAGAGCTTTTCTTTGGTGGACTCTGCGAACGGTGCACCTGGGCTTTAATGGTCACTTTCTCTTGGCGTGCGTTCGGAGCAGACGACTGGGGAGTTGAGGTGCGCTTGTCCTGTATCCAGGTATCGCCGTCCTCTTGAAACGAGGCCTGTTAAATAGATTTTATAGTTTATAATTATATTTTGGTTCCAATTAAAAAAATTATTTAAAAATTATGCACTAACCGACTGATTGGCATTGGGACTCTGTACAAGTAATTGCTGTAATGCCTGATTTTGTGCCAGCAGTTGTTGTTGGATTTGTATGTTTTGCGCCATCGCACTTTGTAGGAATGCCCTCTGGAGGTTTTGCTGATAAGCAGCCATATCGTTATTTTGACTGGGGGGTGAATTTGGGTATTGCGGGATAGTGGGCCCCTGCATATTGAAAATAGGCACAGGGACGAAACCTGGACCCATGTTGATGGTCGGACTCTGAGGAGCTGGAACCTGTTGAGTCGATCCAAACATTGGCATCATCATCGGTGAAGACATCATCGGACTATAATTAAATCCTCCATTCTGGTTCGGTATGTCCATGTTACCTCCGCCCTTGATTCTTTTAGCAAGCTCAGTTGCTGTAATATTCCATTTTAATTTTGTTGATGAAGCTGAAAAAAAGTTTCAAATAAATCTCAATAAAAAATCTTCAATTAAAAAAAATTCCAGTTTCAAATTAGAAAAATATTTAGTCCTCAAATATACAATTTCTTCGTACCGTGCATTAATGAGTCGATAAAGTTCAAGGTATTATTATCATGAACATCGTCGGCTTTGCGCATTCCTTTGATACTAGCTGCTAGACTCCTGGCATCAGAGAGCTCATCAAGGTTGCCATCGAGTACCGGCATGAACAGTTCATCAAGAAACTGGTCGACGTCGGAAGCTTGACTAGGCACTCGAACTCTACGCACATGGGATGCGAGAGACGGAGCTTCACTGGTGTCAGACATCGCGGAGGATTTGACGCCGTACTCACTCTTCTCGATGTAAGCGCGACTAGACTGACTGCCCGGAAGTGCTCGTTTACCTGCGACATTGCAACAAAGCAATCGTTAAAATCATAATTTATTCGTTGGTAGAAGTTATAAATGAGAATTTGTCGAGTGATTACAATTCTGACCTGGATACTGGGACTTTATGAATCTCGTCTGAGACCTAATGTAGCTATTTTTGTCGTCCTCTGATCTACCCGTCTGGCTAACTGATTGAATGTCTGGGTACTCGAAGTCAATGGTCAGGTCTTCCTCTTCAAGTATATTTGGTTCCGAGGTCCTCGTGATTCGACTGTACTTGCGTTCAGGGACGACTTGCACCTCGGACCTGGCCATGTACTCGCTACTGCCGGTGGTCGGCACCTCGCCGATCCGCTCGAGGCTGTGGTAGCGCTCATTGAGCTTGGAGGTAGAGAGCCCGAGGTTGGCAAGTTTGCTGGTCGCGGTTGCGCTGCTGCCCACAGGCACGCTAAGCTCTGGTTGCAGGAGGTTGTCGAGACTGCGGCTACGCTGCTTCTCCTTCTCGAAGTAGCGGTCGTTTAGGGCCGACTTTCGGGACAGGCCCATTTCTGTCGTGGACTCGAGAACGGCTTCATGGGACTGTTTGCGCATCTATACACATAAGTCGTGTTATTTTCATTTTCATTTCATTTTGAGTTCGGAATGGGTAATTTTTAATTAAAACTTTTTTTTGTTTGCCGCATTATCTTCTATGTCATTTTTAAAAGTTTCAATTGTATGATTTTATAATTTCTATTATTATACTGTTATTACAATTGTTTTAAGTGTTAAAATTATAACATGATCTGGCTAACGGTATCCTACAATTGCACTAAATTTATAAAATAGAACTTTGAATTGCAAAACATTCTAACCTAATAAAAACAATGGATTTTTTTTAGGTAGAATTTAATATTCTAAAAGATGGGGCAATTCATCGTAATTTCAAAGATCCATTGGAATGCTCATTGCCTACTCACACTTGCACAACTTGACATTAAAATATGATGAGCATCCGGCATCGCCAGTCGTTAACCTTTATTCGCGAGTTTCCGAGCGAGAGGAGCTGGAAAAGCTACTAGAATGAGATGCGCGCGGAGTAGCCGCTCGGAGAGTTCAGCGGCCGCTCACCGAATCTCCAGCGGAGGATCAGTGCCGGTAGCGGCGCGATGCTCTCGCAACGGCGAGTCAAAGCGGCAACCGATCCGATCGATATGACTCAAGAGCCGCAAGAGCCGCCCCGCGCTCCTAGCCTCCACGCGTCCGCGTACACACACGCGCGTCCGAGTGCACGCAAGAGGCTAGAGGAGCGTTTTCACTCTGCGGCTCCGGCTGCGGCGGCTTTCGTCAGAGAGATGGATGTACCGAGTCTTAAACGCACCGAGTCACCTTCTCCTCTGGCTTATGTCACGCTTTCATTCCCCCCCATCGTTTTCGGTATGCCGCGCGCTCGTTCATAACGTGATTTACAGGACGATTTGAGGATCGCATCGCACCAGCCTCGCTCTCCGCCCTCCTTTTATTCTCCGCTTAGCCCGTTAAGGGTGATGAATTATGCGAAAGCGAATGATTTGTATGCGCAGTGATGTTTGGAATGGCATTTATTTCCTCGGCAACGAAGGTGCCACTCCGACTAAAATGAAGCATAACCTACTTGGTAACTTTCTTAACGCATAAAGATCCGAGAGTCTTATAAGCCATGAGAATCGATATGCGAGAAGTCATTGCAGCCGCACTGCTTATTGTCCTCCCAGCTTCTGCGTGGGAAATGGTCTGCTTTTTCCCGAAGTCTTAAAAATCGATGAGCTGCGAAACGCCCAGCAATCGCGAATGTCGCGAAACGATAGTTGTACCAAAACCGCAAACTGTCTTGGTGTGGTTTTTGCCGGTCTCCGCTTTTCCAGCGCTTGGTCTTTCCAAAAACGGCCGAAACCTATCAGAGCGGTGTAGAAGTTGAACCTAGCCGAGCCACAGCGCGGGCAGCGAGAGCCACATTAAAACGTAACCAGCGGTAAGTTTCTCTTGAACTATATATATCCCGATGGAGGAAGCTACTTTTTACAGTCAGTCGAGCATCTACTGGCCGAGCGTTTCACCTGGGCGGCTCGGGTTCGCGCTTGGCCGTCGGGCCCGGGGCGGGCGATCTCGGGTCGACTCACCGGCACCTTCGAGGAGAGCGGCGGCTGGGGCGGCGGGACCGCCGGCCGCCTCGGCGACTGGAGCTCCGGCTCGACGGGCTTGTCCACCTGCGGGGGCGGCTGCTGCACGGGCTTGGGGACCGCCTGGAGCTTGCGCTCGAGCGGCTGGAAGGTCTTGAGGACCGGGGGCTCCTGCAGCACCTCCTGCTCGAGCTCGCGGATCACCTGGGCGTGCTGCGGTCACAAGAGCGATACCCCTGTACTGCCCGCCACTCGGCCACTGGACTTTCTTCCCCCACCCCCACCGCTAGACCCACGGATAATCAATCCGCCGTCGCGCTCCGCCGCGGACGGAGGCGGCTCCCGAGGCCCACCGACTCGTCCCGCACCCTTCGGTTCGGGAATGGTTCTTTCGTTTTTCTTTTTTTTCCTTTCTTTTCTCCCCTCTGGAAAAAGGTCCCGCGCGGCTCGTTAGAGGTAGCTTTCTAAAACTGCAGCCTCGATTATCATGCGTATGGGCGTTTTGATTCGCGGGCGCTGCCTGCCGCGCACGAGGTGCGCGGAACGCGGGAATTATAAAGGAATAAATCAGTGTCTTACTCGAGCCGTTAATCCGAATGCGGAGGAAGGAGGCGGCCGCTAACCCAGATATCGGCGGGATCCCCACGGCGCCGCGGCGGAAGAGTCGTTTCCCTCGCGTGTGCGGCGGCGGCGGCCGCGGCGCGCGCACTCGTCACTCCGCTTTTTCACCCATCGGCGAGGCCGCAAAAGTGCGCGAGTCGGCGGAGCGTCCCGGGCTCGGCGACGCGTCCGCGTGCGAACGCGCCGGGGGAAAAAATGAGGAAGCGCGGCTCGCCCGCGCGTATCCCCGCGACTCGTGTTCCCCGCTCCTCCTCCTCCTCCTTGGCTCCTTCCCTTTCCCCGCGCTCGTCCGGCTCAACAATTCCCACGCCCGTATTATCTCTCTCTCACCGTTTTCCCATTTCACCGTGCGGCAGCGGCGCGCGTGCGCCTCGGCTGCCCGCTTTTTGTTCGGCTCCCTCCCACGCGAGCGGCGCCCGCGAGAAAGGCCGTCGGCCAGGGCTTTTGTCACCGGGGCATCGCCGCCGATCCGACTGGCTTACCTCTCTCTTCCGCAGGGGCGGGAAGCTGTTCTTCCGCTGCTCGAGGAACATGTGCTTGGCCGCGGGGAAGGGCGGCGCCAGCTCCATCTCCGAGACGAGGTCGAGGACGTAGTCGAAGCCGTTGGTCTCGGTCACCACGGCCTCGCTGCCCTCCAGCTGGTTCCACAGGCTGACCGTCCACCCGCCGTTCTCCACCCCGTGGTTCTGCACGGCCAGGTTGGCCAGGTCCTCGCAGGTCGTCCACGAGTCCACGGCGCAGGTCGTCGTCTCACCTGTCGAGGCACGCAGCTCGATCACTATGCACCCTAGGCCGTCCGCGTCCTTTGCCGGCATTTTTTCCCCCGGCCGGGCACTTGGCCCGCGATTTGGGCTTTTCGGGGAGAACCGCGCCAATTGCTCGGGAATATCTAACGACCCAGCCCGCAGAATCGCGACTACAGCTGCGACACACTGCCTGCATCGCTTCAGGAGTGTTCTACTGATTTTTACAATCTGATTTGAAGGCAACTGCTCTACACCGTGAATCACGGTGACTAAGCCTATGAGATTTTCCATTTATGAGAAATGCACTACTTGTTTATTGCCGTTTTTTCACACGTCCCACAATGTCAATGCTTTTTCTTTTCAAATTAAATTAAATTGTCTGCAGTACATAATTGCCACCGATTACTAAGTTTCCAGTGTTTTCCCACAAAATTCGCCATGGTCAATATTACTGACCATTTGATTCTTTGGAAAGTTCCCTTTTCAATTAATTAAAATTACTTAAATAATTTTTTTTGTTACTTTTATTTGTTGAAATACGGCTTAAGTTAATATTTGAATAATCTTTTCATGAGTCAATGCATAATGCAACATTACCTGCAAGGCAGTATTTATTTACAAAGCTTAATATGCTTACCGTCGTAGAAGCCCACAGTGAGTGCCATGTTTACTCTGTTTCTATTAGCTCGCCATTCCAGAACGGATGGTGGATAGTACCTTGGCACTTGCTGAATAGTTGCCTGGTTATTATTTGTTGTTTTCAACAAAACTCTTTCACCTTGAAGAAGTTTTCTCTGGCAGTATGCTTTGTAACCATCGTAAGCGTGATCCGATACGTATCTGTGAGAAAGTACAATTCACATTCAGAATAATAGTACAACGTTGTGTTTCTATAAACATTGTCTTTCATAGATGTAAATGAAAATATTGATAAACTTTTTATGTCAACGAAAGTGTAAAGTACTTGTTACTGGTTAATCAATCTAAAATTGGCTGTTTGTTACATCAGGAAAAGTTGGATTTTGTTTGTAAATACATATTAACGTTTTCGTTAGATAAGATGTTTACTTTTTCGCAAAAACGAATTGATATTCTATTTACAGAAAATGTATAAAACGGGAAACAGAAACTTTTCTCCGTTTCTAATTAGAAACCGATGACGATTTCACGACGGATTCCGTATATTCGCGTTCCTCGTGTTAAGTTTGGCTAATCTCGAAAGTAGAAATCGTTGTCGAGTGAAAGAGGTAAGCTTCATTCCAACATCGAGAGGGGCGATAGCGTCGCAATCCTTCACTTACTTCAAAAGGTATTTGTAGAGCGTACGGCTGGGATGGAAAGCGGAGAGACAATTAGCGAGTAGCAGCCAGCCCCTCTCCTTGTTGGCGTCGTTCTCGTTCTTCCAGGTCTGGTTGGCCAGTTGGCAGAGAATCTCGTCTCGTAGCTTCTCGTTCACAATGCCCTTGTTGACTATGTAGTCGCCAAGAGCTTTTTCGCGCTTTCCGTTAAGGTTGTTTTCGTTCATGAAGCGCAGGATAAGCTTGAAAATCATCAGAGAGTCGGTGTAGTCCTGATCACGGGCTTTAGCCAAAAACGGTGTCTTTATCGGCTCGCGCTTCATGCCAAAGATGTGACTCTTGAAGTAGATGTTGGTGAACTTGGAAAATTGGTACTGGTCTATGTCCGAGGGCAGGCCATAGGCCATTCCAAGCGGTACAACTGTTCCCACAACCTTTATGAGGTTCCTTTCGGTGTGTGTTGGTTGCCAATCTGTGTCACAAAAATGCATTGCGTTACGATTACAGTTTCAATTTCAATACCACTACTATATTCGGCTGTTACTCTACAATTTAGAGATATGAAGTTCGTTAAAAGTGAAGTAAATGCAGAATATGATATGTTAATAAATTATGTCTATACCTTGCTGCGTTGCAAGGAGTATAAGCTAACGGTTGTATAAAATAACTTTTAATGAATATAATTAAGTGGAAATAGGTTAAACGCAGGCTTTTAAGGTAAAATAATGAGTAGATGACCCTCGTAATTTAAACGAGCACAGTAATGAATGAAGTATTTTGACGAATATTTCACAGTCCTTCGTAATTTTCAGAATAAATGCACCATTATATGATTTTTAAAATATCATCATTAATTTTTAAAGTACATACAAGAACTTGGAATGTTTACTAAAATTGTATTAAACGATTCGAAAATCTCAAGAATAGAAAGCCGAGAACCACAACTACTTATCTAGCAGATTTGTTAATCAATGATTTGCAATTTAAACTACTATTCAAAAATTTTGTGCAGGTTTCAAAAATACATTAAACTAACTGATTAATAATGCAAAAAAGTAATAACCATCAAGCTTGCTGTAGATGAAGGCAAGTTCGGCGGGTATCTCAAGATGGTTGACCCCAGCCACAGCTCTTGAGGCTCGCTCCTGTTCCTCGCGCTGCAGTTTGGCCTTGGCACGCTCTCTGCTAGCCCGTTCCATTTCTGCGCGCTTAGCGATTTCCTCCTTTAAGACCTTAAACTTTTCACGCTGCTTTCTGCCCCGATACATTTTTTGGGCCATGGTTGCGCCGCGCTTCAATGCGCGGAACTTCTTGCGCTCGCGGTACCCTCGGTACACCGCTTGTAGAAGCACAGTGCTGCGTGAGATATTGAGGAAACGACGCCGGGCGAGGAATCCTCTGGTAAATCTTTGTACGGTTATAGCCGCACGCTCTAGGATGAGGGCACGGTTGTACTCGAGAGTCCTCTCCAACGATTCTCTCAGGAAGACTCTGGACAGACCCAACTGGTATTGATGCTGCTGAGTCCTTTGGTGCCGCCTTCTCGAGGATCATTCGACATAGTTCCTTATTCGGAGCGCCTCGTGGCAGACTGGTTGGTACCAGGTAGCGATAACGATCGACAAAGTGGGCGAAAGGCAAACGCACTGGGTATCCTGTCTTCCTGATGCGGATTGTCTCGAGCATTCCTGTGTAGCGCAATTGCTCCAAAACACATGGCATGTCGAACTTCATAGGGGCCTTGTCCGCGTTCGGCTTGATGCAGCGCACGAACCATGGATTACACCTGTAAGTTAATGTTCAGGTTATCGCGTCCGTGTTGAAATAGATTGAATACTAATTTTAATTATTTGAAACGTACTGAGACATGGATTCTAAAAGCTGTTGCAAACTGTCATGAAAGCGAGCCGAAACAGTAGGTGTCCTTGGTTTCATAGTGACAAATCTTCCATTCGGCTTATTCATTGTCTTGTTTGCTTCATGAGCGTTTCTTACGTGTTGGAACATTTTACTCACCATCTAAGTAGCAAACAATTGTATTACAAAAGGAAAAGATTACATTAAGTATTTTAAGATGCATTTTAGAGGACAATATACTAACGTTGATTTTGCTGCTGATCAAAAGCTCAACAACATCAGGTCTCAGAGTGTCACGGTTCTTATCCAGAAATCCATCGACATTGTACCAGACTTGACCGGCATAGTGTCTGATGGCAAACTCAGCCGAATTCATCCGTGGTCGTGAATACAATTCGCTGAGAGCGTGGTTGTAATGACATTTTTCGAGGAAGGAGAGATCAGTTGCCTTGGGAAAGTTACTCTCGTCATCCAGTAGATGTAGGATACCTACTGGCTTCTTGGCTATCAAATGTATTATTGGCAGATTATCCTGTAAAAAGTATTTTAAAATTACTCGTCTGCATTATATTGTAGTTTCAGGCAAACATAAGTATGATTTCACAAAGTATATTTTTGGTTATTTACGATCATTTCCGTAAATCGCATAACAAGAATTTTTATTTATCCATTAATATTGAAACGAGTATTAAAAAGAGTCTGTCAGGATTAGAGTTTGCACAGGTTGAGAACAACCTCGGCCGCTTCGAAAGCTGCACGGACAAACCCACGTTTTAATAAAGTGTAAACAAAGGTATCGTAAACAAAGGCGTCGTAAAGAAAGACTGCAGCGTTAGTATTAGAAAGTAAAAAGAGGCTACACGGTAGGGATGAGGTACGACATGCCAGTAGGCTCGGACTTACCGTGAAATTGATGGTGGTCCAATCGATTTTCTCCTTAGCGTATTCCTGTTGTTCGAGTTTGAAAATATGCTTGTTGAAATAAAAATGGAGGTTCTCATTGGCATAATTGATGCACAACTGCTCAAAGCTGTTCTCTGTGAAGTTTTCAAAGCCGAATATATCGAGAATAGATATAGCGGCAGTCTGCTTGGTGCCCTTATAGACGATGTGGTTGACCCGCGCCACCAGCCAAGAGAAGAGCGAGCTGTACAGGGCCTTGGCGAAGGCATCCCGGGCATCAAGTGCCTGATCGATGTTCAGGGCCGTAAGGACCCGCTCGTTCCTCGCCTCCTACATTCGTGGGCGTCAGAACTCGATTAACTTAGAAGGCGCGGCGTAATGCATTCGCTCGGGTACGGGAAAACGGCAAGTGTCCGGTAAATGGCCCCGGACTCTTTCCCACCGCTAATTTGCAAACAATGACGGAGGCAATTTCCGATCGCGCGCTCTCGTTCCGAGAGAAATTAATAATGACGCCTGCAAAAAGGGCTTGCCTCGTTTGTTCTCCGGATATAATATTCCTACGATTGGCTCTAAGTGTGCTGTTAAGGAAAAAGAAAGCGAATCGATGTATGGACCGTCATCTGTGTGTACACACATATATATATACACACATGCTAATGGACTGCACTTGTCGAACAATTATTCGGTATTAGGATCAGTGCTTTTCTCATTCATGTTTGTGGCGAAACCAAAATACCAGCGATTGTGTTTATTTTCGGAATCTGCCTTCAGCCGCAATAGGCTCGAATGTACGAAGGAGGAAAGACAAGCGATGGCTATTACGCCCGAGGAGCGTAAGACACTAACTGAAATATAGCCCGTAAATACTCGCGAGCTAATAATTTCCGTATGGACATTATTTTCCCGAGAAAGACGCGCGTGCGCAGCGGCCGAAACGGGGCTTTAAAAAAAGCTCGTAAATAGCCCGAGGAGGAGCCATTGTGCCGGCGAATTTTAATTAACGGCGGTAGGCCGTCGACAAGTCGGGGCGCAAGCGAGGCCTTACCGTGGTCTTGGTCGTCAGGGCCCGGATGATGCCGTCCGAGCTGATTTGTAGGAGATGGGCGGCCCAGCGGATCTCAGCATCCGAACCGACTTCTACACCCTCCTGCCCGTGCCTCATCTGCTTGCGGTGGAAGTAAACGTTGCCCAGATGGAGGACGCTGCTCAGGATCTTGAAAATCGTGTCCTGCTCTTCGGAGGTGAAGCCGAGGACCTGCATTGCCGAGAGCAGTGCTTTGAAGTCCTCCATGTCGTTCTTCCCGTCAATGTCGCAATTGCCACCCTGTCGAATTAATTTTTCAGTTGGTATTAATTTCTCCTTTTGTAATGAATTCTTTAAGAACCAGCATTTTTTTTAATCGATTCCTATAAAAACACCTCCCGCTTTTGTGGAATCTGCCTTCTAGGAGTATTTTTTACTTATTAAAATTATACCAGAACTCTCGGCTCTTTTCACTCCCTGGATGTTAATCTGTGGGGTCTTTTCGGGTGTTTACGACCCTCATTATTTACTGCACGTATTTCGATAATCTATTATTCGGCGATTATAACCAAGCATCTCTTGCTTTTATTTTTGATGAATAATTTAGCCGAGGCGAGGATAAATATTAAGAAGCGAAAAAAGCATATTGCAGCAGAAAGTGGGACGGCATTTTTATGCTAAATCGGGCGATGAGCGCGACATAAAAAAGGAAAGGATATACTCACTTGATTCAAGTAGAAGTATTTGTCAGGCGTGAGCAGGCCATATTTATCACGAAGCTGCTGATCAAGCCCAGCCAGAAGCTCGTAAAAAACGTGATAATTCCGCTCATCGGTGGCCTGTGTCACTATCCTACTCTTTTCGAGGAGATACTGTGTCACCCTGCCTCCGACGATTACGCCGCTGTGAAGAAAAAAAATAAATGCATTATTCGAATCCGTTTATACGACCTTGGTCATTGCTAAATTCGTTGACCCAATCGCTGCAGAATTATCAATCACGGCTAGTGCAGGCCCCGTCCAATAGTCGGTGAAAGGACATAATAAGGCGCGGCGGTTAATTTTTTTTTTGCGCACGTATATTTTGCTCAGTGGAAGAAAATTGAAAAGGCATGGTACAATCCTCGACGGCGGCCGAGTTGTTCGAAAATTCACAGATTGCACGCTCCAGTTGCTTAGGAGAGTAGGCGTGCGACGGCGCGAACGCGCATGCATACATATACAAGCTTAGTCGTGATACTTACTCTCGGAAGAAGACCTCAAGGTACTTCCCGAAGCGGCTGCTGTTGTCGTTCCTCGGAGTCTTGGCATTGCCGAAGCTCTCGAGGAGCGGCGCCGCCTCGAGGATCTGCTCCGTCACGAGGTTGCTGGGGGCCCGGTTGACCGCCGCCAGGTACTGCATCACCAGCTTGGTCGACTCGGTCTTGCCCGAGCCCGACTCCCCCGAGATGACGACCACTTGGTTGGCGCTCGAGTTGTTGGCAGCGCTGACTTGGCTGTAGGCCGAGGAGCCGACGGCGAACAGATGCCTGAAGCCAAGCGACATTTTTCACTACTATTTCTCGTTCTTCCGCTCGCTTCGCTTCCTGCCTTTACGCGAGGATAAATGCTCATTTTTCGCGGCGAGCGAAAGGTCGCGGCGTTCCCCTGGAATTCCAGGGGCTCTCGTATCGAGGACCCGGATCTTGATGAGCGTTATAAGAACTGATTGAATACTCGTCATGCCGCAATAGTTTTGATGTAAAAAAAAATAACAAGTTACATTTCAACCTCATTTTCAACCGTGTACAGGTTCAAGCGCCCGGCTCGATTGGCAGACTGCCAAGCTACGTAATCCTCCTTATATAATTCAATCTGTGTATTAAAACTACAACATTATTTGATTGCAACTACGTTATACAAACAACAGTAAAGCCTTTCTAGCGTTACTTAAAACGATTGTTTTTATTCTTATTTATTGTTTTGAGCACTCGTACGAGCGCGAGCCTCTGTTACTATCCTATAAAATAAATATTTATTGGGATAATTAACTGCTTTAAATTACTGTTGACGATTTTAATGAACTTTTTTCGGCATCGTAACGAGTTTGCACCGTTAACCGTTGCAGAATATTCACATCGCTCGTTGCCAATGTTTAAACTATATGAGCTTGGCAGTACACAGCACAGCGAATGCTTTACAAAATTCCAAAGAATTATAGAAGCAGGTGCGCTTTCACTTCTAGCTGCGCGGCACACGTAACAACGAAAAATTATAAAGATTAATAAAGATTGCGTTATATGCCGTAAGTGTGCAA
Organism: Sycophaga agraensis; assembly: GCA_018906755.1. NCBI lineage: Eukaryota > Metazoa > Arthropoda > Insecta > Hymenoptera > Pteromalidae > Sycophaga > Sycophaga agraensis. Next base: position 396,637 of record JACCIE010000017.1, on the reverse strand, counting down.
TTAGAAGAGGTAAATATTAAGAAAACGAAAGTATTCCGGGGCGTAAAAAAGTTTCACTCACGGTGGCAAAGTCCCGAGTATTCTTCCTTCGTAGAGCTTGACTTGGTCTAGGCCATAAATGTCGAACATCTTGTACGGGTTGACGGCGACTAGGATACTCCCCGTGTACGTCTGCGACAAAGCGTGAAAGAACAATAAGGAAACGTCTAATGTTGGCGGACGGCTTAGGTTGGACCCTAAAAAATGGCTAAGCTCTAAATTTTGACGATATATACTCACGTAAATAAGTTCTTTGTCATAGCGAATTTTGAGGTTCCAGAGGAGAGAAGCTTCGTTCAAGTCACTGCAATGCAAAATTCCGTTAATTTACGCAAATTCCGCGGCACCCTAATGAATATTGTAATATGGTCATTTACTTGAGTTGAATCATGTCCTCGACGCCATTTTGTCCCAAGTCTTGCCTGGGCTTGACTCCCGTCAGATTGGTGAGCGTAAACACTTGCGGCTGTGAAAAATGCGGTTTTGTCGTTCTTAAAATATCTTTTGTTTACCGTGCCGATGAAATTTTCCGCGATAGCACAAATTACTTTTGCGCAAGAAAATTGTATTTTTTAGGCCGACATGACTTTTACTATTATTTCGATCAGCTCAGGCCTCAAAAACGCCAGTGCACTTACAAGATTCCAGATACAATAGCTATTAGAACGTGCATTTTTTTAGACAATTTACCGGACTATTGTAAGCACATGAGAAGTACGAATCTCGTTAAGGTGCAAGAGCACAGTGTGAAAATTTCTCTTTTGATCAGAAAAAAACTTGCGTCTTAAATACTGCGAATGATTCTTTGTACTAATTAGATAGGGCGAGTTGAAAATAAGCGCGGGTGAAACAATGCTGGCGATTATTGGGATTGGCAGTCGATACAAAAATCCAAGTTGGAGGAAAAAAGAAAAGACAAGAATCGAGGCGCCGTCCAATTAAGGCGTTTGCGCGTGAGGTACGTAATTCCTAGGGAGCGGACAAACTGTAATAAAGAGGGAATGCTAATTAATCCGGTGAGGTAGGCATCGAAACCACGTGTACTTTCTAATTTAAGCGCGGCTCGCGCGCCGTCGTCCGTTGACCCCGAAAAGCACGCGCAAGCTCAATTCCGGGCCGCGGACCTCACGAGGCAAGTTGGGCGAGTCCCGAGCGTCCCGATTATAATCGGCCCTTGTGGCGCTCCCGCAGAAGCCCCCGGACTGTCTCACCAAAGAACGCGCGATTTGATAATGTCTCCTCCGCCCTTTGGCTCGCCCAGGCAGCGCGCCGCGAAGGAGGCAGTCGGCTTTACGTAAGCGGAAAAACACGCCCGGAAACGAGGTTTGAAAGTCGGAAGGAGGTGTAAGCGCGCGCAGGTTTGGCTGTCGCTCCACTTATCGCGGTTATTAGTGAAATTCCTCCGCAATCGGTGACCATGGCGGTTCGGGCTCTGCCGCCGTTCCCCGAGGTGTACTTTCCACGGGTACAGGCGAGACGCCGGAGGCGCGCCCAATAGCCCGGAAGGAAACGAGCCAGACTTACCTTGCCAGCGATGACGGCTTGGACCGACAGGACGTTAGCCGCCCTGTGGTACTCCAGGACCTCTCCAGGAAGAACATGGCCGACCCCCGGGTCGAACCACACGAGCTCGCCCTGTAAAAAAATGATATTATAAAGAGGATTGTCCCGTTGCGCGCAGGCAATCAAGTTTTGTTTGCGAGTGAAGGATTTTTTTATAAGCTCGCACAATTTATAGACAATATATATTTGCACTTGTTTTTGAGCACCTTACAGTCACTTGTGCAGTGTCGCGTATGTCGAGTTGACTTTCGTCGCACGAATAATTGAGTTGTTATACTAATGAGGCTATAAACACGCAATGACTAACAATCGAGAAATACTTAATGTGAGCTGTTTTTCGAGTGTGTGCGCGGCGGTTACTTTACATTGTTGAAGAGGCTGAGTTGTACTTTAATGCATTTTGTAATTAGCTCATGTATCTACACTGGATCTTGAATGTTTATCAGAGTATTTAAATTAATGACTAGCTCCCAAGTGAAACTTTATCATTTATCATGGTCTGTTAATACAGCAAAGGTATAATTATTAACGATTTCGAATTCTTTTAATAAGGTTTTAAAGAGTTGCGATTTATACATCTTTTATATAAAAATACACGCGTGAAACTTTGTGAAAATAGATGAAAAATGAACAAAGCGTTTGAAGTAATGTTTTGTTCAGACCTATAATATGCTGGACAATGACAGATACACTTGGTAAATAGTGCATAATACAGGCAAGCGGTGATTTTGAGTGCTAATCTGGTATTACAAACGGTGTATTGCACTTTGAGCGCGCGCGGCTATTGTCCTTTCGAAATAATATTTTATACCCGAGGCTGACTGGGAGCGTAACAGCGAACCGAGCGTTGGCCGAGTGCAGACAATAAGTTGGCTAGAGAGAACAAACAGAGGAGTGCGAGGTATAAAAAAGAAAGTCCGAGTTTGCCGATGACTTAAGCTCGCGGATCGAGCGGATGGGCTTGGGCGCACCGTGCGGGGCTGGCGGGGCCGGCAGGAGTCCTCCCGGCCGCCGCGCGGGTGCGGCCTCCGGCGGCCGGTGCACAGGCCGAAGATGGAGTAGTGCGGGCGCTCGGGGCCGGGCTCCTGGGGCCGGGGCCCCGGGCGGCCCAGGCTCTTGCAGGCCGCGGGCCCCGGGCGCCGCACGGGGATCCCCGAGGGCGCGGGCCGCGGGCGGCGCACGCACGCCGGGAGGCTGCGCGAGGAGCCGGGCGGCTCCTCCCCCGGGAGGGCGGGGCGCGGCAGCCGCCGGGGCAGCGTCGCGCTCGCCGCCCGGGCCTCCTCGGCGTTCCCGATGATGCGCCTCCGGGACATGGTGCGCTGGGGCCCCGGGGCCGGCTCCTCCCCCTGGGACTCCCGCCGCCGGCGGATGCGCCCGTAGACCGGGGCCTCCTCGCGGCGCTGGAGGATCTGCCGGCGGGAGACGCGGGCCGCCCCCTCGGCCGGCTCCTCGGCCCGCGAGGCGCTGCGCCGGGGCAGCTCCCGGCGCGCGGCCCCCGGCTCCCGGGGCAGCGTGTGGAAGGACTCGGCCTTGGGCCGGGGCCGCGGCGGGGCCTCCTCCCGGGCGCCGCGGCCCGGGGCCCGCCGCGGCATCGTCCGGCTCATCAGTGGGCCGGCGGGCGGGCCATCGCGCGGGTCACTCTCGCGGGTCGCGGCGGACTGTCGACTGGGAGGCTCGGGCTCCTCTCGGGCGCGCGTCGCTTCGCCAACAGGCCGGGCTGGCCGGCTCCTCCGGCGGCCCCGCCGGGGGCTTGCGCAACGGCTCGTCGGCTGTTGTAATTGCCACTGCGCACGGCTCCCTCGGGCGCCTGGAGGGGGCCTCGGTCCGCGTCCTACGCGCCCCCGCCCCGCCCGCGCGGGCCCCTGCCCTTATTAAGGATCGGCGCAGGGACGTCGCGGGCCGCCCGGTGAAACTCCGGGAGTTTCTCCGCGGCCTCCTGGTTATGGTCTGAATGCCGGTCGCGCTTTCCTCCTCGGGCGCTCCGGATCCTCGCGGCGGGCAGCTCGGGCGCCGACTGGCCCCGGCTCGCGCAACCGAGGGACTCCTCCGCCCGCTAATTGCCCGCCGCCCCGGGCTAATTGGGCCCGCGGCAGCCGGGGTGGAACGGACCGTGGGGCCCGCGCGCCCCCTTATGTAAACGGCCCGCTAATCGCACGCGCCGCCGCCGCGGCGGCGGCATCGGCGCATCGCCGAGCCGCCGAAGCCAGTCGAGCCGCGCCCGCGGACCCGGAAGCCCGCGCCCTGGACTCCTGCGCCCGTCCCCGGCTCGCCTGTCCATCGGTGAGTCACGCAGTTACAGCCTACGGTCCCTCGACAGCCCGCTCGGCCTATCTCCCACCTGCGGAATACAGATACGTATTGCCTCGCGATCTCCTGCACGTATCACCGCCAAGTCACTTAGCCACTGGCCGCAGTTGTCCCTAACGCTCTTTTTTCAATCCTGCTTTTTTTTTGCTTTCCTTCCTTTTCTCGCACGCACTTATATATATATTACGCCGTCCACGGGGGATAAGCACTCGAGCTGATTTACTGGGATCCGAGCCACTTTTAAATTGGCCAGATATGTTAAAATATCTTTCCTACATATGAGGAAAAACTAAAGTTTATCCACTTTCTGGAATTAATCCTTGGAAGATCAAAAGTACTCCGTCGCCGTCCTCTTGGCCACGGAAATGATTAGTTTACTCGGGAAGCGACATACACTACCGTTCGAGGAAAAGTCACGAGCGCCGAGAGAAGGTATTTTACATCTCGGCGCCGGTAGCTGTTATCGGCCCACCCAGTCCAGCCTTATATCGGTCGAAATCCGCCCAGCGCCGCAGGCCCTGTCGCAAAACCGGGGGAAGGACCTTTCCCCACGCGGGCGATCTTCGCGGCGCGCGGAACGATTGAAGCCCGCGCCGCGGAACGGACCGCGTGGCGCAAGCCGATCCTAATTGACGGGCCCGCGCCCCCCCCCCCCGGCGGCCCCGCCCCGACTTTCCCGGGCTCGCCCCCGCCCGGCAGGATCACCGCGCGGCTGGCTCGCCTGCCAGACCAAAGCGTGTCTGCCCATTCAAGGAGAGCCTCGGCTGTTCCCGTTTCGCCCCTGCCTGGAGGAAAAGCGCAACGAGACTTCCTACAAGCCTCGCTGCAAGGCTTGATTAATTTTAAGCTATTTCATGCGGCTCCCACTGTCGAATAGCCTCTCCTTTTAGATCAGAATCAACTGTTTATGGCTGCGTGTGTGCGTATTTTGTCCGGGCGAATGCTCACTTGCATAAGCGATACGCCATTTCGAAGGTGAATTTATGGGAAAATAAACCGTAATTAATATCAAAATATTTGAAACTGCTCTACATTATATTCAGAGTGCCCCAACTTCCTGGTAGATTTTTAGCCAACGGCTACTCGGATTATTCGGAAAAGTGTTACTTGTCATTAGCTTGGTAACCTATAGTTAATTGTTAACACCTCGCGCAGTTCTACCCGTTAATTTTCTGCAAGAGTTCGTGAAATTTGTTGTTTATCTATATGTTGGGCATTCGTACGGTCACGTGACCATGTAAACTAACTATTTCTTAATAACCAAGTTTTTCTAACAAAATACTTAATGACACATAATGGATCCTTTAAGATAGGGTTGCTGTTATAATGTCCGCAATTACCGCGCGTGCAACTACATAAATGGTAAAATGAAAACGCACATACGCGAAATTCAACATTTCAAAACACGACAGATTCATACGAATTGGCTAAACGCATTATGTATCAAGCTGGACCTTTTATTAAGCGTACGCTTGCGCTCTTTAGGCATTCCCGGCAAATTTTCCGTGCGTGCGCAATTCTCCTTGCGTGTGCATATCTCAAGCGGAATTAAAAAATTGAATTTTCAACCCGCAATCTAGTTACCGAGCTTGCAGGAATTATTACACTTTTATCGACGGAGGCATACAGTCGTTGAGTACACTAGAGAATTACATTGCACATAAGGCACTACTAGCATAGGTTTCTCGCTGATTACCGGGATCCTGTTTTACCGTCCGTCCGTCGCGGATCGCGCAATTGCTGATGAAATCGGAGCGCTTCGTTCGCCGGGGCGGATATACGCGGCGCTCGATGAACTAACCGAGTCTCTGCCTCGCACTCTTTATTCGGTATCTCATTTATCATTGTCTGCGACTTACACAAACGCAGAAAAATCGAATGATTACAGCGTCTTCACCCACATTCTTCGACGGCATAAACAAAACTATATATTGCTCAACATAATAGTCGGTTTCGTCATTATTCCTGCGATTGAAGAATGTTGTTGCTGTCTTTCAATCTCAGCATCGCGATAATATAAATAATTGTGCGATTCAAGCGTCCGCTTTCACTCGAGATATTCTCTCGAACTCTCGCAAAGGTGCACAGTCGATCTGCAGTTGACGAGTACATTGACGAGGTCTATAGGATCTTGCGGTTACGCAGCCGCCACGGCTAAGCGAGAGCGAGAGCAGCTGAGCGGCTCGCGGCCGTTTGGAAAGTGGAGTCTTCCGCCCGCGGCATTTTCGCACTTTTTCCTTTAGCCCAAAGCGAATTTCCCGTGCAGTTCGATACCCAGAGCGATCCCAGCATCGCTCGCTTGTGACTTCTTCGCAGTTGTGCAATGCAAGAGGAATCCATTGGAGGAGCTCATAGTTTATTGCTGCGATGCGGTATGTTATGCACGCGGTGTAATGAATCAAAGTACCTGATTGATTCCAATTAAGACTTGCGAAATTTATCTTATATTATAATGTTTGAATTACATAAAATAATGGTCTTCTCATTAATCTGCCTTGATGTGGGTAGGAGTTCTACGGGATAGTTTACATAGAAAATAATATAATTTTCTTTTTGACCTTGTATTGAACAATCTTGGGAAAGATTTAATGTCCTTATGAAAATAGTAGTTCCACATTGTTGGTATTATTCATACTCAATTACTATTAGGTATGTAGTTGCCACATTTGATTCAACGGTTTTTAACGTAATCAATATAAAAAGAATATTTTTATGCTCATTGTATTTAGTAATTTAAATGATAAATTACGTTGTAAAATTGTTTGTATACGCCTTTCATCAGAGAAAAATATTTTTCTCGGCACATTTCAGTACAATGTTTAAACTTATATCGTCTAGGAAAATTGAATATTTTAGACGGATCGGTGGAATTCCTAACTCTACTTTTACTTTGAAGCTATTTAAATTAAATAGCAGTAGTAGAAATAGCTTTCATTTCAATAATCTTATTTGATCAAACAAGTTTGGAGTATGCTCTCACCGCCCGTCTATCCTACATCCACCGATTTAAAAAACTCTTGGGCTTAAATCTTAGCGACTTTTCGACAAAAACTTTACTAATGATCTATGCAGCTTAACCTCAAATTAATGAAAAAAACTTTATAAGCACCTTAAGATTCCTGTATACATAAGAAATATGAATAAATGTATCGGTATTAAGGAATTTGAATAACTGAACCACACGGTTAATGACACGCGGTGCAGTTATATATGTATATATACATGACGTATCCCAGTCGGATAAACATTCCTCGAGGCGGACAGGAAGGTCGTTAAATCTTATACAAAGATTTGCAGTTTTAAGCAATGCGATTCTATTTTCATCAAAGCCGGCTCAGCCAGCGAATTTAGTATTCCGTTCCTTCTCTTATTATTGCTCGCGGAAAAGGCGCCCGGGAACACGAGTGTATATATACAGGAGTCGCCGCTGCGAGAGCACATAATAACTTTACTGTTTTTCGCCGGGCCGAGTTTTCCGCGGAAATCTGTTGTTTCTGCAAAAGCAAAAGTGCGCTTTCTCCGTCGGAGGCGCGAAAAGAAAAAGGCCCGCCTCGGCCGCGGGCAGATGCCCGCCCGGGAAACCGTATATACCCCGGCACCCGGGAGATCCCGTAACGGGGCGCCTCGGCCCTTGCGCGTCGCAATTTCATAACCCCGGCGGGATTCCAGCGCGGAGGGAAGCGCCGAGCGATCGGTGCCGTTAGCGCCTAACGACGCGAGCCTAATTGATGGAGCCCGCGGCTTTTCGAATGCCGGCACTCGCCGGTGAAAGTAGCGCCGAGGAGGAGCCCGTAATGAGCGCTCCGCGGGGACAGATCTCAGGGAGGAATGCGCACCGGCGGATTCGAGCGAAAAGAAGCCGCATTCCCACGAGCCGGGGCTTCCCCGGATTCGGGCGGGCGGGGGGCCGCCTCCGGAGCCTGCGGCTCTTGTGCAAATCGCCTTGGGCGAGTCACCGGCGCCGCCCCGGGCCGCGCTTGCACGACGGCCTCTCTTTATTGCGTATTTGCATGTACAATAAAGCGGCTGTTTTCACTCGCTGCGCCCGAGTTAACAATATATCAAGCGCGCCGTCGGTAATAGTCGCGCAAGACTTTCTACATCCTCTTCGCGTTATTTTTCCGCGGCCGCCGCTCCAAGGACTTGGTTCGACAACCGCAGCCGGTACACCTTTACCATTGTTCGGCATCTTCATTTTATTTTGAGAATCATTCGTCCTTGCAAATCTGACGAGCGATTTCACGCGCTCTAGGCTTTATTGTAATTTATGCCCGATGGATGCGGCCTACTTGTGAGAGCGTGTCTTTAAGTTTGTTTATTTATCAAGTAGATTAAATTGTAACGGCTTATTTCAATTTCATACCGCCGTTTATATCAGCTTATACTTCCAAAGGACAGTTTTCTTGAAACGCTTCTGTGGTTGAGTAAATATACAGTTATTACACATAATTAACTGTAATTATGTAACCAGCTTTTCCAATTGATATTAATCTCAATTTCGATTATAGTGATTATTCTTTTCAGTATAAGGGCTTCAATTTTTGATAAATATACAGATTTTTAAAGGCTATCATATTGAAATTTATGTATTTAAAATAAATGGATAAACGCTTAAATTCCATAAAGGTTATTAAAATTAAGTAAAAAACCTAAAAGTTAACTGCCGAGCACATACATATTGATATTAATGTATTGGCACCGGTTTTGGCCAATATATGGCCCGTTAACGAATATACAAATATAAAAAATTATCTTAGTATAAGTCAAAAGACGTTCCAATAAATTGGCAATATTCAAAAACTGTAAATTTTAATTGAATGGAAATTGTTTTATAAGAGAAAAAAAAACCATACAAATTACCAAATATTACAGTAAAAATGACGATAATATGTAAGTGTCTTCGGGTATAATTTGTACGATTTAGCGAAAATTAAACAATTATTGAGCGTACGTTCATTATACTTTTTACGAATTGTCATAAATAAAATAATCAAACGTGTTGCCAAGGTATTTGCAGTGGTGCTGGGTCGCTAAGTCACGCATAATAATGAATTAGACGATCAATCACGAATTAATAGGCGAAAGAATAATTGCGCTTTAGGGAAAAAAAGTCGAGCCGAGACACGGAGTGATAAGCGTTTGGAATTTGAATAACAAATCGGGCAGACGGCCGTCGTAAAGCGCCCGCGACAGGAAGATGGCAAAGTTGAAAAAAAGGCGCGTAAAGAAAGACTCGGCCCCGGAGGTGCATGCATTTCCAAAGAGGCCGCAGTCCAGATACAAAAATCAGTCAGTAGGTCAGTGACGCGCCTCGGGCGCGGCGCGACTTGCGTACCCGCGGCTCGTCCCGCGCCCATTGAAATTTGGCCCCGCGGCCATTGGGCCGGGAAAGAAAGCTCGGGGGCACGTGGGCCGGGTACCCGATCACACTCACCTTCTGCCACTCGGCAAGCATTTCTCCTTCCTTCTTTGACTTCCTTCCACCGAGTCGGTTAACAACGGCCGGCGCTGCGGAGATGCGCCCTCATTTTACTCCTCGGCCAGGCGGTTGTAGGCGTGCCTCGGCTGCGGCTGCAACCAAGAAGAGGGCGCAAGGTTAATGCCACCTGGCGAAGCTGTCCGGAGGCGAGCCGGCTGTTTACGCGCGCGGACCTAGTAATTGAAAATTCCTCGCGGCGCGTCTCGGGTCGTTGCGCCGCCGCGCCGTCCGTGTATATCCCTGGGCGCGCGCCTCCCCGCGTATATCTCCGGACTTTTACTTTTGATTTATTGGCCTGGCGCGCCGATCGATTTTCGATTTTCACTGATCGCCGAGACGTGTACGGCGGCCCGAGGTCCGAGCCGTACCGACGTTATCATCCGCTCCCCCCCCCTTTTTTTTACTCTCTTCTCGGTCGAGCCCCGGAAGAAGAAAAAAAGAAAAAAAGAGAAAATGGACAGTTTCATGAATGATGCATATTATAATATATAGCGCGCCTTGTTATGTACACTCGAGGCGCGTGTACATTATCCGCGCTTTGATCGGAATTCGGGTGTGTAGTCTTGGAACTCGGCCGAGGAGATCCTCGGTGCGTATCTCATGTAGGCGCATTCTTTCCCCTCCCGGAGGCTGCCGCCTCTCTTTTCTAATCATGCATAGCCCCGCCAGATTAATTGCACGCACCTGCAGCTGGCATCCGAGGAGAGGAGGTCGGACAGTAGGCGGAGCCTACCTAAGGAATCCCCGGGACAGGGAGGGTCAACCCGCCGCCCGGGGAATTGGACACGACGTTTCCCGGGCCGCTCGCGCTCCGTTAGCGAATTCTAAAATGTACCCGCGCGATATCCTCGCGCTTGCGCATGTGTCACTCGTAGCGCGCGGGTATAACGGGGGCCATTCCGGCGGGCGCGCGACTTCCGGCGCGCATCTATATACGTAGGCAGAGGCGACGCTTCGCTCGGCCGGCGATCGTTTCTCCATAAGCGCTCGCGCGCCGATGCCATAATTGGCACGCGGCGCGCGCTTTCATTATGTACCGATCGCGCTTAAAGCACGAAATGAAGGGGCCCGTGTAGTCGGGCGCCGCGGGAGGAAAAGTTGCGCGCGCGCTTGTTATTATTAATCGGCGCGAGCTGGCAACGTTTATGCCGAATTATCGGGGATCCGACGGAAGACGCGAGCGCTCAAATTGCACACTCGCCGATACAAGTACGCCTATGTGCACATATCTATGTACACGTGTGTGTATATAATGGCCGTTACGAAAAAGTCGCTATTTATACTCGTGAAGCGCGTTCGAACCGGTTTCCCTGTACACTATTGTGCATAATAATGTATATGCGCTCACGGGCCGAATGTCGGTCGAAATGTACTTTTTTTCGCCCCGCGAACCAGTTGCAGTCTATATACATACATGTATGTACACACTTTATACATGTGCAGTATCAGGACAAAGTGTTGTACATAAAAATATACCGGGCCCAAACTCGAGGCGCGCCCCTCGCATCCTCTCAATCTTACACACGGGTGCCCACGTACATATATATACACACACCGCGAATATAAGAGGAAGTTCGGATTGCGCAACCTCCGGGCGTGGAGCAACAATCTCTCGGCATGAATATATGTAGGCCACGGCGGGCGGCTCACAAAGGCTCCTTCCTTCCTGCGGGACGGGATCCGCGGGTGTAGCGGGTATCACTCCGGGCACAGCCGCGGCGGCGCCCCGAGCGACCGGTGAACGGCCTCTCGCGGCGGCGCCGCCTCGTGGCCTTGGCCCGCGGGTGGAATGTGGATCTCCGCGGCGGCAATGTCAGTGCGCCGGGGGCCGGATTTCGCGCGGCCGGCTAATCCGGCCGTTGGCCGGGTCGGGAGGGCCATAGTACACTCGTGCACTGGGATGCGGAGCTTCGGAGGTACCGTTCGCCGCTCTGGGTATATTCGCCCTCGCGCGATTCATCCCCCGGGGAGTACGAGCACGCGTAATCCGCGATAAGGGTAACCGGCCTCGGCCAAGTGCAGTCGGGCGTTATCGCGCCCGTTCCCTCGAAATCCCCACGGTAGATAAAGCCTCCATGGTCGTACGCGCGCTCGACGTACCAACCGTGGATAAATCTTCCGTGGATGTATACGCGCGGAGAGAAGGAACGAGGAGGAAGACCATTGCGTCTGCGCGTCGCGGGTGCGTTGACCGCGCACATGTACACGCGCCCTGGCCTTTTTTTTTTCATCTTGTCCAAAATTTCCGTCGAGGATATAAACCGTCGATTATTTTCCCCGCGACGATGGATTATACGCACGAGCCGCCTCGAGGAGACGTAGTTAACAGGCCCGGGTGAAAAATTTACCGTTCGTACGCGCGCCCGCGGCTCTTTTTGACCGTGATGACGGATCCATAGCCACGCGTGCAAAACTACAGACAAACGACACGCGGGCCGCACGCGCGCGCTCACAGCCCCGCGGTAAACTCAACATAGAGAATAATCGCGTGAATGCAAATCTTACTACATAGACAGTCACATATAATACGGTGTATCGGCACGTGCACGGGAGAAGGCCGATAAAACTCTCGCCCGGGTTGTAGATAGCGATCGGACGCCTTTCGGCGTTCAACCTACCACTGGCCCCATATACATATACTCTGCTTTTTTTTTTCCGGGAGCGGTTGCTCGGAGCCGCCTGGCGATCGCGCGGCCCGCGAGCTATTCCCCGCGGGCGAGGCCGGCGCATTCCTCGGCCCGGGAGCGCCTGTCTCGTCGCAGGAATCCCGAGATCGAGATCGGCACCGCGGCGCCTTTTCCGTTTCGCAACGGCATGCTAATGCCGGCCGTAATCCACTCGGCGGCCGAGCTTTCGCCCCGAGCTTTGTGCCGATTCATACATGCCGCGGCGGCGTCACAATAACGTACGTATATAGGCACGTCTGCGGAGTCACGTGTAGTCGGGACGTCGCGCGAGGATGAGCTTTTTCGATGGAGCCCAGCTGCACCTGGCTGCGCCGATGCGTTCTTTAACGATTCGCGCGCCGATTAGCACCTGTGCCGACGACGCCGGCGAATCAATTCGTTTTATACGCACCGGCCGATAAAAGTAAAAAGGAGCCGGATTAACGTTAAACAATGCGGGAGCTCGCGGCGCGAGCCTGATAGAATATCAAAGTAAACTGCGCGTTTTACGAGGACAATAAAATTGGAAAAAGCGCGGATGCATACAAGGGACGCGGCTAGGCCAAGCCGCACGGCCGCCATTATAACCAAATTTATGCCCGATGATATGCAAAGCCAAGCGGCCAGGCGCGGAAAGACCGTCTGGAACTCTGGACCGCGCCGCCGGAGGGATATGTGCGCGCAGCTGCGCTGGCACTATTATCCGGGGGACAGATAAGTCGTCGCGCGCCCGCTCGAGACAATGGATGCGCGGCAATTGGCCCTTTCGTCACACTCGCGATTGTCCATTGTGCGCGGCGCTGCCACGTGGATGGCCCCCCCCACCCCGCTCACGCCTTTCTCGGAAAACTCGTTGGCCCGGCCATTTTCTAATTGGCCGATTGTCTGCGCCATGATTTCCATGTCGCCCCGCGATGCCAGTCGCGGCCGCCTCGTAAAACGTTGATGCGAATCGATATATACGAGGGCGCCCTGGGGATTTCTATGCACTTTCTTTCGCCCGGAATAATGCGCGCAGTGCGCCTCGATATATACAAACGGCCAGCGCGCCGAAAGAGAAATTTATTTAAATCGCGCGCTATAGGCCTTCTGCGCCTGCGCTCCTATCTATTGAGACATTGGGCCATTCTCTGTTCATTTCTAATATTTATGTAGCGAGCGAGATCTTTTATTCATCGCTTAAAATCGGGGCTTGTCTCGCTTGTCCCTGAAGCTCAAAAGAGTCCTGTAGTCATTCCGAGCGGTAGACTGCAAGCAGAGAATAATCTACATATATGTACCTGCGATGCGATGTGCCGACAGTGTTTAATGCTCCATTTATGGACAAGATGTTTTTAAACCTTTTTACTCAAATACTATCTACTTATCAAATTATATCTTACGCAAACTTTTTAAAGAGTAACTAAAAAGTACATGTATCTATACTGTGCAGAATGTTTGTTAACATTGTTTGCTGTTGAGCTATTAACATTTTTTGAATGTAAAATAGTATTATATTTCAAACTGTATACAAATTTGAATTTGCATGCATTCGATCAATGATAGATAGATCTTGCAAAACTTTGATCAACGCTAGAAAAGAAAAGTCTTTTATTCTGATATTTATTTATGCCTCTCGAGCTTTGCAAGATTTTTCAATAGAAACGTTTTTGGAATAATTTATTTTATCATGTTAAATGATCGCAATAGTGCGCATCTCTTTATATCAAGTTTAGTCTTTAAATATTCAAAAAACTATTGTTGAGACTCAATGCTGTGTATTTTGTATTACATTTTCATCTTTATACACGTGCTCTTCGGGCATAAATTTAAATCAATTATACACGCCAACACATCAGAAAAAATGTTTAAACATTTACAATTTAATAATTCATATATTATACCAGCATGATTGATTAATTTCATTATAATAATAATATTTATATATGAGGTTATTAAACTGTAGTCATGAATTAAATTATTTATGAGTATAGTAGATAAACAGCATGAACATAATAGGCTGTGTAATTTTAGTGCATTCCTTAGTTTTTGACGATTTTATTAAAAATGCAATATACAAGAAGCTAAAAGTATCAGTTGGCTAAAGTGAAAGTTTATGATACAGAAATGTAAGAGGATAGAATAAATGACTAGAGCGTATATATAATAATCTTGCGCTGGATCCATTATTACACTCCGCAATTAAGTAAGCATTCTCTGTGACAAAGCGCAAATTAAGATTATTAACGGTTAGCCGTTGTCATTATCCGCAGGTGTTAACGGTACACCCGACGTCGAGGTTGAGAAAAGGAGAAAAAAAAAAGAGAATCGTCAATGACGGGTGCGGTTACACGAGATCGAGAAAAAAGCGCGGGATATATACCTCGCGAGCCCCGTGGAATTCGAAAGGTCCCCCGGCATCTCCGAGCTCCTCCAAATGGCCGATAATTTAGTCATTTGAGCTTATGGCTTTTCAATTTCCCAGGGCCCGATGAATCGGCCCGTCCCCCCGGAGCACAGCGAGCCCGCGGCAATTATACACCAAAAGTCGGAAAAGCGTCCTCGGCCTGTTATTCGTGTTCCCACCGGGGCGGAAAAAGACCCGTCAACTAGGCGCGTCCGCTGCATCCTAATTACGCACTTTCTAGACAAAACTGGAAGAGGAGAGGGCCGACCCGCCGATGTATACACAAAGACCGAGAAGGGGGGGACGGGCCCGCCGGCCGATTTTGAGAAGTCGCTCAGTCGAGACCGCGGCGCCCGCGACGGAGAAAGCGCCGCCGGGTATATATATATATACATGTGCCAGCCGCTTGCGCAACTCGCGGGGGGTCCCCTCGCGGGCTTCCTCCGGTTGCGGGGGAGTGCTTGAGCCGCGGTCTCGGGCGATCGGTATTGCCGGTACGGCGAGCGGGGCGCATCCCTGGGGGCTCGAGGATTCCGCGCGGATTCCGCTAGTCTCCCGCAGTTACAGAGTTGCTTTGTACGCGGAAACGCCCGGGAGATGTAGAGTAACGACCGATTGCCGTAGAACCACTGCGATCGCAACTTTGAGCCGATGTCCGGAGATCGTTTTTTTTTTTTTTTCGACCGTTCGAGACCGATTGCCGGGAATGCAATCGGTAGTAAAAAGGCGATAAAAAAAAAAACATTGTCAATTAACGACTATTTTCTGCGTTACAGCCTGTTTTAATTATATATCATCCGTGCGCGAGAACGAAACTCGGCCGATTAAATCGGCTTAGATTCCGTTGCTTTCTATGTATATTTAACGCGTGAACATCGGTATTAACAAGTTAAAAATGTTTCGCTATACTCCGCGGTGTATATGTATACGCACGGTTAAGTGAAAAGCGCGCGGGCACACGCACCAAGGCAGGGCGAGAAAGTACAAGCCATTGCGCGGTGAACAGTTATACCTATAATAAACTCATTCGATATAATGTTATCAGGAAATACAGTTCGTTCCGCTCACGGTATATACCGCTGCGTCGAAAGATTACATTTGTGACGCGTTGTCGCTCGCGTATACCGTTCACCGCGGTTCGACTCGACGTAAAATTGTCCGGATCCAGAGGAATGGAAAGAAGGCGCGTTTACTTCTATATACCCCGCTCGCCCACAATCTCAAATGCGCGCTTTGGCTACAGTTAAGCTATATATATATATATCATGTGCGCTATTCAAAGTCCGCGCGGCGGCTGTACACACGAGATGACGAAACGCGCGCAGTTTTCGCGCTCGGATAGCCGCGCGAGGTCGATAACTTTTTTTTTTTTCCCTCCCGCGGGCGAGCATAAAAGCGCGCGCGGATGCGTTTTTACCGACCCTTGGGAAAGCGATCGATGAGGGCGCGCCGGGGGGGGGAGACACACACACACACGCGTGTACATGTGCCTTTCCCACGGGGGACCGCCTCCTCCGCCCGATATCAAAATTCGACGGCGGGTATCGCCCGCGCCACAACAAAACTGCACCTCCCGCGTGAACGGGCGGCGCAACTTTCCCAGCTGTGTGCTGCTCGAGCTCTCCCCGATTTCGCCGGCAGTAAATCGCCTCGCGAAATAAGCCGGACCGATTCCAACGCGGAGGGCAATTACGAGCGGCCGCCGCCTTTTTTTTTTCTCTTTTTCCCCCCTTGGCCCGCCGGAAATTTTTGTCACTGCGCCCGAGCTTTGAGCAATCCGCCAGGTTGCGCCACCGTGGCCCGGGAAAAGCGCGCGCGCGCGCGCAATCGCCCATTAAAATAAATACGAGTCCCTCGTCTATTAAGGCCCGAGTGCACGCGGCCACGGAAAAAATGCCCCGGCAGACTCGCGTCCTCGATAGTTATCGTCGGCGCTGAATGGCAGGTCCGCGCGGCCGTCTGCCGGAGGTACAGCGACGAGCGCGCGGTGCGCGCCCGGAGAAACGGGGAGGGCTAATGCGAGCGAGCGCCCGGCAAAAAGCCGGCCCGGCCCAAATTGCCGCGCTCGAAAAATCTTTCATTCCATTTACAAAGCAGTGTTTTCGGAATAGCCAGAGTATTCTCTTTCTACGTTTCGAACGGCGCAGCCTTCAATTAAACCCAATGTTTTCTTTTATTCTGCTACATTTTTACCCGTACTTTACGTGTCATTCGAAGAAGAAATTCTTAAATAACTATTTGTATTGTTAACCGATAAGCTTCAAATATTTGGTGGATCTATAATAGTTACTGTGATCAGTTCTGCGAAAGTCAGAATACATCAAAATAAAATACATTTTTGATTTTTCTAGGTATCAATCAATATTTTTTATTTTTTTTTTATTATATTCCATGATTATTAAAATTGTATGCTTAGCTTAATACACGGGTATGAATTACCTAAAAATAAAATTCTAAGTGGAATATTGTAGTAGTAAAACTTTTAAACACAGAAAATAAATTAGATATAATAAAACAAATGGTTACAGACTTTTATTGCAAACTTAGGAATCACAAATAAATATTAAGGTTATATTGAGTCTATCTTTTATGGCTCATTAAAATAGAAGTATGTGTTTTCTATTTAAAACAGGTAAGTTTTGAAAATAATCTATTTTGCAGATGTTGCTCATTTTTCCCCAGTTTTCATCAACGAATACAGAGTAACTATTTTATAATCTATTTTTAATGAAATTAGGTTGATTATATTATAAGATATAGAATTAATTAACGGATGGATTCTAACCAAAAAGAAAATCAATAGAGAATGAGTTATGAAGGAGCCTTAATATAAAAAATGACATGTAAAGTAACTTGTTCTGCACTAATTAAATATTTTTTAAGTATGTTAATTTCTACTTCCTAACCCTTGTAAACTTGATAATATTCACGGACTAAAAACATTTATCCGTACAATATCAATAAGCGCATGCTGTACACAGGTTGGAAGTCGAATTTCCTCCAAAGGTAAACAAAATCGAGTCGGAAAGGAAAAAGCACACGGTCTGGAATTTGGGCGGAAAGCCAATTCGGACCTCGAGCAGGGATACTAAAGCAATTTAGTAGCTTCTACAAAAAATACTTGTGTAACTGCAACGTGCATTTTTTTTTTACCTCCCGATCGCTCGGCGAAAGCGCTACAATTCCCCGGGAGCGCGAGCTCGCGCCTCGAGCCGTTCCGGGCGATCCGCCTTAGGCAGCACTCGCCTCATTACTGATTAAGTGTAGAGGGCCGGGCTTATCGCGAGGCGGGATCCGAGTTGCTCGCTGCCGCTCGCCCGGTGATTTCAATGCCGCGGCGGGCGCCTACGCGAGATAGGCCACCGGGAGCCGTGCGTATAGCAGGCTCTCCTCCTCTGCGCCCCGTAACTACGTGTGTGTATATATGCGCTGCAGCATAGCACCGAGGGTTACGCCCTCCTGTGGGGATTTTTTCCCTCGATCGCTCCGGGGAGCCCAGCCGATCGCTTTATTACGCATTTTTCCTGGCGTTTATCGCCGGAGGATTGGGTCGACGGGGGCTATATACCGGCCAGACAGTTGGCACTTGCCCCTGCGAAGGAGCGCGGTTAGAAAGGCTTTTTTGCACAGTGTGCATAGCGCCCGCGTGAAACCGTTTAAAAATATCCGGGTAAACAAACGATATGTGCCGAGCTGCGAGTAAAATCCTGCCTGCGACTTTTACCTTTTAAGTGTTATGAAAAATAATTCATGAAATTCCATGGCGAGTCCACTGAACGACCTAAATGTTACAAGCTCTTTATATAATAACAAATAAAAGAGTCTCGAGGTGTACAGTTAAATGTTTTTGTGCAATCGCGGTGGAAATGCTTTTAAAAGCTGACATCAAGTTTGCATCCTAAATTCCAGAAAAAGCGCATAGGAATTCTATTACGATGGATGTAAATTTGGAAATAACAACCAACAGTGAAGTTTATCCTGCAAACTTTATCGAGCTCTAAAGCATGTGCGCGGGGTGCTCATAAGTCTCGCACTGCATCAATGAAATATTTCATTGACGAGGAGAAAATGCAGTTATATAAATTGCCAAGAGCCGCGAAGAATTGCAAAAAAAGATCTAGGCCAAGAATGCCCTGCGCCGTGGATGTAAAAGCCACGTATCACATCGACTGACCTTTGGGCGCGGGATATCGGGGCCGTTAAGCAGCTCCGTTTTCCCAGGCACACTTGGATCGCGTAAGCGTTAAAAAAAAAAAAAGGAAACTCCTGTAATCGAACGCTCATTTTCTCGCTCCTTAGTAAAAATTGGCCTATTCTTCGGCCGGCCGCCGTCACGTGCGCATATCACATGCGTTCATGTGTATTTGCGCGCGTAACCGGTGTGCCGCCGGTACATTGCAATTAGCAGAGACCCGACTCATCGACCTGGATGCAATATCTTTCTGTGTGCCGTGTGTGCCTGTGAAGGTGGCGGGGCGTGTGGATTCTCCGGTCATTCTCTCACGAGTGCAACTGACCGTACGCGGAATAACGCGAGAGATAATGTGTCCTCGCGCTAGGCTCGGATGCTAATGAGCGCTAAAACGTTTAGTGGCGTGATTTTTGGACCGAGATAGACGCTAAGAGTATCGGAGTTGTCAGTTGCTTGGATGACGAGGTGAGTCTGTCGCGTATATCGTTCCAATTTGACTGGAGGTGCTAGTTTTACAGGGAAATGAGTCTACTTTTTTACAAATTTTGCCGATGGAGGTTACGTGATATCCAGTGAACTAATATGGCACTATATGAGACTATACTGATTAGTTTTTTCCTGCATTTTTGCCATGTCCAAATAAATTGGTATCTTAAGCACATGGATCTTGGAGACCACAAAATGACTTTTAATAAGACTAGATTAAAAGTTGTTAGGCCTTTGAGTCCAAAGAAATATAGACACATGGAAACTGCAGTTTAACAATTGGAAATGTGGCACATTTTAAGGAAATACTATTTTCTCACTGTAAACATAGTTTTAAAATTCCTCGTTATTGTCAATAAACAGGCTCTAGAATCAGTGCTCTGAGAAAATTACATCCTAGCGTTTACATCGTAAAAGTTAAAAATCGCAAGTTATTTAAAATTTAATGTGCGCATTCGAGGCGGTGCATCGTAAACTAAAGACTTTACTTTGGTGACGGATGCACGCATTAATTCTCACGACATTAACATTTGTAAAGTCTCTTTAAGACGATGACTATGAACCTCTTTAACAATAATTTCTAGGAAATTTTAGCGGATGCAATAAGATAAACCAGTACAAAGGTGAATTGAAAGTGACGTATTCGGAAAAGGCACGCATATTAAGCTAGTTTGTAAATTTATTTTATAGCTATTCTTCTTGTAAATAATCAATTGTGACGAAAAGATAGTGCAAAAGAATTTCTGAATGTCGAAAGGTATACGAATCATAATATGTAAATAAGTGTATTTTGATTAATTAATTAGTTTTAAAAATGCGACACGTTATATAAATATACGAGCTGAACATTGAAATTTTATAGCAATACTATCTTTCACTAATGTTTAAAATTAAAAAAATAAGGTGCTTACTAGATTTAACATACAGTAATGGATAAGAAATGATAAAAATGCAATTTAAAATCTCGAAAACCTGTTTGATCGCCAGGATTCAAATCTTTTAGTATAATGTAATTGCAGATAAGAGAATGAAACTCTGAATATAAGAAACATCCGAATCGAAATTTAAAATGTCTCTATTAAAGGGTAGAATATAAAAAAAAATGTTCGTATCGAAATTTTGAGATTAGGTTTTCCTTCCGACTGGACCGAACCCCGGCACCGTCCTACTTCCGGGCGGCATTTACGATTGGATGCTGGCAAACGGAGGCGCTTTAAATAGCTTCCGCTCGAGTATCGGAGGAGCCGCGGCGCGTTTAATTGCAAATCGAGTAAAAGTCATTAACTTGGCCCGCCGGTGAAAACCAAAGCGGCTAGAAAGCCACGTCGCCCGATCAGCTGCGTCCCCCGAGGGCCGGGCGCAGCGGCACGTTTGGCCACAAGGGCTGGGCGCACCGCTAGGCACCCGCGCGAGTTAGCGGGAGAGAAGCACGATAACGGGCCGCGCGGCCGTTAGCGCCGCGCGCACTCCGACGGACAATGTCACGAGGGCAGCGGCGACTCATCGGACTTTCACCCGGGCGGCCGGCCAAGGAGTCCCCGGCCCTCCACCTCCGAGGGAGGCGCTCCCCCAGGACTCGGCGGGGCCAAGCGGCCTCGGGGAGGACTGGCGGCGAAAGGAGGACTCGGCGAGGGCGCCCGCAGCTGGCCGATCCTCGCGCGAGTCCTTGGCCGGTCGCGCGTTTCCTTTCCCCACAAGCTCGCGCGGCTTGCAAAAGCCCGCGCTTTTCCCTCTCGTCCTCGGCTGTCCCCCCCCCTTCCCAGCCGGGAAAAGCTGCGCCGTTTTACTTTTACTTATCGGCCGCGCGGCCCCGGCGGAGGAATGCGCTGCCGGCGCTATAACGGTGTCGCGGCTCGCGGAGGATCGGCCGCCGCGCCGGGATTACTTGTCCCTCGCGGATAGACTTTTCGAGGTCCCGCGTGCATGTGTATAAGATCGTCGGTGCCACTGCGCCGAGAGAGCCAGCGGCTGGGCCCTTTCGCCGTCGGTTTCCGCGTCGGGAAGCCGAGCCGTACCGCCGCCGTCGCCGCCCGCATTCCCCGTTCCCGGCTGATTAACTGGCCGGGGCTAATGAGCCGAGCGAGCCGTCCGCTTCTTATATTCGCCGCGCGTCCCCTGCTATATTTAACCCGCCGCGGGATAATACCGTTCGCCGCGGCCGATTCTTTCCCCGGGCCGAGTTGTACAATATTGTGCGTTGCACTGGCTTCCTCTCGTCCTGGTCGCCGAGCTCCGGGATCCACGGGAGCCTTTTACGCCGGGGGGATACGTCGTCCATTTGTTTTCGCGCGGACCGATGCACTTGGCCCGTCCGGCCGAGGCGCACAAAGGCTCCCAAGACGATAGCCGATCTAAAGTATCACTTGGCCGAAGCTGCTTCTCCTCGGACGGCGGTGCGCACGTTCGGAGCGGCGATTATAATCCGGGGATAACGGCGGCGAGTCCCCGGGCACTCGGGGATTATCGGCCGCACGGGCGCAGCCAAGGCGAGAAGAAGGAGCGCCGGGCTCCATTTCGCGTCCTTCCACCGTCAAATTAAATCCCCCTCGGCCGGAGAGAAGCCAGTGGAAGCGGCGAGAGGAGCGGAGGAGCCGGGAGGGAGGGAGGGGGAGAGAGGGCGGCCTATATAGATCCTCGGGGGGCCGGCTGCGTCGACCGGGGCACTGCTGCTGCTGCTGCGTCGACTCACCTGGGCCGGGGACTCCGGGGAGGTCCGCCTCGGGATCCTGGCACGGCACCCGCACCGACTCACAGCTCGCGCACTCGGCACACTCCCCCGGCACTCCTGCACTGCGCGTCTAACGTCTCTTTTGGGTGTATAGCCACGGGCGTTGGGGAGGCGCTCGCTCGGTCGCGCGCGCGCTGCTGCTGGGGCTCTCTCGACGGCTCTCGACCTCGCCTAGGTGAGCCCGAGACTCGCAGCCGAGCGCCTCGGACCGCCGGAGAGAGGCGAGACGCCGCCGTGGCCGCCGCCGCAGCCGCCGCAGCCGCAGCGCACCACGTGGCGCCACCGTCCGACGCCCGGCGGAGCCCCTACCTGTCCCGTTACCAAGCGCCTCGGTGTGCGCGCGTGCAGGTGAGCCGCCGGGATATCGCCGAGCTCCTCGAGGACCGGCGCGCATTCCGATCGCCCGGAGCCAGCCCCACTCCGCCCGACCTACTCGTTTCTCCAAATTCTTGGCCGACAGGTTCTTAGCGCTCGGGCTCCTGCCCCCGGGCGCTCTATGCATCTGCAGCCGCGAGCGGCCGCCGAGGACCCGGGGAGGCCCCGAGGGCCATTGTCCTCTGGGTACCCCGACCTTGGCCCCCCGGCAACCTGGCGCCGGAAGCATCCCCTGCGCCCTGCTGCACCTGGACAGGCCCGGGCCCTCGACTTGCCTTTTATTCTCTACTTTCCGTGTCACTTTATTTTCAATCGGTACATCCTCTTCAATGTGTACAACTGTGTGTTTTTACGCGTAGACTGCCTACGCGTTTCTCGTACTCGTGATCGTTTAATGAAGATGCATTTTTTAACATGATTTATAATATATTATCTTTGAAAAAGTCCTGTAAATGCATGTGTATAGTAATTGCTTGTTCGATGTACTGATATAACTGCATGAAAATTGTGATGCTTTTAGCGAGATCCACTTGTACCTGAGCTTGTATTCAATATAAATTGTTGTACCTTGGCTATTACATTCGCTATGCTTTTTTCATTTTCTCAATCTAGAAGATCTGCCAAAATAATTGAAGATTACAGCCATTTCAATGTTTTGCTTTATTAACTGAATGAGACTAGCAATTTGTTTTTATACCCGCATGGATCATCAAGAGCTGATACGGTAAAGTTTTTTCATATTTAAATTTTAATTTTTACATTAAACAAATCATTTTTTATTTTAGTATCATTTATACAATTAGTGTAACAATATAAATATTATAATGTCATATGATAAGCGGTATTCGAAAACCGACTATGACAGAATTATGTCGCATTTAAATAGATCCACGAAAAGATCTATCTGGCCATTACGAACACATTGAAAATTACTCATTTGAAAAGGTCCTTAAAGTGATTTATTAGACCCAAAATGCTTAATTATTTTCGAATGTAAGGTGACTCTGAGCATCTAATTGCTCTAATGCGATTTTCACTGCTCAACAGTAATAATAACTATAATAATTTTATGTACATTTACGCGATGTTAAATTAATACACGAAATTTCTTTAAAATCAAAAATGTGTTCAAAACCTCGATGGTGTCGTGTCGATATAAATTTACCGGTTTTTTTCTTAATCAGTAACCTTTAAATAAAATGTAGAATCTTTAAACATACAACAGATGAAGTTATCAATATTTATGAAATATTAATATTAAATGAATTCTAATTTCAACAAAAGAAACTGAAAGATCGTCAAAAATTGACTCGTTATCCTAGTAGTAAAGAGTAAACATATTTCAGCGTTACATACTATACAGTGATTGCTGATCGTATGTAGATTAACCAACGTCTTACCATTCAGACATCATGCGTGACCCGTGACCGAATTGCCCGCGAGAAAGTAGATTAACCGAGGCGATTCTTCATGCACTCTTGAAGTCAAAGGCTCCTCGCCTTGCATTTTTATGCGGACACAAGTATCTCCTGTGACACATGGGCCACTGCAATAAATAAAGTTTAATTCATTGAGACGGATGGATTGACTGGCAACATTATGTCGATATCACTGAAGGCGATATTAAATTTACGTACATGAAATGATCCCTGGCAGAAATTTCTGGCATTTTAGGTCACGGTTATTACGAAAAATATGGTTTAAATAAATGTTTACCTCCCGGCTTAAAATTAATTTAAAATTTTAGACGCGTAGAGGAAAGCAATGGTTTATTTGACCAACATGTTCGGCATGAAAACCGATGAATTTTCCACCGCGGGGATTTTACACAAGTTTTGAAGCTTTTAAGTGCAGCATAAAAATGACGATGCCAGTGTCGGCGTTTATCCTAAACTGCGCTCGAGACCGTGGCCATGCATCCACGTGAAAAGTAATCAGGCACAAGCAAGCGAGGCTGAGGAATCGAGGAGCCGGCCTGCGGCGAAGAGCCTCGGGAAAATGGAAGCGCCGCATCCTGCGCGGACTGCAGGGCAAGCGCATACGGGCAAGGGCGCATTGAACCCTTGGCGGGCTGTTGGCTCGGCAAGCGGCCCGCCGCTCGTCCGCGCGCTCCATATACACCGGGCCCACGTGCGCGAGTCCGCGTGCATTCCGGGGCGAGCTGCGCGGCACATACGCCCGCGAATAAGGTCACGACCTCCGCGAGTGCACCTCTCCCCGCGGTGCGTTATGCCGTACGTGGGCCGACGGGACATATGCGCCCGCGGCTCCTAATGGCGCCGCGGGAGGGGAGAGCTCCCGAGTCCCCGGCCCGTTATTCACTTTCTGGAGGCGCGCGTAAATTAAAAAAAAAAAAAAAGGGGGTAAAAAAAAGTGCACCTGCGTACCGTTACATTTATTCACTTTGAGCGTCCCGGGCGCCGCCGAGGTTGGCTCGCTCGAGGCTGGACCAAGGCTGGGCCGCTAGCCCAAAAGCCGACGACGCGCTTTCTCGCCGCGTAGAGGCGCATTCGAGAACCTGCCACGCCGTCGGCGGCTGACCCCCGCGGGAAGTATGCCTGGTGTGAACGACTAGTATTTTGACTCGTACCGTTATAAAAAAAAAAAAGAGGAGGATGTCGCGAGCCCATTCGGTGTAAATATGCTTGCGACCGCCACCGAGATGGACGCTTCCTCGAACACTCGGCGAAATGCCAAGCTTTCCAAAATTCATATTCACTCTCCGGGAAGATTATCCTACTTCTTCGTAAAACCTCGTAGATTGCTTTCATGGCACGAATCACGTAAAGGAATTCTATTTAGTTTCCTATTTGTTCTGAGTTTTACTCGCTTGATTATTGTTAGTCGAAAGGTATCCTTTCCATGCACCTTTTATCGTCTGCCGTTAGGCTTTCACTCTTTTTACAGGTAACTTCACTTACACTCAGTCGGTAAGTTAGATTTCACGCGAATAGCTACGACTGTAGGAGCCGATGATAATAAAGCTCACGTTAAGTAGTTCATCTTGATCACGTTGGGTAGAGCCAATCATGACTTTTGAAACCTCGACGTTACATACTTTTTTATAATATATTGTTTTTAGGGCTTTTTTTACAAACTTGTATTTTATATCGCAGCAGCTTTCTATAAAAATATAGAGTTTATAAATCATATATATTCTTCTAATGAATCACTAATTTATGTTTCAAAAACGAATACTTAATAAATGATTACATCAACAATACTGTTTTTTGCTACTTTATAGAATACGTATATCTATACATAAAAATATCAATGTTTTTAATTAAAATATCTATGTATGTTACTACATAATATTTTAAAATTAACGGTTATTTTATTTAAAAATAAAATGTATTGCTGTTTACGATTTTGAGTTCATTACTGACAATTGCACCAAGTAACTTATGCAGTATGAACTTTTATGATACACTATACTCGATATAGTACAAAGTAAACCAAAAGAGGCAGCTTTAGTGGCATCAGCTTATGGCATATCAATATAGCTTTTTATTGACCATCATAAATAAAACTTCTTATGTGGTATTAACTGATTTCAATATCAATATTGTCTATATGACCAGTATTCATACAATTGCATGAATTTTGCAAGATAAAATTTCAATGTAAATAAAAAAAAGTAAGAACTGATGAAAATAGTATCAATTACATTATAGATAATACACAATAATTTAGCCTTGGAGGTATACGATTAATCATTAGAATAACTCTTTTTATTTAATTATTCCTTAGACCAAAGCTTGACCTTTGCCTTAATAAGTACTTTTAAGACATATCTAAATACTGTTTATAAAACAATTGTATATTATTAAATGTGTATTAATTATAACCAATAAAATGATGGTATTACCTGTATGTACAGGCCAAGAATGTATAGATTTATCACTTGATTTACAGAAAATAACTTAAAAATACATAAAAGCTTATATAATATTGTAAACTAAAATACACGAATAAAGATAAAAATGAGTTTGATTGAAATTTATTAAAAAGTATATAAAACATTTTTTATACACATTTTTATCTACGGTTGATGGATTCCATAAAGACGTAAGTATTTACACTCCGTAGGTAAAGTAGATATTACCATAGACCGTTTGACTTATGAGACCAGGACGATAAAATGTACATAATGTTGGTATAGATAAGATTAGTACAAATCATCCTTTGGGTTCTACTATATGAAGGTAGAAAAAATTTTATTAGTTGTTTCAGTTTAAGTCAGTTTAAAAAATTTTTCTTCTTTTATGATCGATAGATTTTTATATTTTTTTTCTGTAAAGCTGAAGAAATTCCTATTATTTTTATTAAATGTTTATATAACTGTTAAACATGATTTTGCATTCTTCTAGTTTTTCTGTTTAAACTATCTTGATTTCAGCATAATAAAATAATTTCAAAACAGCATAATCATACTTGTACATTTGTTTATCAGAAGGGTAGTTTGTCAAGTCAACTAAGAGAAAACAAATAGAGCATTTTTCGGGTCTTTTCTATGATGTGGAATCACGAACTGGGTCGATTCGCTGTGAGGTGTCAGATAACTTCAACGACCGACGTCGTCAATTCCGGTTTCCGGGAACGCAGGGATGACCGAGTTTCTAGAGGAATAGATATAGCGGGAAATGCACAGATGAGGATATGTTACCTTGCATGAGTGCTCCTCAGTTGAAATGTACTTTCTCAATCTGATACGGAAACGAAGATGGATTGCAATTTTTCGTAATTTAAATTTTCACACGGTATCGTTGAATATAATTGTAATTGCATTTTGTAAATATGTACAAGAGAGAACAATCTGTAATTTAATAAAAAAAACTGTTAACATGGTATCACCTGTCTGAGATATTCAGATTTTGGAATCCTTTATAATCTTGTCACCTAATTCATATTACTTAAATTATGATGCGAGTACGTGCAACAATTTGAATAACATGAACATTAAGGTAAGTATTCTACTAGTACATTAAATGCATGTTATGTTCTGTCCATAACACTTATATAAGCAATCAGGGTGTTGATCAGTTCCAACACTTTTTAAATTTACAGTATTTCTTTTCTTTTGTTAATGCACTTATAATGAAAGTACTTCATAAATTTTCAATTCAAATTGAAAAAGAATTATGTTTTAAAACATAAATCCTTAAAATATTTAAGACCTCTGTACCATAATATACCTTTTTTATTTTTTAATATAATTTAAAATTTTTTGTTTACATTTAAACCAAGTCTGCCATGTGAAAAATAATTTTATATAGAAAAATTCAGTTTGTACAATATAATTTCAAATTTATATGGTATGTTCAAGAAGTTATAGAATTGATAGTTATTAAACAAAATCATATTATTACTAATAGGTATACAAATTTTTGCAATTTCATTCGATACATGTACATGTTATACTCAAATATGCCTGTGGTTATAGTTTTGGAAATTATGTCACGAAAGCTTTAAAGAGCATTAATTGAATAGACATAAATTTTTTGTAGAAATTATAATAAAATGATCGTCGAGTGCGAGAGTGCAGAGTATATAAAATCTATCCAGTTAGCGTGCGGTAAAGCCCAGTGGCCCACGGTAGCAAAAGCTTTAAGTAAAGGACTAGAAGGCGCGGGGCATGAGACTTTCAAATTCCCCGCGCATAATCTTGGCTCTACGGTTATTAACTTCGAAATTTTGCCGCTCGGCCGGCTTAAGACTTTAAAGCCTCCCTCGGAGCGGCGCGCGGGACTTTTAACGGGGCGGGAGACCGCGCCGAGACAAATAACCGGGGCCAGAATTGACGCCCCAAAGAGGCTCACTCCCTAATCGAATCTCTTAAACATTATTACGCAATGATAATATGAGCGGGAGCCGCTGGCGTAGGTACAGGGCGGGGGTGGCCTCGCCGAGGCAGCTCGAGGGGCGAACATCCCCTCTCGGCCGGCTTTGCCCCTCTATATCTCGGGCGCGCGTCGCAACTTAAATTGACTCGATAAAAGTTCGCGGAGCAAAGCGGCCTTGGGGTCCGGCGGCGGGCGCAGGCTCCCTACCCCCCCGGTCCCGGGCTTTATATCAGAAACATCTGCCAAACGTTATTACAAGTTTGAATAAAGAACGGCCGGCCGCCGCACAACTTTTCTTCCCCGGGCCAGTGTTCCACGGGTGCAGGTCTCCGCTTTTCTTACGCCCCTCGCTCATTTTAGCAGGGCGCCGCGGGCGCGTCGGCTGCGGCAAAAGCAGTTGAATACAAAAAGGAAGCTGGCGGAGGGGGGGGGGACGGACGATCTGCGGCCGGGGGGACGAGAAAGTCGAGCTTTTTTTTTCTTCCGCTCGGCGGGAGCGAATTTACTATGGAGCTCAAGTCGTCGTCACTCAATTTTGCTCGGGGCGAGCGCAGGGCTCGAGCTTAAAAAGGAGATCCATTTTTCTCCATCGGAGCCCGCATCTCCATATTATTGCGAATAAGCTTGCCGTATTTTTTAAATTTGCTGTTCTTAACAACGCCCGGCTTCTTATCAATTACAATTGAATGTATTATTTTATGTCTTTTTCCGCGTATTTTCATAAATAAGTTATATTATATACTTTCTGATTCTCTTTCATTTGCGCGTATTTTTTAAATGATTTTTATATAGCTATATAATATTTTGGGCGCACTAATATTGAAATAGAAAAGGAATGAGTATACTACATGTTATCATAACATCAGAGTAAAGAACAGTATTTATATTATTACACGAAAAAAAGTAGATTGAATACAAGATAATATAGTTAGCGCGGCCTATTTCACTATATTTGAATCAGAGATGCCAGTTGAATCCGTTAAACCAATATACGTTATATACAATAAGGTGCATGCATTTTGTTCAGTTTCTTCGATTGGCTACGGTCTGTACTTGTACCGTCGTTCGCTACCGCTGATCTTGTAACGTGGCGTATGGACGTTTCTACGTATAAAAGAAACGCAATCTTATGAATTGTATTCACACGTACATGATTGTATTATATCAAGCTATAGAAAATCGCATACAACAGCTTACAATAAAAGTAATCCGCAGAAAAAAAATGATTCGGTATGAAAAGCGTTCAAAGAGACAAAATGGACTGTTGCAGTTAATGAATAAGTCAATCTGGTCTAAGTATTGACAATACTTAATTCCGCAAGCCACTAATTCAATTTCATTATAAAACGTTATGCATACAAATTATGATAATATTTTCAGCTCGCATATCAGCTGGAAAAAGCAAATTGTACCTTAATGTAGCCAAGTCCCCGTAGAATGGCACGAGCTTGATGCTTGAGTGCCATGGAGGAATCGGCCGGCCGATTCTAAATCAATTATAATATGCGCAGGGCGCATCGAGGAGAAAAAGCTTATTTAAAAACAGGCTCGGCGGCTTCGACGAAATAATCGCTATTCCATTAAAGGGAAAGGGGAATTGATAAGTGCAAGCCGGCCGGGGTAAAAAGTACTCGCAATCGGCAGGAGAGGCGCGGCGGAGGCGGCGGCCGAAAAAAAAAAAGGAAGAACCCGTGGGTTTAATTGAAGCCGATCGGCGGTGGTGCGCGCGGGGCGACCGGAGGGGGCGGACTCCGATCAATGGGCCCGGGGCTCCCCCGGCCCAAGTGAATCGGCCGCGATATAGCCCCCGTCACGCTCCTCCCGGGCTTCTCCTCGCGGGAGGCTTTGATCCATTGAGCGGGCCCTCTTTTTACCCGGGGCCCGCGCGCCCCTTTGTCCGCGCTTCCGAGTAATTGCGCCGCGGCGATCGCCCGCGCGAAATCCATTAAACCGGAGGTTTCGATCTGCCCGCTCCCATATCGGCGGCCGCCTACCCCCTGGAAAACCCTGGGCCTCCGGGTGTTTGCCTATATGTGCGCGCCCGGGGCCTGTGTAGACCCGTACGTATGTATATGTACGCGCTATCCTCGTTCCCACCGAGCTTTCCAATCCCTCGGGCGGTTTACTGCCGGGCAATAAAACACGCGGAAACCTTTGAGCGCATGCGCTATTTTACGGACGGACGAGCGGCTGCATGTCTAAAGTCGAGGAAACATTCGCAACAAAGCCGCCGCGGATCCCCATTGCTTCCGAATTAATTTTCCTTTTATTTGCTCCGAGCTCCTTTCGATATCTGTTCTCACCTTACAACCGTGGCAACTACCTCTGGCATTTACTACATATTTATAGGCGAATACGAGGCTCGCCCATAGAATATATGCATGCGTGTTCCGCGATGCGTACCAAGCCGCAAAAGTCAGCGGCTAATTGATTAAATTTGGTTATTCGTCCAGCTGATTTATGTGTATACATACGCACTTCATATATTGAACCTCGATTCCTTTTTACGCCGCGTTATTTAAGCAATCGAGCTCCATCCGGGTAAGCGTGATAGACAGGGCCTGGCAATTGCGCTAATCCACGGCTCGGAGCAACACGCAAAATC
This sequence comes from Sycophaga agraensis, assembly GCA_018906755.1. Classification (NCBI taxonomy): domain Eukaryota; kingdom Metazoa; phylum Arthropoda; class Insecta; order Hymenoptera; family Pteromalidae; genus Sycophaga; species Sycophaga agraensis. The sequence continues at coordinate 365,968 of JACCIE010000017.1, read as the reverse complement.
CGATAGTCGTGCGGTTAGATCCGACTGAATTAGCGCGAGATCGTGCCATTTGAAGCACGCTTCGTTCGTCGGGAAGACGCGCAGTATTCGGTGGCGGTAAGAGAGAGAGAGAGAGAGAGACTGAGCGGGTGACCATTACTAACCAAATTAATTAGGCAAATCGCTGGCCACCCAATGCAGTTACAATTAATCTGCGCAACTCTCGCTTTTCGCCTCTCGCTTGCTCTATTCTACACGTTATTTCGGGTATGCATAATACGGACTATTGAAGAAAAAACCATTTATGCATAATAATAATAATATATATATGTAGAAGAATTGTTTACGAACAATCTTGTAAAAGTATATTAAATAAGAGTTCGTTATTATTACAATACCATATTATTCGAAAAAATATATACTTTTGTATACTGCTTAAGCAAGATATATTTTAGATTATTATACATTTCGTGTGTTTTTCTAATAAAAATTTTACAAACTATTTAATATTCACGGAAATAATAGGAATTCTGTAAATTGATTCGCTGTTCATCATTGATTTTTTGATTTTTTGATTTTTTTTTAACGGAAATTCATTAATTTCCCTTGGGAAATCCATAGTGGTATTGCTATGGATTTGCATCGTGACTACAGTTGTAGAGTTTAGATATTGAAAAGGATTTTTAGTCCAGTGCTATTTAATATTATGTGCTATTTTATTTATCCACGTAATCTATAGTTTTACTGTAACGTAATACGTAATCATATATAGGTTTAAACTCTTGAAATTGTGTACAAAATGTAATCTGCTCGGGGAAATCAATAAATAATCCTTACTCTACCTGGTCCTTAGGTAGCATCCACACCATATACCCTAATGACTGGAAATTCGTGCGTTAATTCGGCCCTAAGCTCACAGACATTCACCGATTACTCGCTTATGCGAACTAGGCTCGCGAGCATAATCTAGATTTAAATGCGAGAGCAGCTCTTGATTTGTGTTGAACGCACGATTAGGACGAAATTGCACTGACTAAACTATACTGATGTGTACATTTGTATACACATGCATATTTGCGTTTATACGATTAGACCTTATTGAAGTGTCGCTGTATGGTTAAATCGCTAATTAAACCACTAGGTCAAATTGAACTATAAAGACACAGTGCTTATTAATAAATAATCTCCTTTTGTGAAGACTGTTTTGCGTGTTGCGTGTGGAACTCAGTATACCGTAATTGTAAAAACGCACACTATTTCTTTAATATAGAGGGACAATTTAATAACAGTTAAATTATGAAAAAATGAATAGTATCCTATAAAAAAAGACCATGATAAGTATTGTGATATTCTTTTAATTATTATTACGAATAAGATGTAAAATAAAAGATTTGCTTGATTGTAAACTCCGACTATATGCTTATATGTTATTAAAAGAAAAATATTTATCAAGATCTAAACTCTTAGCTAACACTGTATGATGTTTAAAGTTCCCATTGAGTAAAAATTTTTAAAAATAGGAGTTTCTTAATATTTTCACCAACGAGTACCTGATTATAATCATAGTTGAAGAATTGTATAACTAAAAGATATACTTATATGCTTAATATTAAGTATAGTAAGACTTTTTATATGTCTATGTATATTACATTGTATTACTTAGATTGCTTGAATACCCCATTTGGATTTACCGTCCCTGTGGTAAGTGTAATATAACGTATATAAGGATCGCGACTACGATAACCTAAGTACATGTTTATTTCACGGTGAACCTTTGCGAATAGCGCCGACGTGATGCGGAAACGATATCTCGATATGCCGGGAATAACATAATCTCGAACACTCTTTTGCAGAATTTTATCACATACCTGCAGTTCCTTTTTTGATTTTTCTTATGATTTCAAGGCAGCTATAATGTATTCAAACAATATTTATAACATTCATAATATATTATATGGTATATAACGGTGTATACGTTTTGTACAGATATTATGATAAATTATGAGGTAACTAGTACCAGAAAGTCATATGTACTGCTAATCTCTACTTCAGTTGCATCACCTTATAAGGAATCCTTCATTAAAAACAAACTAATATCATTAGTTTAGATTCTGCTAAATTATCAAAATTTGTTGTCGAAATAATATCATCACAGAGGTGATGATTTCTTGTACGAATTTCATTTACATATAGTATATACATATGCACAATTAATACTGTAAAAATATCAGTAGACTTTCAATAATGCAAGTTAAAAACTACACACAAATATGCGCATAGGACAAATGTAAGAAAAGATTATCCGATCCGCTGTATAACACAGAAATAAGTAGTGGTATGGTCGTTTTATGATTCCAATGAACAGATCGGGCTATGATGTACATCATACTGATTTGAAATCGAAACGTCGCTTAGTCGAGCGCGAAGCACATTTATTCGCGCGGGTTCCCCCTCCACATGCCTCGCTCCTACGATATGCGACCCTTGGCCAATCGGAGCTCCCCACGAAATTCGGCTTTTAATACAGTTTCCCGCGCACACCGAGGAAATTCATTTTATGGCACCGGCAGTACTCTAATTTTCGGTCGAGCGAATCAGCCGAGCGGCCCCGATGGGCTAAAAATCCCGTTGCAATGAGCGATTCCCGCATGCAGTATAGCATGCACGCACACACCGGCCAACATGTGTAGGTATAAGAGTATATGAAATTCCGATGATACTATAAGTGTGTCGCTTTTTCGCTTCAAATAAATTTTTTCCATTTTCCACGAAAAAGGGGATTTTACCGGATTCGAGTATTTTTCGATTTAAACATATAACCAACGCGGGCATTTTTCACTATTAGTTTACCCGATTTCTTTATTATTCGAGTAACCCATTCTTTGTTTTCTTTAGTCTCGTTTTTATACTTTTTTCAGAATCACTGTTGGTTTAAATGATATTATGTAGTTATACTTTTGGAATGTATCGAAACAATAATAACGCGTAACTATCCTTCGAGGCTTGATATTCAGTTCCACGCGAGCGCTAATGCCAATGAAAAAAGAAAAGGAAGAAGAAAAAGAAAAAGCAAAATGCTTTGAACGAGCCACGAGAAAGATTCTGCATAGAGTAAAAGTCCGTGCGTGGAACGAAAAATGCGCGATATAGACGGAAAAAAGGAGAAAGAAGGAGAAACAGTGGGGTCCGGGCAACAAAAGTAATATACACGAGCGCGTAATAAAATTCGTTCTCACGGCTGTTTTGCCCGGGCTTAATTTCTCGAAGGAAACTTTTTCCATATCAGCGGCCCATTAGGAAGCTATTCGCGTCGGCCCCCGCTGTAGTTTTCCCCCATCGCGCCGCGGCTTCACGATCTCACACTCGGGCGGAGCGACGCGGGCGCGGCGATAGATATAGAAGAGCCGGCGCCAGGGAGGGCCGAGCGCCCCCAGGTTATACGAAGATCGCGGCCCGCGAGAAACACGGAAAACAGGGAGAAAGAAGAAGAAAGTCGCCGGGCAAGGGGGGGGGGTCGGAGGTGGGTCGGAAGGGGGGGGGGAGGAGGCCGAGTCCGTCGGGCGGTGGGGGCAGGCGGGCGCGCGGCGCGAGATTTAAAAATAATTCTCGCGCGGGGATTTTTATCCGCGAAAACGATTTGCGAGCGGGGCGGCTGGGCGCGAGCGAGCGAGAGGAGAGAGAGCGTCGGAGCGTCGGGAGCCCCGGGAGGGGGAGCGCCGTCCGAATGGAATTGAGCGCGGGATAATTGTTTCGAACAATCCCGAAGGCGATCCGGGAACGCGGCCCCGGCGGAGGGAGCGCACGCCCGCTCCCGTTGCCATGGCTACGGCGTCGCGGGCCCATTGGCCCGCGGGCGGTGGTGGGGGCGTCGGCCGACGCCGATTGGGCGCCCGCGGCCCGTGGGCGTGGCCTCGCGCCGGCGCCTTTCCCCGGCGCCTCGCGCTCCTCTCGCGGCCCGCGGGGCTACGCCTCTTCCGCCACCTTCTCCCTCGGCCCCTGTCGCCCCCGCGCCAACCCCACCCCCGGACCCCCTACCGCGGCCTGCCACCCACTCCTCCCGCCGGCTCGATCCGGGCCCCCCCCACCCCACCCACCCACCCACCCCGGGGCCGCCCTACCCCTCGCTCTCGCACACGCGGGCGCGAATGCCGACGCTCCTGCCGGAGCTGCACACGCGGCAGGAGATCGTTTCGTTTTTATTATCCGCCGGCGCCGGCCTCCGGGGCAGTCGAGAGGAGCCCGAGCAGTGCGGAGGTGCGCGCGGCTCGTCCGCTCGGCTCCACGGCTCGGGAGACGGAAGCATCGATCCACATTACCTGCTAATTTCACCTTATTACTCGCAGCAAGCGCCCAACTCGATTTTTCAGTTTCGAGACGGGAAGCTGAGCCTCGGACGAGTTATGTCCTCCTTTTTACCCTCTTGTTCCTCATGTGCAGTATATACATGCGCTGAAGGATGCCTTCCTTCGCTCCGCTGTGTATCCCGCGGGCAGTCTCTTTGCGCTTCTATTTTTTATTTTGACCCTCCCAAATGTTTTTAGGCTTGTGTAGTTGTGCCCTTTTTCCTTATTTTTCCCTCGGTTTTACGGGCCCTTTTTCGTTGTACTCTACCTGACGAATATCCCCAGCTATTGATTATGATGGCATCATTATTATTTTAAATTAAAGTTTTTGTATGTACTGCAGGAAAGATCTTCGCTTTATGTATACGTAGCAGGTAGGGCTTTTTTGGCTGTTTCAAAATAATCATGAATTTATATACAGCAAGCAATATAATACAGTGGCTGCTCGTGGAACAAGTTTTTTAATGAAATTGTAGAGAGATTTAGGCCTCAGTCTATACACGTTATGTAAGTTACATTGAGATGCAAAAGGGGAGTGACATATTCTTTATTATGCAGTAAATCTCAACAATAATCATTTATTTATTTAAGATTTTTTTTATGTTTGTCGTGATTTATATGAAGATATACATTTTTAACAAATGTTAAAGTATTAACAACGTACATTTCATTCGTTTGATTACATTTAAAAACACTTGTATTTATTTTTTAATTTATTAATTAAATCAAAATCATTAACATATATATAACATAACATAAGCTATGTAAGAGTTATAATTTAGAAAGATGACTTATTTATAATTAACACCTATGTAATATATGTACTTATGCATACGTATACTTATATGCATGCATATAATACAGCAGGATTTATAAACATACGTTTAGATTAAAGGGTACAAAATATACATTTTAAAAACTATACATATTAATTTAAGGTGATCAAAATTAATTATTTGTAACAAAAGATCCATAAAAATTTCGGACGTCAACTGATAAAATTTCCATTTTACGTGTTTATACATGACGCGAATATATATCTGCTATATGATGAACATCTGCTTTATAGGCGATATTGCTCAATTCACGCACCTTCCTTTCCTCTACCCTCCTTTTCTTTGTTTTGCCTTTCGTGCAATTAAGCCATCGAATTATAAAGATGTATATAGGTATAATTAGTTTTGCACCCGTGAACTCAGAAGACGAAAATGTCCATAAAGAAGGTGGCGAATTGTATGCATGAGGACGATGCTGAACACGAAGGCTTCGATCGAGTAGTATACATACGTTCATTAGTGCAAACATAAAACAATTTTAAAGTATTTTCACAAACATCTTATCCAATTCAATTTTATTACTAATTGATCATTAACTCATTATTAATTCATTATAAATTGCAATTGGTAGCTAAATGAACAATTACCGCGTACTGCTCAAGGATATATTTATATTATACTTGCTAGTTTACGAGTAAAATATCTACATTTATATCACCATTGCCAGTTATTTGCTCATATATAATGAATAAGGAGAGTTATCTGTATAATATTATGACTGAATAAAATATTTATAACCATAAGTTTTCTTATTAATGAAACAGATATGCTATCAACATTTTAATCACAACTTTCGATTTGATGAGATTTTCGATTAAATGATTTTGATAGAAAGACGTAAGATCGTTCTATTGTATGCTTAGTTGTTTATAGAATAACATTTTTTTATTACTTAATAATTTTTGCTACAATAGTTGAAAAATATATGTGAAATATGTAATCGGATTACACTTTTGCATTGTCATTTATCATTAATAATTTTTGTACATATAGATGATTTTCATTAATAAGTGTGCATGCGACAGAATCTCATATGACGCGTGTTCAAGAAGAATCGTATACAGCGAATCTATAATTACATGCGCGCGCAATCAAGCAGCATATACGTTATCATTTTCGATCAAAAAACCGTCGCAGGATAATTTGTTACTGGGCGACACTTTGCACGCCAAATGAACCTTTTCATAAAAGGGCCTCGCATGACTTTCCTGCTTCTTTTTCTCAGCCTTTTTTACCGCTCGACTACCAAGAAATCGTGCGGGAAGACTGTAAAATGAGTTTTATTAATGCAAGAATTACGAATTTAATCTAATACGATTTTATTTCTGCTTTGACTGCCTTTTAAGTACATAAATTAATTCAATAACAGGAATTGGACAATAATTTCTTCATTATCATTTTTCTTCATTGCATCAAAATTAATAAATAAATAGATCGATTTTATTGAATAATTTACTACCTTAAAAAAAACCGTTGCAGTCCGTTTTGTATATTCAGTGTAATGTTTATTGCGTAAGAAAAGTAGATAAGAATTGAAAATAGACTTTTATTTTACATTTAGCTCTTTGATCATAGATGAACTTTTATAATCAGGATTATGTAAATATTTTTGACACGCAACAATAGATGCGTAAAAATGTACGCGAGCTTTTGAACAAAGACACCGATATATAATTGCAACTAAATAGAGTCGAAAGGTATAAGCATGAACTGTGTGAATCGAGGCGTGAATCTACATGGTATACGTAGGAAAAAGAAGCCCTTCAAGCTGGCGATGAGCTGCTGCGTCAACCCCATCGGCTGTCTCTTTCTTTTTCTCCTTTGGGACACTGTAGGTCGATCGCTAGCGACGTGCCAGTAAGATTGATGAGCGCGATAGCGCGCTGCTGGTGCGCTGCTTTCCTTTTTCTTTGCTCTCCTGGTGCGGCTCGCTCTCTGTTTGCGCAATCGTGGCCACATGTGCGGTTATTCCGGGGACCTGGTGGTACGCCTTTTTGATGGATAATTCGTTGGGGGGTGAACGGGCCGCAGTTGCCCCCGTGGCTGTGTGTGTGCAACTATATACGCAGAGAAAACGACGGGATTTCAGAGAATTAATAGAGCGAGCTACTGCGCTCCCGACTTCATTGATTGAGGATGCTGAATTTTTTATGACCACGCCGCAACAGAAGTAGCAGTTTATCAATTTCTCCGCGTGAGGGGTTGCGCTCGAAAGGGGAGGCTCTCCTTTATGCGCTTAACGCGAACACCTTTTTGACTTTCGAACAATGGTCATGTTGACTTTTCTCTGCCAGAGAACCTGCCCATGCCTGTGTATACAAAATGAGCGAAATGGACCCCTGTACGTCAAAAGAGTCCTCGACGTATTAAATCTGTTCAATTGGCAATGAACGCTGAATTACTACATACATGCAAGTACGTATATAACTGTTTGATTTCATGATGTCAACTGAAAAGGGTCTCGCATATATCGTTGAAAATGAATAAGATTATGCGTTATTTGTTGTAATAAAGTTTAATTATTAAAATAAAAGTGTGTAAATTATTAATTCCGATTATTTTTATTCTTATTATTTGAAGATGTATAGATGAGAAGATATATTCTAAGTTCTAACATTTATTTAATAATATTTCAATTGAAATAATCTTACCCTTGTAGAATGCGCATCGGTTGGTGCAGTACGTACAGTCAATAAAGTATAAGCTTTAAATAAGAAATATATAAACCTGTAAAAGCAAGAAAGAAAAATTATCTAAGATTGTCATCATACTTTGAAACGTATATTTATCAGATAAGAAATACTTGTATATACATTTATACGTGAACATGTACAATTTGAATTTAATTATGAATCGGAAATTAAAGACTGATTAAGTACATAAATTCTATCTGTAAACTGGTTAAAACTCGTTCAGATTTTTATCAAGTAAGTGTGCAGTCACAAATGTAAACTATTTTATTCATTATGCTATAGTTTTATTGTATATATTATTATATTTTGTCGTATTATTTATATAGTAGTAGTCCAAGTCTCTCCGATTGACACAATCATGGCTCTATCATTGATTAGCATAGAAAAGTAAGCCCTTAAAAAAAATACACTTGGCATTCCGCTGACCTGGAAGCTTTTACATTTGAAAAAATGTCTTTTCCTATTTTATTTATTACATTATATTAAAATTCGTAGAGAAAGTACCAATTGAAAATGGCCGCCTTATTCAAATGTTCTAATAATAATAAGTGGTGTATCAATCTCGAGAACAACATCGAGGAGTCAAGGCACGTAGCCGCACGAATTGCAGGAACGGCCCCCCTGTTCCACTGTCGCAACTGATCGCAGCCGGATCTTCCGCGTAATGATTTTTCGCGATAAAGAGAAAAATATCGGCCTTGCGAAGCGCCCGCAGCGATGTACGGTACGAAGTGGCCGCTCTCGGGAAAATCCATCCACGGCCCTCCGGTGATTTATACTTGGACGTGTATCGCCCGGGCGCTGCGGCCGGGGAGGGGCCGGTAGCCCGGGCCGGAAGGCGCGTCGTTAAAAAATAATCACCGAATTAAATCGAGCCGGGGCTCTCGGCGGCGTCCCCGTGTAAACACGGCCGGTGTGCGCCGGCGGGTGGCTAAGGGAGCCGGGGAGGCCCGGAGGCGGCCTAGCCCATCCCCCCCCCACGCCGATAATGGACGGCACCCTTGGGTCCCGCAAATGAACCACGAAATGCTGCCGGTGCGCCTGCAACCTGTCGTCCCTCCCGGGCTTCTTCGCCGGCGCGGAGGGATCCGCGGAGACAATGGGGGGAGGGGGAGAGCCGGCGCTCAGGGCCGCGATAGAGCAAGATGTAATGAGGGGAGGGCGCGGGCCTCCGGATGCGGGATAAGCGATATATACCCGCTCTTTTATTCCTAATTTATGTACACTGGATGTTTATATTATGTCGTGGAAGGAAGAGCGAGCGGCGCCTGCCTCCGGCCCATCCCGTCATTTCTCTCAGTTTTTTTTTTTGGTTTCTCAATGCGCGCGGTCTTGGAGTATTGTTTTCTAGGCTCGTCAATTTACCAGCGATAATGATATATTTTAATAACTTATTTCTCTGCATACTAATTTCAAATGGAAATGTACATGTATCTTAAGATAATTGTTATTTATGTATTATACACATACATGGCGCGCGTAATGTACGCTCCGTTGCGATTCGTAAATCATTAGAAATAACTTTTCTCCTTAAACAGTTTTTGATACCGGCACTGAAATTACGAATGTGTATAAATTAACCACTTTGATCGTACTCATTTGAATATTTGTATGATTACTCTTAATAATATAGAGTAAATGCCATCGTTCAAAGTTTATTTTTTTTTTGTAATGATTTTTTACTAGAAACACGACATTTAGAGTCAGTTCATAGAATTAATTAGATACGATTAACATTTGAATATTCTACTAGTGTACAGTAAATTCGAATGTACTTAGAAATTGAAGAATTGTTTATTGCCCAATTCTAATTTAGATTTAATTGTCGATCGTAATGAGCCGCCTTATATCCTGTAATTTCTCACTGTAATAGTGTCAACGAACAATTATTAATTTGGTTATATAAAATTGACGCAAGAAATCTGTTTGCCAGTGAGCTCTACTCCACAACCGCAGGGCAATTAAACATTATAATTGAAGAGTGGCAACAAAGCGAGTGTTCAAACGATTACGTTGATCGGACCATCGACATATTTATATTCGAACACAAAGGCGACATCTGATTAGGAGCGGGAAATCTGGCGCGACGCATTCATCGGGCATATAACGTCGTCAGGCGGGCAGAGGAAAGGCCCCCACGCGCCCGATGTAATAGCCGATAGCGCGCGCGTCATCGGGGAAATACGGCAGCGCCGTCGGCGCGCGACGAGTCAAGAGGGGCGCGGAAGGGGCCATCTGTCCTTTGCGGCCGATCGCCGGGAGCCGCGGCCCGCGAGACCCACGGGTGACGATTCGCGATCGCGCGATTCGTATCGGCCAAGATCCGGGAGATAGGCGCGTCAAAGCGGCCCGCATGGCGGGACAGAATGCCGGCCCGATGAATCTCCGGCAGGGGAGGCCGGACTGTTTATACCCGCAATATGGACCGAGGAGTCGCGCATTGTTATCGTCAGCCGCGGCCTCGTCTTTCGCCGGCGGCCGCGACGATTCGAGACGGCCTTTATGATTCTAATGCGCCAAATGTCGCGCGGCTAATCGCCCGTGAAATTTCGAAAAGTCTCCGGGCCACGCCGCCTGCGGCCGTTACGCCTCGTTTCACGCTCCTTTCCCGAAAGCCGCCTGACCCCGCGTCCCCATATGCACCGGACTTTTAAGTGGCCCCGTACAAATGTGTGTGTACACTGCGGCCCGGGGACGGGGCAACCTGTCGAGGCGCGCCGCTCGCTCGCTCAATTTTTCACGCTGCGCTGATTTGAACCTTTTGTCTTGGCAGGGCCGTCCGCGCCATTTCATTTCATTCCTTTCGCTCGCCGGTCGATTTACGAGTCGCTACTACACGGCCTCTCCCGAAACTCGGGCCGTCCTATCCCTTTATGCAGTTTCACCCTCGATACTCTGTCTCGTTCATTAGAGACAATTTCTCTCTGTGTGAGCAGACGAATTTTCACTCGTGCCTACATTGCCAACGAGTATTTTGAATCCATTTATAATAATATCACTAATTCCAACATAACCATTGTAACAAAAATAATAAGGACGGTTAATACATGGAGAAAGCGATTTGGTTAAAAATCAGTAAAATCTTTAGGAAAAGAACACGTACACATTGTGTATTATACTTTTCAAATAAAAATTTGTCAACGAGTTAAAGTTTCCTATTATCATAAAATCAGGCCAATAAAATAATTTTAATACAAATGTTGGAAACGATTAGAATTTTTGTTTGAGATCATAAGATCATGTGTGGCTTCGTACGATATCCAAGTGCGAGAAAACAATTAGCGCGAAATCAATTGTTGTTTTAACCATATAGTCGCGGCCTGTAGTGTAAAATGAGCTATGAAACGACATAGCACATAAGGGAAATAACCAACAGACCCATCCTAGAGGTGAGCTTCGTACCCGAACAGCACGGGGGAACGACGTACCGACACGGGACTTTAGTCGTCAAAAACTAATAATGAGGCGAAATAGATTCCAGGAACGGGGATCCGACATCCGCAAGTGTCTGCCTATATGCGACGTATTATTGCTAGCGCTAGATCTATGTAGGATTAAGTGTATCGAATCTTTTAATAATTAATGTGCAAAATTGCAGGCGGATCCCGTTAGAATAATTAAAACCTAAAATTAAAATAACCAATATTTTTATTAATTGAGCTACCTCTAGTTGAAACGATATGTAAGTGACTATTACAAGATTATTTTATCATTCTCTAATATATAACAATCAGTGGATTTGAATTAAAGGCTCATAGTATCACAGGATGACTCGCCATTACGTTGTCATCGCTCTCTCGGATGCGTAACCCGCAAAATTTTGAAACAATGAGAACAAACATTTTCAAGCGACGAGGATGAAATTTGAAGAAGCGCATCGTACATAATACGCTCTACAGCGGCTGCGGAAGACAAAGTTTTCTCGTTAAAACGTCTCGGTGATAGTCTCGCGTGGCTCCCCGCGAGTGCAATGGAGGCTCGCGAGGTAAATTTGGACGACCCAGGGCTCCGAGCGCCCTTTGCGAGCATTTGAGTTATGACTCATTAAGTGCGCGCCTAAAGTAACAGAAAATTACTCCGTTCCCGCCAAATGAAAACAATTACCGATAACCTACCCAACAAACACTTGCCCCTAATCGCCACAGTCGAAACGTGCACTACACGTGCGGAAAATCTGAGCACGCGGCTAAAACAGCAGGCCGGGATGTGTATTTCGGCGCGATGTACATCGTCGGTGTTTTTAATAATTATAATAAACGCAGGAACTTTCCAGCGCGGCAAATTAAAAAAATCGCTCGCGGAGGAAGTCGTCGCGACGGCCCTGGCGGCTCCCAATAATTCACTCTATATGTATACATATATATATATCGTCATCGGCGTGACGCCCACCCCCCGCATTTCTTCATTAAGCCGTCGAAAATCGCGCGAGATCGATGACACGCGGCACGACGTGGCCGCGTTAAAACCCCACGGCGGAGTTCATATCGCGCATAAATCCCGATCGACCGGGCGATCGGCTCGGGCCCGCGCCCCCTTATAACTCACCATTAGCCGCTTCCGGCCCTCGATTTTCCGCGGCGCGACGAGAGACCGTCAGTTTTAATTTGGCCGACGCGCGGGCCACTTTTTGATTCCCGCCGATTTATGAGCGCGTACGCCGCCGCCGATCGAATTCGCCCTATACCCACGGTGATTTATCCTCCCCCGCAGCCGCCCGCCATTTATTATACCATATTTCGTCGCTCGCCGAGACGAGATTTCCTTTCGAGGTACACATAAGCTTCGCCCGTCCTCGAAGCAGTCAAATAACTGTTCAACTCGCTCGCCAATGTGGCCGCCATTTACTTTTCTGCATTGTCAAGCGTAAGTTGACGTTTCGCGATGAGGATGCTTTATATCTGCCTGCCTAATAAATAGGAAAAAGAAACAATATTTGGTATCATCATATAAAATACATTCAATTTTATCTAAAAATCTTCTTTGATATTAGTACAATTAATACATAATGATTTTAGACAGCTCGGTTTGAAATAAGCCTTACTTAAACCCATGTTCAGCAAACATTATTAAAACCCGATTTTTCCCTTGCTAAAGAATTCGGAACAAAGCATCGCTTACTTCTTTCCTCGTGTAGTTTAGTTAACAGTTTATTAAGTAATTGGCAAATATATACATTATATCCAATACATACATTGATGTAATTTTGAGATTTTATAAATTATTAGAAAACGAATAAAATTTATTAATTACATTTATTTATTAATCACCAGAGCAACTATAAATGTTACTATATAATAATAAAAATTTACAGTACGAATGAACCAATCTATTTATGTAGTCTATGCTTAGAATAGAGTCTAACCCACGAGTTGATCTATTTATTAACTCTTAAAATTAGTAGTTTCTTCATAATAATTGAAATAATATTAAACTTGTTCTTTAGCAAAATTACAAAATAGTATATTACTATAAATTCTTATTACAACATTAAACTTAATATTAGTTTTTGTATATTAGTCAATTTCTATGGACCTCGTGTTAATGCTATGTTGGTTGTATTAATTAATAAATTTGTTATTTGTATCTGAATGAAAACAATGTGCATAGTTCATATCAGCTATTAAAAATACTTTTATTGATTTAATCTATAAATTTACATAAACTATAACATAATGTTTAATTGTAATAATCTTATCTTTTATCAGATGTAATGAAGTATTGATCGACACAGTATGTACTTTCGAGCAAATTTTGTTTCTGACATCTATAATAGAGATCTCTAATTTAATTTCTGAATATAATAAGTGTCTCGCCCCGTAAACTTAGAAGATCCAATAGGAGCCGAGGGAGATAAATATATGTAAAAGCGAAAGATTAGAAATTCGTTGACTGATAATTTACTACTAGATGATTCTGTAATTAATAAAAGATTATTTTTTGTGATTTAATTATAATAGTGATTTATTAAAAATTAGCTTCTTATAAAATAGATATCAATAATATCATAAAAACATTATACAATAGTATAATAGTATAATAGGATTTATAATTTATATAAATAATAAATTTATAAAAATGATTATGATATTATTTTTATCATCTTTGTTGTAGTAAACCTGTACCTTTTAATGATGGTATTTTCCTATATAAAATTGCTTTGAGACTTTTCGTTGAGTATTGGTTATTTCTTTTACATTTGCACCAGTATAGTCAGCAACACGTACGTCTGATTCAAATTCATTCCGCAAAATACTTTCAATAAATTCTGTATAATGCGAAACTCGAGTGTAAATAGCATACGATAATTTTTCATTGCAATTATAGCTGTAAACTGATAATACTCCGATTATGAAATTTCCCTCGAAAACAAGTGGACCACCAACATCACCCTGTAATTAAATAATTACAAGAAAAAAATTTCTATTACTATTTTATAATTTTACAAGTTATCTTTAAACTTCTATTGTCTATTCTCTTACATATTAGTCACTTGTATCGACTAGTGTAATTTAGTTTTTATTTAAAAGTATAAAAAAATGTATAAATTGAATACTTACATGGCAAGCACCCTTTACGCTTCCCGTTTCACCAATTAGAGTTGTACACATGTGAGAATCTTTTATATCATAATATAAACGCTTGCAAATATCGATTCTTTCAACCCTAACATGTTGCATGTTTCAATGTTTTGTCTGAATTCAGTCTAAAAACTAAATTCTGCAGATCACTAGCACTTTCATAAACAAAAGGAATAGTTTGCCCAAAGCCAGTTATAACGACGTTTTGGTAATAATATTTCGAAATCCTACGATTCACTGGTAAAGGTAAATTTAACATCTGTAGACCAGAGTCTTGCCCAATAGGTAAAGGAATGTTAACCTATAAAAATATAAATATTTTATTAAATTTCAATCATAATTTTCCATTGTAAATGCATATCCATTGCTTTAAATGTTGACACTATGGTATATACCTTTACGCATTAATTTTATCTTTTTAAATAATAGATTAACCAGAAAAAATAGTCAATTATGTGTATTAGAGCATAAATTGCAATTATTTAATAATATACATTGTATATGTAAATGGTGACATTAAGAATATTCTTTAAATACTTCTAAACATACATTTTATCTTATTAAAATACAATGTACAAGTGTTTATTATGTATCAAATTTAATTATTTAAATGTCTTATATATTAAAGTCAATTTATGTAAATTCATGAGAAATTTTTTTTTGTAAGCATAATATTATGTTATGGATTTAGATACTTTTTGTAGAGATATGCTTGTTTGTTGATATTATTTAATTGTTGGCAATAATTGAAGTTTTTTAGGAATATCATTTTAGCTGTAACTTTACACTTTATGAATCCTTATAATATAATATCGTAAATAAATAATTTAAATACTTTATTTATGTGCGTGCGTGTTTAATTTTTTTAATAATCATTATATAAGAAAATATTAAATTTTAAAAGATATTATATTTTATTTATTTTAAACTTAATAGAAAATTTTAGTGATTTTATAATAATACAGTGTTATCGCCATATTAAAATTTATCAAGATAACTTAATTTCGAATCGAAACTAATTAATAAATTAGAAATATTTCTTAAAAAAGATCAAAAGATTATTTTTGATAGATAATGGATATATATAAATTTAATATTAATTTTATACCGTCTAAAGTACCTTTAATACAGCAAGATCAGCAGTTTCCAAAGCATTACCATCGTGGCGAGGTTGATTAGAGCTTCTGAATTCAAGTGGTACATATGCAGTGGTTACTTCTCTTTTAATTTCAGTATCAATATTACTACCAAATTTATTAATTCCACCAAGTATGTGTATTTTTACGTTTAAAAATTGTCCATTTTTGTCCATGATACATTGGGCGGCAGTTAAGATGAAATGGGTATTAAGTACACCTCCACCGCATGCAAGATTATCATTTATTATTAGTGAAACATGATACGTAAACTGCCCAACTTTTACATCTTCTCCATCAGTGATTCCTTCAACAAAACCTTTAAAACAGAAGTTTAAAAAATTAAATAGAAAATTGAGATGAAAAATAAATATCATCGATCATGTATAATTCAAATGATATACTTACCAATACTAAACCAAATAATCTGAAAGAAGGTTGTAAAACATATTACTGATTTTAAATGCATTATTTTAATACAATTGCTGACAACACCGAATTACGTTGTATTAAAAATATTTTAACTCATATCTAATTTTAAATATCATTTTCATTACTATATATTTCTTATTATCATATGTAGGCAAATGTTATGTCTCGATAATTTGATATAATATTTACAATAAATATAACACCTGAATAAATTTATAACATACACTAGAACTGCTATTATTACGTGTCTAAAGATAATTTCCATTTATTGATTCAAAGCATCTACAAAATAGTAATAATCTAATGTAATGTAACATCTACTTTTTAAATAAAACTTAATACTTTCTGATTAGAAAACAAACGAAACTATAAATTGTATACTCGTGTTTCTCGCTCTATCTCGAAACTACTACGATTTTCACAAATCGACTTTTAGATTATATAAGATACATGAATTTTTCTCGAGAGGTACTACAGAGGATTCGATCTCAGCTATCAACTACACTCAGTGTCACTCAGGGTTCAGTATTAGAATCTCTCTCATTTCAACTTTGAATAAATGACTTTGATGTTACCCTTGACTTTACGTGTAAGGTATATTTTGAATGTTGATGATGACCTCAGGTCAAGCCTGAGCTTCTTTAAGGATAACTTGACGGTTGGATCTAAGTGCATTGCAGCAACGGTGCGTGCTGTGACTGATTAAGTTGCGACAGCATATCTTAGGATCAATATTGGTAAAACGTCTACAAATTTCTTTCTTATATTGAGTCTTTCGGGTTTTGTTCACTTAAACTTGGTTTTACTTGCCGTAAGTTTTACAAGGAGGAATATTGAATAAAAAAATTGATAATGCTCTCCTATAGTTTACAGTTTTTCTATTAGTACATTATGCTGGGGCTGGTCTCTGAGTTTTTCGCATTTTAATTATTGTGTCGTTGTTTATTTAGATACGTCCTTAGAGTCCAGAATAAGTGTACAACTTTAAATGAATTTCTGTGTACGCTTTGTAAGTACAAAGTAGAATGAGCATATCAGCCATCAAAAGCAATGATTGGATTCCAAAACGGCGAAAACTATGTTCATATCCAGAATTCAACGAGACTACATCGCCAGATAAATAGGTTTCCAGCGAAAATTTAGTCGAATTCAACCAGTACCTAGAATTCTAGGAGTGCGAGTTCATTTTATAATTCTATCAGAGGAGAATAATAACAGAAAATGATTTTGGCCAAACTGCGTTGTGCTCGACGTCGCGACGGTCCAAAGAGTCTGGATTACTCATGAAAAAGGTTTTCAAGTATATTAATGCGATCGGACATGACATAATAGACTAATATTAACAAACAATCACCCAGAAATAGCCTTAAAATTCACTAATAAGAAAGATTTTGTGTTCCGTTAAAGCAGCGCTAGGCTGGTACATCTTTAACAATGCATAAAAAGCTCCTTAAAAGTAGATGGACGATTCTATTGCACTACAATTGCTTTGAGTACAGTTTAGATCTAACAACATGCTATAATCATATTTTCAAGCATTTACATCTTTCATGGCAGCATAAAACTAACCCCAAATTAGGATATTACATATATTAAAACGGATTCAGATTACTTCAATTATAAATTATGAAATTGTCTTCAAAATTGACAAAATAGTTCAAAATAGTCCAATTTATTACAACAAAATTGTTCATAATACTATGGATTTTTATAAGCAAGTTTCCACAAAAGTAGTTTTATACATCCACATTGAATTATACTAAATGATAAAAATAATTTGTTAATCGTAATAAAATGGTAATAGTTAAATAGTAGCTTGGATAAATTATGAAAAATATATATTTTGGATTAAGTTGAAGTTAAGTTAAAAGTTCTGTAGGACGTAATGAATGATATTTTCCATTAAACGGAACATTAATTATACAGAACAAAACCGAAATTCCGTTATCTCGATTGGAGCGCGTGTCCGGGTTTACATACGATAATACGCGAATCCCCCGGCGATCCCGTACTCGTGTATGGCTCTGTAATGCGAAATCAGTAAGCTTTCGTAAATTTCGTTTAAACAATCCCAGAGTAAACAATTTTCCGGTTCCTGACCACGAGAATAACGGCACCCCAGTGGCTTTGCGATCAAGCGTTTACGCAGAGAGGTACTCGCAAGCTCATACGGAGAAGAAGGATGAAGGACGCAAAATCATCCGAGGGAGAGAAAGAGAGAAAGAGCGAGAAAGATTGCGATAGGGAGAGAGAGATGAAGATCGATAAAAAGGGAAGTAATACAAAGAGCAAAGTGGGGGCGCCCGCGCTGGTGGTGTTTGGTGGGCCGGTTGACTGTGCGGCCCGTATGCTGCCGCGCGGCGCGTTTACTCCCCGAGGCCTAACGCCCTACACCCACCCTGATTCGATTATGATAAATACCGTATTGTCACATAAATCACTCTCTCGATGGATCGCGATATGCATTTTTTTCTCTGTATTACTCTCTTTCTATCTCTGTCTCTCCAGCTCCGGCTAGCTTGTTTTTCCTCCCACTTTCTCTTAACCTCCTCTAAATCATTTGAGCTGTGCTTTTCGAATAGACGCTTGTATATTCTGTACAGGATTGTGGATATCGCATCGACAAACTGCTCATTTGGGAATTGACTCCTGCCCTCTGCCCTCTGCCCACTGCTTGCGAGTATTATTTTTTTCATAAAGCGCTTCTATCTTATATGTAGTAAGTTTTAAATGCCTCTTCTTCATCGGAAAGTGCACCTTTTTGGAGAAGGCATCAATGGCATTTCGTTTGATTCCATAAGTTGGAAGCATTCATTGAAATTAACGATTAGTAATTAGAAAATACACAAAGCTTTTTTCTCACAAGCGTGATTAACTAAAATTGACAAATATTACAATGTTGATTAATACTTTTAAATTGCCAATAGAGAGGGAGACGATAAAGAAATTATTTGACTAATTACGATTCTAAAAATTAATGATTTATTCATTAGGATTTAAAGAGAACGCGTTGTCTATATAAATTTCGAGATATATTTTATCTGTGTATGCAAACTACGAAGATGGATGGTAATTTTGTCTGTATGTAGCTCTCAGAAAAAATTAAGTTATCAGTTTTTTTAATCGTAATTAGTAAAATGTACGCCGAATACAAATGTAAATATTAAAATTCATGGAAGATACTTGTAGACAAACAAAATTATAGCATGATTTAATTTTTAAATATGCATTATTTCGATTATTATTGTTTTATTACATTTTTTTTAACAAGATAAATATATTATACTCATTGATATGCATTTATTTTACTTGCGATTGATACAATCTTATACCAAAATACGAATGTCAGAGAATTTTATGTAAGAGTAATATTAACATACGAAATGAGAAATTACAAAAGAACAATTTGTTTAAATATACAAGTTTTCAGTTGTGAGTTACACGTGAAATGAAATATTCCGTATTTTTTAAGGTTTTCAGTTTTTCAGCATTTTATATAATATTTTCGTATTCAAATAACATTTGTAGTATTAAACTTTAGATGTTATCCTAAAAAGAACGTCTTTTTTGGTTTCGCTTTTATTTTCATTTCGGTAATTTAATTTCATATAATCTATAAGAATTATTTTATACATTTCTATATTATACACAGATCGACAAAGGGGTGTGTGTATATTTAGCGTTGATCCTTTCATTTGTGCTTTATTCTACCATTCGGCAACTGTTGCGCTAGGATAGGTCCCAACTGAATAAAAAGTTGTTCGCTTTCGGATCGTTTAATTCCATTTGCTTAAGACACCGTCTTGTCCTTGGCCGGGAGTTAATAAAAGGGTCGCTTCGCGCGATGACAAGCGGATTTAATCGATCGGCGAGGGAGGGGGGGATAAGTATCGTTAGGCCGAGAGTTGCTGGAACTGAAAATAAACTCGTGTCTTAATCAATAATTGTCGGCGGGGTCGATCGTGTGACAAAAGCGCTCCACCTGCGGCCGGGGAAGGATTGCTCTCGCGGGCGCTCGTTCCCCGGGCGGTAACGACCTCGGAGAGTGGTCATTACTATAATCGCCGATCACCCGGCGAATTCCAAAACGATCCCCCGATATAAAAGTGATTTATAAATATAATTGCCGCGGGCCAGCTCCGGGAGGATCGGCGCGCCCTCTTAAATCGTTGTAAATTCACACCAGGTCCGCCGCACAGCTGTTCGCCCGGGAGAAGAAGGAGCGGCCCGCTCGCGGACATTTTTCGAGAGCCGAAAGGGAGGCGCGCCGGGGAATCGCGCGAGGAACGCCCGCGTATAAGTAAGGTGTCTATATTTATGAGGTCCCATATGCCGCGTCCCCGCGGCCGGCTCGGCGCCATCCGAAAAACGCCCGGACGCCCTGATCGATCTGAGCGCCCGGCCACCTTTTTCCCGACCGCCGCGCGGCTTTTTCTCCCGGCCCGGGGCCACGCCGCATCTAAATGCTTGACCGAGAGAGACTTTTATGGCCGCCTCGCGCCTTTGATTTTTGCCAACCCGTGTGAATTTTTAATTGCAATTCCTCTTTCTTTTATAAAGGAAGATACACTGCTGAAACACACTTCGTTGAATTGGTAAAAATACCTCGAAAAATATACGAAAATGCTGCGTGAACGTTGCTTATCTGGTTCACCATTTATTTTTCTACCAAATATTCAAAAGGGATGAAACTAGATTCAATTCATTTCATTTTAAATTATTATAAAATATAATAAACGATACATGCAAATTTTAAATGTTTGCAAAATTTTGAAAAATATTTAATGGCCATAGATATTTTTACATTTACATTGCCACAGAATTGTATATAATCTCTGTCGTAGATTCTGTATAATCCGCCGAGAATGATTAATTAAAACGAGAATCAGAATTCGTCTAGAATTTCATAACTGGGCTTATACAACTTTTTTCTCGACTTTTTTATTCTTGTACTACGAGGTTTTTGGAAACCTTTGAATACAGTATTAGCATTTGCTGCATGAAATAGAGATTCTAATTACATGTATTACATTAATGCAGGAATTCAAATTATTGATTATAAGTAATTAAATGTTAAAGCATATTTTACGAATATAAAGAACTGGTCTCTCTACCTCTCTACAACAGGACTAACTTGAAAACTAACTTACAATCTTTTAAAAGAGTGAGTGTAAGGAGATCAATTGCATTTTATTTTCAATCTATTTCCCCTATTTGTTCATCTTACAATATCTTTCTTTTCTCTTTTTTCGATAAAAAAATTCTCTTTTCTTCATTAATAAGAATTCATCCAGAATATGTAGTTAGATATAATAGGATTTGAGTTTAAAATTGATAGCAGAATCCAGCTAAAAGAAAATTTTTCAAAAGACTATATTTTGTCCTTTTATGTACTATTTTATATTTTTATTATTTATTGTGTATTTATGTGACCAGAATTAAGAACATATTTTCATAAAAAGTGTTAATTTGAGATTATACTATTATTTATTATTATTGTCTATTTTTAATTCTAAAAATACCTTATGGAATACTCTTAAATTAATTTTAGTGTTATATTATTTTAATTTGAAAAAAAAAATTCACATATTTTAGTATTAAGTACCCTACGATAAATATAAGAAAAGAGTATTCAGTTATTGCACTTAATTTTCTTATATGCAAATATGTTTATATTTTTCTTCATCATTTTTAGCATTTTTTAAATATATTAATTGCATCTAAATTTTTAAGTATCTCCATCATATAATTATTTATGTAGTGATATAGCTCAGTAAAAATGTCAATAAATATAATGAAATTTTAATAAAAATTTCGTATTCCAAATGATATTAAATTTTTTATCGCAGATATTTATAACACAAAGAACTAGTGTAAACTCCAATTAATGGTAGGATTATATATAGTCCGGAAGACTTAAAATGACTATAAGTAAAAATAATTGCATAAAAATATTGATTTATTAAAATTTATTAATCATAATTATTAAAAACTGCGATTAAAGTATAAGATCAACTTGTTCAAATTTGGGCTAAATGAATTAATTTTAAAGCCCAGAATCAAGCACATCATTGACATATGAAATAAACAAATATCTACGTATTTATCCTCCTTCCGTCAATATCTCTTACCATTACCTTTTATCTGCTTTTTAAATTTGATATCCATCGCCGTAGCATCTGGTCCAACATCCACGCAAGTTTGGCGCGCGCGATGTCCCGTCCGGATATCGCATATAATTTGTGTGCTGGCTAATATATTACCTGGCAATTTGCTCGGCATATACTTTTCCCCTCTCATTCTATCCTCACTCGTCTTCCTTGCAAAAGAAGCGCAATTACCGCGAATGGCGAGAGAGAAAGAGGGATAGCTGGCACGGGCCCTTTGACCCTCACGCGTTTACTTATATATACGAGCAGGGTGCGGCTCTATACGTTCGCCACATGTCCATCGTTAATTCAGGTGTCCGCATACACGTGCTCATATCGAGATTCGCTTGACTGCCACACAATGGGAATATTCTTGGAAACTCAGAAATTTCGGGATGTATGAGAGCAAAAGAAGCGTATGCATGTGTATGTGATGTGTGAGAGCGAGAGAGAGAGAAGGTAATTTTGCAGCGTCGCTCGTTAATGCGGTAATTAATGTCCGAGATGGACGATTAACGGCGGAACTGCGCTTCGCGAAGTGACGATAATTTATGACCCTCCGCTGAATTTAATTTCATAATTCGTTGTTAATGTTAAACGCTTCAATGTACCGATGGAAGCGCTTATACCTTATTACTTTGCCTTGGGACTAAATTTGAATGACTTTATTACTGTTTCCATCGTTTAATTTTCCTTATATATACTTGTTAAGTGTGTAAGTGTTAAGTATGATTTTATTGAATGATATAGTAATATATGTACGAGGGCAGATGGATTTAAAAATTGTTAATTTTATTAGTAATGAAATTATAACTAACTAAAAGCATACTTTTTATGATAATTTGTATCTATAGCGGATCCAGTATTACTTGTATTTTACACTTACATTTGTATTTATTACAGTAGTATTTAATTTTTAAACTTAATTATTGAATACGATTCAGGCATACGAAAGCAATAAGTTAAAGAAATTGATAGAAACCATTTGAATGCTTTAAAAGTACTTATGCAAAACATTTTTCCAAAATGTTATAGAATAATATTTTATGACATCACGGTAAATGGTAATAAGTGAACTAAAAGGTCGAAGCTAATTGGAGGGTTAAGTATTCAGCGGCAAAAGAGAGAGATTAGACTTACAATAAAGTGAGTCTGGGGCTGCATTCGCGCTCAAAACGGTCGGCGAGGGAGTAACTAAGGCGTAGTCTCCGGAAACTACACCGAAACAGATTTAAACTCGCGCTTCGACCTTCGAGTTTACACCAAAGTTTCTTGCCTTTTAATTAGTCACGCCGACCAACCAACGAGCAAAAAATCCCTTAAACTTTCGACTTTACGAATATATAATTGTAAAGTATAAATTATTTTTAAGTTTAATTATTATTAAACAATTATTTACCAAATGAAATTTAATTTTGTAATCAAAAAATGTTGAATAATCTACATTTCATGTTTTTTAATTTTTCAAAATTTAAAATTGTGCTTATTTATCTTACATAAGCTAGTGAGGTAACTTTGCATTTGGCTACAATTACCATTGAATATATTTGTATTTTATATCAGCTGTTTTTAAATATGTTTATCTATGTGAAATGCTTATGACATGGTAAATAATATCGTATGTCATATACATAAGTAAGTCAAGGTAAGTTGATATATTTTTTTTTATAATAGAAATGCACGATGATTGTATTTTATGTTTATGATTGTTTTTAATCGATTTATGCGTATACCAATAATTGTACATGTACTTATACTGTTAGGATGGGTGTTAAATGAATTTATTTTTACATATTGTAATTTAGGTATAACGAGTTAATATAATTACAATAACAATTGCTTAGATTATCTAAGGTGAAGATGTAATAGGCTAGCTGTAATTACTGTTAATAAAACTGTACAGCAAAAAGCCATAGTTTGAAAATTGATGCGGCTAATAAATCTGGTTGGCGAAATAATAGATATTACTAATTTCGTGTAGATTTGTAATTTGAATACTTGTAACCAAGCTATCGTTTGATATTTACACATTTAAAAATTGTTATATATTCTACTGTGACATAAAACGTTGAGGTAGAGAGTGCAGTTTTTGTTATTGTTTTCCCAGTCTCACGATTTTGCTAAAAAAAACTAATTTGTCCATCTTCTAGACCACTGTTTAAGTGGTTAAAAATCCAGATCCTTATATCTTCTCTTGAAGCCATAAAGCAAATGGAACTGGCCTCGCGATTCGTTAACTGCGAATAGGAAAGTTAAGCTTTTTCATTGTTTTACAGGAATGGCGCATAACGGACTTATGCATTTTTCATCCCCGTGTCTTCCCAGTTTTCCCATCAGCACGCGGGAATCAACTAATCTCGGCAATTTCCCGACGTTAACGGGGGCGAGCTCACATATCTGCGCGCAGCTATATAGAGTCGCGGCAGGATCAATGGTCGCAGTAACGAGACCGCACGAGAGAGGTAAAGCGAGGCGGATGAGAGCGGGGGGGTGGGGAGGTGGGTGGCAGATAGAGGAAGAGATATAGGATGAGCCAGCGGAAAGTTGCTCCTCTCGCTAAAGTAATTCGGCAGGAGAAATTACTTAACTCTCGGATGATACATAAATTAAGGCGGAATCGTAAAAGGGTCTGGCGGAGTCGAGCAGCCAGTTAGCGTGAGGGTGCCCCAGGGGGCTGTACGAGCCTTCCTCCTTCCGTCGCTCTCTCCCTCTCTCTCTCTGGCTTCTCCTCCGTCCCTCTCTCGTGCATCTCGGCCGTCTCCCTCGAGCGCTCGGCCATCTCGCCTCGATCTCTCTCCTGTTCTCTCTTTCAACCCTTTACGATGCCACGCCACTGCTTAATAGAATTACCCTCTGAGCCCAAGTTGGCCGCGTTAGATTGAAATCGCCATCACATTTTTAAAATCTCATTAATTAAGTTAAAGTCGCGGCTCGCTCGCTCCTCCCCCCGCGGGCGCCTTTCCCGCTTCTAGCCACGGCTGCCCTCCCGACCCTCTGCCCGCGCGTGCACTTTTAACGTCCGCTAGAGATAGATACGCGGAGGAGGGTCGGACACAGGAGCCCTGTGGGTCCATACCGAATTAGTTAAAGCTATACCTTTTTTATTTTGCAGATGTTACATTTGGGGTCGATCCTGCCTCTCCCTTCGCTTTTTCCGTCCTCCTTCCTTTTTCTTTCACTCTTCCTGCGGACTTTTTATGCCCTTTTTACGAGGACCTTGGTTTATTTTAGTTCCGTTGAAGGGAAAATGGATCTTTAAGGATATCTTGTATATTTTTCTTCTTCATCCGAGCGTACTTCGACTAGATGAATCCCTTTTTTATTGGAACAGGGAAAATTAAGGAAAACAATACATGTAAACCCTTCCAAACGCAGGCTTTATTCAGAGGTGTACACGTACGCAAGCTATATACGAGACTCACCCGCTTAGCAAAGTGATAAGCATATACTACAGCAATATAAAGACCTATCGCGGGACAGTTACATCAATTTGTAAAAATGTTGTTCCGAAGAAATGCCCGGCAGAGCGCGACGGATTGACCGAGCGGCCTATCGCGACCCCGGCGACATTATATCCCCGCGCGGGCGCCGAGGGAAAGCCCGGCTTATATTAGCTCCGGCGGGCGGATCGATTAGCCCGCGCGGCCGGGGGGGCACTTGGCCCGCGGCGGAGAAAAAGCGCACGGGACTCGACGCGACCGGGAGTCCATTAAAGCGGCTAAGTCCCGTGCGAAGCGATGCGTCACCGAGATACCCGGCGCGATGTGCGTGTAATAATCCGCGGAGGAGTCCCTATATATATCCACGCGCGTGTACAGAGCTTCGGGAGGGGGACTCGGTCCGCGGGGGGAGGGGAGCCGATAAGCTAATTCTCGAGGCCCGAATGCTTTTTACCCCCCAGCGGCCGGTATTATAATTTCGGGGATTAGAGGGTGGAGGAGGTGGGGGGGACACGCGCGCGGCTTATATGCGGCGGCGCAAAGCCTCTTGTGGGAAAGGCCTGTATCGCGCCCGGGGATCTCGGCGACGGCGCCGCGCGGGACCTCGGATTTTATTACCGAATCATTCGGCGGGGATATTAATGCGCGCGCCGAGATAACTGCCGGGAGGTTTCTCCGGCCGGGGTGCCGCTGCGCCCTGGGATGCTGATGCAACTGCACTGGCTTAATGAACCTTGATCGATAAGTTTGGAATTACACTTATGGCCGAGCGGCCCGCTATCGCGCTCCCTCCAATGATAAGATTGTACAATGAACCATTTAACATCGTGATTTATCACTTTAACGGATTAATCGTTTCCTCGTGTTGTGGAGCGTTAATAGGGCGGCTCTGGTAAACATTTAAACGGCTTTCCGGTCAGTTTCCCCACGCGGTTTCTGCGTTCAATCAGCTTCTTCACCTTCTACTTTGGATTAAAGAGCCACTTCAGACTAACGTTCACTCGTTAGCCATGTTAGAAAGTTACAGGTTCAAGTTTACACATTTAAAAAAGATTCACTATCATATTTCAAATGAAGACTTTATCTAATTTTACGTACAGAAGAAACTACGCTATTGCGCTAAATCTGGCTCTTGATTAATTCGATGAAAGCATTAAATTAAAACCAAATATCAGTTAACTCGATTGGTTCCACTGGAGAAAAATAACCCACTTTATCGAACCCTTTACAAATCCTCACCGGCTACATCAACATCCTCTATAGGCGTACATACTTTCTTGGGGCTTTCGCACGGCCAATGTACCGGGCGATCGGCAGAGATCTAGGTTTCGCTTAAGTACATCGGCTACACGATCGCGGGCGACAATCCATAATCCCGGGGGCTGCACGCGAAACCGGCGGCGGGAAATAATCAGGCGGTGCAGCGCGCGCCGTTTTAATTTTACGAGGGCAGTAAAATTAAAGCGAGCGCCTCGGGCGCACGAGACCTGCCCGCGGCTCGGCACACACATATATACGCGCGCGCGTGTAGGGCCGGCTAAGCCCTCGGCTGCACGCACCGTAATGGCGTCTTTATCGCGCTCAGGGGAGGCTCGCCGCGCGATGCGAGAGTCGAGGGCGCCTAGATGGCCTCCTGGAGGGACGCCGACTTCTGGGACCGAGGAGGTGATCAATGCCACCGGCCGCGGACAGTTTGATGGAAAGTCAGGGTGCCAGAGGGGCCGACGACGCACTTGCGCGCCATTGTTATGTCTTTTGGAACGCAGCCGATCGCCTGGATCTCTTCTGCCCTTTTCAATTGCGCTTTATTTTCGCGGAGCTTAAGTACGTCGTATTACATAAATAAATTTATGTATTAAAAGTATATTTTTATTGCAAACAGATGTAATGTACATTATAGTGGTAATTTCTTAGTATATTGTAAATGTAGATTTTTCATTATATACACTTTATGTTTGGATGTTATTAATTTCTTATACTTAATATTATTTCAGGTACGATGTAAATTATATGAAATTAAAACTATACACAATAACGCAAGTACTCGTTATTATTTAAGTTAGTATATGAACTCTATTAAGATTAAGATATAGCGCGGCTACATATATAATAAATAAGTTAGTTTACCTTAATATAATAACGTAAATGGATTTGGAAACAAGCTGTTTTTGAAATAAGTTTAAATTGCTTGATTCGTATCTTTGAAAATCTTATTAGGAACCTATTCAATATGCGCATTTATGAATTTCCTACAAATTGTTGTAATAGCGTCACATATACATGAAAGTAATCACGTACTATTATTATTTACATCTAGCTGTACTCTCCTGGTCCGCGTAGTGCGGCAGGTCAATAATAACAGCTCCATTAAAACTACACGTGTAATAATAACAATCTACCGCAGTGCATATACAGAGCTAACCTATAAAAAAAGATAGGGTCAGCCGACGTATATTTCCCACGTGAGTCAATCAGGTGATCAATGGAGGCCGCGCACACCTTTTTTTTTCTCAGGCTAGCTTCCAGCCGCAGGGCCGCGCGCGCGCACACGCACACACAGCGCCCGGAGAAATTGATGATATCCCCATTGTACCCGTAAATATACACGTTCGGCCGAAGCCGAGTGTATTAAGGACGAGTGGCCGAACGAATGCCGGACAGAAGTCCCCCGTGACAAAGAGAGCGGGGGCGAGGCTCCTCCGGGGCTCTCGACCCGGAAATTCGTGCAAAGTGACGCAGCCGAAAGCGCGGAGGCCGTCCGCAAACACATTAAGCCCGGGCATCCGGCGGCGGGGCGCTAAGTGGGCCGCGGGCGCGCCGATTGTCGCGCCCTCCCCCCACCACCTCTCGAGGAAATGGGAAAGCCCGTGTTTGCGCGGCCGGTCTGACACTGATCGAATGCGCCTTTGTCATCGCTCTTAGGTCGCGGCGCGCGAGTGCCCGGCAATCGCTTCCGCGAGGTTTGCCTAGAAGAAAAAAAAAAGGCGTGCTGCCTCGGTTGCACAATGCAGGAAAGTATACCGCCGGTCATTCCGGATTCCACACCCGGTCCCTCGATTGCCATTGAAACTGCGCCGTGAGGAGGTGATGCAGCTGGCGGGTGGGTCGAGTATCAATCTCGAGTGCGGCCTCGCTAGGAGCGCGACTGCCTTATGACTTCTGTGGGAGCCAGATGGCCAGCAACTGCCGAGATTATCTGGCCGCGTTCTGGGGAATATCCGGGTATATAGCTGGGTAGCTCTCGCAAGGGTTTCCTCGCTTTTAGGCTAGCTCGGTACGTTGCTGTGTGCACAAACCCTCGACTTCGCGAGACGGACGGAATTGATCTTCCGCGCTTGGCGCATCGAGGGACATAAAGCTTCTTCACCGGCATCCGCGCTGGGAAATCCGGCGGCTAGCGCGGGCTCCGGTTACCCGCGGCAATCGACGCGCCGACTCCGCGGGCCCGCTGCGCACCGACTGCACCTGCCGCGGGTAATGCCGGCCGGGACTCGGCCGCACGCGGCCCGGCTTGATTCGCGCGTCATCGTAATTTCACGGCGCGTTACCTACGCGAAATAACTCGGGGGCGCGTGGCCTAGGCCGCCCCATCGGCTTTAAACAAGCCACGAAATTGGTTTACTTTCCGAGGGGCCGGCGCATCTCGCTTTCGTCGCGCCAGGCAATGGAGCTACAGTCTGCCGGCGTGTAAGCAAGACGAATGGGGCCGGGGAGGAGGAGGAGGAAGGGGGGGGGGTGTGGGACGCCCCGCACGCGCGCGCGCGCCCCAGCCCATTTGAAATCTTTGAAGCGCTCCTCGAGAGCACCGCTAAGCCGGGCCGGGGGATTTTTTCCATCTCGCTTTCCCCCTCGCTCGACGATCCTCTCCGCAGGATTAATAAATTGCCCGGGCGCTCTTTGAGTTTTCGGGGCCTCCTCTGCTACTCCTACCTGCAAAAGTAACAGCGCCTAATTTATGAATTGCTGGTTCACCTAGCCAAAATTAAACGCGGCTGCTCGAGTGCCGGGTACATATGAACACTTGAGGTGAAAATGTCCGAGGAATCGGTCACGCTCTACCAATTGATCGCATATTAAACACAGGCTATCACGATTTAAAAATATGCGATAAATATACGTCGCAGAACAAAAATATGACTATTCAAATTAAACTTTTGAATATTTCAACCACATATGTACTGTAGATTTAAATTATAACGAAATTTCCTTATTAATGATTTGCTCGTTATAAACGAGTGCAAAAAAATATACACATTTTATACGCGCATAAAGAAATAAATATAAAAATCATGGAAAATCGTACAGCACTAAAAATTATAACCTATATCTTATAAGGTAACGAGAGTAAATGAGTAAATATTCATCGGTCTTTATAAAAGTGTATCACTCAATATTTTAAATGATTCCAAAATACATATAGCGATCAGTAAGAATATTCAAAATTCCAAGTGATTTTTAATATCGCGCTTAATTTATCCCAAATATTTGTCTGCGAATAAGCCAAAGTATTTTGATTGCCATTAGATTTATCAGACCTTACATTACAAACGCGACTCTCATAAACACTTGAGATAGGATATTATATAGCACTCTATCGAAACAAACATTATAGTTTTCATTGTATCAAAAAATGAAAAAGCCAAGATGTCGGCAGTCTCGCTTGTAATCCTGTCATTTTATATATAATGGAGGTTTTTGTTAGACTATGCGCGTCAATCACCACTCGGGAAAAGTATAATTGGAAAGGCCCGATCGATTTTCCGGGGCGGCGGGCGCACCCAATCAAATACTTGGAATGAAATCGCGGGCTGGAGCTTCCAGTCGCGAGAGAGCGCCGCTCAAGAACGCGTATATATATATATATATACGTATATACGCTAGCACCGAGGGCGGCGCATAAATTAAGGAAATTCGCGGCGATAGAGAAAAGGGAATTAACGAGATAGCCGTGGGGGCGCGGCGGGTCCGGGGGAGAAAGGGCTGGGGAACCGGCGGCGCGACGAAAAGGGGATAACGCGGGAGGGAGGGACCGAGATTGAGCGGGCGCTAGCGGAGGGCGTTTGAATCACGGCGGCCGCGGGGCAAAAAACACCGAGCCTAATTCGGAGGCCCTCCCAGAGGTCCCCCCGCGGCCGGCCTCCCCGCGAATTACCCTTTCAAATTGCCTCGGGCCGCCTGGTTTTCCCGCGCGATTGGCCCGCCCGCCCCCCACCCGAAAAGCCGGCGGGGAAAATCGAAAAAGCCAGATTGAAAGGCCCGGGGACGAGTTCGTTAAGGCGCGGAGCGCCGCCTCGCGGACGCCGTGAATGTTCAATTAAGGGGGCCGCGGAGGCCGGCGGACGAAAAAGCCCGCGCTCTATGTATTCAAATGCGCTGAAGGTTCCCGGGGGGGGGGGGGGCGTTGGACGGACGCGCCGCCCCCCTTTGATCACCTCGCGGCTTTTGCCTCAGAGTCGGGGATTTTTTTTTTTATCCCCACGCTTGTTTATGTATAACTTTTCACAGCGGCTGCGCTCGAATCGGCGCGTTGGCCGGTTCCGGGGGATTCTCGGCCAATAGATTTGGAGGATTATCCGAGGTAGGGGGAGCCGCTGTTTGGAAAAGTTGGCAATAAATTACACGAATTTAGAGGTCAGCTGCCTGTTTATATATGGTCTTATCGGGAACTAGAGACGAGTGTAGAGGTGCGTTGAGGTAGGAAAAATGTGCATAAAACAAAAGAGCCAAAGTGCCAGGGACTATCCGGTAAAAATGTTTCCAACGATCGAAAATTATATTATCAGCGATATCGTGTTATTGGAAAGATTGGAAAAAAAAGGTCCTCCTGTAGCGATATTTATAGTCGTAGTTTCTGATGTAACAAAGGAATAAGACGTTTTATCAAGAAAAAAAAAAGTATAATTCCTTTGTAACTTGTTAGTAAATTTCTGCTGGTTATTATAATTAAATAAAATTTAATAAATCTTTGAAAAATGCGATTATTACGTAAGATTTATGGCCAATTACAAGTTACGTACATATAACTTTTGCTGAAAATTTCTCCAGGAAATCGGTTTTCTTTCCAAAGTGCATATTACCAGTTCAAAAAACTTTCTTCGCTTGTTACAAATTCCTTCATATTATTATCATACAGACTTACGTACGAGCATTACACGCGGATTGCTCAACGTTCTTTTCCCCGAGAATTACGCCAGAGGATTGAATTAATTCACCCGAACGATAATAGGAAAGCGGAGAGGAAAAAAACGATGGAATCTCCAAGACAGGGAGCATAATGTTTTTCGGCCGGCGCGTAATTGGATTTGCCGGGCGCAATCCGAAGATGCGCGCCGTCAGATTGCCCGTGAGAAACGGGGCCAATGCGCGCGCCGCGGCGACTCTTTCAATTTCGGGAAACGATTATCCCGAATTTGGGATTCGGCGCGGCGCCCACGGCAGGCAAATTTATCCTCGTTAAGGTGGCCGATAGGGGCAGCGGCGGCCGCGCGCGGCCTCGCCGTCACGTCCGCCTATCTATACGCGGAAACGTGTGTACACATACACAGAGAGAGAGAGAGAGAGGCGGGAGCGGCGGGCCGGCCCCCGTTTATCCGCAGGGCTCGTAAAACGAAATTCCCGGCCGATTTCCACCCTCGGAAGTTTGCCGGATCGGCCGCGCCCCGGGAGTAAATCCCAAACATATTTTCGCCGAGTTAGCGAATTTCGGCCGGGGGAGAGCACGTGTACGGCGTGTCCAGAGGATACGGCCGCCGCGGCCCTTTTTCCCGGCCGAACTTGTGCTGGCCTAAACTCCCGGGGGACGTGTTATCGCGCGAGGTTTTTCTTTCCTCCCGGACGCTCTAGCCCCGGGCGGCCTCCCCGCCCGGCTCCCCGTGTGTGCGCCTGGCTCTCCTCCCCCGGCAGCCCATCTCCTTTTTGCCCCTCCCAATGCGCCCGCCCGTGTGTTTCTGTTAATGCGCGGCTGCGCTTACTAGGACCCGCTGCGGAGCTTCCCCGCACGCAGCGCGCGGGGAGCTTTTTGCGCTTCCGCAACGAGAGATTGAAAATTATAAAAGTTCCCGCCCGCGCCTGTGGGTACAGTCCGGTTCATTTGCTAAAGTGGATGCCATCTGTGGGCCTATACGTAACTGTATATAATTGAGACAGGATTGGATCCTCCTGGATTTGGAGAAACTCTCCCCTTAACGATTTTTTACGCTACCTACTCTTAACTCTATGGTTTACTAAACAATTTTCCTTGTCATTTGAAAGCAAAGGAGTTTTTCAAGTGTTAAGAACTATCACAAGTCATATTGCAGTTATATTCTGATAATAAATTAGCATAAAATAAACGGAATAAAAAAAAACCCTGAAAAGCAGACAAAAAGCACAGAATAATCATATTATTACACATGATGAATTAGGTGATGTCAAATCTTCATTAACCGATGTGATCTATTTTTGCAGATGATCCTTGAAATCGGTAGGTTACGATGGATCTTCACGAGATTTCCATTTTTCGGACACGTCCCAAGATTGGCCTAAATTATTTGAAAGGTACAAAGTAAGGTTTTTTTTCGACTTTGTAACCCTAGTCAGCCAAACTTGTAGAACCTTAAAAAGTTTCAATTAAAAAGGTAGTTTATCGGAAATGGAATGCTTGCATATTTAACCGAAATGGCAACATTGTTAGTAGATCGAAGCGCACTGTAGGCAAGTTGAGCCAGTGGGGAGGGCCGAGCAAAAGTCGGCAGCACGCAGGCTGCGGCTAGTTAGCCGGCGACGAGGACGCACACACAGAGGGGCGACTCCGGAGCGGGCGCATGCCCCGGGCAGGCCGCGGCTCCGGTCCCGCGGGTCCCATAACCGCCGGCGCGCCTCGGCGTCCAGGGCTGCAGCTGCGAGAGGCTCGTTTTTCTCCGGGCCGCGCATTTCCATGCACCGGCATTGATTCCGGCCCGCGGGGGATTGTTTTCGGCCGGGGGGGTGGAGCGGTGGGAGGCCGCGCGAGCCAACCCCGCCGGGGGAGGGCCCGCGCCTCCCCCCCCCACCGGCTTATTTTTATTTATGAGCCGGGCCGCCTCCGTCGATATCCTCCCGCGCCTCCTACCCTAGGAGTCGACTATCGGCCGATCGAAGATCAAATAGAAACCCCCCCCCTTTTGTCCGGGCGCGATAAAAACAGCGCCGGCTCGTGCCCCCTCCGCGCGACAGTCCAATTTCGCGTGTAATGCCTTTGGCGTATCTTTGCCTTTTTTTTTTTTTTTGGCCGGCTCGGCCGCGGCAGCGATCGGTCGATCGAGCCCCGCGACGTCTCGCGCGCCGCCCGGCGGAACGAGTGCGAGGCTGATCCCCCGGACGGGCGCGTCCCGCTCCGCGGCCCGCGAGATAATGGACTAATTAATTCCGCCGCTAATTGCCGGGGACGTCGGCCGCCCGTGTCACGGCTAATTGGTTTGAGTTATGGCGGCCCCTTGCCTCGGCCCCCGGACCTACTTCGACTCTTGACTCGGGCCTATTCGCCCCGGCGCGTCTCCGCCCGGGTTCGTTCGCGTAAATCGCCCGAGTCGTCCCTTTTTTTTTAAACATTCTGCGCTTGGGGAAACTTGGTCGCCTGCCCGTGTAATTTTATCGCGTAGGAAGTCACTCGATACGACGAGCGATTAGTAATATCGGGGATAATAAATAGTATATCTAATTTTTGTTTACGTATTTCCCTCTCGCAATATGCTAAAGCGATTGAATAAATTTCAAGGGGAAAACAAATAGTTTTCCACCAAGGTTTATTACAAATATCTCTTAGCTTTCCATAATAACTGATAAAGTCCCGGGGCATCCCTGTTCCCCAGGCGGCGCAGCCGTTATTTTTATCACAAATTTCTAGGTGATTTTTATAAAAAAAAAGATTTTGTCTCCGCGTATATATAAAGCTCGAATGAACGTGAACTGAATTCCGTCCCCCGGGCGACGAGATAAAAATGACACGAAGCCTCGCTGTCTGGCTCTCCCTCGTATCCTCCTATTTTTTATTTTTGCGCGTGTTTAGATGGGCGGACGCGCGGCGAGGAGGCCAGGGAAATCTCTTGGCGATGTTTCGTTGATAAGCCGGTTATTTCATAATTCGTGCTCGTAAAGAAACTCTCTTTTATAGAGAATTTTAAACGAAAGGCGTTCCGAGATAAGTAATTCAAAATGGGCCTCGTATATTATTAGAGATGTAGATTGTGCCTCCTAGTAATGCCGCTATATCGAGAACGAAAGGTGGCTTCCTACAAATATACCAACATTCGTTACACGCGCTAAGCACTTTGATTAAACAACAATGTATATCATAGACCCAATTATACGATGCGCGCGCCTTCCCGCCTGACATATGTGCTCGGTACCGAGACTAACAATTTGACTATTCATCGTACTCGACGAGGCAATCACGCCTCCAGACGGCACGAGTACTGGAAAAGCGAAGAGCCGCCCTTAAACGTCCTTAGCCGCAATAAATAAGGGCGGGCAATAACTCGCGGGGCAATAAAGCGGGCGCGCGGGCCGGGCGGCGGCCACTTGCCGCGGGCGTAACGGCCGAATTTGTCACAGGGACGATTAGTCAGCATTAGGCCGCTAATGCCTCCGAGATTTGTCATAATTACGTCGAGGGCCGGCCCCGAGCCGGTCTTCCTTTTTTTTTCCCGCTCCCCCCTCCACCGGGCCCGCGCCATATACCCGCGTGGGCGCGTCGAATCGGAGAAATTAGCGCGCCGAGAGCGAGGAGAGCCGTCCCGGGCGCACTAGCTTATTTATACGAGAGCCGTCCGAGTCTGTTTAGCGACGCTTAAGGATGATAGAGGGCGGCTGGGCCGCTAATGCCGGAATCGCCCGAGTTTATCGGGCGGATCGAGACGCTCCCCGAGGCTCGTCTCCCCTTATCATCGGGGCGCAGATTACCCGGAGACAGGGAGTTCATGCGGTCGCCCGTTTTATCGCGCTGATCCCATTCAATAGGAAATAATACAGCGGGCCGCGTTCGTGCCTCGTGGAAATGGAAGGATATCGGCCTCGGTCGATACAATAAGCCGACGAGGATTGGTTTGTTCGGCTGTGGTGAGGATCGAGGAGGCCCGAGCGCGTATTACGCCCTGAAGAACGGCCCTAACTTCCGGCGGGCCGAGCGGAGACCGCAGGCTCGTATAGCCGCCCTCGACGCGCTGATTAGCTAAGCCCGCCGACAAACGAGAGGATAGATGGGGGAGCCTCGGCGAATTACACGCGGATCACGCGGCCGCTCGCCCTTTGAGTCTGCCCGAGGGGAGGACCCGCGCGCCGTCGCCGATCCACCGGGCGCCTTTTATTCGCGCGCGCCTGGGAAATTACCCTGGACGCGCGCCCTTTGTGGCCCTTTGCAGGTATCCGGAACTCCCGCTAATTAAACCGGAGACAGTTTATTTGCCTTTTTTTCCGCTCGCTGTCCTATTCGACCCGACGTTTTCATCATCTTGTGTATATGCAATGTATTCCATCCGATCGAATTTAGCCAGCGGACTGGTCTATTAAAATTGCGCGTTCGTACCGTATTTTTGAGTAGAGTAAGTGCTGCAACGCAAGTTTCCTTGAAATTTTTTATTTTCGCTGAAATTACGACTGCGAAATCATTGAAAATGATGCAGAAGTTTTGTAAGAGTCAGAGTTCGGTTTATCAGAAACGCAAGAATTTCAGGGCCATAAAGTATTTAGTGAGAGTCATGAAATCAGTGACAGAAGATGGTAATGCTCGCATTGCCAATATAAAAAAATACAATATTTGACTATTTTTAGACACCTATGAGAAGCAATTCATCACAAATAGCCGAATTATTGGACACATGATTCATGATTTTTTCACTATTATAAAGCGTCGTTGCATTCCAGTTTCATTGTGACTGAATTTTTGTCCGAATACAAAACAAAGTCATCACGGCTCCACTGTACTCGTTTGATTTGGCTCGTTGTGTCTTTTTCCTGTTTCATAAACTCAATTCTCGTTCGTGGGACCAATGTCATGATTTGATAAAAATAAATTGGTTGAGGTAACTAAATGTCATCCTTGTTGAGGTCTATAAAAATATTGAAAAAATTGGTAAAATTGGTAAAATACTACTAATAAGGTGATATTAAGTAGAAAACCAGATATTTTGAAGGCAATGATAAATTGTTGATTTTTGCAGTCAATCCGAGTCAAAATTGATGAAATGGTAAACAACCACTAGATAGACAACAAGGCATTTGAAACAAAAAACGCAAGATCTAGTTGCGTATATACCATAAGCCGTAACAAAAGTTCAGCATAAATATAGACTGTGTAACAATACATTGGAGTATCTGAACATATTGCACAATCTTTGTTATCAATGTATGGCTTGCAGGTGAGGTCCCGCAATGAAGCACGAGGACAAGGAATCGCTTGACAAACGACAAGGGAGAGTTGGTAGGTAATGTAATAGAATATGGGAATCACGTAGAAGCGATCAGTGGAGGCGTATAAATCGGAGATGATTAGAAGGTGGCAGTTGCGGTGTCCCGGGGACGAGTGGGCGGGGAAAGTGGCAGGTAGACCCCGGGCGGGATGTATAATGAGCCGCGCGGCGATCATGAATGAACATGTGGCGCTCGGGGGGTGCGAGGCGACTCCGGCAGTTGTGCCGCGCGAATCAGTACCCAAGGCGGCCGTAAATCTGCCCCCGGGCCGGGGGCCCGCGCGGGGCTGCCGGGGCTGCGGGGGCCGCCTAATGCCCGCGGACAAGTGTTATGCTATGGGTTATATAAGTGAATGCCGGGGTCTAATCGGGAAATACGAGGTCGATCGCGGCGGCCGACGCTCCCTCGACTACTAATTCACGGGGATATCGACGCCCTCGAGTCTCCTCTTTTCCGGCGCTGGAGCCGCGCCCGCAGCTGTCGTCGCCCCCCCTAGCGTCGCACGTCTTAGTCCAAAAGGCCCGCCTCCACCCAAGAATGACAAAAAAAAAAAACAAAACCACTGCCCTGCACCGAGCGGCAATCGACGCACGACTCGGGGGCGCATCCAGCCTCCCTAAACGGCGGTCCAGCCCGGGCCTCCTTTGTCTCGACGCGCGCGCCCTCGGCCCGTAAACCGCCCGCGGCTTTTTACGGCCGAATCTTCGCAACTCGGAATTGGCGCGGGTTTTAACGCCGGCAATCGGCCCAGAAAGCCGCCTCGGCGGCTCCCCCGGCGATCGATGGATCCTCGCGGCCGGCGGAATTCCGCGGGCGGCGCGCCAACGGGGCCGCAGCCGATCCCTTTGTTCCCGGCCTGCGCCAGGCGGAAGGAGGCACTTTTACGAGGGAAATTTTAGTTAAACAATGCGGGGACGGGGGGGAAGAAAAAGGAGCGCGCGCGCGCGCCCGGGAAATATACTTAGCCGCGCATTCTTTGGCCGCGTGTGTGCCCAGCAAATGCATACGTTTTCTAATTAGCCTCGCGGGGGGCAAAAAAGCGCGGGCGGCTGCCCGGTAGCCGCGGCGCATCCGACGCAGAGAAGCCCCAAAAAAAAAAAGAAAAAGGCAAATACATATAAGGCCGATCGGTTTTTGCGCGCGGCAACTGCCGCCGCCGTCTGTGCTTGCACACACGCGTGTGCACCGCGGCGAGAGCCCCCGGGGCTCGGCTTCTTGCCGCCG
Source organism: Sycophaga agraensis (assembly GCA_018906755.1). Taxonomy (NCBI): domain Eukaryota; kingdom Metazoa; phylum Arthropoda; class Insecta; order Hymenoptera; family Pteromalidae; genus Sycophaga; species Sycophaga agraensis. Next base: position 327,734 of record JACCIE010000017.1, on the reverse strand, counting down.
TTTATTTTAATTTCGCAAGGCCGGCGCGGCCCTTTGTTCTCCGCGGCGTTTTCCGCGGGGCCGAAAAAAAAAAGGTAAAAAAAAAAAAGGAACGTAACACGGGCCCCGCTTTCGAGAGAGGCCGCTCCGAGCTTTCCAGGCCTGTGGTTACGCATGCACGTAAAGGGGCCGGCTTTTAACTGCCCTCATCGGAGAAAAGCCGGGCTGCGCTTTTTGCACGCCCCTTCGGCCCGGCCGCTCGCTCGGCTTTTCAATATAGCCGCCCGAGAGCGAGGAGTCGGCTCGCGGGCCGAAATTGATACAAGTCGCCGAATCCGCCGAGGGCCGACTGCAGTTCGTGTTTTTTTTTCGTTTCATCTATACTCGTGTCGAGGTAGGGATTAAGTGCTCGCGAGGGTTCGGACGTTTGACAGAGCTACGCACGAGTTGTGTTTTTTTTTTTGATAAACCTGCATGCGATCGGCACATTACACGTGCCAAGTAAAGGTGAAATTGTGGAGACAGCTGGCTCGGTGCTAATACACACGTAGCCTGTATTCCTAGGGAGCTTTCACTGACTCTCACCGACGAACGCAGTCGCTATTGACACAATATATAGTCCATCGAATCGGCATTGATTCGATTTCCAACAGATAGACTCGAAAAAAATCAAGGAATTTCCAGTTTTATTTCAATTACGGATGATTTGGAGCGAGGCCTCGCTAAGGAACTCGGGTTCGGCCGCCAGTTGGAATAATAATCCACGGGGTAATTATTGGAACTTTTTACCAAATTTCTTGCCCTTCCGCTTGGTTTGAGCGGCAATTTGGCCGCGAGCCCCTAATTACTAGTCGGGTGCTTGCACTCGCAGCCGGCTTAATGGGAAGAAGTCACGGCCCGGGGAATAATTGTTTGTATCGTGGCGTCCGCGCGACTACGGCGCGGCTAATTAGAGCGCGGGCCCCGGGGCGACGCGCTCATCAATTGAATCGGCCGGCTGCGCCCCCTCCCGGCTCACGTCGGCTCGCGACGTCGGCCCGGATAAAAGCTACCGTCCCCCCCCCCTCCAGCCCCGCGCATATAACGTTTTAACATTTGAGCCTTTAGAAGGCCGTAAGATTGGCTCCCTGTAATTATCGCCGAGGCGCGGCGCCTTGAGCTCTTCATTACAGGCCTCTCGCTCGCCCCGGCATCCTTGTTATTTCGCGCGCGCGCGCGCGCCTCGGCCCGCAGGGGCCCCGGGCTGTCATAAAGGCCGCCGCGAGCCGCCCGCGGGGAGGGGCTCCGGAGGGGGGCCCGAGACGGCCCGCCGAATGAGACGCGGCTAAGAGCAAACGCGCCCCGGGGCTCCGCCCGGCGCGGCCTTCCGATCGCCCGGCCGATCGCGCCAACTGCACCCGCCGCGACTTCCACCGCCCTTTCCTGCCCTTCCACTCGCCCGTCGCGCCGGGTCTACCTGCTTCCGCGGCCCATCCAGCTCTGCTTTCGATGCATTTTCTTAGTTTCAAGGACTTCATTGCCATCTAGTTAACGCTAATTTACCGTTAATGTTGGATCAGTTTGTGTACTAGGCAGGATCGATCGTGTGTTCTTCGGTCTTTTATTTTGCCAAGGTATGCATACTTTTGTCTAAATTAAGGCTGTGTTAATACTTATTTCAAGTGATTGATGGATTAGTCTAACTGTCGTCCTATTTTGGTGCTTCTGAACACACTTATTTTTCATTTTTCTCATAAATATACTTTGCCTTTTAATTATCCGCACCCGTGAGAGAAATTCGACTCCAAAAATCATTGCTGTACAAACATTACATTATACACGACTCGGTGCATGATTCCATGTATACTATTAACGCATAATACGTCTATGCGTGCATAATGTTTTCTCAGGCGACCGATATACTTATTTACTTTTTTTTTCTCGCGCGAAAACCCTCTCTATTTACGAGCTTATGCGTGGGGCGAAAAAAGAGATATCTCACACTATGACTTAAATGACTTTGCACTGTAACGATGACTCAACTAGTTTCGCTGCAACATTTTAATCTAACGGCGTAATTCTCGAAGCATAATTAATTAGGCGTCCGCACCTTGGCCCACACGCGATCGATAAAGAACGTGTGACTATTTAATGAAAACAACATGATTATCGAAAAATATTTGATTTTACGATGTACACTTATAACAACACATTCTTTATACTTGATTTGTAATTAATACAAATTTATGACTGTTAAAATAACCTACAACAGCTGTTCTGTGTACACTACATTTTACGCGTAACCTCGGATTAATCTAACCTCATCATTTAATATATTTGAATAAACAAAATAATTGCATAATCTACAAGATAAAGAAAATGATAGTATATCTCAAGATTAATAATTCGAAAAAGATCAAATTCGATAGGACTCTTTCTATAAATATATTATTGTATTTTGAATAATCGGTTCTTAAACAGTTACCGAGTTTATGGCATGAATACAAGTAATAGACTAATTTATAAGCGGATGATTAACAAACAATAAATGATCGTTCGAGTATTGAAACCTAATTCGTGTTTTCTTTTGTGCAGATTGTTGTGAAGTACAACTTAATAGAGGTCATTGCAGTTTCTTTAATCGCGAGAAAGAGCAAGAAAAAGAAGGAATCAACTGAAGAGGCAAGCGCAATTACATGACTTATATATATACACACACACACACACACACACGTATAAGCTTGGATCGAGGTTCCTCTTGAGGCTCCTGGCGTCAAAGCCCCGAGCGGCAATAGAAACCAATTAAAAATGTTTACGTCCGCCGCGGTTCTAAATTTCAAAAGGGGGATCGCATCCTCGGATCCACAGTCCACCTCGTTTATACGTATAATTAAATAGATAAAGTACGCGCGCACTCGAGCGTGGAAACAAAAGAGCCTCGCCCCTCTCTCTCTCTCTCTCCCCTCAATCTATCGGGAGTTGGGCGCGTCGGAATTCGCCCGCGCGCCATATTTCAGTTAGGAAGCGGGGGCGGCGGCCGCGGCGACTGCGCTCTTGCCTCCGCGTCCGTTGCCATGGCAATTAATTACCTCCATCCCTTCCCACTGACACGAAGACGCTTATAACGGGTGTGTCGAAGATCCGCCAAAGGCGCAGGAGGAAAAGAGACGGAGGGCCGCCTTCCCCCTCGCTTCCTGCCACGTTACTGGCGCTCTCGCTCTTTATACGAGGGGGCTTTTTCGCTTGAATGGCGCCCTTATCAAGTTGGCAAGGCGACTGCACCGTTGAATCGTCCAGAGTCTTCTTATAGCACGGCAATGATTCTAATGAAAGCTTATGTAGGTATATATAATGAATCAATGTGTAAATTTCCTCGTAAATTTCAAAATTAAAAGTTTTTGTTAGTTCTCTCAAATTGACTTTCATTTATTTCATTTGAATAAAAATAAATATTAAGCAACTTGGTATTAATTTATACTATCACGTAACTAGTAAGATACAATAATATCTAAAGCTACAAATTACCTACTTTTATGCTATAGCTAGAAACAAGGTATTCAGCACGCCCCGCCACACACATGAATTATATGTCTGAGTTTAGGCAGATGAGTGTAATACTGTAGATTAAGTTATTATTTAAATATTAAAAAAACGTAGTTTATTTTAACTTCACGAGTATTCCACTTATTTGTAAATTTAAAGAATATAGATTATTTTAAATCATAGCTTCTTTTGTACTTTCAGTAATTGATTCATAGAATATATAATTTCTTGATTGTTTCCATCTGTAAAATACTCCTAAATCTATTTAAAATACTCATGTGTCGATCAGTAATTTAACAATATTCTTCTGTATCTACATAGTTGTAAGGAGAATGATGCATCTACTACAGTTTGTGCTATAGTCAAGGTTAAATTTTCTTTACATAATCAAAGATGAAGCAACAGCAATAATATCTGCTAGTACTTTTTAAGTGTTAAGTTATAGAAGTTGTTAGTGATAGTTTTAAAAAATAGTTTAAACAACTACTTATTTCACATCTGAAAATTTTATTGCATAAAACTCTAACATAAGAAATCATAGAAATCATACAGCTAGGTTTTTTCAGAAGACTTGTTTAATAATTTTAAAGCTTCTCCTTTTATACTTATTATATAAGCATGCATATCTGAAACGCATTGTATAATATACATAGCAACGTCAAAGCATTTCGTACATTTTGTAATTGTATATTAATTTTTAAAGAATTCGTAAGATATCTGAAATTCAAAAAAAAACTCAAAGAATATATGCCATATTTTAGCGAAATATAATGATAGGCGCAGTAATATTGTATAAAGCACGTACATGGAATTTAAAGTATAAGCGATCTAAAATATTACTCTTAATTGTGAATGAGGTCTCAAATAATAGCAACGTTAATTGTGGTAATATTAGTTATTCTGTATAATTATAAATAATGTTTGTAACAATTATATAAATAATATAGATATAGTTTATAATATACTAAGTATTCTTATGAACATGATTTAATATTTTTAATATACGATATTAATTTTAAGATTTATTCATAAGGAGGTAAACATTTTCTAAACAAAGTTTCTAATATAATTTATTACAATGTTATTTCAGCTGATATCAATATTTACTGCAAAATTTCCTAATGATATATTGGGAATGTAAAAATGTCTTTATTATGGAGTGTATTGTAATCATTTAAATTGTAGGAATTCTAATCAAACTTTAATTTAATTTATGATGATAATAGTGTGTTTCTTGGTAGTACTTATACTTAAACAGCTGTGCTGAACAACCATGACTGGAATATATCTGTCTGGACTTTGGTCTATATAATACGTTATTAAGTAGTTGTATTTTCAGGCAGAATTGAAACTACAATCAGTTTAGAATAAAATATTCTGTAATTGTAAAATATACAATCTTCTTGCAATAAATAAAAACTACGATTTTATATAAGGTGTTAACTAAAACTTAAACTGCTAGACTCCAATATTTCGTCATGGTCTACTATGATAAGTTCTATTGGTTCTGATCATCGATATACTGTACTAAGAATGACCATAAATGTTGCGCGAAAACTATATTTTTCTATATATTCACTACGTACACTATGTATTGTCATTCTGTGTGCGTGAACTCACGCCATTCCGCGAAACTATACCTTTTATCTCCACTTTTATGTTTGCCCGGCTGCTAAAATTCTTAGAAATCTCTAGAGCAAAGTATTTTTTTTTATTTAATGTGTTTCTATTTGTGCTTCCGTTTCGGTACTAATTAATGAAAGATCTATGCGTTGTTTCGCAATCTAAAGCACTTGAGAAGATTTAGTGATATTTGTGCGAATCCTAATGACTGGGGCTCAAACTCGGGACCACGACAATACGAGTCCAACCGAGAGTCCGACACTATTGAATGAGTCACCGTATCGGCTAAACTTTAGAAAACTATTTACATTCCAGGGACTAAGTTAATGCAAAATGTTTATAATCGTATTTCTTCATTATCTGTAATCTGTAATTGTAATGCATTAATCTTATTTATGATTACCCTCAAATCAGCTCTTATTTAAAAAACTTATATGTATTACAGGATATTATACATAAAATACATTAAACTTATATAAATGTTTTTACACAAAATTTTGTATTTTATTAAAAAAAACTTTTTTTTTTATTTATGTCTAAATTCATGTACTTACATTCTCAGACAAACTGGAGTACGAACTAATAATATATCAAATTGATATTTTCTTATATTAATACACTTATAATACACTTAATTGTTACTTAAGTATAATGTATAATTCTGTGTAGTTGAATGATTTCAATATTCCACATCAACGAAATTGAAATAAGCACCTAGAGCTTTAGGAAAAAGAATCAGAAGAAAAGTTACTTGTAAAGTTTTCATAAGATTTCACCTGGCGCACTTACCAAAGTAAGGAAAAGGGAGAAAGTAAAGAGAAAGAGATAAAAAGGGATTGAGAAAGGTAAGAGAGAAACATTCGAACAATCCGAATGGGAGGCTTCTCTGGATAATTGTGTAACTGATAGCAGTGGCTAACTAGGAATCTTCCTGCGCTCGTGGCTAATTTTCGACTTGCCAGACTTGTACTCACCAGCAGCCCTTCTGCGTCTCTTCCAATTAATTTTTCCAATTATAGCACGACTGCAGAAGAACAATGCCTAATGGAAATCACGAGTTCTTTCGTTAGCTTTCACGTTTAGCTGGATATTTTCCAAATAGCTTATACATAGAACATTATATTCTTCCCAATATACCTTCTCTCGATTATTTAAAGATAATTTTTCTTAGCTGCGTTCCTAGAATGGAATAATAATTAATCGTTTAACATTTTAAGAATAATATTTATACTTGAATACAAAAATAGAAATTTATGTCTTTATAGTACTTTAAAACTTTATACATATATGATTAAAACATTTTAAAATTATAGTTTTTGAGACAGAAAATTGTTTTTACTGATAATTAAAATTTTTTCAGATGTAGATTGTAGAAAGATCGAATTGGGCGTGGTATTGGACAATAAGTATATATAATTAGTTTCAATTAAAATGGAAGATACGATGAATAAAAGCCGACGGCGTTACAAAATTTTAATCTAATTTGCCGGCGTTGTGGACCGCAAACTGCCTGCATGGGTCAATGAAGTCATTGCGGACCCGTGCGGCAACGTTTAATCATCATAAATTTCGCAAGAAACCGCAAAATGGTCCGCCTCTTCTTCCCTCCTCTTGCTGCTCGCGAGTCGCGCGTTTCCTTAGACAATAAGTCCTTCCTTACGTCTTCATTATTTGCGGTCGAGGGACGCTGTTCACGGCATTGTAATAATGGCCGGTGCATCCTTTTCATGCGCGCGCGCGCCTCTCGTAGTTTGTTTGCCACGGGGACAGTATTTTCTTTTTGTTTGGAGCGAGCCAAGATCATAATGACGTCGTGCGACGGTCGTATTTACAGTTAACGCTTTGAACGATTTGTGCAGCCAACTTTCCAACGGAGTTTGAAGCTGAGCACGCGGTTTATGATCCGCCAACGGACTCCAAGACTGTCCGCTGTCTGTGGCATTTGTCATTTAATTTTTTTTTTCTCTTGTTTACGCTCATTCTTATGCAACCAGCTGATTCTGTTGACATTCTTAAAAAAAAACTCAAAAATTATTAGAATTACCGTCGGCACTTATTGAACGGTATTATTTCAAAAAGGTTACTGGTATAATTTTTGTTCTGTATTGTAACCTGTATTGTGTAACCTACATCTGTGTAATCTGTAACCGTGTAACCTATAATCATTACATGAGAGAATAAACAGATATATTTAATTTTTTGTATGTGCGTATATTGTTAAAATAATACATTGGCACGAATAGTTGTCAAATTTATTACGATAATTAATATGCTGTGTTCAATATTATAAGATTAAAATTAGTAATCGGATAATTATAGGAGAATATTAAAATATTGATTAAGACAATGCACCGAAGATCATTTGGCAAGATATCGAACTATAGAAGACGATGGAATTCTCGAGATGAAACCGAAAACGCATATAGAAGTTAAGAAACTTACCTGGAGGATCTTACCGCACTAAATTTGATTTATTGGAGCCGGGCAATCTCTTCCGTATGCCTTGGAGCAATCGAAATCCGCATGTCTAACCAGTTCCTCGTCCTTTAACGCGCCGTGACCCACCCATGGAATTTTCTATTATCCTTTGAATCGATTTCAATCGGACGGCTGTGCTTCTCGCCACCACCTATTTTATCTTGAGTACATTTTTCTATTAATTCATATTTAAAAAATCTGATTTTTAATTACATTAACAACTTGCAATTAACGTTTAATTTAAAAATAGCTTTTTATATCGCGCGTTAAAAATTTGTTATAATATCGTAAAATGTATATAGAACAGAACTATGATCAAAAAATTCCCTCTTGGCGACAAAAAATTTATTTTTTTAAATTTACGAATAAGCTGAAAGTATAAATATACTGTTCAGATAGGATTGTATTTATAATATTGATATTTATGTATTCATATTTTTTTTAAAGGAAGCAAATGAATTGAACCAGATTTCCTGGATTGCATGCCATAGAATATACTATTTGTTACATTTGAGCTTTGAATTGTTACGGTGAAACATTTGCGATATGCTTATTACATGAAGCGTTGGTAGTAAAAGAAAAAAAGAGAGCTGGAGAAGAGAGCCGGGAAGCGAAATAGAGGGGGAGTGAAAGCATGACGATATTCCATGGATGGAAGTTGTCGGACTTTACGCGGAAACGAGATTACTAAATGACAGGCCGCAAAGAGATATTCTGGATGCGAAAAGTTTAAATTAATGTTGGGGATCCCAGGATTGATGATGTTTGCACGCAGTTGTGAGAAATAATTGCAGATGATTATGAGTATATACTGTAATATTACAAGTTAAATGCATGTCTCAAAGTATTTCTGTCGTCTCCATCTACAAACTTTTTTGTTGTAATTATTATTGGATGAACATATAAATGATTTATTTTAGAATAGCACGCAATATTGTAGTTTTTTATATACATATATCATTATTATACCTGAAAACGAGATTTACACTGTCCAGTAATAGTTTACAATTTGAAAGAAACGTAGGTGGATAATTTAAACTGAAAATTCAATTTTTAATCTCAATGCTATTCTTTAATAGCATTTAAGCAATTACATGGACATATACTTGTAAATTGAATATTACTAAATTAAAAACTTTGAAGTAATGTATAGTCGTTGCGTAGTGTATAAATGCTATACAATAAAAATGAAACACGATAAGCTTCTTTTACTTCTCAACCATTGAAAAGATTATAGAGATCAATTTAAAGGTTATTACTCTTCTTCTAAGAAGATCTGCGTAAAAAATATTGCGCAAACACTTCTAGAATCGGATGAAAATCTATGAGGAGTTAATTAAGGTAGATATCATAAAAAATATTGGAGAACATAGTAAAAATTGAGGTTTGAGTTTCTGAGGGATAATCTTCGGAAAACTCGTTCTTTTTATGCTACAATATAGTTGCTAATTAACGCCAGAGCCATAACAGTACATAGTAAATAAAGCACACAAGAAAATTTTGTGCAGGAATCGAATCCTAGACTTGCAGCCGAATACGAGCCTAACCGTACTAGTGTTTATTTATTACTTTAATAAATTATTTTTAAATATGGCTACTGATAATATCCATTTATTTTATTATTTTAGATGTGGAAAATAGTCATGTTCGCGTAGATCCATAGGTTTTTGGTAAAAGTACGATGGAAATTGATAACGTTACAAAAGCGAGAAAAAAAAATGGAAAAGTGTATTAGCTCGGTTTCCCAGGGGGCCCCAATGATTGGACATATAATGCCACAAAGACATAACAATAAGAAAAACAGTTTGAAGCTCGGTTTGAAGCGTCGTACAGAAATGATGACTTTATCCCTTTTGAATAACTGTATCAGGTGAGAAAGATCTAAATGAAGAACCAATTAGATAAAGGATTACACGGCCGGCTCGGAGATTGGTGTACATTTATTACAAGCCGCCGCGCGTCGGCTTTCATTCGCGAACAAAGGAGCCTCGCGCTCCGAAGCGCGAGCCGGCGTTTTATTAAAACAAGGAAGGTGAGCGGGGGACAAAGTGATACGAGTGCGCGGCGACGGCGCGTTCCCAGTGCGCCGGAAAAAAAAAAAAAAATTAAAAAAAAAAAGGGCGTTAACCGCGCGGTAATTAAGTACGTTCGCGGGCGTGAAAGTCAAAGACAAGGAGGCGCGCGGGAAAAAAGGGGCTCCTCGCTGGCAGCAACAAAGGGGCGCTCCAGTAAGGCGAATGGGAAAGAAGGGAGGGCCGAGCCCGCGAGAGCGAGAGAGACGGACCGACACAAAAGCAGCGCGAGAGAGATACGTTGTATATACATACATACATTTATATATATATATATATATATACATATAACGTATCAATCTAAATTACAAATTCCAGGGCACAATGGGCTCTCGGCGCGCAGCCTCTCGAGAGGACTCGGCAGCCCGGCCGACGGCGCCCCTCCCGGCCGACGGCCGCATTAATTTATTTGCTCTTTATTTGGCTGTCAGTGCGCGTGCGGCCGGCTCGTCTCCCGGGGAAGTATCTTAATCTCGGTGGGTGCGCGCGAGCGCGGGGGACGGCCTCGGGGCTAATTCGCCCGGCGGCTCGTCTGTATATATATATGTGTATACACACAGGCAGTCGGCGCTCCTTGGAGAGGCCTCGGGAATTATTATCCGCGCCCGCGCGCGTGTGTGCGCGCCCGCTCGTGTGGGCGGCGTACGTGCGTGGCCGGGCGCCGCGAGTGTGTACACGGCTTAATCCGATTACCGCCTCGGCGAGCGGGCTTTTCGTGACTCGGGGTATATAATGTTGCGACACGTCTCCTATTATCGATTATTGATTGAGCCGCGCCTACGAGATAATAGCCTGTAAACCGTGTACGACATCGCTCTAGCCGTGCTCTTTTTATTATCGTGGGCCGCTAGTAAAGCGCCCTGTTAAATCCGAGAGATCATTTACTTTATTGTATAAGCTACCACTATTACGGTTAACTGCACGCCCGAGACAATGTACTGGGCATACTCGAACTCGATATCACCGAAGCCAAATTTGATTCCCCTTTGGAAAAACAGTGATTTTCAGTCAATAATTCGAAGGTCTAATTTGCACGTATTCTCGTGTATGCTAATCCGAATGAAAGCCGATTGGCGATGGTTTCATCGCGAGCGTTGCGATGATCCGCTTGTTAAAAATCAATAACCAAAATACACCGCGTGTACGTACGTATATAATATCGAGCGGTTTAATGCAGAGGAGCACTGAAAAATAGCCGTCTGCGTGGAGGTGGGGTACAGGGGCCGAGGGTGCACGAGGATCACGAGGCCGCTTGCAACCGCAGAAGCCGCCGCGGGCCACGCGGACCCGCGCGGCGAGAGAGAGACGTCGGCCGAGATTGGGGGAGACTCGGAGGGTGCGGGGAGAGTGAGCGATCCGGCCCCCCCGGCAATTCGACAGCCATAAAAGTCAAGTTTATTCCGGGCGATAATGCTTGTAATCCAAATATAATTCTGCCGCGGAGGGTGGCTATACGCGCGGGCTCGTTCGAGTTAACGCCCTTCGCGCGGGGAGCCGCCCTGTATACACAACCGCGTCTCTGGCTCCTCGGGCTGGCTCCCTTCTGTTCTCTCGGCGCCTCTCCCTTACATTCGTATTCCCGGGGTGTCCTCGCGCCTATTGCCGGTGCGTGCCGCGCGTGCACTTGTAAATCTATACACGTGTATACATATACATTGTTGGGAGCTCCGTCGGCGGAGCCTACATCATTGCCAAGATTAGCGACACCGGCCATTTTGTTTTTCTTCCATTTTCCTGCGGAGGCCTGGCCCGGCAAACAATTTTGCCGCGTGGATGTGCGTTTTTTTCCGCGTCAAGTGAAGGAAGGAGCCGGAATAAGTGAGATCTCTAACGCCGTATGCGAAGGTTACATGCATCTTTGGCGCACGGCTCGAATAGTTGAACAGCTCCCAGTTATATTATACCATTGATGTATATAGTTCTGTTCGAATTCGAATAACCCGTGACGAAGTGTGGACTAAACGACCGCGTCCGAGTGATAAAAGTAATGACTTTTTAGAGGATATCAGTCAAAGCGTAACGATACGTGGTTTACGGGACATTCATAAGAAATATAGTTAGAGAAAAAAAAGGCTTCACAGAAATATCAGTTATATCTAATGTCAGTTATACCTAGATAACTCGCTGAAAGTCTAAATATGTCGCGGATATGCACAATAACTCATCGATATTATCAATCGTCGGTGAAGTTTACGAGAAAAATCCCGCAGAAAGCAGATCATTTGCACATCTGCGATATGATCGGCAAATATAATATAAGCACTGCTCTAAATAATCGACGTATATATACAGGGCTATGCGCAGTGGGCAGGACGGCGTTACTTATTCAAAAACTCGTAAATTCCAGCTCCCTTGGCCCGCGCTCCCCGTACATTCTTATTAATGTAGATATTTCATTTTTTTTTTGTGGCCTCCGCCTTAAATAATATAATTAGATTTGGCCGCGACGGCCTCGATAAATCCGGGGGGCCATCAGGCGCCCCTGAAGCGTTTTTCCCGCCGGCTCCCTTTGACACGGGCGCTGCGGTTCCGAAAAATCACGGAGCCGAGCGCATATAATACGAGGGCCGCGTACTACCTCGCGCACCTCCCAATAAAATAACGATGTATACATATATATACACGGGGAGCGGTTTGTTATATGCGCGCCGCGTCTTTACGAGCCGAGCCGCACGCGGGCAGGTTATGTTCGCGCGGGGTATAAGAGTGATCGCGTATATACAGGCGCCCTCTTGTTGGGTTTAGGGGGGCCGATCGAGTGGTGGCTTGCGTCCCGCTGCTCTTTCACGGGGCTCAATCGCGCGATTTAACGCCTCATTTGAATGGAGCACTTGGCGCCCGAGTTGCGTCTCCAAATTGCCCCGCGAATCGTCGCGCCTTTCCGACGTATTGCACTTTAACAGCTGGAGATGGTTGAGTCAATCTGGCTCCGTTGAGCTGGCCGTTTTATTAAAAAGACCAAAGATTAGGGGCAGCCGGTCAGCGTGGCTCAATAATACCTTCCCAAAATTACATTAATCTCGAAAAGTCACATAGTTCCTAACAGCTGATACGGATCTAATGAAAGAATCATTGTCATATACCGATCGTGTTGACATCCAGTCAAGGCCATCGCTCGCTTCAAAAGACTATTCAAATTGAAAGTTTTTTAAAATGTTTTACCATGACTCAATGCGCAGAGAGCGAGCAACAGTTGCGAGCGACATTAAAGAAATCGGATAGAAAAGTCGTTTCGAAGGAAAGTTTAACGCGCAATCGATTGCAGCGAGAAGAATAAAAAAAAAAAGTTTTGTGGCGAGTTCCGCTCGAGTGGCGCTACGCGCGGGCTTTGCGCGCATGGAAATAAATAAGAGGAAGATCGAGCGGATATAATTAGGAGATACCGGGGTCGGGAGGGCCGGAGGCGTCCTAATGAAAATCACGCCTCGGATGTTGAGCGGGCTATCTCGCAGGTCCTTGCGCATAAAAAGAGCATTAGGGCCGCGGCCGGTCGCGCGATCGAGCCCCAGTCTCCCTTCCGTGCCGGCGCGAGAGCCAGCTCGAGGCCGGCATTCAATGTCTTTCAATCACAGTGATCGATGACGGGGCGCCGCTGCGGAATTTTTTTTTTTTTCTCCCCCCTCCGCCGTAGACGCCGAACGCGAGCGGCCCCCGCGAAAATTCATTTCCCTATTAGCACGGCGCGTCGGCCGCGTGATCTATGAATTGTTTGATAGGCGGGCGCGCCGCCCGTGATTTATCGAGGCCGCGCGCCCTTCGGGAGATTGCGGAGACGGGCCGATAACGAGCGGCGCGTCACCCGCGATTTTCTTCCAGCCGGATCAGCGAAGGGATTTTCGGGCGGGGCGTGGCGTCGTGCCCCGGGAGCTGCTCCACGCGCATTTTTCAGGAGTGCCGTACACTTACCCACGGCCTGGATGTATCGCTTTGACTGCCGGTGTTACGTTAACGATTTCCGCGTACTCGGTAAAAACATCTCTCGGGGGTTCGCGGACAAGAGAGCGTTCGGTTGTTCATTCAATGAATCACTGGGGTGTACACTACCGGAGTGGATTTGCCAATTGTGGATGGACAAAGAGGGTTGAGGCGACCAAGGGGTAGAACCTGCCGCACCTGTTCCCCTTCAAGAGACTTCAGCGCCACCTAAACAGCTCCGGCATTCCAGTGTATGTATATATATATACATGCATATACATGACCCGCTCGAAGCACAAGGATTATATGGTGCCCTTTATCCAGGCGCGAATTGAGCGACGCCGGCGAGCACAAAGCCCGAGTATCACGGTGACGATCCGGCCAAGGACCCCCTCCCCCTCGAACCGAGCGGGGGCTTTGACGAGCGGCCAAGGTGGGGGGGGGGATAAGCAAAGGGCTGCCGGGGACAAATTTCCCTCCAAGACCGGTGAGCTTTCATCGGGGTCCGGCACGCGTGGCGGCCGCGTGCCGGGCGCATCGATCATCCTCCGAGGAGGCCCGGCCGGGTGAAAGGGAATCGCGGCGCACGTGCCGGCTCAAGACCGCGCGAGCAAATATTTCGACAGCGGGGGGAGATAATCGAGGACCTCCTCCGCGGTCCGCGCGGCCGATCTTGTCCTCGCCGGTGGTGGTGGGGGAAAGCGACCCGAGGAGTCCCTCGTTATATTGCCCAGGGGCAGATAAATTTTCGGGCCGGCGGCGGAATTTTTTTAATCGCCGCCCGCCCCATGAAGCAGTGCACCCCCGGGAGTCGGGCGGCGCGCCAGCCCAGATTGCGTTACGGGCCTCGAGGCCGGCCGTCCTTCTGAATCACGCGGCCCGCCCGCGGGGGATGCCGCGCGCGCTCGCACCGCCTCCGACCCGGGGACCCACTGATTTTTACGGCGCCGATCTCCCGAGGTGTAATGGTGAATTATGGGCCAATGATGGGGCTGCCCGCCGCCTCGCTTCTCCCGCTTTACACCGGCCCGCTGGACCCCTGCAACTGTGCTCCGCTGCGGCCCCCCCCTCTCCTCGCCAGCCCGCGGAACATTCAATTTTTTTTACAAACTTCCTCGATATTCCAGGGGCGCCGAATTCGGGTGATCGGATTTTTTCCTAGGCCTTCGATCGAATTACAATAATTTTAAATTTTAGTTCACGATACAAATATTGCATCAGACATAAACAGTTTATTATTATACTTATCGAAAAATGTTATCAACATTTCCAGATACAATGTAGTGATTTCCACGTACAGAAATAGGGAGTCTCGTTATTCAAGCTTTCGCCAAGCTAGCCAAAATTTCTGTCCACTCACTGCTACTATCATGTAATATTTTATTTAATATGAATTTGACAAGGCACAACTGAGACATTTTTTTTAAATAGAAATTTTTTACGAGACAATTTTTTTAATTACGTCAATATTAATCAGCAGTATGTGATATATTCCTCTAAAAAGGGAGAAAAGTTGTGATACTCTCAAGATTCAATCGAGCATACGATATACAATAAGCGTACACTTATGATAATTAGCTCACATAAAACAGTTAATCTACGATCTTATAAATTATTCACACTATGAAATACAATTATTACCGCTTACAAAAAATAATAACAGCTCCATTGAAGGAACAGTAAATTGCATTAACTTATAATTTACTCTAATTAAAATCATAACTCGATTCTCATTTAATTCCCGTTCAAATCTGTCTTAAATTACAGAATTCCCTTTATACGTTCCATTTAAAAGCGTGAAATCGAATGCAACTATTCTATTTTACAGACGGAATAGAGGAAAAAAGCGGTTGCCTTTCTACTCTGATTTATATGAGCATTTGAGGTGGGAAAAGGCACCGTGGATACATATACAGCTATACACACACATGTATGTACACACAGAGGCCTTTGAACATGTAATTCAGGTATAATTTATCTAAAATGACTTCGATCCCCTCACCTTGGCAGAATAACCAATTTGTAAAGGTGAAGAAATAAGACATCAAACCAGTTCACTACGTTCTAACTTAGAGTTCCTAACCACTAATTGAATTTACTCGGCGGCTGCGCGCCTATACGTAATTTTTGTTCTTTTATTTACGCAGCGGAAAATTTAATGGGATTGTACTTCGATTAAATTCTCCACGCGGTATATGCGTATGTACGTTTCGAATTAGTGCGAGAGGAATTTACGAGTCCCGACGCTTTCGAGCATTGCCCATTTCACGCGTCACCGATAAAACATTCGCCCGATAATAAAGAGTTATCGCACCCAATGTCAAAAGGAAGCGTGGGCGCTGGCTAAAAATTTACGGACCGCCAGTCGCGCGTCACGGGATCGCTGCAATGGGCCTGCAATGCAGTTAACTTCATTCCGCTGATGTATATGAAGGCCCGCTAAGCTTTTGGTGTACGCGAGGCTCGCCCGGAAGCATTTTTATCATAACCGTTTCATCCTTATTACGAGGAGAATTACTCAGTAATTAAACATTTTAATTCTCTCAAATGCATCAGTTTAAAAAGCGCTCAGGCGTGTGCGTACAGTATATACATCATCGGCTGGAAACCAGAAACGCAGCCAATATTTTCGTTATTAAATATGAACTAGCACGGATCTTACGTACCGAATCTTGACGCTTTTGATATAATCAAAACCAATTAACAGAAATAAAATCTCCATAAATACTTTTCTTTATAGAATAGAAATCTCCGTATGTGATGAATGAATACCAAGAAAAGCGATACAAAATATAAGTATAATTCAGTTTACTATTCAAATTTATCAGCATACGTCTTTAATATACTTAATTAAAAATTATAATGTGATAAAACAAACAAGATGATACGCATTCAAGTTATTGTTGATTATTATGAACGACTTTCAGAGTAGAGGCGAGGGTCTTTTCGATTGATAAAATATACAAAGAAATATCTAAATAGAAACTTTAACATTTATGAATTGCATTGATTATTTTACAAATTATTGAAAAGCTTTGATTATTTCCATAAAGAACATTAAATTGATGCCACAAATATACAACTTAATTAACATTCGGTATCGTAGAAAAGAGTGATAATGTCATCAACACATCATAAGGTTTTAATGTATCATTTGATATTAAAATAATGCAGTGTGACAGACTCTATCGTATATAGTTCTTAAATCTGGTTCTTTTATTTTATAAATAATATGCACGTGTAGTATCCATTTCCTATGTAGAATTTTTTTTAAGAATATACAGAAGATACTTGTAATTCCATAAAATTATTATGAATCGTTCCATAAAAATGTATAAAATATATCACCATTACTAGTAATTTAAATAAATATTTTATCCATGAATGAAATTAGAAATACATTGTCTGTTAGAAAACGGTTTGTCATTATTACTTTACTTATGCAATGTAGACTGTTTGACTTTCGAAATTTCAACTACTTATTTGACTTTGCGAACTTTCGATTCTTTGGAAAAGCTTCAACATTTGAAAAGTTTTTGGTTATTTCAACTAGTTCTTTGATGGCTTATATGATTTTACATCTTTAGAAATTCTTTAAGTAATTTTTTTTCTTTCAAATATTTTTCAATTTTATCAACAGAGATTATACTCACTTTATTATTATCTGTACTCGTTAGTTACGTTACACATTTGAATCCATTAATATTAATAATAATTTAAACACGAAATTGAATACTTAGGTCGTGTAAAAAATCTGTAAGTACATAACGATGTGCGTAAAAAAGTTCCGATTTGTTATTTGCTCGAACAGATCAGTCTCATCGGCCGCTAAAGTTATTTACCGTGACTTGGGTGCTTTGTCGACGCTCCTGAACGCTACAATAGGATTTTTCTCTTCCTCTTGTCTCCTCCTTCGCTATATCGTCCGCTTTTGCAGCCGTCGAGTTAATAGGATTTTCATTATGCTCGTTGCGTGCTTTACGGCCCCTAAATCACTCCCGAGAATCAGCCAGTAATTAATGATGATTTATTTATTGTTAATTACGACGGAGCTTGCGTGGGTATACGAGTGAGACGTGTCCCCATTGCTCAACCTCGATTGCCTGTATTACAAGTATATAATGCACTAAGTGACTTATTTGACTTTTTTCGCTATTGTTCTTTCTGTCGAGTGAATTAGAATGATTTTACAACTAACCCTGGGCCGAGGACATATTTAATTTGATGCACACTTGTCGATAAGCCATTGTAATTTTACTATTTGTTGTGGAGCTTGCTGTTCTCCTACTACGCGTTAATCAAGTGCTTAACGGCTGCCACTATAGATTTTGCAAGATTATTCCACTGAGATAATTCGTATGGATTAATTAAAATATTAAATATACAGCAAGTAGTCTACTTTTAAAGGAAAGAACACTTGTTTTTTCAGTTGTCATCCTGCAGTACGAGATGCCCAAAAAGCAATGTATAAGTGACAACGTGCACGCCGTGTTACATGGTAATAAGTTTACTATTTAATCGCCACTGGAGCTAATTCAACAATAAAATCTCAAGTTATTCAGTTATAAAGGAAAGCAGAACAGCGGAGAATCGGCCGTAACATTTATGCCCGGGGGACAGGAGCAGCACTTTCGCCACCCCGGCGAACATTTTCGTGAGTCGGCGGCCTCCCGCGACGCCCCCGTGTAAAAAAACCTACTGCACCCTTGAGGATTTTTCGGGGTTCCGCTGCGTTAGGGATACGTCTCTGCAAAGTGGAAACTCGATCGTCGCGGTGCGGCGGGGCGATACTCCCCGTTCCAACTCGAACTGTAATTGAGTGACCGGCGGTTGCTTTAGCTTGCACGAGGTTCATCCATATTCCGTTTTATTCGAAATTTTCGGTTGGCAATGGTATCCGTGGCTTCTGAACCACAATGCGTGCTTCTTCTCGTTGCTTTCTTTCATTTTCCCAATTATAAGTTATAACAAATATTTTTTTTGTAAATTACAGATAAAAATTATTCTTTAATATTTGATTCGCTATTGATTTAACGTTTACTGAGTAATTGTCTATCACGATAGAACCGCAATCTATTGTTAATTACATTAAATATTATATTCATTTAATGTATATTCATTAAAATTATGCACAATGTACGTAATTTAGGTAAGTCTGTAACACGAGATAAAACACGATATGGACTAGCGTAAAAATTGGAGTAATTCCATTTGACTTCATCCGCATAGATATAGAAATTTCTGAGTATTGTCATTTTATTAGAATTCGTAGTACAGAACGTATGAAAGAGGAGTTACGAAATCAGCTCTTTCACGCGTTTGGAGAAGTGTATTGCAAGAGCGTCAGAAGAGCTCCGAGGAGAGTTTTCCTCCAATTATCTAGGTTTGAGTAAGAATGAAAGGCGTGGATTCATTGAGTAGAGATTAATCGGTGGAAAGCATTAATGAAGATGGCGTTGCGCAAGCGGCGTCGAACAATGCGGCGTCGGCGGCGTCGGCGGCCGGCGATCAGAGGCAGACGGGCGCTATCTGCGGACGGCCGCGTGACGTCAGCTGCCCCTTTCAATTTAACGAGCCTCGGGCCGACTTCCGGTGGCGCGCGAGGCGGGAGCGGCGCTTCGCCGAATCCGGCTTTTTCCGCCCCAGATCGCCGGCTCCGAGCGATAATCCCCGCGGGCCCGCTCCGCCAGATTGTGAATGAACTCGGCGTATCGGAGGAAGCGGGGTCGAGCGCCCCTCGCGACCTCTTCCCCGATAGCCCCTGCACACGCGTTCCGCGAAAGCGCCGAGGGCCGAGTGAATGGGCCGTCTATGTATCTCGCGGCCGGGCCCCTTATCTGCCCGCGGGGGAGGCTCTCCTCCCGCGCCGAGCGACGCGCCAACCGTCCGGAGGCGCGCTGCCCTCTCTAATGCGTATGCACCCCTCGGGGGCGGGAGAGCCGGGAAAAAAAAAAACCGGGCGGCGCGTCCCCCGGTCGCGAGGCGTGTCAAATTGCCACTTTAGCGCGTCGCGTCCCCCGGCCGTGTGCCGCCTCGCGCCCCGGCATTCCCATATTAGCGCGGGCCGCAAAGCCCCGAGTCACGTGTTGTGCGCGCGTTTTGCGGCCGCGGCCCCTTCGCCCTTCGTCCCGGGCTTACGCGCCGGCCCGACCCCCCCTCTTTTTTTTTTGTTTGCTCGCCATCCCGATGCCGCGCGCCGAGTGTGTTTTCCCCGGCGCCCCCGCCCCCGGCCTAAGTAACGGCCAATTAGCCCATAACGCCCGTGGCGCGGCTCGCGCGCTTTTTCCCGACACACGCCCTGTTAAAACAAGGAAATTTCCTCTAAATTGGCCAAAAGTTGGACGAGCACCAATTTCCCTGCGATTCCGCTCTTGAGCTTATTGCACGCGAGCCATTTTCTCTTGGCTTTCAATTCGAAAAGTATGGAAAAATCGTGATTCGTACCGGCCGATAGAGATCCAACCACTTCTTCCTGTGAACAATTCGCTTGAGCCTTTAAGGATCATCGTGGTAAAAAAAAGGGGCCGAACTAAGGCGAGGAAAATAAATCGCGCAAATGCCTGCCAACACTGTTTTCGTATACATGCTCTTACAGAACTCTATTCCCGCCCAGAATTGCATAAATTCAAGTTTGAGACAATTTTTAATGGATTCCATTTCGATGTGTTTTCACATCTTGCTTTGAAAAGGTCGCCACGCTCGCAAGTTTGAGCGAAATTCCTTTTCCAACTTTCTTTTTTTTTGCCCCGCGTGATATATGGCGCTCCATCGGCGCGACACGCCTCGTGATAATACACATGATTACGAAATGGGGTGAAGTACAATGCTCATTGTTGGTTAATCGGGAAATAAATAAAAGGCTGCTGGTCGTTGGACAGGGCGGATTAGGCGGGCGTGCGCGCACATTGTATAAGCGCACCGCGGCTGAGGAGCGGGTCAACGTAGGCCTTCTCCAATTACACGCGTCCCCAACTGACTTAGTGGGAAGTTGCCTGGCTCGCGGGCCCGCCGCGAGGGCGCGCTGCCACCAAGGGGGGGATGGCTATGGGCGCGCGCCGCTGTACACAGCTACTTAACCCCGGGTCGCGGGCTCCCCGCTCCCCCACCTACGCCCCTAATGGGGCCGGCACGCGGCGCCTCGTGCCGGCCGCCGGGTTAAAGCAAACTATCGATTATGGGATTTCACGGTGAGCACCTATAGGATTACCGGCCTCGGGGGCCGGCGCTCTCGATAAACCCAGTGGATTTGTTGCTCTTTTGCGCGAGGGCCGATGGTTATCTCGGGGGCGTAGGCCCGGGGGCCGAGCCGCAGATAACGCGCCGGGCAATCCCGGCCTCGGCTCATCAAAGTACCCGCGGCCGGATTAGCCCGATCCGCAGGGACGGCTCCTTTTTTTTTTCGCCGGCTCGCTTTCGCCGCGGCGCACATGGCGCGAAGAGAGAGAGGGGGGGAAAGAACCTCGCCCGGGCGTGACCGACCGGCCGATTTTCCACGGGTTATTAGAATTAGAGCGGCGGCCGTTTCCCATGAGGGCGGGCCGGGCCGATTCGTCGCGCGCGCGCCGCTCACACCCCCCCTGTCGCCTTTCTCAGGCCGTGTAATTGGGCCCTCATTGATTTCGTGGGAGCTCCGCGGGCAGGTTGGCTTCCCCGCGGAGGCCGCGAGATAGCGCGCCGAGCCGCGATGTATCGAATCGAGAGGCGCGCGTGCCTCGGGGGGCTATAAATCGCGCCGCGCGCAGCGAGATAAGCCGCGGGGCCGGCCCAAGGTCGGCCTGGACCGCGCGCCCACCGCCCTGCAAGCGCCGTGCAACCGAAAGGTTGCGTAACGAGCTCAAGACCGATCTGTGCCTTCTAGCGGCCAATTGAAAGTGTGGCTTATCGGTACGCTGCTGTCTGAGAGACAGTCAGAGTTTTCGTTTTGACCCGAGGCCCCCGGGACTAAAGACTTAGTGGAGCGACTGATCTAGACCACTACTGCATAACAGAAAAGAAATCATTCACTTAACTGAAAAACACGCGTATCGTTATTGCAAGTAAACAGAAGTAGTCTGCACTTTGATTCGAATCGCGTTAACAACAAGTCAGTTGCTCAATCTGCTAGCGCTACAGGCTGCTGCCAGTGATTTTTCTTATCTCTATAGGTTGCAATGAAAACATAACTACACTTTTCATTACTGCAGCTATTTTTCTTCTGCTTCAGATAAGGACAATACGATCTAAAACTTCTACTTGGCCTAAAAATCGTTTCTTTCCCTTGTTTTTCTAATGGCATTTTTATTTCTATTGGCTTTTTGGAAGGAAATAAAATGTTACTGTCAGCCTCGTATACCTCATGGAAAGGAGGTACAGCTTCTTTTTTCTCAGTTTACAGTTTGTCGCTGAAGACTTTCAGAATTTCGAACAATACATTCACGTGGGTTTCGCGGTTTAGAAAAGGAAGAAACCGAAGATCGAATATACTCGCGAGTATCGGGAGATGTTAAGCGAATAGCTCACGTTAGCCGCCGTATAGATGTTCGGCCTTTGCAGTTATTCCTTAGCCTTTTTCTTGGTGGCGAGATGCGCCATTGGCGAGCCGTAGCGAGCGTTTACTACCCTGGGAAATGCGCGCGGGAAACATCTTTTCTTTTGTGGCGAGGCGATGCTACGACTTAATATCCCTTGCACAGGTGCCAAGGGCGAGACTTAACCATCGGCCTGCGAGGTTAGAAGGTTAGCATTCGCCGGGTCCGATCCCGAAAGGCGAATGTTGCGATCGCGGACTCGGAAGCCAGTGGAGGCACACGGAATGACCACGTCAATATGTACAGTTTATTGAATTTTTTTTAATTTTTCAATTAAATTTCCCAAATCCTCTGACAGCTGTCACATGAATACTCCAGATAACGGAGAAATTTCGAGGTCGAGAGAAGACGTCCTTACAAGATGGTTGTTTCAGCTCCTCTGTGCGTACATGGCGAATATGAATCGAGTGGTTAAAACTTGGTCCCCTTTAGTAATTCGAAATTTAAAGCGTGCGGTTTACGAGGGAGGGAAGTAATAGCCAAGTGCAAATAATGCTTTGGATATAAGCGAGCATTTGATCAAGCAAGCTTTTAAATACCAAGCCCGAAAAATGATAGGTTTTGAGGATAGGAAGCGAACAGTTATGTAGGTGCATCAGGAGTGGTTCATAACTCAGAGCGGCGGGGCGCAATCTGTTAGCGCGCACGGGCAGGCCCTCGTTGCGGCTAGGCCGGCCATTATACCTTTATCCGAAGACGTTACATTCGATCAAGCGCAATTTGAGCAATACAAAAAGCCAGGGCGTATACTACCAAACCATTTACACCAGCTCAATAAAGACAAAGTATTTTCCATCCCGAAGGCACTCAAAGATAATCGCTTCCTGATTACCGGCGCGCGCAAAATGAAATTTCGAAAGAGGTCCGGGGCCATCATTCTATTACGGCCGCCTCCCTCCCTCTGGCGGGCCGAGGCGCAATTGCGGCAGAGCGCGAGGGCAAAAAAAAAAAGGCCCGTGGCCGGGGGAGCAGGAGCGGGGGCCGCCGAAATAAACGCCGAATGCATATACACGCGCGCAGGGCACATATGCGAGCCGAGGCATTAAAGAGCCGGTCAATTTGTCGGTCCGCGGGCCGAGAGCGAGAGAGAGAGAGAGAGGGAGGCGGAATTTGAAAAATGACGATAATGGATGCAGCGAGAGAAAATAATGAGAGGGGGAATGGAGGATTGGCGGGCCGGGGCCGGAGGAGACAAAGACCCCTAGCCAAAGGGGGTAGGTGAGCCCGGCGCACCGCCGCCGAGGAGTTAACGCACCGGCTAAGTATACATTTTACCCGTAACGTGCTCGCCATTACCCTACAACGACGTCGGGGCTCGCGCGCGGCCCGGCCATGGCCGCCGACATAAGTGGCCATCAGCCAACATAAACAATCGCCCCGGTAAGTATACGCCTGCCCGCGAAAACGAGGCGACGCTCTTTCTTTATCCGGCTCGCGTGGGCCGACCTCGGGACGGCTCGCGCTAATGGAGCCATTATTCCCGGATAACTTCATCCATCGGGCCGTCGGCCGCGAGAGGCCGCCTGCGGTATAACTAGATTCCGCCCGGGGCTGCCAAGGGCCCGCCCGCCGCCCACCTGGCTTTGCCCGAGCCGACTTACACGCGAGGGCCGCCCCGACCCTCTCCCGGACTCTCTATGCAAAATTCCTCCCAGGCTTTCACTTGGAATGCGTCCAAGCAATTGGCCCGCGCCTCGCGTCCCCCGGGTTATACGCCGGTGCTTTTGTTGCGCTCCCGAGGTCTTGGCGAGCCGACGTCAATTAATAAACTCGAGCGATTAGCAGTTTGTGTTGTCTGTAAACTACCTTTGTGAATATTTGTACCAAGATGTGATGGTATTGTTTTTGATTCGAATTTTTACAGATGTTCATTATTAATTAACTTGCGCTACAGCGTCTTTTGACGAGCTTTCATATTTTTCTTGTTATATTTAAGGATGACTTTATTCATTGAAGACTATTGATTTATACGATAACTATAAAACCTCGTCAATATTCTACCAGGGCAGAATCTGATAAATTCTTCTATATATTTCAAGATAAAACATGTATACATGCATAAATTTAGAGAGAGAAAAACAAGAAAAATAGTCATCGTTTTAACGAAATTGCAGCAAAACTATGGGTCGGGGATGTAGTATTCTCAACATACTATCCAATATAATGAATACTCTTGACAAATATTTCAGAGTGTAAATAATAATTATAAGGCATATATTATTATGTGTTATAAAACCAAGTACTAACGTTCCTTAGGTTCTGTAAATATAGAACATATAATCAGTCCCTTATACCCACCTACCTATTTTCTAAACCTATTATACCGTGTTAGTCTTATGTAATATATAATCATGAATAAATATATATATATATATGTATAGATTTAACCCTATAGTAGATGCAGCATCAAAATGTAATATAATCAACAATTATTATTGTTTTCAACAAAATTGAGCAGTATAATAAATTGCCGCTTATTCACAATTTTAGTACAGAATACAATAAGCTACGAATAAAAATTACATTCAAATATTGATAAACAGTGGTATAGTAAGAGATTACAACATGTAAGCAATGTAGAATAAAAAAAATAGAACAGGCAAAAATGCATTTGTTGTTTGCATGTTTTGATCGTAAGGTATAAAAGTGTATTATTTACTTCAGATTAATATCAAAATGTGTATATTTCACGTACAAAAAATTGGTTTTTCCATCAAATATTATTTAAAAAATGTTGATTAAATTGCGAACAGCGCCGAGTATTTGACCGAGATTTCCAATAAATGAAATCACGAAAGCCGGATAATATAATAATGTAATATCGCCTACAAGATTATATAGCCTTACATGTATATAATAGCGAATAAAATTTGAGTGTAATCGATCCCACTTGGTATAATCTCGCCTTGTTTACAATAGAATATCGCGATCTATTTTTGTCGATTAATGACTAAATCATTGAAGTGAATATTTTTGCTGTTACATTTTTGCTAGATGCAATGAACCCATAATCGTTTAAATTCATTTATGCGTAAAATAAATGACTCTTTCGCGCGCGTTGCATGAGAAACTTCGATTTTAAAGGTACTTGGAGGTTGCGCTACAGTACCCCCAATTTTCAAGATAATTTGCAAAACTATGTACGGAACATTGCCAATTACCGTTCAGGATTAATAATCGTGTTACCCTGCCCTCATGTATTATCCCTGTCGGTAGTTCATTATCAGGTGCAGGGTTGCATGAACTATTATCTCTAAGGAAATTGACTTATCCGCGCGTACACGTAAAATCGCACCGAGATATTTTCAATATAGTTAACAGTATAGAAAAAAATTGAATTAACCTCGGGGCGAATTGAAAGGGAAAGAACGCGGCGCGTAAATATGCCCTCTCCGCACATGCGCCAACGGGGATCCGTCATTTTTGCGGCGCACCCTCCAAGGCAAAGCCGGGGGAAAAAATCCAAGGAAAATTGTAGAAAAGAGCCCGGGGGACTTAGCGGTGCCTTGCCGATCCCCTGGCCGATTCCGATTGCCGGGACAGCTCGGATCGCTATCGGGAAGCGGCGCCCGAGGAAAGTTAGAGGGCCCGCGCGCGTCCCGGGCTAAGGGCCAATGATAAAGAAAGCGCTGTTTACTCAGCTCGGAGGTGCGCGCTCGTGCGGCTCGCCACGGCGGACTTTTTATCCCCCGATCACGCGAGCCCCCCCCTAAGTGGCACGTGCGCCGCGGGAAAGCCGGCGCGTTAAAAGAAAGCCGGGGACGGCAGATGGTAATGGCCGGCTGATTGCAAAGGACGCGCTGCCCGGGCCCTGCCCCCTCTTTATATCAATATCGCGGGCGGCCCTGGACCGCTCGAGGGCCGCATATACATAATAATCTGCATGGCGACGCGCGCGGAACGGGTTCCCGGCTCCTCTCCCCACCTGCGGGACGCGAGCCCGCGGAAAAAGGCCGGGGCGAAATTGCTTTATGATGGCCGGCAGCGAGAGAAAAAAAAGGAATCGGGCCCGGTACGTTATTTAAATGATTTTGGCGCGGCGGCGCGGCCGGGGGGATATCGTCCGCTGGAATTATAAAGTCATTAGCGCGCTGGTGCCCCCGAGCGCGATTTACCGCGGCGATCGCGGCCCGACTCGTTATCCGCTAGGCCGCGCTGCCGTCGCCCGCGACTGTGTAAATAGCAATGCTAATAAAGGGCCCATTACTCCCGTCTTACGGCCGCGAGGCTGGCCGACAGTGTTGTATAAGAGGCCGGCGCGCCTGGACCTCGGGACCTTTACCACTTGCGGGATCTCGCGAGGTGCGGATCGAGAGCGCAAGCTTTAATTATACCCGCGTTCAAGATAATCCTCGCGTTATGTGGCGCGGGCAGGACTTCGGTCGCAGCGGTCATTAAACTTCAAAATTATTAATTTGACGGACGCCTCGATATTTCACCGCGCCTTAAGGGAACTCGTTTAGCTTTAATCACCGCGTAAATTGTATACGAGACATGCTTCCAGGAGAGAAAAAGTCTCAAAATTATTTCTTTCGCGTCGTTTTATCGTCGAACTATTAGTTTTTTGTTAAGTTTACGTGTGTTGCGTATCATTAAAACGCGTGTTATTTAAACTTCTTCTAACGCGTAAGCGCCATCTATAAAGAAGCATTAATCCGTGCGCTCGTATAAAGATACAGCCCGTGAAGCGTTTCAATCCAATTCTGAAGAAATGAAACTTCCAATGGATGGCGTTTTAAAACAAAATTTTAATACTTTCGCCGAAAGTCTGAAAACTGACAATAAAGTTAATAGAGCAGCATTTATTGTAGCGCACTCAAAATGATACCTTTCTTGTTTTCAAACAGGTTAAAGAAATTCTCTTTTATGGATTACTTACCGATCATAAAAATAACTTTCTTCTGTAATGCGCTTGCATATTTGTTGATTATCTTTAGAACATTTTAAAATATGTTTATAACTTACCTTCTTTATTAACAATAATTATTGTTTATAACCACTGAATATTATTCACATTCGATTTAGCTCCCCAGAATAATGATACTACTACTAATAATAATATTAAAAATAGGTATCGAATTATCAATAAATGCATTTTCCTTCATAATTTTTTTTCAATTTCAGACTTAATTTTAAATAACTCTACAATAAATAAAAAATTATATACATGAATTACGATTTAATAAATTCGATCACGTGTAAAAAAATCGGGGACATATATTTACGAGGATAATTGATAAAGACTTAAATATACAATAGATTCCTTATTCCTCGAACAAAGGTAATTGATAGATAAGCTTCATTCAAAAATCTCATAAATTTCGCAGCGGATAATAGCGTAAATAGTGCGTCGTATTCCAGACTAGCAGCTGCATTTTCTTTAGATGAGTGCATGTGCACCAACAGCAACATAAAAAGCGTGTAACTTTTCTTTCAAACGTTGTATAATAGAACACCGATCTGAATTATCGCTATCACGGAACCATTATTCATTAGACCTAAACAGATTTATTGTGCACCAAAGTCTTATTGGCATAATGATTAAGAGATTGACGCGGGCTGTACAGTCTATTCTTCGCATTTGTATTAGACTGCTTTAGAATCGGTAATTAAATCGAAATGAGATCGGTAGGGTACTATCGAAAGTCTGAATACACAAACAAGAATCAACTATCGGCTCGTGTATAATGTACCACTACAGATTGTAGTAAATATACAATCTGACTATCGATCGTTGTAATCCGCTTTGGAATTTAAATCTGGTATAGATTAAATCAAGATTGCGCGGGCTGCATAATTTTGCCGCTATTGAAACCACTTCCGTCTAACATTGGAAAATCAAACTGTTCGCATGATTCATGAACAACTTTTTCGAATTGCCTATTTGATGTGGAAGGTTCAAATTTCGAAAAGTAGTACGAAAATCAGTCTGTCCGTATCGGGTGCTATGCAAAAAAATATATCCAAAAGCTTGCAGAATAACGGTTCCTTTTTTTCACATCTTCAATGACGTAAAATGAGTAAAATTAACCTTCAAATGCAGGAAAGTCATCGGAGAGGAGGAGTATGTAACCAAGTACATAATATTTATTTGTGTGTTGTTATAGATCGATAACTAGTTAAGTGCAATCCATATAAAGCGTCGAGCAGCGGATTTTGGGTGTAAATTCCACCGAGAAACTCACGAAAAACCTGTTTAAATTTCTTCCTGACCAGCAGAGACATTTGAAGAATAAGAAAAAAGTGGAGTAAGGAGGAAGCGGCAATGGCGGAGAGGTCGGGATTGGAGTCCGGCGGTCGCCGGGGAAAAGCGGCCGTGTCAGCCGGGCCGCGGCTATCTGCATGGAAGGATCCTCGGGGCAGGTCCGGGCGTAAAGTGTATCGGCGCGATCGGCCGGGGCAAAGGCGGGGAAAAGTCCTCCGGGAGCGCATTGGCCGGGGCAGCGTTTCCGGGCGGCCAGTCCCCGCGGGACACAGCCGGCCCGGGGTTTTTCCATTGGCCGGGGTAGGGAAGAGCCGCGCGGCCATTATTCTATCCGGCGATTTGCCGCGGGTAATCGGCTCGCGGCTTCCATCACGGGGCGCGTGTATACACGCGCGCTTACATGCGGCCGATCGCCTCGGCCGATAAATCACGCCCGGCGATCAACAGATGGTTAGGGCCTTTCCTTATTCACGGAGAGCCGCTTTCCCGGGGAGTGCCTCGTGCCTCTCGCGCAATCAGGCGACATAAGGCGGCCGACCTGTCCCCTGCTTCCTTTTTCCTTCCCGGCGCGTATACATATATACATCCAGCATGTATCCGGCGGAGAGGCGCGCGCGGCGAGATGAATTGGCCACGGCGGCGGCGCGCAATCGGCCGAGCGGCCAGGTAAAAAATCCCGCGCGGACAAATGGACCGGGGGTGGGGTGGAGGGGGGCCGGGCAGCCGGAGGAGCGCCTGTGAAATTCGCGCGGCACGCGGACAAAACACGGGCCGGGCCGCCTGCTCCTCCCGCCGCGATGCCAGCCGGCCGAACGTATAATAAGAGTGTGATTAGCATTATTTACGGCCGGTTAACTATTAACCCATAAATCAAACGGGGGCGACGTTATATCGGCCCTGCGCGCGGCCGCCGCCGCCGTCCCTCTCTTTCTCGCTTCGCGCGCGGCTCTCGCTGCAGCGTTTTTCGAGCCGCTCGTACGCGTTGCCGGGCCTCGGGAGTAGGAAAGGAAAAAAAAAAAGAAAAGAAAAAAAAAAATTGGGCCGCGCGGCCGCGAGGTTCGAGCCGGCATCCCACTAAAGGATTTCGTCACGTGGATATACGCGCGCGCGCAGAGGAGCTAATTAAACTCCCGAGGCGGCCTATAATCGTTATTTACTGCGCCGGCCCTCCGATCGCCTCGGCCGCGGGGATCACTTTTGTATCGGGACTCTTTCCAAATTGCTAATCAAACCGTTGATTAGGTAAACCATTGCCGCAACCGATATCCGACCATTACACTTGCTTCCAAGAAAATTGACAATCATTAGGTCATGCTCCGTGACTCAAATTTCATCTCGCTCCGCTATCTCGGGCTCCTTTTACAAATAATAAGGACCAATTTTCATCTCTAATGGTCTTTCTTTCAATATTAATTAATTTTCTTTACTTACCGGCTCACCTACGCGAGCATGCTTATTGGTAAAATCCATCCAAAAGGATTACGAAAAAATTAATTTTCTGAGCCAAGTAAGGCAAAATGTACCGGAATACATGCAAAGAACCGTGCCGGCCTCAGCCAGTTTCTGTATTTGCGAGTTTTATTTTGTTCAATCCTCGGTTCGCACGCTGCAACGCGTTTTTTTATTCCGAGGGAAAGTTGCATTCTCCTAGTATACTTTATAGAGAACAGACATATCCTTTCTCGTAACTTCAAATAAAGTTAGAAAAGAAACAGTCAAAAGATTTCTTTATCTCTTTTTCAAATATACTCCAGAATTTTAAAATATAGGGTTGCAAATACTTTGGCTTAGTATACATTTACATCTACTATTTGCGCATGTAGTATGATAAATACCACTGTTCTGATTTTACTCATACTTTTCCCTTAATTTTTTTTCTCTTAATGAAAATGTATTCCTTCTCATGGACGTACCTCAAACCTTCCATTCGTATCAAGTTTCCTAACTCTCTTCTCTGACCACACAAATTGTACAATCTGTATAAATATAAATTAAAGCGATAATATATGTATTAGACACACCTAATCTCTTTTTTACTTTGTAATACTCACAAAAAATAGCTATAAGAAGTGTTCAACCAAAACAATATAATTGTCCTAAGAGTTATAGGATTGAATCATTAAAATTAAGAATTAGGAATACGATATAACCCTTCGCAATGAGTTTTTTTTGTGTTTTTTACACTCTCAACGATGTGAACATTCCTTTATGAGTACAATTTATATGCTCCATGCATGTACTGTTATAATTCCTTTCTATCTTTCACTTTTTCTCTTCTCATGTCTCTATTACTCTCCATTCTCTCTCTATCTCTTTCTCTTCTTCTTCCATACAGCCAACACGATCTGTTGTTCGAGAAACAGAGCGTGCGTTCGATCATTTCATTCGATAAAGCTCGCGGCCTCTGGGAAGAGGCTTATCTTTCCCAGAGGCAATGTTTCTCCCTTTAACCTGTCAAACAATAAAGAGCATCGATTTAAATGGTCTTTTTCACAATTCGCTTGACACTTTTTGTCTCGGCGCCATGCCAGGCACCCATAATGCAATCTTCAATTATGTAGCAACAAACACGAATTACACGGACTACAATGAGAGAGAAGTGGAAGAAGGGAAGGAAGTTAATTTTTTGGATGACTCGGACTCTTCATAAACAATGCTCTACTCTTCAGAGGATAATAGAGTGCTTATAGCCCTATAAGATTTATAAACTATTAGAGATTCATTTTTGTATGTTCATGTTAGGCAAGGAATTGTAAAGTAGTCCTTTTCCACAGAGTCAATAATCTAGTGAAATATATAATATACAACAATCATAGCTCGCTCATAACAATACGCATCTAACGGAATGACGTCTGTACAGAATTTGTACAGTAGTAATAGAGATATTGGTCGGACAAACGCTATCGTACGCACAGCATAACAACTAAAGGTCGATAGCTTGAATGTCGATACATTCAATAAAATTGTAAATATATGCATAATATTTGTAATTAAGTTAAGATCCCGTGCATGTGCTAACCACCCGCATCAATTTATTTTTATTAACATGCGGCAAAAGTTCCATAGATATTTATTCGAAAGAAATAATGAAAACACAAATAATACAATAAAAAGGGATCAAGAATTCTTCCTTCCTTCAGAATCTGGCGTTGTAATGGATTTAAAGCATTTGCATATCGATTTGCTTTCTGTTTGCACCATCTCCAACTCGTGAAAAGCTATTTGAAGTTAAAAACGCGCTTACAAGCCAGTACAGCAAAAGGGCCGAGAAGTCGATTTGCAATCAGTGCACAATTTAAGATGTAAAAAGAGGTAATTAGAGGTAGGGCGTATCAAGGTTAAATTACCCGCGCGGTCGGAAGGAGCAGCGCCGAGAGCGAAGGTGTTTAATTAGGGAGCAACTCGTGTTCCGCGGGCGGGTCGTGTTCGGTCGGCGCGGCCCGGGCCCGCCCCCCCAGCTGCTCGGGCCACTTAACAGGCCGCGGGAGGAGTCGGCTTTTCCGTTAAAACCGCGTAAATTCCTTATCGCGATCGGGCGTCGGCGGGGCCGCCCGGCCATTCCATTCCCGCGGAACGAGTCGGACGCCCCGGGATTCCGGCTTTGCAAGTCAAATCGGCCCCCGGGAATGGCGGCCGGGCTCGCGCGAGCTTCGCCTGGAACAACGCGGCGATCGGGGGCGCGGGGTGCCGGGCGAGGGGGTGAGGTAGCGCCCCGCCGACGAGGCGTGACGCCGAGCGAGTGAATGATCGGCCAGGGCGATTCGGGGAAGCGGCTCCTCGGCGGCGGAGCGCGACGCGCGCGCGCTTCGCCGAAGGCCCGCCCCCGGCGCTTTTGTGCGCCCGAGAGGACTGGATTTGTCCTCGGACATGTACCCGCGGATCTACTTATATTATACGCTCGCGCCTCCGAAGTGGCAATTTGCCAG
This sequence comes from Sycophaga agraensis, assembly GCA_018906755.1. Classification (NCBI taxonomy): domain Eukaryota; kingdom Metazoa; phylum Arthropoda; class Insecta; order Hymenoptera; family Pteromalidae; genus Sycophaga; species Sycophaga agraensis. Next base: position 295,447 of record JACCIE010000017.1, on the reverse strand, counting down.
GTGCCCGTGAGACGGCGCGCGCTTCGTTAGTCGCCGGTCCGCGCGTCCGCGCCGCCGCTCCGCGTGTACATCTGTAATTGCCATTCGCGCCTTTTCCAAACTAATAAGTATTCCTGGCATTTTGAATGATTATTATTCACGCTCGGTTAATGGGGAGTCGCTTCATTCCAGTCGGCGCGAGCTCTAATGCTTGATGGAGGTGTCAGCTTGGATCCCGCTCGATCCGGTATTTTCAATTGCTGGTTACGGGTACCTTATCATCGGAATATACCACTTAGCATTTAGTGCAGGGAAAAACGAAAAGTCCCGGAAAGTATATGCAATATATTATACCTGCACTTCTGAGCGTCACGGCTCTATATTATATGAATAGACTTAAAACCTGTGGTTGCAGGATTAAAAATTTTATTATGTACTATCTTACATTCAACTTTTTATCCACCTTTTACTTGATAATTTTCTAGGGTTCAGAATAGCTTTTCAAGGACTGAAAAAGGATACTATTAAAGGATTGAAAGAAGAAAATTCAAAAATGAAATTAATAATATAGTTGAAGTAATAGCATTAAAATAAAAAAATGTGTAACAGAATTATAATAAAGTTATTTATTACTATATATACCATAAAGGACTATACAGATACCTTTAACGATAGCAAATTTTATGAATGAATTGTGATTTAATGCATACGTTATAAATACTAGAACATAAATCATCATAAAAATATATCCCATCTCCAAACTTTGTAAAAATATAAATATATAATTATTTAGAGATCCTTTTGAGCTCGGCGAGTAACGAACAGCCTAAAGTGCATTATTATGAGACTGGCTTACGATAGCGATATTTGGAAGTATTTAACCTAAATAGCCATGGTTTTGTTCAAGCGTTCATCATAGATAATGTATCGCTCTCTTAGAATAAGATCGTCATTTCTATTTGGAATCATTTTTTTATTACTCTCAAAACAATATGCTCTCGTTGAAAGGTTAATAGTCAGATTAATGCTAATAATGAAATTAAAAAAAAGACGTATTAATTAAAGAAGGTAACTAATTATATGTTAACAAAAGTCAATGGCACCATAAAATCATTATTTAATGTATGAAATGGGATAAAATAAACTAGTGTTTCCAAAAAGGTTTATATATAACACTTATTTATTATCCGAGTTGAAATGTGCAATTGACATTATAGATTTTGATCAAACTTGATTTCAACTTGCTCGAATTCAGCTGTTAATGTTTTTAAATATGATAACTGACTGAATATACTAACTTATACATGTAATATAAATTTATCTTCTCATTGCAAAATAAACTCTGTAACGTACTAAAGTAGATTACTTTATGTTTATATATTTATACTTCATTCGTTGAGATTATCTACTTTTTTTTACTGTAATTTACATTTTTGTCTGTTGATTTAGTTTCTATATGTAGATCCTCCTTTAGATGAGATAATATCATATTAGCAGATACGCACCAATGATTAATAGTTAAGCATACTAATCTATTTATATTTATCCGATTACGAACCAAAAATTTTCACTTCCGTATATTGTCTCTGCCATCTGCAGTGGGTCTTGTACGAGGTCTAACATTATTGTACAACCTTTAATTTTTTTCAGAACACTTCCCGCCATTTTCTACTTTCTACTCTATTCTACGCCATTTGGTGTTCGCGAGCGGACGGCATTTTCTGAATCAACTGACGTCCGCGCTAGTTACCCGACTTTTCTCCTGAATTCTGGCCTGCATACCGAGGGTCACTCTACTTGTGTCGCTTTCGGCTGCCTATTTCCACTGTGTCGCGACTACAGCTCTTGTTCGCGAACCGAATTCGCTACCTTGCTAATGGCGGATCTCGTTAACAACAAACAGGTAGGGAAGTAGGTGCAAAGGGGCATCTCCGCGGCGACCAACCCGCGGTTTTCCTATCTCTTCTCTTAACCTCACGGACGCACGAATCACACAAAAGCGATCCAAAATTTTCGTCAAAAACTTGATCTACATTGAGAAAGTGCTCTATTTTAATTTACTACAGTTGCCAACTACAGTTACAAACAGTTGTCGTTCAAACTCACAAGCTGGGTAACGTCGCTAGCTTTTATTATTGCTCGGCCGTCACATTTCTTAGTATTCAATCCAGCATGATTGTTTACATTTTGAAGTTTTACACATACTAGAAACCTAATCGAATAATAGAATTGAATGGCGCAAGGCATTCAAGCGTCGCTTCCATACATTCCAGTTGAGGAGCCGGCGAACTGGCAGATTGATCCTTTTGCGCAGAAGGCTGAGCTCTCGCAGCGGCCCGGTTAAAAAGCCTCTCGGTGCACGTACGCCCAGGTCGGGGCGCGGGAGCCAACCCCCGGCGGGGAAAGGAGGTGGCGGGGGCCTCGCGAGACGCGGGCCATCGGGAGAGCGGCGGCTTGATTTTACAATTCAAAGGGAGCCGCGGCAGGGCTCGCTTAACCGCGAAATATTTTTCCTCGGGGCGGGCGAGGGAGCCGGTCTTTGTTTCGCGCCGCGGCGGGGCCACTCCTGCCGAATGCCGGGCACGCGTCGGCGGTTAGTTCTGATTAGCGGGCGGGCGAATGACGTACCACTGGCAGGGAGCCCCGCGTGCCCGGCATACCCGAGCCCGGCCTTCCCCTCTCCCGCTCCATTTTCTCCCGAGAGCCCGGGCCCCCGCCCTCTTTGTCGCCCGCGCAGCCTCTCTTTCGCGCCCGGGCTCCTTTCTGGGGGGGGGGGGGACTCCCGCCGGCGGATCAAGAGCCTCCGCAGTCGTCGTCGTCGTCGTCGCGCTTCAATTGGCCTCGGGCTGCGCGCGGCGGCCGGCGCAGGACGCCCGGGAAACCTCACGCCCGCGCCCACTGTAATAAAATTTAAGGGGGCCGCCGCAGGCCCGCGGCGTGTGCGCACCCCCGCCACGCCCCCGCGTCCCCCCCCCGCCCCCTCGACGCTCGCCCAGTGAAAGCCGATGAAAATTCATGAGCCGTAATAAACCACTGCTTTTCTCGCTTACAACAATGGTTATATATCTACTGGGACTCCAACTTCTTGATAAAGACGTCTCCTTTTGAATAACAATATCATTCGATGAAGATCCAATCAATTTATTGTCTTTTACAATTTTACATTGGTGAAATAATGGCTGCATTTATTGTTAAGTAAAACCAAAAAGGTTAGAATTTCCGAGATTTCTGTATACGTTTTCACTTTATATAATATAATGCATTCATAAAATATTATCTTCAGATGATATATGCCTTGGAATGAATAAATTATCTGTTATAAGAATCATCAAGTAATCTCAATCTTGCTCAAGACTTAACAAACGTATAATTTATTAAACGCTTTTTAAAAAGCTTCTTTTCATTCTAGTAACTTTAAACTATAACTAAATATAAAATACTTTTAAGGTTACACTGAATATTAAGGCATTTTTGTTTCACTGTAAGAATTACAGATCTTAATTTAGATCACAGCTAAAAAATAAAATCTGTAAACATTCTGGGTCTAAAGTTGAACATAAATCATCGATCCATCATCTGTTTACATAACGTATTTCTCTTGCTGCCAAAGCGCAGCGTTTCGCAAAGGCGGAAAGTCTAAGAATGAATAAAATAATGAGCGCCAAGGAGACGCACATCACGATTGATTGAAATGTGCGAATACAAAAAGAAAAAAATACCAAATGAAAGGAATCAAAGTGCAGACGGGCGATATGTAATAAATACGTAATATTTGTAGCTGGAGCGGGCAGACGCGCGGATAAATCGTATTTCTGTATAAACATAAGCAAGCACGATGACAGTTGAAGGTCCCGACGTTGTTTTTTCTCGCGTAATCGAGAGCTAGCTTTGATTGATTTTCCAATTGCGTAAGAAATTAGCGCGCAGCAGGAACATTGCGACATGCCGATCATCGCGATGCTCTATAACTAGCCGGAAAATATGCGCCTGTTGCAAGCGCAACTTAATTGATAGGTCGTCAAACTATATATGTCTATAATTGGCTTTAGCTTCCAACAAACTATGATGCGCATCCTAATAGTAGACTTGGTTGGGAATTTCTCTTCTACAACTGTGCTCCTCTCAAAGACTTTACTGAGCCTTCTATAAATTGACTATATACCAGGTTTATGACGTTCTGCTCGATTACGGTGGAAGCATCGTAACGTCCTACTACGTTTTACTGCCATTTTTATACTTACCAATCGACTATTCTTTTAATTGTTTACGTTCTACATAATAAGTTAAGCAAAGGCAGAGGCACATTGCTACGATTTACGCGAAAACCTAATGAATTTCCTTCGACGGAAGATTTTGATTTATGCTTATGTACTAATTTTACGACTACTGTATGCTCTCTTCAATTATCTCAGTTGTAAGCTGTTCAATAAGATGTTTTTGCACTTAATGAAGCTCTTCGATCTTATTAATTTCCCCACTTTCGTTCATTGTCACAGATAGTGCCACAGCTCTCCCCGCTCTTTATAATTACATGAGTGTTTATTAAATATATACGTTTAATAATACGTAAATGCCATATCAATGATGATTTATTATTTAATAAACACGTGTTATGAGGGTAAAAAATTGAAATCGATACAGAGCTCGTGAGATACGTGGGGAGTAAAGTAAGGTTTACTTATAAGCATTTTAGATTCTTTATTTTGACAATTCTGTGCTAATTGACGTCCGTCGTTGTCAGTTGCCCCCCTTCGCTCTCCCTCTGCCTTTCACCCTTGCTGCCTCTTATAATATACTCACAGTACGGATCGTTGTGAATGCATTGGGTTTGTGCAACGGTGTCGACGATCGTCACGGAACATTGCTTCCCTTCAGCGATAATAAATTCCTTTGAAAACAAGTCGTCCATTATTTTCATTGATTGTTATTGAAGGTGCGCGCGCAACTCGGCTCATTATTTATCTCTCGACAAGCTTTCGAATTGTTTCGCGCATTCGCTTATGCGTTATACACGCGTACGCATACGCGAGTTTATTATATTACGCGTTCGGAGAATAAACAGCGTTAACTAGTGCGGGCGCGCGCGCTTTTCAAGCTTTTGTTGTACCGCTTCCCATTTTGATCGGGCGACGGAGATTATGTTACGATTATTTCGGAGTTATCAGCTCGGAACGAATGTGATTTTCTCTTAATTGTTTGTGATTCGAGCCATTGATTGTGCTACAAATATTGGTACCATTTTTGCAATTCGATACCAATAATTATGGAGGTGTATTTTCGAGCAATCTCGAATGAAGTTTCGAGCAATCGTATTCAATAAAAATATACTAAGTGAATTGACGAGTCTATACTAAGTGAAGTGCAAGGATACGTATGGATAAAATCTTAAGTCTAAGAATCCTCGTAAGAATCACTGTGTTTTCTTGAACTCCTTGTTAACTATGTACAATTAAATGCTATAATTTATATCAAACAGAATGTATTAGAAGAAATTATAAAATTAAGCTAAAATATTTAAATCTACTGTTGTCATATCATTCAAAGCTTGATATTCTTTTGACTTGATGTAGTCTTCAGTGGAAATAGTAGTTGGAATTCCGTCCAGATATTTAAGAACAGTTTAATTAAAAGGATGAATCAGTTTGTAGCCGACGATTGTTCATTTTAAATAAAAAATTTATATACAAGAATAATGTACAGCCACATTATATGTGCATGATTTGATTAACTCTTTGATTTTAAAAACTGTTAAGTGAAATCTTGTTATGTTTCGAAGTTTACGTATGTCTAACTTTAATGTATAAACTTAAAAAATGTAGATTAATATTAAAAAACTATTTCGATCTTGGGTTGTTTTTCATAAATCTACGAGTCTTGCCAATAACAAGTTGTGTAATTACGCGTAGGCGTAAAAGAATATTCAGGTCTGTTAAAGCTCCTCTGTAAAAAGTGACTGTTCAGTTTAACGCACCGGGGCGCACTCGCTTCAAGTGTAATACAGTGCAATCCCACTATCCGAAATAAAGAGAGTACTTATATCGGAGGTGCCGGGCTCTTTGGGCCGCGGTGCTCAGCATCCGCAGGCTGGGCGGGTCGGGCAAGAAGCCAGGATATCCCGGGGCCTCTGGCGGCGGTCGAGGCGTACAAGGAGGGGGGAGTCCCTAATTTACACCCGCGGCCCGAGCGTTAGTCGCGTCTCCCAGCGAAGCCCCTCCCCGGCCGGCGGTTAGCGCGCGGGCCGCCGCCGCCGCCGCCGCCCCCCCCCCTCCGCCGGCCCGGAGATTAAAACGCTTTAGTAATTAACTCGCTCTCTTCACCTCCCGGCCGTTAACTGGCGACCGGGGCGCGCTCTTAGAGCCACTTGGTCTTACGCGGTACTTTGGCAGGGGAGGGGATGATGTCGCGCGGGGGCGGCGGGGGCCGGGCTGCCCCTCCGGGCGCGCGAGCGACGATTGTGCTCGGGTCGGCGGCGCCGCGTGCGTCACTCCTCCGCTCGGGTCCGCCCGGCCGACAGATCGATCGCTTCCCAGAAGCGCCCCGCAGCCCCGGCAACAACTAATAAGCGCGCGGCTGCCGCGCCCTTTTCCATCCGGTCCTCCGATCGAGCGGGCCCGTCTTACCGTGCCCGGGCTCTCACCACTTGCCCGAGCTCCTCTCTCGCATAGCCACGGGGCGGGCGTCTCGTGTTGTACGCGCTCCCCAGGAGCCGCCCGCCTAAATATCAATGAGCCGGACGCGGCGGAAGCCTCGGGGGGTCTGGCCGCTTGTGCGTATGGGCGCGGGTGGACCGCTTCCGACTGATCCGCGGATGCAAGCGGCCGATGATTTACTCGCGCGATAAAACGAAACGCCAGCTTAGCGCCATATCGCGTTCGTTTGTCAAACTCACATGATGATTGCACAGGGAGGCGCCCGCCGCGATCCTCGGGCGCGAAGGGTGGGGCCGAATCACTCGCGGGGGCAAATTAAAAAGATTGGCGCGCAGCCTCCGCGGAAGGGCCGCGTCCCTCCCGGCTCGGCGGGCCGGCCGGGGTCGTCGCGCCCCCGAGTTACCCGGGCAACGTCGCCGCGAGGAGCGCGAGCGAGAGGGACGCCCGTTGCCAGGGGCGACCGACACCCACCCCCTCGCCGGGGAGCCCGGCGCACCTGCAGCCCCGCGGATTCAATTCGGCTCGAGGAGCCCGCATAATTGCCCCCTACCCCCGGACTCCTGTCCTTTCTCTCATTCCGCCGCTCCGGCCGACGCTCCGTGCCCTTGTTTATTTATTTATTTTTGTTTTTTTTATCCGAGACCTTTTCCGAGGGGTATTTCGGCCGAGGGCAGGTACTTTTAGCGCGGATGAATTATACGAGAGCGATGTGTAATCGGCGGAATCCCACTCATCAAGTTTATGGTATTAAGGACATCGTATATGTATGTTAAGGTATGGTATCTTCGGCCTGACTTGTTCACAGCCGCGGGCTTTGGGGACAAGTGGCTTATTAGAATTATTTATGCCGCTTACATCTTTATTGAGTGTGCCTGTCGTCAAAGTCGGTCTTAATATATCTCAAGGGTTGCCGGTCTTTCACCTTCCTCCCGTCCCTTCCTCCTCTTCTCAACCTCCGGCTCGCCCGTCCCAGCGAAATACGCAGTCCAGATACACTCCACCCGAGGGGAAATCGGGCATGTAATTCGGACCGATTCGTAGCCGCCGTCGATTCGAGCACATTTCTCCCAAATCTCTCTTTTACGCGGCTATTCGGTATACTTCACTGTACTGTCTTCCTGCGTGCACGTAACCCCGCATTGCGTTAGAATACAAGAGAGTCAAACTGTATGCGTATCTTCTTAACGACTCGTGGGACTATCAAAGTGGAATATTTACGCACAGCAGCCGCACTACGCGCCGTTTACCTAAACGCTTTCATGGCTCGAGTCGTAGTGTCATTTGCCTCGGGTCATCATAATTATTGTCCAGAAGGGACCTCAGCTACTTGGCACGCACTGAGGAGAACTAGGAAAACCTTCAACCTACAATTTATCCGTGGAATATTTAAAACTTTGGACTAACGTTAACTCATGTGCATTTAAGTGCCATTTACGGTACTTTTCAAGAGTAACTCGCGAATAACAGGGGTTTTAATTAAGGTGCATTTAATTAAATTTTAGTAAATAATCTTGTATCTATTATTTAAGAGTTAGGTGTCGTGTACCATGATAGTTTTGAATATTTAATTTTAAAACAGTGTATATCAAGGTTTAAACAACAAGAAACGTTGAAACGCGATACAGACGGTGGATTACGCTCGATTTGTCGCCAATCTTTACGTAATATTATGTACGCTCAAGCATTTACATATGGTAGAGTAGCTATAAATTCGTTTCCTGAAGCCAACTTTTGCAGAAAGCATTATACACAATAGCATTTTATCGGGCGGGGGTTTCTTGTTATGCGCGGAGAGCGCACACTCTTGAGATTTGCTGTTATTACCAAAACGACTGCGTGCAAATTCGCTTCCTGCAATTTTTACGCGACCATACGACGATGTAAGGCGTTTTTCTTGAATAAATCCGAGGCCGAGATACATGCACTTTCCGGAAAAGCCGAGTTTTCTATAAGCGGGAAAATGTAAGGAAAGTTTCGCCGCGCCGGCGCATAAAAGGTTATTTAAGGCTCTATTACTTATCGCTTATAGATAGTTTGTATGTAATAAAAAACCGGAGCGCTTTTTTTTTTTTGCGTAATCGGCTTAAATATCTCTTGGCGGAGGGGCTAATATGGGAGTAAATGCCACGATGCGTGTGCGCGAGTTCGGCGCGCGTAGGCAAAAACAGAAGGAAAGGAAAAAAAAAAAGGAAGAGGAAAAACAAACGGTAACGGAGCCGAATCTGGCTTTTTCTCAAAGCGCTAAGCCGACTTTTATCGAATACCAAGTGCATTTAAACATAATCTATAGGAGGGCATTAACGGGATCGGTTGCGCTAGCCGGCGCGGCTAGGTCCGAAGGGTAACGCGGCTTTTATCACCACTCGAACGATTAAAGTCATTACACGCGGGCGGCTTTTATAGGTTTCGGGTAAAAAAAAAATGAAAAAAAAAAAAAGAGCCGAGCGGTATAGATGTATACATACATGTATATGTGTGTGCGTATGTGCACGAATGGGCGTAGATCGGAGGCCTAGAGCCGAGCGGGGACCGGCGTAAAAGGGCCGTTCGCGGTGGTCCGGGAGCTGCGGGCGCGCAGGGGATGCGCCTCGGCCGGGCCGCGTACGTGCGCACGTACACACGGGTAGGTATCCCCTCCGAGGGAATTGCGGATCGCAATTGAGACATCGGGGCAAGAGGCTGCGGTGCGCCCGGTGATTTGCGCGGCGCGAAGATTACAAGCTCTGCGCGCGCGCGGCTTTTTCGAGGCGCAAAAAAGGGAGGAGCGCGCGCGCGGCGGGGAAGGCGGAGGAGGAGGAGGAGGAGGGGGTAGGCAGGAGGTGGCGGGAGGGCCGGAGGCGCAGCCGGCCGGGCTTTATGAAAAATTGATCGGCCGCGATATCTCACGCTTAAGCGGGCGCGCCGAGCGGCCGACACGCGTCGGCCATAGATCACGCGGCCGCGAGAGCTTTAATGCCCCCGCGACTTAAATAACGATACAGGAGGGGCCGCCGCGGCCGCCCCGCCGAATAGCAAATACAATCCGCCAGGGCGCGCTGATCCCCCCCGCGCGCGGGCGCATCAGTTATGCATGCCGGACCCCAGCCAACAGACGGAGAAATGTGCGAGGCGCGCGCGCCCTGAAATTTTCACGGCGAGAGGGCCGATCGGCCCGTAACTGCCGCCGATCGACCGGGCGCCTTTTCCCTCCTGCGCCGCCTGCCCGCCTGTATATAACCGATGACAAGGTGCGCTCGCTACACCTGTTAGTCACGCGAGAAGCCGGCTGCGTCCGCCCTTCTCCTAAAAGCCCACTCGCCAAATCAAGAGCCGCTGCCAAAAGTAATTCGATGTATCAATCGCCCTTCGATTGCGACTGTACTCGAGGAAAACACTTCTTTCTTCCGAAAGGAATTATGTTCACTTTTACGGGAACAGTTATATTAACTCTTTGAATCGGCTCGCTACTTCGTTCTACGATGCTAATGACATGGGACCTTTTTCCGCGCGAACTTTGATCAGTTTCAATACAATTTTCCAAATTACTTTTGAATCGATAATTCTATCAGAATACTTAAATTATAAATTTAAATTGTAAATTTAAATATTTTAGCGTAGTTGTAATAATGTGTGCTCGCGGTGTATGCAAAAACAGCCAATTGATTTCACCGAAAATTCGCCTCAAAGTTAATTACATCAGTCACAATCTACATTTAATTGGCAAGCCATAACGCACTTATTTATGAAGTCGAGTTAATATATATTAAAGAGTTAATTATCCTCACTTTATTAAAATAAAATCTCGAATAAAATTTACCGATACGCGCCACTTGTACAATAAAATTGCCACGAAAATTATACCGGGGGCATAAAAGTTAAATTATTACGAGACATAAAGTAACCTCGATTTCGCCGCACTCGGCACTTTTACAAAAATTAATCCGGGAAACCGGGGAAACGAACCTTTATTTATCTTTCTCCCCCCCCCTCCATTTCCAAATACACACGCAGAACCGAGGAGGTTGAATGCGCGCGACAAGCTATAACGCGAGGGAAGTCGCTTGCTTGAAATTATAAGCCCCTCGAAATGCGAGATCGCTCGAGGTCGTTCGGGAAAATCGCGGGGACAATAAGGCAGGTGGCGCGGCATTCGCAAGCAGCCCGGCGCTTGACGCGGCCAACTTTCCCGCGGGCGGCCAAGTCTCCTTCTTACCAAGTTTCATAATACAGTATCAAGCGAATCGCTGGGGAGAGCCGAGGCGCCGACGCCTCCCTCACCCCGTCGGCCGCAACAAATCCCCGCGCAGTCGATTCGCCGGGCAAACTACTTGGCTAACAAGCTGCCGGCGCGTCCCTTGCCGCGAGCCGAGGCCGCCCGGAAAAAAGTCCGGGGAGGCCGAGGGGCCAAATTACCTAATGTTCGTAATGGCCGCGGGCCGGAGTAGCAACTTGCCGGTGGCCCGAGTCAACCTCCCGCGGCGACCCGACGAACTTAGCATTCGCTTTTCTTTTCTCCCTCGAATAAATATATAGAGCCTGCGGAGCGCGACGGTTGGCGCAACTACCGGGCTTAACGGAAGTGCAGTTGTAGTTAGTTTCCTGATGTAGTTATTGACAGCGTCAACTTGCGCTTAGAAACAAAAGATACGGCATTGGTGCGTTTATGTTATAAACAGTGCGAATATACGCGTCGTGTTTTCTTTAATGCGAGAGACGCGTAGAATTTAAATTTCATAGAAAACGTTTCATATACAATTTTGACAATGATACATTGCGCAAGAACAAGAATAAACTTTCATTAGCAGGGATTCCAACTCCAAAGCTTTTTATTTTCCTATATAATTGGAATCGATAAACTAAAACTCTTTCGTAATTTATCTCGCTCGACAGATTAAGGTTACAAAAAATAAATCTTATAAACTAATTTTGAAAAATCGAAAATTCAATTTTTCCTCTGACATCTAATGCGTTATCACTCGAAATTATTCTTCACATGGTATATATAATATAGAGTACGCTCCTTTTTCAAATTGTTTCTACAAGTACTGTTATTGTACGTGTACGCATTGAAAAATTCTGAAAAAAATCGATAAAACTTATTCACCCAGGTGACAGCGATACCGATGTCATCGTCATAAATTTAACCGTACACGCGTCATTGTCGATTAATCATAGATCCATGCATTTCAAGACACTTCCCGTGCATATGGTAAAGCGTGAGACGGCGGGTAAGGTAGTCGTTGTGGGATTGGGCCACGAAATGTAAGAGCGAGTCATGTCGGACGCGCGGGGGCCGTCCTACGCGACGCGGCGGGGACTAATTTTAATTTCCTAATTTTTCCCCGCCCGAGGCGAGCGGTGGCGCTTTCTTCCTCCCGGGTCCCCTGGCGCTCCCTTGTACTCCAGTTCCCGGGAGGTGAGCGCCGCGGCTAATTTCCTCCCTGGAAGAGAATAGACGTATAATTACTTAACGCCTCCGAGAGACCCTTGCTCGCCTTCTTCCCCCGTCCCTCGCCCCGCTATCTCTCGCGCTCCCTCTAGCTCCACGAGTCTCTCGCGCCCTATCCCGGGATTTTATTAAAACCGCACTCTCACGACTAAGCCGAGCTAAACAAAAAGATATACTCGCGATGATACTGTAACACAGGAATCATTATGGAAACAGGGTATGTTATCTTCATGTTTAACTCTCGTTAATTGCAGTGAAAGCTTAATTAATTTTCACTTAAGAAAATTAGACGTTAAAAATGCTGTTATGGCTTAATCTTCCACAGCTTCAAGGAACATCGTAATTCCTCGAATGTCCCGCCCATTTTCTACCGTGGGTAAAGCATTTTTATAAGCCTGCAAGATTAATGATTTATATGATAAAGAAATTTCTATACGTAGAGAAAAGTATAGTAATGATTACCTACCAGAATTAGTAAGCTAAAAACGATAAAATTAGATGGGATTCATTCCCTAACTTATTAAGGACTTATGATTACCTAACTTGTACGAATATTATTGTATGTTGGGTAATTCATCCCTAAAAACTTGGGGAATGACTCGTGTAGAATTTTATGATCTTCAGTTTACTTTGCGCTTCTTCAGGATATATATCAGTTATAATTTTTATTAGTAATTTTTTTTATATATTGCATAAAATAATAATCTATTTGATTAATATCTTTAAATTAAATTTCATCAGAAAGTACAGTTAAATCAATGAAATTATCCTATAATTTCAATACTGACATCATTCACAATAGATAAGAATTAATCTCCCTGCATTAATTGGGTAAATTGAATAAAACTAGCTAAAATAACATTTACATATGCTATGCATGGGAAACTTAATAATATTAGTACTTGACTTGATTTATGCAGTATTTATTATATCTATAACATATTATAACGTATATAACATATATGATATAAGGTGAATATTTCTTCCAGGTTATTGAAAAGATATCGACGACTGAGAGCAAGAATCAGCAAACTCGACGAGCGATTCAAGAACCAGCTAACTCTGCGTGGAATTCAAGAACGAGTTATCTTGACAGGTGGTTCAAGAACCAGACAACTCGCCGGGCAATTCCATAAGAGTTCCATAAGAGTCCTCGCCCAGAGAGCTGGTTCTTGAACCGTTTACCAAGTTAGCGCGTTCTTAAACTGCTCGCCGAGTTAGCTGGTTCTCACTCTCAGCCGTCGACATGATGCAGTATACATCCATATATTATTTATCTTAATTTTAGTTTATAGCTTAAGTTCTTTTCAGTCGCACTTATAACGTATTTAACATTATTCTTCATATCACATCATATGTTAAAAGAGTTTTACAACTATTTTGTAGGCTATTTAGTATAATTATTATATTATTATATAAATTGTGAAGTAAATGAAGAGTATACAGTAGTTTACAATCAAGAATTAACTGTAAATTTGCAAATAATGTTTTTATAATATATTACACTTTTATAATTAGAGATAATGTTAATAACATCGTTGTGCTTGTGTGCAAACTGACATTTGGTATTAATTCATTCCATATTTCCTTTACTAAATTTAGAGTTGCTATTTTTGGTATGTTCGTTGAACTAAAACTCTGCTTGTGTTACATAATTACTTGTCTTGTACTTCTTGTACTTCTAGATTTCTTGGTTTATACTACAATGTCTGATAGATGTTATATTTGCATCGCATTTCCACTGTACTTGTACTTATCTTGACTACTTTTTGACTTTATTAATTTCCGTTCATATTTTATTCTTACATTTGCTTTGCATATTGTTCAATTGTTGAGTAGCAGCTAAATTGTATTCACTTATACTAGACCATTTTGATCATCAAAAATAAAAGTACAACTGTCTATTTGTAACAAGAGGTTTTTAAGCTCAGAAAATTAATCCTAATAATAAGTAAATCATAATAATATTGTTTATAATTGTTTAAAATGTTATAAAAATAAAACGTATTACAAAATAGTAGCGTGTGTTATTTTTTAAATAAATTTATGAATTTTTCACTAAAGTGTCATGTACAGCTATACTTTATCTATACCTATATGAGTGTTTCACTGAACACTTAATGCATAATGTAATTTTAATAAATTTAAAAGATAATGAAAATAATCTATATGAGTAAACTGTAAGTAGATGGCAGATTAAAGAGATCCTGATGGAATGAATTTCGGAATTAATGTTTTTAAACACGGCAGCAAAATGAAGAAATTTAAGCGGCGGCAGAGGCTATAATATTATCTGCACAGCTGCAGGCACGTGCATGTACATAAACCGTATCAGTGGCCACACTATTTTTAGTACATTGAATTCCTAGAAGCGGGCTCGCGGCTTGCACCGTAAAAGGCGAGGTCTTATCAGCGTCAATAAAGTCCACTTGACCTGGAAATCCGCCAGGTCCGAGGGTCTCCGGGGCTCCTCTTGTGCGGCGGGCGGGCGGGTAAAAGCCCGATGTCACGGAGCGCCTGCCAGCGGACGTATACACGCACACTCGGGTCTGTCCTCAAATTTCAGCTCATAACAGGGCTGGGCGTCCGGCCGGGCCAAAGGAAGCGGCCGAGGGTCCGATATAGAGCGCTCGAGACCTCCGAACCAACGCCCAAAAGCGCGGGAGCGGGAGGGGCGTCGCGGGGGTGGGGTCGTGGGGTCGCTGGGCGGGGGGTGGCGGCGCGAGGCGAGGGGCAGCGGACGCGGGGGCGCTTGATAGCCAAAGCGATTAATAGGAATATAAATTGATCAGTTTTTGCGGAGGCCGGGAGTCGCACGCGAATCTCGCGAGCCGGGCGGCGGGTGGGGGGTCTCGGGCGGTGGTGGGGCCGCTGCGCCGCGTGGTAGTGGTTAGCGGGCGCGAGAGGAGGGGGAGGAGCCATCTTGCGGCGGCTCGGCGGAGCGCGCCGGCCAATTGATTCGGGCCCGGCGCGCGCTTTCAATTCCGGCCTCGGGAAAAAACGGCCCCCGGGGGGCGTGGCCTCGGTCCGCCGCGATTGGCCGGGGCGCCCGCCGGAAGCCCCGGCCAATGGCGAGGGCGGCGCCACCCCCACCCCGGCGCCCGGCTGCGGCGGCGGCGGCGGCGGCGGCGGCGAGCCGCGGCCGAGCGAGCGCGAGCGACGGGGCGAGCGCTGGCGGCTCCGAGTCCTGGCGCTCCGAGCAGATAGTGCCGTGCCGTCGCCCCGTGCCCTCGTGCTGCCGCCGCCGCCGCCGCCGCCGCCGCCGCAGCTCGCCGCCGCCAGGCTCAGGTTCCGCCCAGGGCGCTGGCAGGTTCCGAGGCAGAGGCCAGCTGATCGGCGAGGAGAGTGTGGCCCAGTGGAGGGCGTCCGGGCGCGCCGATGTGCCCCCAGGGCAGTGCGCGAGAGTGAGCCCCGGCGTCCGACGGCCCGCAGCGAGCCCAGGCGGCCTGGCCCAGGGGATGCGGGCGCCCGCGAGTGGCGAGTAAGGGCGGCGGGATGCCGGCGGCCTTGTAGCCGCTCCCAGCAGCCAGGCCGCGGTCGTGGTCGGAGCCGCGCGCCTCCTGCGGCCCCGACGACGCCGTCCTCCGCGTCGCGAAGCTGATACCGAACATGGTCCTCGAGCCGGGGGGCGGCCTCTCCTTCCCGCCGCCGCCTCCGGGCGCCGGGGCGGGCGCCGGGGCGTCGGGGGGCGGCGCCGGGGCCGCGGGCGCGCCCGGCCTCCTGGGGCCCACGAGGCTCTTCCAGCGCGCCGCCCCCGTCTTCCCGTTCCACCTGCCGGGCTGGCACCACCACCCGGTCCTGGGGCAGGTCCAGAGCCAGGTCCAGCAGGCGGCCTCGATGCAGGCCCAGCACCAGGTGGCCGCCGCGGCGGTGCGCTTCCTCAGCCACCACCCGCACCACGGGCACCCGGCCCTCGGCAACCACCCCCTCGTCCCGGGGATGGGCCCGCACCACCCGGCCGCCCACCACCTGCACCACGCCGCCGACCACAACGATGACGACGACGACAAGAAAGGTCAGTGCGCCGCGCTCTCTGCCCGCGTCGGCCGCGTTGCCCCTCTCGACGTGTCGCCTGCCGACTGCTAGCCCTTTCGTCCGCTGCCGATTCTAACCTCCGGACTCGTACGCCGATGCCGATGATTACCCGTTAACGTTGCGGCGCTACCTGAAGCTCCCGTGTGCACAGACGTGTTGCCATGTGATCCACTTGGCAGTGTGCATTATCCCACGTTGCTAAAGTCGATGATGTATTAGAATGGTTCGTTCAGTATTTCGCTTGATTCGTGCATCGCGTATAATTCGTCTGTAGAAATTAAAAGACATTAAAAAATTATTTAAAGGTCGATGTCAACAAACGACGTTACAGTCGGCGTTATTTATTTGACAATATTACAGTATTCGCGCAGAAAGGAAATTTCCTTTTTAAAAACGATTTTAACAGGCTTATTAGTGGACAATAACAAGTCATTTGCTCAAATCTAGTAAAACGATTCGCAGCAATGCGGTTCAATAACGCATTACGATTCGTCGCACACTCCTTGTTGAATCAACCTCTTCCGGTACTGGCAATTATCCCATTCTGTACAGCTTGAACGCACAACGTGCACGTATCTTTTTTAGATTTATTGAATTACTTATTACACTAGTAATGCTTAGTTGTACGCATTGAATTAGCGTAACACTGACCGTTAAATATTATGTTCGATATTTTTTAATTGTATTTACTTTCACCACTGGAAAATTTTATTTTGTAATATAGTTAATTAAAGAAAAATGTAGTTGAAGCAGTTGATCCCATTACTAGTTTTTGAACTTGATTAAGTGTAATTGCAATGTCAAGCAATGTGAAACAATTTTACATACCTGTTCTATAGATAACAAATTTAATTTTTGTTGATAAATAATACATAATATTTATTTAATATATTCAGTACGTTTAACATGTTTAAGGCAGTGATGCAATAATATTTAAAAGAAATTTCTATTCGTGAGTTGGCGAAAATTACTGTTATATATTGTTTGAGATTCAACGCGTAGTTTGAAGGATAAAAAGAAAATTTAATATTATACTTAAATACATAATAAATACGCTTCCGTTTACGTAATATACACCTCTTAAGCGTAAGACCCAAAGAGCGGAAACATATTTTCCTGAGAAAATTAGTCTTTGAACTCTTTAGTTGCTGTATTAGCTCTACCGGAGTTTATGATCCTTAGAAAAAAATTTGCCATTTTAAGCTAAGATGAAATGATTTATTAACCCGGCAACAAGCTATTTCTTTTTTTTTACAATTTTGATTATTTGACCATTTATGTACCTTTTGCCATTGCAATCAAAATAGTTTCACGTATGTAAACGAGTATATACGACGATTATGATCTGAATATGAAGAAACAATAATTTTTAAATGTGCATTATTATATTGACTTATTTGACCCATTATCTACTTAACTATATTTTCAACACAATTATCTAGAGAACAAATTGGTAAATTAGATTGTAATTTGAATCGTAATTTGCAAACTTCTGTGGATAGAATTTCAAATTTCATCATACTGCAAAGTCAATTAAAGGAAAAAAAAGTTTAATGAGACTAGCTTTGGGAAAATTGTGCTTCAACCAAAATCAGAGTTCTTCTTATCCTTAAAATTGTATCTATCCAATCGGTACCGCAAACAGAAACAGTGCCTGAAAAAAACTGAACGGCAGCCGTCGGCACTGATTAAATTAGAAAACGAAAAAAGAAAAAACGGAGAAAAAATTATTTACGTAATGCCTAATAATGCCAATGGCTGGGTCGCACGGAGGTGTGACAGTCTGGTTCGTTTTTTCTCCCATTATCTGCAACTATACATACAATCGCACCTTGGGCGCAGTATTCTATTCGTGGTTTGCATGCTGGTCGTGTAACAATGAGTGGCTAGGTACGTGTTCCGCCTAGTGGGAGAGGAAAGATAGTAGGAAACTAGAGAAAGTGGTCTGCGGGGACTTTCGTAACGCGGTCAATCATAAGATCGTTGCCGCGCATCCCGTGGGATCGCTTACGCGCGGCGATCGCAACTGATCTCCCCGTTGGCCCCCAAAAATCCGTCACTCCATCTGTGTCGTACACGTAGTGTGTGTATATATGAGTGCCCAGTGGGGTTTACCCGATCTGCTGCCCGTTTTTTTTTTCACCCCGACTTTACGCACCCCATGGTGAGGGTCTTGGGGATACGGTCTTTACACGTGTCGAGCTTAAGTTCCGGCTAATTTATCGGGATCGGCAACGTAGAACAACCTCGGAGGGAGGGGCTGATTTCTTTTTATCGACTGATAGAAAAGTTTGAAAGCTACGTTCTTTTTAGCTTTGTATCTGCTCGCAGTTACTCAAGGCTTTCTTCCTCATTTTCTCCTTAATAGATATACAGCTCTCTGTAACATCTAATTACGCATTGTTTTCCTATATATCTGTATTATTAATTGCTGTGTACTGCTACTATAAATGTGCAGAGATCTTATAAATGCATGCAGACATGAGTGGATGGATAATCCATAATACAACATAATACATTGTCGTAATAAAATTGAAATATAATCGTAGATTGATTACAAAATATTATTCTGAAAGAGTCATTGTCCGACATCTACTTTTTTTATACTGTTATTATAGATACCGGATGAAATTTACCGATAGAATTCTGAAAGTAAAGATTACGTCTCCTAGCGACATTCAGAATTATTATAATAATTCTAATCAGAAACTTTGTTGCCTTCACGACCAAGTTAGAAATTATATAACGTTACTTTACATTTATTCCACCATATATTTTTAATTGCTTGAAAGAATGTTATTGTTAGTTTTTCATTGCAATAATGTTGCTGTATAAATATTCAATTGTACACGGAAACAATTGTAAACAACACACGTACCCACACACATGGTTATTTTGTGACTTGAGACCACTAACTTTATAAATCCAATCATGTATATTTTAATTTTACGTCACTATGTTCATGGAGTCTTAGGTTTTAACGTAAAGTTGAGGGCAACATACGCGCTACAACCAGTGAAAAATGGGTAAAAGCCGGCACGAGCGATTGAAAGCAGAAGCGAGAGGCAGTGCACGGCCGAACGGAACAAGGCTTCCCCGAGCGGCTGCAATTGACAAATAACGAGGCGGCGGGCCGCTGGCATTTAACGGGGCGTTATCGGGGCGCTCGGGGCCGCTCCGGGCGGGCGGTATCGCGCGGCCGCTAAGGAGCCCTCCTTTTGCGCAATGGGATCGGTACAGGGGGGGTGGTGGGGCGATGCGCGCGCGGCCGCGCGAAAAGCCAAGATTCCGCGGCGGCGGCGAGCGGCAGCGCCGGGGCGCTCGTTAAACGGCTTTAATGGCCGATCGTTAAAGGCCCCGCTGGCGGCGTGGGGCGAGCGCGCGCGCGCGCGCGCGCCTCCGAGGGCTTAATTCCCGCTCTTTTTCGCAATTTCGCGCGTGCTCGCCGGCGCGCGGCGAAAATAAAACGGCGCGGATGCTCTACATTCTTCTGCGGCAAAGGGGGGGGGGGGTCCCGCGGAGGAGGGCGACGACCACCTTGCGCCTACGCGTGTATCGCATCGACCTCCCGTGGACGAGGCGCGCGCGTATATGTACGTGTCGCCCGCAGTGATATTGCCGGGGTGAAAGGGCCGTGCGGTCTCCCGCGGCCAGTTGCCCAAGTCCCGCGACCGAGGGGGAGAATTTCGAAAATGCACACTTTTAAATGTGCCTTTTTTTTCCATACTAATGGATATATTTGCGAAAGTTAATGAATAGTTACGAGTCAGTTGAAAAATTATCTTTATGGGTCCATGTACTAACACCCGGCAGTCCAGAAAATATGAATGTATTTTAGTTTATACAAGCTGCTATTTAAGCTGGGTTAAGTAATTTTATGCGCGGTCCATAAATTTTTTCTCCGTTAATTCGAAGAAACTTATATAGTCATACCGTAATACAGATATGTGCCTCTGGCAATTAATATAGCATTTTTTAAATACGCTCGCTTCGAAGAAAATAACGATAAGATCGTCTTTCCATTTAAAGATTCGACTTTGGCGGAAATCTTCAGACTTTAGTTTCTTGCTCTACTGAGACGTCATTATTATGTAATTCTAGTTTCAACAATACATCTAAAAAAGTTCAAATTTTAATAAACCATATGTATACAATTTTGTAATTACACCACACACACTAAAAACGAATCCTCTTTAACACTATTCCTCTCATGCGTGCATCCTTTTATTAATTACTGGAAGAAACAATAATACCATAGTCTGCATATAACCAAATAGACGACTTTGTAGCATTAAATACTCCCAATACTTGAAACTAATCATCTCTTCTTTCCAAATGTTACTCTGTGCTAAAGAGACATGATACTTTAACCTAATCGCAGAAGAATTAGTTAAAAAGATCGAGTCTGAACACATGGGACGGAGGACCGCAGGAATGCGAAAATCGCGCCCGAGATGCGAGGGGCTCATGGGGGACGAAAACAGGCGAGACGGAGAAAGGAATCAACGATGGCTCAGCGTACAAGAGAGTCCTTGTCGCGAGTGTACTCGAAGAGAGGTATATACATCTATACTCGCTCGCCGGGAGAACGAGGAGGGGATGGTGCGCGCACCGGGTAGGAGCGCGCGAAGGGAGTAGGGAGAAGAAGGACGGAGAGAGAAAAGAGAAGAAAAGCGAGGCAGCGACTGCGGGGTAATAACTTAATTTAAACTAAACTACAGTTTAATAATTCCCGAGCAGGCCGCGCGGCTCCTCGCGGCAAGAGGATAGAGAGAGAGAGAGAGACAGGGAGTGAGGGAGGGAGGGAAGGTGAGGGAGAGGAGCCGGCGAGCAAGGGCGGGAGAGAAAGAGGAAAGATGTACGCGGCAACCGGCAATTTCCGAGCCGCCGTTAACTGCCGGTCGTTAGTCCCTTTTCAAAACTCCTTTTCCTCCTCTTTTTTCGTCCGGGCTTGCGCGCTCCCCTCCGGCGGCTCTCTTTCTCTCTCTCTCTCTCCCTCACTTTTTCCATCCGCCTTTTTCTCTCCTGCCCGCGACTGTCTTTCTCTCCCTCTCGCCCTCTCCCTTCCGAGCTTCTCCGCGGCACTTTTCGTTTTGGTATAAGGGAATTTTTATCGCTAAAATGAATGACCGCGGCGCGCGGCAGAAATTGATTTGTCTTTGCTGCTCTCGCTTCGCTGCTGTTAATTCTACCCGGGATTCGCCCTTATTTTCTAGTACTTGGAAACGAGTACACGACGTTAAATGCAAGCCGCCAGCTTCTAAGTGAACGACCAATGCCTCAAGTACTGGGTTATTATGTTTCCAAAGAGGGAAGTAAGTCACTTACGAGATTCCTATTGCAGTCCAAGACTTGTGTCTGGATCCATATATCGTATATCTCTTATCTACGGTTTCTACGCTTTTTTTTATCTCTCAAATCATTTAGCTAGCTAAATACGTCATAATTTTGAAATTAAAAGAATTCAATGTGACATTAAAATAGTATAATCGTCAAAGTTTTCAGCATCACTATTCAAAAGTTGCTTGCTTGATTGTGGATTCAACTGATTTCGATAAATGCGATAGAAAACTGTAGATTACAGAGAAGAGATTAACAACTACTTACAAGCGTGTTTTTGTTACAAAAGATAGTGGAAGGCTTACAAATGCATCTGTCGAGATAGTACGGCTCTACTATTAATGATCTATCATCATAAGCCATAGATGTCAGGAATGATGATAAATTTTTTTTCTGATTTGGTACCCATGGTTTATGAACACAGTTGTGAAAAAAGGCGCGTTATATTAATATTTGTCAAACCGTATGGGCTATCGACAGAGTAGTCAAACTAGAGAGAAAAGAAAAAATTCTTATCTCTCTAGTCATGAGGTGCATGTGCAACGCACAATTGCAGCCAAAAGTTTCTGATAAACTGATTAATTTATGTTAAAAATTATTTTTAACTCTCGGTATTTTCTGCATGACAACTGGTGAATTACAATTGTTTGTCCATAGCGTTTTAACAGATATTATGAATTACTTAATTTTTACAAATTTCTAAACTTATTCTATGATTATACATTATCAATTAGTAAACTACAGATAAACCATAAGTTAAACTACGCGTACAAAAGAAAGCTATAAGTCAAATAACGTAAAATAGCTTCTTATTACATCCAGATTAAATATCAATATCAGTTCCACAAATAAATTTTTATTGACTTGGTGAAGAACATAAAATGCAAACTTAAAATAAGCTAAAATAGTGCACAAAGTAGTAAATTAGCATTAAATTCAGTAAAACTATAAATTAGAAGCATTAAAGGATATAAAAACTGTTTACAAATATTTGACCAGTTTTTCATGACCAGTACGTACGCGAGTTAAATTATTGGAACTAATTAGAATCAGGGCCAGCTACTACTATTGAGTTTTCTACGACATTAGCTGTAATATTTCACAATACAAATCCTAGTTGAAAGATAAATCAGGTTCTAGCGAGTTTATGGCAACAATCAACGGTGTGAATCAGTTTTTTGAGCTCCAATTAATTGCCTACCAGGAAATGATAAGGCGTGGTCGTTGTTTGCCTCGTAGCCCGGTAATACATCGAGAGGAGCGCTTGTATGACGCTTCGCAGAAGCCGAGAATTAAGCCATTAGATCGGCCGGAGCCACTAAAATTTGATGGCTCGTTGCAAAGGCGAAGCCGTGACTTTTTTCGCCGCGGATAATGAGGCCTAGGCTAGAGGGCCGCGCGTCACGAATATACGCGCAGGAGCCGACAGGAGGGCGCGCCCGCGGGCCGGCGCAGCCCGGGCACTTCCTCCGGCAACTAAATTTCCCCCAGTTTCGCAAATTAGACCGCAGGGGAGAGTCTCGGCTTTTATCCTCGGCATATCTATTCCCGGGGCGGCTCCTCGGGCTCCTATTGTGCGGGCCGCGCGGGAGAGGCCAATTTCCGAGGCTCGCGTGCCTCCCCGCGCCTCCGGCCTCCTCATCCCCCCCCCTAGTCCAAATTGAATCGTCCGAAAATTCGCCCGCCAAAATTGTCGGCCCCTCGCGCGACGACGGCGCCGGGCCGCCGCTAACGACTGCCCCCCGTTCGACTGCTTGGCGTGCGTCGAGCCTATTGTGTATCGATTATGTATCGATGTACGTATAGTATATATATATATATCTGAATTGCCCATGTGCAAACACGGACGGGCGAGTGGCTGCCGGGGATGGGCTCGTTCCTCGGACGAGCCTGATCGCCTGCTTCCTGTTAGGTTAACCGATCACCAGCTCTCCTCATTTCTTCGTTTTCAGTGTTTTTGCCCCGTGTGTAGGATTTACTCGGTTGCTTCAAAAAAAAAAAAATATTAAAAGAGGTATTTGTTATATAAGTTGGAAGATGTTATAAGCAAAGGTGTGTGAGAGTTGTATCAAACCAAAATATTGTCTCGTTCCAGTTTCACTAATATGCGCATTCGCGTTGTGAACCTTCATTACAACTTTACACATGTATAAAATTAAATATGCACGGGCTAAATGATAGTGAGTTAACCAAATGACGATCCCAGGAAATTATTCAGCAGCCTTCTTCTATACAAGCGTTTATCTCCATTGGCATTACATATACATGCGTGCATAGATCATAGTGCAGTCGTTCATCCGCTCGGCGGGATGCGATTAGTTTTTTTCTTAATTTGCACTGCCAGCTATCATCATCAACTTTCTCTTGGCCAACAGTGTAGTGCTCTAATATATTTTTTGCGTGCAATTTAAGTTGAGCAGACGAGTAGGCGTGCAATGTCTAGACTGGTTAATCCTACGAAAATGGATAATTTATTCAAAGTGCGCGTGGTTAAAACATACGTGTAAGGTGCTAATCACTCGGCTGCGAACATTTTGTCTGTTAAATTAACTGACGAATGTCTGTCATTAAGCAGGAGGCTCCATATAACTATGCCGCGGCGCAGATGAACGCGGACGAACGCCTGTCAAAATAACAGACAGGCGGCTGTTATTCGTTTTTAACAGACGACGCGCCGACCGGCGTTGCCGCTCTGAAATGAGAAAAGTGTATTTCGTTAAAGCAATATAAATTTCGCCTTCGGACCTTTACAACTTATATTCATTGAATAGGCAAAAAAAAAATGGCGGGAAAAAAGTCGAGGCTTCCTCTGAACGAAGCGATATACTTTCCCGCCCTGGGCTCAATCTTCCGCCCCTCCAAATAAATATTTATTACTACCTTTTCCAAAGATACACTCGAGCATCTAAAAATAAAAAAAAATAGCGCGAAAAAACGCGGCAGCACCAGCCTTGTTCTAGGGATGAATCCTCGGTGGAACAGCGCGGCGGCGGCGGCGGCGGAAGCTAATCGATCGGCCGGTCCCCGATTCTCCTCCCGCGGCAAGTTGGCCGGGGCTGAATCGGGGCGCGGCGCTCCCGTCGCATCCTCGAAGCTCGGCGCATGCGCGGGCTTCCGAAAGCCAATCCATCACTCGGGGCGCGATCGCGAAACTGCTTGCTCTCCCAGGGAATTAGCCGATTGCGATAATGACTCTCTTCGGCGGATATTGCTTTTCCGAGCCGCTGACGGGGCCCGCGCGGTACCTTACCCCCCTCCCCTTCCCCCTCCGTATATATCAAGTGATTATCTCCCGCGGCGGCCCCTTTCGCCTTCCTGGGGGAGGCTGCGAGTACGGCCCTGGCTTTCACTCGGAGTTTCACCCGGGCGACGGCTTATGGAGCGCACACCCGGTTTTTTCTTCGCGCCTCGGGTGTGCACCTGCACGCTTGCCGGGGATTACGCCGGCTTAATGATACGACGGCCAATTGGACGGGCGACGCGCCGATGACTTTCCAATGTGAGGCCGCTGATGTTGCGGGTCCGCGCCGGGTAGAGGCGCCGGGAGGAGGGCCTCGGATTAGCCGCGGGGATCGGCTTGGCCGTTTTCGTGCGGAACAGGTCGCGATTAGGGCGCGGGCGACGGTACTTGGTTGGCCATTTATTTAATTACACGGTTTAAAATATTGGCTCAATTATAGTCGCCGGAAGATTTAATAATCCGTGCGGTCGATGGGCATTTAATACGAGTTTCTTCGTGATTAAAATTGAATCTCAATCGATACTGTATATATACGTACGTATATGTCGAGATGCTTCTCAAAAAAGCACAACAAAGTTTTGTTATGGTAACTCGTGTACATAATCAAACAACCGTATCTCGAAAAAATATCACTTATTAACAATTATTATTATTTTTTTTGTTTACTTTTTCTGATACCGATTCTGTAAAGAGAAAGACTAATTTAATTTTCACTGAGAATTAATATCTCGGCAAGATACGTCAAGACAAATCTTTAACGAAGTTTTTAATTTATCAAGTGAACAGAGTGATAACGGTGTAGCAATAAACAGGGGAAAAATGCCGAGAATATCTTTTTAATTTCATACGCTTAGGAACGGTCATATAAGGATATGGTGTTCTCGGATACGCGCCAGTTCGGATTAATTTTTATCGCGTATCTATTGCGCGGGAGATACTTTTGAAAGCTAAGAGGTTATCACTTTCTCTTTTTTTTTATCAACCCGTAGTTGAAAAATTGAAAACGACGATAGAGACGGCAAAGGAGAGAGAAAGGGAGAAAGAAACGACACGACGATCCAGCGGGGGAGAAATGAAAGATGAAAAATGCAGCGCGCAGAACTGACTCGAAAGGGGACTCGACGTATATACGGGAAAAGCCGAGGAAACCGGAATAAAAAGTCAAATCTCTGAAAGGTCGATTTTTCTTCGGAAATAGAGTAAATCGGACGTATCTCTAGAGACGTGCGGGGCTCAGGAGGAAGAGAGAGAAAAAAACTTGGCTCGCACCCGCGCTCGCTATCGTTTTCTCTCTCCCCCACCGTCGCCGGCTCACGGTCCTTCGATCTTACCCGTCCTCGAGCCCATCCTTGGCAAGGACAGGCGCTTTGTCATCGAAGATTTTTCTACTTCGTGCCTCGGTTTTTCACGCCCTGAGGTTTTTCCCGTCGTTTCGCGAGACCCGCTACTGATATCATCATGACAATTTCTTATCTTAGCAGTCAGAGCTAAAAAAATTCGAAAAAAGTACTTGTCGGAATGAAATTGATTGATTGTACGTGTATTTATAGTTACGCGCACCATTTTTCTAAACTGTATAGCCTGCTTCTCGTTTCTTTTCCACAAAACGTAATTGATGTTATTACAAAATTAATTCGATCATGGATCCGCATCAGTGCAATTGGCTCAGCCACAAACTTAAAAATTTGAAAATGTTTAGTACAGATATCTTTTTACTCAAATGTATGCACACTTATTTAGCATACTTTATTCCAGTTTTAATGTTTTTAATTAAAGGATACATTATTTGCAAGAAAGGAGAACTAATAATCTGAGAAACCTTAAGCGAGCCTTAAGTCAATGCCAAAAGTTACATTTTCATTATAAAATATAATATTTTTAATAGATATTTAGATACATACATTTTATAAATTGAAACTAATGGATAATCAATAATAATTATTCTCGTAATTTGTTCAGCTTTAAACGATCCGAGACGAAAATATGTTTTCATTGAGGTAAGGTGTTTTGAGTTTAGAATTACATAATAGAAGTTAAAAAAAATTTTATTTTATCAGAACTATTACCTAATTTGATAAAAAACAACTTTAATTTTCGATTAAATTATATATGTTGTGTTTTATAGGTATTATTATTTCTACAACGTATTACAGATTATAGATATAATATATTCTTAACAAGTTCTATCATAGCACAGTTTTGACGCGATAAATTATTCTTACATAACTGCCTGTATTGTACATATTCTACTCGTATTTAGGTATAAAAGCCTTAGCAGTATTTTTTTTATATTTAATTCTAGTTTGGCAAAATATAATATTATATGAGGTATTTCTTGTTTTCATTGTATTAATTTAATTTAGTGTTTACTGTCACACTAATATGCATTAATGAGCATTAGCATAGCAAGCAGTTTGTCAACTGCATTATACAATTACTATAACGATACATTAGGTCAAACGTGTAGCGGATTACAGGCGTCGTGTAAAAATACGAAAATACGCGAGTAGAGATATAAAAAAAATAGGGCAAAAGGTTATAATTAAATAGTGTGAGTTACGGATCGCTGGGCTGAAGAAGGAGCAGAGGAGACGAACTGCCCCGGGTCCCTCCTACACACACGTACGCCCGACGAGGCAGAAGGTGCCGCAGCGGAGGTGTAGGTGGGCGGAGAGGTGAAACGGTGGAAACTCCTGCGCTCTCGGGAATTATGCCTCGTCGCCTATAAATACGCGCTATTTATACGCTCGGCTAATTGTCTCGGGCCGATAAGCATCTCCCTTATATTACTTTTCAACTTTCTTCCCCCCCCCCTCGTCCCGCGCGGCCGGCCCTCGGCCCACTAATCGCGTTACGAGCCGCCATCCCTCCCGAGACTCTCGCGCTAGCGGGGAGCCGGCCACGTAATTGTTCTGTAATTTTCGCGGATAAGACGGTGGCGAGCGCGAGATATATAGCCTATCTCTCGCTCGCGGCCCTTTTCTTTATATATATATATACACGAGCCTAATGCCGTTCGCTCCCGGCCGATCTCTCTCTCTCTTTTTTTTTTATCCCCCCCGCGCTCCCGCAGCTTCTTGTACCTTTTTACACGTAGGCGACTGCCGTCGCGGTTTATATATATATATATCTGTATAAACTGCGCAAGTGCAGGCCAGGCTTGCCGCCGAGGCTTGATAACAGATTTTATTCCCGGCCGATTGAAGACATACCCCTGCGCTCGGCTTCTCGCAATTATCCATAATTTTCGCGCCGCGCGGCTGAGCCGCTTTTTTCCAAAATCAAGAAAATTATTGCAGCACTTATCCGCGGAGGAATAAGTAAAATAAAAATGATGGCCGCATCACACGAAGCTGCATAGAAAAGATTAATACAGCTGAAACGTTTGCGGTATATCAAATGTAAAGTTGCGGGGTGACAATTAACCGAGCTGTATAACGCAGATTGCCATGCATTACATAATGAAAGTGAATACTATATATTACACGAACACAGGCATTCCAGCTAGAAACTATACAGTATAGTAAAGATTTCTAACACACAATAGTGTAATATGTGTGTAGGCATAGCGCGGTACAATGGTATGCGTCGTGCACAAAGGTTAGCCACGCGATTATCTCCCACGAAGGCACGATATTAACCTTTCTCGGAAACCGCCGATTAAAATTGAATTTCGTAAAAATCGTATCTCCGCCGGATAATTGAAAGAGTGCAAAGCGAGAGGGAAAAAATCAATTGGCGTACATAAAGCGTTACACAAGTATCGGATCCGATACGGCGCTTACGTACACGCGTAACCCCGACGCACATAGTTCGTCCTTCGCGCACATAAGCCGATCACGGAACGGGCCGCCAATATGCTGATCGCGCGGGGGTCGGTTGAATAATGCGCGCGACTCCTTTGCGCACGGGGCCGACAAAACGAAAGGGGAGTATAAAAAAAAAGATGTCCGGGGGTTTTTGGACGTAAGAAAGAGAGGCGCGCGCGTCTCAGCCCGAGGCTCCCGCGATAATTCTCGATATAATTCAAGGCGATACGGCTTCCGAGTAGCCTTGGATCGCTCGCTCGAGCTTTCGCGGAGTTTTTGTGAATTTTGAAATCCGTATCTGCGGGCATGTTTTCGGCCGGGCCGCTGATTACGGTTTTTGTGCATTCCCACGGAGCGGGTCCGTGCGGCAATTATCGGTTCTAAAATAGCCTTCTTTCGCGCGAGCGCTAGGTATTGCGTTTCCATTGTTCGATCGGGTATTGTTTTAGGAGACTAATTGAAATGGCTCAGCACCGTGCGGCACATGCCCTGTAAGATATATATAATGGCCATATCAAGAGGAAAGAAAGTTGCACGTGTTTCGTGCAACACGGTGTAATAAAACATTGCAATGAATAGGTAATCGTCAAATCTTCCTGGTACATCCGCTAAACTCCTCGTTCACAGGGAATTCACGCAATTACAAAGTGCAATAATTGCAAGAAAACTGGAGACGGTGATGTCCGCGGTACAACAAGCATAATCCGAATGCACGCACTTATTCGGTAATTATGCGATAGGTACGCGCGATACAATTATATCACTGGTTTCCGGGGCCCGACTGGAAGGTTGCCTTCGGTGGGGCGGCTCGACCCATGAACGCGTGCACTCACCGGCGACGGGGTGGGCCGAGTCGCCAGCCGGTTCCGCGGGTACGTACATATATATATATATATGTACAGGAGACTCAGTTTAAAACAATCGGCTTGGGGTTGGCGGCGGCCCCGGCCCAAAGGATAAAGAAGTACCAAGTCGGGGCGTAATTGGCGCCAGTCGGCTTGACGGCGCAATTATGCACGCGAGCCGCACGGCAGGAGCTCGGCCGGGGTAGAAAAAGATTCCCCGGCGGAGGCGGCTCCCAAAGCGACCTCCTGCACGAGTCCTCGGCGCGGCCGGTAAAAAAGCTCGGCCTCCCCGCGGCCGCTTCTAAGTATTATTTTCAATGCCCCGGTTCTCTTCTTTCCGCGGGACTTTAGCCGTGCCGGGAACAATCGGCCCGCGGCGGAGGCACGTACTCCCCGGGGATAATTGTCCATCAGGGGCGAGGTAAGTGGCTCTTAAGCCGCCCTGGCCGACTCGCCGCCGATATATATATATATATATATATACACAGGCATACACACAGAAGAGGTCCCGCGGGGGCGCGTCGGAATTCCGGCGGCCGGTCACCGGATTCCAAAAAAAAGAAACCGGGAAAGGGGATAGCCCCGGGGGCCGGTGAAAGATATTCAATTTACGATCGGCGGCCCGCCGGATTGGCAGGGGCCTTAACGACGCGGCGGCGGGCTTCCGAGCGCCGCGCGCGCCGCTAATCCTAATGCGATCTCTGGCCGTAAATTACATCGGGAGCGGGGCAGCTCCCCCGGCGGACCGGAGCCCCGGGAATTTTCGCGGCTTTCCCTCGCGCACGCAACAAGTACTTAGCGGACAAGGTTGCGCGCGGCCGCGGCTCGCGTGACGCCGCGCAAAAGGGCGAGCCGCCGCCCGGGGGGAAAAGCCCGCGCGCGTCCGCTTTATTATAATGCTACTCGGGGCGCGATTACACCGAGGGCTACTTTCAACTCCTTTCCCTTTTTTTTTTTTCTTTCCCCCTCGAGGAAACGAGGGATAATAATGTTTAGGCCCCGCGCGGCCGCGAGCGCCGCGCGCTTATTCACTTATGCCGTAAGCCCTCGGCGCCCTTTTCCCCGATCGCCAATGAGCACGCGATATATACCCACACCTTTGCGCTTGGCGCCCGGCAGCTGCGCCCGCTTCCGTATTTATTATTATCCCTTGCTTTGTTTCGTCGTCGTCGCGCGCGCGCGCGCGCACAGCTCATTCCGCAATCGAGCCGCGGTGGAAAACAATTATCAGCTTGGCTTAATAACAACGCCCTCGCGATAATTCCACGTGTTTTTGCATTTATCCCTTCCCGACTGCCGCGGCTAATGATTTAATACTACTGCTTGCCCACGTGTGTGCTGCTCGTTCAAATTAGTCTGAATACACTGTATATTATCACTGATTCATTCCAGTCATTTTCTCCGGTGTTCGTTTCGTTTTACCGATATTGCATAAACTGTCGCATTAAAAATTAGTCGAATAATTAGGATTCCTTGCGTCGCAGTAAAAAGAAACGCGTTCCATTAATATTTCGAAGCGAACCGGTACATTACATCATTCGCGAATGTGTTTTCGCTTGGCGACTTTGATTAACTTGGAAAAAAAAAAAAATAACGAAAAAGTGCAACGACGCCCTGGTGCTCATATACCTGACGGCCCCTTAAAAGCGAGCCGGCCGACTTTACAGCGGCCGCGCCGATCGAGCACCAATAAAACGTCACGGAAACGAGCTTCCGGGGCTCCTTCGACTCCCAAGGCTTCCGGCTCGCGCGGAAACCCGGAAAAATCGGACGAGTCGCTATCTCCGGGCCAGATCTCGCGGCCGGCCAACGACGTTCCGATTTTATGGGCGAAAAATGTAAAAATATATCCCCAGCGCCGCGCCGAGTTTTATCTGCCCCCGGGTGGCGCGCGCGCAGCCGATCGTCGTGGAAAGGCGCCGGCTCACGCGAGCCCTATTAATGTGTAATTAACCGAGGGCCCCGTTAGATCCTATCGCTCGCCCTGGCGCAGTTTGTGTGGGTGGCAGCTTATCGCGGGCCCGCCGCCCCCGCCCTGCCGCGTATATATACCTACGTGCGCGGTCGCGCGGGAGAGCGCAAAATTGCTCAATCCCGCGAGCGACGGCCGCAGGCTCTTTGTGACCGAGGCTTTCGCGCCGTGGTTCGATGCGTTTTAAAGGAACGTGGCCCACTCGGTCAGTGGATGTTGCCTGACACGGTTGGACGCGCGTCGTTCGGGAGCAGCGGATGTACATAGTTGTCGCGCGGTTCTTCGAGTAACTGCCCGGTGATTACTAGCGCCGCGCGGCGGCTCGTTGGGGAATCAAGGGCGGATAAGGGATCGCGAACCGTCGTTTGTAGCGAGGCTAGCCAAGCGCCGTTCAATTACAATCAGAGGGATATTTGCGCAGAAGCGGAATGCCAAAAGAAATTAGTTGAAACAAGGAATAAAAGTTGCCAGCAGCCGCCTTCCTAAGGCATTTCCTGTGCAATTTGCTAAGCACACCGTAGCCGATCATGTTACTTATATTTCTTCTGCGATGAGGCCCGTCTTGCAGGGTTTCAGTAGAATCCGTAGAGACAAGTTTTGAAAAAAAAAGGTTTCTAGACTGCAGCAGAAGATTATCAAGGTACACACACTGATTAGGTGATACATCCAAAGGCTTTAGAAAACCTATACCCAATAATCCCTGGTCTCGCGCTTTCGTTTAAGTAACGGCCGAGGGTAGATAGCGTGTGTTTAGCGTCGGCAACGTTCGATAATCAAAGCGCGGGGTTCCCGATCGCTTGGATTAAATTTTTTGAGTATCGGTTGGCAAGCGCCCGGGATTATATGGGCTGATCTCGTGTGCGCGTGGCTCCCCCGCGCGGACCGTCGGCCGCACTCGGGCCTGGCAGTACACATGTTTATATATATATACATATATATATATGTACATATCAAGGGGCCAATGTGCGTTCGATCGGCCGGGCTGCAGTGGGCCTCGCGATCGTGTCCGCGGGGCCCGGGGGGCCGCGCGTGGCGGCGGGGCTGCCGGGCGTCAGGAGGATTGATGGCGTCTAGATGCAAATGCGCTCGCGGCCGGGCCAAGAGAGAGGCACGCGAGCGGCCGATCCGGCCGCCAGTTAACGGCCTTACGGCTTAATAATCCGCCGGGCCGTAACGTCTCTCTTTTCGCCCGATCCTCCCGGTCGATTCAATTGGGGGATATATATATATATATACACATCCACACACATATATGTATAAATATAGAGGCACACGCGTGCCCGGGCTTGCGCAACAATCAATATATAGCCGCTGCGTTGATCCGCCGGCCTAATGCTCCAGCCCGGCTTCCATCAAGCCCCCGCGGGCGCGATTAATCCTGCCGGCTGGCGTTTAAGCGCGCCTCCTTGCTAATTCACGGGACCCGCTAATTGGGTTATTCTAGCATTGGATTCTTTCGCCTCGCCCGCTCTTATCGATTCGGATAATTATAAATGAGCCTTTGTTGGCGGGACTGGTGTGAGCATTGCGCAACTCCTTCTTTTCTCCGATCGCGAGCGCACCCTGGTGTAATTAGACCAAAGTACGAACATGTGTACATATATATTCAAGAGCCGGACACGAAACGAGCCCAAGCAAAAGTTTTCACTTGCATCATATTAGCCAACTGGGTTACGTTTAAATGGCTTTGCGTTATTACATTTTCATTTATTCCATAGGATGCGTATTTCTCGTTAATACTGCACATGTGCAAAAATTGCAAGAAATCCAAGTGTGAAAAACTTGCTATAAACGCACGTAATACAGAATTGGCCTCCTGAATAATTTTCACTCGCTTCAATGTTGCGCTCGAGTATAGAGATCATGAGAAAAATTGCATTTAGCATAAAGCAGTAGAGCGGAATCGTAAATTGGCGCGATCCCCAGACAATTGGCGCTTACTTAGCAGTGTCGGGCGTTTTTTGCCCTCTTAAATCGCCGGCACGATTTGCCGCTGGCAATAAAGCTTGAGAAAAATCCCTTATAGATTGGACGGAGGAAAAAAAAGGTTACGTCCGGGAGTAAAGCTAATTGGTTGTTATGGCAGAGCGGGACACTTGGCATGAGGGGTCGCGGGGCCCAGGCCAGTTCCGGGCGCTAGGGCCCGCTGTAAGCGTGCAAATGAACTAATTGCCCAGTTAAGATGAGCAGCTGATTGCAAGGGCGGGGAGGGTGGGGGCCTGGACAAACCGACAGCGATTGGCCCCGGCGGGAGAGAAAGGCGCGCCGGCGTCCCGTCATGCCCTGTGTTTAGAGCCGCCGACTCTGTTGCGCGGCCCCTTTGGGCCCCCGGTCCAATCAACTAATCAATCAGGGCTCGGCCCCTGGGCGCGCGGCGGCTCCCAAGTCCCAGCCGGGCCGCGGATCCCAAATCAATTTGCATCGAAGCCTCGGCTGGCCCGTCTTCAGCGGTCCTTGCCGCGGGGGAGGGGTGGCCGGCCACGCCCACCGCCGGCTGCGGCGACAGGGCCGCGCCGATTGGCAAAGGAGCCGCCCCGGGACGCGAGGCAGCCCCGCGATCGTGATTCCCCGGCGCAATCACCCGGGCGGCGTGTCGTTACGCGCGCCCGTCGCCCGGCCTCGCACACGTATACACGCGTTGTCACGGTTGTGTGCAGCCGATTATAGCGCCGGCGCGGCCAATTAGCCCGGCGAGCGCGGGCGGGGCAGGTGCGCGCGGAACCGCGCGCCACCTGTGGGAATCGGCTAATCAGCCGAAGGGCCATCAGAGGCCGACCTCGTTAATCCACGGCAATTGCGCCGCCTCGAAAAGGGAGTCTTTCTCACGTGGCCCCGCGCCCGTGGCTTATGGCCATTCTGGAAAAACCCCGGGCGCCTCGTAAAACCGTCGCCCTCGCTCTGATTAGGCGCCTAACGAGGGCCCTTTACCTATACACGCGCCTCTGCTTGCTCGCGATACGCAGCGGACGCACGAGTGAC
Source organism: Sycophaga agraensis (assembly GCA_018906755.1). Taxonomy (NCBI): domain Eukaryota; kingdom Metazoa; phylum Arthropoda; class Insecta; order Hymenoptera; family Pteromalidae; genus Sycophaga; species Sycophaga agraensis. The sequence goes on along the minus strand of JACCIE010000017.1, from coordinate 261,169 downwards.
ACGAGCCCCTACATACATCGCAATTGGCGGCCGCGCGCAAATTGCTGGCCCGGCCCAAAACCACTCTGCTTTATTAGGCGAGTTTGCACAGGTGTTGAGCCGATCCCCCGGCAATTTGCCACTCGTGCGCCTCTCTATCGAATCGCCCGGTTATACTCGGACAATTTGCGCCTTCTTGGATCCCGAGCGGCTTTCCCCGTAGGTCGGTCAATCCGGCCTGGCAATGGTCCGCTCCTCCGGTTGAAGAAGCCGCTCGCGTTCCAGTCAGCCGGGTGTAGTGTTGCGCGCGGGAAAACCAAACAGTCGTATAGATATCGGCGCGGGCCGGAGGGATCGGCTGATCGGCCCCGCGCCAGAGGAAGATGCGATGTTAAATATCCATTACGGCTGTTAAAGTGCCGGCGATAAGTCTATACTTAAACAACCCGAGGCCTCGCGGCTTCCATGTTATTACGCCTTTCGTCTTTGGTAATAAGCGCGCGCGCGAATATTCATCGTTTCCTCGAATCGACTGCAGCGGAAGAAAGAGGCCCCGAAAGCGTTGCTCCCGGGGCCACTGCTTATCAATACATTGATTGAGAGGACACGCAAACAACTTTTTTCCGTATAATATCGTTTTCAAAGAAATCGCTTGCGAAACTAATTCTTTGTATACGGCTGTATATCGTCGCGGCCGTAGCGCAGGCCAGCGCATTTCGACATTTTACAAGTCTAATGCGTTATTCGAAAAAATCAACAAAAAATCCCGCGATAAAAAAAACGAGTAAAGCTACAAATCAACCGGCTCCTAAGGATCCGCTATTTTACAAAAAGTCTTCCGCTTCCTTTGTGTCAAAAAAATCGAGCCTCTCCGATGGAAATCGTTTACATGAAAAATTAAATATAACGTCGTCTGTTGAGGCTAGTTCCATCAAGGAATTTCAAAGTTATAAAGATATTGCACAATAGTGAACAATTATGTAGAAACAATTACATGTATGATAAAAAAAACTGCGAATACCGTAAGCTAATCTAATTCGAGCGATACGATATTATCATGCCGTGATAATACAGTTGAAGTTGGTAATTTGGGAGCAAGGGAGAAAAAAAAAGCGAATAGCTAATAAAAGGAAGGGGTGAATAACAATACTTAATCCATTGGTATAAAATGGCTGGGAAGTGGCCAATGGTCACTTACATAAAGCGGACTATTGGCCAGTGCATTAAAAGGCCGGGGCTGCGTGCGTAAATATGCTGCGCGGCGGATCATCCGCCCGGGACAATTTGCCTCTGGGCAATTTTGGTGGGGCGCGAGCGCGCGATCATTTGCGCCTCGGCTCGCGTGCGCCCGAGACGCGCCTCGGTATGGATAGGCGCGCACGTCCGCTGGACCGCGCGCTGTAATTCCCCTTTAATTGCATGTTATTTGGTCCGGGGCGGCGGGCGCTTTTATTAAACGGGCGGCGCGCGCGAGCCGCCCCCTGGCATTAGCTGCCGCGGGCGGCGCCCCTGATGAATTCATTTGCGCCAACCAGACGCGGCTTATATACATTGAATCGGCGATGTGCGCGCGCGGCCGTTTATTAGCCGCTGCCCCGATCTATCCCGGCCGGATGTATATAACGTACCCGCTGCTCCCGAAACATTCAATTGTTTCCTCGCGAGGAGGCGACGAGTGAATCAGCATTTAGTTTTCCTTATTGAAAGCAGGGGTTTTTTTTTCTCCTTTTTTTCGCGTCGGGCTGGACCGACGCGCTAGTGACAATGGATTTGTCAGCGGCGTCTTGTTCCCGAGGTTCCTCGGGAAACATTGGGTCTCGTTGAAAAATCATGCTTTTGCCTCGCGGAGGATGTTTCGAATGCATGAAAATTCATGTAAATTTCGAGCAGTTTTAAAGCCAATTTGAAATTCAAGATTTTAATTTGTACGACACCTTGCTGGCAAGATTATTGAATTAGAAATAAGGATAAAGAAAAACCATCATCCTCAATATTCATGTCCTGGATTTAAATATTTAAGTAAAATCAAAATTTCCTGTATATATATTAGTGGTTTCAATCTCCGTGGAAGCTACAAGAGCAGTCTCTCTGCAATTTACAACTGGCCAAGGCAGAAATGAAAAATTAAAGTGAAAAGTCGAAGCGGCTCGTTCGGCGATTCTCTCCGCTGTCGTTGTATATATTAAATCGCTTAAATAGATAATAATAATTATGTCTTGGGGTGGTTATCGCGGGATTTTCCCATTTCCATAATTCAAAGGAAGAAAATAAGAAGGAAAGAGGGTTAATAAGGTGAAATTTGTCTCGTTCGCGGTCGCGTGAATTATACCGCGTAATGTTGTCCGAGATTAAGTAATTCCGAAGGGTCGTTTTATTAGCCGAGTGCGCGGGACGTGTTGACACCTCTAGCGCGGCATTAAAATCTCCTTAAAAACGTATAAGCGGCCGTTATAAATAGGATCTAATTACAGGGACAAATGGGCTCGGGAGTCAATTGGCGCGATTATTTCTCACCTCTCGGGCGGCTCGGCCGCGAAACAAGATTCGCCGGGCTCGAAAAAGGTTATTAATAACAGGCCTCGCGGGCCCTGCCTCGGAGGCTCACTTCCCACCGGCATGGGAGCGGGCCGCTCGCCCGGCTTTCGGACCCGCGGCAAGGCGCCGCCGGGGACAAACATCACGCGAGATACATGCCAGCGTGGCCCCTACCCTTTTTTTTATCATTCTTTTCGAGTGTCGAGCCTGATTGAAATTAAATTTTCGGCGGTGATTCTATAGGAGCAAACTCGTTGAGTGCATGAAATCATACGGCGTACTGCCGGTGACGCGCGGTTATACCGAGGTAGGCAAACGGAATTAGGGAATAGTCGGAGGAGCCGTGTGCTTCTCTTCCTCCGCCGCTTATGGAGAACGCGCCGAGGTTGTTTGTATCGATCGGGCGCAGTTCGGGAAAAGCCTTCGCGGCCGGCGAATATAAATCGCGCGAGTGCCGGGCAAAAGTGCCCGCGGGCTTACATATTTACAGCCGGCGCGGGCCGTTCATTCCGTTCCGCGTCTTTCTTCCTCGCGGCGCATGCGCGCGAGTGGATTTTCGTCGGGTGCGCGTGCGCCGGTACGCGCGCATAAAATTCCCATCCGTCAGGCGTGGGCGGGGGCTGGCTGAAAGGAGGCTCGTCGCGCGCTTTCCCCCGCGGACTCGGTTAGCGCGACAAAGGTTGAATTTTTTTTTTCTCCTTTTTTTTTTTGTTACACCCAGGCAATTACAGGCTCACCTGGCGCGGGCCTCGGCTGAGAACATAATCCGAGCAGGGCCGATACATACGCGTGTACATATATGTGTGTGCGGGAATCTCCGGCTGCGGGCACCGGCGCGCTCCTCTCCGTCTTTATTCAATTGGGCTTTGGCGGCGGCGCGTCCGCGGCATTAGCATACATACGAGTCCGAAACAATATCGCCGATCGCGATACGCCGCCCTCGTAAAATCATGAAATTCCATGTTTATTCAATATACCCGCGGTCGCCGGCGTCCTCTTCTTTCCCGGCTTATCTCGCCCCGGCGGGAAGTTCAGGGCCGCGGCCCCGACGTGTCCTCCGCCCCGGTGGAACTGCACGCCATATCCGACTGCCGGCAGATACAGACGCGCCGGCCGCCGGGGACGCTGGACCCCCAGGATCGCGATAGCGCCACCCGCTCGGGCTAACCCTCTCTCCTTCTTTTTCTATCATCTCGGGCTCCGTCGACCCCCTTGCCGACAAGTGGACCGGCCGAGCGGGGAGCCGCCCAGATTTCCCCGAGATTGCACCGCTTCCACACAGCTTGCATATCTATGTGAATGCATATATCCCGTGGCCCTGTGCGCCCCGCTCGCAAGACCGCCGGTCTTCCGCTTCGCCTCTAATACGCGGCATTCGGCAAATGCCGTATTTTCCTCAAAATCCGCTCGTCGGTGCATTCCTTTGACTTTGAATAATTAATGCCAGCCCGGCCGGTTTACGTATGCACTGCACGAGTCAAGTTCCCTGATAAACCAATTCTTTGGATATTCCTTTCTAGTTATTCTGCTGTTACCGTAACTTTATCACCAACGTCACTGGGTACATCGTTTCTTGTAATTTAAGCTGTACTAAAATACTTTTGATAAATACCCATTAAAGCGAGCAGCTATTAAGCCGAGTAATAAAGCATAATTATTGCTTGTTTAAACTTTATTCGAGGATTAACTGTTACGTTCGCACGTGGATATTTAGTAACCGGTTATAAAATCCATAGCGAGGAAATTCCATCTTGTACTACTGGCATCGTCGATCGGCTTCCGTCGGGCGGACAACGCCCCGAAGGCGGGCTATATTCGCTTGTGATTCTTTTCGCTCGCTCTCATCAATTTCCGATATTTGCTGGCTCCACCTAAAACTAAAGATCATTTCATTATACGCAATTTGAGATACGTTATTTAGACTCTTGAAGCGGAATAATGATCACTAGCTGTATTGGATACGTCAATTATCTTTGAAGCGTTAAAGTATATCGGTTACAAAACAGTTTCAACAAATTACTACACATAAAGGTCGAATCAATTCTTCACCTTGTCTATTTAACTCGTATGACAGGTTTATCAAAATGTAATTTTTTTAAAATAACATATCAGTTACTTATACCGGCTTCGAACGTATACACAGTAATTAATCTTGTTTATCTTTTCTACTTCAAGATACATTCGTGATAAGAAACAAAACTGTGAAGAATAGATATATATTATTACTATAATAAATGTGTAAAATACAAGATAATAAACAAACTCTTACAATAACCAGCTTGAATTTTCTTGTTTTTTTTCTTCCCCTTTTTGATTGCGACCTAGACATTAATTGTCAGAGCAATGCTGTTAATAAGGTAGTTTATTAACTTGCCGTGTGCGATCGCGTGAAAATGGAGGCAAAGACAAATTGACTTTGGCGTACGCGAATACTTGGATATATATCTGCGCATGAAAAATGAGTTTGGAAAATAAGATGCACCGCAGTCTATTTGCTTCCCTCGGTCCTGACTACTAATTTATGGATAGCCTTTCTTATCGATCGGAATCACCGATTCCCCCGGTACAAAATGAGATGAACCGATTTCGGGCCGAATCTTATCTATGCGCATAAATAAGAGATTAAGCAGACTCGTGGAGATTCACACATAATGTAACAATTTGTTGTGCGTCTCCAAGCGCCCCGATAAATCTTCCTTTAAATACTCAGCAGATACAAGCCGCCTCTTATAATATACAGCAGGATATGCTCCGGGGGAGCGACGAATGAGTTTTAATTACAACTAGCCTGCTTTCTGCCCTTTGCAGGTGGGGACGGGGAGAGCGACGAGGGCGGGAGCAAGCGGCGCCGCAGCCGGACCAACTTCAACAGCTGGCAGCTGGAGGAGCTGGAGCGCGCCTTCCTCGCGACCCACTACCCCGACGTCTTCATGAGGGAGTCGCTGGCCCTGAGGCTCGAGCTCAAGGAGAGCCGCGTCGCCGTAAGTCACCACCACCCTTGACCTTAGCTCTCCGGGCGCCCTAACCCGATCCCCTGGAATCGCCCCTGGGTGTATCAACATATCGGCTTGCCGGTCCGGCGCGACCGACGCTCTCCGAGCATCTGCGGGGCGTCGTCCGAGGGGCGCAGGCCGGGTCAATTTCACGGGTGGCCGAGCCCCGGTCCGTATGCTCGCGGTCCCTCCCGGCTGGCTGCGTCCCCCCCGACTGCCGCGTCCCATTTATATTTATGCCCTTAGTTACGCTCGGGGGAGCAGACGCGCGGCCGTCTGCGCGGCTCCCGCGGATCGCGCGGCCCGGGAGGATCGGCGGAAATCGGCGGCCCACGCGTGCCGGTGGCCCAGCAACGGCTGACTATTAATTAGTCGCGTTCGAGGCGGCCGAGGCTCTCTCAAGCAACGATGCGAGGGATCTGCGATCGAAAGGAAACTGCTCGGCAGTTTCAGTTTTATTCGGAATAATTCGAGACAGTTGCGTGAATCGAAAAGTGCGATGCAGAACGTTGTACGCGAGCAAGTATTCTCGCCTCGCTCCGAGCTCGCGTCAGTTTCGCGCATTAAACGCAACTTGTTTGTTATGTACGTAATTAAAAGATATCGGTATTAATTTACATTTCAAATGAATATTGAAATTCATACGATGGTAAAAATTAATTAAGATTGATAAGCCTTATCCGCGAGCCCCATCTCTAGCGCTTTTAATATTATGCGCTCGCATATAGGATCGTGCGCGGATTAAACTAGAAAAATTCATTGTTATATAATGACGAAGAAATAAATTAATAGACCAACGCGAATGATTGACTTTGGAACAAGATGTTTTCCTTCTGCCGGACCTCTCGCTATATAGCCAATAAGCCAATAATAACCGTTGCGTTTTCACATTCAAGTATGACGTAGCTGACGCGAGAGTTAAACCCCCTGCGTATAAGAAGCTTAAAACGATAAAAAAAAATCCATAGCTCAGTGTAAAGCATGGCACGAGCTGAGACTTTTTTTCCATTACACCTGCATAATATGCGCTTAATTCAATTAGAGCCGATGAATAATCTCGAGACAAATCAAGCAGGTTGTAAATTAAACCAAGGTTAATCGGAATAGTGATGAACGCGTGAGATTGACTGGTACACGAGGTTTAACTTATATTTCAACCAATCGTACATACATAACCGATCTGATATAAATACGCGGGCGGAGAGGTCGCGAGTGCGCGGACCTCCCGAGGTCAACTCATCCGCGATGAAACGACCGTTCAAAGGAAGGGCGGGGCTTCCGGTGGCGTGGCGCGCTTCACCCGGGGGGTTGCCCTATACGCAGTACAGACACCCGCGGATTCCTAATCAATTTTCCCCTCGGCTCCGCACCCTCGCCGCGAGTGGTATATCGGCCCCCCGGCCGTGTGATCGCCCGCGTCATGCCAAATTGATAAACCAAGGTCTAATCGTTTCTCGCGATGCGCGGGCTCGCGGCGCACCTGCCGTGACCGGGGCGCCCCTCGCGTGACCAATTGCCTAGGTATATACGTATAATGCCGTGCGCGCGCGCGCCGAGGCAAGTTTGCGAGTTAGCGCGGGCCAGGAGGCCGCTCGGGGACGGGAAAAGTGTCGCGACGCACCGGGCCGTTCCTGGAGCCGATCCTCGGGATCCTTATCATCCGCGGGGCCGCTCATACGCGAAAAGCGCCCGCGGGGGCCCGGTTATAATCAGAGGCGCCTCCGCGTTGAGAGAACGGCGTCGAGTAATTAGACGGGTAATTAGGAGCACGGGGTTTTCTCATTAGGCGCCGCGGGGGCGTGGCCCGGCCGGCGACAGGAGAAGAAGGGGGGTGGGGGCGAAGTATGCCGGGGCCCCCGCGGAGGGGGGAAATTATGCGCGCGAGTTTGCGTTTTCCGGGGAGCCGGGCGCGCCCGCGAATCGTTTATTTCTGGGAGGCGGCCGCGCGTGCACATTATTTCTCCGGGCGGCGGCCCCGGCGTCTCGTTTCCTCGGCAGCCCGCAAAGCTTAAGTGGAAAAAGTAGTTGGAAGTTGATCTAGATTAATCCGTCACGGAGTTGGCTGCCCCGGCGGCCGAGGCGCACGCGCCCGCTCCTCCGCGCCCTCCCCCGTCCACTTTGATCATTCGCCGGGCCGGAGGTAGATCCTGCGGATTGATTGAATTTCCCCAACTCCCCGAGTCGATCCCCGCGAGTTCGCCCCACACTGGCAAACCGATTACAGCCGCGGTAGCCCAAACGACAACCTGAATCCCGGCTCCAAACCGCCAAATAACCTCAAACTGCCGCGCTGCACTCGGTGCGTGTGTATACGGAAAAGCATCCGGGCGGCGGGGGCAGGCGCGGGACGCGGTTCCGCGGGCGGGGGCCGCGGGCCGCGCTATCGATTGGCCGCGCGGCTGCGACGGGGACGCGCGGATCGCGTGCGCGCGCCCACCGCCACTTATAGCCCACGGCACCTCGCTCCTCCCGTTGCAGCTGCTATACGCCTTCGCGCCCGGGACGCCAATGTCTCTATATATATATATACACACACCTAGATTGTGTCCTCGCGTGTCTAGCCGATCGTTGGCCCGCCTCCGCCCGGAGCTTTCGGGGCGGACGATCGGGGCTAATGCGCCCCGACGAGCCGCGCGAGATCCCACGCGCGCTTGACAATCATACTAAAGGCTTTCGAGGTACTTGTTGGCTCGACGTATTTTTCTCCTTAATCTGACGTCCGGTATAACGCGTCGTGATATAAATGATTTCAATTGTAACCGTAAGATTCGATATATCCGAGTGGAATTGAACAGTAGACGTCATTAGATTTTGGCTAGTCTACCTCACGGTAAAATTGGTATTCGATATTTATTTTTCTTTTTTCATTTTTGATAGACAAATGTTTTGTGTACAGTTTACAAGTAAGGCGCACGGTATAAAACGTTGTACTTAACGTCATGTAATTTCCTACACTTTATAATGCCCCACTTAAGCATAATTATTCGAGCTGGTTGCTGCTTGCTAGTTTTTTACGCGGAAATGTCGTAATTCTAAAAATAAATAAATGGCAAAATGCGCGTTTTATCATCGTTTATAAGTCGTTAAGTAAGACAAATCAATGCTTTAGCTTGGCCATCCCTCGAAACTCTCTTCTACCTCTTGTCCACGCCTATGTTTTCTATTGTCAGTTTACTCGGAGTATCGTGTTAAATTTCGGATTGGGGATAGGCGCGCTCGGTGGGCCAGATATACCTTCTCCGACCGAAAAAAAAAAAGAAAAAAAAAGGACAGGAGCTGAGTCGGAATTAGCATAAAGCCCGAGCGAGCGGCGTACACACATATCCCAGCCGGCGGCACGGAGGCAGCTGTTTCTGCGCGATGTCTTGCTAAAGGTGTGGATGATCTTGGATGCTTTCAGGTGTGGTTCCAAAATCGACGGGCCAAGTGGCGCAAGAAGGAGCACACGAAGAAGGGCCCGGGCCGGCCGGCGCACAACGCCCACCCCCAGAGCTGCAGCGGCGAGCCCATCCCGCCGGAGGAGCTGCGCAGGAAAGAGCGCGAGAGGCGGCACAAGAAGCTGATGAAGGCGCTCGAGAGGCAGCAGAGGAAATTGGCCGCGAAGGTGAGAAGCGTCTAAATTAATCTGCGCCCGGGCGGATGATCGCGCGACGCCGAGCGCTAATGAAGCCGGCCGGCGGATCGGAGGCCGGACGAGTTAATAACTTGGACTTGCGGGCCAAAGTGAAATTGACCGCGGTGACTAGGGGCCGGCAGCTCGCGCCGCGCCCGCGAATCAATTCGCCGGGGCACGCACGCCTGATTAGGTCATTTGCATACTATAATTATTTTTGACGAACAAACCGGAGCTATCTTCATTAATCTAGCATATTAGTGGGGCCGGCTACTCGATCCAGGTGCGCCAACAAGCCACAGCGCTTCTACGGCTTAGTCGGCCGAGGACCGGGAACGAGCGGGACGCGCCTAATCCGTCGCGAGGGTCAGCTGCCCTGCGGAACGAATCTCTTCTCCGTGCCGCTTGACTCGAACGGGCTTTTGGCTTTTGCAGGGGATCACCGTGGACCTGTCGACTCTGAGAGCCGAGTGGGAGTCGAGGAGCGCCGCGGCCGGCGGCGGCGCCAGCTCCCTCAACGGCGGCTTCGGCCTCAACAACAACAACGAGGGCAACAGCATCCCGGGCTCCGGGAACGACATGAACGAGGAGATCGACGTCGTCGGGGGCCTCGACTCCTGCAGCGAGAGCGGCAGCGAGCGCGTCGACTCGGCGGCCGACGGCTCCGTCGACGGGGAGTCCTACCCCCGGGTCCTGTCCTCCTCCTCGGACACGAACACCCCGGGCGAGCCGGCGCGGCGCCCGGGCGGCCTGCCGAGCCACCACCAGGTGGCGCACCTCGGCGGCCAGGCGGCCCTCCAGCTGAACCACCAGCAGGGCATACACAACTGGGGCCTGAGCCTCCTCGAGCGTCGCCGCGAGCTCGTCGGCCTCGGGGCGGCCAACGGGCGCCAGGCCGACCCCCGCGACCCCCGCGACCCCGGGCCCACGACCCCGAGCCCCGCGTCCGCCGCGGCCGCCGCGACCGTCCGCAACGACGACGAGGTTCAGAGCAGCAGCATCGACCTGTCGGTCAAGGGCCGCGAGGAGAGGCGGAGGCTCAACCCCTTCAGCATCGACAGCCTCCTGGGGAACAACCGGTGCGGCACCCCGGACCTCGGCCAGGCCCCCCTGCCGCACCACCACCACCTGCGCCAGCAGCAGGAGCCCAAGGACTTCAAGTCGCCGACGGCCTCGCCGGCCTCCTCGGCCTCCTCCCTCCCGACCTCGCCGACGCTCACGTAGTCCTGGCTCCGCTGGTGGAGGGAGGCCTGAGGTGTCCGGCCAAGCTCGCCCTCCTCGCCCCCAAAGACGTCTCTCCTCCCTTCCCGCGAGCTCCACTTCTCATGAGTCTGTATCTATGTATAAAAAGCCGAACTACACTTGGCATTTATCCGAAGGAGAGCGCCTCGGTCGCCCGCTCGCTGCGGCCCGGCCTCCCAACCCCCAGCGCGCGGCACCTGGGGCCTCACCCCTCTACGGCGCATATCGCTTCCAACATATCCGCTGTAACGGCTGATTATCTAGACTAAAGAAAGAAACGAAGTGCCGTATCTGCCTCCTCGAGGTTTGCTTTCATCTTCGTTCCTCGTAACTCTTAAATCATTATTGTGCAATAAACGTGTCGGGCGCGAGGCGCGCGCCCGCGAGCCGCGAGCGATTGTCCATGCAGGGCTCGGAAGGCCGGCCAGTCACTGCCCTCAGCCTGGGATGCCCGGGAGCCGAGCGCGACGCGAGCGCCCCCTAGCGCGCGGAGCACCGCGGCACGGGCCCGCCGAGCCGGCACGCACCCCGTAGAGCGCCACTCTTGTATTTATTGTAAATAGTCGAAAGCGTTATTTAATCGACGTGTAGTTTAACGGATACCCAGTGTTCGACGATGACATTTCCAAGCAATAGGATGAATATGAAAAGGCGAAGCAACATGGCGGATTCGATTCGCTGTCGACACGTGTAAATATACGCGAATCCCAGGGGAGGACAACAAACACTGAAACGAAACGATGCCATAGCCATGTAGCGAACAATTCATTTAAACAAAAACTACAGTTGAATGTATCACGAAATAAAAAAAATTCAAGCTTCTTTGATAATGTGAAGGTGAAGAAGCTGTTGTAATCGAGTCCGATTGGCGGATTTCATAGTTGCCATAAAACTGAGATTCGTGACAGTACCTATCGTATATCCATTATAAATATATATTAATTTATTCTCAAAAAAACTATTGTTTATTATTTTACTTAACTTGAACCTAATACTTTCACAGCACCGAATCCCTATCTCATAACTTCAACAACACATATATATTCGTCTATTTATGCATAAAATGATTAAACGCTAATTTCGCATGAATAAATTAAGAAACTATAGTATATATATAAAGTATGCAATAGATTACTATTTTCATGTAATGGCTGTACAAGAAATAAGATATTGCAAAATTAGAATATTAATAACATCTGACGTGTAATTTAAGTCGCATGGGTGAATTATGAACGGTGGATGGGATAGTCATATCAAGTTTTATCACCTTATCCTGCACGCAGCTGCATCACAATTGAACGTGCTAATTGAATGCGCAAAAAATCAGCATATAGTTTCCATTTCAATTTGGAAGAAGATAGCGCGAGCTACCTATCAGCAACTTGTTCATCAGTAGTAAAACCGAGAGAAAAGCAAGAAAGAAAGACATGGAGAGCGGAGGGGGGGCAACGCCTGTACGAACCAACGGCGTTTCTTTGAAATTTCGTTCTTCCGCACTTTCTCCCGGCATCAGGTTCCTTTCCTCATTGCCTTTATTATCCATCCTTTCTCCCGAGTCGTCGAAGGATTATTAATAATTGAGCGGTAACGAATTACCGAGGGAGTAAGGTAAGGGGGCGGTGGGGAGTGGGGAGGAGGCGACGAGTTCCTTGACTTCTCAATCGCCGAGACGCGGGGTAACAAAAGGCCATTGTCTGCGCGCATCCTCGCGACGGCGCGGCGCGGGCACCTACAGGGCCGATGATAATTATTCAGCGCGTGGCGCTCGAGGCTCGCCGGCACGAGTAAGGACTCAATTATTACGCGCTTTCTCCACCCGTGTCCCGGGGACTCCCACTCGCGGGGTCGGTGACCAATGGACGCATCGCCGAGTGTCATCATCGGCGCATAATGAAGCGGCGGATTATTATTCACGTCCGCCGGCTCAAATTTACCGCCGAGCGTTTAGGGCCGCGAGTTAAGCGCCTGAGTTAGTGGGAACTCGGAAAACCTGATCCGCGTAAAGATAATATAATTTGTTTCAAACTCGTAATACTTGGGTTGCATAATTTTAATTACGTATAAAGTCGAATAAATATACAATTTAAAAAATTTAACCTGCAATCAAGTTTGGCAAAGACCCAGTGTTCAAATTTCTAGTGAATATTTGCATTTTTTCAAGGTGGACATAAACATAATTGGACCGCTAATTTTGTTATTAAACAAATTGTTTAAGCTTCTGAATTAATACACTACGGTTAGACTAAAATTCTTATTTATTATGAATTATATTTTTATTCCTTAAAAATCATTATATATTATCCGGGTAAAAGTTTCAACTACTTTCTCGCTAATTTATTCATAAAATTTATATTTTAGATTAATTTTGGCAATTTGTTAGAAACAAGAAAAATAATTTAAGCGTGTTTAAATTTTTATTTGGTGCACAGCGAGTCAATGTATGCTTCAACCTGAAGATTTTTTAACATTTGTAGGTTAGCTTTAAGTAAGCGTTCACAGCGCCACCGTGGCGGAAAGTGCACCACTTTTTATTCTTTGACAGATTCTTCGTGAAATAATGGAATATGCATTAAGAGCTTAGCGATTCCTACAACAATTTATTCAAACAGAACGCTTAGATTTTGTTTGCTAATCAAATTAGCAGTCGTTTAGATATTGTTTAAGGGATGAGCTTAATATTGTGAACGATATAAACAGGCTGCTCGAGTATCCAGTTAATGCACGGGGTGTTGCCGGTTGTCTCGCAGGGGCGCGCGGAAGATCTCGTTATGCGCGCGGAGAATTGATTATTCTGCTCGGCGCATAAAAGAAGAATCGGTCGGCGGTGCCAGCAGATTTATTAAGTGCTAGGTTAATGAGGGCCGAGCTCGCGGGTCTTGATTTACCGGGCGCTCGGCCGGCGTCCGCGTTATTGATTCTGGTCGATAAGCTAAAATGGTTTTTCAGGCGGGCCGCTCATTTGCTTAAATCACGGGGCGGCGGCCACCGGATTTTCTATTATCCCCCGGGTGCCGCCCCCTCGGCGTCCGCGCGCGCCCAATAATTAACGCTCAAGTCGCGCGGCCGCGCGAGGATTGGATTTCCGCGCCAATTAGCGCGCCGGCCGCGGCTCATTATATCGGCCCGGCCGATCGCCCCGTAAATTCCGGCATTATTGATACGCGCAGCTGGCCGCTGCCGGGCGCCAGGTGACGGAAAAGCCCGAGCGCACGCGAGCCGCCCGTAAATCAGGCCCAACGCCGCCCGGACGATCATGCGGAATATAACGAGGCGACTTTCTGCGGGCCGGCCAGGAGGCGACGGCGAGCCGGTCGCCCGGGCCTAAAATCGATCGGCCCCTCGCAAGGACGCCCCGGAAGGAAAGCGCCTTGGCCAATTTGGCCAGAGCGCCGCGCGAGCGCCTGATTATCTTGCGTACAGCGGTTGACGGGCCCGGTCGAGGACAAATGGCAAAAATTATTCTTCAATTTGCGGAATAACACCTGTAGGTAGCCGATATAAAATATGCCCAATCATCCTTTAACCGCGCACTTGCAATTGCCGCGTCCTCGCGAGTCGTACCGCGTACGAGTGTCCTCGGAACCTGTTACCCATTGCACTAAAAGTAAAAAGTGTTACTGCACCTCGGGATAAATTTATCACAAATATTATTAAATTTCTCGTTTCTTTTTCCCCATTTGTATTATTAGTTAGCTTTGCGTTGTTCGAAGACCCCTTCACTCCGCAGACCAACTCCCGGCTCTTTTAATTAAGCAATCGACAAATTTTTTCATCATCCCATCCCCACCGCTTATATTGATAACTTCCGCCGGCAATGCTCCATCAGCCGACTCTCACCTGGCTCTTTTTCCTTCTCCTAGCACTTGCGCGGTAAGCCGCGGTACAATCACAATTGGACTCGTATCATCTAAGATGCTTACCGTCCATCAGACAAAGACCGGCATTTCTCACGTGAGTCTTACACACCATCAACGTCGATCTTGGCCGGCTTATGGGGAGCCGTTCGTCCAGTAAAAGCACATTACAAATATATGCGCGCGGATGTAGGATATATCTTTTGAGCCGGGCGGAAAAAGGACAACGAGCGGAATTGAAAAGGTGTAGGATGCCGGCCGGGCCCGAGGGGCCGATCCTATTAACCAGCCGGGCACGAGAGCCGCAAGGTGCAAATATCTATCGATCGAGTTAGAGGCGCGGGTGGGGGGGGGCGATCGGTGGAGATGGCGCGCATTACGGCCGAGGGGTTACAGGTCGGGCGCGCGGCTTTCCCAGGGGCGTCGGGGTATCCGGGCCCGATCGCCGGGGCCTCCCCTTTATTTTCTCCGGCCGCGGCCCCACCCACGCACGTCGCGTTAAACCGCTAATGCTCACTTCTTTTCTCGCGCGGCTTTCGGCGTCGCGGTTTATTATTATTATGGGGCTTTATCGATGCCCCGGCCGGGCATAAATCACACCGGGGGCGGGGGAGGAGCGTCCTTATTAAAGCGGCCGGGCCTCGGGGGAAGGTCGCGGCCCGGCTGAGCGACGTCCCGGGGCCCGATAAGCCCCGTGCAATTATCACTCGGCGAGCGGCCGGCCTCTCGGGAGGGGCCACCTCGCTCGCGTGCTCCCTCGCTTCCCGATCCCCCGATTAGTCCTGGGAATCCGGGCCTCGCGCTTTCCGAGAGCGTCGCCGGCGTATGCCTCTTACCTCGGACCGTGGCCGAGTGAGGGGAGGGGGGGGGGGCAGGCAGGCCGCGGCCAATCGAGAGCCATACAAAGTTAGGAACGACTGTGTATCGGTAATTTACGCGCGCGGCCGGCTTTCCCATTCTGACCGATCGCTAATTCAATTACAATGATTTTAATTAAGATCCGCGCACGAGTCGTAACGATAAATCGGCGAGTTTCCATTACGAGGACCGCGGCGCTTTAAAATACAAAAACGTTTCTTTTTTTTTTTGCATTCATAATCACCTTTTTTGCCTCCGAGCGAGTTAATTATCTTTATTGGCGGAACCACGTCCCATAATTTTTAATGATTATTACCCGCTATAACGCCACTATTAAACTTAATTTTATATATATTCTTTCTTTCGCTTATAAATATTCGTTAAATCGAGAGTGATTAATGGGCCGCGCGGGCTTATTGCTCACGGCCTCACTTAATCAGTCAAGGAGTAATAAGCAGGAGCAAGAGACAAAGAGCCGGGGACTTTGGCCGAAGCGAGGCGGGCCGCTCAAATTGGCCCAAGTGCGAAGCCCATAACGATTGCCCACTGTGTCATTAAAGATAACCACCCTTAAAAATGTCTTTATCGCGCGCTGCCACGGGTTGAATTGGGGCCCATTGTCCCGGCGGCCGAGGAAATCAATCGCTCCCACGAAATCGGCCGAGGAAAGACCGGCGGAGGCGGGCCTCGGCCGCGGATCATATGCATGGTAATATACACACCGATGGCGAGGGCGCGAGATATCGGCGGGCAGACTCGGGGCTGTGTGCAGCCCGCGTCGGGGCGTCAACCGCGCGCGGAACGCGGCCTCGGCCCAGGAGGCAGCCGGGGGTTGAGGGAGGCCGCGTGATAAATTTTTACGAGCGGCTTTTACGTTAACGCGTTCGCGGCCGTTGTTTTTTGCGGGCCGTAGTTTCTCACCTGCGAGCGGGGCATCCCGGCGGATCCCTCGAGCGAGGCGGCCTGGGCCGCCGGCCGGCCGGGGCTTATCCCACCGATGCAAACTGCTGAGCGCGCGAGGGCCACGGCCTACCCGGATAATTAAGATGCGCCCCGATATACCCGGGACGTAAATCGGCCCTTAAGCGGGCCCCGCTCGGGCCGCTCGCGCCTCCCCCGTTACGCCCTCTGTCGCCCGGCGAGCCAAGCCGCTTCCCCTGGATATTGAAAATGCCGGGAGGCTGCTGCGCAGATTCCCGGATAAGGAGCTAACGCGCGCCCGGCTCTCTTCGCGCCCGAATATATACACACGCACCCCGGCCAAGATGCGCCGAGATACAGCGGCTCGCCTAGGAACACCCTGTATATACGTGTGCGAGGAGCGCCTCGTTGTCGGCCGCGCGCTGTTTGCCTTTGCGACGGGGCTTGATTATATGCGCGCGGCCCGAGACGCGCCGGCGATCGGCGATCCAATCGACGGACCCGGGGGGGGGGAGAACAGGGGAGGGGTGTGGGGCAATTCGGGGGGCAGTCGGGGGGGCCGGAATGGCCACTTAAAATTAATATGCGCGCCGGGGCCGCATCCTCGGGGTGCTTTTGTTTGCCGCGGAGGCCCCGGCCGGCGTCGCGGGCGCGCGCGGGATTTCTCGCCCACGGAATTCCCGATTGAATGTTTACGGTTATGGGCCCGGCGATATTATTTATTGTTCATAATGGTGGCGATCGGCCGGCCGGGGCCCCGGCAGATAAGGAATTTCAGTACTCGGCCGAGCTGCAACTGAAATTCGATATGGGGGGCGCGAGCGACCGCGCGATCCCCTCTTTAAATTCATGTTTAAGACCGGCCGCCAGCGGCTTTTTAACCTTCCTCCTTTTAATCGATTCTCCTCGATGAACTACTTTGCATTGGAATTTGCCGGTGCACTTTTCACTCAGCCAATAAAGCCTCGCTGTAATACCGAATTGTTAATAAAGAAATGCCGATAGTTCTTATGTGCTTGACGTATTCCCTAAGCTCTTAAAGCCACTTAAATTCTTCAATAATTCGCGTGAAGATGTGATTAAAATTTTATTTCTTCTCCATTTCTCAATCTGCGAGGAGATTAGACTTCTTTCTCTACACCTCGTAATTGAAAATGTACAACATTTCTTGTTGAAAAAGAGTAATTTCCTTCAGAAAATACTTGATGTAATCTCTAAAAATTTCAAAAATGAATTTAAATCATTGATAATTGACATGGAGGCATTTTATTTAAAAGCAAGACAGCCGAATCAAGAAATAACAACTAATAATTGCTTTTCTGGCAGTGAAGTTTATAATAGTCATAAGAGAGCGTTTTTACGAGTGTTTAACAGCCGCAGTGCTTCACTATTCTTCAAAATCTATTCTTGATTATCTCGATACAGCAAATTGCACATGTCTGCATTCAGATTTTCTCAAGAGATGGCAGAGGATTTATCATTATTACATGTACCGCAGTAACGCAGGGCCAGTAAAAACTTTGGTAATTATATAGACTATCTGATAATGACGCGCGGGCCCCGAGATCCTTGCCTCCCCCCCAAAGCCGCTAAAATCCCAACGAGCAGCATATATAAGTTAAGCGTTAAATTGACATCTAATTACACGGGGGATCAAAAATGGCCGAGGGGAAAATAAAATAAAGCAGAGGTCGAGTTTGGGCCGCGTAAACAAAGTTATTGAATAAAGACGGTCTCGGTCTCAATTATGGCTTGGGCCAGGTAATCGCAAGGTAATCAAACTCGCGTTAGAGCGCGAGGCAATTAGGGGCCGGTAAGCATGTCGCGGGCGCTAAGGAGAGAAGGGCCGCGGCTACACGCCAGGTCTCTTAAACGACGGCATCCTCCTCTTTCTCCTCTCGAGAGGCCATAATTAGTCGCGTTCGTGCGGCGTTTCTGCGATTCCCGAAGGGCGAAGCGCACACGCTCGCACCGCGCGGCCTCCGGGACTCTCCCTCTCGACTCCTTTGTTGTAGCAATATTGCCGATAAACATCTCCATCTCTCTCGACCGACCCCCTCCCCCTCCCGGCCAACACCACCGCCGCCACCACCACCACCACCACCACCACCACCCCCTTCGCCCACAATTTATCTTCCCTCTCGCTCCCTCGCTATATCAGCTCCGGGAGAGCCGGGAGGAGCGAGGGATCGCGCGTGTGCACGTGTGCGCTGGCACACGTATACGTGTGCGAATGCCCGGGCCGGCAAGACATCCGGGCGCGTGTGCGCGCTCAAGGCAGTTGGCCGTGTACGTGTGAGGAGGTTTGATGGCGGCCGGCCAGCCAGAAGTAAATCTAAGTTTTACGAGGCAGTACCGCCTCTTACTGGCACCTCCTCGAGCACTGCCCACAGTGCCGCTCTCTCCCCGGCTCGCGCGCCCCCCCCTCCCCTCCCCCTCCCCCCACCCCACCCCGCCACCCCCCTCGCTCCCACCTCCGGCCGGCGAAGAACCGCGCATTTTCCCCCTTTTGGAGCGCGCAAAGCGAGCAAAAGCGAGAGCCGGAGAGCCAGAGGTTCAAGAGTTACTTGCGGCTCTTAGGGTCTACGGCCGCTCATAATTCTCATAATAAATCGCCTCGGAACGGCCGACGCGCCGCTTGCATACGTATATATGTATTCATACGCGCGCCCCGCAGAATATGTCGAGCGTCGGCTTCTCTGTCTGTCTGCTCCCCTCCTCGGCCGCTCTTATCTCTTTCTTTTTCTCTCTTGTACTCGCTGGAAGGGCCGAGGGTGACGCCCGCACCCGCATCCAAGCCGCCAGATGGGAAAATTGGCATATTTCCTTGACTTTACAAAATACCGACAAATTTTCCAAACTTTTTCCTTTTGACTTTATGCATGCACTGACCTGCTGCTTCGTGGAGAAAGCTCCGAACAACTTTTAAATCTTGACTTACAGCTACTGTATCCTTAGCTGGTGAATTTCCATAAGATAGGATTTATCACTAATGTAAGAACTGTGTAAACAGTTGAATAATTAAAAATTTTAATTTCGCACGCAAAAGACAATTTTGAGTATAGTGAACACGAAAAAAAACCTAGATAAAAGCTTTTTTCGGAACATCGATCGTTTGCTGCGCCTAGTGTAGACCCAACTATTTCAACTTTATTTACATTTAAGAGAATCTGTAAAATCTGTAATTTGGAAAGTTGTAATTTTCTCTAATTACTTTTTTGGGTATAACATACTTGTAAATTAATTATGTTATACGTATAGTTTTTAATAAGCATATGCTTCATAACACGTAACAAATGATCTGTATGCTGTACAGTACGTATAAAATATTTTTCTTTTTCTTCCTCTTTTTAAAATATCAGCCCATTTTTACAAAAATCACTTATTCTGTTATCGAATAATCACCATTAATGTTTTTATAGCATTCTTCAAATTTGGATTTTTTTTATCTTTTTTCAAGCCTCTTCCGATCTTAAGAGTAGCAATATAATTTTTATAAAATAATTTTATTATCTAAACGATATAAAAAACAGCATTTTGTAAAATAAATATATGATTAATCTGTTACGGATCGGAAACGTGCATCCAACACCGTTGAAATGTATTGCCAATATGTGAAAAAGGTATCGTAACATCGCGACGCGAGTGCATAAAGGAGTTTGATCTTACTTAAGGATCGAAAACGAGATAATAGCCCGAGTACAAGACTTGATATCTTTTTTATCCAATCGTCCCGACAGTATGTGTATGTGCAGTGTACAATATGTGCGATTGTTCATAATAAAGAAAGATGGAACTATCATTTTTTGAGCCGGCTTGTGATGTGAAAGCAGATAAAGTCTGAGCGGTGAGATACTTCCGACAAAAGATACATTTGTTAATCCTTGTTAGGTTCAAGATACATCCTATAGATGTTAATATCTGATTTTGTAGAAGCTGCAGGGCACGGATTGGCAAGTCATATTAATGATACGCTTTGGCTTTATTAATCGATCTATAAGTAGATATTTATTTATGTAATAATAATTGCATTACGGCAGAGGACCAAGTTTGGTAGTACACGTCATTACCGCACTACATAACTGTAGTATAAATGGAATTTCTAGTAAGATGATTAATCGCAGGTACTTAAACAATTATTCGGAAATAATTGTTTCAAGATACTTTGGATGCGGAGAGTAAGATTTACTATCGGAGGGCTAGTCGTTATTGTGCACTCCATAGATGTGAAATATTAATGATGCAGCACCGCGAGCCGCGAGCCGGGATGATTATTAAGGCGCGCAAGAGCCGATCGAGCGCAAGGCCGGAGAAACAAAGTCGAATTGGAGCCGATCAATCTCCGGGCGGCCGATAGTTCAATCTTCCTTTTCGAAAATTTTCAATTCCAGCTTTCAGTGGAGATTGGTATCGACGCGTCCGCTCGGCCCTGCGATCCGCCGTCGCACATTATACATACACCCATGCATTATGCGAGGCCGGGGTAGGCTCGAGGGTTCCGGGCCCTCCCCCCGCTGTTTATCGCTCGCAAATCGATAATTACACGCGGCGCAGCGCGTACACACTCGCGCGGTCCGCTGGACCGGCCACCCTCGGAAAGTCCCTGGGTCCCGAGCCACCGGCGGCCCCGGCCCGCGTTAATATAGTTATTAAGGAGGGCGCGCGGCGGCTCCGGGGCGGCTCGGCCCGCATTAAAAACCAATTTTTGGCCCCGAGAGCGCCCGGCGTAATAACAGCCCCGGTAATCCATAGTAGGTTTTCGCCGGGGGCCCAGGGCATCCGGATCGATGGCCCCGCGAGGAGCCCCGCGCGTCCCCTCCCGCTCCCTTTCAATTTGCAGCTGTCGCGGACCGGCCCGACTTCCTTCCGCGGAGGAGAGGATCCGCCGACGATCGGCCCGCTGGCTGCGTGGGAAGACGTCGCGTCGGCCCGTCCTCGCGAGGGACGCACCGTGAATATAAGCTTCCTTGGCTCTTTGCCCCCGGCGGCCGAGCCTTATAACTCTCGACCTATTACTCCCAGCCCCGACTTGTACGTATTTAGAAGACTCGGGGTCTCGTCATCTCCTTTAATTACAAGACATTTACCTCTCCACGAGGTCTTTCCTCTGCTGCGGAATATATTGCGAATTTATACTTGCGATTTAAAAGTGACGTGATAGATTTGAAGTACATGTAAACCTACCTCGTTAATATCTCCCTTACATTACTCATTATTTCACGCGCTTTTTTTTTTTTTTTTGAAAAATTACTGTATTGCAGAGAAAAATGGGGAACTTTTTCGCAACTCGCCCCAAGATTATAGTAATTTTATAATAACCCTAAAGATAAGGCACATAAATACCATAAAATTACTCGGTTTGCCTATTTCTCGTGAACCGAAGACCCTCGGGCGCTACTAAATTTCGTTGGAAAACAATTACTTTTGGAACCGACATTAATGTCTTCATCAGGAAAAAATTCCTAATGTAAACAAGACGATTAGCGTTAATGTAATTGTGACTCTGGAGCCCGAGCGCGCAAGAAGAAGAGCAAGGGAGTCGGAAAGGAGGGAAAAATGTCTGTCAGTGTGTAAAGATAATGAGGCGGCAATTTGTTTCCCGGTAACAACGGTCCGTCGGTCCGCGGCCCTCGTCTGGGCGGCAGGTCCTCCGAATCGCCCGGCGTATAGAGGAGCCGGCCGCGATTCCGCGTATTTAGCCGGGCCCGCCTATAGATAATAGTCCCCCCGGATAGCGAGTCGTAGCGGGGAACGACCCGAAACCGGTCTAATAGAATTCGGCCAATTATATTTTTAGGGCCGCTCGCGGCGACGCGCGGCCCCCAGGAGCACCTCGCCTATGTAAGCCTACGGCCGGGCAGTTTATAAGCGGAGCCGCGTCGATCGTGCCTCTCGGCTCATTGTGCGCCCCGCGCAGAGGAAAAAAAAGGAAGCAGGGGAGAGCCGCCCGGTCAATTTCATCGCGGCTCTTCGGTGGGAGGAGCGGATCGCGCGGGGCAACCGGCCCATTATCTTTTATAACGCCTTTCAGCTTCCATTTACAGGCGAGCCTTCGGCCCCGTCGCCTATTCCCTTAATAAAATCTAGGAATCGGCGGCAGCTTTGCGTAATTACACCGTCGTCCAGCGCTACCTCCGCCTCTAGTGAAAGGTTGAGTCACTCGCTGGAAATCAATAAGCCTGCGATCGAGACCCGGCCAACTCTTTCCTCTCGCACCTTTTTAGAGACGTAAAATAAGAGACAAGTTTGGCAAATAACTGTTATTGCCGGGGAATTTTTATTGTGACAGTGCGCAGGGGACAAAGTCTCTTGATTGAATTTTAAAATCTTTAATGGGATCTTTAATCGTTACATGCTCGATGAAAGTATTCTCCACGGTGATCGTTGTAAAACATTATATAGACATATAGTATCATTGGAATCAGCAAAGTTTTATTAAAATTTAATATAATGAAGTATTACTGAAGTATCTTTGTATCATCTTTCTAGATTACTTACAATAGCATGAATTTTTTAAAAAGCATCGAATATAGTCTTTCAATTGAATTATAATTATTATTATTTATAAAGTGAATGAATTATATTTAACGTTCACTGATAGACAGGTTAAAGCTAGAAATCACCCCGATCGATGAAGAGTGGGCTAGTCGGTGGAAACTTTTTATCAAGTTAGTGGTTCTACACGAGATGGTGGAGTTATAAACTTGCGACTTCTACAACGAATACTGACTAAAACGCGATCATTTAGTGGTAATATATATGTGTAGTTAAAATTATCAAGTAGAGAAAAATTACTACAGTGAAACATTACTTTGAAGATACAATATAGTATTTTTTGTGAAAAAAGTTTATCACTGATAATTAAATTTGAAGTAGTGAATTCTAATAGATTATTAATGTAGAAGTAGAATGTTAAAAAAGGTTCTGAAAAAAAGTAATAATTTTGGTCGCCATCTTGTAGTAAAAGGTAGCTTCACAAAATGGCGCACATCAAGCCTAAGATGACAGTATACAAAATGGCATCGTTATATTTATTAAAAACAACTTTGTTTTTGCATTATTTATGATAGCTATCAACAAATATAGACAGAATACTAGGATTGGACCTGAATAACCGAAAAGAGCTCGAGCTGTTTATAAATATATAAAACATAAAACATAAAATTTTTGTTTGTTATACTGTAATGGTGAAAGCCTTACTAATTACTTACTAAAGTTACTTATTGTTCGGCTATAGTAACATTTTCGTCGTTAGCTTGATTATTTAAGAATGATATCTTGTGATTACTTTGGCTACTCCTCATTGTTCTGGTAGTTACATTGATTTTATTAAGACGTAGTTGGTGCTGCTGGAAAATGATCGTCATTTGGCGGTAAGTTGTGTTTGGTCATCAGTTTCTGTGCTTAGTTAAACAATGAATGACTTTTTGATGGGTTACCTGGGTAGTTTATATGTTTAGTCAAATTTCATTGAGTTAAGCAGAATATTTTAATAAGTAAATGGATTAATCAAATAATTGTGATTACAAAGTACACAATACAATACAACTCAATTTCTAAGATAGTAGTAATCTTCTTTTAGTTGTTTATGTAGGTTTATTTATCTATGGTTTTATATAGCTGCATTACTGTACTTAGTGCAGACGTATATAATGCACTAATAGATTTTTAAAATTTGCTGAAGAAAACAATTTTAGTTTGCTTTTTAATAAAATTTTTACTCTCGAGTAATATGATGGTTACAATATATCTCACTATGATTATGATTTTGGTATGAATTGTATAACATAGCGTAATTCTATTGTCCTATGTAACAAAAAATACAGAATAAACGTGCTTTATCAATCTAAATTCGATACAATTTGTCTATGTATTTATTGTTACATATATGCAATTACCTGTTTGGAAACTTATTTTGCATATTTTAAAGTGAATGTGAACATTTTGTCGAGACGTTTAGTCTGCATAATAAGCAATGCCGCTTTTGTTTGATAATTACAGTTACATAATGTTATACTTTGAATATTATTAAGTAGATGGATAACGATTGGATGAAAAAGACGTCCGATTTGAAAAAATTGACCTCGTCACTTTTCTCATACCGTACACCAGAACAATTTAAACAGGATTTTGTCAGTCTAGGCGCGGCTAAGAAGAATTAGACTCTCAGTCCGCTTAAACGCGTGCCTGCGCGCTGGAATGCCTCATTCGCAGGCCTCTCCTTACGAACGTAAGTAAAAGTCGAAGCGGGCGAATTGGAATGAAATCGAAGCCGGCTCATAAATTATCAATCGGGACATTCTTCGAGAGGCTCGGGCCCTACAGCTCTTTACGCAGGCGAAGCCGTGCCCGCGCCATTGTTTTGCGCCCGGGCCGATTGAATGTGGGCGCGGCGGGTCGCAGATCGAGCCCTCGCGCGGGCCACGCCTCGCGATAAATTTCTATTAACGGCCGGCGATCCTCCCGCGGCGGCCCTCCGAACAATCGGCCATTTACGGCGAACGGGCCGCAATAGCGCGCGCGTGTACGTCGGCGCGAGCGCGCTACTCCCGGGGCGGCGGCGGCGGCGGCCGAGCATCGCCGTAATGAGGGGCCAATTAGGCCGGTGCCCCGCGCCAATTGCCCCGGCGGCGTGTGGCCGTCGCGGCCAAATTCGAGGCCGTCGGCCGGAGTCTAATGCCCCCCGGGCACGCGACGCCCCCGAGTCCCGCGGCGCAGCGGCGATATCGACGGCTGCGCACCGCCCTCCGGTCCCGCGTGTGCGCGCCCCGGCAATCTGCCCCTGAGTCCTCTTGGCCACGGGGCCGCGATATATATACGTGTACATATCGGAAAATGCATCGGATGGATGTTATTAATGGAATTAGCGCTGCTTGCGCCGGGGCGCGTAAGGATCTTTCCCGGTTGTACATTTTAATTTATTTTGAATAGAGATTGAATTTTGAAGTGGGTAATACACGGTCTTAAAAATACAGTTCCTTGCCTTTTTAACAGATGATGCGCCGTGCAAGTGGCGGAGAGCCGAGGATCCTAGCATGCGATCATTAAGAATCCGAAATGCTCATTAAAATTCATAAATTCATTAATTTTTTACACGGCTACTTAATGCACAATTGCTATATATTCTAATTATCCTCAAGTACATGCAAATGTATCGTGCTTTACACGGCTCTTGTACAAACATTAGCATAGAGTCTTGTTAGGAAAAATCTATATAACTTAATCTATTTGACCTATTATTTGGTAAATTAAAATGAAAAAAAAAAAGGAAAAATTTCTCATTTCAATATTAATAAGTGGACGAGAAACACGGGTATTATGGCATTAAAAGCAAGCAGCGCCTCGGTGCATTAGCATAATTACTCGCTTTAGCATTGTAATACCAGTAGTCTTGATTATTCGCATATAACTGCAGCCAGCCGCGGACGGATCCCGAAACCGAGCGGCGCGTAAAAAAGTCGCCGGGGAAACCGGCGCGGACGCCCAGCGGGGGACTCGAGGTGACCGGCGGCCGCTCGTCTCCCGGGCGCGAACAACCAGGCAGACAGGGTTGCGCCGGGGCGATGGGATCCGTCGATGCGGTTTTTCGGGGCCGGCGTCCCCGGGCAGTGCCGCCGCGCGCGCGCGGTATAATTAACGGCCTCGTGAAGGATGCGGCGTAACGCGGCACGCGCGCCCAGCCTCCGGCCCGCCCGAGATTTATAGTTATTAATCCCGTAATAGAGGCATCAGCGCGCGGCGCGATTAACGAGGCCGGCCGGCCCTCCAGGAATGCGGGGACCGGGAGCCCGCTGGGCCCTACACGCGGTCATTCCCACGGGGGCCTCCTCGCGAGTATTGTTTATCGGCGTGTGTATACGCGTGTGCGTGCAGGGCATCCGCACGCGGCTTGTCCATGGGTGTGTGTGTGTCTGTACACGCTGGCGGGCCGCCGAGTCACGCTCGGGGCATTTGTCTCGGCGGCCGGGAGCCGACGCCCGATCGCCGGATGATCGCCCGCCGATTCCCCGTGTTTTCTCGCCCCGGGCCGGCCGAAGTAATTGCCGGCGGGCGGCGCGAGCGCCGATTAGCCGGCCGCCCGGCAATGCCTGATTAGCCGGGGGATTAGCTTTTTCGGCCAGTCAGGCAGCCCGGGCTATTTACCGAGGCGTTAACGAATTTGATCTACCCGTCAGATAAGGCCCTAGGCGGGGCACATGGCCCGCGGCCTCGCTTTTTCCCCAAATCGCCCGGGCATATCCGGCCACGCTCGTCTCTTGCAGCCCAGCTGTCTGCCCGGGTAGGCGCACGGCTCAATGTTGCCTCCACTCTACAAGTGTTGTACATCGTATTAGGTTCGGATGACGGCGAGGATGACGGGAAGGATTCGGCTCCACGGATTTCTTTAGTTTCATTAGCATATTTAATTGTAATCGTTTAGGTAGATTTGTGATCATAGCTTGCCGATCACGACAATGTATACAAGTATACACAAATACAAAACAAATGTACAAATATATTTTTTTGCAAAAGCTTTTTTCCTAATAGTGTGTCATAAGTATTGTTAAAGAAGATACATACTGGTAGAATATTGTGAAGGTGAGGCGGATTAAGGATAGTCAGGTACATCAGCTAGATTTCTTTTTCAATTCAAAATAACAGTGAAGAAATTAATGAAAGGCAAAAGTTTAGACAATGTCTTTTTTTGACATAATTTAAGTTAATTTAATTAATAAATTTAGACATAATTTATTACACTATGATCGCTTATGTAACCTTATACATACCTCATATTTACATTGTAAAAGATCACAAAAGTTTTATTTTTAAAATGATTTTGTACACTCTATTAGTATGGTATAACAATTACGAAACTCGAAAATACCACAGGGATATAGGCATAAATTATTCACTTTAAATCTACAACATGAAAAATACGTACACCCACGTCGCACACACCCTCATAAGATAAATTTTCCAAAGAAAGTGAAAAATTTTAAAGCATTGACGAAAATGAAACTTATTAGAATAATTAATCTATAAACATATCAAGCGAAAAACGATTTTCAGCACTTGTAGTACAATAATTCAACTTATTTGTGTTTATTTTATTATACTCATCAGTGACTTTACAAGAAATTACACGATGCATTATAAAATACAAAGTCTCTCTTGCCATTAAGTAGTGCCTGACTTTGACAAGAGGCGATCGAGCAGGCGGGACGACGACAACGCGACAAGGAATATTCCTTTGTGGCCGCTTGATCCGCCTGTCCATAGTTTGAGTGAGCAAGTTGACCATTCACGATTCTGAAAAACACGAAAGCAGCTGACGGAGGATCGCGCGGGCCGAAAGAATACGCAAAGCGATCGGTGAGAGAAAGAAAAGCCGAAATAGCTAATTGGCCGGGCGGGCCCCAATTCCCGGGCGCGCGCGCGCGCAGCCAGGGCCGAATGACGGTGCGCCGGGGCTCGCGTGCAGCGACGGGCCCCGGGACGCGGATAAACGCCCGGATAAATGCCCCGTCGGCGGCGCGGGCGAAAGGAGCCCCCGGCCCGAGGCCTTTTCACACCTGATAATGGGAATCTTTTCTTCCCGAAAAAAGAGGGCGGGCGCGAGGTAATTTCGCGTTTGAGAAATGGATATGGCCGGCTCGGGCGCGCGCCCACGTACGCGTATATATATCGATGACTCACGGGGCGTACGCCCGGCGAAAAAGGCAATCACGAGCCGGCTCCGGAGAGTCTGCCTCGGCCTCGTCACTAATTCAATTTTCCGTGGTGGGACGCCGAGCGGTACCTGCTGCGCGCCCGGAGCCGCCTCATCTCCCCCCCCCCCCCTTCGCCCCGGGGCGGCGGCGGCGGCTGCGGAGGAGAGGAGGCCGCCGTCGAATTGAGTTGTCAAAGAATGCGCGGCCCGGGATTGGCCGCCGCTCGAAGCGGCTTAGTCACCTGAAAAATTGAATTTTTCGACTTTGCCCGCGCTTTCGACGCCCGCCGCTCCGAGGCCGTGCGCTTAAATAACCCGCTATTCAATGGAGCCCCGGCTTTTTTTTCAACCCGAGGAATCTCCGCGGAATGATCGCTTCAGCGAAAGCGATTCTCACTCGTTTTATTGCGTCTAAACCGATTGCTCGGAAGGCACGGCAGGCATTGTCGAGTGGGTTCACATGGATGTTATTTCGTGTACGTAGCGCGCCCTAGCGGCTTCTATTCCAGGGTGTTACAGGATAATGCGCCAAGTAAGATGCGCGCAATTTTTCCTTGGTATTTCGAGAACATACCTCAATATCGTTATACAATGTTATTGTCGTAGGGAACAATGTTTTCAACCGATCAGCGGGATTGGGCTTGTAGCTCTGGTTCAGGTTGGACGGCAGGCCCGAGGCTTGCAATGCGTGGAACTCGATGCTTTTTGCAATATTTACTTACCCGCTGTTACGTTTTCAACTTGTTACTTGTCCGATCGCTTACGAGTGACTTACTTTCGAGCGCGAAAGAAAATCGACAAGAAGGCTCCCATTTAAATTCTGAATGAGTAATTTAGGTAAACATCGTGCATTTCTCTAGACTACATAGTGTTAACGTATGTTTACATTAGAATCGCCACTAAAAAGTCGGGGCTTTAGAGCAGCCAAATTGTTCTCATTATTCGAGCTCGCCTGTAATTACGTCTCGGCAAATACGCCGACTCCATAAATAGATTAACTCGGCGATATTATGCAGCGGGATAGGTGGAAAAGCAGGAGGGCAACCGGTTTCCGCGCGCGGGGACAAAAACGCGACAGGGAGGGAAAAGTGGCCGAGCGCCGAGGATCCCGGCTGATGGATCCCGCGGTTGCACGCGCCTCTCAACCTCCCGAAGACGCGAAGTCTCTCGGCGCGTCGCGGGGGCAACGAGGCTTCGGCAAATACAGCCTCCGGATCATTAAAGCGAGTAAATCAAAGAGTAAATCAAGCGGGAATTCCTCGAGGCGCGCGGTTATAATTGCCGGGGGCAAAAAGCCCGGGCTCCTAGGGGCGGGAAAAAAGAGGAGCCGAGAAAGCGGCTACACACACACGTATATATATATCGGAGCTCGCGCTGGGAAATCGGTGCGCTCATCAAAGGGGAGCTGCCGCCGCGGCGATCAAAGGACGCGGGAAAAGCGCGGGAGAAAGGGGCGGCGCGCGACGGGAGCCGGGGGGAAAAGCCGGCCGCCGAGGATGAAAAAAAAAAAACGATAAGCCTCGGCAGCGCCGCGTGCGGCCGGCGGGCGAGTTGAGCCGGGCGGGGCGCGCGGCGCTTGCGGGCGCGCCGGCAGACGCAGCGCCGCCAGGCGGCGACGCGCGCCCGAGGTGTGAACTCGGCCGGCACCGCCTGGGATACACGGGGCCCGATACAAGGCAGGCCGGCGCGTACACTCGGCCGCCCCGCCGTGAGCATCGGTGAGCAGCCGTGAGCGGCAGTCCGGCGAAGGTGTTGGCCCGACGATCATTTATTATCGTGAGATTGAATTTCTCCCGGGATCGGGCTGTCTCCCCCCGGCCGCTACTCCCGTCTCCGCGGCTCTCCCGCCGGCCCCGCTTTAATTAAAATATCGTTATGGGTAGGCGTGGATGTCGGTGCGCGCTTCGGCATCCTGAGACCCCGGCCCCTCGGCCCCTCGGGCCCGCGGCCCTCCTTCTTTTCTTCGCGGCTTGCGTGCGAGAGAGCGCCGAGCGCGATCCCGAAACAAATACCGAGGGGAACGAGATAATAACTCGGGGGCAGAAAAAGATACCACGCGCGCGGGGTGGGTGGGGGAGGCCCGCGACCGGCCAGCTCGCGCGAGTAGCGTCCTTTAATCAACCGGCGCGTTAATTGCCAGGCTGCGCGCCGCCGACGCCGCCGCGATGATTGCACCTGCGCACGCGCCCTCCGCGCCTCGCCACCCCCGGCGAGACATTGTTTTGACGTTTCACTCACCTGGCCGCGAGGCCGTCATTCCTCTTCTTTGCGCCGTGTCCTCCTTCCTCTCCTTTGCATATTACATTCGTATTTGCCAAACTTTTGCCGAAGCGTATCATGTGTAGCGCAATACCTGTGCTATATCTTAAATAGAACTTGCTTCTCATTATCAAATGAGATATACCTGATCATTTCGGTCAAATTCTTTTCTATCCGATTACTTCACCTTATATTTTTATGTTATATACCTAAATTTTTACTTTGTAATCTCAGGCTACTATTACAATATTGTTTAATCAACTACGATGAAAATTAATAACTTATTATTTTATTCTTTTTTAATATACCTATTCATTATCTTCTTGAGTCTAAACTTTATTTAAAGAATTTGTGATTATTGCTTTTCAGAGTTATATTCGTGAATCTTATTAGTGTATAGAAAACTTCTTTGAACTTCGAAAATAAATTTGAATCATATGTTTTGTATATTTAATTTCAATTTCCCGTCATTAAAACACAGGGAAACTAATATAATAGATAGGGTGCAGTTGAATTCTAATATGTATATGGAATAAATATGTGATATCCGAATAACTCTGACATATAAATTGTTGTGTAGGTTTGCAAAATTTTAATTGCAGAAATTCACAATTTATTCTGACACTCTCTAAATTGAGTTAAAATTTGATTAATTATAAGCTTAAAATTTTAATGCTTTTTGATTGAGTTATTTTTTGTTACAGGATATATACTAAGCAGAAAAGCAATAAGTATAACACCCCATTAAACGTAATGGAATGAATATTATCAAAAATATTTATTCATCTAATAATTTATATACATTATTACATATTTATTTGTATGGGTTAATATAAGCAATCTATCATTTCCCACACAAAATGCCTAAAATCTTATTTGCTTGTTTATATATAATTTATACACAGTTTTGACGGTAGATAATATATATGAATAGATTTTCAAGTCGTGTAAATATTAATACAGTTAGTAATCAGATTAAGTTACGTGATAAAAATAGAAAAGTTGCCAGCATAAAAATGGCAATCATAACATACTCTAAAATGAAATTTCGATTGGAGAAAATTAATCTAGTTCCAAATAAACTCTTACTATTCTTATCATTGTGTATAAATTACATAAAATATTTGATAAATAGATAAAGTATAATATGTTATTTGTTAATCACTTTTGACCACGTTGGTTAATTATATAGTATGTATAATGATCATATTGCTCAATACTCTACTTACGTCTAGCTAGTAGCAATGAGTACCATGAAAATTGCAATTTTCAAACCAAAGGGATACCTGCAACCGGTAAAAAATCTAGAAAATAACTTCATTT
The DNA here is from genome assembly GCA_018906755.1 of Sycophaga agraensis. NCBI lineage: Eukaryota > Metazoa > Arthropoda > Insecta > Hymenoptera > Pteromalidae > Sycophaga > Sycophaga agraensis. Next base: position 229,903 of record JACCIE010000017.1, on the reverse strand, counting down.
CGTTCTAAAATAAAAAAGAACCTATAAGAACTATAGAGCATATAATTTCGTAACTGCTAGTAGTTCCACTTTGACTTTATACATTGTGTTTTCTAGTTCTCTTCTAATTTTCAAATACTACGCCTTTTATTATCCTGAGCTTAAGAGAAAATTACTTAATATGTATGTTTTTAGTCTGCATATCTTATACATTTTTAAATATTTGTTTATATTTTATATTTAGATTTTATAAGATCATTATTCAATTCCATTTAACAGCTGTGGCTTATATACAATTACTATTTAGTTACAAAAAATGTACTTACAATGGATTTTCAATGTCCTTTATATTTTATATGCTATATGACTTAATATTATCAAATTGTTATCATTGCATTATGTGTTCGTTTTGTATATTCAGCTACTTATGTAATAGATAATATATTTTTTATGCATATTTTAAGTCTAAAAGTTTGATATAAAATATAGGTACGTAGCATTATTTTCATAGATCTTTTGTAATTTCAGTTCAAACACAGGTCAACTGATACCATGTTACGCAATCTCAAAATTTTCTTCGTCCTAATCGGATTCTCTTTTTTCTTTCTGGCAGTAGCTGCGGATGTAAGTAAAAGTATATCTTGAAACATATCTTTTGTTATGTCAATGTATGAATTTATTTATTTTATGATTAAATGTATAAAATAATTAAAAAATATCTTTTTTTTTTAAATAATTTAAAGGATAAAGAGAAGTCAGAAGAAAAAACACTTACGTATAAGCAGTGCTTGATAGATGCCGTCAATTCATGTAAGCATGCACTCAAGACACCGAAGTACCTTGACTGCATAGTACGTATATATATTTACGATATTTTTAGATCATTATTTTCCCTAATGTTAAATATTATGTCGAGTTATGAAATATCTTCATTGATTTTTTAACGTTAATCAAATTATTAAATGCACATGAGTAATTTTGACAAAATATTATATAATTTTTAGTATAATAATATTATCCCAAAATATTAAGTAACATAATTTATATTTTTACTTTAATACTTAACTTTACTAATAAATGCTTTTCAGAGCGACTACATTAACGCACATGCTAGCCAGCTAATACGGGCACCTACTAATAAGCCAACAGAAGCTAGTAGCTCAAAGTTACTCTAAGACTCAATGTAATTATTTTAGAAAATACTGTATGATATTACTAGAAGAATAAAAAAAGTGATTGAAAAATAGTTGTATAATTATTATTTAGGAAATATTTTAATTCGAGTGATAATAATCAGCTTATACATAATATTATACTCGGCTATAATTGTATGTCGATATATTATAATATAGATTTGTTGCTATTAATGTTTTAGTAAAAATTTAATCAGTTAGTTACAAACACAATAACTTATTACTGAAAGTTTAAAATATATTGGCGTGGATTAAGTGGATATTCTTGAAGTTTTCTGGAGATAATTTGTATTTTGTATACTATCTCATATATCAGCTGTATCTCGAGCTGTACCTCATAAATGGTAAGTTTATTTTTATAAATTCACGTACTTGCCACGTCGAGGATACATACAGTACCCAGGAGCTCAGAAGGATTTAAATTTTTGTTCGCACAATCAGTCGAGGTAAATATCGCCTATCCGGTTGAAGTTGGTCCTTGTCCGTTCTTGTGAACTTCAGTTGGTAGCGCAGTCAAGCGATCGCGGGCTTCTCGAAATTCAATAATTATACAATACAGCCGCTTAGCATAAATCTCGGCGGTAGAGGAGGGGCGAGGGGGTAAGCAGGGCCAGTCTGGGCAGAAAGGGGTCGAGGGCCAGAGGAGGCGCGGAGAAAAGGAAGGCGAGCCGCGCGCGTCGATCCGGTTATGCGCGGGCAATCGACGGAGGCCGATAGCTCACCTCCCCCTTGCCCCGGCGGTCCTGGCTTCGCGCGGCTTTAATTAAAAATTAATCGGCGCAAATTAATTTAAATGCAAAAAGGACTCGTTTCCCCCCTCGCGCGCCCGTCTCGAGGGCGGGCCCGCCGAGTTAGCCGATCGTTACCGGCCCCGGCCTGGTCCATAATCGAAATTCCAGGCCGGATCCACGCGGCAGCCACCGACGCCGCGAGACAATGAGGCCCTGCGGCCAAAGATGGATCCAGCGGATTTGGGAGGCTGCTGGGCCTTGTTTCCGACTCCGGCGGCAAGTCGCCCCAAGCAGATTCGAGCGTGAATCCGACTCTATCGCGACTTTACGATTCGTTTTTTTTTGCTAACGTGTCGACTCTGTTAGTTAATGAGAAATGTTAATAATTAGACGCGTAAGTATTTATTTTATACAAGTACTGCTTATATTACAATGTAAAGATCTTGATAATAAGTGATCAAAGAATATCGGTAACGTTATAAACTGAATGTTAACTAGTATAACGTGCAGATCTTTAATTGTGAACGATTAAATTTTCATTGTATTAGAAATAGAAAGCTTAAAAGTACTGTATCACCTTTAAATGATCTTATTAAATGAAGCTAGATGAAACGCTCAGGATTCTGTGAGGTAAGATATGTACACGATATGTATGGATAATGTAGATATTATTGTAGACAATTGTGGCATTAATGAAAGGGAACATATATAAATCAGTGTGAAAGATATAAGTTGCGGCGACATTCTATTTGATACGGCTTCGTAACACAGTTTATGGACCAAGAGACAATTAAAAGCGATATCTAAAAGATGACAGCTGCGATAACATTTTTATACATATTTTTATAATAGGATTGTAGGAGTCGTTAAAAGATCGGGTGAAGCCCTGTGTCGGTATTTGGTTAAACGGGGTAGTGCCTCACACGCAGAATGCAACTGTATTCGCTAGTCGATTGGTGGAGGAGATAGAGGATTACTCGGAGCGAAGGCCGGGCCGCGCGCGAAGAGCGTGACTCAAATATTCTTCCAATATATATTTTACACATTAGGTACGAGCTATATAGGGTTATGGACAAAATAAAAGAGGAGTAGGAGGAGCGGCGCGCGGATCAGGCCGGGGCCGGGGGTATGGAGAGAAGCGTACGGTAAAGCACCTCGAGAGGCATCAATAACCCACACAACGATATTACAAAATATTCAGTGAGGAGGGCCGGCCATATCACTTATACCTTTTAAAATATACCCCGGGCGGCTTATCGATAATGCATAAACAACCCTATCTCGGCTCGTAAAATTCTTTTGTCAGGTCCACGCGCGCAGGAGGCGCGAGCGCATCTCCCGCCGATCGCCCCGCGAGATTGCCCGTTATAAAAGCCCGAGTCTCGCCCCCGATAAAATCGATCGGCCGCCGCCGCCGCCGCCGCCGCCGCAGCCTCGCGCCTTCCCGCCTAGATAATGGATTTTTTTCCCCGGGCGCCTCTCGGCCCCTCGGCGGCCGCGCGGCTTAACTCGATTATTATTACCTCGTTATCGCGGCCCTCGCCTCGGGCCCTCGCGAGTCGGTGGCGCGCGGGACTTGTTTGCGCGTCCCGGCCGCAGCATCCGCGCTTCGGTTTAGTCGGCCTAGTGGTCCACCGCGTCGCCCGGCGGTGGGGAGCCGACTGCGTCTGCCGATAGGGATCGCGGGCCGCTTTACAGGCCGCCCGGCAATCGGCCGCCGAAATCTCCGCGCAATAATAACAAATTACGCCCGGCGCGAGGTGCAGCCGATTTCGCCGGCCTGCCCGTCATGAATACCGATTGCGCGCGCGTGGCATTTATCAGCGGTCGCTAATCCGGGCGAATATGTCGACCGCGGCCCCGCGGATTAATCCCCTTGGCGGGATCGCGCCGCGGCCGGGCAGGTGAGTCGGACTCGCGCCCTTCGCCGGCCACTTGCCCGCTCGACATTTATATTTACGATTTGCGTCGGGCTCCTTTTTCCAATAGGAGATCCAATCGTATCTTTAAACTCCCGAGCCACTGCACCATGCAAAATTTAATACTCCGATGATTTATTCGAGGATCTTGTAATTCGCCCTTTATCCTTCACCCAACGATCTATTAATAAAAATCATACAGCCAATTTAGCTATACTGGGAAATAAACCTTCGTTAAGTTAATGCCCCTTTTTCAAAAAACCATTCTACGCTGAAAAATGGACAACTTTTTCCAAGGGATTAAAGTGTGCTGAAATCTTCTATTAATGCAGTAAAAGTCATTAATAACCATCGACTTATAGAAAACAATTTGGTTGTTATTTAGTAATATCTGAACAAAAATAAAAATTTATCTGTATTATGCAATACTAAAGTAATTTTCTTGGCATATGTGCAGTATATACAAGGATCTTGATCTGTGAATGTGTTACTACAAAAAGGAAGGGTTCTGCGAGAATTCTGAAAATTCCTATTTCATAGTTAACAAACTCATTCTGCCTTCTAATCGTCATAATTAAGGAAGTTTTACACTAATTTTTCACTTTTATTACAATGATCTGTAAAAATAAATAAATTGTTAATAAACATTCGATTTTTTCTAAAACATGCGTTGAAACATAATGAATAAGATATACTGGATTGTACTGTAGTATATTCAGTTTTTAAATTTTTGACTTTGGTATAGATTTCAGCGGTATTTGATGGTTTTCCATGGTTTTAAGTTAAATCGAGATATTTTTATTAATTTACAATCGATGAAGTGTTTGATATCAATTTCGAAAACTTCCTTCGTTATTTTTATTCAATGTATTACAATAAAAGTAATCAAATATTTTAATTGTAAATTAAATAATCGAAATAGGTGTGGCACATGGTTTGTCTAATTATCGAATAACTTTTTTTACAAAACTAGAAATTTACATTATAGTATGGATATTAAATTGAAACATTTTACAAGTAAATATTTTATGGAAAATACTAATAATTACCAACGAATTTTATTCAGCTTACATTTTTAGAAACAAACTAATTGTTCCGAATTCAAAGTATGTTCAAGTGTATGAAAACATGTTTAGCTTAATAGACACGTGATGATAAGAGTTTAAACATCGCAATTATATCCAAATATAGCTTGAATAAAAAGTAAATTTGTTCATCATCTACAGTTTAACTTAAGGAAACAATCATAAAAGAAATGGATGAAGAACAAAAGACAATTACACGTTCACCTTTGATAATATTATAGATTATGAAGCATACTGTTACATATTTTTATAATTTGAAGATAAAACACAACAAAGTACTAAAGTCAAGTAAAGAATAGTAATTCTGAATCATATCATATCTTATACTCTAATGAATATACAAATATAAATATTCCAAAAAAGTTTATTTTTAGTACGATTATTCATACAAATATTGACAATTTTACTCTAAGTTATACTTTAGACGATAAGTTACTTTAGGTTTAAATTAAAACAAATTGTTCTTTATAGTGTTTATTATAAGTTTTCCAAGTAAATTATATATTTGGCTCATAATAAAATGGGCATTGCAATCACACTTGCACTGTAGCGTGAACGTAGTTGTAAATTAAAAAGCAATATACAGAAACATTTGGGTAGAGCTGACCGACCAATAAATATGTGAAAGATGTGGACATGGCATTAAAATATTTAAAAGAAATTTGAAACGCAGTAAATTAATTTAGAAATATACATTTAGGAAGGAATGTTTTTACGATAACCGACGACACGCAAATAAGCAGTTAGTATGCAGAATATGTATAAGCAATATTAAAACTAGTTACTTGATATTACGGCTTCTTGCCCCTGGTAAGAGTTATGCAATTCAAAAAATTACAAAGCTACTCATAGCCGGGTGCTAGCGGTGATAGGCGCACTGGAGGCTACACGACGAAACAAATAACACGCTGAAATGATATATTGGAGCGAGTAGTAAATTTCGCGAGGAGGATTGCGTAATTTGGAGTTATTAGTGGGCAAGCCATAAAATGGCTAATACAAACTTTTAGTTGCGCAAGCGAGTCTCCCGCGAGCTCCCATAGACAGAGGGCTACTTTCTAGCAATTACATGCCTCCTCGCCCCTCATCTGGCCCCTCCGCCCCACCCTCGCGCCGCCGTAATAAGAAAAGCCTTTTTCTTTTGGGGAAAGTGCGGCGGCGGGGGGACGTTGCATAAAAAGCGACTGACGGGGCGGGAGGGGGAGGGGGGCACGTAACGCGCGCGGGGCGCATATTTCGGCCAGTCGGTCGGCGCGCGCGCGGAGCCCGCGAGGTTAGGGCGGCCCGGCCGAGATCGCAGACGCCGCTCGGGTTATACGCGCTGCGGCGGCGGCGAGTCAGCTCTCACGGCCCTCCTCCGGCGCCCATAAAACGGCCGTAAAACACTAAACGGCTGTAAAGCTGCCGCCCCGAAAGGGGGCTTGGGCGGCGGCGGCGGCGGCGGTCGGCGCGTTGCTTAGCTCCTCGCGCCGATAGAGACACGCACCTCTGGGCGCTAAATCACCGGGGTTCCGTGTGTGTGCGGGGGGAGGAGGGGGGGGGGCAGGACCACGCCCCGCGCCCCGCGGCCCGCCATTGTCTGCGCGCCTTTCCCCCGGACGCAATTTCGCGAGTCCTCCGCGCGGAGGAGGCTTCCAAGGAGCCGCTGCCGCTATACCTTCTCCCCCCCCCCACCCACCGCACACATGCAGGCTATGGACGCTCGCCCCCTCTTAACAATCACTTTCCGCGCGCGCCTTTTTCGCGCGGACCTCGGGCTTTCCCCCCACCCCCACGAGCTATCGCGCTCCTTGACTAATGGCCCAAGCTCTCCGCGAGCAATTCCAAAGTTAATTGATAATGATGGGCTTTTCCCCGAAAACGACAGCCGCTAAATTGATATAAAAAACCCAATTTATATGTAAAGCGAGCGGAGTCTCGAGGTCTATCCTATCCGACTTTAATGCCCTTGTAATTTTGAAAACCTACCGCGTAATTCATTTTATTATTCCTCGCAAGCGGCAGACCAGCCGCTAAATTGACACTTTGATTGAACATTTCGCCCGGGATGTTTTATATTTGGAAAGTTAGAGCTTGTGCCAAGTACGATTTTTACGCTATTCTAGGTTACATTATACATGCGTACGGTACTCTGTTTATTCTCTCGGCTCGTCTCTTACCGCGGGAGTTGTTTACCATCGATCGATTAATATCCGCGGCGCAGTGCCACGAAAAAGCTCGGCCGGCGCTTACGCAATCGCTTGCGACACATGTACAATTTATCAAAAGCGGATTAATACACGAACCGGCTAATAACACAAACTCTGTCTAATGTAGACCTCTCCCGATTCAATCGGCCGGACGATTTTTCTTCCCAAAGCAGAGACAAAGAATCGGAAAGCGTACGTTTTGGGCGCGGCCGATACCCTCAAAGTCGACCGTTCGAAAATCGATTAAGCGAGCGTGCATTTTGGAAATTAAAAAAGCTCCGAGAAGTGTGAGAAAAAAAATGATAACTCGGGCGTAATAATTACGGAGGCGTAAAAAACCTCGTCTTCCCGGCTATCAATGTCACGGGGAGAAGTTTTATAGTAGCCGCACGCGCGCGCGCGCGGCCCTGTCAAGAAAATAAAAAAAAAAAAAGGAGCCTCGATAGCCGGCCCCTTCAAATCCCGCGAGGGTATTTTTTAGTGTTGCGATCAATTAATGCGCTCGTGAATCACGCTTTCCCTCCTTTTTTATTTTGAACACTATCAATCGGCCTCCCGGCAACTGCGGGGCTTCAATTGAAAGCCTCGCGTCAGCGGGCAGCTTGCGGCCGATATTATTTGAAGAAGCGGTGAATCAAAGGGGCCCGCCTGTACCGGCCGAATCGTTCGCAAGCGACCGCGGCGACGCTCCCCACGTATATATATACGTATAACCCAGTTAGCGCCCAGTAATGCCGCGCGGGGCAATCACACATCCCTCCCCGCTCACGGCCCGGAGCGGGCTGCACACACACACACACACGGGCACACACGCAGACGAGGGTCGGCCCGCGGAGAAAGAGCCGAGAGAGCGCGGTCTTACGTATCAATTAGGCCCTTTTTTTCGTCCGGGCCCGGCGTACCCCCCGCGGGCCTTTGACCGAGGCCGCGCCGCCGAGGTGTGAGAATGTACGTATATATATATACGCGGGCGTGTACGCCGGGGAGAGGAGGGCCCGGGCGAAGACGTCTTCATCGCGCGCCGCCCGCGGGCCCGATATTTTTACGGCCGGCCAGGGATATATATATATATACGTATAAGCCGATCGCGCGATGCGCCGCCCGGCTTACAATGAAAATCTTATTACCGCGCGGCGCGGCCTCTTGTGGGTAGATATATTCGCCGAGGGCCTTTGTTGCCGCCGACGGGGCTTTGTTTTTTTTTTTTTCTCCTTCTCGTTCCTTTCTTACCGACGCGCTGTCTCCGGGGCCGCGTCGGGGAGAGCGCGCCCCGGTTGCCCGGGCCAATTGCGACCAATGGCTAATTGCACGGGAGCGAGCGGCCGAGGCTTCGAACTCTGTAGCCGTACGTTCAACCGGTTATTATTGTCCGAATGCACCGGAGGCTTACTTAGTACCTGCTTTATGTAGTCCAAAGGGCTATAAATTAGCCGAATATTGTAAATCCTGCCCTCGTCCTCCTCTTATATTCCAACTTTTACTTTTGGACAAAAATTTGATTTTTCTATGAATACAACTGTCTCGCGAGTAGCTGTCTTTTATCTAACGATTTGGTGTTAAATTTTCGAGACAGTAAGCTCGGGAAACAAAAGTTGATGTATGATTTATAAGCATTTATCACGGATGTTTACGATAATTCCTGTTTATGCGCGTAAGTATTTAATAACGCATTTCTGTACGCGACAAGTTGTTTTATCAATTAATTATGTTGCAGCAATACGGGAATTTTTTATTCGCCGTAAAAGAGCTTAGAATGCCATTAAAAATGGATAAAGATAGCAATCGGACAGTGGATTTTATTTAATGCACGGAGTACTCGTTGAGCAAGCCTATATGTGCTCCGAGAGAATGGTATACATAGGCTTGGCGTGTTTGGCCTCTGTCAGGTGAGTGCAGGTCAAAGGCAGGGCCGATTTGATAAATGACAGTCTATTACAATGTACTACCGGTCCATCAAAATCAAACGGGGAGGCCGGCGAACCGCGCGAGGGCCAAAATAAAAAGAGCAGCCAATAAATCCTAATTTTCCAAGAGACTCGGGGCGCATTCTTCCGATTGGACGCGCCACGTGGAGCCCATAAATAAGCGGAGTCATTAAGCCGCGGACAGTCGGCCGAGTGCGCGCGCGACCCAATGGCCCGGCCCTGTGTGTATACATATATATATCGGCAGCGTGAGACTGATCTCCGCCGCGGGGACCTCGATCGATCGGGCCGGTTCGCCCTCGCGGCCTTACCCCGCGAGGGCACGTACATCGCGCGTCGAAAAAAGGCCGCGCGCGTGTCCGTAATAACACCTCGTAAACGTCGGCGTTACGGGCGCGTCTCTCCCCCCTACCGAGGAGGTGGTGGGCCCCGACTTCCAAAGGCACCGACGACTCTCTCTCTCTCTCTTTCCGACGCGGGGGCAAAAAATTAATTTTTTTTTTTTTTTTTTTTTTTATTTCTTTTGCCCCCCTCTCGCTCCCCGGCGCGGCAATAAGCGAGCCGCGAAAATTGACCCCCTATCGCCCGGGAGGATCGGCCTCGCGCGCGCCCTCGCTCTCGCCAACAGCTGAGAGATGGCCTATCTAGTCCGGGCGGCGGTCTCTGTAGTCCAACCCCGCCGCCCGCCCGCGGTCCATATATATCCTTCCCTCGAGTCTGTCCCTCCTCCGGAGCGCCGCGAGGACGAGCTTTCGATTGAGACCTTCGCCGCGCGGGGAAAAGGCCGATCAATCTCGAAAAGTATGTAAATGAGGAGGCCGCCGATTCCTATCTACTCTCGTATAACCTGCACTTTTTATTGCAGTATTATGCTTAATGCGATACGCGCCTGTAACACGCGTGAAAATTATCATAGGCACGCACTTCCAAGTCTAACGATATTCTCTTCGCCCGTCCACCCTCTACGTCGTGCGCATTCAATCTCTACACAAGATGTGTTATTGTTTTGTTTGCAAGCTATATAATAGATCACGCTATTCAAAATATCAAAACGATTTATAAGAATGAATGCACGTTATTGAATAAAATCCAACAACATTGGAACAATTGGCTTATAAAGTATTGTTTATTATCGTCATTTTATTATTTTAATCATTTTTTTTTGAATAATTTAAAAACCTTTTCCAACATTCCTTTCCTTGCATGCAATCATTTATATCTGCTGTTACAAGAAAAGACTATATATATTGCAATTTTGACACAAACGGCAGTTTGATTAATAATTTACTTTTAAGTAATTAATTTTTAATTCGCTTAGTTCAAAATTCACTCGCGGAGAAATGATAAATAACAACCGATCTCTAGCCTGATGTAAATACAGACAGTCCTTTCGAAAAAGTATCGATAACAACTGGACATCAATCAGCAGGATCTAAAAGAGTAGCGCGCAGAGAATCAATCTACTCTTCAAAGTCAACACACGATTTTTCATCGGCCGGCCAAGCGGCTCACCCTCAAAAAAGATCCAGTGAATGACGACCGCCACGGGGAGAGAAAAAACCCAACCGCGCGCGCTGACCAGTAACGCCTTCGATCTAGGATCCCAGAAACAACCTTTTGTGCCTTGAGCTGAGACCGTAGACTACAATAGGAATAAGTAACCTGTACAAAGGAGCCGATACAGAGGGAAGGGGCCAAACATTTTCGGTTTTTCACCAAGACATCATTGATTGTTTCGTTTTCTTCTATATCTTGCACTCTTGAGACAGGTCCTCGTTTCTTCCGACAAAGAGGCGTTACTGTATGTAGATGTATCAGCATCATCATCATCATCATCGACCTTAACATCATTATGATCGACGCCATTTTCAGGATCATCATCATCATCATCATCATCATCCTTATTATCACCATCGCCATCATCTTATCATCGTTGATGTATACCTATGTAAATGTGTGTATATATACAAGCGTGTATACTCTTTCAAGCGAACATCAAAAATACAAAGACTTATACATTATTTATAACTTATGGGTGGCGAAAAATATAGGTACATAAACTTAATTTTATTGCCACCTCGTTTCTTCTTCGTATTTTCAGAACTTTTTATATTCTAAACTCGGAAAGATAAAGCGCTACATTTTCGATTCGCTTACAGTTAACGAATTCAAATGAATGTGTCCACACCTCAGTTAAATTAAGATGACCATAAGTATGTATCTCTTCCTCTTTTTCTCTCCATTCTTGCATCCTTCCACTTCACAGATTACTTACAATATGCAGTAAGAGAAAAAGGAATCTGCGAGAGAAAGGTATAAAAATTATGAGTAGGACAAAAAGGCAGAAGGGTTACCCACTAGTCCCCTTCACTTTTGATGTAGAGATACAGTAAACAGCTAAATAAAAAATGACAAGGAAAACAAGAAAGTAATAAAGAATAAGTAAGAATGAAAAAAAGAAACAATATTCGCATAGGTACAGTATGACGTAAATGATGTAATTTTCAACTACAGGACGCTATTGTGAGATAAATGCATTTGTAAAATTCGTGAGTATCAATACGTAAATCGTCACAGCAGCATCAACGCAGACAGCAAAAAGTGTCAGGCAATACTTTCCAGACTTTGCTTACCATCCCTTGCCTCTCTTTCTTAACTCCCTCGCCTCGCACGCGTTCGTCGCCGCTTGACGTCTTAATGCAGGTTGAGAATAATCTTACCGCCAATTTATTACACTCTCTCTCATTTCTCATTCCTTGCGGGCAAAACTGTAAAAGACAGAGAGAGAAAGAGAAAACCACGAAAAGAATAAAAAAAGTGCCAATATAATTATATTTTTCTTTTTTTTATTTCAATATCTGTTTTTCTGTATAGTTTCTTCTGTGCACGTTAACGGGAAGCTAGTAATGCAGATATAAACATATTGAATGTGGCCATTTGATTCATATTCCAGATACAAGATATGTATATATTTACAGAATTAAAAAAAATGATAGTTAAATTTGTATTTAATTTGAAAATTTAAGATTTAAATAAAAAGATTTTATAAAAATTTAAAAGCTATAAAAGAAATTGCATTAAGATTATTATAACTGGGAAAGAAGATGTGAAAAAATTATTTTTAGCACTTGAAAACTCTCATAGTATTTCTTTTATTAAATTTCATAACCAAATTAAAAAATGTTCCAAGACGTGACGATTTCTGACCTATAATATATCAAAACTTGATTATTGGGACAGCAACAATCGTATACAAATGATGCATATAATAAAAAGACTTCGTAACATCTCAGATAAGTTCCAAAGTACAATTATCCACTACAGTTTTGTAAGACAACATAGTTCGTTCTACGATGGATTCAATTTATGCATGCGTTAATATGTCCATGAGAGAATGAATCTGACCAAAAACTGCGCTTTCCAATTACCGTTTGTTTATGATGCTGCATGACAATTTGGCTGGTGTACGATTTTAAAAATGTGTATTATTACTTTTTTATAGATCTACTTATTTTTTATTTTATAATAAATGTAAATATTGTGTTTCAATTCTATTAATCTTGTTAGTAAAAGTGGTTTTATTTTTGCGAGAGCTTTACACGATAAAATTTACTTAAAAATGGCTTTTTGCAACCTATAAATTGTAACTCTTCTACGTTCCAGGCATAGGAAGGGTGATTGAAGCATTGAACCACAGAGAAAAACAAATCAAATTCGAATGTTAATTATTTATTACAATTTTCCAAGTCCAGAAATACAAACTGTTTTATTACTCATCCTAATGTGTGGTTCGCTCGAACATCGTATGAAAACTCCTTACGCTCCACCACGCACAATTCGCGAGCAGCTTTACGGTATCTCTATTCTGCCACTACGATCGCTGCCGCTGCAGGAAAGTTCCGCGATCAACATTTGCCAATCTTTTCCGTTTTTATTTCCCGTGCTTCTGGCACCTGGTCGACGACGTGACTCCTAGTCATGACTTAGTGCTTTTGTATTCGACCGCTGCGGGGATAACCCTAAATTCCAATATCTTGTTAAAAGACTTGGCCAGAGTAACCCCAGGGCGATTTATAATTATCCCGTACACATATGATACAGGAAACCTCGGTAACGAATTATTTAGAAAAATTGTGTAAAAGAGCTTTAAAATTTTATTAAATTCAATATTATATTCTTATTACTTTGATTCAAATTTTGTATTTAATTAACGATAATTAAAAATAACCCATTAAACAAGAAACTAATATTTTTAATAATTTCATAAGCATCTGAGGATAAGCCAAAATATGTACAAAAGCACAACAAATTTTTATGAAGCATTATAGCAAATATTCGTCAAACTCTTTTCTCAGTGTATATACAGATATAATGTCCCGTATAGCCAGCGTGTCATGTCGGCGCCATTGTTAATTCATGGATATCACGTTGATCAATTAGGACGGATACAAAATACAAAAAATTCATTTAAAAGTATAATGGTGATACGGTATATCGATCAGCTCGGTCGCGCATCCTCTTTACCGACAAGGTATTTCATATATATTAAATAAAATAAAATACTGAAGCACTAGCGTCATCTAGAGGATAAGGTAATGGACTTTGATCTTGATTGAAATTTCGACGACCGTAGCTGTTACATAAAGAAAATGCGTTATGTACATTCTATTGCGTTGCATCACTTGTTGTATACTACTGCAACAAAAGCAGTTGTTCATAGTAAGATAATTAACCTTTCTTTCAATCTTAATATGAAAATGAATCGTGGTATAATTTACCTTTAATTTAACATTAACTTTTGCAATTTATTTATTATAAATATAAATAAACGTATATGAAAAATTATCATATATTTTAGTTTTAGTCTAATGTAAAAGATAATGTCTACAGTATAATATCAATTTTTATGCAGCATTTTGGTAAATATTTGTCAATTTTTATCTCTGTATATATACTTACACATCGTAATATAACTTAAATTAGATATTCAGTATTAATGATATAAGCCTAAGATGAAAAACGTCAGAGCATTCGGCTATAAGCAATAAATACAAAAAGAATTTTTTTTAATATAGCTTAAATATAGAAAATAATCAAAACTATATTTTTAAAAATACTTTATAACCCATTAGTGATTTTTTATTTTATAAATAAAAAAATTATGAATTTACGAACTTGAAAAGAATTTCTGCGAGAATCACCCATAGCATAAAACATTTTAAACATATTAAAAGGATTTTTATAACATAGAATTGCAAGAGGCCTTAAGGCATTTTCATGATGCGGGACAGCATGACGGAACCATTTAAAATGTATTCAATATTGATGGTACATTGATCGAGAGAGTAGCAGACATTTAAAATCTGCGTGGAGGCAAAGAAGCATAACAATCTTTCTACCTCCTCTTACTTTATTGCTTTGAACTCATCATCATGGTAGTAAGTACTATAGTCAGTGGCTTCTGAAAACATAGCGTACAATAGTTGCTACCAAAGTCAACAGTCATTTATTAATAAAATATAATAATAAACATAATAATGATTAGCTAATAAATCACCGTATTAGTATTACATGATTCTACATAAAATGAATCAACGTTTTTTTCATTTTGAATTCTGCAAACCTATAAAAGAAATATGCGTATTACAATTATAATGATGACACGTCAATATTAATTCGCTTTTAAACTCAGGTTTAGAAATTTCTTGCAGAACTAAATTACTTTAATTAAATCTGCTTAATAAGTAATTGTTTTGAATTTTGTTTTTTAATCTTCATTTAAATTAATATTAATCACTTCAGAGGTGTATTATTCCATATTTTTTGTATAGTCAAGTTATTCAAGTTAAAACATACAGGTATTTGTGTAGGTATTTATACCTAGCAACCGTCGATTTTAATAAATCTTTATTCCAAACTGTTTCTTTCGCAGATAGCTTTATTTTCTACCTCTCTTTATATACAGTTCGAGGTGCAGTTCTTATTATCACCGTCCAGGCTTTTCTATTGCACTACACCTTTTATATAATTAAAATATGATAACGAAACAACTCAATTCTTGAAAAAATATGAACGTGTATTTATATTTGTAAAGTATCTATATATGACTGTAAAATATTTTGATCTACAAAACTTGTTAAAACTAAATATAATAAACTCCAACATTCGATAGGGCCCCGGTCACAGTGGCGTATTCCTTCCGTCTACGGTTTTACACGGACATACCATCATCCTAAACATGTAATTATTAAATTTGATTAGGAGATGCTGGCGCAGATTAATCCGTATCGTAAATAAGCAAATCCGTCACTGCTGCTACGGCCCGCCGCTCTTTGTACGCCGGGACCCCTTGCGGTTTTCCTTCTCACGCCTCTATTCAACATAAAAGACTCGGCTTGCATGCATTCACACACATGCACCGAGACGAAACTCTCTCGCACCTAATAGAATACGGCGCCATTTGATTTTCTTTTTTTCTGCTGCTAGACCGAGGAATTTCTCGGGCTCCCGCGTGCACACTCCCGTCTATGGACGTGCAGTCGCTCGTAAATTTCGGCGATTTATGGGATTCCGCTTTGGGAGGATTAGGCGCATTTAAGGTCAATGAGATAGCCGTCTATTCTGCCTCTCGGTCAGATTCTCGCCTGTTCCTTTAAAATTATTCTTTATAAATCCTATCGACTCTTACTTTCTAACCTTGTGGCTTATATCCTACACTCAATCCTATCTGTTTCTCTGGTTGTGCAGCAAAGTAGATCATTATACATGCTGTACATCTATGACAATCATTATGTGCATTTAAAAATATATTTTTACCAATATTGATATGCTAAACTAAGTTAACGAACTTATTGAAGACTGTAAGTTTATATTTGAAAATGAAAATACTATTGCAAGGTGTTATAATTTATGCTGTTTATATTTTGATCTTTTATGTGGAATAGATATGCTATACAATTATTAATCGGTAAATAAATCGAGAACTCTTAATTTCAAGATCATCTATTGAAAATATACACATCTAATTATAAAAACGTATGCAGTCAAACGTTTCAAAAAAAAGTTTTTTAATATAATGAATTCCTATATATCTTTATACGTAAAATTGTTATTTGAATAGGACTAGTAAATGGTTCAAATTTTTAAAAGGGTAATAAACAACTGAAATTTTATTGGAAAAATACTTTAAAACTTGTGAATAAATAAGACCTATTAAAAATTTATGTAGGTTTGTTAAAATTCTAGGCATTTAATGTGCAAATTGATGTACACAAAGAAAAAAAAGAGCGACGATTATTTTAGTCTATCGACTAAATTGTAGAGGTCGATGTTGTAGATTTGAATGCATATAGTAACTAAATAAACAGAGTCTATTTAAGTATTGGGCTAAGGTTGTCGAGATCGCAACTCACTATTGAGCTGAATTGTTAACTGAACGGTAAACTAACGGTAAACATTTAGGTTTACTTAACAATCGTAATATATATTCTCTTACTCATAAGATTGAGATTAGATTTATTTAAATCTTCCATAAACCTCACTGTTTCTCACTGTTTCTTTGTCACCTCACTTTGTCTAGCTTAGTTTTCTATCAACTTGTACATTAAAACTTACAGTATAAAAACATTAATTTATTTATAAAATATATATAAAAATTTGAAAAGGTTGATACTTTTTGCACTGTTAATAAAATAAAAAATACAAAGATATTGTACGTACAATTTCTTTTCAGAACAATACATATAATTGATTTTCTTTGTATAAAAGTCCCGTGCGTAATAGATAATTATAATTTAATTAATATTTGTTTATTGAAATAACAACTTGTAATCGTTATTACGATTAACGCCTTATCACGGCCTCGCTACTCCGAATCCAATTTTGATTCGAGGCTCCAGGTGCACTAGGAAAGACTTTGACGAGGTCTATACGAAGCAATGAAAATTTCATTTGAAGTTTGCTTCTGAGGATACCATCAACTCACGTATAAGAAACTGAAGATTTCTTGGGTACACACAGCGTCAGAGATCCTATGACATCTACAACCCTCTATACGCTTTAAAGTGCACGGGGATGAGGGAATAACGAACACCAATTGCAAGTCCTCTGTAGAAATCGAATTATTATTGCAATTCAAAAGCCTAAATTGATAGGTAAGACCTCAGTGCTTTGTTATTATTCTATGTAAAAACCTGGACCTTTATTTTATTTTATATTTTATTTAATTTAATATTTTGTTACTGTTTTACTGTTTACTGTTCATTAAAGGTAGATATTTATAATATATTTTTAACTTACAATTAAAAGAATATTTTCTTTTCTTATTCTATATCCACCATAGTTTATATCTCATTGATAATGTAACGATTAGCTGGTTATTCATTCTTTATTAAATATTATGATCTTAAATAACGACAAATAGTGAAATGAATTTCTTTTACAGCTCTTGTTATTCATTTAGAAATTAATTTACCTGTAATAAATAATAGGATTAATATTTTCATCCAAACATATGAGACAATTAAAGTTGAAATTTAATATTACGAATTAAATTTCTGCGGAACTCGAGTGACTGGATCTATTTTTAGCAAAAAGTTAGCTTCTTACCAAGTTGGTGATCAACAGCTTCGTCGAAGTTTAAAAAAATGCTAAAAAATAGAAAATGAGAATTGTCCGCGACGCAAATAAAGAAATTCGCGCTCCGAGTTCAGCAACAGAGTAACGCCTCTTTAATAGATTATTTAATTAATGCAAATAGGAGGCTTGCGAGAGTTGCGAAGAAGAGGAATGCGAGAGGGACTGAAAGAGAGGAGGTAAGGTGTATCTTGGCTCGGCGGTAATATTCTGAGCCTGTCCTCTTATGTTCATAAATAATCGCGTCCCTGGATTAAGAGGTGCGTGAGCAGCGCCGAACTCTTCCAGATACACCTAATTCATATTTCTTCGGGCGTTTCTCCCTCGCCACGTAACTCTCCTTCTCTGTCCTTTGTACTCTATTCCTCTCGAGTTTTTGTCCACTTGTACACGTGTGCATTCACGAACGAGTCCTCGAAACATAATTCAATCGTTGGAATTAATCCGAAAAAATCAATTCTTCAAACGCTGGTGAATTATTGTCGCCTCTTTTATATTACACCTTATGAAGAGTGCCGAGACGATTTAGATATATTTATCTGCCTCGCTCTCGATTTCTTTTTTTCATAGTTCTTCTCTAGTTTCCCGAATACAAGAGTGCAGCGATTAGATTTGCAACGGGTATATAATAATCTGAGCTTATATCTCCCCTAGCACACGCGGCTAGCATATATCGATATATATGTGTATATAAAACGTGTTTATATCACATGTATCTTTTTATGCATAGATCGCAGTTATTAATGGGAAGATTGTAACTCTTTACATGTCTTTTAATTTTATGTATGATAAATCCAAGCAGAGTCCTAGAATATTAAAGTTTTTGTTATTTATTAAGTTTTTCAAATAGATTTTGAAACAAAAATTTTTATTTATCATTAATTTTGCAAGTAGGCAGTCTTTGTTTTTTGCTACTTGTCATACATTATTCTTACTTTTCTGTGACATCGTTACGTTAATGTATACAGATTTTATTTTGTTGTACTTTGTTGTGTGTGTTATTTTATTGTATTTATTTGAATTAATTTGTTGTGGCGAGGTTTATTAAGCAGTATAAATCTGTAGGCTTAAATGAATATAAATTTAAATAACAAGTTGTATATATGTTTGTGTAATTCACGCGCATTTTCCCTGAATCGTGGTGATCGAATCTATAGATAGATCAAGCAACTGATTAATTGTCCCTAAACGTTTCATTATCTGACCAAATTGCGTCAAGATACAAATGAGAGCACGGGCGGCATTCGCTTTCCCACAAATGGACAAAAAAGCGCTTTCCGAGAAGCAAAGGAGGGGAAAGAGAAGAAGCGGCGAGCAGTAAGAAAGACAATAAAAGCATAATATCTTCGGAAGGAGAAGAGGTAGAGAAGGATAAAGTGTGCGGAGGAACGACGAAGACGCGGCAGCTGTTGGCCAAATTAAGCGATCATCTCGTCATCGTCAGTGAGGCCGCCTCGAAGGGGGCCTTAAACCTGTCTCTTTCTCGCTCTCTTTCTCCTTCTCCCTCTCTCTCTCCTTCTCTCCCTCGTTCTCGCTCCCTCTTCCTTTCTCGTCGAGTCTCCGACGTCTCTCTTTCCTTCGCCGCGCTGACTTGCGATACGACCGCGAGCCCCGTGAAATTAGCATCGGTAGATCGTAAAGGAGAAGCGGCGAAGGAGAAGGAGAAGTAGGAGGTGGGAAAGGAGATGGAGGGATTGCGGTGAGGGCTGGAGGGGGCAACCGGGTGATAGCCGCGGATACATGCACAAAATGCAAGTGCGTCAGTATTAGGGATTTTAAGGATGCGCATTGATCGAGAGAACGAACTGGCATGAATTGCAACTCCATATGTGCAGTTTTGCTGACACAGAAAGAAAGTGATATATTTCCTAAGCGGATTCCAGTAAATCAGTAGCACGTAGCAGTCGCGCATAGCACATAGCAGTATTTATCGTTTTTAAAAATTTTGTTTAGATAATCCTTGTTTTCCGGTTCATTATTTTAATCTGTTATTCGTTCACTGTTATATGGTAGGGCATCTGTAAATAAATTCATTAGGGTCAGATCGATTATTTATTACGTGTTTCCATAATCTCTTGTAGTTTCAGTTGAAATTCCTTCCGTTTGGTGTTTGAAGTAATATTTTCAGATTAATGTGTTTGTAAAGTATCAGTAGTTGGTTCACTTTTGAACGCATAACTCTATTTGTACAAGTGTGTGCATACATGTGAGAAGGGGAAGAAATAAGGAGAGTAAAGTATTCGCCGGAGGGATAAGAAGTCGAGGAGTGGGGAGACTGGAACGACGGCCAATTGGAAAAGACGTAAAAGCGGGCCGAGATTTTAATAAGCAGAAACGATAATCGGTTAATTTACGAGCGGACGGATTTAATTAAATTATTGTCGCAGTAAATGCAAACCCAATGTGGTTACAGGTTCACTCGCCTTTCTATTTGTGCATACTTTCCTTTTAATTAACCTTTTCAGGTTGAAAATTCGACAAATGCTGCAAACAATTTAATAAGACTCTTTTATCAATTTCATTTATTTAATAACTAAAGTAATTGATTTAAATTTATTTAAATTCTTATACTTATAAAGCGTGATTCTGATTTTAGGGTACATAATACATAACATTTGTTATACAACATTAAGTTGTCAATGATAGAACTAACATTTAAAACAAGAATTTGAATATAATGTATATATATAGACAAATAGTTACTTTAACTAGTTCACTATAAGTCAATTTTTACTCAATAGAAATGTGTTCCGTAAAATATAAAATTTCGTGAAAAACAGCTATGATGCAAAGTGTATTATTAGGTTTTAATTTAAGGGTAACTTATATAAGAATTGGTTTGGCGAGGATAACGTAATATCTCCCTGCGGTACCTAATTGGGTAAAGTTAGTCTAGTATTAATAATTCAATACGATTGAGCCTCTATAAATCACCTTTTTAGGTGGTTGCTTGAGTCTGGTCTACTTAATGCATACTTGGATTCGTACTCAATAATTCACCGTCAGTTTCATAATACTGTGAAGTATTTTGAATATTTAATGAATTGCTATCTTTATCCAAGCCGCTTCCTTTTTATTTCACCATACACGAATAATGTGCAAAATATAAGCATATGTGATTAATCACCAATTTATTGTAATAAACATTAATGAGCTTTTATTATTATCAAGTTTCTAAAAAGTTTAAATCATTTTTTAAAATGAAGGGTAACGAAGGATAACATATAAATTTCGTGAGAGCTGTAAGTTCGTTGACTCGTTCTTAAACTCGCGTAAGCTTGCTTTATGCAATAACATAAATTTATGTATAAATAGTCACCGATCAAAGTTTTGTGTCAAAGTTTGGGATAAATTATGATCTCTTGTCATTGCCTTATTGATCTGAATAAATCGATACATGTAACGATTAAGATGGCAATAATTACGTAGAAAAACATTGACACGTAAGAAAATTACATTTTTTTACTTCGTTTACATGTTCACGTAGATTGTAATTAAGGTTGAAGTGATTGACAATTCATTTTGTCGTCAAGCTACACAAATCACACTTAATTAAATGATTTAAACATTATAGAAATATATAATCTATCTCATTTTTCGGACACGCGGACCTTATTTTCATTGACA
The DNA here is from genome assembly GCA_018906755.1 of Sycophaga agraensis. Lineage (NCBI taxonomy): Eukaryota > Metazoa > Arthropoda > Insecta > Hymenoptera > Pteromalidae > Sycophaga > Sycophaga agraensis. Next base: position 208,621 of record JACCIE010000017.1, on the reverse strand, counting down.
TTTCGTCACAAGGTAAAGTACTGCATATGCAAATTAATTACACAGTACAGACAGGTGCAATTACACTCGAATCCAATAATTTGTAGAAAGTTTAGTTGCCATTGTCAAAGGGCATGAATAAGTGTCTGTCGAGACTTCAAGTAGAGAACAGCCGCGTCAAGTCAGACTATGCCGTTACGTAAAGCCATCTTTGTGTCTTAGCTTTTCATCGGTTACCGAGGCCGAATTATCGCACAGACTTTACTCTCTTCAAGCAGTTCTCGCGGTAATTCCACGGGAGCGTAACTCAGCGTTCCCACAGCGAGAGCCCCCCGGACGGCCAGTATTTTATAAACAATCGGCAATTGGCTCGCCGGTAAAAGCCGGCAGGCCGTGCATCAAGACCCGTAGGAAAAACACGCGAGTCTCGTGACAAATGCCCCCCGGCGACGCGCCGCACTTCCCGCGGGCCGCGCGGTAAACAAGTCGGAAAAAGCCACCGTAATTCATAAGTAATTCAACCGGGCGATTGGAGCGCGCGGCGGCGGCGGCGCGCCACCGGGGAAAATCCCGGGCGGCGTTTCCCCGGGCCCCCGCGAAAAAAAGGAACCCCCGCGCTATACGCGTATACCGGGCGGGCCGCGCCGAAACAATGAACCGACCAACCGGCAGCCGGGGCGCAAATCTCCGGGCTTAGCGGCCCGCGCCCCCGCTCGGGTTTAGACGTCGCCATGGCAACAGCGTAATGTTTTTTTTCTCTCCCCCCTCCCAAGCCTGGGGGGGGTGGTGGTAGTAGATCGAGAGGCGGCGCGGGCGGAGGAGGAGGAGGAGGGGCGCCTAGCGGGCCGAAGGAGGGCCGAGCCCAGTTATATTCCCGTCACGGGCTTTTCATTTGGATGATTGCGTGATTTATCGCTTCCGATGATGCATGGCTGCTTTGAGGCATTTTTACCCGGCTTTTCCCAGGCAGGGCCGGCGGCGTCGTGAGAGGCGCCCCGCGCGCCCGTGATCTATGAAGGGGAGCTTTGAGGGCCGCGCGCCCCCGCGGGGCCTCCTTCGACGGAGTGATCGGCAAGACCGCGGAATCGAGCTTGTCCCCGCTTGTTTTATTCAATGATTGGCGTAGAAAGCACCGTGTGTATAACGCGCCGGGGCGCTCGCCGACAATGTGTTATTATATTTGCCGATCGGTGTGGATGGTAACAGGGCAACGGGAGGCTTGTTCTTTCCATACGCGCCTCGTAAAGGCAGTTTTACAGTGTAGGTAAATCACGGGATCGCGGCCCTATGATTAAAAATAGACGCACTCGATGGCTTTTCCGCAGTAAACGCGAGGGAAGATTTATCTGGCGGCCCGGCCTCTTATCTCGTCTAACGCGCCCGCTTTCGCGGAATTATATTCCGCAGTCTAATACGTAATATTTGTCGGAATCGTCGCGGCGCCGGATCGCGAGCGGCGCGCCGCCTCCCCGCGACACGGAGGGGCGGAAAAGGGAAAAGCCGGAGGAGGCGGCGCGCGCCCGGGGAAAACGGCCTCGCCGCGACATTTACGACTGCCATCATTTTCCCATACTTTAGCCCCACTTTATGATGGCCGTAAAAAAGTGCGGCCGAGCACTATTCGCCAATTACCCGCGAGGCCTCGATTGATCGACGTGTGTGTGTGTGTACATGCATACACACGGGCAGCCACGGACGTCCGGCTCGGCCCTCGGTCGGCGCGATTAATAAAAAGGCCCGGGCGAATCGAGTCCGATAAACCGGCGGCGCGGGCGGCCGCTTTGTCCCGCAAATGGGGAGTTTTCGCCGCGGTCCATCGAGGGTGCGAAGCTCATTTTTTCTCTCTCTCTCTCTCTCTCTCTCCTTCTGCCTCCGTCCCACCTCCCCCTCCGGCGATGCGGGCCCCGGGATCCCCGGGCTTTACGGCCGCGCGGCCGACGACGCCGACGCCGCCGCCCCGGGTTTATCGCGCCCGTAAGAGGGTTCCGCGCGGCGAATTTGTCAACCAATTCCCGGGGATCAGCGCTCGGAATCGAAGGGAGAGCCCGGCCCCGGCCAAATCGAATTACTCGCCCGGCGCCCGTGGCTCCCCCGAGCCTCCGGGACTCCCCCGCTTCCCTCCGCCCGCCCCGGGAAATATGGCGACCCTCCGCTCGGCCGCCCCGCCACCCGCCCACGTCAACCAGATAACTTTTCCAAATCATTTGTTTACAGCCGCCTGGCTGTCCGCGAGGATCAAATAAAAGGAGCGACGTAAGCAAAGCCTCGGCTGTCATTGCAATTCATGTATTTGCCTCTCGGAATTCAGAGGAACGTCTATTACAAAAAATTTATCACATCACACCTGATCGAGTATTCTGTCTGCATTATTCTAAACACTGCACAGCTCTTGAGCAAACCATAAAAGTCAATTGTTTTAACCGATTTAGTTTTAGAATCGATAAAATATCAAATATACTATCAGTACTAAATTGTCACTTTACGTTACAAGTTTAAGTGATGTTTTTACATTATACTGATTATTTTGTTCAACTATTTTCATTCATTAGAACGACCGTGGTATAGAAAACTAGTACATTTAATAGATTGAACATACTGATCGTAATGTATTTTATTCTTCTATAAATTCTAGTATAAAAACAATTTTTATTCATGTTGTATTTTTAGTTACATTTGGTATATTTAATTTTACAATAAATACATTGTAATTCTATAATCAACATATATGTATATTTTATAAGTGTACTGTTAATTTTGTATCTTTTTTGTTCTTTAAAAATTGTCGAATAACTCAAATGAAATAAAGATCCTATTCTATAGATTTGTTAATACTGCAGTTTGACAAAGACAGAAAATGCGATTTTTAATAGTTTTCAAATAATTATGCATACCACAAGGTCTAAAAATAGTCCTTTATATTGTTTATGATAGAAGAATTTTTCAGTCCTATCCTGCATTTTCCACTCATTTTAATAAAGGCTATGTATATTCTACCTGTTGTTATTAATTTTCGTTCACGTTAAAAACCGTAGATCTTCATTTATTTTTGGAAAATTGATATTATTTGAATCATTACTTTTTTTAATATAGAAAGAAAAAGGTAAGTTTAATTTTAATTAAGTAAGTTTAGTATTTTTATTTATTTAATCATTGATTATTAAACTGATTTAAAAATAATTTTTATATCCTAGATGTAAGTAATATGTATATGATTTGCATTTAACTACAATATTTAATGAAATTGAAAATAAAAAACGCATCTTATGTATTTATTTATTGTCTAATATCTTTTGACCTTCCATACCTATCGACGTGAAACGTTTTCTTTTCCTACCGTGCTTGTCAAGCTTAAATCTTACCTCAAGAAAAAAATTACAATCATTCGGAATCGAGACAAGGGTGTCAGTGAAAAATTCAAGGGATAATGGACGCGAGATACAACTTACAAAGAAATAAATGAAAGCGTTAACAGTATGTTCCAAAAAAATCCAAAAAAAGTTTCCCAAAATAGTGTAGGAAGTTGATAAGAGTCGCCTGGGTGCACTTGTACCTTATCAGATATCCGTTGTTAAGCATTAGTATGCTATCATAGTTCCGAAGACGAAAAAGAAAATTGTGATAAAAAAGGGCAAAATGACACCCGGCGTAATACAGGCTCAGTCGAGATATAAATACTTCTCACTCAATGTACGCACACATTCGTTATATACTCGTATATAAATTGTCATGAGTCGAAGATTTCAAGAATTGCAAGAAACATATTCTTCAAGATTTTAGTTTTGTAAATTATCAAATAATTTTTATTTTTAAGATATTTCAAAAGATATGTTGAAAAGAAACAGAAAATCTTATTGGTTGAATGGTGGTCTAGGGAACATAGATTTGAGCTTGCTCGGAATAAAAAAACGAGCGGTAAGGTATAACAGAAGATTTTAGGCTTGCACCATATGGTTTTTTGTGCCTTTGATTTGTATAACATGACGAAGTAGTGTATTTTACGACTATATCTATTACGTCTCATTTAGAATTTAATTTTAAAATATACGCTTTTGATCAATCAAACTTTATGATTTTTTTTTGATCATAAGATTTGTGTATATATAATTAGTTTAAACAGATTAACATAGGATAAATAATACAGTTGGCTGCATTGAATTCGTCTGTATTGTTATTGTACTAATCGATGCACATGTGCGTAGACAATACGTATCTATAACAATCGACTGGCCACTAATGACTCGATATTGTTGCATATGCACACTGGAATACACCGGCCGCAATGTAGCCATATTCCGTGATATCTCGAAATTGCAGAAAATAGCTCGAGCCGAGGAATGTGACTGGGCTCGTTGGCGTGGCGGCGTTGTTTGAAGTGCCGGCTCGCGCGGCGCGGCATGACGTCACTCAAAGGAACTTCAGGAAGCTATAACTTACATAATTGTAGCTCATTTAGAAAAATCGCTGTCTGGCAATAAATCAGGGGCTGCGTTCGAGGGTAAAAAGCTCGCGCGGCGCGAATCTACACATTCCCGCGTCGCCGGCTCGCAGGCGCGGGCAAGAGTGACGAGGGCATAGCCGCGCCTCATGCGCACCGTCGGCCCGCGTCCGCAGGTGGGGGCGGCGAGATAACGGGCGCATTAAAACGCGGGCGCGGCCGCTTCCGGCCTAGGCGGGGGCCCAAATGAAATGATCCCGGGCGGGCGATACCGCCGGGGCGTAATTTAATACCCCCGCGCTAATTCGGCCGGGCGCGAGATAAGGGAGTCGTTCGGACGCCCGGGCCGCGCGGCCGGATGGATGGCCGGGGCGCCGAATTAGGCCGAGGCGCGATTTATCGGGGGCCGAGGGATCGTTTGTCAGCGGGCCGGCAGCGGCTAGTCACGCGCCGCTCCCGTACACATGTATACGTGGAGCCACCGGCGATTCGCGGTGGGCGGATAAGCCCGAGAGCGGCGGGGGTCCCCGCGGTCCTCGCGCCCAAGCTCAGCCGGCTCTTCATTGGTCGGCAGCCGCGAGGGGAGGGAGGCCGGCTCTCTACCTCTCTGCCTCTTTTCCTATCATTTTCCCGGGGTGCCGTTGATACTTCGCTATTTAATGAACTCGCGGGCACGTTGGGAAAGGAATAGCGTCAAGCCCATGCCTTTTCTGATAACCGATCCGACGGAGGATTACCGTGTCCAAGAGTCAAGAAGTTACGAGGCTTTTTGATGTAAAAAAGGTGTCTTTGTTACGAAAATGAGCGTCGACTATTCGCGTAACACCTTGGTTAATAGAAAATAAAAAGCTGCAAAATAAAACCCTATAACAGTACTGTAGTTTGCGGTACTTGTCGTCAGAAAGATATTCAACTGGAACATATTTAGGTATAATTAGTTGTAAACTGAAAGCTGCAGCTGTACATGTTTCAGAATGCAAATGGTTCTACAATAATGAACTTCTTTAAACATTATTTCAAATAGATGTAAACAGCTCTCTGTATATCCTTTTCCCATATCTATTATTATGTTTTCTCTCTGTCGCTTTCCTGGAAGAAACAATTAAACAGACAGTCGAATGAAAGACATGTCCAATGGTGGATCTGTGTTGCTGGATAGTAAAACCGTTGAAAGAAATTGATTCGTATTGAAAGACGAATTAAATATGGTAAATAATTATAATAATAATACTTATTATTACAAATATATTAAATTTTAAAGCAATACAACTTTTTAGGCTATAATATACTGCAATAGCCATAGGTAGTGATAGTCTGGTAGGATCGATACTACCGCACCATTTAAATTTAAGTGGTACTCTTAAATACATAAACCTCAAGGTAGGGCCTAAACCTCAGCCTAAACGTTCTAATGGTCTCCAGAACAGCAAGGCATTTGTGCTCGGTCACGCTGAAAATTGCAGTTGGCCACGTTCATCTGTCAACTCTTAACTCCAAGACTCTCTTCTCTATCTATCTTCGGAATAAGTTCGGCGTGCAATAAGGAATCAATTATACATTTCTACCAAAACATTAGTCTCCGCTAAATTAAATGCACGTAGTCAATATTGCCCAAATCAGTATCTCAATATTATCTAGATTTAATGTCGATTAGAATCTACGTGAGTATATTGATTATTGAAGAAAAACATAATGGCATAGTATAATTGATTTTTTCATGAATTAATAGTTCTTTTCTATCGGTGGAAAGGAATAATTGACCTCGATTATCGCTTCAAACTTGGGTATTAAGGTATGCATTGCTAGCGAGGCTCCTAGAATTTCACATGGACGAGGATTAAACATTTTTTAGTTTTAACAGTGTAAATACTAAAGTTCTCACTAATTTGATAAAGAATCGGCGTTCAGCTAAATAATCTAGATAATACCAGTACCAATGAAAATACAGTTGTGACTTCACTTGCAGTGCATGAGAACGTTTGCGGGTACCTCATATAGATTTATTAATCTATAGTTATGGAGACAGTTATAGTTGTTATTTCAGTAGGATAATTACACTATGGGTGAGGATATAGCGGAGTATTTAATTCTTTGTCGTGTTTTTAGTTTTCCTTTACTCAATGGCGCAGTTGGAGTATTTGATTATATGAATCTATAGGTTTGATGTGTATCAAGTATATATGCAGTTCAAAAAGTATATGAATGAACAGAAAAATATAACCATAATTACCTATTTATTACTTTAGGAACTGATGACCCAGCGTATTCGTTGCAGTTAGGTAATTCATCCGAGAATCAATCTCTACAATGTTAGTGAATGAATACTATCGAATTTCATTATTTCATAGTCTTGTTGATAAAAACTTGCCGAATTCCGTCAAGATGTTCTTGTAAATTTCCGCTATGCAAACACCTGATTATGCTCAAAAATTATCTTGATGGCATTGTTAGTTGCTAGATCTTCCAAGCGGTACAGTCAATTCAAGCACATTAATCCAGAGTAAGGCAACCGTCATCAGCGAGCGTAGACATGCATTATTAATTAGCGAATCCATCGTTGTCTCATTAACCGAGGAAGAAAAATTCGATAGAGAAGATAATCGCTGCTGTGGGAGACAGGCCGGGAGTAAAGAGTGGGGGTACGCAGGTAATTCGATGCGGAAAGCCATTCGCGGCCTCGAGTTTGTCTTCGCGCGGGCGCATTATAAGGCTACTACTTCCACGCGGGGTTGGGAGGCGCAGGCAAGGCCGTGGGTGCGAGCCGCGAGGCCGCGAGACCGCGGCACCTCGATCCAATTTAAAAAATGATGGAGGTGGGCCGAGGAGCGAGATGTACAGAGACGGGCGGCCGAGGGGCGGGGAGGTTACAAACACACATATATATATACAGGCGTCCGCATGGCACCGGGTGCGGCGTAACGAAAGCGGAACGAGGCGAAATAGCGGAGGATAGAATAAGAAATTTACGATTTTAATTTGCACGGGGGCCGCGAGGCGGCGCGCGCGGCGGACGAAGACGGCGAATTGGGGCGGATACATACGCGCATGTGCATATATGTGTACATGCATACATGCGCGTGTGCCTCGCGTGTGGGTGGGTGGACGGGCGTGTGCGCGTGCGTGTGTACGTGGAAGAAGGAGATGGGCTCGGAGGGCTCACGGCTGGGGCCGCAACCCCATCGGATAACCGGAGGAAAGGAGGAGGGAGTACACATTCATCACGAGTTATTAAACGAGGTAACAAAAGAGGAAGAGCGCGAGCGGCTCGACCGGGGTGCGTAAAGAAGGCGGGAAGATAGAATCGCTTAACTAGTATACCGCGCGATGATAGATGGCGGTCTGGATTATAAGGGCGTCTCTCGGCGAGGTCGGGCCCCGAGCGGCCCGCGGCCCGCCCTCTTCTTCTCGCCGACGGCCCTCGCGGCTCTCGCGGGCGCGCGTCGCTCCCCCCCCCACCCCACCCCCGTCCGGGCGCTCGTCTCTTCCGGGTGGCTCCTTTGCATAATTCCCCCTGGTCCGCCCGCGGCCCCCGTCACTCGGACGTCTTGATCGGCCGCGGCGGCAACCTTTCAACCGTTCCTCGCGTCCTGTTCTTCCCGGCGGAACGCGCCTTCCGCCCGCGTCCCCCCTCCCTCGGCCCATATTCCGCGCGGCGGACAACATAACAATGGCTCCCGCGCGCAATTGCGCCGACCTACCGATGAAATCCCACTGCCCCTATATCGGTATTCACGCACGATCACTTACCCATATATATATATACGGCCTGGTGCGCACCCGGGACTCGGCAAGGATCCAGGGTTACGTATATATGGTACGCCTGTGGTTCCGAGCGAGTGCGCGCACGCATCGCTTTCCTCAAACTGGAGCAATAAAAAGCCGGCATTCTTCGGCGCGGCATAACCAGGCGTATAACCCGGGGAAAAAGCCGTCCGGCCCCCTAATAAAATCAACTCCTTCCACGGGGGCAATCAATAGCCTGAGGTCTTCTTTCCCCGCGGCTCGTCCCCGCGGCCCGGAAGACGTACCGGCCGGCGCGTGATCGCGGTGGCAGGGGGGGGCAACAGAGGCCTTGCCGCGCCCCGGGGGGAGGGGAAACTCCGCCCGCAATTTTCGCGCCGTCAGTCGAAGGAGCCGCGCGGCCGATCCTGGACGATGATTCGCCCGGACGCGCCTCCTCGACCGCCGAAATCGATATACAAGCGGCCACGGGGAACGGCCCCGACGGATCGGACGATTCGTGTCCGGGTTGTACCCGCCGGCTGGGCGCGTGTCCAGGTTGCTGTCCTCGGGGTGAGGGAGGGCAGTTTTTTTTTTAGAGAGGATTGAAAAATTTAGAAGGGAAGGATCCGCTCGCTGTTGCGGGTACAGCTATAAGCGGTGCGCGCAACGACTAATCCTGGCATTCCATCCGTGTGCTATCTCAGCCGAGAGATTTCTTTACAATTCACTTCGCACGAGCGAGTTCGATTTCTTGCTCGAGTTCCACAAATATTACCGGCGAGCTACTCGCGCGCGCGGGTATTCCATCTCCTGGAGCGAATTCGCACCCGATGGGAAAACCTCTAATACCCGGCTTACGTCCTAATTGCCTAATAAACTGTCCCATCGAAAGGCTTTCGACTACAGTGGGAATACCGATAAGGTGGCCGACGCGATACGACTTTGTATGTAAGAAAATTTAAATCTTAAAAGTATGCTGATCGTCGTGCCTGGCAAACGCAACATACGAGCTTTGCATTCGCAATTACTTCGAGTGTCGATTATGCATTCAATAAAATTTAAACGCATTGAAATGAATTCAAATCGCAGATTAATATTGAACGGCCAGCAGGCGCCGAGTGCTAATTGCCCAAGCAATTATGCGGCGTTAATTAAACATTAGCCTCGGTAGGTCGCAGGCGCAGTACCGTGCATTATCGTAAACTCCAATTACCGACGGCTTCCTCTGGCCGCTTTCGATCGCCCCGCGCCATCTTTGTATCGCGCGCTTAAGCTTTGCCAACAAAAGGTATTGATTTTCATATCGTTGATACCACTCCTGCGAAGAATCAGATCAGGATTTCCAAGTATTCTTCTTGACCGCGACTTAATTGAAACGGGTTTAAATCGCTGTTACTAAACTGCAAAATAGAAAGGATACGCAATTCACTTTCATTACAAAGGACATTAAAAATGGATTATTTCATTTTACTATAAAAGAAACACTTTATTACATTTATAACTACGAATGCAATGCATATGTATGACAATCGTATATCTCATTTTTATCTGCCGATAATACTTTTTTCCTTTTCTTATTTATCTTTACCTATACGTTTTTCCTCGTGTGTGGAAACAGTTCACTTTCCGCAAATTTTCATAACAAACAAAAGATTATGGTGGTCTATTTCGACGGATGTTATAATAAGCTTTTTTGATTGTAATTTCTTTTTGTGCTTTTTGTCACTAAATTTGATATGTTCAGGAATCATTCGTCATCAACTTAAATATATGATTGCTCGCTTGTTTTTTATTGCCGTACAATTAAAAGATCCGTATACAACGCACGCTTGTATTATACTTTACAAATATTTGTTAAATTTTTGCTATATCAACCACTTAAAATGGATACTCTACATCGACTATATTATTTTATTTTTTAATGTCTGTTATACTTTCTTTGATTAACTATACATTGCCGCCGTATTACACGGGTATATCCATTTATTTAATTGATTTATTTATTCGAAGATATTTTCAGCAAGTTCAAGATGACTGAACAATAAAATACGCAGGACAAACAATTAAGTCGAATCAAGATGTACGAAACTGTTGAGTTTCTGATAGGCGATGTCTTATTTATTCAATGTTTCAACGATACATGATATTTTTTCGTGCATTTTCTATATTTTAATATAGTTCAATATTTCATTTTACATACCTTGAACCTTGCTGAATTCTAATTCATTATATCAATTATAGCATGTACAACGTGTAGTATAATATACAAAAGCACATTGATTTTCTTTGATAGAGTAGTTTTAACTAAAAATTTACTTTAGTTTAATGACGATATTAGCTGTATTTTATCGGTTTATAATAAACGTGTTTTTGTATATTAACATTCATGTAAAGTATTTTACTTTTATATAATATTCTTTTAATATCAATACATATGAAATATCCCATATGAAACATGTCGTTATTTACAATAGTCACAGTCTTTTTACTGATTTTTCTGTATTAAATTCGAGTACCGCTGAATCCAGCTAGATTAGCTCAAAACCTAAAAATGTTAACGGAAAAGCTTTATCTCCGTATTTGATTATATTTAAATTCTATTTCTAGTATAAACTTATTAATATATTCAAAAGCTCGATTAATTTCAATTATAAAATGTTTTTATGTTTGGTCTTTTAAGATGTTGCCATGTAATATTTATTTTTACAATTAAAATGTTTACAATTAAACTTATTTAACTCAAATTTTTAATTTTTTACAATTAAAATCTAAAGTAATTTAAAATTTAATCATTTATAATTATCATTTTTACTTGAAAAAGTACTAAAGATAAATTGTGGATGTGGGTTTAAAATTTTGAGGCACATTTTCGAAAATATAAATCTACATTATTTCATGCCTAATTATCTCCAATGATCAGTAAGGACTTTGTTTACTCTTTAAAAAATTATCTTTTAAACAAAGTATTGGTGATATTAAATATAGATTAAAAATAAAAATCACAATTTTTATGGTTGATAATAGGCTTATAGATAATAGGCTTTCGTACATTTCCGAAAATCAGTTTTAAACTAATAGAAATTTATAATTTATACCTGATTAATATTTTCTATTTATGTTAAAATCGAATAAAAATTTTTATTTTCCAGTTAATCTCTTAATCTTACTTAAGAAATACAATATCCTTACATTGCTAATAGATATAAATTATTATAGCATGTAGTATATACAATGAATGCCAAAAAATACTAAATCGTAACATAACTATGATACAGAACGACAGATAAAACAATAAAAAACTTGAATGTGTAGCATTTGAAAGAATATACTTGTGATATAAGTATATTGTAAAATAAATATATATTTTTATGAAATTAAATTGTAGTTTTACATAAAAATTATCTTCAAACATTCGCTCTTATTTATATAAATATTATTTTTTATATATTCATGAATTATTTAATCTTTTTCGGTTTATCATTGTAATGTATGTTTATTATATCATTGATAAATAATTGGCACAGATCTATTATATACATAAAGGCAAATATATAAACATTATATTTTTCAATAATTCAGTGTTAATCATTATTCAAAGTTTTATAATGTGTGATATTTGTCAAATTTTTGATATAAATAAAAATTATAATATATTCATGACGAGATTCATGGACTTCCAAATAGATAATCTATATGTAATAAACTGGGTTTCATTTGATCCTTATTACCTTATTACGATATAAAATCAATTTTCAATTGCTTTACTTTTGCAAATTTCTTGCATTTTCATGAACGTCCCCTGTCATGTTGTATAAAGTATTGCAATAATAAAAAATAAATCATTTTACAAAATAAGTCATATTCGTTCTTGTCCCTTACACATGCGCAATTGCTCGTAAAAAGTCTGTATTGCATAAAAAAATCCACATCATAAACAAACATTTCATAGTAGCCCACGTGATTGACGTGACTGAGAAAGTGCTCAGCGTCCGATGCTTATTCAAGAGTATAATGATCTGTGTAAGACATCCCCTTAGTTTTCTGCTTCCTGAACGAGCTATGGAATTGTCTGCTCATCACGGGTATTTTCCAAGAGACTCAGCGCCTTAGTTCTGGTGGGAATGGCTGTGTAGACACCTTCTAGAGCGTCGTCTCTTCATTCTCTAGTTACCTTGGCACTGAAGAGCGGGGCAGTGGTCACACGGCGCTACCTGCGCAGAAGTTAGACTTATTCGCTGAAGTGGTGGCGGCCATGGAGGCGCTACTCCCGCCCCCATTGCCACCACCGCGTCGACGTCTTTCGCATTCGAGAGTACTGAAGGTATTCTGGGCAATTTGAGCGTTTGCCACTGATTTTCTCTTGGGATTTTGTAGAGTCATGCTGCGCTGGCTCAAACAGTTGGAACTAGTAGAGCTAGTTCCGGGCTCGGCAACTCTCAACATCCCCGAATGTAACGTCCCAAAGTTCTGATAGATATATTGGGGCGAGCCACTAACCGAGATCGACGCCTGGTGGTGATGTTTGAGGGTAATGGGCACCGTTTGGCCCGCTAGGCTATTGTACCGTGTATCGTAACCATAGGGAGCGTCTAGAAGCGAGTCTACGGTGGCTTGGACTTGCTGCTGATGCTGTTCGTCGGTAAAGTCGAGAACTTCCGTATCTGCGAAAGCTAAAGGAGGCTGCTGCTGTATTTGCTGCTGCTGTGACTGTTGTTGTTGCTCGGTCGATAAAGATGGTGGAGGGAAGTCGCTAAAACGCGCGGGTGGTTCTTGACAACTCGCGTGCTCTTTCCCTTCAGCGAACGCGATTACGTTCTGTCGAGAATCAGAGAGCATTCGCGAGTCCATGATGAGACCTTCTTTATCGACGAATCCGCTGAGCCGACTATCGATAACACTCGGATCCGCCTTGTCTTGAAAACCGGATGCCAGGAAACGTGGATCGATTATCTTTGTTTCTGGGTAGGCTGGGAGCATATGGGATAGGTCCGCTTTGTCTACATAGCTGATGGCAGATTGGGGATTTGATGCGCAGATATCCGGAGCCGATTTGCATAAGAGAGATGTGCCTTCCTCGGCTAGTCGCGCTGTTCCTGTGAATAAAATACTCTCGTTATACGAATTATAATCCATTAAAAGTAGCTGCAGTCTATAAAAGGTATTCTATTTGAAAATTATATTATCTTTTATCTATTTTAAAGGATTCATTATATTCTAAAAAATTAAAAAATATTCGTAAAATATTTAATGTTCTAAAATATTCAAAATGAAATATTTCTAATGTGATCATTATTTTATTAATTATGTACTTCATTTTATTGTCAAAAAATTAAATAAAAGAAATTATCTTCATTATAATAATATAAGATATTAATACATAAAAATAAATGGATAAATAAATAAATTTAATTAATACAATAATAAATGAAGTAATTATCGTTATTACAAGATATAAAGTTTAAAACGTAAAGTAAATACGCTAATTAAAGAAATGTGTTATTCCTTGTATCGTGTTTGTAAGGCAATTGTTTCTCTAATTACACTATCACGAGCTAATTAAAATATGATGCCATCTTCGTTATTTCCGGTATCTTTTTAAAAATATAACCATAGGACAATTTTTACATAAAACTTCCTGTGTCCTTGATATATATTAAACTAAAAATGTTTTATATGTATAATAAGACATAGTTTTTTTCATATTTTTGTAGAAAAAAAGTCTTGTTTATATGCACAACCAAATATAAACATTTTCATGCAGCTCCCAGATATTTTAATAATGTTAATAAAAAACTTAATTAAAAAATACTAATATTCTAATTTTACATTAAGCTACTAGGTTTTCAACAAAATAATTAAAAAATTAGTAAGATAATTAATTGATTGCACGTTTAAATTTAAATTTTTCTCCGCAACTTCATTGTATCTTCATGATTTTTACATAATTTTAAGACTTTTGTACCTTGACCTTTTGTCGGTTGACTAACACCAGAACAGGCAGTTGGTCCGGGTGACTTTTGATGCGCTCTAACTAAATACTCAGAACTGATACCACGTTGCTCGCGCAGTTTTCTTTCGGCTCCAGGCACCATTACTCTCACCTATATTAAATAATCAAAAAATGTATTCAATCGATATTTATCAAAAGGTATTTATCAAAATACTAACAATACTTGATGTAATAAAATCAAGTACAAGATAGTGGAATGGTATCGACTTTATATTGCGAGTGTCTACAGATTTACGAAACATTGAAAGTATGGTTGTTTTTAAAAGCTTATACAATAATATTGGTAAGTATTATTTTATTTTTTAATCATTGTTTTACTAAAATTTTTAATCAACTTTCAGTTTCATTTAATCATTAAATTTGGTATAATTTATTATTAACCTTTTCTCGAGAATTTTTCGTATATAAAGCTAAAGGGTCTAAGGGGTTTAACCCTTGAACGACTTTAATTTTTTTTTTCAATACATCACCGAACGTAGATCGAAACAGAAGCAAACATAGTCTTAATTACGCTTGAATTCATCATAATTACATTTTAAAAGCTTGAGATAAATAATTGATGAGGGGAACATACCATGTCTTCAACAGTAGGAAACCGAGCCATGTAGCCGGATATAGTGAGAAGAGCTGCAAGCTCCGAGAGGATGAGGGCGAGCCCTGAAAGCTGGAGACACCAACCGTACTGATATTGAGGTAAACCTGTATCCTCAGACTTGTTCGATGGTGAGTAACTATACTTCTGTGGCAGATCCCAACTGATTTCTGAAAGCGCAGATGCCAGGACTATCAACCCACCACCCAGGGATAGACCTGTAAAAAGATGAGAGTTATATATTTTATTATATAATTTATTCTGTATTGATTACTTAAATTGATTAAATATTTATCATAGTTAAATAGTAGTAAATAGTAATTATTCCCGTATATTGTCTTAACTCTTAAGCTTCAAGAAATTCAAAGTAAAGATAAATATTGAAATATCTGAAAAAAAATAATGGCATTATCGCAAAAAGTTGTATACAATTGCGTCGCAATTATTCCTGAAGCAAACAAAAGTGGGCCTTTTTTCGACCGAGTAAAGCACCAGCTCTAGGAGGAAGAAAAAGGCTAACGCGTGGGTAGGTAGAAGAAGCAGAGCGCCCGGCCTGATCCTTCTTTAACGAGGCGGAAGCTTTACGAGCAGTAAGGAAACAATATTGGAGCGTTTCTCCTCGACTTTCCCTCTCTGTTTCTCTTTCTCGCCGCAGCAGCCTCGAGAAACAATTCTACTGTAAATTCTGGTCCTTGCAGCGCGCACTGGCTGCTCCGCGCTACCTGCCATGCGCCATTTTTATGACGGATTGCGCGTAGACAGTGAAATAAAACCGGGCGCGAGAGTGAGCTTTTACAGCGAGCGAAGCGCGGACAGACAAGACAAGACTGATAAGGAGAGAGGATCATATACGCACACGCGGAACTTTGGAGAAAAGAAGCTGAAAATGCCACGGCACTCCTTGGGCTTTAATAAGATTAGCCACGGCAATTTCCTACATTAAGTACACCTATTATATTTACTTTTATCGAGTCGATAGAATATCAAGGGCTTGTGTTTTATTGGCGCAAAGGAAAAGTTATTTTTATTCAACTTCTTTCAGAGATTATAAAATTGGACACTATTAAGATACTTGGTGATATAGTAAGTATGTTTAAATTTACCTATTAAATAGATTGTAGATTGTTATAACACTGAATATAACTAGTGAATCCTGAAAAGTTGCTCAAGCTAAATATTTTCTAGTGTGTATTATCTATCAGTATGGATTATAATAATTTATAAATAAATTAATAACGGTAACACTCGACGGCAACACTAGCATATCAAGAATTATATAAAATATGAAGAATTATATTTAACTTAGTTCAACTACGTAAACAGATTGCAATTTTTATACTATATTATTAAAAAATTTTATGCAAAATTAATTTTCACCGTATTTTTATACAACAAGATTATCTTAATTCATAAATATGTTTAAAATATTGGATCGAATGATCCTGATTAATTAATAGTCTGATTAATTTAAGAATCTAATGAATTTTGCATTCACATTTTACATTCATTTGAAAACTTTCATCGGGTAGTTTAATTCAAATTTTTCTAAGCTTCATCAGAGAAACTCATGTATAAGGAAAAAGCAGTGACTTATCATTAAGATAAAATAATGATTAATTAATGATTAACAATTCTTATTTTAACATTACTTTTTATTATATTTAAAAAATTTGAAGCACAATTTTTTTTTAAAAAAGGTGTATTTTTTCAACTATGTAAAATTCGATGCATGTCAATTTCAGTCTTTTATCTGAAATCTGTTTGAATATAAAAGTGACTGTTGAAAAACAAACAAAAACCTGAAGATTTTCATTCAGGGTCTGAAATTTTACTAAAATTCTTTATATGGCTAAAAATACATTTATGACATCGAATTACATTGATTTGATAACATTCATATAATCATTTATTTCAAACATTTATTTTGATTTAAAATTAAAGTCTATGCTTAAAATCGTTTAAGAAACTTTATAATGTATAAATTCTTTTATACAAATATAAACGACTTTTATCACTTGCATTAAAACTTTTAGAATATGCAATATTACTTTTGTATCTAAGTTTTAATCAAAGCAGATTTAATATTGTTGCTTTATGGACAAAAAGAGGCTCATATAATTATAATGGATTGTTCATTAGTAAACCTTTTAACGTTAAATTTAATACGAGTGTCGAAGTACATACTAATTAAAATTTATAAAATAAAATTTCGATTATTCTTAAGGATATAGAATTTAATTGTTTTGCGAACATACTTATATTAAACAATGAAATTTTATATAAATTATTGGTTTTCATTGTTCCAAGGAAAATAAACGATATAAATTGAAACAATATAAAAAATAAAAGCTCCATCCGAAAGTATATTGTACTATTAAATGCCATGAGCTATCTGATAGAAAATTCGGCATAAGGCTATGGCAAATGCCCGTATTTATGACTGTCATCTTGGGGATAATGATGAGCAGAAAGGATGATACTTAATAAACTCTAAAACGCCTATAAAAAAATACTTAACGTATTTGTTTGTTTTTCTCTATTTTATACAATGTATATAATTAGTATACACAAAAAGTAGAAAATATAATTATGCCTGGTGTAAATACGTACACGGTAGAGTCTGTACAAGACTTTCGTTGTAAGTTATGCTATTGTACTAAAAAAGATTTTGTAATAAATTAAAATCACATGTATGTATAATAAAAGTATTTCTTACAAAAAATTTAGCAATGTAGTTACTTCTGTTCGAACATCTATAATTAATAAAGTAAAAGAATGTTTAAGCCTACTGAATTAAGCAAACTCATTTATGGTTCTATGATATTTCATATTTTTAGTTGTGATCACTAATTTAAGAGCAAAAAAATAAAAAATGAGCTTCAAAACCACGCTTAAGGATATGATAGCAGTATTAATTATTATAGTAGTACTAGAAAAGTATATTCTACATTCTCTGCTTTTGTATAACGTTTGACATAAAATAAAGAGCTTTTCTCTGCTCATAATTATGTCGCCAGGTCACGGGAATCATAAGCATAACATTACCCATGCGATGCTCATCGGGCATAAAATTCAGTATAATTACGGGTATTTTATGCTCAACAATTCTACCAGCGATATATTTTACATTCGTTTGGCTGTCATAAGCATCGTCGTTACTTACGGTGTCGCAAAGGCCCGACTAGAATGCAAAGCGTGCAGTCGTTTAATGTGTCCCCTCGCTACAGTACCACAAGGACAAAAGTTGAGCTGAAAAAGGAACCAAAAGTCGCGAAAAAGAGAAGAATTCTAAGCTTTCTTTGACTTCTATCGATACTATAAACGTGTTTGCGTATTCCGTGCTATACCATATTGCAAGCTTGCAAGTTACATTTATTGAGATGAGTGTACGAGTTGTTACACCGTTCTTCGATACTTAGCTCACGATAAAAATACAACGTTTTGTAATTATATAAAATATTAATGCAATAATAAATTTATGGTAAAAAATTGATTCCAAAATTACATTGAATTTCAGACAGGTAATAACTAAAAGAAGGCCGAGACTGAGGCCGAAACTATGACGAAGAAATGAGCTTAAATAAACTTTAATTTGAGTTTGTAGTCACTTTAGCAAATAATTACTACACCATTTCTTTCACTGTAGAACTAGTGTAGCTTCGAAATTGGCGGAAGGTCAATGGAAGGGCACGGGGTATAATCATAGACTCATAGAGAGGAGTCAGACTCCTCTATGTACTATTCTTGGTTCAAGGGCGAAGGCACAAATTGCACAGAGCTTGCTCGAGTATACTTCGGGGATTCGGGCCACACTCCGTTTCTGCCGCTTTTATGACGGGTCGGAAGGAGTTCTCCGAAGCCAGTCGCTAGGGCTTTTCCGCCGATGAGAGAGGCGCAAAGGGCCTCGCGAGTGGCGAAAGGCGCTTCGCGGGTGTTCGCGGCGACAAAGTGTTTAATTTATTAGATTCTTCCACTGCAAGTGCTTCTCGAGCAAGGGCTATATCCGCGCAAGCCATACATATGTGGACAAATAGAATATATGGGCACATATCACTTCGTTTTCCTTCGTCCACGTCGTCCATCCTCTACGCCCCATGAACACATGACGAATAAATAAATTTTCTGTATTCAGACAGCATGAAGTAAAGCGAAGAGAAAAACAAAGCGCGAATACAAATGAATACACTTTACATCGGACTATTGGGTGTCGATTATATACATCTAGTTTATTATTGAACGTGACCTGTTACTGCAAAAATCGATGTATGGTCGTACATGCGCAAATTTGAATGCATAAAAATGAACGTTAACATACATAGTCGTGCTTTGTAGAATCAAAAAAAATTTGCATCATCACAAAAGGAATACGGATCCCAGACAAAAGCCACGGGAACGAGGCAATGTGCTCTAACAATGCGCTCAGGACTCAATCGTTCAGTCGTTTCGAATCGACGGTGGATCGCGATAAACTCCATTCAAATGTTTTGTAACGACTCCGCCTTTCGCACACCTCTTTAAACAATTCCCAACATTTCAATGTATTTTGTCGCAGTACCTTAAATGCGCGCTTCATTTTAATATAAGAGTAAGTATTTTATGGATGATATGCTCTTTTGCTTAATGTACATTATAGTTTAAATTGACACCTGGCGTATCTGAGAAATAGCTTTCTGAGAGCTGTTTAATTTTATAATTAATTGAGCGAGAGATAGGCTCTTACTGTCCTAAACTATTCTAGAAATTTCTATAACTATTTCGACTGTGAAAACAAAACTAAAACGGTGCCAAGAAGTACAAGTTTTATTTATTTTCCCTTAATGCTGAGTATATCTAATATTTTTCTCCTTATTTGTAAAATTAAGCTGTAATACGTTTTTCCAGGAATTATGCTATCATTCAAATAACTTTATTCAATAACCTTAATGTTTTCATTACATGTATCATTTATTTTTCGAAATTATTATGACATTTAATACAATTTCTTAAGAAGAAAATTTTGAAAAGTGGCATCGATTGAAGTTGCTCATTTTTAGATCTTTGGATGCTGTAAAAACTTACTGATAATCCGTTTATTTTTAAAAAATAAGCATCTACGTTTGTAGAATATCATGTATGGAATCGGACAATTCTTACACAAAGAGATATGTATATCGATCGGACCAAGTCCATTGCCGTTCGTCGAAGAGCATTGGATGAGTAATAAAGCGAAGAATAAAGGGACGGAGGTACAGAGGGTCGATAGAGAAGAAAAGTAGATTAAATAGGCAGGAGCCTGTATCTTCAAAGACAATACGACCGCGGAATGTGAAAGGATTCTGTGACAGCTAGCGCACTTTAGACTCCCCTCCTCAAAGAAAATTCCATTTCGGCTTTCTGCCTTGCAATATCTTCCAGCGAATGCCGCTGCAAGTGGGCTTATTTTCTCAAGCGCGCCTCCCAAACCGTTGCCTATTCTTTTTCAGAAGGAAGGTGCGTGTGAAGGCACTTTCTACTCTAGATACCAGTGCAGCTTGACTTTCTGGCCTCCTACGGAGTTATCTCGCTTTTGAGCAAACTCTGTAATTGCGCGCGGCCGACAGGGAGTTTGAAGAATACGCAAGGTATGCTTTATAAGGTTTTCTTTTCAGACAATATCGTCGATTGTACTTATGATGAAATGAAATTTCAATTTATTCACAATAATGACAATACAGATGCTTTTCGTTGTTAAGTTATAATCTTGAAAGGTGTTCATATTACAATTAATGAATATTAATTTAGATAATTCTAATTTAAAACCAAAGTCCTGCACAAAAAAATTTTGATAAAGTTAAATAAAACTTTACATTTGTTATAAAGTTTATAAGAATTTCATAATTTTATTTTACTTGTAAAGAAAGTATTGAGTCTCATAAATAGGTTGAAAAAGTAAATATGTTTTGTTGTTATTAAAGATCGATCTTGTTGTAAATATTTACCACGAAAGGTGTTGAAAACCGAGGTTAAAAACATTTATTGATTTTGTAAAGTAAACTTTGTAGTGAGCGCATTAATTAAATAATTACTCTTTTTCGAAAAAACTGCAACTTTTTGCAACAATCATATTTCATCCATATATTTGCTACAAATGAACTGTAGGTTATTGTAAAAAATTATATTTAGACGTTTCTGTTAAATTAAATCATTCATAATCGTTAACAATCAAACAAGTAAATACACAAGAACTTATTATATTTACAAATCTTGGATAAGTCTTAGCAAGGTACGTAAATTGAATCGAAAAATAAATATTACATAGTTTCTATGAGTCTGTTAAGTTAATGCTTCAGATATCTTTGCTTCGCTTCAAATTTCCCAACAACATTAGCTTGTTAGCATCTCCTGGACAGATATGCTTAGGATGGTTCTTGTGCAAAATGGTATGTCAAGCATGGAAAATGAATTGGACAATGCTTTTCGAATGGTACGCGTCGTGAAATTTACATATGTACTGATGAGATTTGGCTTGACCGAGGGCTCGACTGCAATCTCTCAAAATGCATTCACCGATAATATTTTGATCCGAAAGTATTCAATCTCCCTTCCTGATTTTGACATTTTATTTTAGTGAAAATTTGAAAAAATGAAAGATGCTGCTTTTGGAATTGGCTATGCCGCCCAAAAGCTCCGTCAGAATATATGCATGTGCTTTTAACTATAGTACAAATTTTCATTTGGACGTTTTATGTAATAGTTTGCAATTTAGATAACTTATGTTTATAGATATTAAATACTATATTATCCTACAAATAGAAGTAAATTCAGTATTTTAGATGTACCTGTATAAAAAAGCGTTTACATCCATTGCACTCGAATAGAAGTGAAAAGCACTAATATTGTATGGTGCAAGATATTTTCTTTGTGTATCGAAGCTTTCAAAACATTCGACTTGACAAAGTTTATTCTCTTCTCGTACGAGCCCTAAGATAAGGAGATATATACATATGAACCGAAACAAGGCGAGCTGTGCCAGCAATATGCACTCAGCGGGATACTTTTACGTGCAAGACACCTTTGGGACAAAGCTAATATTAGTTCGACGCTAGTATGCTTATAAGGATAAAATTTCTAATATAGAGTATTGTACATCAAATTATGGATACAAATAAAACTTACAGATTATAGTTTATGAGAAATGTTTACTTTTTGTTTTTGTTTTAAAATAACGACTTAGAAGAATATTAAAAAATGAAATTTATTGATATTGGATCAATATCATCATAACAATCATATCTATATATAATACAAAAATCATATATGGGAGACAATAAAACTTGTTAATTATATTATGTATAATTATTTAGAATATTTAAACTCTGTTAATCCTGAAGATTATAATTTCGCTATACTCTAAACAGGCTATGAAACTTTTTGATCTAATTGGATGTAATTTAAATTGCGAATTTTAATAATTCTTGATTGTTTATATTAGTCTTGATTATATTGTTTAACTTTGTTTATATAAAGAAATTTAATTTGATTGCATACTAACAATTCAGCATTGTTTATATTGTGCAATAAAGCTTGACTTTGGTTATGTACGTACAGGTTACTCTTGCGAAGCACACGGTATAATAAAAATACACAGAGCTATGATCAAATACTTTTTTGATACACCCTGATTCTGACAGGTTGAAATAATTGCATGTTATAAATATCCATTGTTTCAGACATTTTATTCATATTCTATTTTATTTGACACATTTTTAAGTTTGTTCGAAACAAAAACTCTTTTAAAAGAAAAAAAAACTTATTTACTAAATATATAAATATATTTTTGCTAAAAATGAAAGATCATCAGTTGATGCAACTGAGACCGCTGACCGATCACGCTCCGACAAACCATTTGCTTCAAATAACACAATTGCTAGGATAACGCTGTGTGAGTCACGCACGAGCCAATTTCAATACTCGGCAGCGGGCCGCAGCACACACCCAACGCTACTGCAACTGTTGACATTAAATTCGAATCAAAGTAAAGCTGTGCCCTGCGCTTGTTTGCCCGGGGCCGAAAGCCCTCATTAAATAACGTTCGAGCACCAGCATTGCTGGTAAAGAAGGATTAATTGTTTTGGTAATTACCGTGTGAGGGTTTGCGCAGGGCGCGCCTGTCGATTTTCGCGGGCTCTGTCATTGACCGCTTGGAGGGTCATGCGTTTATAGATACAAACGACGCTCGGCTGTCCGATCGGCCACCTAATTTATCGTACTCGCGGACTTTTTCCCGCGAGCGCTTACTTATGCATTCAGCCCATTGGGCTAAGTGGGTCGCGGTCCACGGATCGAGATATCCCGATGGCCGCCTCTCGAAAAGCGACCGCTTCGACGCCGGCTGACCCTTTATCCCTGTAAATTTTAATGCCCTTGCACGCGCTCATTTCGCGTATTGGAAGGGCAGATTATTCCGCCACGGGATCAAAAACAATGAAAAGCAGGACAACAATTGGGCGGGAATAAAAATGAGTAGTCCAAGTATTGGGTAGCATAAAAAAGTGAAGTTTTATTACTGCACCCTAGAAAAAGCTCTATACTTTATGTACTAGTTGTAAAGAATTCGAGCAAACTTTTCTATCAAAATTTTATGGGTCTCTTCGCGGTTATAGATATCAGCAAACATTATCCGTTATTGCAATCGCAAAAATTCAGAAAACAAAAACGTATTCCCATTGCGCATTCATTTTAATATTGCTCCATAAGCCATTCCATATTCGTTTGTTGCGATTTGAATTGACGCTATTTATTTCAAAACGAATCAATGGAAGAAACAATGACTCATTAATTATTATTAAATCAAATTTCCTTACAGCTACAATACCTGTTTATCAATACCACAGATTTTCGATATATTGAATGAATCGATTATCATGATGAGGTATTTGAATTATACTTGACCGATTATGTTTGGGTAGTAGTTACGTTGCCAGTTTACATCTCTACTTCTATGATCATCCCGTAATGTAATGCCAAGGCGGACAGGCGATACATGCACACCTTGTTCCGTAATTATCGAGAACGCGGTTAATTTCGGTGCATCGTCGTGGCGCGTTAATTAATCTTTCAGCCGATACTCGGTGGTCCGTGTATTATAGGGTCGGACGGCCGCGCCCCTTGCGACCTGCTTGACCGTAGATGCAGCGTGGCGAGGAGCCGAGTCTCCGAGTTGCAGGGAGCCCGGCCGAATCCGGCGAGTCCTGCTCCCTAGGCTCCCACGTCCACCTCCTCGAAATTGGATCGACCAAATTCCGTAACAGAGAACGAGGATGCGCCCTGTATAAGCCGTGCCCGAGCCGAGTCCCCGGGGCCTCACGCCTAAAGCCCTCCAGGCTAATGATAAATAATTGTTCCACTTGATCTCTCCGAGCAGGAGCGACGCGCGGCTTGATTGCCTCCCCGGCGCTGTGTAAACTGCGCTCCTTTGACCCACGTTGGGCCACCCAAGCTGATGTTTAGACGCTTTAACGCTGTTTGTCTCGCTTCTAACTGAATGTCATTTGTTAATCTCTAACCAAAATAATTTATACAACAACGTAACGGTGATACATGACTTGCAAAGCGTATGTAACTTTATATCTAGTTTCTAATTTAGAAAGTTTGGACAAAGTTTTAACAGGTATGCTTCAATTTTTTAGAATACCATGAAAAAGGAAATACAGAGGAGTGCAAGGAGAAAACAATTCTACCTCCAACAAGTAGTTTCATCTTACTCAGCATCCGTTGAACGAGTAGGTCTTCAATTCTCCAAGTTACGTTAAAGAAATATTGCTCCAAGCATTCATTTAAGTATGTTTTTTATTTCTAAGTATGATATATACTATTATTTGTAAGACTTGGATCAATAACAGAATGTATCTTGTTTCGTATAACAATTGAACGAGTTTGTACCCGTATCTATTGTGCATTGTTTATGCATTATATTGTGTTTCAAAAAGTGCAATTTTCAAAGATTTTCAAATACGAGCAACATTATTGAGTATGAATAATATTAAAAGTACGTGCCATGAGCCAGTGCACGTCGGAGAAAGCCTCAACAGACCCGTTATTAAGCGAGAAACCCGAGAGGTACTCGTCTCCAAACTTGCTCCCTCGTACACGTTGTCCTAGGGAAGGTAGGAGGTTCTAAGGGAGATTACGCCGATATTGAATTGATTTTGAAATTGTCGGGTACACTGGGTAATTGCGTCTGTGCAACCCGCCCCTGTATTATGCAGGTCTCGAAGGTCTCCTAGTCTTAGTCGTCTACGACTTAGTATAAAAGATCAACCTTTATATGAGATATTCTCTTCTTATGCTTTGCAAAATTCGATTTCGCCATTGTATATGAGATCAATCTTTATCAAATTCAGAACATATATTTTTGATTGGATTGAACAAAAATTGACATAAAAAACAGGTACGTTTCGAAACTGTTGATAATACAGTTTTAATGTGAAAGTGAAAAATCAATATATCAATGATTATACTAGAAATTTATTTTCATGTACGACAGCTATAATTTATTTTAACGATATAAGATAAACTTATTTATAGAACATTAATAATAGCATATCTAATAAATTATAATAGAAATTTATTTGACAAAAAATTTAAATATTATAACTAAATACGATAAATATTTTTAATATATTTAATATACTATATAAAGTAAATTTCAAAAGAGGACTATTCATTGGATCCTACCTTAGTTGTGACGTCGTAATAACTATAACACAAGTCCAAATACTTGAAAAATAAGTAAACCCACACGCTCATAATAATCATTAGTTTATTTTCGTAAAATAAACTACTATTAGTCTACTAATACTAAGTCAGTTACCTAACAAATCGTTCCAAAATCATTATGTAACGCATAAATAATTAAAAACAGTACACATCGATTTGGCGCTACATTCTAAGGCTTGTAGTCTCTGTATCTCCAACTCTGTTGGATTCTGTGGTTCTTGTAAGCACCCTGTACTACTTCGGTGAGTTCTTGTAAGCGCGATACTATAGATGCCCTCGATCTGACACTCAGTACTAAATTAGTCTAACGATGTACGAATGCATCCTGTCTAAATACAATAATCTATTTTTTACGTCTTTTTCATTTTTAAAGCTACCTATTACTATCCCAACTTTTAAAATTCTTGAAATTTTCATTAGCGCATATTGGAGATCTACTGCTACAAAATTTCATATACAAAACCGCCTTTTAATAGAAATACCATTATTTGGCGCTAATTTTTCTTGATCCAATCTCATTTAAATACTTAAATAGGCTTTACAATAGATTTTTAAATGGTGAATTTAATGGTGTATAGCTAAAAGATTTTTTTGGTAGTACGTAATAAATTTAAAATAAATTAAATTTTGCTATTTTTGTTAATTTTCTTTAATATATAAAAAGTCTCTATCGTGCATATGTTATGTAAGAATTGGTCCTCGAGGTACTTGTTGCTATAAGTTTCCTTAGAAAATCAGCCTAGAAAGTAGCAGTAAGTAGATAGTGAATGAAAGTAAACATTTATCCTTATCAACCAGTTACAGTTTTACCTAAGGAATAAAGAAGTATGATATGTCTTAATCTTAAAAAGAAAATAAATGGTAAAAAGGTAAGAATTTATAAAAATAAGCCTTATGATAATAAGGTTTCTTCGTGATTTTTTAGTGATCTTATCTTAATAATATATAGTAGTACTAGTGAGATTCAAAGTGAATTTGACGAAGAAAGCAGGAGCTTTGATAGACTAGCAGTGGTATACCGCGAATTACACAATCAGCACAGAGCGACTAAAGAGCCACCCGCACCAAGTGACACAATGGTAGATCTACAGCAATATTCTTACGTTCACCAAGGAGCTGCTTCATCATTATAAGATAAATGCGTATCAATATTTGATAATTATTAAATCAAATTAAAAGCAGATGAACATTTAAAGTTTTGAAATATACAAGTTGTTTAATAAATTATTTTCATTTTTATATTAATTAAATATTAATTAAATATTAATAATTAATTATTAATTAATTAATATAAACTCTCCATGTGGGCGGAAGTCTTCGACGAAACAGACATCATTGTCCGAGTAAAATTATAATTACAACCTATTTAATTATCATTTAAGTCAAGTTTAAATTAGGCTTGTGGAATTGTGTAAGTAGAAATAAATTTATTTCAAGAAATTTAATTCTAATAGGAGATTTTTAGTTAACAAAGACATCACCAAGAAATATCATGTGACTAATAAGATAGATAAAACAGAAATTGATAATAACGGCGATAGCCCTATTTCCGAGCCAATTTCTCAATAATAGCCTGGGACTATCCGACTCAAACCACCAGATCAGCTTTAGGGTAATATTGTAAGATTATACTGCTAATGCTCCATTATAATGACCTAAAGAAATAATTTCATTAATCGAGCTTTCAAAGCAAATAGGAATGCAAAAATTTACAGCGTTAACTTCAGATTTCAATGTAACAAATTCTGAGATCATACACAACAATAATCTCCAATGGATTGTTTGCTCAGATTTAATTAATACATCGCGTTAGGATTTGCAGGCGACTATGTTATGTGTAATCGTTAACTTCATCAAATTCCACACGTACAATTCCATCGTTTTCATACAATGCGCTCATTTCAGTCGACAGGTGTTTTGGGAGGACTTGTGATAATTGGAGAAAATTCTCGCCGGAGAATGACTCGTTTCATTCCATTTGGGCTTTTCACATTTGGCGACGCAATTGCGAGTGTACATGAATGTTCTGCGACTCCGATCTATTGTCCTGGATAATTCTCGATTGGGGAGATAGTTCAATTGCTCGGGCATAGCAGGAATCACAGTTAGCAATGGTGTGGTTGTTGTCATCACAACACTAGTGTTTACATTTTACTAAAAATATTACTAAAGGAAATAATGTGTTCATTGTGGCTTAACTGTAGATACGTTTTTAATAATTGTTTACTAACACAGAGTTTATGAGTATCACAGAAACTATAAGTAAATACAATTATATTTTCACTAGTGTAGGAAAATCAAGAAAAAAAGGATCGAACGGTTTTCAAGTGAAAAAGGTCAATATTATGTCAGACATGCAGCAGGATTACTTAAAACCTCTTTTCTTTCGAATGTGCTAATCTGCATGATGAACATGTTTATAACCCTAATATTTTTTAAATTTAAAGCAAGTCTGACTACAAAGATATATTTTAACATTGAATTTCGAAAAGTGAGTTTACTAGCCACCTTTATCAATGTGCCGGATCAGTAAATATACCATACACTCTTACACGATGGAAATTCTTCTTAATGTAAATTATCCGAAGTTAGTTCATTGTATTTTCTGTAATTTTCCATTAAATTCTTTAAAACTTCTGTAAATCTAAATATTCGAATCGAAAGAAGCAAAATAGGGCAAGCGGCAACGACTCGCAACGACTCGCCTGCACTCAGGAGTCGAAAAGGTCAAAGCTGCCGCTCGAGGGTGGATCGGAGTCGAGAGATCGAATTCGAAAAAGTCGCTCTAGTAGAACTGTCTCCGGGAATTAATCAAGTGCTTCGTCCCCGCAGAGGCCCGTGCACGTGTCTCGTGAATCATACTCAACTGCGGGCAGCGCGGTAGGCGTCGTCGGGGCGGTTGCGACGCCGGTGCGCCCATTCAGAAAATTTATTGTCCTTCCGCGGCCCTAAATCAATGCACCCGTGTCCGCCGGAAAGAATATAAAGAGCTAGGCCGCGCGCGGTGCTTGCGCGTCGACGCATTCCGCACGCTCACCTGGTATGCAATTACCAAAACAGCGCGGCATAGCCTGCACCTAGACCTCCACACGCTGTTAATCATATGCGGGACCTTGCTCTGCGATGCGTATGTCTGCCTTAATGAGTATATTTTGGGTCGACTTTCAGGCAAAGGATTAGGTATGTATGATTATTAAATATAAACCCATTAATAAGCATAAAATTTATTGAAGCATAGAAACGAATAGCTTACCAATTAATAAACATAATTTATTATTTATTTAAGGAATAGAAAAAAATCGTTGTTATGTGTTGCGACGAGTATCTCGCCGTGGTCATCGCGGTACTGAGCACGTGCTCGCCGCCTTGACCATGCGCCGAGTGGGGGGCAATGGGCTGCGCGAAATTCGGCGCACCGCGGTAATTATCGCGCGGGAAAGCGCGCGGGCCGCGGCGGCTAATAAAGGGGAGAGGGCAAGTAGGCGCGCGATCGGCCCTCGATCCTTGCTCGATCGCACGATTTAGATTAGTGTGTCTCGGGACACGGCTTCTCCCGAGACGTTTCGCAGCGGAGCGCTACGTCCCTTTTCGCGTGACGCGTTCTTAGTTTATAGAGAGAGTGAGTGAGAGAGAGAGATAGAGTGATAGATTGAAAGAGAGAGAGAGAGAGAGAGAGGTGCATTATAGTGCAGGTGCACTGTAGCTGAAGGATCGAGGAAATAACCTTGCGACGCTTCGATCTCGCCCTTGCGGGTTAGAGATTGGTGAAGCAAGGTTCAACGACAACAAGCGAATTTTGGGACGCTTCGATCTCGCCCTTGCGGGTTGGAGATTGGCGAAACAAAACAAGCTTCTTCCCGCCAATTCGGAGATCGCCGCCGCCGTTAGAGTAAGTAGATTTAAAATAATATATATTTTATAACGCGTGCGCGATCATCCGCGTCGGGAGAGAGAGAGAGAGAGAGAGAGAGAGAGAGAGAG
Organism: Sycophaga agraensis; assembly: GCA_018906755.1. Classification (NCBI taxonomy): domain Eukaryota; kingdom Metazoa; phylum Arthropoda; class Insecta; order Hymenoptera; family Pteromalidae; genus Sycophaga; species Sycophaga agraensis. The sequence continues at coordinate 179,164 of JACCIE010000017.1, read as the reverse complement.
AGAGAAAGTGATTAGATAGGGTCGTTGATTGTCGGGTTAATTTTGTAAATTAATTATAATAAATATTAATCATTTATTTCACGAAAATAACCGTGTAATTATTTCGCGCGCCTTTTCCTATTTTTCGCGTCCCTTATAGCGGCGAGCACCCAGGCTCGCCCCGCCGCGTCCGCGGATTTTCCGCGCGACTACACTAACCAAAAGGAGGAGAGAGCGGAGAGTCCTACAGTCGCGTGGTGGCTGGGAGCCAGGCGAAATCAGCCACCTGGTAACCGCCACGTGACAGTGTTTAAATAATGATGGATATTATAATGTTTCCACTTAAAATTTATAATTGATTAAGAAAAGTAAGTACCAATCACATTAATTAAGCACGCAATCATAGCTGTAACGGATCCATATGCAACTATGTACGGTGCAACGAACTATTGACCTATAGCCCTATGTTTACATGCGGTCAGGGTCGCTTTCCGTGAGAGGGGCGGTGAATCCACGGCCTTGCGGCTCAGAACAGTACACGAGCTGTAACAAACTGTCGAACACTATGATTACGGGGAGGGGCATTGACTCTTTTGTTTACATGCGTTCAGGGGCAATTACGAGGTCGATGGGATTACCGTGCTCCCTAGAAGGCATGAAAGGATGGAAATGCGGGGAATGGGATTGGGTTAAATAATGAAAACTTCCGGCATTTGGATTACAAACGACAAAACGAGCTGACGACGAAACGGTTCGTGCGTTCCGCGAGTTTGAGATTCGCGGAAATTTAGAGGTCGCGGGGAAGAGTCGGTATGCGCGCGAGCATTACAATGGCCCTTTGATGACAGATACCTGGGGGGAGAGAGCCTCTCTCGTAGTCTAATATTCCGTGACTGATGGAAAGTGGTCTGTCAGGATCTGCTGCACTTACAAAGTAGTGCACGAATCTCTGCGAGTCGAAGTCATGCGGCGGTCAGGTCATGGTAACACACCGAACGAACTACTTTAAAACGCTCTGCATAGTCCATTGCTAATTCTCTATATTACTACAATAGTTTCTTAAATTAATCTACTTATATCATGCGATGAAGTTACGTTTTTACCAATATTAGTTTTATATAACGATCGTGAGGACAGATGAAAAACCCAGAAAATCGCGTGGAGGTAGACGAGCGTGCCACTTCAAATTGTGCTGTCGAATCGAGCAGAGGAACTGTTGTTGGCGAAAGCGACCACCTGTGTATTTACACGGAACTGTCAATAAATTGAATTCTTACTTATATCAGCTACAACTTATTGTGCATCTGTTTCTTCCCTTACCAAGACACAATACATACACAAATAAAAGCTTTTCACGCCATTGTATTGAAAGCATTCATTTGTATCTTAGAAAATTAATATTTGCTACAGTTATACTTATTTCAATTTTAGTACATTGTATATATGAGCAGAAAAATAGTAACTTGTATCAATTATAAAAGCTTTTTTCTCAGATTTTCGTATTTACACTTTTACACAGTTTCTTAAATTCTGCGTTAAACTGAATCTCATATATATAATTCTTTTATTTTCATAATTAAAATTTTGAATTACACCCAACTAATTTGACCTTTTGGTACACAGATCAGAAAGTATTCCAATTAGTGCAGCTTTTTTACATACTTATGGAATTGTATATTGTAGATAGTAGCACGTACGCGGTGACAAATCATAAACCATGCACATTACGATCGTAAACATTTTGAAGTTGTATAGTCCTGCAAGTCGCGAAAAAGGTGGTGGAGTAAAAACATTGTAAAGATAAAAAGAAATCGTTAAATCTGATGTGTACTTCAGCAATAAAAGACGGCCACAGAAAATGCTGAAGATGAAAAATAAGAAAAAAAATGAGAACGAAATGCGTTACCTTTCGCCACTATGTAATTTTTTACAGAGTAAGAAAAGGAAGAGTAAGGCGAGAATGAGGAGAATAGACTGAAGCTTGAATATATAGAAAAAGTTGAAATAATTTCAATGGTAACTGGAGCACCCTCGGCCACGCTTGAGTTCCGCGGAAATCAATCGCAATCTCTGCAGATCTTTCTGGTCGGATGTGCAACATAAATAACGTTATGAATACAAATTATAAGCGTGCATAAAAATATATAATGTAAAATTATATCATTTATATGGTACGCATAGCTGCCAATGAATTTGAATGAAAGAGAAGTAAATATTTTTAAATCTCAAATATTTTGTTTGTGCCTGAGTGCTTGTGTTCCTCAAAGTCGCGTATACGCCCAGCAGCAGGAATATGACTCTCACACTTGCTCCGAAAATGTGTAATCATAATAAATGTATCGCGTCGAATAATTGTATTAATTTATGTGTAATGAATGGAACTGTATAATAATATTTTATGATTTGTTTATTATTCGGAATTATTTATTTAATTTAATTTATTTATTACCACTAAAAGCCTGAAGAGGGTACGATTTTTGGCTATACTACTGAAACGAAACTGCGTGATGATTTCTAGGGAGCTTGCTTGCAAGGGATGGAATTTCTTAAGTTATGGAGTCGTTGCGTACAAGGCCTTAGAGGCTCCGCGGCCATATTTATAACATATTTATTTCGTATTTTATGTTTGGAAACGTTGAGTGCAGTTCTGGCAACTACAGGCACGATTTCGAGCCCACCGAAGGCATATCCGAGGGGGCTAGAAGCAATTTACTAAAGTTCGAATGAAAAAATATATTCATGTTTGTGTCTTATATCTGTATTATTTTAACATCATTACTTTCACATCCTACGTTACATATCCTGCTTCTATGTTCATTATAGATGGAAAGCGACCTTCCAAACTTATTAATTTAAATAAGCTCGAGAATAAGCTATGTAATAACTTCATTTATAGTTATATACATATTATTATTATAACTTCATGGTCAAATATTTACTATTGAATATATTAGCTTATACAATTTGTGATGTGTTTCTTCCTCCCGGGAGCTAGATTACTCTATGAAGGTCCGGAGTATAAGACTATTGTCTATTGACGTGCCTCGTGGTGGTAGTGCCGGGGCCACTCGGGTAGTCCGAGCGACTGGCCGACGACGGTCGCAGTGTCCGATTCTGCGTGTGAACCTTTTGTATTTTCCATATTTTCCTCTTCCCACCTGCTCGATCCAAACGTACGTCGATATAAGCGCACCGGTGTTTACCGCTCAGTTACAGTGCACGGCTCGTCCTACGATATATCGTCATACTGCTTGTACTTTGCTCCGTCACAAGATTGAGTCATAAATACTGCGTGTATTATTCTGCAGTAATGACTAAGGTGTATCTTTTAAAACTGCACTTAATATAAGCTATGACATAAAGGCCAATAAAAATACATTTACCAAAAAATATTTTATTATAATGTAATGCAAATATATATTTCTGTATTTTATTTCAACCGAATTCGATTGAAATAATTTGTAAAAAATATACAATTTTAATAAATTATCAAATAAAGGAAAGTCAATAAATTGAATCTTTATGTTCACGTTCGTATAGTAAAAGAGATTAAGTGAATAACAATATTATTTAAGTTGATAAAACTATAGTAAAAATCATAATCAGAGGTAAAATTTTTTCAGAAATTTTATTTTAAAAACGGAATTTTTTTTAAATATATTGTAATACACATTTTAGTTCGGTCAGCATGTCAAGAATTGAAACGGTTACTGTATGAAGTAGTTGAAGAATTAAGCGTGTTCTACGTTATCATTTATTGGAATTTTTAACTCTTTATAGATGATTGTAAAATTTTCGTGCCTGCTTACTAAAATTTTTCTTGAATAAAAATTTTAAAAAGTCTAATATGGCTCTACATTGCACAACTATCAGGTTTCGTAAAAAATAGAAGTTTCATTATAAATAATGCTATTTCATCGTAAGAGATACATTTCAGAGCCGCACTTTCGAAAATAAAGGTGTAGCAAATTGACGGTCTATAAAATTGACAAAAAAATTAAACGATCCAGAACAATTTTATTTTTGTTTTATTTAAATTCTCACACCATTAAGTTTGATAGAAAGCTTGGTATTTAAGTTTGCTTGTAATAGATAAATTCTGCAACGAATAGCCTGGAAGTATTGAGCCGTTGCTGGATCGAGGAGTTGAACATAAATAAAAGGCCTGTAAGTGCTGGGAAAGACATCAACCGACATGGACTAAATGGCGAGTCACTCGTAAAGTACCAAAGTCATGGCCGAGTGCCAAGTCCGGGGTCGCTCGAGACATCTGCCGAAGCTCCACCCAAGCGTCGTCGTGGTGCCCGCCGCCCCCGCCGTTTGATAATCGCGAGTGCGAATTAGACTCGGGGCAGCCGAAGTTTCCGGTGGCTCGCGGGTCGGATGCCTATCCGCCTGTTATACCCGGGGAAAGTTGCCCCTTGAAAAGGGGAATCCCTTAGGGGGCGCCAGCAACGAGGGGATGTAATGAAGCCGTTGACTCCGCAATATTATACAGTCCCGTCGATATAGTGGAGGAAACTTCTTCGAGACACTGCCTCGGTGTCTCTCAACTGTGTGACTTTCTCCTTGGCGCGGGCGTCTGCTGCCTCCGCTGGGGAAAGGTAATATCCGGCTTGATGAGCAGCCGCGCCAAAGTCGAGCTTTCTCCGGCCGCCTGATTTCTCGCGAATCGAGAGGGCGCGTCTAATCGTATCTAATTGATTGCCCGGGTCCTATCGACGGCTTCTACCTGATTGCAAGGCGAATCAAACGATCCTTTGAACGTGGTGTTGGCTTAACAAGGTCCAATGCTCCCAATAAATCGTTCACAGGACTCTGAACTTCCAATCATCGTATATAACCTTGGTACCGATCAAAGTAAATATTACTCGATAATTGATACCGTTATCCGGACCTAGTAACGACATCGAGCCTCTCGTCGTCTTAATAAGCTCTCGGGATTCCAGATCCTAGATATAGTCAGCGGACTCCGTTTCGCTCGAGAGGCCTAAAGGAGTCGGAAGTAGCTCCATTGAGTCTAGTAGTTTCAAATGAAACTTGTATTGACAAAGCGCCGCCGTCCGTCTGAGAGAGTTACGGACCCTGACTCAAGCTGCGGATACAATGAAAAGGCTGGAAAATAACTCCGAGATGGAGGATTTCACAGTTACTATTTTCCCTCGGCTGCGGGGAAACATTATATTATACTCGTTCCCGAGTACGTCTCCTCATAATGGCGATTAGCGGCCGGAGACGCCAGGGCGTCTACCTCGGGGCCTCGCGTCGCGTCGCGTCTCCCGGGAGGCGGTTATTAAGCGACTTATACCTGAGGGGGGAAGAGCCAGCCGAGGTGTCGAAATCAATTTCAACGAGGGCCCCGGTGTCGCGGCGTTACAAGCGACTCCATTCCCTCGTCCCTCGGATTACTCGGCAGCTATCTTTCGCGATACCAAGCGGAGAGGCGCTAAAACCGAGAGCTGAAATACATTCTGTATATTCGCGCTTATCCGATCGGAATAAATTTTCGGATTTCGACCCGGGGAGAAATGAGAGGAGATAAAGAGGCGGCGAGGTAATCTTCGAAATAGGCGTGTCGCACTGTGCGCTGCGCGCGCGCCTCTGCTTACGGGAAATGAGGTGCCGTTACATTTTGTATTTTCCCGGAATATCACCCTTGCACTTCCGCGGCGAGAAATTATTTTATTTCCGTTGCATTATTCATGATATCGTGTCTGTGACACTCCACGTCATCCTTCGATTCTTATTATACGATTTTCAGTAATATTCTCAGTGTCGACGTTCTGGTTTCTCGATATTACATTTTACTGCAGTAAAATCGTTTTATAAAATTGCACTTTTACTATGATTTAATCTTCGTAGCGTGATTTATCAATTTGATTTTTTCCCTAGCGAGACTTCAAAAATTATGACTATAATATTTGTAATTAAAACTTTCTACTAAATTTTGGATCAGAATTATCGGATTATATATGCGCGAGAAGATACTTATTTTACTGTTTAAGCACAGTAATTATTCAGGATTAAATGGATTAAAAAATATAATTAGGACAATTTTATAGTGAACAAAGAATAAAGCTAAAATGCAAATAGGATTATATCTGGGGACGCATTTTATCCGTCTCAAATTGCTGTAGCAATCAATACAAAGCACAAAGACGGGAAAATACGACGAGGAGCAGTCGCAGAGCGATGGACGCATCTTGATAAATTTATAAATTAGAAATTTAATATAATTAGAAATTTATTGATTAGATGCAGTAGTTAATTGAAGAAAAAAAATCGATTCAATCTTGAGAAAACATTGTAATTGATGTTAGCTTCTACTGTCCGTATAGTTAGAATTATTTCTAGCTTTAATATTATAATTTTTGTAACAAAAAAAAGAGTTAATTAATGTTAAGAACGTTTTTTATTTGTTTATTTTTTAATCTCCGGTAGTTTTTAAGAGCTCTGAATTTTAATAATAAATAAATATTAAAATTTGATATACATTTCACTACCAAAACATTTTTTTTATTTATCCTTACAACAGGATCGTTTTTCTTGCATATTCTCTACACGTACCCTACTAAAACTTTTTTAACTCTTATCCGCTATCTGCATGTTAGAAAAAAGAGTATTAGAGTGAATATCTATTTTGTTTTTAAATTTTAATTCACAAATCCAAATAATATTCTCTTTTTCTTTGTCAAAATATTATTTAGAAAAGAAAATCTTGTAAGCCGAAATAATTCTCACTTACGAGATTATTTCTCAAACAAATTATCGAAAGTTAAGTAAGTACGGATTATAGCAGGTAGAGACATCACGTTAATTTATAATGTTTGGCTTCGAATATTAATTCAAGAGTTGCAGAAGTACCGCTAGCGGACCCGCATAATTCAGTGTAAACAAACATTTTTCAAAAGAAACAGTGTGTGGACTTAACAACTATGAGGTTATAAAGTATTTATGGATAATAATTACTAGATTAAACCAACTTACTGGAAGTTAAATCAAGAGTGATTTATGAAATGGTATGATTAGTAATTTTTACAATTCAAATATATACAAGAGAATTATAAAAATGGGGGCAGTGGTGTGAAAGTTTGTTAGTTTCGGGCCTATTTATTCGTGTCAGTCTTGTTATAATAAAAAGAAAGGAAAAGAAAAACAAAATAAATTATAGTTATTTTAAAAATAATATTATATTTTTATTTATATCATTCTGAAGTAGATTAAAACAATAATAGTCAATATTACAGAAGATAATATCGAATTGTAGTTTCTATATGCACGGAGGTTAAGTAAAATATAGTAAGAATATCAATATCAAAATAAAGTTCTGTGATTACAATGTTTATATGCTCTTCACTGATCTGGTAATGAAAGGTTTACAGATAAGTAATCGCTTCGCACGATTGATTTTAAAGCTATTAATTAAAAAAGAAATAATATATTAGCCTTATCTAATAAGTACATTAAAGCCCTTTTTTACTGATGTTCGGAATTTTCCGACTCTTTTTTTGTCACTGTCACCTTAGTCTCAAAGCCTTCTCCGAATAATTTTAAATATTATATTTTGTGTACTACTATGTAATAGTTGGAATGTTTACAATCCCTAGTAGAAATCTTTATCAATTTCTAGTCATAATTCTTGAGAAAATAATGGTTTAAACAAATGTTTCCCTCTCTACATAAAATTAATTTAAATATTTATACATGGAAGAATGTAAAATTGCGTATAGTAATCTCAAGTTTTAATTTTTGATAATAATGTCACGTGATTTTTATTACATTTACAGTTTTGTTATTGCTATTTAAGACTCCATCTAATTAACACATTCAACACAAAAACTGGTTAATTTTATATCAGAGATGTTTATTTAACAAAGAAACTTATAATAAATTAAAGGATATGCGGCTGTAGGAAGATCACGCATGATGTAGGGTCATACGTGATATAGATCACTTTAAATGTTAATTTTCCCATTTTCTCATCGTTTTTAAGGACGTTCTCCGCAAGTACGGGTAGAAATTTCTTTTATAATTTACACATCGAATGGTCTTAACTAAGATCATTATGTAAGGCACTTATGTATATTTTGCATATTCATGCATTAATTATATGCACATATTTTTAACTTATAGTAAAAAAAACTGTATTGTATTTTTAATAATAAAATGAAATTTGATATAAAATTGATTAGTTTGTATATTCAACGCGTTAATCAAAAGCCTTTAGTCCATTAAATTAACTTGCAGCAATATAAATCATTGGAATACCTGATTAACTGACTGAAATCCGCTAATACTTTACCGGAGAATAAATAATTTTAGTTTATTAATACGAATACAGTAGTTATAAATCAATTATAATTCTATTACATATGCTACGCTACCTTAAATATGGAAAAGATTATTTTATAGCCAGAAATAATAAGCAAAATACATTGCAGATTAAATACGGCTTGTACAGTTATTTTATAATTATATATCAAAGTATTTAAAATACCGTAACAGATGTTATATAATTTAAAAGATATTAAAATCTAATATAGTTACCACTTGCAAAAGCGGTTTCTTCACAACGCCATTTTTAGCGCTCTGAAAAAGTTCTTACAAAGGTTACAAAATTAGATATTCTATATACTAAAAAAGGGAGTTTTAAGTCTAATAATGGTTTATATTTCTAGGAGAAAACATTGCTCTCTATATTCCAGCATCGCAGATCGCAATAGCAAATAATATGATGTTTACCTGCAGTCAAATGGTATACGGGCCAATCGGGAAGGTCTATGGACGATTGGTGTAAATAAAAATGCAAATGATACCATTCGACACGCTCGCAATTCTTTTACGATTCGGAGCGATGCGCCGCTTCATTCCGAGGCCGGAATATTCTCGGGAAGACAATGGATTCCTTTGTATGAGCGATCTTTCAGCGGCCCCGGCAATCCCAGCAGCCGGTCCATATTGAAGGAAAAAAGCCACGACGCTGGCACAGGCCATCGGTGTGCCCGGGAGCTCGAAGGGTCCAAAGAGTCCGCGGCTGCCGCCACGGGGATAGGCTGCGGAGTGCCCCGCGAATTCCTTTTGACGCGGTTGCATTACGGCAGTCCGACGGAGGATTCGAGTGGGTGTTGGTTTCGGGGGAGGCTAGCGTGTAAGCCCGGGGGCGCGTGACTCGGGCAGCCGGGACTGTGTCTATACGCGCCGGAGGCTCTCGCCGCGGTCGAGGGAATGAGATCGCTAAAAGGAATGTGCGCTCGAGCGAGAGTCGCCCTCTCTATATATATCTCGCTCCCCGCGTCCTTGCGCCCTCTCTTTTTCCCTTTCCACCGGTGGCGCTGCTGCCGCCCGGCGGCGTTCCCACTGCCCCCGCCGTCGCCCCTGAGAAATGTACCTGGACGCCTCTCTAAATCACGGAGAGGGATTCTTTTTTTTTTTTTTTTTCTTCCCTCCACTTCGTTTTCGGCCTTTAAGGGGGCGCGGCCACCCCGAGAAATTGATGGCCTCGGAGTGACGCTGCGCTCGTTCCCCCACTCGATTCGAGTGACCGCCTTATACACTGCCGCCGGGCGCCGGCTGGTAGAACTTGCACTGCTTCCGCGATAATGATAGTGTTTCCGCGCGTTTTCCAGCAGCGCCGCTAAATGAATTATATCCTCGCGTTTCAGGCTCCTGGATTACGGTGATGATTACGTTGTAGTTCATTTGGATCGAAGTTCGCTCCCTCCCAGCTACTGTAATGAACATTCTCGAATTTCCGCAAGATTTATCAAAATTGAAAGAGAAGCCTTTCAATAGTAATTGGCATAGCTTCATTCTACCCCAAAAGTATAAATTGATTCAAAATCTCATTCCAGAGTGGACTAACTTTCTTTAAACGCAGTTAACCGTAATTGAATCGGACTCTTTTGGCGCGTACGGTTACGCTCCAAAAAATTGAAGAGATCCTTTTATTTCAGCAGGAAGGGCGAACAAAGCGCTGCTGTTCCGCCCCGTATCACCGCTGGCGTGCACGAAACGCACAGACCACCGTAAAAACGTTAGAAAGCCATTAAAGGAGGAAAGCACGCGGGTGGCGCAGCGATTCCCTGGATAGTTTCTCCCGTAGCCTCCCCCGCGAGCTTGCGCACGTGAAGAGCACTGGCCGTCGAGCCGTAAACAACGGTACACCGTTCAAAAAGTTACTGTTTTAGTATATATGTGCATTCTAACCGTCGCGATGAATATCGGAAAAGGGAAAAATAATAAATTTTGATGTACAAATGATGTACAATTAATAACACGTATAAGGTAAACTACTGTCCTGAAGGGAAAGTTAACTATAATATTTCAAGGACCTAATTTGAAATATATAAACTTAGAATTATAAGCTGCAGTATTACAAACATAATATTCTGTGTATCGCGGAAGCTCAACATATCGTTGAACTGTGTCTAGCGAGTTCAATGTCGGGTTCATTATAATTCAAGAGTGGATTCAAAACTATATAAAGCCTGAAATCCGAGCAAAATATGCATCTCCTATTTCACGAAGCAGCATATTTGTATTAAAATCTATACGTTAAACTTCACTTATACGCATGAGTATTATATTTAGTATGCTTGTAACGCGTGCAACTTATTTGGATTAAAATTAATAAACATTCGCGAACACTTTAGCAAGTGCATATATACTGTTTACAGTGGTATTTATTCTTTGTAAGTCAGACAGACGTGATCATTGTTTACGCTGATGAACGTTCATTGAAACGAACGTGAAGCAGTGAACGCCCACCGCAAGAGTCGTATCATTACTTTCGGTGGCTGTTAGTGTCATCCTCGTCATATTTTACGTCGGCCATTTCCGAAAGCGCGAGTACTCGTACTTCACAGTGACGATGTTCACACGCGAACGATTCCAATGTTCGAAATGATCAAAAGATTCTCGGCTGCATAGATTGTAAAAGTCAACGTCGACATTTTTGTTTTTCACCACGCTAGAGGAGTCTTCCGTCGCGAGGAGGTGGAGAGTTGCGGGCCAGCAGCTCGTGGCGCAGGCATTAACCCTATACGCAAGATTACGAGGGGGAGGTATAAATCATAGGGGGTCGAGGAGGGCCTCGCGTCAAGAAGCCGCGGCCGCGTTCCCCCGACCGGCAGAGGAATTATAACGTTGTAATCTGCATAGATCCGAGATTTACGCGGGGCCGCGGGAGTTCGAGACGTTGATTTGTGTCGACGGCCGGCTGAATTGCAAATCCATTGCCACTCTCGCGGAGGGACGCGGATGCCGCGCCCCGAGGATTGTTAATGCCCGGCCCGACCTCGTCCTTTACAGTCGCCCGGGGAGGAGACAAAGCGCCCCGCCGCACCGCAGAGCCGCCCTCGCAAAATTTCGACGGCCGGGGGCCGCAGCCGCCCCGTCTCTCGATCCGGTTGCGGCTTTTACGACCAACCCCGCGACTATTATTAAAGAAGGGATAAACCATTAGTCCTGCTGGATATAGGAGGCCGAATGAAGGGCTAAGGGCTCTCCTCGGTGATCGCTTAGCCTTGCTTTGCCTAGTGGCTGCGTCGAGCAATTTCCTCAGGATTTGCCATTAGGCCTTGTATTTTACGATCAACAAAACAATGCGCATTTATTACAATTTTTGTATTAACAATAAAGATAGGATTACAAAAACAAAAGTCAAGCGGTTAAACACGGCCTCAATTAGTACTTAAAAAATCGGACAAGCCTTCTGTTTGAATGTTTGAAACAAAACTACACTGGAATAATGTAAGTTAAACTTGTTTGATAAAGATACAGTGTGTGTATTTACAATAGGTAAATATTACAGTAAATATATTTATAATAGGTACATATAAAATATTCAATTTTATTATTAATTAATTTCTTCGTATTAATTATAAAAATTATTTAAGATATTTTTTGAATATGTCTTTTGAAAATATTTACATATTTACTTAATAATAACAAAAAATAAAATTTTAATTCAGCTATATTAGTAAAAATTGATGTAATAATAATAAAATTTCTCCATGTATTTGAAATTAAATAATAATTATTACGCTAATCAAATTAAGTTAAGAACAAATTGAAATGAATGTTTGAGATTTTAATCGAGAGAAATTTAATAAAAATAATTAAATACTCAAGACTTGCAAACTTTTACATATATGTACATAAAATATTCCATATCATGTATAATATAATATAAAATTGGCTGAATGAACTTTTCAACCAAAATGTTCGACTTTCAACGTTTGACACTTTATATCATTCCCTTTAGAAGAAACTAATAAAATTTTAATATGTTCATATTTAATATATTGCACTCCTAAGTGGAAAACTATTCTCATGAAGATAGAATTGAAATTGCGAAAATATAACCTAAACCCATGTATATATATGTACACATATATCTACAATAAATACTTATAACTAAAAGTGAATAGTTCTATACTTGAAAATATTGTTACGAACGTTATGAAAATGGCGGAATAAAAATGAAGGAGGTTGCTGGGACTTGGATCAAATTTAGAGACCTTCCAGTGTGAAAGTCGAGTCGAGTACTTCAACTCCGATATACTCCACCGTCCGATGATCGCTGTATGAGATATATCGTCATCTCAACGTATGTATTCATAGCACTAACTTTTCCATTATTTTTTATATTTTATACTTGCAATTTTTATTATAATATTATGTAATTGGAAAGCTTCCTATTGAATTAGAAAGCGCCACACTTTAATATTACTCAATATTTCAGAAAAATCTATTCAAATCATGTAAAACGCAGAGAAATTGCTTTAAGTTGAAAGAATTTGAAGATAAAATTATTTTACACTTTTACATTAAAATTCTAGCATACATGCATAGTAATTTTAATTATTCTGCCTTTGTTCTCTTATGTTCTTCTTTTATATTTCCGACTTGGGAGTGCGCATTAAGCGCAGGGAAAATTCACTCGAAATTTTTGTGCTCATCATTTAACATGCTTTTTACATGCAATATGAATGTTTTATTTTGGCGTATAAAGATTTTTTTATAATAATGACTGCAGTAAAGCCACAATTAATGCATTAATCAATATGAGAAATAAATTGAAATGCAGTTAACAATTTTTATTATCCATTAATTTATAAATATTGCAGTGATGTTGTAATAAATATTGTTTTTGAGAATACGGAAAAATCTGTTAGAATACACTGAAATGTATGAAACTCATAACTTATTTCTATTACCAGTACCCACTTTCACAACTATGACTTTGTGACGTGATGCTTTCGAGGCCAACGTGCCTCGGAGGGCCCGGAGCACTCGCCACCTCTCCGGTCGCGGCCGCCTGCCCGTCCTGCAGAGTCGTGGTCGCCCCGGAGGGAGTCCGGGCGGCTATCCTCCCGACGGAGGCTGAGAGCTGCGCGGCTGCCCGGGAGGCAACTGCCCTCCATCGGCAAACAACCACGTCTAACCGGCCGGAGCTCGCAGGGCAGCGAGCTTGAAGCGCGGAACTGAACTGGGAGTTCGAAGCCAGCGATCATCAGACGATCGGGGTCTTATTTTCGTACTGACCGCCGGTCTGCGCTGCCACGGAGCCTTGGGCCCTTGTTCATCAAACGAATTATCAATACAGCCTCATTATTTCTAAATTGTGTTAATACATCTAATATGTAGAGTTGATAATTCCAAAAATGATTACCCCAAAAACTAGCTCTTATCGTATTTTATTAATTACAGGTACCACAGAAAGGTAAATATCCATGAAAAATGCCCTGGTTGAATTATCTCTCCATCTAGGAAGCCTCCAGATCTAAATATATTTAAATAATAATGAATTTGGCTGAGAATTTGGTAGTTAGAAAGAAACACTTCTAATTAACTGGAAAACTATAATAAGAAATCGACTTGCGGAATCTTCAAATGATGTTCAGATATTCTTTTAAAATTATCGCAAACTCATAATTTAGGTTACGAAGCCCCATATACATGCATATGTGCAATATTGACCAAGTCCGAGGGAAGAGAAATAGAACTAGCGAATATTAGTTCAATTTTCTTTCTTATCATCCTTTCATTTGACCTGGATTATATCTGTGGAATTCTTTGGTAACATCGTGATTATATATATTATAATCATGCTTATAACGGATGAAAAAGGGTTTAGATTCCTTTACATTATGTCAAAATTCGACAATAATATGTAGTAAGCTAATAAGTTGAGTCATCAAGAACAGGTAGTGGCAACGTGGTAATCGCAAATTAGATTATGCTTGGCAGGGAATTCAAGATGACGGGAAGTCGAAGTATAATAAAAAATTGAATTATGGTGCTGGGCCACAGGCTAATCACAATATTATCCAATTCCGCGAGTAAATGGAAACGACGCCTAAGACGTATACGATTAATCGATCCGATATCTCCTGATTAATTTCCTGCCATCCTCTTACCTCTCGATTAACCCTAGAAAAAAATGAGAACAACAGAATGAAATGAAACGAAGTAAGTGCAAGAATATAAATTCAGAGACTTGTATCGTTGAATATAGGTTCTACCTAATATAAGTTCAATTGTAGCTGTCGATTTGGTTATTTGGATACAGTAGTACTAAATAGCACCTTAACTGTTCAATATGAACATGGTGATGATATATTACAAATAAATATAATATAATAATGAAATAAATAATAATATTTAGTATAATAAATTGTAATAAATATAAATAAAATAATTATACGTACATACCATAATAAAATTAAATAATGGTCTGATTAATATTACAATAAATCAAATTTATTGTTAAAAGATTTGGAATTTTAATATTTTACATTTACTCACATCTAAATATTAATTTTTAATATACTTAATTTATATTATAAAAAAAAATTCCTAAAATGAAAAACATTTTTGCATATTGTGAATGGCTTGCATATTGTCATTTTTATTACAGTTAAATATTTTGCGTAAGGACCCTACTATTTAGCCCTTGAGTCCTTTGGTAAGAGCAGCACGTCGAGTCCGGAAATTGCTTTCGTTTGAGCTTTCACCATGAACGTCAGAAGCCCACATAAATTATGTCACAGATTTACGGATTGACATATGTGATAAAGTTAATATGCTACTATCTTAACTATTCTAATAATTCAAATATTTTCTTAAGAATGTAAAATTTAAACTTGTGATAAAAAGTAAATATTTGAAGTCTAATTTCACTTTATATGTTGTTTTCTTTATAAATTTGATAAATAACTAAAGACAATTGGTTGGTCAAAGCAAACCAAATTTATTTACATTTGCCCAACATTTTGTCTATTTTGAAAGTTCTGTTAAGGAGTGTTTAAACTAACTACACATATCTGTATAGTAAAGGTATTAATATTTATACAAAGGGCGTTAATATTATTATCTTTATTACCATGATTATTCTATTCATGATACACTTCTGAGTTTGAAACGCATAAATCTTAATAAGTCGAGATATGGCCTATGCATCTTTTGTGTATCAAAACACATGATAAGTAAGCACTCTTGTCAGATTCTACCGTAAAGTCGTGCAGTTATCTAAAGTATAGTAGAGGTGAGGTGCAGCTGCGTACGTTACAAAAACGTCTACGACTGAAGACCACTCGAGCGTTATATTACTTTAAACGCCGACATAGTCAATATTTTTCATTTGTTTGTAAGAACCATGTAGCTTTTCACCGAGCAACGCATTTCATAGGCTCTACTAACGTGCTCTTCATAGTAGAAATAAATTGCGTTAGGTTGTGCTACGGTACTTTTCGTATTTGTAAGCACAAAAGCTAATCTTGTCAGCTAAACATAACCTATAAATCTTCTGTTTTGAAATTATTCATGTATTTCTTTTAATATAATTTACTATGGTAGACAAAATTAGTATGTGGCTAGTGAAGCATTAACTAACTAATAGGCAAAACTTTTAAGTAAAACTTTATTTTAAACGTACCCCGCTAGTTACGAGTTAGAAAAAGAAAGTCAAACGCTCGGCACCAGTTTAATTTAAGTTATCTATTCTAGTGAAGTAAGTAGATTACACCTATAGCAACAAATACCAGATTCTCACCAAAATATAGCGAGAATCTTATTGATATTTATTTGGGTATTGTATTTTTTAATTCTATAAGATCCTACATAACTAAAAGCAGAATCATTATAGCAGAATTATTATTATTCTCGGAGCTTAACAAGTTGGACTTAATACAAAAGTGCAGGAGTAATTCCAGTTGTACAACTTTATACTACCCTGGATATTACAAGTTATGCAAATACGCTCTTGCACAGTTTAGTTGATTTAAGATGAGGAATAGGCAGTGTGCACATCAATTCAGCTGTACGTGATTGGTCGACTGAGTGACTATGTCTTATCATACCGAGCATAACTTATACTACTTTTGTCTACGCTTTCTTTTCCGACTTTTATTTGTGATTCAGCTAGATTCAAATTTAATTCTTTCGCATTTTAAAACTAACTTATTTTAGAAAATTATTTTTTTATTTTTGACTCTTCAGATTAATGAATATCTCTGGTTAAGTGAATAATCAAAGACTAAATAAATGTATACATTAATGTGCATAAACTTACCACCGAGGAGAAAGAGTCCACAAGCGACGAGCGTTCTGTAATCAGAACAGCAATGGCCGATCAATGCAGATATAGTTCCGGCGAGTATAAGCGATAAAGCCACCACTTGGAACGGCGTAGATATTCTGGAACAGAAATAAAGGACAAAAAAACAATAAATCAGTTATTTCGAATGTTTAATAAAACGTGATACTATTTATACGTACGTCTTTTAAATTTAAAAAAAAATATTTTTATACGCAAAAGAGATCTCGCTTCAAGTGGTATTTTTATTAAATTATTCATAAAATTATTTGTAGCAAACCATTGATTTATTGCAACAGTTAATCATGCATAAAAGTCTCAAAATAATTGTAGCGTTTTTCGAACATATTAGTAACTTAATTATGCTTCACATTAATAATAGAATATACGTGTTATCTTTCCAGTTCATTAACACATTGTTCAAGCTAAAATGGAGCAAACCTTTTCCTTTTGTCATGCGGTCGTAAACATCATATGGATGCTCGCGCATGTATGTTTAAAGCAAAATATTTCATTTTTTAGTTTAATTTAAAATATCTACGTTTTTAAAATACAACGTACATGTATCTACATTTTCTAGAATAATAAAGTGTAATTTTATAGTGGGGATAAATTTAATGCATAATTAATTAATTAAATAAAGTAATTATCGAATTTATTTATTGATATATAATCATATTTATTTTTAGTTTGTTTAAATTTACGTATGTTACTATTAAAAAAAATAAAACCATATTGTTACCCAGAATAATTCGGAAATTCAACTTTACATTATTTTTTTAAGTTAAGTATGACTAGTTTAAACAAAGAAGTTAACAATACCATTAAAGGCCAATCTTTTTTTTAAAGAGAAGAAAAAGGAACTGGATATATATCAGATAGATAGAACAGACGGTGCTGCTCTCAAGATTGCTCTCGGTCGTACTGTACACGAGGGTTCCATGGGAGTCATACGGCTCATACGGTTCATACATCGTCGCACGAGCTGGAGCGACGATTAAATGGTGCATGCAGACGCGTCACCCAGATGTCGGTGACCTCCAAGCCCACCTACACTCTGCAACGAAGTTCTGCTAATCCCAGAACTTTCGCCCGCGTGAATTCCGCTCTTCGCACGGGTTGTTTTCGCCATTTAGCGACTTTTACGGGAACGGGAAGCCGGAGCGATTAAGCTCCGCGCACACAAGCTTCCCGGCCCTCTCGCATTACTGAGCGCCAAGAGCCGTCGGGGCTGGCGGGACTGAATATATACGCACGTACGACACGAGAGCCGTTAGTAATACACGTATGCATTTGCCCGTGTAATGCATTGACTGTAAAAGGTAACGACTGTGTGCGAATAATGATTAGCGCTCTTGGAGGCAGCTCATTATTTCTCACGAATCAGTTGCTTTAAACGCATACAATTGCTTTGTATTTAATTGCCCGCCCGTAGATTGTATGTCGAGTGTGCATTATATAAAATTATAATTTACCTTTCGTAAACTACCATTTCGTCAACATATTTACACGGTACAATAAATATTTGAGTTCACGTTAACGAATTCTAAAGTAAGTACAATGCAAAATTGTCCCTTTCATTTTAAACTTACTTTGTAATTCAGTATTTAAGATAATATGTTTACAAAAGAATATTTTGAATGAGAAAGGTATTCGCTCCGTAATAATATAAAATACTTTGACAATAACGCTTTAAAATACCGAGAATAAACTTCGAAAATCGAGAATAGTGAAAAAAAAAACGCTAGATAACTCTCGCGACAAACCTCAGAGCATGTCCTAGGGGCTAGAAACATAGCCGAGAAGCGAGAAAGGCGCGCTCCTACTCGTAACTCGAAAGAAGTCCTCGAAGTAAAGAGCAATTACGTGATATCCACCCTCCATTTGCACCTCGGGCTCGGCGTCCACTGCTCCAAGAAGCCCAGCTTTCTGCCATTAAACAATCACGTGCGGAGAGTTGTAAAAGGTGAAAAATGGACGGCAGAGGTCATAACAGTCGTCGCGGGCACTGCGAACCGCGTCCTCGCGAGTGGGGTAACGACCGCGCGGTACGCACTCTCACGCGCTTACTTCTAAATAACAATAAAACTCTATTAATGTGGTAGGGTTGGTATATATAGGTGCAGCGGCGGCCTGGCGCGTTGCCAGGCGGGGGGGGGGGCGCGCACGTCTACCTCCTGCGACCGAGCTTCCGTAAGCGCAATGTTGCCAATGATGTACGCGTGGGCGCGCGGGCTCCCCGATAAAGCCTCGGCTCGTCGGGAACAATGACCACCGCGCCGGGCTGCTCTGTTCGCCACCTAATGGAGATCTGGCGATAGCCGATGCCGCCCAGGTGTGAGCCTCTTGTCTCTTTCAACCTGCGTCGTTTCTATATGCCATGCTATTGGATTTTTTGGAACATGCTTAATCTTTCCAAGTCCAGACTAGAGCAAATTACTTTGTGATCTGTTATCGACAGGTGTGTCTCGATATTGTGTTATCGGACTTTATTGCACTGGGCATCAAAAGGTAAGATAATTTTAACTAGTTGCAAACGTTTTAAAATTCGCTATTAGTTATCAGCAATTTGGGTGTTTTATAATCGCATTCAATTTATGACAATCTTTATAATTACACACCGTGTGTTATTATATATAATAATGAAATTATGTATAATACATGTATGTATATATACACACATAAGTATAGTTTAGCAACGGTGAATTAGGAAAGCCTGCAACTGTCACGAAATCCAATAAATATTTAAAAGGGGTTAAAGTCCCTGGAAATTAGACAAGCCGCTAGTTGAGAGCCGCGGGGATGAAGTCCACGGGATTATCGCCCCTCGCGACAGGGAGGGGGCGTCTGAGCCGGGCCCAGAGACGCCGCAGGACGAAGGGTGGGGTCGACAACGGAGCGAAAACGCGCAAGTATTGCGTGTAATGGCGGTCGCTCGCGAGGAGACCCTAGCGTCCCTACCCTCACGAATTCTCCCGCTCGCAGCGACGCAAGGCAGCCCTCTATAGGACATCGCGGCAACCGGCATGTATATTCCTTGCCGCGTAGCACCAGCTCAGCGGAAAACGCGGGGAATAATCACCCAAATTGCACTTTCGTAACTTTACCTCGGACTTCAACTCTGACCTCGCCTCTGACGTGAGGCTTGCAAGCTCGCTTGCAGGTACTTCATCTAAGAGTGCCTGAGATCAAAAAATACCGAGGGTTGACCTTCTAACTGATCTAATAAATAATATAGGGGCGAGGTCTTGTCCGTAGCTAATTGACTAACACGGCCGTGGCAAGGCTACGTCAAAAAAATGCATGAAAACATAAACACACACTTAGAAGATTGATCGCCGTCAGTACTTCTTTGTTCTGCTATTATAACGGTACAAAACTATTTTAATAATTAATTTAATAAGAAAAGTTTAGTAGTTAAATTGACGCTATGCAATGCAAGAGGGAGATATTAATTACAGCCTACTTGTTTTATACCTCGTTTATGGCCTTTACCACTCCAACACCCCCATTCATCCTAAATCATGGCGATATGACAGTTTTGTGTTGCGTATCGCATTTGGGCGCATAAAAGACACCGCCTTACGCTTTCATTAAAATGTGCAAGTCTCGTACTACAAATAATTTCTTTTAAGTTGTACGTACGTTTTGACCATCCCCATATATATATCTTATCCCCATATATATATCTTCATCAGAGAATCATTCAAGTATACTGGATACATTGTCGCATAAGATCACTCGGAAGAACCCAAAGTCGTTTCGTAGCTCTGCAGTCCAGGAAAAACTCTATATATTTGCAAACCACGATGAATTGAGATTAATCTTTCTCATATTCACCTCATAGTTCTTGGTTCATTTACATTTGTAAATTTCGCATAATTCCATACATTTTTCAAAATTATTTCAAACTATTAACTTTAGATAAAATGACGAAAGTATAAAAAAATTCACTCCTCAATAAACGCATTATTTTAAACAATGAAACGTAGTTTTAAATCTTGTCTAATAAGATTTTATTATTTAATTATACGATGCATTTTTTAATAATGCAATGGATTTACTTGTATACAATAGATTTTTATTCGCTGTAAATCCATTGCACACTGAATTTAAAGCGAATAAATCTGAGCATAATTATCACACTAAATAAAAAAGCACTAAGCTATTACTTCTCAGAGGAAATATACTAAATATATACATACGCACTTTGAAATATTAACCCAGGATAAAAATGATTCAAGAATCAAGCGCAAAATATTAGGCATCCTAAATTGTCGATGGGTTTCTAATCAAAAAATAACTCATAGCTATAATTGTATATATTGTTATAATTTCATCAATAATTGCATTCGAATTAGGGTCACCCAATCTGTTCCTGGTTAATCCTAACACGCGTTTAGAATCGCTCTCCCAGAGTCGGAAGAATCGGCGATAAGAAAAGAATGAGGTTACGCGGGTTCGACTGTGCCGGAAGCTGCGCGGTCTGCGAGCCCGCACAGCACTTGTGGTCTATCTCTAATAGATAGGAGAGGAGGGGCCGAGGGAATAGGGGGGGGAGCAAAGAAAGGGGGCATCGGCCGACCGAGTCCATTCTCCTAAGCGCGAAAATTCTCGCGCCCGAGGCATCAATCCCCCGCCTCGGGCGGCGGCGCTATCGGCTTTCTTTTTAAATCCCCCCCCGCCTTTCACTCGGTGGCCGGCGCGCGGTTGCGTGAGCATTAAGGGATGAAAGGATTTTGCCCCGGCGTATTTTGCCTGTAATCCAACCCACTGTTCTCCTTGCCCTTCCCCTATCTCCTCCGTCGAGGAAGTGAGACGTAGATGTGAAGCCGAGGGAAAAGTTGCGCTTGGCCCTCCCAATTCCGTGGGGGGCGATTTAAGCCGGCAGATTTAAGCGATTTCCAAGGCGTGCAGATTAGAGATCGTTTCGAAGCGCGGCCGTTATTTTGACGGGG
Organism: Sycophaga agraensis; assembly: GCA_018906755.1. Taxonomy (NCBI): domain Eukaryota; kingdom Metazoa; phylum Arthropoda; class Insecta; order Hymenoptera; family Pteromalidae; genus Sycophaga; species Sycophaga agraensis. Next base: position 157,627 of record JACCIE010000017.1, on the reverse strand, counting down.
GCTCGTCGGTCGGACCGACGCCCTCCCCGTTTACTAAGACGCAATGGCTCCGCTTGGTCCTCTACACCCTGCGAGACTGATGCTTTTGTGTTGCAAGCGGAGGATAAAAGTCTTCCATCTTGACATTAATATTTCATTTTATCGCCACACGGACAGCGGCTTTATCGGACTGCATTTCTAATATGCGCCCTACATCTTTATTTTAGTTAAAGGAAAAATAATGTTTAATCTCTAGAAATATAAGTCAGTTATCGTGAATTTGTAATATTATATATGACGAATTTTAATATTGATTATGTATATAAAAATGGTTTTATATATTCGTTGTACTCGAAACTATGTCTATGCATAAAATTTGACTTTGAATCAGCTCGAGAAGTTAGGAACAATTATATATGTGTAAAACTTATTGTTCACGGAGGTACACTGAGGCGCATAATCAAAATAGAATTCTGTAAGCATAATAGAATTCTGTATTCGTTCATGTATATTATTTTTCATCACTTGATGAAAAATTTCGATGAAAATGCCTTTAACAAGGTTCTTACTGATGATAAATCATTGGTTTATAGTTATGATCCTAAAACTACACAACAATCTTCACAGTGAAATACAACGACAGAGTAACATTGAAGGCTATTCCCAAATCGGCGCTCAAGGACTACTTTAAGATGTGGAAGCATCGCTGAGAGCGGATGGTTCGATCAAATGGGAACGACTTCGAAGGATGCAGCGTTGCAACTTACGAAGAAAAGCTGCACTAATGCGAAGATATGAGCACAGGTCGGATATTTTTCGGACGCATCTCGTACATGTTCTATGCTGATTCCATGTAAAATATTTGTCATATGCCAATATGGGAATAATGAAAATCTGCAAAATTCAATTATCATTGTCAAATACATTTTTAATATATTGTAATTTATCAATGTAATAAAAATTTGATAGTTGAAAAACAATTACTTGAACTTTTGACACTAACAGTTTAATCTTTCAAGTCCCATCTGTACGTAGTTCAGTGCAAAAAAGGAACCCGACCGCAGTATGAATTCCACATGCTGACATGTGACACCTGCTACGTGACTTTTGATGTGAAACATGAGCGCTTATTCCCAAGAAAATGGTTCGCGCGAAAACATTGCACCAACCTGCGCAGTTTTTATAAGCACGAGTACATATCGTCATTGGCATTTGACCTAAACCATGTACTTGATGTTCCGAAAAAATCTTCCAGGAGAACGGAATATCATATACACGGTCATCGTAGCCGTATACCTTGATGTGGTCCTCAGAATACCAGTCACACGTGCACGTGAGTATCTTCGCCGGAAGCTGCTCCTATTTCGGATTAATGAGAATTTGTGCGGAGCCCGGACATCCGTCAGTCGCGCAACTGCACGCCCACGATTTACGGGCGTGCAGCTTCCGGGGAAATTGTTGGAAAGTGTCTTTTCATTGAATCTTACGAGCTGCTTGAGCCTCGGGTCTTTTAATGGCTGGCCTGCGCTAGGTGGGCGCGATGCCCCCAGTGGATGGCCCCATGCCTCTTACGTAATTGAGCGGTTTAACAAGTTTACGTGATCCCGCTCGATGAGTCGGCTTCCGCAAGCGCCTCTTCTAGACATACTTTATTAAGAATGATTTATCGACGGGTGAGCATTCAATAGGGATTCGATTTTTTCATTAACTATAATACAGATAAGAATTTAAGCTGATTATGTGACTGCATGCATAATATATTATACATAACGCAATGTTTTTTTTTAATTTTACATGAAAATTGAAACATAGATTGTATTCGTGCCTATATTCTATACTTTTGAAGGGATTATTGAATTGTTATCTATCGCACGGAGAGGAAGCGGTACACCGGAGCGCAGAGACACACGTTCGAATGCACAGGAGTACGATTCGCGAATACGAAACAATTTTGCTCAAGCCGTTTCATTAGACAGGCACAAACGTGGGGAGCGATAGGACTCGAAGGAAGTCAAGGACCAGTAAAGATTAGAGCAGCGATTCCGCCCGGAGTATCTCGCGCCATTAAAAAGCATTTAACGGGCGGGCGTCTGTGGGGCGCAGGGCGGAATAATCCCCGCGGCCGGGGCCCGGGTGTAAGCCGCAGAGGAACAGGCCGAAAGCCCCGTCTCGCGGCTCGCTCACTCCTCGGGCGCAACCGGCGACTTTATCGCCCGACGAAACATTGACAATTCCGATATAGGGGGCCTCACCTGTTGCACCGGCTCTCCTCGCCCGCGGCCGCTGCTCGGCGCGTTATTAAAATTCATTGGGTCGCGGGCTGACGCTATGCGCGCCTTAATGAATAATAAAACCGGCCGATTGATTTGGCCGGGGAGTGGGGGCTGCCGATGCTCCCCCGTCCATAATTAACCCGACCCAAGCTCCCGATGAGCAGCGGCACTCGGAGAAGAAAGGGAGCGGCTGTAGGGCGCTTACGGCACGCGCGCCCGCCGTTCAAGCGGCTCGGTGTATATATATAGGTGGGAGGACGCGGGCCCCGTGATAGCTCGCCGGCACTCTCTTCATCCGGCAAATTCTTAATGAAGGACCTCGACTAATCAATCAGCCGCTGTTAGCGTTTGAACCTCGCGCAAATTTCCTAATTACACTCCATTGTTTTGATCCATGCGTACGTTTACCTTTGAAGTGCGCTACTCGAAGCGTCATTCTAGGTTAGCCCGTTATATTATCTACTCGTTATACTGGCCGAATTCCAAAAAAATTCGGAAAATAGCGAAAATTTAATGGCCCAATTACTTTCTCTTTCGGTCGACAAGAAATTAATTTATAAACCACGCGTTGGATCAAATAGCTCTGATGCATTCGATACTATATGGATAAAATCACTTTCTTTCCGGAACGATCACATATTTTTATTGCACGTATACCTTTTCTAGATGCAAGGCAGATTGAGGAAGTAGTAGGGAAGGAGATTGGTCACGTTGCGGAATAAATTTGAAATAAATAAATTGCAATTTATAATATACGGGCTTCGGCAGTTGCTTTAGTGAACTATCCTGAATACGAGGTCGGTAGGTCCTCGTACAAATTGCACCTTTAAATTAATTATAATTCACGAACTCGAAATAATTAATAATATTAATTATTAGCAGCTCCGCTATAGCTGGCACTGGCTTTGCCCTATTTTGTAACAGAATTTGATTGTACATATTTATTCATCGAAGCGTTTTTCCCCATGCATACAAGGTTGATAACATAGTGATTTAAACTCTTTTTGGAGTGAATTTCAGCGAAGTCGTAGATATGCGAGCCGGCGTTGTTTACCTTTCGCTCGCATTGAAACCCTTTTGCGCTTGGTCTGCCCTGCTATGCAGCTGGAGAGGACAAAATAAACAGCGCTGGTCCTTTAAACTTTAAATTACTAATTCGAGCGCCTAGCAATGGCTTACGCATGTTTTAAAGGTTGCAAACAGAATTTCTGACCGGCCAAGTGCCCCGTATAACTTGCAATAATGTCCGTTCAAACCAATTTACTCTTACCTGCAAATTAAATTTATTATCCCGAATATTGGAATTCGATAAAAAGGAAAAAAAAGCCCCGGTTTTTCGAGCGATGGCCAATAATTAACCGCGCGACGCTCGATAGCTGCGGTACAATTAGCAAACAACCACCGAACACATCTGCTTCCGACTGATTTAGTACTTGGCCGCGTGGCGCGCTAGTTTACGGGGCGCTAAAGAATATATCTGCCCGAGCGAGGTATATCGCGTGCAGATTGAAAGTAAGAGGCCGTTTAACGGGGGGAGGGCCCCGTTAGCTCCGGCGAAAGATTTAGAGGACTCCGCGGCCTCGCGGCCCCCTTTCGCGGCAGTTCCGCCCCGAATTTATCGGCCCGCCCCGCGAGAAAGAGTTGCCCGGGCGAGTCAGCCCGGCGCCTCCCCCACGCACACAATTTCACGAAGCGAGGCGGGCAGACAATTAGGCCGAGCCGAGGGATACACAGGGGCCCGTCAACCGAGCCGGCGACGCGAGTCCGCACCGGCGCGGGGGGGGGGGATCGATCGGGGACTCCCCGGGCAGCGCCCGCGCCTCATGACAGCCAATTTTTATCCCGGTGATTGCATTTGCAAGTCCGATGCGCCCCGCGTCTCCCGCACGCGTCTCTTTACCCTGCGGATCGGGACCTGCCGATGCCTCTTCCTCGTATTTTTCCCGGCTCTTTCCGCGCGGCTGGCAGTTGAGAGCTTCTTGCGCGCGGCCTTGAGCCCAGGCGCCGCTAGGCAACGCGGCTGCGTCTACTTCGCCAAGCGGTGCGGCTTCCTTCGGCTAATTCGGGCCACCTGCCGCCCGATATATACGCGAGGCTCCCGCGCTGGGCTTTTCTTGCGTTGAGCTAAGGTTGTCCCGCGTATGGCTCCGCTTGCCTCCGCATCGTTTTTCCCCCACCGCCCGTTGCTCCCCGTATTTATCCCCGCGGCGAGTTTGGCGCTTGGTCGCGGCCACTTTGGGGCTATTTGTCAAAGCGAGGGGTGCTACTGACCGGGACATCGATTTGCCTTGTAACGCCGGGAAAAGCGCCCCGGTGCGAATTCACCTCCGCGCCCGGGCGCCCAGCCAACAAGGGACTCGCTGACCCACCCTCTCGGTAATACTTGGCTGGAAGCGTCCTCGGGAGTAACTTCTCAAAATGTAATTTCGCCTCTTTAAGTGAGAGCGAGAGAGAGAGAGAGGGAGGTTGAGAGGAAGTGATCTCGGCCGCTTCGAGAGCGGACCGAGGCACAGTTAAATTAAGCGGCGCTCACGGCCCCTCCCTCCCAAATTAAATCGGATGTTAGCTGAGTGCGAAAGGATAAAGTGCCTCCAGTCCCCTGCAATCGCGACATGTAACTTCAATTTACTGCCTCTTTCGCTCCTTCTTGCATTCGACCTTTTCCGTCTTGCGCTCCCTCCCGACGGTCTGTGTAACTAGCACCCTCGGTGCATCGAGTAAGCTCCATCTTGACGATAAATACTGACAAGTTTGAAATTACGGATGACTCTTTGACTAGCGCATCGCCTCGGGCTGATTTTAATCGCAACTCAAAGATTTGTTTCGTGTCAAAGCGTCAGTAGAAAGCACCAACATTGGTCAGACCGTGTATGTACATATGAAACGAGTACACCGTAAATTTTACTTCGCTTATATTGCATGTGCTCTTCTTTTCATGAATGTTTTATCAACGATTACTATACCCCGGTGAAGCTTTTATCTCCGAAAAGGCAGCTAATTCCATTCGAATAAAAATAAAGTGGCCGTCCAGTAATTTCTTAACGGCTGTTAACAACCAACAATTAATAATTCCTCGATGGCTGGCTATGGTTCGGATGGACGCAAGAGCTCGGAAGAAAAGAGTAGCCATGAATAATCAATGGCGAATTCAGCAGACAGGCAGGCACTCGACGAGGGCATTGTTAATGCAGGCAGTGAACGTGTAATGCCCGCAACCGGAGTAGCGCATCGGCGCCTCCCGCCGTATGCCCATTTACAAAATGGAGGCCTGTCAATTAGACGCGGAGGCTGCGGGGGAAAGCGAGACGCGACGCGGAGCCCCTCCCCCGTTAACTTGTAATGCCGGTCTTGTCGGCTAACGGGGGGAGGGGAGGGCGCGAGGGCCGCCCCATTCGTGTATCGACTGCCATCTCGGTCATAATTCACTTATGGGGCGGGGAGTGGGGGGCAGGAGCCGGCGCTCCTCCAAGGTATATACGCGCCCCCAGTAAATAACGGCATCGAGCCTCCGAGAGGTGGAAAATTGTTTCCCCTGGAAAGCGCGAGGAAAATTCCCATTTTGAGGGTCGGACGCGGCACGCATTCGCATTTTTCTCCCCGTATAAATGCTCGGTATTGATCTGACTTTTTGCGCCGGCTTCGGACCGCCCCGGAGAATATCAATCGCCGACAACTGCTGCATGCGCGGCTTTCTTTAATCGCCCTGGCGCCATTATCGGCCCGCCGCTCGATATATATTATACATCGCGGGGGGGCCGCCGCACACGTGCCGGCGCGCAAACCGGCGCCCACCCAGCGCGGCGTCCGCTAATTAACAATCCATCAGCGGCCCTCGAAAACCGGCAAAATGCCCCGGAAAATCCTGTCGCGCTGAAAGGCCGGAGGGCACCGCGCGATAATAAGCGAGCCACGCACTCCCTCGTCATGCCGCGGCGGCCGCCGAGCCAATCCCCGATCGAGGGCCGCGGCCACGAGTGAAAGCCCGGGCCGCTTTCAATTACCGGCCGCGGCCGTGCCGCCCTTAATTAGATCGGGCGTGGCGCAGCGGAATCGCGGATGCCCCATGGCCGCCCCGCGGCATAAATATAAATTCCTCGAGTGCTGCAGCATCCGGAGTCTACGCGGCAAATATCCTCCTCTCGAGATCTCCCGTTAACGGGGCGAGCCGCCAGCAGCACGGCTCGCGCCCCTGCGGACTAGTTGCTGCTCCAAGTTTGATTAGCGCTCAGAGTTGCTTAGGCGTTGATCCTGTCCCTGTACGTCGTACACTCGCGGCTTTGATAGCTCGTAGGCCTTGCTCCTTCGTGACTCCCGTGCCTGGTTCGTGAGTTAGTGTGCGCCTTTCCCACCCTACGCTCATTTGATATTCTTTATTTTGGCTTGTATAACGGCCTCTTTAACTGTCTGGTGAACAAAGAGCTTTCGTGCTTGGCGCGCACTTGCTTGGATAAAGTTGACCGGAAAATCAGCGTAAACTTTTCCAATATACTTTGAAAAGCGCGGCCGACCCACCTAACGACATTATATTGCAGTTGCATTGGCATACTAGGCGAGGATTAAGCGATGAAGATAATAAACTTGTTATTAAGTTTTTTCAACTGAAACTTTGAGAGTACCAGAGGGATGCAAGGAAGACGAGTCGATATTTATTATTCATAAATACAACCACTTTTCACAACATCCTCATCGTAATTTTACTTTACGCGGTTGTTCTTTATAGGGGACAAGGCGACGACGGTAAATGCATGGCTCACACGGGACCGAATCTTATTTGCATTTTTATGTTTACCCTTTTATGCTATAATCCGATGCGCCAGGGGTGGTATCAAATAATTGCATTGCGAATTCAATTAGATTTTCAACAAGAGCTATTACCAGATTGTATATTATATACAGTAGTGATGTATCCGAAAATACGCTTTGTTTAAGTTATTATTAACTCTTGTTATTGTACTGTTACAATAAAAAAGATTATTATTTGCTAAAAGGAGCTGTAATCAATGTGGTTACAATAAATGTCAAGTTTATTGAAAGTAGAAAAAAATCATAATTTAAAAGAACGAAAAATAGTTAATTCATTTTGTTAATGCGATGTTATAGAATTTTTCAACTTTTTTATAAGTACCAATTAATATACGTTTTCGCAATTATTTTATTATCGAATTCGTATACATAATATAATTTAAAAAAAAATAACATGATTAAGTGATGATAATATATATGCGAGTAATGGTTATTATTCATATGCAATGGATTATTAATAATATATGCATATACCATGACCACTAATTTCCTCTTACTCATTTACAGTTTCTGCTCATACTAATTTTTCTTCAACGAGTTTTTATCACTTATTTACACTAACTTTACACATCTTTATTCAATGCATTCAATACATAGATCTATCTATCTTCGAACGAGACGATATCCCATAATCACGGGTATCAAGTGGACCAAAACTCAACCCATCGAATTCCACTAATCATACGTAGGACTCGCGGTTATATCGTGCATAGTTTGGACGCTACCTTGTCAGCTCTCCAAGTTGTACTTTACATGCCAATCATATTTTGATCTGTTTCATATCAATCACTTTGAGTCTTGCACAAAGAAGTCCATGCAATTAGGCTTAACGCAGTACACATTGCATTTCTGTCGCAAGAAGTTCATTCGAATCATCGTACCTTTTGATCCGGTAATTCTTTTCAATCGTGCATTTTCTTCTACCCCATGCTCGCTTATACACTGCAGTAATTCCCTATTTTCAGCTTGGTGATAGCTACAAAGACCGGCAGCTCATTACCTAGGTCATAGCCAGACACCGAGCAACTCCAGACGCGAGGAGACTAAAACCAGCCATTCCCCCTCCTTAGTCGAAAAGTGAACCAACGACTCATGTTACCGGGAAATGCATTAGCGTTAAATTTAAATATAAATAAAATAAGTTATAAAGGGATGAAATCAAATCCAGTAAGGCTATCAATTCGTTTGAATATAATAATCCGATAATTGAATACTATAGTGACGCTGCAATAAATATGAAGTCGAAAATTGAAATACTAATAACAATTTGCATTGACAATTTCGATATTTGAATTAAATAAATCTCAATTTACATGAAATAACAACATGCAAGATACTATATACGAGTATATGTTTAAAAATCATGATGAATAACTGTAATAAATTTTACCTCTAAAAATTCTAGAGACATTTGAAAATGAAAGTATAATGAATTGCACTTGTACAATATAAATAAATGAACAATTTAATTTAAAAATTAAAGTAGCTAAATAAATTATCCTGGAAGTCTCTGGAATAAAGTGTACGTTGCCATTAAAATACAGCATCTATCTCATTAGAACAATCAAAACAAGTTGATTATATAAAACTTTTCTGTTCATAATTGATTAATTATTTTCGTTTAATGTATGGTTTAAATCTTTTTTATACATTAACAAAATATAAACAAAAGTATTTTTGATTTAGATTTTTCAAATGTATTCATAAAAGCAGTATAGTTCACATTTATTGAGAAACTATTGAAATTACAAATCACAAATAAGTCTTTAAGTTCATTAATTTCAAAAATTATATATTACTTTTATTTTTTCGGAATTCCCACTAGTCTGAACTCAACTAAAAGTTCGGTTTATTCGGAGGGGTGCTTTTGGAGGAGATCAGATCTTGCGTGCAACTGAAATGAGGTCGAAATCCGCGCATGGGCAAACGAGAAGCACCGAATTGCACTATCTAAAAAGACACGAGAGCAGGTAGAGAATGAGAAGAAAAAGGAAGAAGTAACGGACAGAGTCGTAGTAACAACTGCCGCGAGAGCCGCACCAAGAGTAAGGCACAAAGAGTTATAAAAGAGTAGAAAGACAATACCAGACGGCAACAATGGTATAGAGGAACGAGGTGGCAAGATGAAGTGGAAAAAGTGGATACGAGGGAAAGAGAGCGTAAAAAAGAGAAGCGCTGTACGAGAGGGAGAGTTAGAGGGCGGATGATGAGTCCCGGACGACAACGCGCCAGGGTATTCTCGGCACCATTTAACATGTGGCTGAATAGCCATCTGGAAGAATGGGTGGAAAGCTCCTTTTTACTCTCCTACCTCCGCCAGGCTCCTCCTCATTTCCCCTCATGCGAAATTCCGCGGAATTTCAAGCTTTCGTTCCTGTATATGCGGACTTATGCTTCTGGCTCATGTTTTCCGTTGTGCCGCTGCACCGCTGCCCTCAAGAGCTCCTCAACCGGGGATCAGCGTACTGCAGATATATATCTCTATAGCCAACTCGAGATTCGGTGTCCACTGTTTCGCGAATTTCCACTTGCTTGCAAGAAAGTCACGAATGTTTACACAAGGGTTGACTTTATCGCCGAGCAGTGGACCATTATAGAATTTCCTTTTTAAAAAGCGAGTAAAGCGCTGCCTTGTTTTAAATGGGCTAGAGTAAAAATTATTTAGAAAAGTTATTCAATAGTCAGTGTTAACAGTATAATAAGATAGATTCATTAGAACTATTAAATTGTTTAACAAAGTCTACCTGAATATGAATATTCTATCTTTAAATGAAAATTAACTGATTTTTCTCGATGATATCTTTAAAATCTATATAAAATTATACACTAGTTGAGACAAAACTCATCTAAGACTCAGAAAGACAACTATAATTAACTAATGGATGTAAATCTTTTATGTCTCATATTTTTATTCAATTACAAATAGAAAGTTCAAAACGTATTAAAACAATGCATTATCCTAATAAAACTAACCAGCAACTATTTCAAATTTATATCAGAGAAATTTTTAAAATAAAATCACGAATGAAAGTTATGCATAGTAATTGAAAGCTACAGAAAAAATTACATACCATAAATTCCTACGATTCTTATATATTTATTTTTCCGTACATTTACCTTTTCATTTTCAATAACTCTATTAAATATCTCTTTTGCATGTAACCAAAATAAATTTCAGGGGCTCCCATAACTTTTATGTTAAATAGACTTGAAATTTTTGGTATACTGTAACTTGTGTACTTGCAGGTATAGAAAATTTAAGTACATTAGCATGTAATGTATGTAAGTACATTTGTAGTACAATTTATTCCTACAATATTTGTTGCTTTTTATAATACTATGATGGAAATAGTCTTTACAAAAATAATTAAAATTCAATAATATCTTGTATAAATTATGTAAAAGTAAATACAAGAGTATGTGCATGTGTATGTGTTAAAATAATATAATGTCTATTTTCAAAAATAAAAATTAGACTCTCCAAAATTATATCCGATTTCCTTCCACGTGTATGTCTTCTTTCTACCTCATTATGGACAAGCTTGCAAAGTTCTCTACTATAAGCTTCTTTATATCAAGGCTTCTTCATAATCAAACCTTGACCTTTAAAATCAATCTTCCGTACCATAGCAATAAGTAAATAAAACGAATAAATGATTTATAATCAATACTCGATATCTTCACCTTCAGTAGTTAAAATACGTTATTCGTACATAACCGTTACATTTTAACACATTTGCTATTTCGCATGAAACTTTAATGAGCAAACAGAAGTATTACATTTAACGGTCAAATTTTTGCTTTGTAAGTGTCAATGGAACGACAAGGTTTGAAGCACCAAAAAGGCGGTACGAAAAAGTTCAAAAAGAGTAGAGCGCTCGGTAGAGCGGTCGTGTAGTCAGCAGCTATTTCTAATGGAAAGGGAAAAACGAGGGGGTACGACATAAACGTATATAGTATACAAGTGCATGTTCTCATTTCTGTAAAAATCCATTTAATATTACAGTCCCTTTTAATGAAACGATTCTCATATGCGCAGAGACGACCTATTTTTTTTTGTAATAAATTATAGGCTCGTTTACTCTTGAATAGGTGCAATAGAATTAAGGGAATGTACCTTAAACTGACATTTTAATTAGTATAAAGTCATAGTAATTATTCCATATATTTACTATACACATTATTTATTTAAGAAACTCAACATCTGATAAATCACATCGTACTAAAGACAATAGAGATTAAGAAACAAATGTAGGATAATTTATATCCCTGTTCAACTCTTCACTAAGGATAATACAGACAGACCTTCGGACAGACCCTACTTTAGAAGCACATAAATTATATTTTATAATATGTGCCTAAAATTTGAAAAATATGTAAACAAACTAATTTCTTCTCATCGGTTTTTTTGCATACCTAGATTATTTAAAAGATACAAACTGAGCGGTAGCACTTTGAATATTAAACACGAGATTAAAAATGGAGGTAGGAATTTTGAGAAGCTCAGTGGTAAACTATAGCATGTGACATCGGTGGTAATTGTCTCGGACAATTGTAGTAGCCGAAAAATGATGTATTAACTTCATATACTAAAATATCATCCAGTGAGCCACTTGGGATATTTTGAAGCAGTTGCCTTCTGCTTTAAGATCCAGTCTCCAGGGAAGCAACCGTCGAGTCTTATGTAATCTTCAGAAAACTTTATGAAAGAGATTTGCGAATCTTTTGCGAGATAGATCTTATAATTAAAATATTTGAGCAAGGAGTAAAGTAGAATGAAAGACAAGTAGTGTAATGGGTTCGAATTAATAGTTTTCATTGTCATTTCCGTATCCCAATTAGCTAAAAATCAAAAGTTTGCAAGCAGAGACGATATGCAAATTAAATTCAATCTACTTAGTTATAATACTAATAACTCATTAATCTGCATAAAATACATTCAATGATGCTGGTGATGTAGATTTGTGGAGAGATTGAGTAAATAATTTGAAATGCAAAGTAATTATATTGACTTAGCAAACTTCGACTATATCCTTCGTCGGGTGAGCTCAATCTGGCCCATAGCCCCCGCGACGGGCCCTGTTATTCACGAGTAGGCTCCTTTTCGCACATACTCAAAGCTTCCTATCCCTCTCTTCACTCTACTGCGACTCCAACTGTACCAGTTCCTCCCTGTTGACCTCGACGTAAACTATGAGACTTAATCGTTTTTTAGAGCTCACGGCACGTCTTTCCCTATCTTTTCTTCATGGTGCTCAATGCTCTACTTGCCCGAAGCTAATTATTTTCCGGCGAGGTTTACCGGTCATCCCCTTTCGCTAAACTGGCTTCGGGCCTGAAACAGTTGAATCTGTATATAGCGGGCCTCCGAAGCAGAGCTGTCTAGCTCGTCTCTAAGACTCGTTGCCTCGCTCTTTGCGATATCTCTGCACAGCAAGTCGGTTGCGCATCAAATCCCGTTTACTTTTTCGTATCGTCATTTTTAAATAATTACATTTAAAACATTGCTTACGTTACATGAATTTCGCTTGAATTTGCAATTTAAAAAACTAGGACTTCAATTTCGGAGCAGGGGCTATACCTTCGGGCGGATGGGAACCTTGTTTATGTTTTTGTTTTCATGGATGTGACCCCGCCGCTCAGCCTATATTTCGACCCATATGCTTCGTTGCGAACCTTTCGTATGCAAACATTTATATTGGCATTTAAAAATGCATCTGTATTGCATGCGAGATTTACGCTATTGAAAATTTATTTCTTTGCAATTAATATTACATACATTTATTATTGCGGCATACCTTACAATTATATTTGTAAGCTTCATTAAGATTGTCAGCTATCAAAAGTTGCAACAGTAAAGTCTAAAATCATATCATTGCGATAAATAATTCATCAGAGTCATCAACATGCTCGACCCAAGATTCGATCACATCTCATTACGTTTTGTGGTTGCAAACATGCGAGCAAACTTGAATATAAGGAAAATTGCAAATATTCGACCCTGGCATATTGACATAAACAGAATCATTTTGAGATTTCGCCCTAGCTCAGCATTTTCAGCGATTCCTACAAGCCCACATGGATCAACTTAAGACTCTTATAGGAGTAAATAAACAACATGAATTTAAACAACGTTTTATTAGGTATATTTTATTAGTATACTTTAGTCATACTAGCAACAAATTTACGAATACATAGTTGATGCTAAGGACTGATTACATTAAATACTGATCTGACTGTATGAGGTCGAAAAACAAAATACAAACTACGTAACCAAGATGGAAGTAAGATCGAGAATATTTTATTCTAGATAACAAATAAAGCTTGTAAATGTTGCTATTTTAAACATGAGTAGATTGCTGTCTGCACATGTATATGATCTCTTCTTATAAATCTATAATACGTTACATGTTAGAGTATAATTCCAAATAAATTGATAGTATGTTATAATCAGAATATGTGTGATTTTAAGAACGGATATTATATACTGCATATAAAAATTCCATATCAACATCTATCATAACATCTAATACTATTTGGAATAATTCCCATCCTCTAATTTTTGATTTTTCGATTACCATGGTCATAATTAATAGGGTAATGAAATGGACTGGTTTACGTTAATGGGCTATACATTTCCACCTACTTTTAGCGTTGCAACGTTTTTCTTGGCTCGAATGCAGATCGTCGACCCATTTGCCTCCTTTATTACTTGCAGGATTCTATTTGTAAGGCAGGCCAGTCGATTTATTATTGGAAATTTCCAAGCGTAGCATAGTACGTGCGCGGTAAGAATTATGCCGATTCGAAAGCAAAGTTGGACGCTTTAAATGAAAAATTATAAATGCTTATATATAGCATTTGATCAATAGAGTGCAAGGGTCTAACCTATAATTTATTTTTTATTATTGCTTACATCTTGAAAGTTTATTACATATTAATAAAGAGTAATTTTTAATGTATAGATCTTTAATACATAGCCTTGTTTTGGATATTTTAATATATTACAAAAGTAGATGTATATTACTTCCTAAATGATCATTTAATTTGTTTTCTAATATTTCGCAACCTATAACAATACTTATTTAAATTGGGTAATTAAATACCGCAAACAAGAAAATAGGAAATGCACTGAACCAGTAGAAACCACGAAACGAACAAAGCATTACTTACGAATTCCTGATAGTACAGCCAAAGAAGGAGCGCCAAGTAATTTCTCTGATAATGAAAAGCTCCTCTCCTGGCTCGAAAATTCCGTCTCGGTTTACGCCTATTACCATCTGACTAAAGAATCAAACGTTCATTTCAACCGGCAAGATAGACCCGGTCCCAAACCCTTCCCGTCGTCTCCAAGGCGAAACAGCCTCCAGTTGCTTTCGATGGACGCAACGACACTGGAGTCGCTGTCCCGTAGTTACGGACTACGGCTCTAAGTAGTCGATAGAAATGCATAGCCGCATCGGCTGCTCCCGTCTCCTGTGACTCTGTATTCATTTGAATTTGCAAGAGGCGAGAGTATTAGGCGACTCGGTCCTTGCTTATTGCGCCAAAAAAAGCGCAAACGTGACCACTTGACAGTGTAATGGGCCCAGTTTCCTGTCCGTTGACCGGGGAGTTGCGCAGAATAAAATTCAGAGGGCTGTAGGGGTTATAAATAATGCTTGATTAGATGTACTTCTTTTTTTGGGGTCACTGCTAATGAATGTGACTCGGGGTCGTTGCTTTGTGGGTATCGCACACTCCATTCCATTTCCTTTTGCTTTTCATAAGAGTGTAATGATATGCGCAGTCCGTATAATTAATTCCAGTTGCTGGATTATTTGAATGACACTTGAGATTAGAAATATTATGGTAAATTTTTATTGAACTTTGTGATAAAGGCGTATTAATGAATTTTTATACACATGCTTACATCTATATAGAAGAATTTTAATTAATTATTTTACTCAAATGATTGCTTTTCCATTTTATAAGAAGAATGATCTTGGTAATATGCAAAATAGACAAAATAACATAATATGAAAAATCAAATACGGAATTCGAATATACATTGAATACATGAAGGTTTTGTAGTCGTTATAACTTTAGTTTCAACACGAAATACAATTCGCTTTGAGAGAAAAGTTAATAATATTTGAAATTTGGATATTAATTACTTTAGACAATATATTATACATATATTGGTAAAAATGAGTAAAAGGATACTAATAATTCGAGATGTATGTAATCATAATTTATCATCCCTAATTCACCATTGATATTTGCTAATTTGCACGAATATTCACCATACCACAAAGGAATTAGATGGTTTCCTTTGAACACCCACTTGAACAAGCTAACCAGCATTAATAGTTTAATCTGAGAATTAAATGGTATTAGGCGAACTGATCCTCTCCTTTGCGTTAGTATATTACGAATCATATGTGAAATCTGCCCGCTAATGGCAGCCAGTTGATCTCGTTTAGTTAGCCCGTAATAAAGCCATCAGTGTGCGAGGGATGCGATATGGCTCAATGAAATAGATGTCAGAATAGGGAGATTTCAGGTAGAGACGAAAAGATGAGATTGTAGGAGCTGCGATAAGTCTTCAACTCTCAGAATGTGTGAGAATAAGTTGAGGAGTTTTATACAAAAACAGCATAAATTTAGAGATAAATATATTAGTTTATTTAACTAATTTAACAAATTATTGAATAAAGTAGCAAATTACGTACTTTAGACCCGTGCTCGCACTTGACCCTATCCCACGAAATACGATAGCTAGTTCGCTTTGTATCCTCCTCATTATTTCTCAACGGCAAAGGTTAGTATAACGATGAGACTTTTAGTACCCGCAAAAACTGAGGAATCTTGGTCTCGTAGGTTTAGTATACTCGTACTGTTTTGCTTACACAACCTCGCATTCGTGAACATCCTGAGCGCACTGACCAATACAAACATTAATATATTTTTATTTACCTAAGCGGTCGAAAATGAATACTGAAATTTAATCCTAGAGGGAGCTGCATTATCTAGCAATTATTCCGTCCTGTTACAGTAGACAAAATGCTATAGTAAGAATATTTACACATATGCGCAGTACGGTTAATATAACAAAACTTGCACTGAGCGATTAATGGCTTACACGTTACTGTACTCGTATAACATAATTATACATATATAACATAATTTTTAAACACGATACAATAAATGAAAATAATTATAATCAGAAAAACACTAATACATGTTACATAAATATAGCTAAAATATAGTACAATAATAATATTTTAATACGCATCAAAATAAACTTAATCGCATAATAAACTATTCTATACCATGCGTACGAAACTAGCGGCTAAACCTTGGATGTTACTTCACGCAGACTATCTCTGCTATGTTGAAAAAATACAAGCAAGCAATTTAGTCTAAACTGTGTATAGCAGCTCCAATTTGCACGTTTTATAACGTACGCGTCAAAATTTCGGTTGGTTGTCTGAAATGTCAAGGTGGTCGTCACTCCTTTTTACGGGAAAGCTCGACTACCGTAAAGAAAGATGCTATAATTTCTTTTTATCCAACCATCTCACATTTATTTTTTAGTTAGATGACTGTTAGGTATGACATCGTGTAACTTTTAGGAGTTATTTTGCTATGAAAAGATAATATTACGTTGTTCCGTTTTGAATCGCTTAGAAATTTGTTTTAATGCCATAATTTGACGAGGTAGCTCCTCCTCGAGCTCCTAACCGTTTTATTTGTAATATATATTCTTTACTACAGCTAGTGCTCAGTTCGTAAACATACTGCATTTGCATAATTCAGGCAGTAACAAACGCCACGGTAAAAGACACGCTCCGAAACTTTTTCAGATTAGCTTAAATGATTTGTTAATGTATTGCACCAGAGTAGATCCCAAGCTTTTCATACATAAAATATAATTAAAATTAATCGGTACATGTTATGTTTTGTCCCTGGTCTGCCTTCTGGACTCATCATGTGCTTTACGACCTGTTTTAGATATACTTTAATCTACAGAAGCAGTTCACATGCTAGGAAACTGCATGAAATCATTAAATTTTTACGGGGTTACACATCTAATTTTTAAACATTTTTTGCTACTTTCGAAGATATATATTAGCAACATTCTCTAATAATCTAAATGACATTTTCAAATATAAAGTTTTTTAGTAAAAACTGGATTAAGATCGTATAGATCTTTGTGTTTTATTTTATTTAATAGATAATACATATAATACTCTACAAATAAATGAAGTTTACAGATAGTCCAATTGTAAGCTGTATACCTACATATTGTTACGTATGCGCTGGGTGTGCGTGTGTGGAGGATGGAGAGAGTCGAACTCTCGACAAGGGCTGGAGACTAGAGGAGTAACGAGGAGACTAACCCACAGTTTGCAGTAGACGTAGTGTATTATCCAGACTAAAACTATCGGGATGAAGAGACGGCGCCCCGGCGCGTGTCACTCGGACGAACGACAGATGACAAAATGATCTCGCCTTTACGATATCCTATCTTTTTATGGTTGCTCGGCTTCGCTTCTCCACACTCGTGGACTCCCAAATTAGTCGATTCCACGTATGCCTTCAACGTTATTCACGCTGCCGATGTTGCGAATAATCTGCGGGCTCTGCTATTGCCGAGTGCCCGTCGGCTCGAGAACCCGCGAGTTTCCTTCGATCAGCGGTTAATCGAGCCGCTATTCTCGAGAATTCGGTGCGGCACCGCTAAAGGTGACCCCGCGTTACGACTGAGGGGCCCCCGGTTTCTCTGTGATAGCGGATATCGGAGTCGCTGTTTCCGAGCGTTCGGCGCGGCTCCGCTGAAGGTGACCCCGCGCTACGAGTTCGGGGCCCCCGGTTTCTCCGCGGTAACGGATGTCGGAGCCGCTGACTTCACGGCTTCGTCGCGTATCGCGCCGAAGGTGTGTACGTGACAATATTTAATTCATATTAAGACTGAAACTATGCAGAGTATGCTTTATCAAGTTGGAGAAGGCTTAGGATGACTAGTGGATTAATCTTTCCGAAGCTATTGACAAGGGATACATTCAATAGAGTAAGCCTCTTATTTGCAATTCCAAATCTCTGAAAAGTTGTAGAATGCTGCAAGCGAGCGATAAAAGAAATATTTGAGAAAAAAGAACAGATTTACTCTATTTGAATTTACCTCACGCAACGTTGACCACGGGGTAAATGAATCGATTTATATTCAATTGGTGAGCCGAAAACTCGATCTGCATTACATTGGCGCTTAAAGACTGGCCTGTCGTCCTCGCAATTGCTTTACTTAACAGAAACAGGTGAATTTCGAAGGGTGGAAGCGACAGCGGCGTTGGGGCGCCAGAGCATCCAAAAGATAACGGCGCCAGGTCCGGAGATAAGGCCCCAACGCGACGGGATCGCCCGGGTGTTTATAGTTGAATTAGCAATTCTATGGCTGATATTCCTGCCACAGGAGCTGCAGAATCCACAGGAAATAGGGGTTAGGCATAGACCCGGGCTAAAACGCACGAGAGGAGATCCGGGCAGGTGGGTAGGGGCTAATGGGAAAGATTGTTTTCGTCGTCGCCGGAGGCTGTGACCTGCTGGAATTTGAATGTTCGATCAGAGAACCTGTGTGCGAGATCGCCTCCTTTTCTCTTTTACTGTGGCTCACATTCTTACTCGCTTGCTCTTTCACGCCCTTGAGGTGTGTATATATATACACTATATATACATATGCAAAGAGAAGCTGGGGAGTGAGCCCGTGCGGCAGAAACGGGAAATTAATTTGGAAAACCTTTTACTCCGCGCGACTCGCTAGTTCCCGCTCGATTTAATCCCATAACCAAAGTTGTATCAATTATCCCCTATAGCCAGATTACTCTGTTTTGCCTTTCTTTTTGATTTTTAACTTCCCATCTTCTGATTTGCTTTCCTAGTTCTCTTCTTTCAATGAGGAGCATAAAAAATGATCAAAAATGCGCATACAAAATAAAACAAACGAAAAGAATATCAAGCTTAATTTCTAGATGTATTGTTTGATGGTAATTTTAGATGATGAAATTTATAAGCTTTCGATAAAGTCATAGTTTAGATAGTCCATACAGATAATTCTATCAATTTTATATTCCATCTCGGTTAACTAAAATACTACTTGTATAAAGGTTAAAACATTTTATGGGAAAAACTTATTTGCCAGTTATGCTTTATCTTATTGTACTTTATATCGCTACTTTTAAGAAAGTAAAATTGGATTTAATAGGTTATTGCAAATGTTCAACAGTCATAAAAATTTATTTTTATATTTCTCCGATCAAGTTTTCTGTGCTCTTGGCTGTTCAGATGAGTGCTGAATGTAACAAATGTGCATCCACTACGCATCAACTATAATGACATTTCTAGCTGGGCTTAAGAATTTTCATTTATTTAATGCTGAAACCAGTTATTAGTTGGTTATTTTTCAGGAAAAATGTTATTTTTACTACAAATTCTAATGGCGGTCTGTTCGGTAACAATTGCCGGTCGAACGCGAGCCGAGTAGTGGGACCAAACTCGCCATTCGTGTAATCTCATCACGTTCCATACATAATGACCACTTTGCGAGGGCGAAAGCTGCCGCTGTAAAAGCTGGGTGCTTGAACCCTGCTAATTTTTACACTCGGCCGGCATAATTCAATCTGCATTTGAAGGAGATTCATTCGGGTAGGGGTGAAGGGCGGGGCTGGGGGCGGACGTCGGGCCTCGGCTAAGAGAATCGAATCCGGTGAATTTTAAGCAGGCCGAGAAGCAGGCTCATCTGACCCTGACTCCGGGGAAGCAATTCGGCCGGATCCAATCTCGAGGGGCCAAGTGGCGCGCGTCTTCCTCCGGCTTCGCCGCGAGCGATATTTGTCGCTACGGAAAGTTCGCCTCGCGGGCGCCCGTCTCCCCGGACTCGGCCGTCGTGGGCGGCGCCGCTCGATTTACATTGGAAATTGTTGTCTCGCTACCTGAGAGCCCCGGCCCGGATTTCCCCGGTTTATCGCCTTTTCACTGCGAGGCGCCGCGCAGCGGCGGCGTCGGCAAACAATGAGCTTTCGCCACGGCGCACCTTTCTCCAATATATACGCGTTCGCCCTTTTACCGCGAGAGCCTGCCATTCTGTATACAAGGGGATGGCGCTCGCGGGCTTTTTCTACTCTCGCCCAGAGTAAACTGTCCGAGAATTAAAGCCGTGGGGGATTCGGGGAACAATGCCCGGGCGGCAGCGTGGCGATACAGTATTCGTTTTACTCACTTGAGCCCCTTCCGACCGAATTAATTTGATCAGTTGGCCCGTTGGTGGGTTCGAACGGCGCGCGAACAATACATTCATTCGCCTGTGATCTGGCTGGCCTGCCGGTGTACACCTGTGTGCACGGCGTAAGGTTGTAGCAAGCTATGGAATGCGCGCTCTCTACTAAACAAGCTCTGAGCCAAATCCAATTAGGCTTTGTAACGTCGAGCTGCTCTGTCTGCTCGTTTCCATAGAGGAGCCTGCGGAATGCTCGATAGGCGAGTCGCCGTGGCCCTCGTAACGCGTCCGCTTTATCGGCAGCATAGGCGACTCTGCGAGCTTCGGCATTCTTTATCGACGCGTCTCTAGTTACAATATGTGCACTCGATTTTTGGCGAGTTGGGCAATGCAAGCTTATGGTGCACATAACTAGAGTTTAGTGTCGGATCGCCGAAAGCCCCTGATAGAGCATGAAAGCTGTTACAATTAATCGATAGTATAATTGCAATTGAGTTTAAAATAATTATTGCTTAATGCATGAACGTTCAATTATAACGAGTACTCTATTATCCAGTGGATAAAGGAATATTAACGAGGGAGTAGCTCGTTCATTTTTTTTCTCCAGCTAGCGTTGCATTCTGTTGAAATAAGACGTAGCCTGGGAGGCGATCGATCCAACTGTAATCGGCAAATACAGGCGGTGCACAAAAGCAGTTGCTGGAAAGTGAATGAATGGATCCTTTGCTCATTCATCAGTTTAATTGTTGTCCTTATAATGACTCCGATTCAGTAGCTCCAGATAATAGCTGCTCGAGCTGCCGCCGGGGCAAAGTGAAACTGTGCAGCAAGACGCGTGCCGACGGGTCAATCAGCCCCCGCGTCAAAATAATTATCGCGGAACAGACGCGGGATCCCCGTGGACCAGCCGGAGCGCCGCGATCGATGATGAGGACGCCGTTATGAAACGGCGCTCCCCCGGGGGCGGCGCGCACGCGGGTCGACGTCCGCCGCCCCTTTGCGCGTCAGCTGTCGCATTTTTGCAGCCCGCGATACCCGACTCGGGGCCCAACCAATTCCGGAGGGCCGTTCCGTAGGCTTACGTGAACCATTCGCTTTATACAGCGCGTGCCAATAACACTTAAAACCCGTCCGGAAGTGACCGCTCCCGCGAACAGCATCCGCTCCGTTGAGGCGCCGCGGTCCTCTTCCACGTTTGCGTGGCCATGCGAGATGCTCTGCCAATACCATCCTTGCAATCGACATTCACACCCAATTGGAGTACTCTTGCCATTTTACGGTATCTATCAGTGTCTAAATATTTGTGATCTACAAAAATATGAGCGGCTCTCACGTCTGAGCCACTCTAGCTGTTTTCCGAAAATAATATTAAATCGCATACATTTATAATGTATGATTTTATTTATTCATTTATTAAATGAGGCTAGGAGTTCCAGGCCCCCTTCACGGAGAAAAAGAGGCTATAGCCAAAAGCGCTGAAAGTTTGACGCATATGACTTAGATTGACGGTCTGCGTACTGTCAGTGCGTACAGATATCAGGTTCATATGCAGCACGCTTAAACGTTTCTATGGATTCGTCGACGGTCAAGCGCACTCATATACAGTGCACACGGAGAGAAGAGTCCATAGAAAATAAAAGCACTAGATTTCAGTAGCAGAACATATTCTAATACTAGAACATTTTGATCTGCTTCTTAGCTAGTAAATTTATGGTGCTGACGATACCACTTACATTGTTGGTACTGATACTCGTCAATTTATTATACTAGATGTCGCATGCCTATACATTAGAATTGGAATTACTTTGTAATAAATAAATCATATATAACGTTTTTAAAATGGAAATAAATTTTCAGGTTATAATATTTAAATATACTTGTAAGTCTTCTCGTTCACTTTAGTCCTTAATATAAATTCATCTAATTAGTATAATTAAATATACAAAATAATTATTTAGATATATTAAGAAAAATCGTAAAGCAATTAATCTTCAATGACAGATTTCTAATTTTTTCTAATGAATACAAACGAATTATGGTACTATTTATTTAATTATACTGATTGCATAAATAAATAGGATAAATAAACATAAATAAAAACTAAAATATTAATGAGACTAATCAATGAATATATATATATATATATATATATTAATTAGAGAAAATGGGTTTCAACTAACAAAAATTAAATTAAATTGATTATCTAGCATTTAAATCAGAATACATTCATCGATGAACTTAAGTAAGATATACAATGATGAAAATTTAAAAAGTCAGCCAGTGCACTGGTTGACCTTTAAAAATTTTAAATTTAGAGTGTTTGAGTGCCGAGGGGCCGCTCACTCTGAGTACAGGAAATAAAACTCCGTAATCCTCTTCTGTACTCTTCTGAACTCCCCAGATTTTTCCGAAATCATTCTCGACAAATTTCCAATGAATTCCGGAAGCAAATCGGTAGAAGAGGGCAGTGGAATGGGAAGCCCTAGTGGCGCGGCGCCCAGTGGTGAAAGGAGTTCAAAGAGTATACGAGAGGACACGGAGGATTTCGGGAGTGCCTTGATTTTTCAAAGAGTACATGACTCTCACGGCCCTCACGAAAGTTTAATATTAATTGAAAATTATTATTTAATTAATTTGTTAACTTTCAACAATAATTATTTTATATTTTTTAATCTTTTTCTTCAATATTAATAGTTTTTCCATGAACAAAATAATTTTATTATTTCTGGGTCCCCATTCCACTACCACCTTCCACCAATTTAGATCCGGAGTACAAATCCGAAGTACAGTTTTTCGTACTCTCGTATATTCTTTGTACTTTTTCGAAAGAGTGCGAAGTGAGCGGCCCCTCGAATAGGCCCAGCGGCAAGACTAAAACCGCCTAGATTGAACGGCCAAGCTCCAGAAAAAGTTTTGGCTACTGCAATCGCAACTTCGGACCCTCGGCCCTCCGAAGGCACTTTCTTTTTATAAGGAAGTTTCTCATTTTATTAGTCATTTACACAGAAATGTTGACGAACAATCCAGCACTGTAATTTATGTACGAGAATGCAAGGGTTTAACCAACATTAATTTTGAATATGCAAGGATGAAGTCTTTGCGTTAACATGGCAGAGAAGCAAAGCATTTATGCGCTATGAATGTACCATGCTGTTCATAAGACAGGGTACTATCTGGAGTAATTCCAAGTATCTTGATAGTCTCACTATTGTCTAAAGCGTAGTCGTTGACAAGGACCGTGGGAACATTCACCGAGTTTTTGATAGAATTCAGCATACGAAGAATTAAATCATATTGCTTGCGTTTTACATACGTTAATATTTAAACCATTTCCCTCTATAAGCAGTATTGAATTACCGATGCTATGTCTTTAATAAATAGATAACAATAAATGGACCAAGTGGACTGACCTACGATATACCCGATTCCCGTCAGGTTTTACATTACATAATTTTAACTTGCATAATTATATAATAATTAAATCTGCATTAATTAATTTAAATGCCTATATGAGATCAATTATTGCTCTAAGAAGAACTATATTCCGAAGCTATTAGTTTAGTGACACTATGGACATCAATATAGATAATTCGAAAATTAGAATCAATAATTGTGTGGAAAATAATTATCTCGACCTTATGACATACCTATAATTATCCTTTAATCTATTAGTGCTTCTATCAAAGCTTTTCTGTCTACACAAAGCCATACTTGCAGAGGATAATATGATTGAATAATTAAAGTGTCTTTCAGGCTTTAATTTGAAAGTCATTATAACTTTAGTCCAATGAATATTTTTGTGATTAAATGTAATGTAATATGATTCAAATAAATAATATTAAAATTAATGAAAAAAATAAATATTAAAAGTTACATAAATCATGTTCACATGAATACCTATTGTCAATTCTAATTATAATTTTTAGTCTATAAAGATTTAATTCATGAGATAGCTCGACTATTAGTGCATTATTTTTTTGATTGCTTTGTTGTTGACGTTATAACATACCTAGCTTGATTAGTGTCGACTACTGACAAAAATTTATGCTTTAGATTCAAAAAATAATTCATGCAATATTCTTTTGAACTATTTTTTAGAAAAACTTCAAAAACAT
The DNA here is from genome assembly GCA_018906755.1 of Sycophaga agraensis. Taxonomy (NCBI): domain Eukaryota; kingdom Metazoa; phylum Arthropoda; class Insecta; order Hymenoptera; family Pteromalidae; genus Sycophaga; species Sycophaga agraensis. The sequence goes on along the minus strand of JACCIE010000017.1, from coordinate 133,202 downwards.
TATGATTGAATGCATTCTAATATTTTATCAGTGGCGATGAAAACGATACATGTGTATTGACAAGTGCTGAAGGTAGTAAGTGAATACTAGAGATAGCTACACTTATTGTCTAGACGTGTGCCGAGACAAACGTTGAGCGAGACAACACCGATTTAATCTCTCAAGCAATGTCTCTCAAGCTAATGATTCCTCGTCTACGAGTACCCAATCCAACTTCACAGGCGCTTTGTGCTCATTTGAATAACAAAGCTTTTATAATTCCATAATTTTGCATAAAATATTTTAATTCAATTTTTTAATTTTTCAATTAATATTTTAATGAAGATTTTTCAATTATCAGAACCAAGAGATATAATATAATACATATATCTTAATAATATCTGCTTGTATACAAATTTTTCCCTTTGAAAGAACAAATTGTCGGCACAATGAACTAGGAACGTGCAATATTAATAAACAAAATCGACACACAAACAGTCTTTCATATTAGAATTAATTAACTGTTAGTTTCGTTTTTAAACAATCCAATGAAAACCGTTTCATAGATTTGACACCCCTTTACTAACAATGCAGCATATAACGTGCTAGACAGTTATGAAATTTCCCGAATTGAGACCTGGAATCGATGCAGATTTTTAATGGAAAAAACGAAAAGCTTGTTCGAGGGCAGTCTCAGTGAATAGTGGAGGTAACGTCGCTGTAAGTTTAATGCCCTTCTCCCCCCGTCTCGGTATATAATTTTCGATCTAAATAGAAGAATACGGCAACGGACCAAGGCGAAGGGGAGGGTCGAATAAAAAGGACTCCGTGGGGTGGCTAAGGCAGTCGAAGATTAAAGTCCACGGCTGTCGGGCGGGCGCAGCGGTGGGGGGATTTGCGATCCGGTGAAAATTCCCTGGCATAAGCCGAAGTGCTAACCGCAAGTGACTTTTAATAACCCGGGGATTTCAGACCGACTCGGAAATCCCGTCGAGTCTCGCTTTCTGGGCGCTCCCCTCCACCCATCTCGGCGATCCGCTCCTCCTTACCGTTTTGCGTTTTCCCTCCTTCCTACAAAGCGACTTGAGTAGCGGCCTTCGCCCCCTCGGATTTCCTGTCCTCCACCTAGTTCCTCTGGGTGCTTTGGGCTAATGAAGCGCTCAAGCCAATCGCATCCCTTGCTTCGTTATGCTTAATTCTAAATAACAGACTGGCCGCAAGCCTTTGCTGTCCAAGTCCAGTAGTTAACAAACGATTTTTTATATGTATAAAATATATAAAGGGATTATTGCTAAAGTTTCGACCTCAAGTTTTTGCCGTAGGAGGAAGTTTCCGGCCTCTTCGGCTTGCGCCTAACAGTTTCGACTTACCCAAGATAACAAGGGGCTGTGCAGGGATTTCCCTTGAATTTGAATTAGGTAAAGTTAGAAAGTTACTGTTTTTCCAACTAGTTGCTGAGAAATCCCGTTTGCTAGTACGTTAAATTTATAATTATTAAGACTGAGGTTATTTGGGGTAGCCGGAGATGCGCACCATAGTTTTTCATTTCCCGAACATCTCTAAACTTAATTTCTGATTACCCTAAACATGTAAAAGCTAGCATAGATGTTAGGTAACGTATTTATTTTCTTTCGTTTAGTTCGACAAGTCAACAAAAAGTCTAACTTAACTGATACATTCAATGCTACAATATCCTCTAATATACATCTATTGTCACCTAAAAATTATTTATTGAAATTAAAACAAAAGGTTTTAATCTATTTTATTTTCATTGCGTATTTATTCAGGATTCTGTAAAAATAAACATGGACCTACCCGTTCAAAAAAATATTATTAAAAAATTTTTTTCAATTATTATTAAAATGAACAATATATAATATTATGCTTTTTAGTAGAAAGGTCAATAAATCAATTAATAAAATAGTAGTTATTAGTTGTCTATACAAAGTAAATATACTGTCGGAAATGGTATAGTAATTTTTACTGAACTGTATCGTAAACTGACCACAACCTAGTTATTCAATAATATTACGTTACTTTATAATAAAAATTACCATTAATATATTAAAAATTAATATACTTTCTAACAATCGAGGTAGCAATTTTCATGGTAAAAATGACTACATTTTTCTCACTGTAAGCTAGCGCAAACCATTTACTCTTTGTAGAAAACAACATATCTTCTGATGCTATCTGTAAGTATTTCCATTTCTCTAAAATATGAAAATCATTTAGTTTAATTCATGGTTTAATTATATCTTTAATTTATCTTTGAAAGTTACATATTTTATCCAAACATAAAAATATACTACATATTGAATCATTATTTCATAGCTTTTAAGCTTCAGAAAATTCCGATTAAATAGCTCTTTATTAGAAAAGCAAAATTTGAACATATTCTAATTTATTTTGCCAAAGTGTCTGATTAAAAAAATTAGAATTTAATAAAATTAAATTATCTTTAAAAAATCTCGAATATTTTTGCTTTAAATATAACTTTACTTGTATAATATAATTGTAAGCAAAAGTTATTATGTACATGCAAGTATATATATGGTGAAAGAATAAATTACCTATTAAATTAACTGTAATATAATCAAAATTTGCACCAGGCTTAAATTGAGTTAAATCGGTTCATTATTTGGATCTATTTTGTGATATTATGAGGTAAATGTAATTAATGTAAGTAGCAGTACTAATAAATTACTAAGTATATTAGTATAGTCTGTTTAATTAACTTACCTCATCTTTGTTACAACAACAGGCGTAAATTCCAATCGTTGAAAGCCGAGTTCAGTTGCGTTTACATCATCTAAACTTTTATAGCGAATCATGCTGCATGCCGGCGTTGTTATATCTGGAAAAAGATAAAATACATTAGTAATACATTAGTAATAGTAAGTATTTAATTTAAAACTCTGTTACAATTAAAACAAATATTTAAATATTTTTATCAATATATTAACTCTTGTAGGTAAAGTGGAAAATTAATTATGTTACAATGATAAAATAATAATATGGCGTAATTAGTTGTAGATATTTTATTATTTATTTAGCATTTCAATTCGATTTTACTGTATTCAGATTAACCATTGTAAATCAATGAAACAGAAAATAGAAGTACAACTTGTGGTTAAAACTTGTTGTGTCTTAGATTAGACCGATAGTCTGACAACCGCTAATGTTACTTGAAACGATATCTCATTTATTTATATAATTATTATCTGGATAATTAATTTCAGTTTTATTCGCGATGTTTAAAACTGTATGATTATATGGATTTAAAACTTGCTTGAACAACACAGGGGAAAACTTCCCGCGACAAAGCAATGGCTTAACGCATAATCCGATTAGCAAACACAAACTTTCGAAGCGTTAAGTCCTCAAAAAGGTGGCCGCAGCTTTGCAGGCGCTGCTATGGGATCCGGCGCCACACGGAAAAAAGACCGCTGAATGCCAACAGAAATGTCACTCTGCGGTTATATTGCACCTGTCGCGGTAAAAAGGGAGTCGGCAGCGGCGCGACACGAGAAGCCCAGGGCCAGGGACAAATGTGCCCGCGGGCCGCTCCGTTCAATTTTTCTTTTTTTTTTTTGCGCGGCGGTTGCTCGACAACGCGAGGAGGAGGCCCTCGCCCCCCCCCCCGCACGCCTACGCACCCCCGCAGGATAAATATATTGCGCGCTTGGGCGAGGCGCGCGTGTGCATGACACTCGGAAACGCGGTCTGCATCGCGGCGAAAGGGGAGGCCCGATGGAGTCGCGGGGCACGAGTGACCGGGCCAGCCGAGCCGCCCGCGAAAAATCAATAGGCTAGGCAATCGTGTCCATAAATAAGCTGCGGACGGTACACTGCCGCCTGGACTCGCCACTTGCCGTATCCTCGGGCCCAGCAGCCCGGACACAATGTAATTTCGGAGCGAGCCAAGCGAACGCCAGTTCAATTCCAAGTGCATCGGTCTTCTCTTTCTTTTTCATCAACCTTCTGGTCCGTCGGGTTTAGCGGTATTTTTTAATAAACGATGGTGCAAATATTTCATAATGATAATTACTGCGAGTTAATGGGATTGACCAAATTGTAATGTAGAAGGATTATGCAGTACTTCAAAATGTATGTGCATTAACGTAAAACATTTATCGTTGCACTTGCTTGGAGATTTATATTTCAATATTTAATTCATATGATTATTCCTCATTATTTTAAGCATTAGATTTTATTTAATACGAAACTGTATCTATGTAAATAAAATTTAAATCAATGAAAAACGATCGAAATTACAAAATTCGTATTGATTCATAAACATTTGGGTTATATAAACATTATTGGTATGTATTTATATGTGCTCTTCTCAAACATCGCAAATCATAAATAACCGCTTAAAAGTGACCTTTTAATGTAAGTTTAAATTTAGTTTTATATTTACTTTCGTATATAAATAGAATATCGAATTTATGTAGTCATATATACTTTTCAGGAGTATACTTTTTTATACTGCGCATACGTTTTACACAGGAGATACAATTTGTTATCGTGCATTACATGTTTAACTAAGCTTTATGAACGAAAAGTAAAATTGACTGAATTACACCGTTTTTCTAAGACATGGAACCAAGAAAAAAAGTGGAGAAATTGGTCGATGGGTGTGAAAAAAGTATACCAGTGTACACTTATAAAAATGTGGATGAGAGAGATGTCTTCATCTGTAATGAAGGGTAAAGAGCGTGAAAGCACCCTCGATCGATTTTACAAGGTAGCAGAGGCGAGGATCGCGCCATATCAGCTACCGCGAACTTTAGTCTAAGTACGGTTGCGACGCAGCGGCGCGCGACTGATCCGCGTTTAATGAGGCGCGAGTCACGGCAAAAACCAACTGCCTTTCGGTGGGACCTTGGGATGCTACCCCATCTCCTTTTTCCTCTTATACCAAGAGAAAATGAGCGATAGCACGAGCTGCTCACTCGCTTGTTTTGCGCCCGCAACGTGCCCGAGTTTTTTTGAGAGCCGATGACTGGCAGCGGTGCAAGTTCTACTCACATTTGCTTAAATGACGTAATGAGCACCAAAGTAGTTTTTTTATTGGGATTTCTATGGATTTCTCGATATTGTTAATTCATTAACTGAAAGAATAATACCCTGCTAATATTTTATGTTTTGTAATAAATCATATAAAAGCGTTTAATTAACAAGTAATTATATGTATATATAGAGTCTATTTTCAATTAATAGAAATATTGACTTGCTATAACTACTTGTTAAATACTCATGACAAAATAGAAAAGTATTGTTGAATAAATTTACAAAATGTAGTACATTTTTATTGTATGTGGCCTTCGAGGGATTTGACGTGCCAGTCGGTCCGCGCAAAGGGCTGTTGTATATTGCGACTGACCACCACTCCGTATAGTAGTTGTGCGTTTTCAGTCCGCTGTCGCCCCCACCTTCACCCCACGGCAATTTTGGGCCCGACCCAGGCGCTCCCTCCTTGACACCAGGGGCAAGAACCCCGTGGACGTCGTCCCCGCGGCTGTCAACTCGCGGCTTCTCTAATTTCTAACAAATGTAATCCCTTTTAAACATTTATTCACTTTGGTGAGAATTACGGGCTTTCCTTATTCACCATAACATGGTCGTGAGACCGAATAATACGGACCAATATTCTAATGGCTCTAGAGAGCAGAGGCTAGGAATATAGTTTTAGATTGAGGCTTCGATTAACCATCTTGACGATATGGTCCAAGTTACTTAAAGGTTAACCACGCAAATCGCGCCGCAATTATAATTTTATACGATTTAACAAAATTTATTATTTAAATATTTAAAGTCATCCTGGCTTCCAGCCACAACGCTTTATTCTTTTATAATATTAAAAATCTCGTTAAAAAAAATGCAGTAGTCAAAATTATAGGGCAACTTGTGTTCATTGATACATGTATAAATAATGTTTTTGATTTTCAAAAATTATGATTCATTCAATTCGTTATACTATTATTATTATTTGTTTTACGTGGAAAAAATGCAATAAATTCCATATTAGTAAACTACTTCCAATAAATAAATTAAAGAATATGATTAAATAACTAAAATTGGAGCTACTACACTCTAGAAACAGTAAAATACATAATTTGCCTATCAGTATAATTTTCTATCATTTGAATATATAATTCAGAATATGTGCTAAATTCTAATAAATGTATAATATTTTTTAATAAATTTCTCTAATACTTGTTTATAACTTAATTCTTTTATTAAATAATTTTAATTTTTAATTTATTTTTTATTTTCTTTAAGAAGTTTAGTCAAAGACTGATTAGAGCCTAGACTGTCTCTTTATACTTTATAATTTCCTAATTTCCTTCATATATTCATCAAAGAACAATTTTATGGCTTTAAAAAGCTATAATAATAAATATTAAAAGCTTCTACATTGGTCAAAATAATACTGAAATTAAATTAGGAACTTAACATAATTTTTATTACAGCAATCTAATCTAACTTAAAGATAGCAAGAAAACTTTGTTGTTTAGATCTCCTTACAGGTACAAAAATCAATTGGATCGAAGTCGAAAAAAGCTTAACCGTTACAGATCACGATAGTAAAGTGAGAGGGAGCAAGAGAGAGTTTCCGAAGAGTCAAGAAATTGGTGTAGCCAATTTTTGAGAGTGCACTTTCAAATAGTCATGGGATTCTGCCACAGAGTTTCAGCAGTCGCAATTATAAGCATCCCAGTCTACACTTGCTCGCGGCTAATGTGCTTATTTTTACCTGTCTGCCTTTCTGTCGCAATTCTGACATAAAATACACAAATAAATATAGTACATTGTCCCCTTATCATTTGATAGAGCATTCTTAGCTCAAGAGCAAATACACGAGTTTCGTGAATGCGTGTAATTTGAATACAGAGATATGCTGTAGTGAAGGTTCATGAACCGGCGAATCCTCTCTCCTTCCGCTTTTCTTGCCTGTCTAACGAACTGTTAAACTTGTAAGGTATTACCGTTAGTCCAAAAAGGTAACGAATATAAGCTTGCAAAAACAAGTGTTTGCGACATTGTTAAGTCAAGTACTTAAAACCAATGCTTGTTTATTTTATACGCATAGATATGAAACAAATTTTTATATAATTTTATGATGAACTCAAAGTAATTATATAGCTTTCGACCTGACTGATATATATAAATAGGTTGCCCTGATTTTCTCATTAAAATTTTTTATTGGAAAATTAATTTAATTATGGTTGATATTTTTATTAGTTAAATTATAATTATGTTAATAAAGATATTATCATTTTTTTTCAATTGAGTTGGATATTTTCACATTTTGGATACATAGTACAGAGATCTACCAGAATCTAAAGTAGATGATCTCGCTTACTAAAAGATTTTTAGCGAAATTAAAAAGCAAACTCGAACCAGCTCAGAATCTTATAGTGAATCGATCCCGAGTGTTTTTAATATTTGACCTAAGAGGGACACAAAAGAAGGAAGAAAAACTTTGCATCGTCGCGTCTCTAAATAAATTCCAAGAGGATTGATTGAAAAATTGCGCCAGCGTGAGGCCGCCTCGTCAAATTTTAAGGAGGACGGGGGATGCACGGAATCGGGGATAGCGCGCATAGGGCATCGATCGTCTAGAAATCACGAGAGGCCCGTCCTCCCCCTTCCCGCATATTAATCTCCCTCCCGTGACTCCGGCATTCTCGGGGCACATCTTGGCCGCTCGTCCTCGGCTAGCAGCTAACGATGAATTTGGCAACGACGGGCGATTGCCATTACGGAGAAGCCTCGTTAATCTGCCTGGGCGCGCGCGTGTAGCAGAATCCGCGATTCCGTTAATCTCAATCAGCACTACGACTACAGCGGCGCTCGTGAGCGTTGTTTTGGATACTATTGCACTAACGCCTGCAGCCACCACATCAGCCATCTTTGTTATGAATCGAGCTAAATGTAGCCAGCCGCTGCCCGTTATTGCTATTTTCGCGGTTTTCAAGGCTCGGTTGCGGATGTGAAATGCACGTTGCTTACAACCCTGATAGGAAATTGACCATAAATTATAGCCTTGCGACTAACTTATGTCCAGATTTCTTTAGTATAATATGCCCATATTATGTTAAATGCTTTATACTATAGATAATTCCTAACCTCAAATTCACAATATGAATAATATAAGTTATTGGAAGATTGTATATTATTTTAATAGCTAATGAATGAAAAAATTAAATTCTTATATCAAAAGCCGCTTTAATACTAAGAGCACTGCCCGTTACATTTTTAAATACTAGTAGTATATACATATGTATGAGAAATAGGTACAGATATGAGGAACAGCGCATAGCTATGCACATCGAACTCTTTCTACCTCTCTACCTCGCTCTACCAGTTTATTCCTTATATTTATTCCTTGTGAATCCTAACCTCTTATTCTGCCATAATAATACCACCATGAAGAGCTAGACGCACGTGTGCGCACGTGACACTTGAAGACCGAGTAAACAAAGAGACTGATCTGAACCTGAACTACCTAATGTATCCAGAGTATTGTTTCCTCTCTCTCTCTCTCTCTCTCTCTCTCTCTCTCTCTCGCTGAGCGGCCCTTGAGCTTGTATCATTCAAGCTTAACAGAGCGAACGAGGCAAATAAAGCTTCAGATGAAACTTTTAATTTCATTTGCACACTAAAATTGTTTTCTATTCTAAAATTGCAGGAGATAATTCTATTGTGTTAAAATAATAGTTTACAATTGGTCGATAGCCTTGCTAACAAAGCTAGAAACTGAAGAGGGGTATTCTCCAACCATTAATCAATTCCAATCAAATTTCTCACCGCAATTCTTTTTATTTCTCTGGGAAGCGAGATACGAGCTAAAAGAGAAAAAAAATAAATGGACGTATAAAAGCGATAGTCGGGGGAGGCTTGATGTGGCGACATTCGGCAGAAGCATGACTGCAATCATCCAGATTCATCTCGAGGATCTCTTCGGTAATAAAAAGCAATTTTATTGAAACATTTCGCTCACTGCGACGTCGGTCACGCGGAAACCTCATTAAAAGGCACTAGTAAAAAAAAGAGAAGGAAGATGGCAGAAATGCGGTTGCGTCACAAGGAGGACGTGAAAAGTGCGCGTAGGCGAGTCATAAGCGCTATAGGCGATCTAACGAGATGGCTGCCGTTCTCGCTCGAGGTCAGGTGAGTAGAGCGCAAGCCAGTTTCACTATTCATCGGCTGCTCCCGCATCTTTGTCGTCGTGAAGCGTGGAATGCTTACGCGACGTGGGAAGCGCTATTATCGTCGGGGACTGTCCTCCTATCCTCCTGCATTCATTCATACCCGCCGACCTCGGCTTTTATGAACGCCTCGTCAACGCGCATTTTGCCTCTAGATAAGACGAGCTCGTGCCTATATAGTTGCTATCCCTTTCCACTGCCTCTTTTTTACAAGGACTCGCTTTCTGCGGAGATATCAACGACCATTAAACACACGCGCTCGTAGCACATTTTCCTGTTTGTAATTTTGGTTTTTATTTTTATCCAGTGAAATGCAGTCGAAACGATCTAGCAATAAAATATCCATGAACGAACGTCACGCGACTGAGAAAAGAGTAGCCTGCAAAGAAAGATCATTGGCCAAAGTTTGCTAGTCTTGACAGGCATTTAAACGTCTTATGTCACTTAACTCATGCGCTCATTTCCATAACTGAAATAAAATTATTAAATTTTAAGAAGCTTACAGAGTAGCTAATCCTTTCATAGTCTTTATGCTATGTGTTTAACTCGTATCGCTTATGCAACTATTTGATTCTTGAAGAGTTCCCAGTATAATAAAATGTTCGTTTAATACATTTAAGTATAATATTAATTTTGATCAACTTCAATAGAAATTGAACTAAAATTGATTCTCTGCTCGAATTCAAAAAATCATTCCTCACCCAACTGTAGGCGGCAAGGTGGAAATCGTAGAAATCGGCCCGAATAACGACTGGTTTTCTGAAGGAACGTGCAAGTCCGAAAGCTCGCGGCAATGCGATATTGCTCCACCTCGATAAATTGTCAATGCCTTAACGTACTTTGTCGTGCAGTGAGATGCCCTATAGAGCTGGAGGAATGAGCGAAGCACTTTTTCCACCCGGCGCCGGAAGTCTGGCAAATTTCATTTGGTGGGCGATCTCGAGCATGACCAGGCATCGACACAGAGAGACAGAGAAAGAATGAAAGAAAAAGAGAGATGGATCAAATAATTGGGTTTGACCTGATTGTGAACCCCGTTTAGCTTATCGGCATCTATTGCAAAGTGGTTTAGAGTATTGAGAGAAGGAATTCTTCCATCACTGCTACTGATCTTCAAGATTTTTACGTGAACCAATGCTTTACACTCATCTAGAGTTTCACGAGAAGAAGTTTGAATACTTTTCTTCCTTGCTTTTTGGTTTCCTTTCATTTTGAAATACTTCTTTCTATTTAATTATCGTTTTTTCTATATCTGTTATTTTCAATATAAATTATGTTATTTTAATAAAATTGAAGACTATATGGTAATGCTACAAAAGTGAGTATTGTAATTGCGTTTACTAGAAACCTCAATTTTCCAATCGAATGATTCCATGCTGCCTTTATACTAACCGAATGTATCGGTAAAATGAACAGTAATTGAGCATCGGTTACGAGCGATGCAGAATTACATGTAAATTTAAATAGTTATTTATCACGAATATATAGTGAGTATGCAGTGGTTATTGCAGTCTGCATCGCATGAATATAGACATAACGTCATGTAAACTTTTGCATCCTAGCGCTCCGCTTCACGACCTGATGTTCGGAAGTCCTGTAATAAATCACCTTTTGGAGAAAAAAACCACGATTTGTCTCCTACTTGGCCTCTATTTAGGCATAGTATATTTGTGAAAATCCTAGAAGATTAAGAATTATCGTATTCCTATCTAGGGTGAGCACTCGTAAACTAGTGATCGCGAAATAGGGACTGGCTTTTCATTAAATCTTGAATGTCTCATTGATTTTAACTCCAATGTTTAATACATACTCAAAAAATAAAGATACATCCATACATACATAGATGCATACATACTCACCTAAAGGCAATGCTTATGTTATGTATCATTATATAGTTACTTCATCTATGATATGATTATCATAACTTGCAGTGTTTCAAATAAATCAAAGTGTTTTGAAATAAACAAATATTATTCAAAAGAGTCATAATTATACCTATCTTATAGTCAGGAATATTAAAGAAAAACTAATATAACTAGAAATGTAGAGAGATCTGTATTTACTATAATCAAGCTAAATTAACGAAGAAATGCGTAAATATTCATTTAGCATAGTAAGCTAAAAAAAGAATAAATAAATAGAAAGGAAGAAAAGTAGGAAATACTTCCATTAGCGAGTATAAGTTCTTTTCACTCTCGCGCTTTAGATGGTGCCCTTGAGTAGGCGACTACAAGGGGTTTCACTGCAGTTCGCTTACGATGCACCTCAAAACTGTAACACTAAAGTTGTAGCCTCACTCCATCGGTAGTGGTCCTCTTCTACTTCATGCAGTGTGAAATTTCTGCCGGGGTTTTTTGCCTAATCGGCGCCCGCTACTGAGTTTCGCTGGACCTCTCCAGTGATTAAAAGAGCGCAGTAAGGAGGCGCCGCTGATTCATCGGTCGATGGTTCTCGCCAAGCTCACGTATGAGCGCCGAGTCATGGTTGGACGATTTACGAGGGATCTCGTAAACCGCTCGATAGGCTGCGCACGCTTTACCCCGTCATTAAAAGTCGATGCGGCAATGTTATTGGTCCGAGCAATAAAGATTGTTTATAAACGAGTCGCTAGGTTTAGAAGCTGGCGAGGAAGGATGAGCGACGTACCATTTACACATTTTTGTCTCGCGCTAAAGTTTTATCGATCGCGCTCGCGAAACTTTAATCTATGTTGGTACGATTGAAATTCAAGGCAGTTTAAATCAAGTAGAATGCTCTCAAGATATTGGCAAGGTGTGGGTGTAACAAAGTTGCAGTGAAAATTCCGGCAGGCATTGAACTTTCCGAAATCCGCTTTTCAACTCAGTAATACATACATACACAAGCATTGTATACTTCATTTTGTAAAAATACTGTCAACTTCTGCAACTAATTTCGTATTCCAAAATTAAATTTAAAATTTTCTAAAAAAATAAAACAATCTTAGTTGTTTATAATTTCATTTCTAATAATGAATTAAAATATAAAGTCAAATTTAGACTTAGCCTTTTAAAAACCAAAGTTACTTTCATTTTGGTTAAATTTTTTTACAAAAAGCAGAAATAATTAATTTAATCAATTGTGAAACTTTGTTACGTCAACTGTAGCTTTTTTTGTTGTTATTTTATTATCCAGGATTTTAAATACATTTAAAGTCTACAGTTAATTCGATTGAAAAGGGCTGTTATATTTTTACAGGATTTTAATATCCGAAACCAGTGCGCCCTCGGCGCAAACAAACGACTTTATGAAGCTTTGTAACAAGTGATAACATACATTCTCTTAATAAAGGGATTAAAATATAATATATATATTGCTGTATATATCAAACTATGATTTACGGAAAATTGAACAAATAATTTGTTGATTATAATATATGAATTATTGGAATGTACATATCCCTTCATTCTTGTAAGAATATACAATTTATAACATCATTCAATCAAACTGAGTACTGCAGTCAAACAAAGATAGTTGAAAAAATACTAGGAAAACTAGATACAGAGTCTTTGACGGCGTGATTAAAGGCGTTGAGTACTGTTACAAGGAAGCTGCATTTCTTTCCATGGGATTCACTCGAAGATAAAGTAAGCAGACGGGAGAGGGAGGAACCCCGCGCGAGGCAAAAGGAGGCCATGACGAAAAGTCCGCGATCAGGGACGTGAAGCTTACCCTAGAGCAGAGACAGTTATAAATGGCGCGGGGGCAACTGCAGCCTCGTGTAATAATATAACGGCCTGAAGCTCGGCCGAGGCTCGGGGACGGCACGGGACGGCGGCAGGACTCGCAAAATGGCCGGGCGAACAAAGACCTGGGAATGGCGTTGTTTACGAGCGGCGATTGTTTTAAAAAGGGGTGGGAGAAGTAGGCGCGGCCGATGAGTGTCCCGCGGGAGTCCTCGCTGTGCCCGCCCGGGGAGCAAAAGGAGCACCCGAGGAGGAGAGCTTTTTCCGCTGCTGCTTTATTGCCCGAGGACAAGGCGCGCTTCAAGTGCGACTCTTTGCGACTGTGCCGCAAACCGAATGGCGCACTATTTAGCTACTTTCGCGATTGCGTAAGGCTTATTTTATTAGAGAATGCGAGCATAATAGATAAATGTCCGGGCGAACCTAGCCGTGATTGTCTATTGTTTTAATAAAGTTACTATTTTATGCGTCATTGTTACGAAGAATAGAGAGGAAACTTTGACAATGATTTATATAATGGTCATAAAAACTTTTAACCTTTCTTCTTCCGTCAATAATGATTGTGATTAATACACGTCTAGACTTCTTCCATGAAACCAATTTATTTATGAGATCTTGTTGATAGATGAACAGTCATCTTGACTGTATTAAACTACGCAGCCTCGCCTTCATTTCTATGAATGTTTGATTTTCGACATATCGGCATTTCGTCTGAGACGTCATCAGGAAAACATCAACTTATGCAGATCTATATTTTTAAAGATAAACACGTAGAAGGAAAGTCATGGGTGTATACATCGACGCAGGGAATCGAGTGTAAGTACAATATATATGTAAGATAGATAATTTTTACTTGTATATAATTGTCAGCAAAGTTATCAAAATGTGATATTATATAATATGCATAATCTGATAGTAACTATTTAATTGTAACTGCATTCAGTATCTATTCAAACATTTTTATAATGATAATATAATATACTGTATTCACCGACTATTAAGCAGCTGTATCAAACATGAAAAAAGAAAATACCTCGGAAAATACGTGTATGATTTAAATTACAAACGTATGTAATATTTATTTATTTTTGAATGTATCCTCTTTTCGCAGTAATAAAAAAATTTACTTAACTAGCGAAAGAAATCCGTATATTTATTAAATTTATACTTTAAATGAAACTCAAAAAAGAATTTGTATAACATTATTCGAGCGAAATAAAACCGATAATAATTTAGATCTGTACAAATTCAAGACTGTTATCTTATATATTTTAGTTTAATTATTCATTTAAATTAATAACAATTAAAATATATAGAACTGTAATGACAAATATTGTCGGTAATAGAATCAGAGTAATAAGCTTTTAACAATACACCATAAAGTATGTCTTCCTTTAGAAATCATAAACCTGACTTGCGAAATATTTTATGATTTCCATCATTAATTGAAATCTTAATTTAAGCCTCACCAAGAACTAAATAAAATTCAAAATATTTTACTTAATAGTATGTATTATTTTGTTGTCCATTACAGACATGTACCATTCAGTAAAAGTCTTATTTTACAGAATTGAAAGAAAAACTTTTGGCTGAAAATATGGTTTGGGGAATAGCTGCGTACTACTGTTGGTCGAAAATTCTTACAGAAAGTAGTTTAGGAAGTCGTGATTCGATCAAGTAGGTGAGATGAAGAGTACTAATGACGCACCAATTTCTCCCCTTTCTACCTTACAATCAGGGCGAGTTCATTTCGTTAGACTAGTAGTGGCATTCTTAATAGTACATCTCCACGTAACTCAATAATCTGGCTTTCCTGGACCAAGCACGATCACATTTGTCGCTTAACTAAGGGAGACATTTATTTCATTATATCACTGAATAAAAACTCTCTAACTACAACTGAATCAGCCAAACTACTGAAAATATCAGTATATTTCATTTGTAATTAATTTTATTACGCCGTGCTTTAGTATTTAATGTAGAAATATAAGTTTGTATTACTTATGAAATTGTTACCATTTATGTTGGGGAGTATTAATTATATTTATCACTCACTCAAATTTACTTTGTCGTTGTACATAAAATTGAGAGAAAATAATTATAGAGAGCATAATTATATTTTCTACTTTTTACTAATACAAATTTAATTGCATAAATAGAGAAAAATAAACAAATACGTTAAGTCTTTACTTGTAGGAATTTTAGGGTTACTTATGATGTCAGTATTTGGTAATTCAAACAAACGAAAAAATAGAAGTATTGGGTCCCATTGGCTGGCTTTACTTGTTGAAATCTTCAGTGTAGGCAAACTTTTCTTGCTTATCAGCTAATCCGCTTATTCCATCTGCATGTAACAAATCGAATATCTGCGCGATTTGCTGATAAAAGAATATCGGGAATACTGTGGAAGAAAGAATACACGGATTCCTTGCGATAAACGACGAACGGAGTTGGCAGGAGGCGGGCGGCCAAGAGAAGAAAGGACGAGTCCCTGGAACAGGAGAATCGGGCGAGAGATGGTAATTTATAGGCGACTAAGCGCACAGTGGAAAAGGCTATAGAAACTGCAATGTCTATCCGAATCCGATACGAGGATAGATTACTGGCCCGGCTACCGGCGCGACGGTGCACCTGTGACTGGCTCCGCGCAAGACGTGTGCACGCGCCAGACAGCTGCTCGACTCCTACCTAGAGAGAGTGACTCAATTAAAAGTGAAATCCCTAGATCTGCTACCTATGAGAGCAATTTATGGCAAGCATCTTTGCCCCACAAACTCGGTTTAAAATCACTGGAACGCCGCCAGAACCTAAGCTTGTTCCTACGATTCAATTGTTGGCCGGGTGCACATTTTATGTAGGCTGCAGTTCAAACCCATTGCATGTATCCAGGATGCTCCAAGTTATTGAATTACG
Source organism: Sycophaga agraensis (assembly GCA_018906755.1). NCBI lineage: Eukaryota > Metazoa > Arthropoda > Insecta > Hymenoptera > Pteromalidae > Sycophaga > Sycophaga agraensis. The sequence goes on along the minus strand of JACCIE010000017.1, from coordinate 117,385 downwards.
CTTAGCTGGTTTTCAACAATGAGATAATATGACTGGCATACGATCACTATAAGTTCAGCCACACTATCACAATTGCGCAAGTTTTTCTAAGAATTGTACCATGACAAATAACGCGTCTATCATCATATTCATTTCTGTTAATTAGATAGTTCCTATAGAATTGATGTTCAATACAGAGTTTTATTGCTAACATATAATATTGACTCAAACAATATGCTTTAAGATAAAAAATTAATCTTTGTTGATCTTAGAAAGTAGCAGAAAGATAATTGAACCGAGAATTAAACATCTTTAACAAAATTCCATAGATTCACGTATCAATGCAATTGTATTATAAATTATTTGCATTTTTTATTTTCCGTTGATGTAAAGTAAAAACTTTATTATCTATAACATAAATTGAAGTTGAAGAAGATAGAATATTTATAATGATGTTTCTTTGATTTCCTTGGTCAAGTCACTATTCGCAGGACAAATTGATTTGCCCTTCCGTGCGATAGCTGATAAAAGCTGTATATTAACCAAACGAGTGTTTTCATTAGCCTTATTTAATTGGAATCTACCAGTAAAATCTTGGTAAGTGTATCTGTATTATCTGTGGTGTTACTTAGATATATATTTATATATCTAACAGTCTATTTGTGTTGATCGATTTTGATAAAGTATATTGAACATCGCACATAAGAAGATTCTTGTATTTCGTGATTAGTTTAAAAAAATTTCTTTTATTTACACATATGGTACATTACAATTGTATAGTCAAACATTGTTTTCTAATTTTTATGTTAAATTATTAAAAGATTTTATCGTTTGAAAATATCTTATAATTTTATACTAATTCACCATAGAACTTTCAGTAAAATATAGAAAAATCTTCAAATCGTAATGTATTTAGCGCGGAAATATAATAATAAACTAAAAAAATTTGAAATAATACTTTCGTTTCATCTAAATGTACCCTGTGCCGCTAAATAAAAGATAAGTTTGAATTCAAAACAGTTATTCTTTTTATAGAGGCCTCTCATAAAAGACAAAACATATGACTTGCTCAGGGACTTGTCATATGGCGAAACAAAGTGGCCATACATGACACTGCCATACAGAATATTGCAAACTCGAATTAGTTGTATGTTTAAGATTTGTTTTTTTAATATGATCTAGCTTTTCCTTAACAGTATTTTTACCAACGTGTATAAATTAAAAAATCAATCGGCAAAATATAATTTTATTCAAAAATACATCGCTAAGGTATTTTTTATTCGTAAGTGATGCAATGAAGTTAGTAAATAAAAGAAAAATAGAGCTTGTTTGACAAGAGAACGTAATATCTCGTTCACCACAAATTTTTACGAAAAAGTTCCGTTAATAAAATTTATTATATCGATTTTATTTCTTCAATCATTTCCTCGATCATCCCTGTAAATTTGTCTATTTCTTTTTTAGTGAGAATAAAGTGAATACTTCGTACTTAAAAAATATCTAGAGAACGTATATAAAATTATAAATATAATAATATATACCTAGTGCACCTACTTTCTATAAGCTCATGAAATCTATAATCAAAAAAAAACTCGATTGACAACGCGCTCGAGGAATTTTATTCAGCCTTAGAAGGAGGTTAGATTGCTCGTAAGAAGCTAGAGAAAGAATTCCGTTAAGAGAGTAACTTGCAATATTCAACGTTTTATAGACTCGCTGTCAAGAAATTCTACATCTGAGCATCTAGCCGTTTTAAATGTTTTGATAATGAAGATGTTACAGAAAAATATTTCTCATTTTTATATCGTGATTTTAACATTCTAAAATATAAAAGACTCCCATTATAACGCTCGGCGCAATGCAAGTCTCACAGACTTCGGCTTATGAAATTGTTAGATTAGTTGTGTAGAAAATCTATCTAGGATAAACGACTTTTCGTTCGATAATGTTATGTTATTATTGTTCAACATAATTCTGTTGAAAAAGACAATGTATAAGATAACAAAGAAGTACGAGTAGTAGAAACAATCAAGACTTAGTTGCCAAAAACAGAATGATAAAGAAAGGAGAACAAGCGTCACAGTTAAAAAACTTTAAAGAAACAGAGTACGTGTTGTCTCAGCTCGAAAAATTGTCCTCATATCCATGGCTAAAGATAAGCATGAAAAAATTCAAACAGTCCTCGTTGTCAAACTATCGTGCGCCTCTACACTTCATTTGCTTTGCAAATGCTGACTTTCTCGGGCTCGCCACCCTCTAGTTCACGACCATCCCCGTTTCCAGTCACGCTCTGACTTGGTCGAGGCACTGCTACCCGTCTCAGAGCTTAACCCACTTTCTCTTTCTGTTTTCTTAGAAAGGCCAGCGCGGCATACTCGAGAGGTATTCGCCATTTACCCTCGTCTCCTTACAAAGCAAATGCTGATACTGACCCCATCTGAAAGTAGTGCACCTATTTTGCTGAGAAAGCAGTAGCTATAAACCAACTAATAGCTAATGGATTATTATTTATCGCTATTTTAAATGATCGCTTTTAATTATGTTAATGAGTAATATCTTTCTTTTTAAAGTAATCGAATGTTTTCAGAATGTATATTTATAAAGGGTTATATTTTCGAAATAAATGTTTTAATTGTAATTTCATTTTTTGTTTCTAATATTATGTTATAATATTTCTAGATATCTCAAACAATATTTTACTTTGATTTCACTTATATTTATTATCGTCTTCAATGCAGTACCTCCCTCCTTTACAGTTACAACAAATCTTGTTTTGTCAGCTCCCTCAGAACGTGTGCCACTTCTTATTTCGGACTTTCAATGGACTTAATCTTTTTCTTTTTAATACTGATTTCACGTTAGGAAACGGATAAAAATCACATCTAATACTGAAATACTGTATAGGGATATAGAAAACTCTCGACAGACTATGCGACATAAAGCCGGCAGCGAATTTTCAGGTGTCGTTTATTATTACAGTTTTACGTTTATTAATATCTATTATTTATTAATCTTATACCGTATTTATCTTAATTATTCTGTTTTTATAAGTATTTGATATAACACTATTGATTCAATGGGTATAAAAGAGAATAGCTTCCTTCAATATTATCAATAAAAAACCATGTACTTGCTTCTTATACACTATAAATCTACCCCAGTGGAAAAACTCTGAACGTTTATACAGGCCAATGAAATCAGAGCTATAACTAAATTAACACACTTGCGGTGAAACTCTAGTCAAGCTACACGACCCGTCGGTACACCAGTCAACCCCCTTGAAAATAAAGAGGTAGCATTTTTGCCGCTAGGCTAACTCACAAATAAGGAGCAATGGAGGCAAAGTGTACAAAATGCTTGCTCATTCTTGTGGCTGGCGCGTATGCGAGCCTAGGAAGAGAACGAAAGTTGATTTACGGAAACACTTTTCTCTTTCGAGGGCTTTCGTTTAGCCGAAAGTTTTTACGGCCCCGTGTGCCAGCGGAGGCGGCGCGGACGGTCGCAGCTTTGCCTCTGCACTTAATGCACTTTTCGTGTCGGTGTTGAATGATGGATATACGTATACGCAGCCGCCTCGTTACGATATTCCAGTCTCGTAAAAATGTTACCCACGCATCGACCCATGAGTGTATAGAACCACAGCATCTAGATTGGGCGTTTTTTTATGTTATGACCGTTTTTGACACTCCTGAGGGAATAAGAACGCTGAGATGGAGAGTATATGCTCTTAGCTCGCTGAGCAGCCTTTACTTTTATCTATTAAGGATTGGAGATTCTCTTTCTTTATTCGATGTTATTTATCCGATGTTATATAATACAAAAAACTTAAATTTATTATTGTAGTGGTTAGTTAACATTTCATTCCATTGTAATTGAATGAAAATTGAGCTCGTAATAGTATGGCCAGGACACTTTTCTACTGCAAGTATAACGAATAGGAAACCAAGTATTACAAACAGTTTATTATGGAAATGAATATATATCATGATTATTTTGACTTCGAGTAAGTAAATCTCCGGTAAGGTAAATGAATGCACTAAGCAGGATTATAAGAATTTTACAATTGAGCAAATAGGAAAATATACGTAGAGAATAGATGTGAAAAACTATACTTATCAAGGAAGAAACTGGCAAATAATATATATGAGTTAAAATCATTTAGCTATATCAGTAAATCTACAGGTAAATTAACAACAGAAGCATACTTTAAGGCAAGATCTCTGGCAAGATGCACCTGTAAAATGTTTACTTTGAGTTTAACAGACAGAATCGAAAGAAAATTAAGAATAAATCGTAATATTGAATGTAACTGGATAATTCGAGCTAAAAATATGTACATATATAAGTGCTAATTGATCTACTATCCATACAGGCTTATTTTTCATTCATTCATGGAAGAAAATGTAACTTATTCGGATTTATATCAATGAATTACCTCGAAAAGCAGATAAAGCTTTTAGTTAACGAAATCAAAGTCCTATTCCACTCATTCCACTATCGTGCAATCGTGACCTTGATACCAGAGCCTCGTCCCCTTCTAGCCTATCTCACGTTTCGACTCGTGTGCAAGCCGGATTCTAGCGTTGCTTCGCTCGGCGAACTGGAACGCTCGATAAGGACCAACGAGAGTAAAGGAGAGGTGAATTTACACGCCCCGTGAAGAGGGAGGCGCAAAGAGATAAGGTCGACCGCCAGTCTATGTGTTGTGAATGTGGAACCATAATACAATTACCACGATGCAAATTATCAAGGCCTTTCTAAAAAAAATAGTCTAGAATTCTCAGTGATTTTGATCCAGGCTTGCATGAAACAATGTTGTGCAAAAAAGCTTTCACTCTTTTTACGCCATCTATCTCTTGGTATAGCTCTTATATCTCGATTCACTTTTTTTTAGGATTCACCCGTCTTTTTATCAGTCATCGTTTTTTTATTCCAAGTATCAAGGGACCCTATTCCTCTTACTTATAACGCTTTCACATAGACGTTATACTTTTATTTGACTTGTATGAAATTTTAGTAACATTATAAAGCAGGTTATATTGCGCAAAGAGGATCTTTTCTACACGATGCATTTGATCTTCAATCAATTTTTTATGTCTATACAATATCAGAATTACAACATGTTCGCTTCGCATTATTTTTCTAATCCAATGTAACAGACAATAAATAAATGTGATTCTCCAATTTTATAATTTATTAACTTCTTATTTATTTATCACTTATTGTAGAATTACTAACAACATATCATTAATTACAGGATAAAACTGACAAATCTTAAAATGATACATAACCGATGACAAATAAACTAGATTAAACATAACCTACAAAATAATTCTTTGTTTTACAGATCTATATATTTCTAAATCTTTTTTTCTGCATAGGCCATTAAATTTTACTATGCATTTATAGTCAAGTAACGTCATCGTATTATTAGATTTTTTATGTTATTAAATATCTAGGAATTTCGGTTGACTACTTTGACGTGCAAAAAGAATCATACCCGCCGTTACTCGCGTCGATCAGGCGCTCTTTCTACTCTTCTTTTTCCTTACCTTGCGTAATATTACCCATCATCCCTCTGTCGCCAAGGAAGAGACCATGAGTGCGAATACCACCGCACCTTCTCAAGAGCCTTTGATTAACCCCCCTACATCCCTGGTGCTCGTTTGCGGAATCCACGATTTTCTGGCTGGAGTACACCCGCTCCCTTTTTTCCTCAATAGCAAATTGTGGGCGGGATTCGCTGGCATTCAATTGCCTTTTTCAAAGTATTTTTATTTCCACGTACTCCGAAATTTCCACTGGATCGTTCATTTTGTTTACGTAGGGTCGGTCGCATCGCACCAGAAAGTAAATATTGCCAGAGTCGGTATTTAAATTCTATTTAATTATAATTTATCTTATAATTTGCCAGTTTATAGTATTTAAAATATGCAATATTTTTATTATTTAATTAAATTTGAATCGATTACAAAATAAAATTTTACAAATATTTAAAATGATTTCAACCGTTACGTATAAGCACATAAAATTAAAAGAAAATTGCAAAATATGAGCTATTTATAAATTATTGAATTTTTTTGAGAGGTTGGAAAACATCATTTGTTATATTTAAAGTATGAGCATAGTAAAACGTATACTCACAGCTGCGCATGTTTGCTAACTTATACCATACCATGATCTTAGAACATATATATGAGGTATATACATGTATATTTCTATTCGTTATTTTATATCACTTATAGACCAAAATTTTAAATAATAATAAAAAAAATTGATTATTAAAATTATAAAATGTATTAATTGAAATTGTATAAAGTTTATTACATTTCATCTCACTTTACATTTTATCAACTTTATTGTATAAAAGCAATATATACAATTTGAGATAAAGTATACTTATTAAAATCTGTAGAAAATTTACATATAGATGTGTACATATGCATTTGTAATCATTCAAACCGGGATCTTGAATTGAAAACACAAGAATTTTGATTTTAAAATTAATTTTATAAACTTATAAATTATTCAAATGGTAAATGAATCTAGAATTGACAATAAATTTAGCTATTACTCTAGTACAAAATTAATATTATAGCATATTTGCACGCATAAATTACAAAAACTCATCAATTTGCTGCCAAGTTTGAGTCTAAATATAATACTGATAGACTATACTACTAGTTTTCAGTATTAGCTATTGTTAATGATGTTGCAAATCATTAATGATTATAACAACATATCTATAAAGTCTAAAAACCAAACTTATAAATTAAACATGTAATATATATTACTCTCAAAATTTTACTCTATACGTTTTAGCTTTATTGCGATTAATATGAGATTAATGTTTGGAATTTAATTCTGGCTCGCTTATTATAATTTTTATTCTAGCCGATTGAATAACTATTTAACGTTACATCGATGCTAAGAAGAAACCTATATTTCTACTGTGGTACTGGGACACTATTGCTATAATCTTAACTATACCAACTTATTCTGACTTAATTAACATGCATTGACTTTATTTTACAACCTAACTTCTAGCAAAAAGGTAAGCCCTTGAAAAAAATCTTAAGAATAGATAAATCTTATTTATCACTATTTATTATAAAACATATTTCAAATAATTAGCTTAATATCAGGCTCTTATCTGCATAATACATGCTTTCACAAATTCTTATACTGTATTTAATTGGTAAATAAATATATATATTGTTTTATTCGTAACAATATTATTATACTTGTTTCTATAACTTATTTACATTTTTATGACGTTGCTTTACTATTCAGGTGTTTGATAATATGACTTATTTAATTCAATATTTATTTAAAGATATTAATTCAAAAATGATTGAGACTCGATTCACTAATCATTGTTTAGTGACTATATATTCTACCCAATACTCTAAATATTTCTTTAAAGTTTAATGTATAGCATATAATTTAGAAACATGGATAATAATTTTTTGAATTACTTAATAATCTTCAAATTCATCGCCATATTTTGGCTTAATATTGGTAAATCTTTAATACTACCAAGCACGTATAAATTATATTTAAGTGCAATCTTGATTTTAAAGTTAATTTTTATACATGTAATATTTAGTTATTCAAATTAATTGTAATAAATTAAAATAAAAATATTGTAACAATACATTATTCTATAGACAGTATTTTTAAATTGTGAGAGTCAGTGCATTAAAACAATACAGTAGTTTTTGAAAAAAGTGCTTCACTAAAATCATTTAATCATTCATAATATTATAATATTTTGCTTATAAATTGAGTAATCGATAATGTAGTCATAATAGTATTTTGAATATTAAATATTAGATTGTTTTTATATTTTTTACGAATAGACTTATCCTGTGTATTATTGAAAAATGTGTATCCTTTATTCTTTTATTTATAATTTATTTTAACAAATTCCTGTAATGTAGGTACTGTTGAGGGCATTGCTGGTGGACATGATCCTTCTCCAAATACTGCAAAGTATACAGTATCCATTCAAGCAAATGGCTTACACATTTGTAATGGAGCTATATTAGATGAAAAGCACGTAGTTACAGCAGCAAGATGCTTCTTGGATTCATCACAAAACTTTGAAAATTATGAGTACTCAATAATAGCTGGAACTTATAACACTCGATCACAAGATTCCTCAAAAATTCAAGTAAATGTTAAAAAAATATACATACCAATAAGTTTTAAAAAGCGGAACTATCCGCTACAACAAAATTCTCAAGAAGATACATCCGATATTGCAGTACTTAAAGTGAGTATACTTTTTAAGACTAATAATTACATAAAAATTTATTTTTATCAAATAAAAGTCTTTTATATTGATTATAAATTATGTAATTTACAATGATTTATATAGTTAGAGAAAAAACTAGTATTAAACGCTGAATCTGGGCTGATTAAAGTAAGCGTACCATCTCGTATTTTAATGACGTATGAAAATGAAGAATTTTTAGTAAGTGGCTTTGGATATACTACTAGACAAATTCAAATTTTTTCAAGTTATGGAGGAAGCCAGTGGCAAAGTAATTCGGATTTACAACAGTGCATTAGCTGCTTTGAAATGAAATATGCTAGAACAAAGATGATTCCTGAAAGCGAATGCTCATCAAAGCATGGTTTTTCTATTTCCAGTGATCAGTTCTGTTCTCAAGTGAAACAAAGCGATGATAAAAAGAGCCTTAACGGGCTTTGTAAGGTAAGAGAGATTGAAAAATTTAATTATACTGTCTTTTCGGTGCTAATAAAGAATAGAGCCTTGATTTGTGTTGTAAACAGAGCACATGCAAAGAAAATTCTTTATTATATTGTGATTACATATATATAAGAAAGAAAATTATAATTCATAATTTGTAATTCATTTTTTAATTGGATATTTATAGGGTGATATTGGTGACCCACTTGTCGCAAACGGAAATACATTACTTGGAATATTCGTTCACGGACCCAATAATTGCAACGAATCAGAGAAAGCAGGAATCTACACAACATTTGCATTGCATTTACATTTCGTAAATGATGTCATGAATAATCAAAAATCAGCTTTTATGCGTGTGGCTTCTTACATAATTAAAAAGAAAATCATTGGTCAAAATAAAAAGGTTCTGATTGAAGAATCATAGATACATATTATTAAAATAATTCGATACTGAAATTGGAGAATTAAAGAGACCATTAATTTTTTATAAAATGATTTTGAACAATATTGTAAATATAATGGTAGAAAACTAAATTACAGAATCTAGACTTTTTAGAGATTAAAATGCTTATTCCATGTAACATATTTTCAATTAAAGAGTTTGTTGTGCGAATTCGTTGATTTTATATCGAATATTTGACAACAGCTTATAACATACTTATTAAACATTTTTAATGTGAAATTACAAAATCTATCAATCGGTTCAGAACAAAATCTATTTAGAAGACCAAATATTTGAAGCTATAATTAATAATTGTTTATTATATGAGATATTTACACTTATTAATAAATACCTTTCAAAATAATAGTGTATATTCCTTTTAGTACTGCCTAAGATATATCAAAAGTATGCAGAATCTTTCTTATCAAATACATCATATATTATTAAAACTTTTATGTAATTGTCTATTTTGTGTTTTAAATTTTCTGATGTTCTCCACTACAAAAAATAAATGTATTAATGTTGTTCCTTTAATAAGAATACTTGATATTAAAAAGAATATTTAGACAAGATGAAAAACAATGATATTCTTAAATTATTGCAATGTCGCATTTTCTGTCATACTGGAATAAAAATATATACACGTACATTACACATGCCGAAGGAAACTGTTTTAGAAATTTTAAATTAATGTATAACAAATTTAATTTAATCATTATGTACATTTCACCGCTGATTAAATATCAGTACTTATATTATATACTCCTACAATATCTATATATATATATATAATGACTTTTACTCTAAGCACTTAAATTATTGAGACAGTTAGAAAAATGGAAAGTTTAAATTTATTAAAACGATATTGGACTTTAAGCGTAATTCTCTGGTTTAAAATTGGTAATATTTATACAATTATTATATTAATATAAGTTTTTTTTATAAATCATTTCTATTGTATACACAATGTAATGTATAGAATATTATTAATAATACATGCAAATAATCGTTTACCATGTCAATATGTAATCAATTCTCATAAAATCATGTGTTTAGTTCTTGTTGAAGGGATTGTGGGTGGATTTGAGCCAGGATTTCGACAATTCAAATATACAGTCTCGATTCAGGAGAGTGATGTTCATATATGTGGTGGAGTGATTCTAAGTGAACTACACATTGGTTCTGCAGCTAATTGTTTTATGGATGTAGGAGTAAATTTCAGAAATGAAATATATTCAGTAGTGGCTGGAGTTACGAACACTATATTAAAAAGCAGCGATAAAATTAAAATAGATGTTGCAAAAATTTATGTTCCTAAAATATATAGAACATTTAAAAATACAGATTATAGCCCCTTAGAAAATATACAGGAAGGATCGGCAGATATTGCCGTATTGAGGGTATTTTTATATTTTGGTTATTATTTCCGCTTATTACTCTACGGATGTATAAAAGTTTAATTTCCAAACTAAAAAAAAACAAGTTTAATACAACTAGTGCACCAAACTTATCATGTTATCATTACTTTTCAAAAATTATGTATATGATTCCTGCAAATGCACACAATTATCTAATGATATAATTCCTCAAAAATGCACATGATTATTTTATTACATGATTATTATAAGTACACGTCATTATTATATAACGTGATTAGTTTAACTTTTATTTTCCAGTTGGTAAAACCATTAGAACTGAATAAACATATCCAGATAAGTGCTGTTGATTTTCCTAACCCTAATGAATCAATTACCACAAACGAGGAACTTATCGTAAGTGGTTTTGGCTATACTAGTAATCAAATTACAAGATTACTGTTTTCTGGGATTAAAAACTGGACAAGTCGATCAAATATAGAACCATGCAAAAGTTGTTTTGAAATGAGTTATAGTAGAGCTCAGAAAATCACAGAAGTTCAATGTTCGACAATGCATAATTATCCGATTTTCGATTCGCAATTTTGTGCTCAAGTAAAACAACAGAATAATGAGCTGAAACTCAATGGACTTTGTAAAGTAAATAACTTACTATAAACTAATTACTTATTTGAATTTAAATATGATTCATGACTATAAAATATTTATTAAAAAAAGAAATGTTTGTAATTTCCATATAAGTAACGACATATTTCTATATTTTTAAAATAAGTATTTAAGTTGTATAACACATTGAACATTACAATTACTTTACAGGGCGATGTAGGTAATCCAATTATTAGAAAAGGAGGTACTTTATTGGGAATATATATTCGAGGTTCAAAAAATTGTAACGAGACAGAGACAGCAGGAATCTACACAAATTTTGCGTCGCACATAGATTTTGTTTTGCAAGCCATGGAAGATAAAAAGTTGAATAGCATTCGAGTTGCTTGTTACAAGATGACGAGAACAGTTTTTGGAACAATTAAAAAAATGCTTATAGAGGAATGATTTATTAATAAAATTTAAGGTTGAAATAAAATTTGATATCAAATCACTTATATAAATATGTAATTGTATTAAATATAAATAAAATAGCTATATATGTAATATAAATCGAATTCGGATTCCACTAGTTATCAAGTCAAGCTTTTTAACCTTTCTGTCCCACCGTCCATCGTTACCGTCAATGTCGTTAAGTCTCGTCATGGACCTGTAACAGTATATGTGATTAACTAGAAAGAATAAAATTTAGAAATTTGAAAATGGATGCGACCCAACGTCTCCTCTGATTTTATAAGAATGTTTATAATTCAATAGTCTATATCGTGTGTCAACTTGCTAGTCAGAGAAATGAGTAATGAAATGTAGTGCTCCGTTATGTGCTGACTTCTACCCTTATAATTACTACCCAGCACATACGTCGGGGGCCATCATAAGCGATAAATGATAGATTAGGTTAACCATTGGGAAAATTCTTAGATAAATCAGATATTGACATTTAGCACTTATTCTCTTCGATCCAGCCTAAAACAAGGCTTTATATTCAATTTAGAACATGCAATAAGAAATAATTTCTTATATCTTTCATGTATTTAAGGGGATAGTACAATTTTTATATGTATTATGGTAAAAAAACTTAGGTTTGTAATATTATATTTTTTTTATTACATAAATAACAGATAAAGAATTAAAGTATAGCTGTGTTGAATGAGAAATAAAAAATTATATTATGTTATGCTACGATACAACTCTAGTAGAAATCAGACTTTGATTTGCACCAAGAATACAACTGGATTTTTTCGTTCTATCAGGAATCTATCTTCAATTCTGACGGGAAATCCGACGATTTATTCTTGGCGGATCGTATGTTGACATGTGTGTGTCTGTGAAGACGAACGAGCGCGTGTGCAAGTTCGGCGAAGTCTTCTTGTCACTCAGCAAAAAAGTAGTGTAAAATTACGTTATATGGTTACTATAGCCTCATCCAAACATGTGCAAATTGAATTGTATAAATTCCCAAGAATTGGAAAAATATCCGCTTGGAATTCGAGTTTCTTAGAGTGCAAAAGCTACTTGGTTGCAATATTTACAAGAAAGTTAATATATTCATAAATGCTAACAATATTATATGGCTTTATTTCACAATATAATGTTTATTTGAAAATGCATGCTATAGGCATGAAGCAACTACTTATTATGTCGCAATTTGGTTGCCTAGGATAGAATCAATGATACATCATAAGAATTAGCTATACATATGTTGATCATAACGGTCTCTTTGCTTTCCTGTTTATTCTCAGCATTAAAGATTGTTTTACTGATTATATGGATTCATTCGTTCTCCCTATTTCAGAAAGTACGTCAATAATACTAGGAAGTTTCAGATTCACCGCTATTACAGAATACGAGACAAGTGCAAACATATCTTTAAGAGCTCATAGCGACTTTGAGGTTTAATTGACAATTTGAATCTTAACTTGTTGCCTTGACAACGCATATGTACGATTCGAATTTTGGTTGAAATTTTGATTAATTTAGATCTAATGTTATAAGAATAAATTAAATTATTCGTATTTTATTGTGTATAAACTCATCTACGATTATGCATCTGGTACTGAAAACATCCGCAAGGCAGGTATTTTCATTCACAAAGTTTTTCCCGGCAATTAATACGAATGAAATTGTAGGTATTTTAATTTGGATTTGAAGCTGTATTCTTCTTGTAGGCACAGCTAACCATAAAAATCCTAATATTGATTTTTCAGAAGTGTCTTACTAAGATTAGGATTCATAGTCCAGCTCATAAAGCATTTATTGAGGCTTGCGTCTAGGAAATCCTCATAATGCAACTTTATGGCGGTCCGTCGCTATACTACTCTACACTCGTGACGCCGCCGGGCTGGCAATCTCGACCTGTTTCGTCGAAATGACCGTACAGTAGCTCCTAAAACCCTTATACCCCGGTCACAAAATCCGAAAATTAAAGAAGAATAGCGAGTTCCTTCCTCTCCTCTTCGCGGCGGAACGTCCACTTATCCGACTATAGTGTGTGCAGCGAGGACGAGCGAATGCCCCGTACGGCCACAGGGGCGCAGCCTTTGAATGCAAGTGAGTCAGCGCATTCACCTGCGGTTGGAACGATGTGCGCGCAGCCCCTCATAGCCGTACCCTTGTTCACCCGGTTATCCACGCATTCGTGTCTTATATGGCGCATCTATCCTCCGCGCGTATGCGCGGCCGTGCGCAAGCGGTGATTGTCCCCGAGAATGGGGCAGCCGCCGCGCGTCGGCTTTTGCCTCATAGCTGCCCTCGTTTATTATGTAAGACAAGGATGCAAGATGAGTAACCGCCGACGGGAGGCTGTAGCCAAGCAACTAAAACTCCCACGTCAGTGCGGATCTTTCCTCTGAATTTTTTAATTATTAATGGATCTGAGACCTCAGCAATCGTTTTATCTTCATTGCATTAGTGCGCATTATTACAAAGACTTATTATAAGTGTATAATAGTTCATATTCAATAGGTATAATTTATATTATAAATTGTTAGAGTTTTTGAAGAAAATAAATATTTATATGTATTTTGCGACTTTATCATAAAGCCCTAAAGACAATTTTTTCGCATATATTGTATATTTTATTCGGTATGGCCTACGAAAATTTGTACAAGTTATAGCGTATCATTATACTCCTAGCGAATTTATTTAAACTTTTTTGTTATGATATTAGTATACGTTGTGTTGTTCGATTTAGATGACTCTAGATATATAGATATTTTTGTATTAGTTCATTCTGAATCAAAAGAAGTATTTGTTATTTTTAAAAGATAATTATTATTTTTACATAATTTTATCAATGAATAATTTTAACGAGTAATAAAATCCCAAAGGTTACAAATGTTGTTTTTATGATTTTCATGGCTGCGCATCAAATGAAAAAACTCACATAAAACAAAATTTATCTTGAAAGATAAACAGCGCTTCTTCGTATAATAATTGAAAATAAAAAAGCTAGTTTTTTGTGAAAATGCCAAACTGGTTCATAACTCACGAAATTATTTAAATTTTGGGAAAAGTATGTGTGCATATCGAGATTTTTCAATTTCGGGTAAAAGTTTTCGAGCGCTTGGCTAACGAGAGCCGAAATTCTAGTAATGGATTTTCTAAGATTTTCTCGTGCACTACTGTAGTCTGACAATGTCATGTATTTCCAAGTGACATATGATACTATACGTAGTTCTACTCACCTGTCCATGTATTTCTTTGGTAAAAGAAAAGCCTGAACCTTGTTCATGAAACACAAATTCTTTTTCACTTGGCGTCTTCAAGTGCGAGTCATCTGACAGGTAATTAATTATCCATTTAAAAGTTTTACTAAAGGTAGTCAGGGGATACAAGGGAGAGGACGAAATCGATTTCGAATCGAAGCTAGTTACGCTTTGAGTAAAACTTTACCTCGTCCTACATTTTCAAACGAACGCGAATTTATTTTATCCCAGACTGGCAGATTTTTCTTTCCTATAGTGAATGTCTGTTACTTTTTCGCACTTCAATATGCTCTTTTTTTCATGAACGATCGAGCAATTAAAGTGAAAGCTAAATGTGAAAATGTGTGGGCTAAAAAAATTCGGAAAGTAGTCACTGCAAGAATAGCACTCATTATATAAAAGAAAAAAGGATTAAAGAATTTTTATTACAAATCACTCACGATATTTATGGATTATATTTTTATATGAAAGATAAAAAATTTGAAAGGTTTTACCGCATTATCTGGTAAGATAAACTTCATTTACACAGAGAAAACTAAAGCGGAAATAGTCTATAAACAAACTCTTAAATAAAACATGCTTATAATTCATATATGCTCGTAATAATACTGCTTTATTTACAGTAAATTTTCAAGAATGATGCATTCTGACTAGTTACTTTTATTACTAGAAAAAATTGTTTTGATCATAAAAAAAGACTGTTTCATTACAGTATCAGATTTTTTTAGAGGCGAAACGATACCTCTGTGAACCTCTAGAACTAGGCTAGAAAAGATGTTAGTTGGAAAAAATAAATGTTGCGTAAAACAGAAGGATGATATAACGCCATATTTTCTCTCGCGGAAATGCCGATCATATAACAAGGAAACAGGGCAAACACGATAAAAGCGCCAACGAGCATTTGGTCAGATATTATCCGATGCTTTTCTTTGGTGCGCAAGCTGCGCGCCCGATAAATCAGGTGCGGATGCAAGGGACGCTCCAGTGCATGTTCGCACCAATCGGCGCTTATTAGCGCGGGATGCAGGCAGGGCCCTGGCCCTGGCGAGCCGGTCTATGAAGAGCTTTATCTCTTTCCGCCTGCGTATCGCACACGCACGCGGGGGATTTAAAGCTTGGGCGGACTGGTAACCGCGCGCGGTATTAACGACAAAAGCGCACACGTAACGCAGAGGGATAAGGTATTTATCGCGTATTATGTATAGGTGCACAGGCGGCGGGCGAACCAGCCGGGTCTATTGTGCCGAGGCTCGAGGCTAGATCATATTTTAATCCCTCAAAGGGAATCAGCGGCGGCCGCTTCGAAAGGGCAAAAGTTCATTTTAATGCTCGGCTCGTTTGCCATTATTAGCCGCGGGGCCGATGTACGAGCCGGTAGGCAGGGCGCCGACTTGGGTTATTGGATCGAGGGTAGATATATATCGGGCGTGGCCCGGCTCGCGATTCGTACTACGCGCACACCGGCCTAGCTGTTGCGAAAGCCTGCCCGCGCAGAGAGCCTCGGGAATAATTAATTCCGAAGATTGCGCCCCCGTTCGAATGAAACGCGCCTGTTATCGCGCCCGGACAACGGTACAACCAACGGTCTTGATAAAAATGCAGGCCAGAGCCAGCGGCGCCGATCAATCAAGCCTCGGGCCCCGGGGCCAATTTAAAAGTTAGCGCCGGGCGCCGGCTGGCACTCTAGTCCCTAATTTTCATTAAAGGCTCGATAAATCATAAAGGGAAAAACCGCGGGACAAAGAAAATCTCCCCCCCGTGGCGCCGTGCTTAATTAAAAACCTCGGCTGCATAATCGCCGGGAGGATATTAGAGGGCCGGCGGGGCGCAGCCGTCGCCCGAAAATTGGCCGAGGAGCCCGGGGGGCCGGCTTAAGGACCCTTAATGACAATTGGCCGGGGCGAGCGCACGCCGCCGGATTAATCGTCGCGGCCGCGGGAGTTTCGCGCGCGTTTTATCGCGTGCGGTTGCGCCCGCGGCTACCGACCGCCAACTTAACGAGCATAATACGGCCCAAAGTTGCCCCGGCTGCAGCGTCACTGAATGCGCTTCTACGGCCCTCGCAACTCCGGCCAAAGCTCTGCCGGCAAAGTGCGTATATCGTCCGGTCCAGTTTACCCCGATGTGCTCTGGACGACAGAACACCGAGCCGCTTTTTGGATTAACGCCTTTGGTTTGAGGCAGTTGGAAGCTAGTTTTTCCTGGACTATTGTTAAAGTGTTCGTTTCGTTTCGGAAACGATTAATGAGATGTAAGTGAATATACGAGTACGTTTCGGAATTAAAAAATGTGTTAATTTCTTTTCAGCAACGTTAGGGCGTTAAGTAGATAGACCCGAAACTAGACAGACGTTCGACAATGTCGAATATATCACTGTCCCTGCCGATAAGACTGAAAAAAACCACAATATCGATTATTTTATTTGATTGACTGTTAAATAACAAATAAGCGATCATGATATTAATTCTAAGTGAAACAAGTTCTTTTCAACTAATTTTGTCACTCGAGTGAGAAAAATCAATCACAATTAGGCAACTTTTTTCGGTACTCCAATCGTTCGACAATTTTCTTCTTGCTTTCTTCCACTTTCCAGGTTTTTTGTGATAGGTAGCTTTATTCGTAAGAAAAAACTGCGGGAAGGAGTTTCGTTCCTGGCTGGAAGTCGATCTTTCTACCGTGTGGCGTACTTTCACCTCTTTTGTCCCTTTCTCTTTCTCCCTCCCTCCTCTTTATCTCTATCTCTCTCTCTCTCTCTCTCCCGTTCTCCCCCTTTCTTTCTTCTCCCCTATCAGAGGCGACTGTAGACTCGAAAATACGACCGGATGAAACGAGTAGAGAGAATGTATGTATATAGTGAGTCAGGAAGAAACTTTGGCAATATACGTTCGTAACTCAAAATCAAGAAGTCCCCTTGCACCTTACGTCTCGTGGAAATAGATATATTAAGTTCATATTAACTTTCGAAAGATTAAACTGAATTAAATATCAAAATCAAGCATATATTGATGTGAACAAAAAAACAAATGATTCAAAAACTTGTGCAATCATGTAAATTTTAAAGTATACGAAAATAATAATATAATTTAAGTAATATGAACTCTGAAATAATAAAATGTTATATTAACTTAAACAATGATTCTACATGGAATGAAATGTGAAAAATAAATATATCTTACTATTTAAAATATCAAAAAAAATAAATGAACCATAAATAACAAATGTCTAAAGATTATATAATTATAACACAATTCATAGACTTAGTAAAATTATTTTAACTTTCATTACCGTCAGCAGACTTACGCTAGACTTATCTTATTTACTAATTTTTTCCACAAATGAAATCTAAAATTTGAAAATATTTTTCTTTCTTTCCTGGACATTCTTAATTTTGTTAGAATGCATCTAACGATCATTTACGTATGTGTATCAACTTATTATTAGTAATTAAATTTGAATAAAATTCTATTATGTACGAAAATAATTAAAAAAATAATTGAGATATAAATAGTATGCTACATCTTCTTTTTTATTAAATAAAGTTACAATAGGGCATATTGTAGGGAGTTTTTGAGAATTGTATAATGAAGAATTCGATTGATTTATGAACCGTTATCCAAAAAGCAAAAAAAGGGCCCAGTATGAAATTTTGCAGATAGGAAAACTTTAATATTGATTATCTCCCTCTCTCAGAACACTAAAAAACAAATTTTAATTCGTACAATATTACATATTTTTTAATGTTAACAATCAAATGTAAAAAATGCCTTGTTTTAGTCGAAGGAAATCTTTCTGCTCTTTCAAATTTTTCAACCGTGACTTGAAACTCTATTTAAATACATACAAAATATTTTTAAAAAGAGAGATTTAAATAAAACGGCCATGAAATCAATGTTAATAAATCAAAAAGGATTTTTTAATGAATTATATAAACATTTTTTGGAGAGAAAAATATAAAACTGTACAAAAATGTAATATGTTCATGTTGTAGATCAGATGGAGAGACAGGCAGAACACAATTATTGATGAATTGGCAACTGATTTCTGATACACAAGTAGCTTTTGGACAACAGAACAGTGGCGTCGCGCTTGCGCTCCATCGTCGAGCCACCGGTCCGAAGTTTGCCCCGCGTCGTTGCCGTTTGTCGAGCATAGCCGCGCGTCGAGCTTTGTTCTTGCACCTCGCGGGCCTCGAGCTCACGCAGGCGCAGCGGCTCGTGGGCTCCGAAACCGTTCCAGCTGCACCTCGATAACCCCAAGCGCACGCTCGCGGCGCCTCGCCAACTTCGAGCTTCCGATCTTTTTCTTGTGCACGCGCGGCTCTCCTGCAAGTCCCTCACCGCGCAAATTATTTCCTCGATAGTCAATTGTTTTCGCATGCGTCCGGCTCTTAGAACGCGACCTTGCCGGGTGATTCTCTACAAGGTCGAGGTTACTGACCCTTGACGCTTCACAGTTACAATTTTCATTGTGACATTATATTCCGAACATGAAAATACCTCGATTTATACTGCCTTTTTTATTCAACTAAATCAAATCCTGACAAGTCATAAAACAACTTCATTTGTTCTTTTTAGCATTTTGATGTAGTATTGATTTTTTGCATTTTTTACTACTGATTTTAATAAAATACTAAATGAAACAATTTTTTGTAATCAAGGATCTAGTAAAAAATCGAAAATATATTCTTCAATATTAGATTTTTGCACATACCATCGATGCTTTCCTTTAGAACAACAATTGGACATTAAAAATCTATTTAGTTTTTATAAAGTTACTTACTAAGATACCATTTTGCACTAGAAAAAAAAATCAGCATGTCTTCAAGCACTTATTCTAACCAAATTATAATCGGTATAAGGATAGTAAAAAGTTAGTGAAGAAAATATTGGAATGGTGATTTATTATAAAATTTATTAACAATCATTAGCATAATCAAATATTAATAATAAATGCAAAAAATATTTTCTTGATTATAATAGAATCAGATCAAATTTGTTATAATGTTTTATTTTTTACAGTACGCTTTTCTTCTGAGCGTTTAAGATAATACATTTAGTGAAAATTGATAATAAGAAGAAAAGCTATAAGAGTATTTCTTAAAGAGACCCTGCCTGGAAGCCAGCGACTTTTCACAGTGTTTACTTCGTGCTAGCCGTTCTTTTCGGTGGCTTCCAAAGGTCCTTGAGCCTCATAAATCGACCCTGAGACCGTGATTCGTCTTTTCATTAAGTCCTGCATGAGTCTTTGCACAAACGAATAGCCGCGCACTCACTAAAAGGAAGTTAAGAAAGAAAAGAAGTCAAGTATTGGACGTCGTCCCCTGTTTACCCTCGCAGGTAAAGTAAATCTCTCGACCCCTCGGCGAAATGACTGTCTGGTGCGCTGGGGAAAAAGAATACCCCAAAATCGTGGGAATCCGCGCTGTGTTAATGCCTCGGGGGAGCGAAGCTGCGTATAAGCACACGTTGCCATGGAAGGCGAGAAGCAGGTGAGTTCCTGGACTCCCTTTTTCCCCTCAGCGCGGGAAACTTTCCCGAGGAACTCCAGTTTTTCCTAATTTACACCTCACTCCCTCGGAGCCAATATCGTCAACGGCGGTGAGAAGAGTGCCGACTAGTACTCGCTGGGCATATGGATTCTTCCTTCCTGCATCTACTCTGATCTTCGCTTCCATATCAGCCCTCTTTTGTCCGCTTATTGTCATACACAATTCGCGCTGAAAATTGAGTTGAACCCATTCCCGCTTCTATAAGCACCTTAGTTATAAGCGACTACTATATTATATAAAGTATGTAAAATTATAATACATATTTTTGATACGCAGGCGGAAGCAATATACATACATATAGTTCGTTTTTTACTTTTGCTTGACCTTCTACGCTTTATAATATTTAGTTTATATAAAATGACTTAGGTTTAATTGCTTTATAAATTTTATGAGTATATCGGTATTTTCTTGAGTATTATATAGAAGTGTGATATTATTCACAATTTGCAGTAATGTTCCTGAGAGTATTTTATGCAGGATAAAATCTAGGAAAATATGCCTTACATTTACTTGTTGATTATTACATATCTGTCACCTAGGAGCTGACAATTTTAGTAATGTATATTGATGTGTCATTTTCTGTAACCTATTATTATTGTTATTGCTTCTTGTTCTCTACGCGAGAATTCGTTGACGTTAGTACTTAGGTAAATGTAATTTCTCATGCTGTATAGGAAAATTCTGTTTCTCAATTTCCACGATTCGTTCCATTTTTTGCTCTTTTCTGCATTATATTTTGGTAGCGATAGAATTACTTGTTTCATTTATATTGAACAGTTCGAAGTATTTTTTATTTAGTTTCAGTTTTACTCCAGTTTATCTTTTATTGAAGGTGAGACTGAGTATTTTGAGATTTTGTTCTTCTTTTAGTCTTTTTTTCTTACTTGTATTTTTAATTTAAAAGTTTTATTGTTTCTGAAAATAATATATTGAGATTTTGTAATTAAAAAACCGGATGAAAGTGAAGCTTAGTTCTTTCGATTCTTCCTTAAGATATTTGTGTATTATTTCTTTAATAAAAATAAGTTATAGATAATCTGCAAATAGGCAACATTTTACCTCGTCTTTAATGTTTGTTATTACTTCGTTGATCGCTATTAGGAATAGTGTAACTAATAAATATGATATATTGGTTTTTCGAATTAGTTTATTCCAGCTTTAGAGATTTTTCAGTAGTATATTCAATGTTTAATCAGACCATAGGCTACAATATTTCTTGAATTCTTTGTGTTTTTGGATTATTTCTTATTTTATTATCTTTTTGTTTAATATCCTGGTTCCAGATTCAGATTCACTTTGTTCTTCATGTTCTGAATTTTCTCATTATGCCTTTTTATTAATTTGTATCTACTCTTTTCATAATTTTCTTCACTCGAATTTCTTACAGATTTATTTGCTAAATAGTTATCGATTTTAAAAGAGTCGATTAATACTAGTTGTAGTTGTTCGAACTTGTAATGTCACCGATTAATCGTTTTATCGATATTAATCGTATTCTATCCGAGATTATATTCAATATTGACTTTTGGTTTCTTATAGTGTATGTATAAGTATTGCCTTCTTTTTGTGATTTTCAATATTTTATTAGATTATGTGTTATATTTTTAAACTGATTAAAAAAGTGTTAGATTATTATACTAATATTGCACATTCACTATTCGATCATCGTACTTGTTATCTTTGAAACTTGATTTTTATCATTGGGAAATTTGTCTATTATGTTAGTCATACTATTTTTCTTTTTTCGAAGTAACCAGATATGTTCGTCAATTTTCTCTTGATATAATATTTAATTTTACATAATCATAACGCGATGCACATGAAATATTTACATTTTAAGCCCTTTTAGAACAAAATTCATTGACCGGTTCAACAGAAAGTCTACGCTAAACCTTAAAAATTAAAAAAATTTATATATTAAAGTTAAATGAGACAATAAATGTAAAGCGTTTTAGGTATTCCTATACTATTTCTTCCCTTGATTACATTACGAATAATTGAGTTTACAGTTCTATATATTTATTCTTTGCATCATAAAATAAAGTAATATCTTACATACAAATAGCAAACTTGTATTCAAAGTTTAGAATTTTATGTTTCATATTTTATATATTTAATAATAAACGATGAGAAAAATTGATCATTAATCAAAATTAATGGTTATATGACTTTGCAGTTGATTTTTTCCTTTACGCATCGTATTTAGGTTATAAAAAATAATTATTTAAAACGAGTTAATAGAGGAAAGTTTTAACTAATTGATGGGTTGAAGCAAGTAGTATTATAACATCTGATAAATAAATTTAATTAGAATAGTTTTAAAAAATTGCTTTTAAATAGCAGTTTTGTAGAATATTTGACAGAAATAGATGTATTAAATTTATTCTTATTTGACTGACGTTTTAATTGGAAATCAAACCTTTCCAATTAAAAAAAGCCGCACATAAATCATAACCGGTATTGTATAGATTCATTGACTTTATACATGGACTGACTTTATTAGATATATTGCAAACTCTCAAGATTTACCTATCGTTTAATAATCGAGACTTTCGTCTCGCCAACTCCACGAGGAAGACTAAAAGCTGAAAAAGGAACGTAATCAGGTTGCCCACTTGTAAAATTCAATGGCTTCATTAAAACTTTTCCGCGCTCTTGGCAAGAATGAGTCCGCGATCGAAGCTCGCACAGAAGTCTTTTCGAGTAGTTTACTCTTCCACCGGCGAACAAAGGTGCCCAGGTACCGTCCCCACCCCCTAAACAAATGATCTTGTCGAAAGTCGCGCCTATGCGCGCGTCTTACGCGCCCAACTTTCCGAGCAAAACTTTCCTAAAATTTTCATTTTCCTGGTACATAGAACTAGCTCCTGCGGCAGCATAAACTTTAATTTGGTGTCGCGAAACAAGAATCATTAACCAGCCATAGAGTATTTTTTTTTTGCTAATTGTAATTGAAATAAAGTTTATAAATCAATATATTAATTTGAGTTTAAAATACTTTAATAATAAAAAATATTTAAATAAATTATAGGAAATATCATACTACAAAATCTTTTATGAATTATTTTATATTGAGCCATCAAATTCGAAGTGTTAGTACCTTACAAAGGTATTCAAGTATTAAATAATTAAATAAGTAATTATGAAATATTATATAATTCCAGCTAGTGTAATAAAAAGGAAATATATTTGCTGATTGAACTCAAAAAATTAAAATAATTAAAACAAATGTAAATAATAAATTATGTGCAAATGAGTAAGAAGATCGTGTGAGGTTATGTCAAGTAATATTGGAAAGCGTTACTTCAAGCATCCCCCTCCCTATCGCGAAGAACATTTGCTAGAGACTATATTTTTAAAAATATAAGTTAAATTTACGTGGTTTTTTACATCGTCAAATGTACGAATATACATCCAAAGTCTCTGTAAAACTATTCCTAATAATCAAAATACATGATATTTCTTTTGGTCAAGTAATATTTCGAATGCCATCATCATCAATTCTAAGAATTCTCTGAGCATATACATACATATCTTTCGCTTGTTTCTTCTTCTTTTAAAAATACTTTTTGTATATATTTTGAACTAACCCATAACTTGTTTGAAAACGAAACTTTAAACTTTTAAGATACTCCACTATTACCTTTTGTTTTAGAAATCCCTTTTATTCTCCTTTATCTTTCTAACTTTCGAACATATTTTTTTCACCTCTCGGAGAATTTAGCTTTATTGACATGAAATAGAAAAAAATTTAATCGAGTTAAAGAAAACATATTCGAAACATATTATACATTTGAAAAAAATATTTCGTTTATACAAATCGCAAATCAAGGCATGTAGAAAAAGCATATTAAATATTTAATTATTGTGAAATTCAATAGATCTTCAACGAAAGTGTATAGAAGAAGATTAATACATTCTTAAACATTTAATTTTTCACTTAAATGATCACCATTTCATATAAAACATTATTCAGCCTCTCTTTATTTTGATATAAATTAACTAAGTAATAAGAAGTATAATTTTACTATAGTAAATAAACATTGAAATGTTGAAACAATTGATGAAACATTGCTATCCACATGAAATTGCCAATGTACAACTGACATACTGTGGGTATTGTAGGTATCTAGGAGTTGAGAACCGAATTTCTGAGGCAACTACGAATGCCGCGAATTCGATTTGCATGTCCTCTAATTATAAAGTCTGCAATTAATGAGAATTGCTGAAAGAAGACGAATACTCGTCGGACGACCTGGATGAGATTCGACCAATTACATCTCAAATATATACGAGTATAGTTGAAAGTAATTACTCTATAAGAAGTACCGTAGATTTTTTTAACATAGGTTTTCATTTCATGCTCTGGATTTTTAAAACAATTTTTAAACCGCCAAATAAAAAGAACAAGGGTACAGTGAAATCATTTAGATTTTTTAGGGAAAAGAAGATTTATGTAAAAGAGATGAAATGCGAAATTTTAACTTTTAAGGTAGTTCAAATTATAGATATCATATTAAAGGAAGTATATAAGATCCTAGATCAAATTCTGGTATTCATGTTTTATAAGTTTTTCTTATTATTACTCAGTTCTTTTAAAAATACTTTATTATTAACCAAACTATGATAGACTGTCCCGAAGAATTAGCAATTCTGTGAAAAAATGTGAAAATAAAGTTTGCACGATTCTTTTTTAACAATTTTCTAAACTACTTGGTTATTTTTAATTGGATTTATATTAGTATATCATACGAATGGGAACTAGTAATGCAGATATACATATACATATTTTGAAGAGATTATAATCTCAATAATTAATTCTAAAGTATAAGAATAAACTAAATTAGGTAAATACAAGCGCAAGGACTCACGAAATCTGAAAAATCTGAGAGAAAGTTGTAAATCTGTTAGAAAACAAAAGGCAAGACTCCTGTGAAGCAGCCAGTTGAAATTGCAAAATCAATACTGAACGTTCGGGGACGATAAACTTTTGATCCATTACGCTGTGTAAATGCTGAAACAAGAGATCGATAAGTCTCGCGCAGACGCGAGCACGGGGTGGTACTTTCGCCGGGAAAAGCCTGGAGCCAGTACGCCAGTGCAACGCCTCGGATGCTTTTCAAGCGGCGTACGCACACTATGCGCGCGTGAGCTGCAGCTGGCGAAAGCCTCCGGTAAAAACTCGCAGCGATACATCAACATTTTTATGACGCAGCCTTGGCTTCCTCTGCGACGCTTTCGTTTTTCCTCCCGCGGGTTTTTACGCGTGCTGTATCTTGACACTGTCGAGGCCGCCAACACTTGATGTATCTCGGATTAATGCAAACGACCAACGCAGCTAAAGCTCAACATATATCATATGTTGATGCTCCCGCCGAAGTCTCGGACGAGATATTAACACTGTAGAATCTAACACACTGCAGTGCATTGACCCGTGCAAAGCGCGCTAAAGGGCCGGGTAATCAGGCAGAGCCAGCTAGCGAAAGGGTACGTAGTACGAATTAGAATCCGATGTATGGCATAATGATGCTCGTATATCTATGTATTCAAATTACTTTCTCTAACTAAAATTTTTATTCGAATATACAGAATCAGACTAAGAACCGAAAGGTATGAAACCAACTTCTCATTGTACGAATAATGTTCGGATATCTAATAGTGATCACAGAAATGGCGGGGTGGTGATGTAGATATTCTGAATAATGAGAATAACGCAGAAGAAAAAGTGTGATAATTTTATGGTTTAAAATGTAGCTATATTTATATTTTATTTTAAAAAAGTAAATATAAGTTTGTTTTCAATACTAACCTCATCTAGATCGAAACAAACGAGCTACTTAAACTAAAAGTTTCTAGTGCCTTGCGTCGATAAATTAACTATTTGGAAATTTATTGATCAATTTAAATGCAAAATTAGTTCAACAAAGGGCTAGAAATTTAGTAATTTAATGTACTAAATAAGTCTAATAGAACACGTATTCTGCGTTATCTACTAACTATTTCATCATGAGGAGTTGACTATTACTCTAGTGATTGTATAATTCTAACTGTCTAAAAATTAAATGATAATAAATCATTGGAAACTTAGGATCCAGGAATATTATCATCAATTTGTGGAATACTTTGGTATCATATAAGTCTGGGTAATTTTAATAATTGGAAATAATGGGAAAATAGCTACTTCAATTAAATTATTACTTTTAAACATTGCACATTCCGTAAAAAACTAGTTTAAAATCGACAAATTCAATGAAACTTTAGAAATATAAAAGTTAATTAGTATAAACATAATAAAATTCACCGATAAATATAAATACTCCGTAACAAGTACAGTATACTAATTTTACATAAAATTATTCATACAAGTATTAAATACAAGGTTATTAAAATAAAATTGTTCAGTCAACCGAAAAATGTGAGTTAATCAGTATGGTTCAACTACTTTTACTTCCGTTGACACTTAAATCTTGAGTCGGTAGGAGGAAAAGCCATTGTCAGAAACGCAAATGCGAGTATTACCGCGTGTCAATATTAACCGTAAAATTACTACAATATCTCAATAATCCATCTACATTGACGACACGACTTATCGCGTAGGAGGTAAGAGAACGTAAACGAAGTATAAAATCACGCGACGATGTGTAGGGAGAGCCAAAGCTGCGTATGGACTCGTGAGAAGGGAAGGCAGGAATTCAAAGTTTGACTTCGCAAGGGAACAGTGACAAAGCGAAAGCTTCGCCTGATGCTCAAGATGGATAGGGAGTGCAGAAACAAGGACGAAAGAAAGAGATATTACTGGCGCGGACTTTTATCGCTTCTGCAGTCACAGTAGAAGCCGCGACGACATTGGTGCTTGTAAAGTATACGCATTTATTTAACCTACCAGGCGAATGTACTTTGCTCAAATAAATGCTTGAAATATCGATTTTTAAGGAACTTGCATAAAGGCGCACCCGTTGAAAATACGTAAGCCCGACCGAACTTGGGTTAAACTACTCACGTAAGCGCATGCATGCTTTATAATTATAATTGCAGATGCAGTTTAAACGAAATTCGCCAACAAAATTATACAGCATGTATTAGGTAGGAAGTCTGCTATTTAGCTTGTATGCTTTGCAATCAGGTGGTTTAAAATTAATTGCAGTTCCGAGAGTTCGTCGAACAAATATTTATAAGAATGGGGAGTGATTCAATCCCCTGCAAACTTTGAAGAATACCAACCTAAAGATTGATTCAGACAGTTGTATATAACAAGAGCAGTTGTCACAGTCAACAATGCGGTGCCTATGGAAATCATCAAAACATTATAATATCTCCATTAATGGCGCCCGCGATTTTTACGAGGACAATGCGCGCTGTACCCTATTGAACCGCGGAAAATCGATAGTAGAGCAAGAGCAGCTCGACAGCTGATGAGCCAGTGCGAGGGCCATCCGAGGACAGGATATCGAATGAGGGAGCGCGCACCGTCGGCAATAAGATACAGTGCGCCGATCGATCCTCCGGCGCAATACCGGCACGCCGGGATTGAAAGGAAAGAAGTGCGCTTAGCCGCGGCTCGTTTTATATTTAATGCGGGCGGCCTCGTTAATCAGCATCAGTTCCTTGGCCGCCATTTGTCCTCCTTCAGACTTCGGACTCCCGGCCAAGTGCGGCCCCGTCGATTACTCGAAGCACCCTTAGGATTTATATCAATCGAGCCCCGGTCGAAACTCGCGCGGCTAATTGCGGCGATAACACAGGGGTCGTTGCCTCCTCGCACACATGCAGCCGACCGGGTTATACCAAATCCTTCCTCGCGCCCTGGCACACAGTGCGCCCACTGATGCGCGCGCGTGTGTTTTTTCCTCTTTGTTGCACCTACAGCGCCGCGGGGAAAAAACCAAGCCTCGATCGGACGGCAAAAATGCCGGAAGCTCCCGGCAATTTGTAAGCAGCGCGACAGCGGACGAGCCCACGCGGATCCCGCTACACGGATGCCATCCTCGAGGCAATTTTCGCAGGGACGTGTCTCGAAGCCCTCGGTCCCGGGCTTACATTGTGCTCGGGAATCCGGATAATTCGTTCTCGTTATAATCGGAGAATATTATTACGAGGCTGCCGGAAACGGGGCGCAGACGCGCAGTCCGACGCGGGCTTCGCGCGCATTCCGGGCGTCGCGCGGGGAATGCGGCCGTGTTTCAGCGGCCGGACCGACATCCTGGGGGAGGGCCGGGAACTTCGGCCGACCTCTTTGGCCCCGTCGGGGCCGGATCCAGCGGGCTCTCTTTTTTTTTTCACGCCGCCCGGCGAACTTTCGATTAGACCTGCGAGGATGGGTTACTTCGCGGCGCCGCGTGCACGGGCCATTTAACGGGTCGACCGTGAGACGTCGGATATTACTCGAGTACGTGCCTCGCCGGTAGCCCCCGGAGAGATCGCTGATCCACGTCTTCTTGCCGGCCTCGGAGCCGTTAAGCATTTCTTGTACGTGTTAAGGTTTGCGCGGCGATGCCGGGCAAGGTGCCTTTTACTTTCTTGTGGCCCCGGCTTTCATTTTTTTTCTCCTATGGTCATAATTACGCTGCTACATCCATCGCGTGTATCTGCGGCGATCCTTGCTTTTTCATTAGGGCTTGAATTATTTAAACTAGTTTAGTGCAAAAAAAAAAGTAGTTTTGCGCAGTCTAGCCTGAAAGTACCTTTAAAGGAGATATTTTTGTGGGCTAAATCCCTTAATTCCCTAACTTTTTCAGTATCCTCAAGATTTTTTTTAATTTCCTCCGTCCATGAATGTTACATACTTGATAGTCTCCGCAAAGAACTTTAAGCGGTTCTAACCGCACCCGTATATTTTCTCTACAAGGGAAAAAATTCCGTACCACTAAATCCAAACTTAACAAAAAATATTCAGTTGCTAACATTCTTTAGATACATATCTTGTCTTTTTTGAGCGAATTTTTACTAGAGTATTTTCAAATTAGGAAATAACTGACAAACTTCGAATACTTAAACTGGCCATTAAATTGCTAAATTACTAGCTGCATAAAATTCGGTAATATCTGGAAAGAATCTAATTTATTAATCTAGACATTGGGCAAGAAACATAAATTTTCAATCAAACTTTAGTTTATTTACGTGGATTTATCCATTTAAAATGACCAAAAATTTATGATGTCTGATGGACTACGCACGCGCTGATTAATTGCACTAACACATTTATACATCTGTTCACTCCGGAATAAATGTTTGCAGTTTAACAGTAGGATCTCATTAAAAAGCTTACTACAAGCTCAGCTCGTTTCCATTATGTGAGGGTTTTACAGTCTGATCCTTTTATTTAAGGTGAAAGTGTTAACTAAGGAGCAAGGCAGACATTCAAAAGAAGCCCTAAAGGCCAAATGTAAAAAATGAACGATCCCCTCGACAGCTAAATGCCAGGGTTGGCGCAACAGTGCGAAACGACCGCAGCCGGGGCGCGGGCCGACCTCTGGGCTTGCGAGCCCGTCGAATCAGGGGGCCGGAGGGCGTCGAAATTTCCGAGGACCCTCGAGAGCGCCTCCGGCGGGGCGCCTCTCCCGCGGGGGGGGGACGGCGGCTTTTAACGAGCCGGCGCCTCGAACGAGGTCAGTCCGCGCGCCACGCCTCCGGAGGCAAAAATATCCGCGGGAGGTGAGGATAAAAGGGCCGAGTCCTCCGGGCGGCCTCCTCGCGGGGATAAAAAGAAATTGTCATCGGGCGGATGGATGCGCGGGGAGGCGGTGAGGGGGGCTAACTGCTTTTCTTCGCGGCCCCTTTCCTTTTTACGCCCTCTCTTTTGTTTTTACGCTAACTTTCCGCGTCGCCGGGGACGTCGTCGAGCCCCGGAGCCCCGCAGTCGGCCTAGCGCACCAGCCGCGCCCCTTTTGTGTCGGGGACGCGTCTGGCCTGCCGGAGACGTCGCTCCGCCCGGGCCTCGAGTACTTCCGCGCCTTTATCGCGCGCCCCGGATCCAGTCGATCTAGAGGGGCGTAGGCTAATTAATTGCGCGTTAAATTCCCTGAATGAGCTTACATGTTTCGCTTGCCCTGTTATCTCTTGCTTTTGAATCCTGACCTCCCGAATATCTTGGCGACTCTAATTAGTTCCGCGCCTTAATGGGATTTTTCACTTTGAAAACATTTATAATAATCCTCTTCTATAGTCTTTGAGGGAAGGCGTCCGTTTTAATCGACACTCGCTTCGGCTCTTGATGAGAATCTTTTCAACCTCTCTAATGATAACTTTTTTTAATAATCGTATTTTCAAACAAATCCAACTTTACACTTAAACAATTATTATCGCAGATTCGCGAATAATTATCAGCGATAAAAATCATATTAAATATAAATGTCTTAGATTGCGATTTTAAAGATTTTCAAGTAGAAGAAGTTCATATAATAGCAATTGTTTAATGAAATGTTCATCCTATTAATTAATAAATCATTATTTTATTTACATTTGCAAAAAATTATTATTTATGTAATTTGAAAGATTAAAGGTGATCGGATTATTTCGACGAATCAATATTATCAACTTGAATGAACAAAATAATGACCGGCCGTAAATGTAAAGTTAGCTTCTCACCAGAATTGAAATTGCAATGCAAATTTATCAAGCGATTAAAACGCATATTGAAATATTCACAGGATCATTTTCATCAATGTAAACACAGGTTGGTACGATAAATAATTAATCCGATAGCCAATGTTTCCCCGCGCAAATCACGGAAAAAACAACGGCCAAAAGTATCCCTCAAGCGCGCGCAGACTTATAGCATTGGGCGCAGTACTTACGGGCGGTGAGGTTGGCCGGCTTGATGATCCTCGGGCAGGCCCGGAAGAGCCCGAGCTTGAACTTGACGGTGACCAGGGAGGCGAGGTGCCTCGGCAGGTAGGGCAGCCGCTCCTCCGTGTGTAGCCAGGCGGGCCCGAGGAGGCCGGCCGATAGGGCCGCGAGGGCCGCGAGGCCGCAGAGGAGGCCGCAGCGCGTCATCCGGCAGCCGTCCCTGGGCTCGCTGGTGCTCGCGCAGCACATGCCTCGGCGCCGCCGCGGCTCACCGGGCCATCAAGCCGGACTCCGGGCCGAGGCTCCCCCGGCATCGACGGCGCGCCCTGCGAGCCAACAGAACCCTGCGTCAGCCGTCGGATTAATACGCGGGCCGAGCGCGCCGTGTCCGTACGTGCCGGCGGATAGGCAACCCCACGCGCTAATTGCCGCCGGCCGTGAAAGTAGTCGGCCCCCCCCCCGCGAACTTGACCGACCGAGGCGCTCGGTCTAGACAACGGAGGTCCGGTTGCTTTCTTCCCCGGCCATCCCCTGGAATTACCCGCAAAACAACAAGCTTCGATATACGGATGTGGCGCTGTATATTAACTCGATGTATTAAAGCGATAATAACTCGCACGAGTCAATGTGGCCTTTGTCCTCCCTTTCCGTTGTTCTAGATTATTGCTCGTCCTAGGCAACGTAGTTCGCTCGATCCAATTTCGATTAAAAAAGCTTTGCAGCATGCATGATACGCGCGACGCCAAAAAAAAAAACCGCATCCAATATATATATCGTGCCCAGTGGAAAAGTCAAGCTGTGCACGGGCCATATTGGCAGAAAGCGCGAGCCCCTTTCACTCGACGAGCAATCACCAAATGCAAGTGCGAATCGCGTTGTCCGCCTCGCCCGGGAATACACGTTCCCGTGATCCCAGGGCACGTTCGGACCGACGCATCATCTCCGGGGATTAGTTTATCGCGGGCGGCCGATGAGGGCTGCTTTTCGTTAGCCACGTGGCCCGCGGGGACGTCGCGCAGCCGCGGCGAGGCCGAGTGTAACGATCGCCGGAGGAAATGGCGCGGGAGGGGGGGGGCAGAACGGGGGTCCCTCGTAAAAATGCGCGTTTACGAGCCAACCCCCCCGTGATACACGCCGCTCGCACTCTCCTCGAGATCCCGTCGCGCCACTGCCGCCAGCCGGCCTCGGGCTCCTTACATATCGATCCTCGGGCTTCCCTCTCCGATTGACGCCGCTAACTAACGGCCCGCCTTTTAATCCTTTCAATGTCGATGCCGACGAGGCTGTACGCGCGCTCCAGCGGCTCGGACGGATTGGAAAAAAGAAAAAACAAAAAATAAAATCCCTCGCTCTTTGAGGGTAAACGTCGCGCTCACCTACAAATTACTTATGAGTCTCTCGTGCTGAACCTGCGTTACGTGACATTGACTTCTTTTGAAGTATTAACTCCAATCGCTACTTTTTCCTCTCTTTTCGCCGGCGCATTACTGTGTTCCCGCGGGATCGCGCGAGGCCGAGCGAGCGAACGAAGGGTGGAAGAACGCGCGGCCGAGGCCCTTTGTGCGCCCGCCAATCGCGCCCGGGGAAACTTTCTTCCGCCTCGCTTTGGTGCGACTTCCGGTGGAGTGAAAAAGTGCCGGAAATCAGCTGTCAGCCCTGCGGAGCCGGGGGAGATCCGCCGAGATGAGAGCGACCGAGGGACAGGAGGAGCCTCGCAGACAATCGTCCAAACTTTGCCCCCGGCTGGGAAAAAAAAGCTTTGCGGTCTTTGTCCTTCAACTCGCGAGTGGGAGACCTATGGCGCACGCGACGTCGCAAGCCGCTCGAGATCCTATTCCTCCTGCTCGAGTTTGCTTGCGTTCAAGGGCCACAGTAAACTTCCAATCTCGCGCGCGCTACTTTTCCCAGTTTCCGAGCTACCGGCTCAAGCGTTTCCAAATTTACAAGAACAATTTAATGAAATTTAATGGGAATCGGCGCTTCTACCTTCTCTTTCTTTCAAACTAATTGTAGGAATTTCTCGTTAAACGTAATACTAGATTAATGTTTATTTGTTTATCCTAACTAAGCGGTGCTGTAATTTTGTTTACTCCAGATATCCTTCGTACGATTTTTGGAAATATTTGCGAATATGTTTGTTTTCATTATATTTTACCTATAATAAAACTCTTAATACAAGAAAATTACTTAAAATAAAGATTGAGAAATATTATTAGTCTTTTTTGCAATATTAATTCTAAATTTTTCCTTATTCACACGCGCGCGTAGCGTCCACAAACAAAAAGTAGATTCAACAACAGAAAACATTTTTGCGAATAAAATGTCTACTTCTTCCTCGATGTAAGTATAAAAAGTCATGAAATTTTCACACTTGTACTTCCGAGAACTGGTAGTAATTTTAGCACCATTCATACAAATGTTAGGCTGTGCATATTTTTCAACTCAGGCCGCCTAGCGAATCAAACTTCCGTCTGTTTGCCCTTTTTTAACGCCTAGTTCTAACTCCCTCGTACCTTTTACCCTTCACTGATTTTCTCTAGTTCGAAAGGGTATGCAATTTCGTGAGGGATTTTACAGTTCAATATTATAACTCGGAGCACATACCTCTCTTGACATTGTATTTATAGTATGATAAATTGTAATAGTAATTCATTACGCCAGATACATCGTGTCTTTTATTTGTAAAGAATTTACTGAAATATTACATTTTATATGAAATAGTTCAGCTAAGGGTAGGAATTTAAATAACTCTTATATGATGAGTCTAACAGATGAAATATACTTTTACTTCATTCATAATCAAAAGATTATATATAATTTTACTGACGTTATATTGATTAAAAATTGATCGTTAAAGGCATCCTGGAAAATTATTACCACTTACAGAACAGAAACGACATGCTTTTTCCGATATTTTACTTTAATTTGTGACCAATAACATAACTTACAGTTACATTTAATTTCTTTTATTTAAAGAGTTAATAAAAATTCATTTACCGTATTTGTAAAAAATATTTAACTACACTTCTAACGATTTTATCGTTAGGATCTACTGCTGTGTGTTCGTATTACTTTTTGGTATGCAGAAATATATGTCGCAAACAGCACTTCCCTTGCGAATATATTACTATGGAAATTTATGTCATATCTACACGTACAGCTATAAAAATTTATATAAGAGAGCTATACCTTTAGAATCCGCATTTGGCTTAAATTTTAGGATATGTTTATGGGTACTTTGAAAAATAACGGAAATCGCAACACTACACTATCTAACGCTTAAAAATTTAACTGTATTACTACAAAACTCGTAAAACTTATTTCTTATACAAAATATGATTTTAAAAACTAAACTATCAAAAACTCAAATATATTCATTTTATTTTATCAAAAATAAAATTTTTTTTATGATTTTATTATGTTTCTTGCAAAACATTTTTGCTTCATCATATATTCAGACTTAAAATTTAATAATTTAACTGTACATTAATATAAAGTATACTAAAACAATGTTTTTATTAAAGCGTGAGTTCGATTTCATTTTAAGCTTCACATTTCACGTTTAATATTACCATACGATGATCTGACAAAATTCAAGATCAAAGTAGTTGATGGCTTAATTGTATTATTGATAGTCTCATGAATTTTATAAAAAAACATTTTAACATATTTAAATGGATGCGTATTATTTGATTTTCCAATGTAAGTTATTTCATTAAATTGATGATATTCGATTTTTGTTGCCCTTTACAATCACGGACGAAAGAATAGACTATTGAAATGATATACGCGCTGCAATACCTTCGTAAAGTGAGTACGAATATTTCACATATTTCTGCGTATATTATCGATGCACATTATTTGAAAAAATTACGATAGCATAGCTTGTATCGGCGTAATACTATTTCGAATATCAATCATTTGTATTGTATTTTGATCTGATATGCAATAATTGCTGTATAGTTTACCGGTAGATGTCGCAGTGATCTTCCAATAACAATAAACTATGAGTCTAATCTAACGAACGGGTAATTGAATTAAATTTTAAATTAAACAAAAGGAAAACAGGTATGAGTTCTTAAATGCGATTTCACACCATTGGCCTGTTCAGTGTCCGTTACTCTTGTTCGTAAAGAAATTTTTATATTTAATTATACACTTGATTCATTTCTTCCAAACTTTTGTTTAATGAAAGTATGCATGGGGCATATGCGATCAATATTGTACTTCTTTACAAAATACCAAAAAATGTTTGATCGAAATTTGTGACAAATTGATTCCTAATCTTTACAATCGACCTTTGTTCAACTATTTTTATCCTGTCAAATCATACAAGAAATTGTTTAATTTTAGTGTATAAAGGCACTTGAAGAGATTGGATATACTATATTTTTACGAGAAATTCCAACAATTGAATTCAAAGAATAGTGCTTTTTGGCTGATGCATTCGCAAATATTGCTTAAAAGTATAGACCATTATCATGTTCGATGGGTGCTCCGAAATTTAATATTCGAAATTTCCGAGCGTAAAGTATTTACGTGTTTCAGTGCATAATTTCAGGAAAAAGAAAAAAACGAAAGCATTAAATGCTGCTAGAAAATGCGTTCCTTACGCATCATCATTTATTTTGAAATTCGACAAAATTATTAATAGTTACATTATACCTTTCGCGATCAAGGGTGCATTCAAATTTCCGTAGATTTTTATAAGACAAGTATTGAATTTCTCTTGAAAGCGAGAGGAATGCAGTCTATCCTTACGAAAAACAGAGACTTTAATTTAAAGGATGTTAGCTTAGAATCGGTAGCGAAAACACTGAGCTTTCAAAGGAAGCCCCTCATTTGACGGGCGACGCGAGCTATTACTTTTTCGAGAGCCGAGCAAACATGAACCCTCGACTGACAAAAGGCGGTCCGACTCCAAACGAGGGCCGGCCCGGCGCTTCCCCACCACCGACTTCCGCGCATCATCAGGGAAAGCTCGCCCGAGGCGTCGTCGGCCCGCCTCCTGCCCGCCGATCAAGCTTACCCCTGCAACTTCCTGTCCTCTCTCTCTCTCTCTCTCTCTTCTGTGGACCCCGCAGCCTCCTGAAAGGGCACTCGAACGCGCGCACTAGCCGGGGAGGCGGCGCACCCCGTCGGAGTCGCGGGCACGTGCTCCCATGCCCTGGCGGGAGCGTCGGCGGTCGCACGCGCCTCGAGAGCCGGGGGCTCACTGCGGCCGTGTGCGCGGCGCGCCTCGGCCCGATGCGCCGACAGGCGGCGCGCCCGCGCCGGCGCCCACGGCCCGGGCGCCTTTTTCCGAAAGCCGGAAAACAGCGCGCCGGGAAATTGGCGGATCGATCTCGCGGTCCGCCCGCCTCGGGCCGTTGCGCCGCGGGAAATCCCCCGCTGATTAATACCGGGCGTCGCGCCGCGGCCTATATATGCCTTTGAGTTCCGCAAGTCGCACGTGTGTGTGTGTGTGTGTGTGCGCGCGCGCACCGGCGACCTCGCGCACCTCCTGCTGGTCCTCTTAATCTTGCCATAGAGCAACTTTAGGGCACGTTTGTTTTTTCTTTTTCTTCTCGTACACGATTTCGCGGGGCAAATATTCCAGGGGAGGAACATTGGTTTTTCCACCGCCGCTCTGCTGTGGCAAACATTCCTTTAAATATACTAGCACTGCCTCTTAATAAGGCATGTTTAATTTTCAAATCGATGCTTAATAATATGCAACGGTATTGACGAACCCTGCACGCAACGGGATCAACGAAGAATAAAATTAAAACAGTTATTTTTCTCCGATGGATTAAAATCTACGATATTACCAAGAATTAGCTGAAAAAACAGATCTCCGTAGATTAAGCTGTTCAATAAGGTGCAAATATGTCCCCCCAGAATTTATCGAGCGAGCTAACGGCGGAGCGCGAGTAGTGAAAAGATTATTTAAACTTATAATATTAAAGAAGCAAAGAGAGTTTCGACAGTGATTAAATTGTGTTCTGCTGAGCGCGTCCTTTCACTGCCGAGTCCTCCGACTTGCTGTCGTTGTGCGCGTCGTTTAGTTAGAACAATCGCTATGGAGGTGCAAGCCACTCTGGCCTGTAGGAACTTAAAGGTCGCGTGCGCTACATCGGCTCATTTTCTCCTCTCTAACAAACGCAAATTGAACCGAACTACTGTCCTTAACTCACTCGCCTCGGCCCTAAAATAACCTTTTTGCGTGGGTTACGCAGCTGCTACCTTACAATTAACCTACTTGCCATATTTTATTTATTCAGTAATTCACTTCACAACGCGCTCGAACATATAATACGTCTAAGTTCCGAGGAAGATCTTATGAGCTACTTCCTCGCACGTTTTCACGCTTCACCAGCGGAATATATTCGTCTTGATGCATTATTATCAAGGTGATTTTCTTACTACTTGCACTCACTGCCTTATTACCTTGCCTTCATCTAAAATTTTATTTTAAAAGGAATATATGAATATTTTAGAACAGATTCTATAAACAATTCTATGTATAATTTATATAACCCATGGTCAGGTATAAACTGATGTCTAAATCTGCAGAATTTTTCGGATTAAAGCAAAAGTTAATTTCAATTAAGAGTTTTCTCCAGTTTCATTAACTTTCGTAAGAAGAATCACTTGCTGCTTTTTGTTCGGAGAAACGGAAAATTTCAAGGAAATGTAAAGTACCAGTGTCTTTTAGTTACTTTCAATAGCTTTCATCAAAAATCGAATAGCTTAGCAGCTCATCAAACGCTTGCTAAATGAAGCGCTCTATCTCTCTGTGCGCGCGCCTTTAGCCATAGCGAATCAGAGAGTTGAGGAGAGGTGCGAACAACGTCAGGCGAAATTACGCTAGCAGATGGGTGCGAAACACCCACATAAACCCGTGAGCTACGAGCGCATAGGGAGATGTCGAAGAGAATTTGGCAGATGTACACGTTTTAAACAACTTTATTTCAAAAAATTAAAAATTTCATAATTTACATTGCTTAATCGATGCTTTTTAATTAAACTTTGAATATTCTTAGTATCTTTTTATCGTTTACAAAATGAGATTTCTTCACAAAGTTTTTATGAAGTGCTTCCCTCTCTGCTCCGCAATTAAGTAAATATTTTCTTTCATAATATGATATTAAAATTATTATCATAACAGATCGATGGAATAGACCGCATAGCGAAAGTGAAAAATAATAACATAAAATACGATAAAAATAACATCAGATTAATAACATAATTCATAATTACATCCACTGAACATAATAAAATAGATAGAATTTGTGTATCATAAAGTAATACATAATATGGTAAGCAAGAGATATTTATATAAAGAAGATTTAATAAATAAATCAAAAGCCACTGAATCAATCATTTTCAGCGATTCTAGAAAGTAAATTCGCGGTGAAGTTTATTTATAAAACATACGGATTAATAGTACGAACAAGAAGGACAAACAAACTAGCGCTTGTAAAATAAATGCTGCGATCAACTTAAATGGCACTTTCTCCAGTGGTCCATCCACAGCAAGTAAGCCAAAGCCGCCCGCTACAAGGTATACTTCCTCGTTCTAAAAAAGCAAAGCCTTAGAGATATGCGTTTTCCAGGTTAATATCCCGCATAAGCGGGATTACCATGTACGGGGCTTCCCGAGCTTTTTACGCGGCTTGCGTAATCCCTATCAGCGTCCTTTCATCAGGTCAGGGCAGGGTCGCGAGAATTAAAAGCATGGGGGGCATAAAGGGACTCGGGCGGACACGTCGGCTCGAAGCGCTTACACTTTACGAGGCACCGCAGCGCCCCCACAAGCGATAACGGATCGTTTCGCTGCGGCCGAGTAAAAGTCCTCCCGCGGACAGACCAGCGGCCTTCCCTCGCTTTTTCTCCTGCGCGAGGGAATGCACGTTCGCGCCGGTCGAGCACCTCCGGAAAAACAGCTGCGCCCTGTGAAATTCCGCGGGCTCCGTTGAAATTGGCTGATTATTCCCTTGGTAACAAGAATTCTTTGCTCCTGGAATTGGATTCACATTTATCTTTGAAATTGGACATAGCAAAACATCGATGTCTACCCATTCACAAAATATAAAAATGTCAAACGAGGACTTGGGATCATTTACTTCCCTGAATTATTGTGTTAACATTATTTGTGCCAGGATAATAATTCTTTTTTAGAGACCCAAAATAAATTGATAGATTTTTACTGGAATTTGTATAGTTGTGGTATAAAGTGTTTCTAAAAATTTTTGAACGTACATACATTAATATCAAAATTTATTTTTCTTCTACAGTATCTTGAGAAAAATCGACGGTTATCCAAAAATTATTGAATTTTGAACTACTGTTTACAGTTCAAGTGAATCGGTCTAAAATAAAGGAGGAGCGCTTGAAATTATAAGCCACTGTTCTAATGGTAAAGCAAAAAGGTTATATAGATACGCTTTCATTACTATACTAAATAATAGTCAGTATTAATTAGGTATTGATATGATAAGGTGCCAAACTCATAAATCTGATTTGAAATGATAAATTATATATGTAAATCATAATAAAAAGTTAGGTGGATTTTTCTTTTACTTTAAAATATTTAATTACTCTTTTACTAGAAATTGAAAAATTAAAAAATTCAAATAATATAACGAAACTGCATAAGCTGCACTATAATGAAAATATACTAATACATTAAAGGGGCGGCAAATGCGGCACAGCTGCGCTGAACGAAATTTTATGTGCCAACTTCGGCAGTCCGCTACTCATCCGATAAGGCTTAAAAAGTACCCATGTATACTTTATATATAAATTAGTATTGTGTTAGCTATAACAGTTAAGGGAAGTAACTTTTATTTGTTTTCGTTTAAATTATTGTTTTGAAATTTCATTCAAGTATTCCACTTGTGACAAATCTCAACCAAGATGAACATGTGATTTCCATATATGTGATTTACTATATTTTTATTTAAATTACAATCAACCTTTAAAATATTAATATTTTTCCCCATTATTTCTTCATACTTTTTAAACCGTAATAATTTTAAATAAAAATAAGTTATTCAATTTTTTATTTATGTAATATCTAAAATATATATCAGTCTATAAAAATCAATCTCTAAAATATACATCCGATTGCAACCAAGTTACTCTCAATCAATTTCAGTATAACTTGAATAAATATATTTTAAAAAATGACAATACAAAACTACTGTTCAAGTACAGTCATTCTTTTATTGTACGTATGTTAATTAACGGTCGCATGGTTAACCTCTGGGCTTCGTAATGTTTTTCATTTTTTTAGGTTAAAACAAAGCAAAATTAGTGAACGAAGGGAGTGACAATAATGCGAAAAGAGTAAAAGAGAGAAAAATACGTACCAGAAAAAATTCTACCAACTGAAGTACCATCGTA
Source organism: Sycophaga agraensis (assembly GCA_018906755.1). Taxonomy (NCBI): domain Eukaryota; kingdom Metazoa; phylum Arthropoda; class Insecta; order Hymenoptera; family Pteromalidae; genus Sycophaga; species Sycophaga agraensis. Next base: position 76,833 of record JACCIE010000017.1, on the reverse strand, counting down.
ATTTAAATCGACACAAAGAAAATAACGCATAGCAAAAGTTATAATTAAACTCTTCCATTATCTAGGAAAGAAAGAAAATTAGAAGTAAAAACATTTAAGAAATAATTTAATTAAACAAATCCTAAGTGAGAGATAGGATTATTAACAGACTTAGTAGGATTCATACAAATGCGCGTCGTGGATGTCAGTCAGGACGTCACGAGGTAATGAATAAATCTAAAACACTATGCGTCAAAATGAATTTTTATATTGATAATTGTATCACATTGTTTGTAAATTAGAAAACTGCATTTTTTAAGAAGTTCATATTACTTTATTTTGTAAATAATGGTAAAAGTTTTATACTTTGCAACTTTGGGAGCAGGCTTTTTTATATCATGGGCATCTTTCAATACTTTTTGTTGTGAAACTTGCACTCCACTTCAACTCGCCATTCGCCTTCAGAAAACATCGGAGAACTCATCAAAATAATCACCCTATACCCTCTCAAGGCAATGAGGGCCATGGAAAAAGCTGGACAGAGGGCGAAAAATCCTGATTCCCCTTGTCCAATTTTCCCGCTGCACAATCAGGTATAAAGAACATACAACTAGAGAGTGCAATTTCAGAATTCTCTAGAGCACCATCTTTACCTAGAATCATAATTATATTAGTTAGCGTCAATAGTACATAATGAAAGACCACAAAAATAATGTGAATGATAGAGAATAAGAGCTGTAGATAAAAAATGCAGAGGGGGACAATTTCTGAAGATGCGCTATTTTCGAGGAAGCTTATGTAGAAAATTGAAAATAAAAGTGTTGATTTTAGTTATAAACTATTAACGGCGCTTATTATTGATTTTCAATTAGAGAATATTACTTTAACAAACTACTGATGTCAGATTTACTATTGTTCGAAGAATTGATTGCTATCTTGAGAGCTTTCAAAAACAATATAATAAATTTTGTTCATTAAACAATTTTTTAATTGTAAAGTTATAAAGGTTTGAGGTAAACAATTTTTTGGCACAATTTTCAGTGAAGCATCCAGAATCTAGAGAGGTGAGAGGACTGAAATTAATCAAAATGCTCAAAGGGAACATAATTCACTACATCCACGTACTTATTTCTAAATAGTGCTAAAAGTAGGATGATCTGAATTTTTATGATTACTAAAAACTAAATAATATTTACTAGATAATTTACATTGTGTAAAAAATGATTTCTTCAACTTCAAAGCATTACCTTAAACTCAAGCTGGTTCATCCTTACGTTTCGCGACGATAGCAAAACCTGCAGAAATTCATTGTCCACTGTTTAGTCATACAAGCCGATTGAGTCGAAGGTGAAGAAAATTACACAGGCTGAGCTGCTGTGACTGACGAATCTAATGTCAGTTGAAAATGTGGCACGTTATACAGATGATTTGAAGTTTGCTGGAATTAAAACTAATGCACAAACAACCTTGATTGTCATATTGATGTCGATTTTAAAGGCAATTTTCATAATTTGTTCAATAAATTTTCAGAAAGCAGAGTGAGTATCTATTGAGGCTACCTTAGACTGAATCTGAAGACATTCTTTCTAAATTCATGTATAGTGAAAGGTCCACCAAGGTTTACCTCCATAGTCTTACTTCAAAGTTACATACTCCTCTCCCGCTCTGTCTCAACTGCCACCTTTATGCCCTAGATCAAGAAGAAAAACTGGTTGTCTCGGAAGAAATAGTCTTCCATAGGAACAATATTAAAATATTAGTGCTCTATGTGAGTGTCGTTCGAGATGTCACATTATTACTAATGAACTCTTTATCGCCCAGATTACGATGTATTCAGTCGATGGAACAGGTACCTTACTCTTTTTCTCTCCTATTTGATAGTATAAAAATTTTCTAACTGTTCTTTTTTTATCTGCTTAAAATTTAGTAGTTTGTTCTGAATTAACAATAGAATTAGAACTGTAACAATGAACCGAACTACACTACAACTGCAACTACCTAAGCGCACTTATTTAAGAACTTCTGGAATTCTAGCAAACCCTCCAACTTTCTCACTCATAATGTTTCTAAAAACATTCTTTTTCTAATCATTGCCTGATTTTTCTAAATTTTTCATAATTCTCATATTATTAAAATGTATTTGTTTGAATAATAGAAATATATCGCTGTATATACATATATATTTGTAAATATATTTATTTTATCATAAAATGACTATGTATATTAATAAGCAATGTTTAGTTGTTTATAACAATAATAATTTATACCACATTATTTTACAATTTAAACTTATAAATAGAGTGTTAGTGCCCTTTAACAAATTAATTTAAATACAGTATTCCACAAATACAATATAACAAGTTTTAATTATGTTTGAGTGCAATACTCAAGCTTGTGGTATAAAGTGCAAAATATTTGAAAAAGTTGAAGCCACATTCAATTTGACCACTTTACCAATTCAGTCTACTTCTGCACGGTAAATGAGTTAAAGCGCAAAGAGCCGAGGAAGGTAAAAGTAGCAAAAAATAAGAATCATTCGAGTATTGCACTAAATTCGAGCACGTATACCCAGTCCCGAAATATGCGGAGCGCGTAAAAGACCGAGCGAGTGAAAAAGCAAGGCGCGAAACTGGGGAAAGGCGGACGAAAGCGCCGGTGGAGAGAGAGCTAGATGGCGCGGCGAGGCAGAGTGGCGATTCTAGTAGCTGTTTCCCTCCCCATCAATCACGAGCGCATTTTTCCCCGTGGCAGGTCTGCCTTCTCCTCCCTCGGGAGGGGGGAAAGAAGCCGGACGAGGAAAGGCGCAGTCACGCCCATGTTGCAAGGACCTCGCCGCAAGTTGGCGACCAAGCACCGACCCAGCACGATAATGACGCCGAGATTGTAGGACGAGATGGGATGGGGGGCGGGAGGCCCAAAGCCGCTTTGCCTACTTCCGGACCCCCGCTTTGCCCTGCCGAGCGAAATTCGCTCTTTCTTCCGCAGCTTCCTCAATACTTTCTCTTAGAGGTTTCGACCGTCGCTTGACCAAAGGCTATTTTTTGCGCACCTTACAAACAAGCTGATACCTCAAGAATACCTTGTTAATTTAATCATCGTTCAATCTATACATTAACGTCAATAAAAATCATCAACGTAATATACATGTAGGTTTGAAAGTTGTAACTCAAAAATTGATGTAACTTATAAATTTTAAAGAAAAACTGCTACAAACTTACTTGTATGTTTTAAGTTATGTATGATAATATTAAAAATCGATTGGCATTGTTATGCACACGAAACTTAATATATGCATAAACACTAATATCGTATAAAAGTAATTGAAAACAAAACATAGATATATTTTGATTTAAATGAAGAGCTGACAGATAAAATAAATTGTTCCTGTAAAAAGTTTAGAATAACAAAATAATTTTTGAATTTTTCTATGTATGGTGCTTTTTGACTATAGTGGCCTGTCTAGAGGTTGTGCAGGTGCTTGAATTTTGTCAAAAAATGCATATTACGTTTGGTATGCTGTAGTGTGCACGTACTCGCATTCCATATTCAGCACGTGGAGTAGCTCTGCAGTCATCTATAATTACTCCGCATGCATAACATCGTGAAAGTCTACGTGTGGGCTCAGCCACCATTGTTATGTGGCGATTATAACAGTTGCAATAAGCATACTAACCCATGCACATGTACTTTGACTGCGTAAAACTATATAGTTTTGAAACTTGTTATTTAGTTAAATATCAAGCAATAATTTAAAAATATCAATTTGTAATAAGTAAATTTAACTTTAATAAGTAAATGTAATTTTTATATCTAATATTATCTGAGTTTTATGATTTAAACCTATTTAAAATAAAAATTTTTTTGAAATTTAAATTTTGTGTTACAATTTCTATTTTCAACTGTATGACTTTAAAAGCTTTTATTACATATATATGAATAATAAAATACATGTATTCAGAATCAAATATATAACTGAGTTCATCCATAAATTCTTTTATATGAGTTAAATATTTAAACAAACAAATTTCTATTTTGGATCGTTGGAGCTTTATAGTTATATTATTTAATTAATTGAACAAATTATTATTAAATGTTTTTTTTATTTTATTCCTACCTTACATAATCGATGTGTTTTAACAGAATTGCTTTAAAACGAAAAGTAGACAGAGGTAAAATGATATCCACTATTCTTCATACACCACGGAATAGCCAGACTTTGTTAGTAACGAAGTTCTTGATAAACGAGTTACTCGCAGTGCGTATCCACCCCTAGCTATCGCAAGACGTTCTTTTCAGGTGGCGTCTCAGAACACAGCTTCCTTATGTTCTGACAGAGTTTCGTGGTCCAAAATCCTTGGTCTAGAAGTGCTTGAGCAGAGTTTCTAAAGAGTCACATACTATTGTATTTAATAAAGCAATCATTAAAGTCTCCGAGTATCATACTTTGAGACCAACTTGAAAGAAGATATTGCTCGCCGATTAGATTCCTCTTATATTAAACTATATTTCTTCCAATACCTTTATAATTCTTTTGTCGTTAATATTCTCTTTTCATTTTTCTAATTGAGGTTCTCATTTTTGTATACTATTATAATTATTATTTATATTATTATTATATTCGAAAATAAGCATTGTTATAAAATGAATGCAAATCAGGATAATCCATGGTTGTCTATTGCATATTTTTGTATTCTTAGATCTCATTTTTTCTGGCAACGTAATAAGAATGTATCCAATCATTTCATTGGGTTAAGCTATATTGTAGCTTAATAGGTGTGAGACGTAAAAGAAACTTCATTTTCCTTTCAAACTAAATTGCAGATTTAAGTATAATATTATGATTTTGTCACAGATTATAATTCTATTTTGCGGAGTTTACTTTTCAACAATTCCTAAAGAATCCTTATAATATTCAAAAAATGTGATAAAACTACATCTCCGACTGCCTTAATATAATCTACATCAAATATGCAATGTTTATTTTGTGAATTAAAATAACTTTTATAAGCAATTATTTTATTAGATACTATACTCTTATTACATTATGCAATAATAATTTTTCGTTAATTGATTAGTTTATTAATACTTATGGAATTTGTAAAATTTATTGTAAGTGTTCGAAATCTTATACTGTACGATTTTCTAGGATGATATAGATCAAATATATTATCTAATTTTTAACATTACGTACTTGAATAATGAATATACAAATAATTTTGTGTAAATAATGAGGATAAAGAGTGGATTTAAATAAATATAAAATAATTTTCAATAATTATATGGGTTTCGGCTTCTGTTTCGGAGGTGATCTGTCCGTTTCAACGGCCGATTCAAATGTGAGGTCCTCCCCCTTTCTCGCTACTCATTACCCGTCACCCCTCACATTCAGGGAGGGCCCACGAGCTAGTCGTCCTTCGCGCTCTCTCCAGACCCTTCCATGGACCCCCTCTCCCTCCCCCCTTTTGCTCCCTCGGCGCGACAGGGCCTTCCACCCCTCTCGGCCGAGTTTCGAGCGCCTTTGGTCCGCTCTCCCACTTAATCAAGGGAGCGATTTGCCAACTTTCCTCAATGCCAAAAAGAAGGCCTCGGGACTTTCAATCCCGTATACTCCGACTCAAAATCTAGGAAGCCCCACGAAGCGCCTTGAATTTGTTTATCTTTTAACTCCGCTGAGTTTTAAGAATTAAATAAATAACACTAGTAATATAAATAAATAATTATACGTTTTTATATAAACATTTCTGTTCGTTACAATCAAAGTTAAAGAATATTTTGCCAATTAAAAATAAATTCGAAGGAATTTACTTAAATGGTAAATAATATGATTTCAACTTAGAAAATGTAATTCTAAGAATTAAGAATGTATCACATTATTATCTCAAAACTTAAAGGAAAAAGTACAGAACAAAGAAAAAGCGAATATTATGTACTCAAACTTATATCCAAGTCGTGACCTTTAATAATTCTGTTGACTCATTAACAGTGGTACAAGGATACAAGCTACAGTTTCGGGCGCAAGTTTCGCTTTAATGCTGCGGAGAGACACTTCATAAGCGGCTAGAAACTTGTCGAGTTGCGCGCTATTTAACAAGCGTCGCTTCCTCTAAGGGCCTCCTGTCTACTTATGTTGTGCAACATTTGGAGTATCAACCTCCATTTCTGCACCATATCCTGAGGCTACTTCTCCGAAATATGCATTTAGATCGAAAAAGTCTTTTTGATGCGCTTGGGTATTTTTATGGAAGTCGGTAGTTGCAGTCTTGCAGAGATCATATGTTCGAACTAGTCGGGCAGGTTTTATTTTCTCTAGATGCAGTTTTTCATTTTGATAGCTACGCTGTAATAAAGTGATTTTCTTCTGCATTGTTGAAAATTTAGAATACGTTATTTTTAACATTTGACAGAACTTTCCAAATATATACACAAGTGGACTCAGTGTTCTACGTGTATCTGGCCAAGGGAGCCTACGTTTACGGAGATATACAGGTTTTTATTTCGGGGGAAGAAAAACGCGCGGCATATCCATCAAAATTTTCGAGAAAATCCGGAAGACAAATGCCCCTGGAATGGTCGAAGTTTGGCAAACGGACGCCTCCGCCGAATTCCCGGGTGGATAGAAAAAGGAAGGGCGGGCTCGAGGTAAGGAGCAAGACCGAAAAGGCGGCGCACCGGTCCGAGGGCAAGCAGCCCCGGGGAAGGGGGTTGTAAAAACTGGTAATTCGCATGGGGTCCATAAAAATGTTTATCGCCATCAATAAAAAGGCTCTCGGCCGGGCAGCGGCTCTCCTTACGGCCGGCCGTTCCTGCCCCTTGGGCGGCGCGTCCCGGGCTTCCCTGGCTCCGTGGATTTCTCCGGGCCGAGGCCCCCCGTTCCCGGAGGTAAAAGAGTGCTCTAATCTTAACGACGTCCCGGCCGATAAACTCCGGCAACCGCCGCTTGCGCCAGCGCGCCGCTGGTCTTCGTCGGTATAGTTTTAGTTTCAAGAGCCGGAGGAGGAGCCGGGGAGCGAGGAGGAAAGCGGAACGCCGGAACGAGACGTACGCGGGCGTCGAGGCCCGCGACTCCCCGCTGTATGCGATCGCATCCCTGCGATTTCCCGAGAAACCCTACCCCGGAGAATATAGCTTACGACTTCCATAATCTATGAGTGTAAAATATCCACGGATCTTCATTGGCCCGTGGAGTTCAGGCTTTAACGTAATTATCACGGTGCTCGATAGGTACACTTATCGTTAAATTTTTATATTTATCTTAATGTAGTTAGTGCGATTTTTCGAAATGTCTACGATTAAAGTAATTTCAAGCACATTGAATGAAGGGATAGATGAAGGCTGCAGGGTGTTGTTCATGAGCTTTTTTTAGGATTTATAGCTCCAATAATTACACGGTTGAATATTTAATCTGTCGTCCGATGAATAACTAAGGAATCGCAGAACTTTTACACAGCTACACAAACCCCACAAGCACCATTGAACCGGTATTCTTGAAAATAACTAAAACAAAGGCTTTTCATTGAATTACGTATTATATGTATATACTTGTTTGTTTGCAACTCGCTGGCGATCGTTACTCCTCAAATATTTATACTCAATTAAAGCCGCTCACCGGGTAAATTACGCAGGCAACACGCAGGTGTCTACAAATGGCAGAGTAAAACTTTTATCTCTCTGTTCTCTGCTTTCGGTTATTTTTCCCTTAAGGCGCATAGCGCGCGAGACTGCCGAAATAATTCAGAGAGGCACGAATCGGCGGCAGGCGCGCCTCATCCGGGCACTTGTTGAATCGGCGAGCGCACCGCCGCCCCTCGGCAGCCCGCTAAACTTATACGAGGGGCGGAGGGCCGCGGGCCGGTTTATACATGTACGTCGAGGCGTCCCGGGCAACTAGCGAGCCGCGGGTACCTACGCGGCTCTCGGGGCGGCCCTCGATTAGCGCCCCGGTTGTACATCGCTCGTAGTTGGAATGCTCCCGAGAGCGGCGGCCGTCGGGAATCTTATTGAAATTCGAGGATTGCCAATGGGACCGGGGCCGCGCCAGGCATAATATTCCTCTGCTGTTGGAGCTTCGGAATTCGTGGCTGTATAACCTTACTGCCGAGGAATTCTGGGGCAGATGGCGGAGCGGCCGAGGAGCAATCGTGTGCCTGTGATTGATTTTTCGGCAGTTTGATCAATTCCTCGACAGCTGACTATGCAGCGCCGGGTTAGGAATCATCTTCACGCGCCCCAAGTATTTGGCTTTTGAAGCGTTAGCTGCAAGCTCGGTGGAAATCCGAGAGGCTCCTTGTAAACTGCTTGCCTTTCCTCCCCTGAAGAAATCACCGCACTCTCTCCGTGTGGAGCTGCGCAAAGTAGGTAGTTAGTCCCGCAACCAGGGAACTGCCCTTACTCTCCGAGACGTCTGTTTTTCTTTGACAGGTTCAGTGTTCGACTCTGGTCCCGTTTCCGTTGTACGAGTCCATTTTTTTTCTCACTTTCCTTAACTTTTTATCCCAACTTTAGTATATACGATGCATCATATATAGCGTTACTTTGGCCTTTGAATTATTGCGATGACCGTCACCGGCATCTTACGGCGACTTACTGATACAGGGCAGCTCTTTTATGTTTATGGTCAAGATGCCGCAGTTCTATTGCTGGAGTCTAAGATAAAAATGACCATTTTATCTGAGATGGGATTAAATACTCATATCGTGGCTGCTATTATATATATTTTCATCAACAATAAAAAACATACCCCTACACTCGCCCTTACACTAGATTATCATATAAAATATAATTATTCTTCATTAGAAGTGTATTATTCTTGCTATTTGCTAATAATATACATAATAATCTATTGAAACTACAAGGTATTCTGATTTAAATACTTAAAAAATTATCATTACGTAAATTTATTAAAATGCAATTAAAAACTCTTAATAGTGAAGTATGTTTGCTCCATAAAATACAGCTACACTAGAAAAATCTATGAAGCACATGTAAAGCATTGATTTCCTTCGAGTAAATGACTCGCACAGTACTTTACTTGTACTTGTAATAAAAGCACCCGCAGGGAGTGCAGGGGCAGGATACTCCTAAAGTGTCAATCAAAAATTCTCACTGTGAAATATATATTTTAAGACGAAATAATTCAGGAAGCCGAGTGCCGGGGCGGGCGCGCCGTTAGACGGAGACGCGCGGCTCCAGCCGCGAGTTTGATGAAAACGGTCTCGCCAACTGAAGTTTTCAAGTGGAATTAGGGAAAACCGAGGCGAGGCCGCGGCGAGTCAGCTTTTATCTCCGGGGGCAAATTGAGCCGGGGGAAAAATGCGCTTCCGCGCCCGGGCCCCCGACTACTTCCCGAGTCGCGCGCGCCCGCTCGGTTTGCGTTATTCACGCGATCGTGAATCCCGCGCGATCGGGCCACTCTCGTGACACTAGAAATATTAAAAGCTCCTAAGAGCTTCCGGATGAACGGCCAGAGACGCCGGCGGGGCTTTACCTAGAAGACCGACGCGTATACAGACGTTTCCTTCATTACCGATGCCCGGCCCAAGCCAACATTGCCGGGCGATAAAGAAGGATGCCAGAGCGCGTCGATGCACGCGACTGGCGGATTCGTGATATACGGCTGGAGCGGCTGCTGGCCTGTTTTACGACTCGGTGAAATATGGGAGGAGGTGGGCGGCTGCTGGAGACGGACGGACCGCTTGCGCGCGCACCCGCCGGGGGGAATTTCCGCGTAGGTCGAAAGGACTCCTTATCATTCCATTTAAGCGGCTTGCGGCGGGGCTGACGCGCGGATCGAATTCCCGGGCCATCCGGGGGGGTGGGAGCTATTACAAGCCGGGGCGCGCCTGACCCTCGGCGCTAAGCCTCTCGCCGAGCTCCTCGACATGCTCCCGCAGGCTATACTCAGCTCCGTCTTTTTCCGCGACGCACCGCCGCTCCCTCGAAATCAGACGTCATTCTTTCTTCCGCCGCGGCCCGACTACAGCCCGCGTGCACCCGTCAAATTCGATCAGCCGGCTTCCGCTCGATGCGCGCACTCCGCCGTCAAGATAAATGCTCGCAATCTCGCTCTTTGCTGTGCGCCACAAGACGGCAAAGTATACGCACGGAGGAAATCATTCCTGTCGTCGAAATAGATATTTCATTTTCGATGCCTTCGAGAGTAACGACAGATGTAGATACCGGCCATCTGCTGGCGAAAAGGCAGTTACTCTTTATTCGCGGAGGAACGTATTTGTTTTAAAATCGTTCCGTATATTAAACGAGGACCACGATTTGCTTTACATACCTTTTCCAGCTAACCGCGTTTAGACCTGACGAACGTGCGGGATAGGGAAAGACAATTTATTCGAATAAAAAAAGCGTGTAAATCCATTGACCAGTACCAAACGAATTCAATCCATTTGTAAAGGGAAAATCGACACTGCATGCGTGGCAGAAAATTATACGACTTTATAACGAGTTTGACGTGGACATTTGTGGTCAAAATCAATTTTTTACTTCTTACTTTTAATTAAATAAAAATTTTAAATGCAAAAAGATACAGATATTACATTTCGACTTTTATTGCATTTTCTAGTTCACATTATTGATTTGAGGCCCCATTTGATCAACACGTTGATCATAAAAACTTGTCAATTTTCTGATACATCTTCAGTCTTCTATTGGAAAATCAATTTCCTAGCGCAGCGGCTCGATCGGTTGGAAAACCGCGGCGTTCGAAGGAAGAGTCGACTCCTTCGCCGCTGGGGGTTGACCGCAAGGATCAGATGATCTGCCGGCCCCGAATTCGAGAAACTCGGCGCAACTTTGACGGGAGTGCGCGGGCCATTGTGAATCGAGAATAGAAGCCGCGGACGGTGCCCGGGCCAATCGGCCAATGGGCCGCGACGAATTGATTCGAGCTTTGCATTGTGATTCACGGGTCGCCACCGCCGCCGTTGTCTGCGGCTCGCGCGGTCGCCCCGCGTCGCCCTCTACTCCGCTCCAGAGGAGAGGAAAGTTCCGCGAATCCGATCACGTATACCTGCAGCAGCCACGCGTCCGTCCGCCGTCCTTTCATTTTTCCGACGATCGAATCGCCACTGTCCCATATGAAATACATTCAATGTCGTGTTTCATTACGTTGTTCGCGCTGTGCATCAAAGCTGCGTATATAACCAACCATGGAACATCAATTATTTATAGATTGGATTTGGGTGGGTCTTTGATTATTTATCGAAACACCGCTTGCGCTGTTTTGAGTTGAGATGATGAAATTTTTTATCATAATATATAGATGATAAAATTTTTATGAATTTCACAAAAAAATGCTTATTAACTAGAATTTATGCATGCAATTTCGTCGGTAAATTTTTTTGACGCACTTCGTATGTATGGCATTTTAGCATCGCATTTAGCGACGCCATCTTTCTTGATTTTCCCAGAAACTTTAACATGGAGTGTTAAAGCACCCTCTCGCCGCATTGAATCATAATCAAATCGCGAGGTCGCATAAAACAAAAGACACCTAACAACTCCGCATTAGACGCGAACAATACAGGATTCTTGGTAGGTGCGCTCGGCCTCGGCGACTGTGGCTCCGCGACATCCTTCCGTTAACTTAATGACCTAGCCACTGGATCGCGGTGATCGGCTCGCTCGGAGGACGGCACCTCCAGCGATCGGGACATAAATCCGCGCTTGGTCCGGATCTAATCCTCTGCGGAGGCCGAGTCGGCTGCCGACTGCCATGGATTCGCTGGACTGCCTCGGGCGCCGGCTAATTTTCGGGAGGTCAGCCGGCGCGGGGACAATTTGTCACGGACTCCGAATCAATTTGAGGCGGCGCCGGCGTCGGGCCCAACTGCGCAGCTCCGCCGGGCCACGTGCCCGCGCGCTTTCTCACTGCCCCGCGGCCACCGGAGAAAATTAAGGCGCCGCCAAGACGAAGGGTAAGAACGTGGCGGAAGAAGCTCCAGGCAGACCCTCGTTACGGGCTTTACGGGCCTGCAGCCGCCCGCCGCGGGGCTTTACTTTTCCCCGGACGGGGCGCCACGTCCATTTTTTCCGCGGCCTCTAGCCTCCCGATTAATAATAGCCTTTTTTTTGGGGGGCAGGGCCGACGATTTTCCCCGGGCGAACGCCTTTCCGAAAGCTCGCGGTGGGTTTACTGGCTCTTGCGTGTAATCTGCTGACGCGCGCCCGCGTCGATAATTCCACCTTCCTAACTTGGCCTTTCCACCTTTTCTTGGTTGAATTTTTTTATCTGGCCCGCTGACTAATCGCGTAAAATAGATGGGCAGGGAGTTTTTTCAGGGCATTAACGCCGCTAAAAGTAGAGATTGCCCCTGTAAAGGGGTTCACTTTCAACAGTAACCGCGCTTTTACTCCTTCTCTACTACTTTTAGCTTTTAAACATTTAGAATAGAATATCTTTTTCTCGGTGACTAATCCTATCAAAAACTAATGCTCGCAAGCTTACATTTATAAATGTGACAATTGGAGCTTGCTTGTTTAACTAACGAAATACCTATTATCTCTTGATACAAATTATATGAAAAAATAAATATTTAACATTTATAGGATCCTTTAATTTTGTTAATAAAATTAAAATCAAATCTTGCAGAAATATATCCAGAAGACTTTAATAACCATTTTTTTGAGAAAAGGAGAAATTAGATTTTATTAAAAAGCTTGTTTAAAGGATAGCGTTGATAAAAATGCAAGTTTAAAAAAGTACATGTAATATTAAAAAGTATAATGTAAAGAGTTTTTAAGTTTTTGATACTATATTAGGTTATTTAAAGTCCTCATTCCACTTATATATAATGACTATATTGTGATATAAAAAAGAATTACAGCTCGAGAGTTAGTTAGCGAGGGCGTTGACTGCAATGCTAATGGCTTAGACGAAGAAACAATGGGACTCTTGGAAGCTAAAAAAGAGAAGGATGTAGAGAGAAAATGACTCGAGTGGAAAAAGCAAGGAAGTCCCTCATGCGGGAGGGTAGCTAGTAACGACAAGGTGCAGCACACGTACTACAAGGCAAAGCGACGCGAGAGGAGAGCACAAGTTTAGTGGTTCCGAGCAGAGTTAATGAAAGTACGCAGAGCTATATGCCTCTTGAAAGAGAATAACGACGTTACCTATTTGTCACTCGAAGAAATTTTCGGGCCTGTCGCCTGTTATCGTCTGTTTAGAGGACAAGGAAGCTCTCGAAGCTACTTTAATGAACTTTGATAGCCAAGATTTGTCCGAGTTATTAACAAAAAGTTTTTATGGAGTCAAATGAAACAACTAACTTTGCCAGTAACTCTAACAGGACAATGACATTTGACGACTATATTCTTAGCAGTTTATAGATATAGGTCACAATTTTAGTAAAATATATGTCAGTAAATAAATAATGTATCCTATTTTGCAAAATAGGATACATTTTACTAAATGAGTTGAAATTAGAGATATTTGAAATATACTGCAAATCATGTTATACTTTTATTTCAAATTAAGTATATAAGGTATGCGTACGTTCAGACAATGATTTATTATAGCCGGCTCTACAACGCAAAGAATTTGAATAATTCAAAGATATATTTAGTGTAGCAATCAATATTAAATTTCCTTTACACCTGTATTTGTAATAATAAAATTGAGATATGTATGTAATAAATAAAATGAATGCGCACTGTAAACCAAAATGTTCGTAAATTCGTTTATGCCAAATCTGTGAAGTCTGAAATACAGCAGTCACTATGAGCTGTCTGCTTTTCAAAAAGCAAGACGATGTTCCATATTTTTCATATTCTATTCGTTTGCGCAGCACAAAATCGTCCCGGAAGAATAAGAGAATCGAAATTCTTACACCATCTGCAGGATAGAGCGCCGATGTAGATCAAATTGGGGTCGAGCGCCTTTATTCCAAAACGCAGGCGAGCCGGGGACTGCCCAAGCCGCATTGCCGAGGGGGTATCAGTCGGCCAAAAAAGGAGAAGCTATACAACGGCCTGGAAAGCATGGAAATCGATAGGTATATACCGTTGCTGGGAGGTGTTTCTGTATGGAAAACGCGGGCGGACGCGATCGCCCGTCCGCCCTCTTTTCTTCCCTCAAAGGGGTAAAGTGGGAATGATTGACGATGCTCCGAGGCGTCGGGGCGTTGGCCGCCGCCACCGCTGCAGTCAGAAAATCGTGCGCGAGAAACAAAGTTTCCCGGTGGAAATGAAAAGTTCGCCCCGGGGCTACGCGCCGAGAATACGAATAATGACACAGCCAGCCGCGATCCTCGATGAAAATGCATCGGCGCCAAAGCCCTCGGCGGAGTCTTACAAGTCTCACGGTCGCAGGTGACCCTTTCCGGTGTATTTACCTGAGCCGCAGGCACTCCTGCAGACTGCCGGGGGCGAAATTTACGAGCTACCAATCTGCACAGCTCGAACGACAAAGAGGGGGGCAAAGTTGGCGCAAACTTGTAACAATACTTGGCTGAATAACTACTGTACACCCAGAGTACGGCTTATTTTATTGGAACAGTGCAGTAATTTCCTTCCATCTATTTTGCCCTATAGAAATTCGCACGGTTGCAGTGCAATCAATGCTACGTAGCAAATAGATCCAGAAATTAGTCAGAGTCCACTTTAAAGTTTGACAAGACCTACTTCGAGACGATCGCATTGAATGCCCAAAGTGTGTAAAGAACGGTAAAAACACTTTGATTTGTACAGAGTAGAATAAAGCACAATTAACAGCTCAAAGCAAACAGAAGCATAATTAGTTCAAGGTATCTGTACCCACCGGCTTATAATTAATTATCGCGAATTGCAACTCTAAACTCACTTATATAATTGAAAGCGCGGCAGCTGGCGAAAGACACTGTCCACGAATTGCTTTATAACCGCTCGGACGCCGCTGCACCGGCCAACCCCAAGGGACTAGGCAAAGCCCCTTTTAGGGGATAACCCTAAAGGGCCGGCCTCGTAATTGTCCAAGACTGCGCGCCGCGAAGGCACGCGGGAGGCACAAACCACGACCCTCGGTGCGATAGATCTAAATAGAAAGTTTGCCCATGGGCAGAGGTAATGTAGGACTCGCGGGATGAATGGTCGCGCGGCGCGGCCCTTTAACGGGGAGATGGTGCGCGCACGCACGCGCCGGGACATTCCCGGAGGTCTCCTAACCTCGTATATTCATGGCCAACGGCCCAAGCTTGGCCGCAATGCGCCGCTGATGCGAATCTATATGCCTGTGAGAAATTGCTGTTGCTACTGCGAGGAGGACTCCGGGAGGGGGATTGCGTTTGCGAATCACGCGGACCCCGCGATAACGACTCGATTAAAAATAAACAGTTGAGTCACGTACTCACGGGATCCGATACTGTACATGCATCGAAATGAACGTTGCCTACAGTTGAAGCACCCGCGTTGACAATAAAACTAAACTTGATGCAATTATAAAAATGTAATTACTTTCATGTATGAAAGTATACTGTTATGTATATGTAATATTCAATGTTAGGTGAGAAAATTAATATTAATAAACATTATTTCGAGCTTTTAACATTCGCTATTCAGATTTACTTGAATAGTATGGTTTCAACTAACTAAAAGATACTAATAAACAATTAATTATCTATTATACCCAATTTCTACGTACACCTTAATATTCCACTATTCCTTAACTAATAGATAATTTAAATGCGCTCGGCGTTATTGGCTAACCTGCGCTTGGTTAATAGTATTCCACAGAGACCAAGAACATCTCTAATACTTTAGAATCTGCTCCTAGCAGGTACAAAACTTTGTCCTTTCTCTTTCGTGACTGTAGAATGATACAATTTTTAGTAAATGCAGCAAGATAAACTCTAGAACATAACTTGTTGCTTGTAAATGTGAAGCTGTTTCAATGCAACGCTGTTAATTTTTTAAATCTTCGAATGTTCAAAGTTTGGAATAATTTAAAATATTAAATGCAAACAAATTAAAATATTCAAATGGAATACGGAAACTTGTCTTTGTGATATCATGATTTTCCAGTAGTACTAGTCAGCATGATGTGCGCCAATGTGCGAAACAGTAAGATTTGTTATTGTTTTCAGGAAGCCGTAAACTTTAACTATCTCATCATTTATAATTTTTACTTAATACAGTAAAATTAAGGAGGATTTACACTAATTTCCTACTTGTATTATAAATATCTATAATAAAAATTATATTGTTATTAGGAATTCGATTTTTATCTGAAAAGTTTTTTAATTAATTCCGTTCTTTTTAGGAGCATATAGCTCATGAAATTTTAAATATAATAATGTTTTCTATTTTTTAAATCGTTAATTTTATTAGAAAGCACTAGATAAAAGACGCAACTAATTATTAACTCAATCTTAAAAAAACAAAAACAAAGCACTATTGTGCTGTAAATGTTATGAACTATACAGTCCCTTAAAACAAAATTAATTAAAAACACTTAATATCACATTAAAGAGTACCATTAAATAAAATAAGCCCAAAATCTGTAAACATATTGTTCTTTAAACAGTAGCCTGAAAGAATTATAGATTTTCATAATATTTGTTTTTTTATAAAAGTATCAATAAAAAGTAAAAATATTTAACTATCAGAATATTTATTTATTAGAAATTAGTATAAAATAATCCATTAACACAAAATAACACAAATATACTATCATTCAAGCTTTAAATGAAAATTCATTACAGCTGGTTCAAGCTACAGTCTACGTTAAAATGAAAATTTTGATCAATTAGATTAGCTTCTACCTATTCAGTTACTTTGTATTATAAACATAACACGTAATCATGAATTTTTGCTGAAACTTAACTTTTGATAATATCGCTCGTAACGATGCACTGGATTTCAACTGGAGGAGTAATTCGACCATTTTATGAATTGAATGGTCTAACTTCAATTGCATTTGCCAATATATTGTACTATTTCGTTTAATATAATAGTTATTACTATATATAACAACACGCATTTATTAAATAATATTTATGAACTTTTCAGAGTTCCTCCTTTCGCTTTCATGCCTACAGACTTTAATATTTACATTATTGATGCAAATGCCCATACATATATTTAATCTATGTAATCTATAAATATTTGGGGCCCATGGAACATGGTTACGTGATGTTTAAGAGATTAAAATTGAAGTTATAATGTTTCACGAAATAATTTAATGTAACCGAACTTTTTACAATTATGAATTACCGTTGTATTCGTTCAATTCATAACGCAACTGTATTAAAAGTTCATGCGAAACCCTGATAACTTATAGCTTGTAATTATTCCTTTAAGATTGTTGCAACATTCAATGTACGATATCTGATGGTACATCTGATGAAGAAAATCTAATGGTACATCGAGAGATAAATATACTAATGATACTACTGAACTGGATAAGCGAATATTGAAAACAAAGATATCTTTTTTACCGACCGCAAGTACAAAAAAAATCTGTTAACTTACTCTAAACTTTTAATTATTCCTCAATATCGGCCAAATGTTCGACTGTGGATACTATGTTGAACATCTTTATCACACTTGCTACGAGATATCTAATAGTAAATCAAGAGGTAAATTACACATAAACTGTATGTACAAATACTGATAAGTAAAATATCTTTTTTACCGGCCGTAAGTACAAATATAAAAATGTAACTATTATGTACCATCTACTAACAAAAATTATTATTTTAAGCAAAAACGTGATAAAATCAGAAAAACTTCATATATTTATGCATGATCATTGAAGTTTTTTGCATGACAACAAAATAGCAGCCTTTTACGTATCGTCTTCATTTAGCTGTAGCATGTAGTTCTGTATATCTTTTATAATAATACTATTTTTGACTAATATATTTAAATCTCGATTATGTATTAATTAAATACTTTTTTAAACAATGTGATTGCTTTTATACATTATTATACATTATGCTGTTTATTTTTATACCTCTTACATTCAACTTAATACTAACTAAAAAATTAAATAGAGAATGCAAAGCACGACTCCACATAGGGTATCTCAAACATTCATACCATTCGTTTACAATCGGACCTATGCATATGTACAACCAGAGCCCTTTTTCTCTCATTTAAACCTAAATTTTATAATCCTAAAATTTATAAATCAGAATTGAATCAACTTACAGGATGCTAGTACCCTCTATCCCCTTAATTACTATTGTACTATACGAATTATAATAATTTAATAATTTATATATAATATTAATAATCAAAAAATCGTCTTTATTAATTAAATACAAAAATTCTTGCTCTACATTTTCTTTCACTGCTTTAATTCATTACCAAATCTTGAAAATTCCATTCTTTTATAAGGAACAAATGTACGATCATCAGGTATATACAACAGTTTATCGATTGTTTCGAAATAGTCCATAAATGTTTCATAGCGTGCTGTTTCTATAAAGTCTTGCACCTCGCACATGTAGCTTAAACCAAATTCTGCTTTTTTCGGTTTCCACTGTCTTGGCATCTTTACACCTTCCATCTGAGTGATTGGGTTGCGACATATGTAATATGCTTCATCATCTGCACTATGAATGTAAGGATTATTCACAGTAACATAAACGACGCCATTGTGACTTTCTGGTTCAAACACGACTTTGAAGTAAAATAATGGAATCGGAAAGTGTACTTCTAGTTCTTCTCTGTTGTGATGAGCGTAAAGGTACATGCCGATATATTCATTCATATTTCTAGCGTATTTTAGTTTTAATATATCGTGTGTTCCAGTGATGACAGTTAGATCCTTTTTTAATACTTTAGCCATCTCTACAATATGATCCTCTATTCTAGCCCAATTACCTCTATTAACTTTAAGCCACTGCGGCCCTATATTTAAATAACTGAATGTAGCTGCAGCTGCCGCTGAGTAAACCATTGAAGCTTTGGGCGTAAGATGTCCACGATTTAAAACATATTCTGAGCCTTTTTGTAAATACTGTTCTGTAGCATCCGAATTACGAGATAATTGATTATCAAAAGATTGGTATTGGTCCTTAAAAACAGTATCCAAATTTATTGGTAAGCCGTTGCAACAATACTTTTGATTATATCGTATATTTGCTGATGTTTTTTGTCCACCAATTAGTTGTTTCGAAACCATAGACTTTACATAACTAGTTGTAGTAGTGGTTTCATTCTGAACAATATCAATTAGTGTTAGAAAACTGTTATTTTCATCAGTATTGAATCCAATACTGTATCCTCGATAACCAGTCTCTGAGATATTTTCCGCCACTTCATTGTTATATGGGTCGAACACTCCTAATTCTTTTATCGTGCTTTTTGGATATGTTTCACAATTCATATCATTGAAATTAAATAGTTTATCATTAGCCGTGAATGTTTCTCCACATACGCAAGTAAATGTTTGAAATCTTACGCCGGGCAGCTCTTTAAAGTAGTTACCATCATTTGCACATGATAAAAAAACATTAGCATCCTCCGAAAACAAAATATCGCCGTTATCATCCGGGTACAGAAAATCAGTATGATCATTGGGATTGATTATGAGTGCATGCTTAAAATCTAAGTTTTTTACATTTATTTTACATCCTCTCGTTTCTATAAAAAAATAAAATTAATATTAGTAAAGCTTTTAATAAAAAATATTAATTAATGATACTCGTATGTTATTGATGATACTCGTATCATAATTTAAATAATTTTTATATTATTGCTTTGGAAGTATTTAATAATACATATTTAAATTATAAGTAAGAATCAGTAGTATTTACCCTTTACCATAGGAGGATCAGAACACATCAAAGCTGCTACAGCTGCTGCTAACGCTGTTGTTCTTGATGCATCAAATTTATTAAGCTGCCGTTTAACAATATTTGCATGAGTTGTATTAATTTTTGTAGGAAAAAAAGTTTCATCCGGTTCATAGTATTCATGCTGAATCATGTAAAAAAATTAGTAAAAAAACTTGCCTTATATTTATTTTACATTTTTTATATTACATAATAAAACGAAAAAATAAAATTTAATAATGTCATCTTACTTGTGAGATGTTCCGAATAATATGAGCTTCTACAAAAGTTGCCCAAAAAATGCCAATTACAAGAAATTTAATTGACAAATTACTTATCATTTTGGTAAATTGTAGTAAAGAAATACTGTATACGATCTTTTTTCTTTTATACTAACATTTTTTGGTTATCAAATATTAATACTTCCTCATTTTCAATTCATAAATGAATTCATAGAATATCGATATCAAGTGTGCTTTATTCATTTAAATACAATTCAAACATTTTTAAGTCAACAATTGTTTTGAACTTGTTATGCAGCTAAATACAGAACAAGAATAGACAAATATTTATTCAGTATTTGATGAAATTTTATAAAATTGCCTAATTTAGTAATTATCAGTGAAATTTTCTAACAAGAATAGCGTTTGAATTCTAGTAATTGATTTGAAAGGTTTTATCCATTGCATATCCTTTGTGAGGTGTTCCTTACAAAATTTCATTCTAGAATTTAGTTCAAGAAATTGTAAAATACAAACTACAGAATTGTATTTGTTAAAATTGCTTTAAAATATTTAAATAAAAGTTTTAAATTAAAAATATACAAATTCCAATCTTAGTGTTTTTTTTATTATGCTTTGTATATTCGAAAGTACATTTCTACATTCAAATGTTAATGCAATTTTTTCAATACATAACAATAACTATTATTTTAATAATATTACTGTGAAGATTACAATGTCAAGAAAATGTTCTCAAGTGACATAAAAAGTGCTGTAAGACTTTTATTACACATCCTATAAGAAATTTGGTTTATGTAGCGACTTAGCATTTCCTCATAGATTTTATATATTTATTATTAATAAGATTTCTATTTTTTTAATTTAATTTGTGTAATATTTGTATTGAATCTGTAATATCCAATTTGTATATATACAAAATTTTGATAGTTTTAGATCTTTTAATTAAAATACTATGGTAAACATATCAGTGATCAGGACAAAAATAATAAATACATAATTATATAATATATAATATTAATATCTAAGCTTGGTTACGTAGTGACAGAGTGTATCAGGTTTCTAAACGTAATTTTAAGCAATGACATTAACTTGGAATATCTATATACGTGTTTGCTTATATTAACGTAACTAAACAAATAAAGCTAGAAAATAAGAAGTAACAGTGATATATAAATTGGCCTATGATAGATCAACAAACATATATCAGATTTTTATACATACATCTGCGACCTTCGCTGGAGCCCGGGCCGGCATATTGTATTCTGCACGACCATGTACGAGCCCACGTATGAGCCCTAGCTGCCTTGTATGCCGTCTGTCCAGCGAAAAACGCTTGGCCTGCGACGCGTTTGTGCCCTCGCTCGCGTCGCAAGCTATATTATAATGTCGCACTTCTGCCATCAGATTCGACATATCGAGCCGTGCTCATATTCTGTCCAGCTGTTGGTGCAAGGGCGTAGTTGAGCCTTCATATTCTTACACACCTAAAGCAGTTGAAGAATAAATCCCGGATTGGACTTGAAACTTTCCCGCCCAACCATGGTTACTGATAACTTGAATGGCCGCATCCACAAAGATCTGGTTCGAGGTCTGTAGGACACTTTCTGGAACCGTTGGAGTAAACCGAATTGGCATACGTTTCAATAAAGGGGTGAGACCTCGCGACAATGACCAGGTCCAACAATCTTGTTTTGATCTTGGATTCATCACTGCTGTAGCCTGATAGTAAGAGGCCACTCAGTCGAATCCTTGACATCCATCCAGGCGATGGTGGGCTTGACAGGTGACCTGTGTCCAAACTTCTACCGGAATCTACCTGTGACCGATCACCAAGTTCCACCTCCAAGTCTAACGACGCTTATTTAGATTATAAATCATTTCAGGAACAAAGCGGGTTACATGTTCGATGGAGTCACGGGTTTACCACCTCGTTTTCATTTTTGAGATACTGCTGGGTGAGCTCCATGCTTTAGAGCATCCAAAAATCAACAGAGCGTCAAATAAAACAACGATTTAAAAACCACACCGATGAAAACTACGAAAAGAAAGACCAAAAAACAACTCAACGGTACTTATCTGAAGAAGCTTCCTTCGTTTCCTCTTGACATTCAGCTCAACATAAATATTGTAAAAGGTAAAATAGTTTGTAATGCTAAAAGTATTATTAGCTTATAAGCTGAAAAGAAACCTGGAGTAAAAAAAGAATTATCAACTGTTAACATGTACCAAGACACTTATACCGTCGTCGCCATAAATGCCGTATCGTCATTTTTTATTTAAAAGTTTTGTGTTTTATTTTAATGTGTGTGTAATATCATATGCTTATAATATCGGTTTTCTTATATTTTATTTTTAATGTGTGTTATAAGTAATAATTTATATTCATGTATGTATTCTGCAATTCCGAATGCTACAACATGTAATTTGAGCACAGTAATGAAAGTTCGTGCCTAATGCGTATTCTTTACATAATATCCATATTTTTAATTCTTTTGTAAAGGGTGGGCGGTATGCGCCCAAACGCTAAAAGACTTTGCGTGATAATAATAGTAGTAGAAGCAGAGTGTTATACGTGAATATAAAACCCCTATAAGAACCTAAGTTTCAGCAGGTATGAGAGCCCATATCTATAGCTGGTCTAATTCAGCCATCCCGTGTAAGAGACTTAACGATTTCCTTCGTCACAGTTACAAACTTTGCTCGTTTACAAACGAGGAACATAGGACTCCAAAATGTTTAGGGCCACTCGCATAACATGGACAAGCCGTCAAATAGACTCGTGATTGTTCAGAAAAGAGATGATGAATAGGAATGAAGGCATACGGTAAAGTCTCTCGTTCTACCCTATTCTGCCAAATAAAAGCTAATAATGAAAATAGCATTTTAAAACGAGGTGGATTGAGCTCGTGAACCATTTTAATTTTATCTATCTGAAATATTAATACACACAATCAAAAAACTTATGGATAGAACAATCATAAGCATGAATCAGAAATAAATTGGATAGATTGCATGAGACTTTTAAATTTTATTTTTATTTATAACTCGCACATAGATGCACATTATTAATTAGTATTTACTTATAATTTTCACAATTATAGATGGAATTTAAAACCAAAGAGACTATACGTCTAGTGAAATTACTTACATTAGACCGAATAATAAAATTTATTACAATTTAAATGCTCAAATACGTTGTTAAATTGTTTACATTATATAAATATTAAATAGTTGATCTATCTTATAGTTTTTATATTTCTATTTTACAAGATAAAATAACTATTGTACCTATCAACAATAGAAAAATCCTAAAATCTTCCCAAAAACTAAAAAAGTCAATACACAAATTGTGTACAAAATTCTAAATTACTTTACTACTCTGTATATTTTAGCCATGTTTGTAATTGATATGATTAACGATGTTTGACCATACATTACTTTGGTCATAATATTCTAATTTCGTAATTTTCATTGGCGTTAATCATGATACAAAAATTAGTAAATATTTTTCTGTATTAACAATATTTGATTAATTCATATTAGTTTCAACTAACTCAATAAGAAGTGCTTAATTAAATAGAATGTTCTATATATCTACCTACAAAGGTGTAATGTTGTTTCTCAGTGGAACTTCGATAAGACTGTTTATTAACTATCGATAAATATATATCATAAATATATTTATATAAATATTTTGTAATACAAATGTCGTACGTTGCAAAATATAGTTTCATCTGATTCTTTTTATTAGATTTCTTAAGAAATTTACTACAGTGACATGTACGGGCATGCACTATATAATCTCTGAAAGAAACGAAATCTGTAAACTACAGCGATACTTTCACCTACTATAGATAATTCAGGCCTTATTCGTGACTTTACGGTCGAATAACTGAAAAGTAATAAGAGTGACATAATTAATTTAGTAATTATTTTTTTTGTTGAAACTTTAAGGTGCAAATTAGCCGATACCACTTAGTGATCGAGTATATAGAAAAATATAATTAGAAGTAAAATTTAAAAAAATAGTCTCTTGGTTAGACAGTTTTAGTTCTGCTCTCTCAAGTATCGGCATAAATGACCGGGGCTGATAAGAAAATACTGGAGCTTGCTCTTGACGAGTTTTCTACCAAAATTTACTCGTTCAACTCAGCATTCAGGCTACTGTGCTTCATGGCTGCCAAAATTAAGACGCTAAAAGACACGAAATTAAAGAAGCGAGCGTTAACGGAATGTATCATTTTAATATCAGTAAAATATAGTTTACCTAAATAGATGTTGAATTAAAAAAATTTATTTAAAATATCATTTTTTATAATAAATATTATAATGCAAGTGATAATATAAGTTTAAGCTATATGATATCTATACTAATACGTTATTACGCATATTATGTCATATTATTCACGTGTCAATAAATAATAGGATGTGCATTGATAATTAATTCACCATCTACTGCTTTGATTCAAAATTCTCGGTTTTTGTACGTCATTCTAGCTCAATCCGATAGAATCCAGTCTATGCAATACTACTATGTTGCTTGTTCCAATGGGTCCTATTAAGTCTGACATTAATTTCATACTGATAACTACTCTAAACAATGTACGCAACCTTCGCAATTTAAATCTATTACTATAGTACGCATGTTGTTTGTAAATGATTGTTTGATCCGTCAAATTTTGTGCCTTGTTATATCTGGTCAGATTGCATATAAATTTATTACTGTTTTCAACAGATTTGTGTACACTTGAATAACCGGCTTTACAGTAGTATGGGACCTGCAAGACTAGATAACATTTTCGATACGTTTTATTTACAAAAATAAATTTCTAAATGTTACGCGTCACGTAATATTAGAATAAATATATAAAAGGTGCACGTGTACATACTTCATCGTATAAGCTATATTTTTATGCAGGAAACATTGAAAGAAAAAGTATTAGTTTGATATCATAAATTCAGATTTTAACACTATATTTATATTTTTTCAATTTTATTTTAATTTAGGTTATATGTAATGTCTCGCAGTATCTGCTTGTGTAGCAGATTAGAAACATTTTGCAAAGAGCTCCAACGCAAGTGGAGATCTATAACTTTATGGTATAAGTTTTGTCATTTAATGTTTTTTATTGTGGCATTGGAATAAGTTTGTATTTATTTTATCAAGTATATGTTTATTCCTTAAGTGCATTAAGTAGCTCACAAACGAAACAAAAAGTGATGAGGTCATTCAATCTCTAATTATTCAATTACGAGAATTCTCGAGTTCAAGAGGCAACCCGAACCTCGATCATCATGGATGAGACCGCGCTGCATTTCAATATGTTTGGCAGTGAAGATGCATCGACTAAACGGAACTTACCCTCTTGAGGAAACCACAGCGTCGAGGGGAAATTAATGAAATTAATGAAGTGATTTGGCACCCCTGTGTCCATATTTGGTCCCTTACTCTCATTCTTATATATACATAAATCTTTCATAAGTCGATTTTGTCTATCTATAAAAGAATTCCAAACTACATTTCTTCTTTTTTCGAATAACAAGATCGAAGCGCCACAATTAACTTCATATATCGATCGACTCGTTTGCCACAGGCTCGGCAAAATGTATCGCGTGGGTACGTTAATAGCCGTCATTGTCAGGCCTATTGATTTTTCACGCCATTCTAATTAATTTCTTTCAATATCGACTCTTGCTGCGTGAGGGCAGTCAATATCAATGGTATAGTTCGAGTTTTCGTCGGTTCTGAATAACAATGGAGAATGACTGCGCGAGTCGCTTGCTGAATAATAATTTTTATTGCGCCCCGGGAAAGTATCGTGTCGTTGCACTAGGTTTCATTACCGGCAATTGTACCGAAGTCAATAAAGAGCCATGGAATCCAATATTAAGGACTCAACGTCGAGGAAGATACTCGTTGATCCCGAAAATAACAGCTAAAAAATACTTTATTAGGAGTTACGGTACTACAGCTTAGGCGATTGGTGTAACACATATATTCTAGTGAGGTGAACCGAAAGTAAAGTCGATTATCACGAATTGACGCCTCTTTAGATAATAAGCTGATGCTCTCACTCTCTTACTCTGTGCATCTGCCGTAATACCATGAAATATAAAACGACTATGCACGCGGGAATGAAGCTCTTTTTTTTGCTCAACGGTCCCCGTCGTATCCACGTGTATTCGCACCTCGGGCTTCTTCATATCGCGGAGATCACGAGGTCGTTTATTGCCAACATGGCCCTTGATTAAATTCCCCTGGCAAAAAAAGGGTAGATCAACGGCAACGACAAAACATTTTTCACTAGAGGTCATTTTATTTTTTACTATTTTCCACCTACTTTTTTGTTTTGCTCGACTTCGAGAATAGAAGGAACAATGAGTAGAGGCACGTTTATTTTCGAAACTTTTGAACAGAGTACTAAATGTGAATATACGCGGATGTATTCTTGTACTATAAAGCTATATGTTGCTTATAAATTCAGTACGTAAACTGAACTCGCATTTTTGGGAGGAAAATTGTTTGCAATCAACATGAAAATTAAGATGCAATGATAAATGGATGCTTCATTAATTATTAAAATTGTAGCAATTTTATATTTTTATATTTTAGTTTCATAATTTTGTTATATATCTTACTCAGTAAAACTATCAATGGATATTTATAAAAGAATATTATGAAAGAATATATCTATGTATACATATATATACATAGATATATGTATATATATCTGCACAGGTTATGGTTAGTATATATGCAGTGAAATCGTAGGAGATATGCACATCACCCCTGATGAGAGGCGAATAAAAGTGTATACAGCTTAAAGTTCTACTTTGTCGATCAGTCGAGTCTGATGCTCTGCGAAGCACAAAATCTTTATTCATGGCTGCCGTAGACTGCCGCACCGACAAACATCGACGCTGATCCGACTATCTCAAATAATTCACTTGGATCGAAAACAAAAGTTCAAACGTGCGACCGACGAATAAATGCAGATAGGCAAGTCGATGGGTTGGTCATGTTTGGTGGGCGCTTCGGCATGCGATAATTAACTGGAGGCAAACACGTTCCTGGCATTCATGCCAGCAAAAAGCCAATGGAACGCGAACCACTCCCGAGCAAACAGGCACAGCGCGCGAGCCCTCATATTGCAATCCGTCCCTTCGCCAACTATGTCGATACCTATTCCATAGTACTCGAAAGATCATACGTGTGTCATAAATGTTTTATCATCATTTAATGCGAATGTCTAATCGATGTTTGTGGTCTTTTTTTAATTTCAATTTGAATAAGAGACAATAATTATGAAAAAGATTTTTGAAAAGTCTATTCCTGTATCTACTATCTCTGATCGAAATTCAAGGAATTATCTTCAAGTACCCATTTTACAAAGCTTTCGTTTATTCAGTATATATACCTATAGAACAGATGAATAAGGATTCTTCATAAATATAGCGCGTTCTGATCTATATATACATTCCTAAACTGATTTTTGTGTAAAAATGTGATGCAACTGATCGCTACCGTACGGTGACTTCCAGCATTAAATCTGAAGTTAAATATCAAATAAATAACTTACCATAAACGAAGGCATAGAACACAATTATTTTGAATCTGCTTTAATATTGTGGCAGCTGAAGTTTATTTCGTTCCTGTAAGGATTGAAGAGCAAAGACAAATCTGGAAAACTCTTACAGCTGTTGTCGGTTTTATTGTATGACGAAAATCTACTGTATGAAATTTTTCTTATGGTAAAATGTAACTTAGAAATATATCTTCATTTTCTTTTGGTAATCTTTAAAGACTTAATCACTGTGTAATCATTAATTTATTTTTATATTTTTCCTAATTTAAATTTATCAATATTACTACTTCATTAAAATAAATTAATAAGTTTAAATTTAGCTTTTGAAAATTCATTTATTTTAAAATTTTCTTTTGAAATTTAAGTTATTTTAATTAATTCAAAAGACTTGCAATGCTAGACAGTACGTGGTTAGGAAGTAGGGTAGAATAAAAAGACAATGCTCATAAGTATGATAACAATAATATATAACATATATGCCTGTATACATGGTTCTTACAACAATTTCCAAATTTTTATTTTGCCTACCCTACCCAAAAGATTGAGCACCAGCTTTTGACGAAACTGCAGATCTCCCGCATGGTATTTATTTTTCATTTGTATTATTGAAGATTTTCTCGGGTACATCAATCTTGCAATACAATTTGTATATAATATTTTTCTTTATTTATAATTATATATAAACATCTTTTCTCTTCTTCGCGCACACAATCATTTCCTTTTCTTATCAGACATTCAGACAAATATATCCATGAATTGGCGGAATATTAATCATACAATTATGGTGCTTAGCCTAACATTGTATACTTATACAAAAAACGGCACCCTAAACCTCTTGAATAGCGGTAAATAACATGTGTATTCAATTATTTTCAATTATTATTATAGATTCTTTACTTTGACAGTATATTATTTTCTTTCAAAGCTTTGTATACAAAATTGTGAACACTTAGCTTGATCCTTTACTATAAATACACACACCGTATTACCTCATTTTATAACTTTCTTCTTTCCTTCTTCTTCATTGCTTCAGTCGCTTTTCTTTCAGGTGGCATTTTATTCGCGTGGTCATAACGATTTCCCGTAAAGAGAGACGCGAGACGGAATCGGTAGACGGAATTCTCTGAGGGTCAAGGTACCCCTTGCCTCCTACTCGTTGCACCAATTACTCTGATCCTCTCATCCTACACATGCACATTATCGAGATCTACACATTGAGCGCAAGCGCAGAGGGCGACACAACGTGAGCCTGCCTGACACGATAACTAGGATACAACCGACAGCCGCTCCTTATCTCCGGTGAAAAAACACCCCGGGACTATTAAGCAACCGCGATAACAGAGTGATGCTTGGGTGGCGTTAGCGGCGCCGGGCGAAACTCGGTCGGCGCTCATTCGATCGCGAGGCAGGTCCGGGCGTTATAAGTGGCCCGGGCTTTGTCGGGCGGCAGGCGGGGGCGGCGGTCCCCGGGGCGCGTCCGATTGATTTACGGGCCGGAGTCGCGGAGTCGCGCCCCCGCGGCCCGCTGCACGGCCGGCTCTCACGTGCGAGAGGGGCGAGAGCGAGGCGCGCGGGGGCGTCCGCCTTTGTCCGCCCGGCGTTAACTGGGCGCGGCCGGGAACCGGCGGAGCCGCAGCCGCCGGCCGATGATCGATAGGGCCTTTCGTTTTTTTTTTTCCTCCTTCGCGCCCCTGCGACGCCTCGTTTTTAACGTATTTTTTTTTATATATCGGCGTTAATCCCGCGAAAAGGCGCCGGCCTTAATTCTGTTTACGGCTGTATCGTTTTAAAAGGCCGTAAATCACGGAGCCGAAGTCGCTCGAGGTGAGACGACGTGCACCCCAATAGCTTCCTCGCGGCGCGCCTCCTTGCGAGATTAATCGGCGACGCCGAGCGGCCCGGGAGTCACGCACCCGCGAAAATTTTACGAGGCCGGGCGTAGCGCGCGTAAAGCCCGGATTTTACGACTGGCGGTGATGAAACTTTCATCTCTCGGACACGGAGCAGCCAAGACGAGTGCGAGTCGCGTGGCGGCGCCGACCCACCCTTATATCCCCTCTTTCGACGCCTCGCAAGTGGTGACCCCGCGGAGGCCGTCCCCCGGGTCTGGCTTTTTTCACGCGCTAACCGATTTTCGTTTATTACCTAGGGAGAGTTTTACTTCTTGTTCTTGATCTTTTGTTTCTCGCCTAATTGTATCTAGATCGGCTCTTGAATCCAAAGAAAAACCCTGATGTTGCGAACGAACGTTTATTTAAATAATTCGTGATAGTATCGTGTTAGTAAAAAAATATATGTGTACTATAGATATTGTACAAATCAGATCAATCGACTCGCACGCATTTTATTATAATTATGTATAAGGACTGATTTTATGTCACACTTTTGTACAACTTTTTTACATACACTAACAATATGCGCGAATTTATTTAAAACCGATTGAATGGCATTATATATTGACCAGCATTTATAAAATCTGATCTACAGCGAATCTAAATACTCGGACTAAGAATCATTTAAATAAATGTTCATTTAATTAGCGTTTCACGTATAGCTTGTAGAATCCATCGATTGTTTATCATTATTTTTTTCGCTTGATAATGGTGTATTTAGTGACTTTTTACTCAATGTATATTTTTTCGTATTCGCACATTCAAATATTGTACTATTTAACCTTTTGTTGATTTATACTGCGGGCAGTGTATTTTATTCGTTATAAATATTAACATCGATTTCACTTATAAGGAAAGCAAAATTCAATGGACTAAAGCTATATCGAATTACAGGCAGTTTAAGAATCTTACAGTTTACTTTACATTAAACACTGATCGCTTCGATTAATCTCTTCTAGATACTTGTAAGAATCTTTTCAAGAATTCGTACAATTTAATTACATAAACGAGTAAATTGATATAATTGAACCTTAACTAGCGTCGGATCGTATTTAAAGCGTCAAGGCACGAATGAATTCCGTATTAAAAAAAGCTGTACCTAATTCTTTTCTCTTTCTTCCTCTTTCTCTCCTTCTCTTTCTGCCACCCTATCCCCTTCTAACGCTCCCCGGTATACACACTTTTTTATCATTTGAACCTTGACTCTTTTTTCTACTTTTAGCATTCTCCTTTATTTTATATCCTTTAAAAATCCAATCGCAGTGTCGCGACCACTTGACTCAGCGTATCGCGCGACGCTAAGGGTAGAGAGGTCGACTCTCCTCTTTCGCTTCATCGCTTTCTCTCTTTGTCCGAGCTTACAAGAGCGCAGGTGCCGAACGATCGTTGGTCTTAGTTTTGCGCAGCTTCACCGTCGCGAAAATGTTGCCCCTGAAAGAAAGTTAGTGTTCACACGTTTGCTGCAGGAGTGACCAGTGCGAATAATCGTGGAGGAAAGGCGTCCTCGCCTCGTCACGCCCTCCGAGTATTTGCCAGGGAATTATAAGTCCGGAATGCCGCCCGATCGTTCAACAATTATCCGCGCGAGTAAAGGAGGGAGGAGGAACGCCTCGGCTCTCCTCCTTGGTCGTTTGCGAGCAAAGCTTGCGATAAAGCGACTACTTTATCTCCGCTTTGCTCTTCGAAACTTTACTACGTTGCATCGAAACGAACGGGCTTATCGTAATTAGTCAACTTAAGAACAGTAAAAATGTATTCAACGAAACAATAAAAAAATTAAAGATTCTCTACTGCTACGTTCTAAATAAATCGCCGCATAAAACGGTAATAAGAATATATTTAATCTCTCGTACATGAACGAATCAAAAATGATGTTACATTCAACAAATTTATATTAACTCGTGGTTATAAATAGCTATAAAAATCTATATCGTAACAATAGAATATATCGCAACATCCGTTATAAATTATTTTAACCCTTAAATTTTTATCTAGAATCTCAATCTTCTTTAAAATTAAAAATAATATATATGTATGTATGTAAATATATAATATTATATGCATACGGTTCGAGGCCCGTAGTTCACAGGCTCGAGCGCGATTGCCCAATAAAAGCACCATAGAATACGTAAAAAAATGGCAAGCTCCTGGTAAACTGCAGCAAAACAGTTTTGCCTGCCGACCGCGATTCCCCCGGAGCGGCGGAAACGAGGGTACCGTCCAATTGCCGGACGACGGCGCCCAGCTCGCGAAACAAGTTTTCCCATTGGGCGCCGGAGTTACGCGTATCACACGAGCCTCGCGCATTAAGGCAGACGGCGACCCCCGCGAAGTTGCAAGCAGGCGGGGGAGCAGCGGGCGATCTGTAGGCATGCACAGTAACACATGCGTGCGCGCACATCTATTGCATGAATGCGTGGCCGAGTTGGTACGGAGAGAACAAGTAGACTCGGCTGGGAGCACAAGTCGGCCTCGCGGGTACAGCTACGAGATACATGTGCGTGATCGCGCGTACGTACAACAACAAAACAAAAAAATGAAACCGGCACAACTGAACGATCGTGTGATGGGGGCTGGGCGAGCGCGACAAAGAACTAAAGAAAAACTGAAAGTGGATGCAGGGTCGGGTGGGGGTGGGTGAGTCACTGGGGCTGCTTCTTCTTCTTCTTCTTGGTGAGGGTCTGCTCCTGGCCCCAGAGGTCGTACCAGGGGCCGCAGGTCTTCTTGTTGCGCTCCGAGCGCTCGGAGCGCTCGACGTCGCAGCGCAGCTTCGTCCGCGGCAGGAGGATCTTGTCCGAGAGGGCCTGGTCCTTGACGATGATGCAGCTGTAGGTCGACTCCTCGTCGGAGGCCTCGGTCTCGGTGAAGTGCTGGATGCGCAGGCCGTCGTCGTCGTCCCCGTAGGCCTTGGTGCGCCGCTCGGCGCGCTTGGGCCCGCCGTTGCCGCGGCCCGAGCCCTCGTGCTCGCTCAGCCGCTTGGCCTCGAGGCTGCGCTTGCGCTCGTTCTCCAGGATGGCCTTGCGCGAGACGTTGCCGACGAAGTAGGGCCTCGTGGGCTCCTCGCGGGGCGAGCGGCCGCCGCTCGAGGCCCGGGCCCCGTACTCCTCGCGCTCGGGCGACTGGGCCGCGGGCCTCTCCGCCGGGGTCGGCAGCTCCTCCAGGTAGTCGAGCTTCTCCGGCAGGAGGCTGCGCTCCGCGGGCTTGGGCTCCTCCTGCTCGCGGCCCAGGCCGTTGATGCGCTCGTTCGTGATGGTCGAGCCGCTGTTCTTGCGCTCGAGGCCCGAGCGCCGCGAGGACGGCCCCGGGCTGCCCTCCGAGCTCGAGCGCCGCTCCTCGGGCCCGTGAGCTTCCTCTCGCTCGGTCGCCTTGCGCAGAGTCTTCGGAATGTCGACGAGGGAGCGGTGCTGCCAGAGGGCCATCCCCTCGAGCACCTCCGAGTCCCTACGAAAGCGCCAGAAGCTCTTGGTGCGCTTGACCAGCTTGGGGCTCTTGCTGTCGAGGTCGAGGGTCCGGCTCTGGCCCGGGTGGGCCGCTGCCTGCCGGGAGCTCATTTGTCCGGGGCCCTGGCGCTCGCTCTTCAGGCTGTTGTTGTTCGGGTCGTGGCGGGCCACGCCGCGCTGGTACCCGTGCCGCTCCAGGACTTTGCTTCGCTCGAGCTTCGTCTCGAAATTCGACTCGTAGCCCCGGTCCTTCTCCACCAGGAGGGACTCGTTTACAAAGCCCATCGTCGTGGCGGACGTCTCCCCGTAGATGCACTCCTCCTTTTCGGAGTAGCTGCGCTCGCGGTAGCGCTGCTCGCGGCCGTTGGGCCTCTCGGGTGCCTCCTCCGAGGGCGGCCGCGGCCTCTCGAAGCCCCGGCTGGGCCGGCGTTCCGGCTGCTTGCGCTCGTACGCTCGCTCCCGCTCGTAGCTCAAGGTCGATTGCCGCGAGGAGGCCACGGATTCGGCCGCTCGACCCCGTGTCTCCCTCTCGTACTTGTT
This sequence comes from Sycophaga agraensis, assembly GCA_018906755.1. Lineage (NCBI taxonomy): Eukaryota > Metazoa > Arthropoda > Insecta > Hymenoptera > Pteromalidae > Sycophaga > Sycophaga agraensis. The sequence continues at coordinate 43,388 of JACCIE010000017.1, read as the reverse complement.
GTCTTCAGGGGCCGACTTGCCCCCGTTGTTCCCACCGCCGCTTTTTGAGCTGTACTCCGGAGCCCGGCGCTCCAGTTTCGGCGGGCTGTGCTCGCGCGCGTACTTCTGCGCCGTTTGCTCGAGCTTTTGGGCGATCTGTTCGACCTTACGCCCGCTCTCAGGGATGGTCTCGTCGTCCGATTCGGAGCTCTGGGCCGAGGAAGATTCACTGGTTTTCTCGTACTTGGATTCGTCGTCCCGTCGGTAGTCACTGCGGCGATCCTCTCCATTTTTCTGGTTCTCGTAGTACTTGTTGCTCTCGTATTTGTCCCCTCTGTAATCCATGCTCGCACTGTAGCTACCCTCCTCCTCCTCTTCCTCTTCCTCAATCTCCACTTCCACTTCGATCTCGTCATCCTCCGTTTCCACTTCACGGCGATCCCGCCTGGATCTCTCCTCGTCCCTCTCGGATCGTCGGCCGTATCCCCTGCCCGAGTTGCCATGCTCCTCGTTGGAAGAGAACTTGCCGCAGCCGTTCCTCTCCATGTTTGAGTTTCTTCCCATCGCTCGCGTGTTTTCGTACTCATTTTTTTGGTTATTGTTCTCGTGCTGATGTTGCTGATGTTGTTGGTGCTGCTTCCTTTCTTTCTTCGTCGGACTGCTCTGCTCATTCTCTGAATTGCGCATGTTCCTGCGCTCCTCGGACTCGTGGCGTCCGGATTTTCCATTATGACCCATCTTTCCACCTACAATGCTTGCATCTGACCAATACTCCGCCATGCTACTACGATAGATGTGCCAAGATTTGTCATCACGAGGTAATGTCTTCCACGAGTCGTTTTCCCAATCCTTGCCCTCGCTCGAATTCTGCGCCTTACTTTCCTCCTTGTTGTTGGATTGCTGCTTATGCTGCTGATGATGCTGTTGATGCTTGTGCTTCTGTTGTTTCATGGGTCGATCTGCAGCCTTGCGTCGTCGTAGTCTGTTTTATGGGGAGTGGGTTGTGTGAACGAAGAGAAAAGAAAACAAAAAACAAAAACAAAACGAACGGGTGCGAGAGATGATAGGTGAGTATTAGATGTGGAGGTTATTAGAAAATTTTTGGAGTGAGCTTATAACAATACAATATTACTTACTCGTTAATATTTACAATAATTTACACGAATATTTTTATTTAACGCGTAAAAAGTAGATAAATGAATACTGAATAATAATACTAAAATATCTATACACTTTATTTATCTCGTGTACAACAATATTAACGTAATGGTACTTTCACGAAATCTTTTGTATAAACATAAAAGGTTTAGGTTATAGTAAAATCAGATTCTCACTCAAAAAAATTTATTGTTATAAGTGAAAAAGAATGAGGAAGAAAAAGAAAAAAGTATAGATTTGACAGTGCCAAAAAACCGTAAACCAGATAATATGAAGATGCTACGTGCCAAGTTGAGGTACTGGAGGATTTTCCATGTCACTTTATTTTTTATTTAAATGGTTTTTTTTTGTGCCGGGAAAGAAAAATAGTGGGTAAGAGTATTTTTCTGGACTTAAGAAAGTAAGGAGTAAGGTAGGGTCTGGAAGAGCGTACAGGATCGGTAAAAGTCCACCACCGTCGCATTTAATTCCATCGATTGCAGTAACGCATGCGGAATCTACAAAGAACGAGAGAAAAAACAAAACGAAAAGTAATCCAGAGAGTAAAAGCTGATTCGGTACAGAAAGACAACTCGAAAGAAGATTACTTTATTTAAAAGAAGTTTACTGAATGAAACAGGCGCTTTTGTACACTAAATATACAAGTCGACTCTCAAGCATGGATCCTATCATTGATTTTAACTTTTTTTCGAAAACAGCTCAATTCTGAACATGCAGTGAAGGTTCGGGAATAATAGGCGTAAATAATCTTGACTAGAACTATAGTCATTGACTTGAAAAAGAGCATATTCTTTAATTACTTAAAAATAGAATGTTAATTGAGAAATTAAAACCATATATGAACTATATACTTTCATTACGCGTATACACAAAATGTTGTAAATACACGGGTAATGAATTCTTGCACAGAGCTACGATGTAGACTAAACTATTTAAATACTTGTAATCAATAAAATTAAATTAATGATAAACATAATAGCATTAGATTCGACTTTATAAATAAATAATGCAAAACTTTGTACAAAGCTTTAGTTACCATGCTAAATCGATCAATCGTTAGACTATGAGGAAAGCAACTACTTGGGCGCTAGTAAATGAAAATTGAAAATAATAAAGATAAACCGATGCCTCCCGTTCGAGGAGATAATACAATATTAATAAAAGGGAAAAGAGCCAGTTACAGTACGTTTCATTACTTCACTTGCATTAAAAATTTTCAATCATTAACTCGTAGCCAAATTACTTTAAACTATTCAAAGATTGATGTATCAATTTTTTAAAAAACTAAATTGATTTTTGTAAGCAAAGTTAAACAACTCGTTATATAAAAACAGGCCGCGAAACCTACGAATCTTCGCGAGAAACGTCCCGACGAGTATCTAAACAAAGGTCCGGATAGTAAAACACGCTGTAATCCAAGACCTAGGAAAGTAACGAAAGATGCTGGCATCTGGCTCTTCTGGCCGGTCTCTTTCCGCCCCGCTCCGCCTTGAAGGCGCGGGAGTATGCGTTGGTTACGACCGTTGCGCGCACCGCCTCACCTCATGGCCTCGTCGTCGCTGTAATCGATGTCTGGCTGGACCGGGGGCTCGTTGGAGAAGCCGCTGTCGTTACTGCTATGGAGCGAGGTGACCGCCTGGGGTGGCGGCACCGGTGGCACCGGCGGCTGGATCCTCCGCCCGCCCACCATCATCGTCGGCAGCGTTCCAGTTGGACGGATCTGCGGACAAGCGGGGATACGTGTGCAGCGCTCGTTCGAGTACCCTTTACAGCTCGTTTGTATCGGCCTCGATTATTCCCAAGAACGTTGCCCTAGCTCGTCGCGCGAGACGTGCCAAGCATGATGCATTGTGTCCCGTCGACACTTTTTCCCGTTTAGTCAAAAAACAGATACCAATTGTTATTCTCGCGATTATTTTCGGTCTATTCGAAGAAATGTATAGAGATGCTAAAAAAATGTAGATGCTAACTTAATCTCCTGATAATGCTTATAAAGTATTTTTTTACTACTACACTTTGCATATCTTTTATACTATAAAGTCTGCTTACGTGAAGGTAAAAAAGATCAATTTATTTTTGAAAAATAGTATTTGTATATAATTTTAGTTGCAGATTTACAATTTTGTAGGAATTTAGCCTTTTATTATTTCAAATTTCTTAAATTATACGACGAATCGATTTATTTATTAACAATGAGCTAATTAATAATTCATTGAATAATCCTTCAGATTTGGATACTAAAAGATTTCAGAAGTTCAGACGTAGAAGTTGTAAATAAGATGCAAAGATGAAAGGAATTACTTTTCACGGATGTTTGGACACAGATCTACTTGTATTGCATAATCCTTCAAGTTTCGAAACTCCACGACGAAATATTTAATCCTTTTAATTATACCGAAAGATAATTTTTATTTTTACTCTTAAATAAAGCAAGGGAATAATTCCTGTCAGCTGAAATGAAGTTGCAGTTCGCGACGATCGTCCGTTCGCCCCGCCCCAGAAAGCCGAGGAACAGGCGTGTGGAGGCTCGGCCCCCGATAAGCGCAATCTACTTACGGCTTTAGTCTGTCGGCTAGAGGGTGCGGTAATGTTGTGGGAGCTGCTGCTCTTCGGCACGTTGCCGTTGCTACCATTGACGGCGCTGCCCCCGTTGGCGCTCACCCCGTTGTGAGCGTGGCCGTTGGCCTCGCCCATGTGAGAATTGGCACCCGTGGACTCTTCATTGTTTGGCAGCGGGGGCCGTGACGGAGGCGGCTTACACGGTGGCAGAGCCTTCAAATCGGCGCCGCCGCCTACGCTGCTACCGTTGCCAATGCTGCGCCCGGTATTAGATGCATGATTCGGCGATCTGGATCAAGCGCGTTCGAGCATTTTTTAAAACATTGCTGATCAGATGATACTTTTGATCCAAGTTTATGATAGATTAATAAGTGACGTATAATTATTGTTTATAATAAAAAACAATAGATATGCATATCATCTATGTTGTAAAATTTCATTCATAGAGTTAGGCTTCTGGATAAAAAAAGTTAATCAAAATTAAAAATGTTATCTTTGTAATTATAATAGTTAGACACGGATTTTATGCATAAAATTCCGACTGCTCTATTACAATAATTAAAACTTGGCTCCACTGCTAAAAATATATGAATTAAAACATTTTCTATAATATAACTTAACGAAGAGGAATTTTCCAGGGTAATTTCAAACTTACCCAATTACTTCATCAATAATAACTTCAGTATAAGCCAATGGGAACCATCCAGAGCATTGCGTACGTAGATTCTCACCAAATTGCCACCCCTTCTGACGATCACCTATAAAACATCGAGCAAACTCTGTTCACTAGGAGTAACGTATGGTATTTCCAAATATTAATATATTATTCTTACTAAAATAAAATAATAACATAAGTAGTTTAAGCTGTAGAAACTAATTTTCACTTGTGCGATGTTAACTCTTATCAATAAAAAAACTACTTCCAATGTAAAACTGAAGAGATTACGTGAAAATAAGTTTGCTTTATACGAGACTTACCCATAAGCGCAATGAGGTCGCCTTCATGAAAGCTGAGCTGGTTTTCGCCAGAACTAAGGTAGGCAAAGAGGGCGCGGGCGAGAGGCGCTTCGCCCCATCCACCAGCGACGAGGCCGCTGCTTATGCCGCTGTTACGTGACATAGGCGCCATAGATCGGGGACGTGGTGGAGTTTCCGGTACTTCTGCATTCATTGCCGAACGGATCGAAAAAAAAAAACGATTATCAATAAAAATACCCAGATATTTGCGCAGCGTTTATTGATTGTATTAGCTCGTCAGTAAATTGATTCAAACTGAAAATAAATGGGCATGAATTCACCAAAGCAAGTGCAGATGCACTTTTCATCGAGTCCCTACTTCAGTGGAGTATGTTATTTTCAGCAAGATTTCGCTGCACTGCTAATTGATTGAAAATCATAGTAGCGTAGAGAGGGTCGCCCTCGAAAGCAAAAATTAAACCAATCGCTTTATATGCAGTTCTTGTTTCGGTATCGACAGACTTTCAAATTGAGTCTTTATTTCAGTAATTATTAAATGGATTTTTCGAACTTACAAGTCACTTTTTTGTATAAAACTTTTAAACTTCTATATAAACCATTCCTTTCCTTCCTTTTTAAATGTAAAATAAAAGTTAATGGAGTGAGTTTCATCAAGTCAATAAAGAAAAGTCAATACCTTATATAAAATTCAATCTTTCTTGTCAAATACTATGACTTTGTGTACGTGGGTGCGCACATGAAATTCATTGTTTTAAATACAAAATGAGTTTTCTTCATTAGAGCTACGTGGAAAATGCGCAATTGATACCAAGTGAATGAAATATCCAGTTATATATAACAGCTTTGTAGACTATCAGTGCGCAAATTCAAACATCAGAGATTCACGATAACGAAGGCGTATAATATATGCTCTTGAGGATCAGAAGTGATTATGGGCCTATTCACAGTGTCACCGACGTGTGGTGAGTGTGCAATTCCACAAATTTGCATACACATCTTATGAAAACCAACCAATTCGTAATTATCTATAGTGTTCTTCAATTATGAATGTTTATCCAATAATATAAAATTACGAATCATTTAGGTAAACTTAACGAAATGGAGTTATAATAATAAAACATGAACTTAAGAAAAATATGGAATGAATTAGTATTAAAAAATATTTAATGATTTAATACAAAATTCACATCAAATTTTAAGATAAAAAAAGAAGCAAGACTCGTTTTTATTTTTCACAAAGAGCTTAGTTGCAGCCAATGCTCTTAAAAATGACAAACACAAACTGTTTTAAGCCGATTTTAGAAAAGTTTAAATGTTTTAATTTTTACAAATCTCGTATTAACTGAGTTATCGAAACTTTATCAGAGATGTATTTTGAAACATGCTAAAATGTAATGAAGTAGTTCTGCAGAATGCCTTGCTTAAATATCCTTTATATCGAATTCTGAACAGAGTAAATTATTTTCGTTGAAGAACTTTTCTACTAAAATATAGTGAAAAAGATTACACAATGTAGTTAAAAACTAGCCAGGTAACACGACAAATAAACTATTTTATTCAAAGAAGTTAAAATAGTGCTTGGCTCTCCGAGTAAGTTAATAATGACCTTGTTTGATGTCGAGGTCACTCTTAACCACAAAGCCAGATAGGCGCTTTTATTAGATAAAACTCAGGCGGTAAATTGTCATACTGTTGAAAAGGAATCGAAGCTCCATCAGCAGCACCTTTTAAGAGGTAGAATCGATTTCAAATGAAAAATTATGGAAGATTACATGTAGTATTGTCGGGAATATTTTTCACCGCTCGTCTGTTCACAATGTTCGTTGATTCACGTTTTACTTTAATAACGACAATTTTCATCGCTCGGTTCTCTCTAGGTATTTTTTTCCTTCCAAAGTACTGAAAATTGTGTTTATTGTCGGTCGTTGTTTGCAGAACAAAAATAGTCGCAAGTGCTGTTTGCTACGTACGTATCGAAATTCATCGGCTATTTTTATCGTAAATTCACAGAGCTGCATTTAAACTTTGAAGGGCCCATTCATTATGTTAAATTGAAAACTGCATGATTGTAGCGATCGGCAAAGTACTTCAGTACAAAAACAATTGAAACTGCGCACAAATACATTTTAAATCAATCTGTATCTGAGTACACTTTTCAATTCTGTATTATGTAAATGTTCCGATAGAAATCCTTTCATTGAAATGAAATTACAAACAAAACTAAATACATTAAAATAGAGAAATTATATCAACCAGACTATGAAATGTAGGTAGAACCTACTGATTTTGATTACATTATAAACCGTACCAATAATTAATTTTTATAATTTAATTAAAGTACAGAATGCTAAGCTAGAAAAAAGTATTAGGCAAGCTTAATTTGCATTCAAAATGACTTGCTTATTATCAAGAGAGAATATTACGAATATAGTAAACCACGTTTATACTGTGCAGGAAGAACTCTTTAATTTTAATTGTACTTTAGAGACAGGGGCTCACCGGGTCCAAGGGAGAGGCTAGAAGCGTGGAGATTGGCCTCGGAGCGGGCGCGGGAAAGGGCGGCCGAGAGGTGTCCGTTGGGGCCCTGTCCGTGTCCGTGCAGGAGTCCGCTGCCCACCGACTGGCTCTGCGGCGGTCCCAGCCGCAGCTCCAAACAAGAGCTGTCCATGCTGCGGGTCTTGCGCAGCTGGGAGCTCATGGTCAGCTCGGATCCCCCGTTCTCCTCGTCCTCCGGCCAAAAGGATACTTGCTGCAACAGCGAAATTCCATTGCGCATTACTTATTGATCCCGACTCGATTGGCCAAAAGTGCCATCTTTGCAGAATGAGTGTATGCAGTTTGGATGAAGGAAATTAGCTAGTCGCGAAGAAAGTGACACTTCGCTATTTCTCAGAAATAGTTCATTGGGGGAATTTACTATTCGAAGCAGGTAGCAAGATAGTATCTTGATAATTATTTGCTTTTGCAATGCTATCGTATTCGTGAACATGTACATCTTACAATGTATAGGAAAACTTCAATTTAAATAAGAATTAAATGAAAATTTAATTAATTCAACAGCTTCAAAAAATAGCTTTATATAATACACCTGTACGATATCACAAATTCATTCTTTTTAAAGAAATTGCGTTTCTGCTTAGCGATAACAATCGCTCATATCATCCGAATTCATATGAAAAATAAAAAAGGACCTTCAAAGAGAATTCATTTAAAGTTATATAAAATAGTGGAAAATATCGAGTATAGTCGAAAATTAATAATTATTTTTAACAGTTAGCAACATTGTACAAAGATTATTTATAGCGAAAAAACAATTGTATAAAAAATCCACCTAAACTGTAGCATAAGTCTTGATTTACTCTTAAGAATCACACATATTTTTCGTAAAAACGATGAGAAATGGTTTTGTCTAGCGGATTTAAGGCAATCTAGCCTCCCTCCAAGAGATTTATATCCCTCTCAGTTTATTAGATTTAAGTCTTGCCTCTGGAATTTTGGGTAGCATTAAAAGAACCTCGTATAAAGTTGCAATTTACAAACATTGAAAATTTACAAACCGTCTGTTTCGACTCTTAAACCACGTAGATCGTATTTTTATGAAAAAAAGTTTACGAACCCACTACAAAGGCAGTACTTCGTGTCAACATTCAATTCACCGCCAACTAGTTGAAATATGCAAGCAAAGAGAATGGGATACAACTAGCTCGAACTTACCCTGAGTCTTGAGGCGAACATGTCTTCAACGGATTGCGGCAGGTACTCGCGAGTGCCTGCGATTTCGCGCCACTCGTCTACGGATGGATGGAGGGCGGCGAGAGCCACTTCGTGGAAGCTCGCGTAGTGCTTGGCCAAGGAACACTGCCGCTCGAGGACGAACCCGTAGCGTCTCCTCTCCTGAGTCATCGCCTGCAATGCCACGCAATGAATATTAGGGACTAACTTTAATACGGCCACGCCTATCTCGCCTGCGCGTGCCAAAATTAATTTCCCAGAGAGTTGACCTAGAGCTGCAGGCAAACTTTTATAAACTAAAGATGAATAAGCGCTTTACGGAAAGTTACGGGCATGGATGCCTTATGTGGCGTTAAATAATTCTGAAAATAAATATCATTAGTACTTGTAAAATGTTTGACATTGTTTTTGAATTTTGAACTGCACATTTGTGTTTATAAATTTGGCATTCATACCCTTGTGCTTGTTCTTTTATCAAACAGACCGTAAAGCTTTTAGGTGAATTACATTGAACAAGAGCAAACCGAATGTAAAGTTAATCATTAGAACAAGTAATTAAATGAACAAAGTCAAGTAATTCGGAGGTGCGCAAAGGCTGCCAATTTGGAAATGTGGAGTGGAGGGAAGTGCAAAGGAAGCCGAGGGGAGCCGAGCATTAGGCGCCCGTGTAAACGAACAAGGTAAACGGCCAAGCAAACAGGGCCAATGAGATTCTCGAGAGAGTCCGGGTGCGATGCGCCCCCTAAAGATTGTCTGCAGCGGCGCGGGGAAACAGAGGAGTCGCGGGCGTACATTTTTCAGGCTCTGCTCGCAGAAGGTGTCGAGCTTGGACTTCTCCTCCTCGAGGATCTGCATGTTCTTCATCTCCTTGTCGGTGGCGATGCCGGTCTTGCTGGCGCTGCGCGACTTCTTCCGCTGCTTCTTCATCGTCGCGGCGGCCTTGCTGTAGGTCTCGCTGCGCGTCTTGTGCTGCTGCAGGAACTTCTTCTGCTCGCTCTGCAAAGCCACGCGCACGTTAGAGCCTCGCTCGACGACAAGACACCCACCCGCCTCCCACGCAATTACCTGAACGACCTTCGTGTCCTTCTCCAGATTCGTCTCCAGCGGTACGAGCAGGTCCACGTAGAACGCCTTCAGCTGGGAACACAAAGGGACGAGTGGTCATATGTACGTCGCGAACGACGCCCGGGGGCCAAAGCGACTCCCGCGGCCGAGGGCCGCCCACTTTGCCCGGGGGCGCTCTTAAAAAGTCATCGGGATAATGACGGACACCATAAACGCGTACCGAGATGCAACTGCTTTGGCCCAGATTCGCCTTAATTACCGAGACTACTTTGCGCGGTAGCGCAGCGCGACACGAGCTGCGCGCGTACTTAGTGACTCGCGTCAAAGTTAACACGCGTCCTACTTTCAGAGTTGTCGAATTTTTTTTTGATTAAGCTGCATCTTGCAACTTGCAACGCCTATTATAGCCATAATTTATCATTAATGGGCTTTACTTTCTGAGCATTGAATACGTCACGCAATACCTGCACTAGAATGTCCTTGCTACATATATTATAAATGCTTATGTTGTACGCGGAAAATGAATTTCATAATAGAACAATTATGTTTACCCGCGATAGGAGCACCTTCAATCCACCTTAATTATTCAGTATTAAAACTATTCTGACATCAGTATGGGGAAGAAGAAAATAATGCAATTTTAAATTAAAACTTAAATTGTCAGTTAAGCGCGTGGTTTCTATTACTGCAGCACTTTCTTGTAGTATAATTAATTTAGAACTTTTCGCTTTTAAAAGTGAGTTAGTTTTTATTAAAGCTTATGTATATGTGCAAAAATATTAACTATAATGTTTAAAATTTATATATTAATTTAATTTAAAGTTCAATGTTTTAAATTTTATATTTACTCATCAATGGTTAAGAACGTACTAGTCCATTATACCTTGTTTCTAGGTGTACAAGTCTACCTCTAAGCGCCCGAAAGTAATGTAGGTACTGAAATACTTACACTTTCCATTATGGAATTATCGTATCTCATGATTTTAATAATAAATATATCATAAAAGAAAGCAGCTGAACGAATGTTAAATCTAAGGTTCGGACAAATTAACAAATGAAATTATAATTAGTGCAACTATATAAATCCTACTGCACCATATTAATCTATAAAATAAGCTATGTACTATTCATAAAATTTGAAGAAGAAAGCGCAAGAATTTTGAAAGAGATTGTCAATTATCACATATTAACGAAAACAACACTCATTATTTACTTATATCAAACTTATTATTATTATATTAAAACTTATTATTTATTTATATTATTTATTTATTTATGAAACTCAGCGGAGTTGAAACATAAACAAATTTGCCGCCTAGGCTTCCCATTCCATTGCCCCCTTCCACCGATTTGCTTCCAAAATTCATTGGAAATTTGTCGAGAATGATTTCGGAAAAATCTGATGAGTTCAGAAGAGTACAGAAGAGGACTACGGAGTTTTATTTCCTCTACTCATTGTAGAATTGAATTGGCCGTTGAGGCGTTTTGAAAAATACACTCACAACAGACACTACTATTTATCATTCTAGGAAACATGACTCGCACTTTTCACAGACAGTCAATAATGCTCCATCAAGTGTTTTATACAGTCGAACTACCGACTCATTAATTTTAATAAAGAACTTTGTCACTTATAGGAAAAATGATTCTATCGATCTACACAACTATCGCGCAAGCGGAAAATACTTGTGGATACGAAGCGAACGCACGTTTCCAAGATGGTGTTTGTATTGGCGCTCCGTAAGGTGCTGTCGTAACTACAAAAATAAAAATGATGTAAATTCGATAATCCGCCCTCGTTTTCCCCTTTCTTCGCGAAACCCATCATCTGTTTTACACGAATGCCCGGGCGCGTTCCCGGCTTTTTCTTTATTTTTCATTCCATTTCCGGTAAATGAACATTGATTAGAGCCATTCTCCGCTGGCACAGCGCAGGTTGGCGCGCGTCCCGCTCTTTTATTGGCCGTACAACGATGCACAGCGGGCGGGAAGAGAATGCTGGAAAGACGAGAATACGGTAGTACCAAATGGCATTCGAGGCAGTTATTTGTTTGCACGTTGGGTTATGTGTCTTTCGTCACAGCTGATAATGATAAGGAAGTGCAGACTATAAAAGTTTATTTTATATTAATTCAGTTTTTTATTTAACTGCGTACAATAAAATCAATACTTAAAATCAATGGTTAACTGCAGAGCTAGAGGAAATAATGCATATTTATTAGATAAGAGAAACTTTGAATAAACTTGAGGAAAAACCAGTAGTTAACTGCTAGTATCAAGGTTAAGACATAGGTAATAGTGTAGCGTTGAAAAATGAAATCGAAGAATAATGTAGGAATTGTTATCGAAAAACAGTGTATTTAATAGGACTGGGAAAAATAATTTTATTTTGCATACACTAAGTTTAATTAAAATAGAACGTTTAGTAGAACGAAAAATACGAGCAATGAAAATTCAAAGATAATTTTCTTTAGTTTCCTGGGAAATCGTCTTACTCAAATATTCCGCCCGGTTCTTACAACGAATTGGTTAAATCCCTTGCTAATCGGGGTAAGTTTTGTAAGTGCGAATAACAAGAAGTCGGGCAGAGGGAGAAGTTTAGCCGCTTCCTTTTCATCGACTTTGAGGCTTTAAGCGTATAAATAGATCCTATTTCGCAATCTTTCCTTTCAGCGAGTCACAACTATTAAAACCCAAGTTAAAATCCGAATAAGCTGCGCGAGGCATTTCTACAAGCACAATTTGAACGCGATTAAAGGTAGACGTATTTAACAAGTATAAGTTCCATCAACGCTAAGCATTTTGTTATAAAATTTTAGTCTGCAGTTATAGAGCTTTTCTACTTTTCTTAGCTTTAAAGATAATATTTTAATTTTATCGATATAATCCCAGTGAAAGCCTGGTTTTCTAATGTGACAAAAAATACCCAAAGCTGATGCTCGAATGGTTTAAATCTTCCAATAATTATAAAAGTTTTTGCGTAAATTCATACAACTCAATTGCTCACTTGAAAATCCTTGTGTTAACTTTGATCGGATTCCAACGAGCTTAAGCCATTTCAAGTAACTTTTATATATAAAGTACTTTCATCGAGATTACTTTAGATTAAATTATATATACATATAAATCGTGAACGGTACCAAAAGGAAAAGGCGAATTAAACCAATGGGGTTACCTTTAATCTAAAAATTAAAAGAGATGAATATTATACCGTGGGATATATCTTGACCGTAGACCCTGCGAGCGTTTGGCCTGAAATGAGTAAGATCATCCGCGCACGGGTGAAAACCGGGCAGATATTGGGAGCGGTTGCTGCGTTTGCCGAATACGAAACAAGCGGTGAAAACACGGAAGGAAAATATGCACACCGTGTTTCCTAGTACACCTGCACGTTGTATATTATGCCGGCGCAGAGCCGTGCGAATTCGCCTCGTGTCCTTCTCGCGCGTTTTTACCCCCCGGTGCTCCTTTTTGCCTCGGCCTCTTTTTTCATTCGGATAAGCCCCACCGTACCGTGTTTAAATGTCTGCGTGTTAAGGGTGGCGCCCTCGCGCGAACACGATCTTCCTACAAATTAGTGAGTTTTTCTAATGCAGTCCCAACTTTTTCCACTCGACTTGAAATAATTTTGCCGAAACGGGTTCAAGGTTTGCAGAATTAGCTTAGCAAACAGGGGCGGCCCGGCCCCATACATTAGATTATATCCTCGTGAGTTACAGCTTTACAGGATTTCTTTCTTTTTTTTCCCCTCGCCATGCATAAAAAATTTTCGTAACCTTAATATACAGCAGCTTTCAAAGAAGCATAATCGAAATTTGAATAAAACACGGACTCGGCCATTGGACTAATTACGTCCTTGAGTCGAGACTTCGGATTCACTACGGCTCCGCGCGTAGAGGCCTCCACCGAAAAAATCGGGGGGACCCTTAGGCACCGGCATATATACGTAAGCGCGAGATAAAGTGCGAGGTATAACGCGGAGGAGATAGCGCAACGGGGCCTCGACATATTCGAAAGACCGAGATCCCGTCGCGGCGCTCTAATTGGATTATTCCGCAGCGAGGCCGGGCGGGGAGGGCCGCGAGAGCGCGGGCAATCTACTCAGGACTTGATAAAGAATTGGCTCCCTTCCAGCGATTGGATCCGCGGGCGGAAAAAGCCCCGGGGGCTCGGACCGCGGAGCCCGTGTCTCGCGAGGGGGCCACCGCCTCCCTTTTAACCTTTTTACTCCGCGGCCCTCCGGTCCGCTCATTAATTTATGAGCCGAGAGTTTTTTCTGCCGGCCAAGCGGCATTCAAACCGCGATCCGAATGCCGATGGAGCCTCGCCCCTAATTGGCGCCGCGGGAAATATGGACCTTATCGAATGAACCCTTTAACGAGGGTTTCTTTTCCGCGGCCGGGTAATAGAGCGCCTTGGCAGAACAATCAGCTTGAGTACGGGAGCCTTTGTGGAAAGGCATAACTGCATAAAGGCAATTACTTTGGTTAATGCCGCGTTACAGTGGACACGAATGAGGCGGGCCAGGTGTTTGCGGGAAAAGCCTTTGGGGGAAACGACGGTCTTTGTACGGCCTCGTTTTTCCTCGGCGCGGCGTATTCTTTATACCCCCTCGCACAGAAAGATGGCGAATATAATTAAAAGCAGCGCCTCGAAAAATGTAAGTAAGACAGAGGAGACCGCGTGCCCGAGCCGAATGCCTTCATTGGCTAATCCGGCGCGCGCCCGCTGCCCGCTTACCGAGTAGGGAAGGCGCGCGCGGGCGCGGGGGGGAAATAACTCGAGGCTCCGCCGGCCGGGAATTCGTTTGTCGCGCATTTCGCCATGGGCGATCAAAAGGGCAGCGGCGGCCCCCGGGGGGAAACGGCCCCGGAAGCGCCGGTCTCGCGAGCCGGCTCTACGTGCGGCCCCTCCTCCTCCTCCTCGGCGACTCTTCTCCCTCGAGCCGGTATTTATTATCCCAATTGGGGAGCAGTAAAGAAGAAGCGCCGGGGTATAAGAGGGCCGCGGGTTAGCCCCGGCGATTGCAGCCGCCAACCCACCGGACAAAGGAGCCGAGGCGCCAGCGGGGGGCTAAGGGGGTATGTACTTGTCTTAAGTCTCGCTGGCAATCGATTCCGCGATGAGGAGACTCGACGAGGGGCTCCTCCTCAGACGGTTCGCGCGCGCCCCAAGACGGGGCCGAAATTGTTTCGATCGATCGGCTGCAGTCGGCGCCGCGCCGGATGGACCCGACAAGCGTACCGCGATCTCGCATTTGCACTTAGATTGGTAACTGGCTCGAGCGTTTAAGGGGCGCTCCCGGGTTATATGAGGGACGCGCCTTGTGTAGCATGTAACGCGATAAAAATTACATACTGCCGTACAATCGACAGTCCTTGCGGGGGGCACAAGTAATCCTTTAAAGTATCCGCACTTATCTCTCCGACCTCAAAGAATTTAAATTGTCTTCTGTTCTTGGCAGACACGTTTTATTTAGATGAGCTACTCTGTTTCAATGTTCTGAAATCTTAGCCAATCCTGTTGATTAAAAGCTGAGCTATAATGATTGTTTTTATGGTAATATAATGGAGCAGGTACATCGATATGTCAATGAATTAACCTCATTGCATTATATCATAACTATTTCATTATGTATTTATTATGTATTTTATTATGCTGTTGCATTATGTATTTTCTATTTCAATGCCATTGTCAAGAATGTTCAAACAGTACGGGTTACAATTAATTTTTCCGCCTGACTAACAATTGAAAATGATATACCTTTATTATACAAAAGTTTTTATGAGTGCCGACGAGTGCACGGAAGTGCTGATGTATTTGAATGTATAAACAAGTTTATCTTGTATACATAGGTACGAAATGAAAGGGTCGTGTTTAAAGGCAGGAACCGTACTAAAACATGTGCTTAAAGCGCCCGACACAATGTACATAATGCATAAACACGCGTATGAAAAAGGTCACTTTAAGCTCGGAAGTAGCTGCCTTAAATCTAATTGCCTAGCCAAACACATTTGGGTAAGAAGCGAATACAACTCACGATGTTGATCTCCTGGTCCTGGATCTCCTTGTAAACCTCGACGATCCTCATCAGGGCGGTTCCTGCAACAGCGTAAAAAAAGCCACGGATTAACATCGAAACCAGGCCCAGTTCTCGCCTCGCGGACCACTGCCGGCGTTCCCCCGGGCGCTTGCGCCCCGCATAACCGACAGCACGTGCGCTCGCGCGCGATCCAAAGTTCGCTCGTGGTTAGGGTTAAAAAAAAAAAGAGGAGGGGGGGGGGGCGTGCAGCCGCCGCGTACGGCTAAACAGGCCGTAGGGAAATTTGCATGGGGGGCTATGCCCGAGGTGACGACAACCAAGTGCGAGAGCAAAGTTTCTCCAGTTCTGAATAATTCAGCGTCTAGCGCGCCGACGATACTGTAATCCGAGTAGCTTCTCGGCTTAAAGCGCTCGAGTTCTCTCGCGCTCTTCCACTTTCCGCCCTCCTTCTATCTCTTTTTCCGTCTCTTTGCACTTGGGCCCCGTGTCGCGCGCGACTCGCCCCCTTGCCGAGCGCGCCGAATCGATGCCCGGGATCGCAAGAGACTGATTGATTAGATTCCATGCGAGAATTCGACTGGATTTCAGGGATCGGCTGCGCCGCATTATAAATAGCTCCTACATCAAACTGTGATAGATCGCAGTTTTTGAATTCGGAATTTCTATAGAATTAAGCGGATAACTTTTTGACGTATCGGGTTAGACAATAAACCATGGTATCAAAAATAACAAAACAGAACTATTAATTGTATTTGATTAATATTTTCAGTTTGATACCGTTATCGAAGCCACTGACTTAATCATTATTTAATTAGAATTGTTCCGTTTTCGTGGCACTTCGTGGTAACTATTCGCCGCAAAACGAAAGATAACCTCTTACGAGCTCCCAACACCTGGCGCAAAACACTTGATTTCTGTTTTTTCATGCTAATGGTGAATACATTACGAGTATTTCATAACGCTAAGTCGATGCTAAAACCGTAACATTTTTCCGTGATTGAACCGACGGCTTCGCATTCTTCGGTGACCATCGTCTCGCGGGGGTCAGTTGCACAGGTGAGCGGGAGCCTCGGCTGTGGCCTCGTGACCGACCGGCCCGTGGAACCTGAGGCGGGTCGCTCGCTCCCGCGGGAGGAGAACACGGTAACGAGGCTTTCCCCGGGACACGGGCCTTGTTGGCCGTCGGAAAGGGCGAGCACATCCCCGCGAGCATTCGTATGTTTCCCGGGGACAGGGGCAGGGGACAGGTCTGGGTCGCTTCGTGCGTGTGCAGGCGAGGTGTGCGAGGCGCTGTTAGTAAACTCGGCAGGATCACGTGGAAAGACGAACGGTTCGCGAATAGCCCGTGTCATTTACAAATAGACCTTCAACAACGACGCATGACATTGGGAATTCTGGAGCAACGAAACTCCTTTCCCATTACACAGGGAGATTGGCTGTATTTTACGCATTAACATTGACAAAACTTATAAAACAATCGTGTATAAATAGTTATAAAAAGTGAGCGAATAGAACTGATTTATTGATTATAATTATTAATACGTATATGCGAGGTAAGAAGGTCCAATAAAATTAAAAAATTGAATCAAATAAAAATTGAATGTACCAGGAATAGAGCTTGGATTCTTCGACTATACCCATGAATATTGTTGCGGACACGGTTAAAGGTCGTGGAGCGATGTGCGCTCCGAGCAAGCGCGGCAGTGTTGCCGAAACTTATGTGTATGCGGGAGAAAGGGGGAAGAGATAGAGGAGCGTCGCGGCGGGAAGATGGGAAAACGGCGGGAAACTCGCAAAAGCGGCTCGAATGGCCGTGCGCGGGACGCGAGGCCAAGGCCCATCGGGGGAAACTCGCAGTGAGACAGGTAGCCGCTCACGAGTTTCTCGCCCGGGACATCGCGATCACTCTCTCTTTGGCTCGCCAGCAGTGACAACCAAATATATATATATTCAAAAGACGTAACTCTTCTTTGTTTCTCATTTGGCCGCCAATTTATTTTCCGAGCACCAACTCCATCTCCTTCCGAATCACTTACACTTTACAAATATTCTATTACCTGAGCTTTTCTTGTCTCGCGTATGAATAAATCAAAATTAGATTGATAAGAATCTATTCATTGTAAAAAAGGTTGATTTTGAAATTTTCACTAATAAAATTAACAAAAGGATCAATACTATTTTTAATTTAATACCAAACGACAGTTTAATTAGTCTTACTATGCTTTGATTACTTCACAAAAAATATTTATCTATACTTCTATTCTGTCAAAATAGTGCTCGGTGCACATATTTTCTTCAAACATTGAAAATAAAGGAGACATTCAATTTTTTCAAGAAATTTAGTTTGTGCTGTGAGAGTTTTCCTCGATGCTTCATTTCTCCGAATAGCTAAAGATTGTCCACATAAATAGAATGTATTCCGCGCAATTACAAATGTGTAAGGTGGAAACAAAGGAACGCGTAAGTGTAGCAAAGGAAAACTCATCCGATCTCCGCCATAAATATCGGTCAACAATTTAACGGATGAGGCAGTGATAGCGGCAGCATCGGCAGACGCTGCCAAGCCCGGGGAAAAAAATCGCAAGCTCGGAACAGATAGTAATTTTGCCAATGTGCGTCTTCGGCATCGGGAGAAGGGGTGAGCGGTGCGGGGACCGGACAAAAAGCACCGTTTCTCGGACCCGCGGGGAGGGTAACACCGTCGCGTCAGCGAACCCAGAGCGGACCGCCCGGTTCCTTTGGCCGGCGCGCGCGCGAAAAATTCCAACGCCCCTTCCTCCCTTGACCCCCGCCCCCCCTCCCGCGGAGACGACTGGACTCAAGGGACAGGTTCGTCGTCCCGCGCGTAATTTACGCCATTTCGCAAATGCAAGCAGTCGTCGGATTTATATTCGCCGGAGCGTGAGCTTATTTGACAGAACTCTATTTAGATTGGAAAAACGTCGGATGTGCCACGCTGACAAGCTAAATATTTTGCGTTAATTATAGACATTTAGTAGGATGGATTAAAAAGTAAAATATTCACATTTGCGTGCGTGAATTTCCAGCAGGCGGGATTATATTTGCGCAATATGTATACAAACAATCTTTTATCTTAAATTTATAGCTAAGCTTCTTCATCTCTACGTGCAAAGAAAGAATCGCCAGATATGCTACATTTTTTTAATATCTTGTAGCCATTTTTTATCTATGACTTATAACGACGGTGGTATTCCTTGGATAAAGTAAAGCAGTAATACTCGTCCATAGCGCGAAATCCGCAGATTTCATGCGTTATCAGGGACAATCCGCAGACTCGGGATCGAGTCTCCGAGAAATCCCCTTACTTTCCGCGTGTTTATTCATTCGTAGGGCAGGCTTAAAGATAAGAAGGCAAACGCAGTTCAATCAATCGAAGAGATTAACTAGCGACATCTCGGAAGTTTATATACAAATCGAGCCATCATTTCAGGCGAAAGTAACTTGACACGTATACGTTGGTTAATGGCATAACGACCCGCAGTGCAAGGGTCGCGTAGCCTCGGGCGGAAATAAGTCGAGTGCACTCGCTTGACAACCCAGTGCTATAATCCTTAACATACGCGGAGCTTCGGCTAGGGTTTAGCACGCTTTTTACAAGTAAAACAAGATTTCATCGTTATGATTGCGAGAGAAAGTTTTTACGTGTAGCCAGGTATCGCTTAATGGAGGTTTATGGGCTTTTTGCAGGCTACTACTTTATTCGAGAACTAAGTATACCACCGCCTGGAGAAACTCCTCGCTATACATAATATTCTTGAATAATCCCTTTATACATATATATACATGACAAGTTTTAAATAATTATGCGAAAATCCCTTAAAAATATATAAAACCCATTACAATATAATCTCTGAAATTGATAATGTACATGTATAAGAGAAAAATTGAACCATTATTTAAAATTTAAAGAGTGATTTCCTAAAACGTACATTTTATACTCTAACCGAAGCTGTTGCAAGTATACAATCAAACACTTAATATTCAATTTAAAAATGTAAAGGCTACTCGAGTTATTTTTGGCAGTCAATATGTAGCATGTACGTAATGATATTCATGCACGGAGCTTAAATACGTTGTGCTTTAGTCTCTTTCATCTTACAAAAAAGGTAAACCAATATTCTTAAGTATGCCCAAAAAGTAGAAAGTGCAGCTAATGTTATCCCATGATAGTAGCGATGTCTCGTAGTAGTCTGCATATACTTAGTCAAAAAAGTACAGAGGGAAAGCAAATAACAATAGTTGATGCACTTCTATCAGTAAGGAGGCTCTGTCGTTTTAGGTTCTATATAAAGAAAATTATTATACTTTTGCAAAATATCACGAAACATTACTGGGAAAAATATATATCGTGAACGGGATCAACAACTGCGATAAAGAAGCAACAACAGTGAATTGCAAAGCGAAATGAAGAGCAGTCAGAAGCAAAGGGGCAATGATGATCCATAACTTAATATTGCAGTGTAATATTCCAAATGTATTTAATCTAAAATGTCTAACTATGAACCCATAACCATGAGCGAGGTGGTAAATTTCCTTCCACTCAAGTTTCAAGGGGCGCAAATCGCAAAGGAGCTGCTTCTATGTGGGCAGGCTTGACGAAAGCACCTTGAAGCATCTCTGCATCGACTCCTATAAAACTCGGACTGGGTCTACTCTCTGAAATGCAATATAGAGTTCAGAAAAACCGCCTAAATTTTTCCGCAGTCGAGGGAAATTCGAGGAAATCCCGCCGCGCAGACAAAGCACAGATTTCCCAGCGGGAGAGCACGATTTATAGAGCAGATGGAATGACGGGCTGTCTGGCTATGAGATGTGCCCCCACTATGTGATGCGCAGATGATGGAGATATCAAATGTAGCGTTTCTTTTACTTATGTCACCTAAATTAGACCTCGGCTCTTATTTCATTGTGCGTTACAAGCTAAAAATCAATCCAATTTTTAACATTTGATAAAGATTTAGAAGACCAAATAAAATTATGGCACTCCACAGAATGGTTAAACAGTTCAGGTTCATTCGAGTCACGTTATTCACACACAAGAGGTCCTGGGCAAACATTTAAGAAAAAGGTGATAAAACACAGCTTACATACTTTCTTTAAAGTAGCACTTTTGAGCAGCCATCGTACATACAACCGCGTGCCCGGTCTAAAAGATTAAGCAAGCAAATCCTTTTCCGCCTGTTGGCAGGGATGTCATCCGTGGGTAGTCGGAAGGGGTTCGGTAAGCTGTCGCAGGACTTTGGTCACCGAGCTTGGCCGCGACTGATACGCACCCGAGAGAAGATACCGGATCCCACGGCACAGTCGCAGAGCTTTTTCGAGTTCCTTTCATTCTTTTTTGACAAGGCGCTTACGAGTAATCGTAAAGTTGGCAAAGAGATTATTCAAACTTTTGCAATGCACGGAAAATGACTTCTTTTGCGGATGTGTCCATCTTTTACTCTACAAATATATTTATATATCGTATATCGGAGGCAGTTTTGTATTAGTACTACAGAATTCTTATTACCATAGTTAGTACTTACTATAACGGAACAGGATTGTTTATAATATGTAGATAAGTAGATATTTCAAATGAAAGTCCTTATTGCATTTCAATACTAGAAGTAAATACTGCCCGATAGTTCAGAATTACGTTCCTTAAAATGAATTAAAGGATGTGCAGTGAATGCGTTTATATATAATAAGAACACTAAAAGTAGTTCTTGGAAAAATTACGTATAAATTATCAATGAAGTTACAGAATCGTAATTAATGAATCGCCGCTTATGAAGAAAGAGAACTCGTATTATACACTTAACTGCCGAGTTTAAAGCCGATAACGAGCACAAATAAATTACGATTCATCAGTACATAAACCATACAATCGTTCACCATCTAAGGGCAGTGAATGCTTGAAATGCGATAGAAGAGCACGGGGACGAAAAGGAGAGAGGGTCAGAAATAGCAGCCCTTGGGGCCGCAGAAAGCCACCGAGGTACGGGCAGAAAAGAGCCGGCCGGGGAACGCGGAATAATTAATTCGCAATTTGTTTGCTCACCTGGCTTCGGGGGAGGCGAGGGCAAGGCGCGCCCGCGGAGAAAATTACCGGCGCGCGGCGGCCTTGGACGCGCGGGGAATCCCCCACCTCCCCGAGGCGTGGCTAAATAACGGGACGGCCCGAAAGAGCGTCCGCGAGATCCTAATTAATATTGGATTCCGGGCGGGGGTTGCAGACAAGATAAATAAAATCTCCCGCGCCCCCAACCCCGGCATCTTGTATGCTGCAAGGATGAAATTGCCTTCGAGGACCCGGGGGGCGGTGGTCGGGTCCCAAGGAGAGAGCGCTTTAAATTTACTGCCGCTCTGACGTTTTTAGGCTCTAATGAGATAACAGTGGACGCCTAGCGTTTTTCATTTCGGCCGCTCGCCTAGGCCCTTCCTCTTATCGCGGAGTTTCTCATCTCGTTACGATGTTCATCTCGGCGTTTAATCGCGATGCAGTTTTCCTCGCTCTTCAAGATGGAAGAAGGGACGATTGGATGGATGAAGGCATCCATTGACTCCCGGCGTTGACGGCCGTTCGGTCAGATCGGAAGCGGCCGAGCGACCGACAGCGGGACCCGGGCGTTTGACCGAGGACCCGGCAATCCCATTTCCGGTCTCCGTCGGCTCCGGCCCCCGCCCTCGAGCTTCTCCGGAAGTTTGCACGAAGGAGGCGGCGCTTGTTTATTCGCGGATCGAAAAAAACAGCGGTGGGGGTACCGTTCATCTACTCGCTCTGTTTATGTTACGTGCCCGAGCATCCCTCGCTGGCTTGTGCGAGTATCTTACCCGCTTGCCCTGCACCGGTGCGCTATTTTACGCTGGCGTTATCTTGCGTGGAATTAGCCTAAATTGGATTTTGAAAAGAAGAACGTCGAGGAGGTAGGATTTCTACCACAGCCTCGAGATGGTCAAAGAAGCTGACTTTGTATAGTGCACAAATACCAAAGTAAGAGGGGAGGACGAAAAAAAAAACATTATACTTTCAAAAATGTAAAAATTCGAGATCCGTTGACTTTGTATTCCCAACGTAATCCTAATCTGCTTCTTAGGCATAGCTGATCCGACCCTGCTGTTTGATCAAAAACAACATTGAATAAAGGACTCATATTATTCTAAATGAATTTTTAAAAAATATGTCAAAGTACGACGCATGTACATGGTTCATTGGTGGTTAAAGGCAGGAAATTCTCGAAAACCGCAGTGTATTAAAATATGCACAGAGTAGCAAGGCGTAGAGCAATTGTGGGCTCATTGCATGCAACTCGAGGCGGCCCTTAAGAACCGGTAACTTTTCTCAAAGTCAAACTTTGCGGGAAACTTATAAATATACAGCAAACACGAGAGAATTCGCCTCGCTTATTCGGCGGATGTATTTTGTGTTTAGAGTGTACGCGCCTAATATGATAAGAGCAGACTCTTGTTTCAACCACTGGCCGTCTGACGAAACCTTGACTTTCCACTCAGCCTAACACATGCCACTTACCGTTACCTAAGTTATCCGCGGCTCCGCGGGAAGGAATGTTGTTTTATCCTTTGGCCCTCCTTCCCCCGCCTCCCCGGCTGCACGGCATCGAAATTCTCTCATTCGCTCGGTGCCTCGGCCTAGGCGAGACGGCTTCCCCCCCCCCCTCGATTCCCCCGATCGGCGATACAGTCACGTGTACACCTCACGGGGACAATGTTGGCCCCGCGGGATAAAGGCCGCGCGCGCGGGGGGGGGAAGCTAGTTTTCCGCACCTGTGCGCGCGCGCTCACGGTATAAAGTGGCGCGGGCGGGCGGCCCCCGTAAATACTCGCCCGGCCACCCCACCCCGCTCGCGCTGACGTTTATTGTTGTTAAGAGAAGGCCGCCCGGGAGATAAGGCGACGGCCGCGGCGGAGTCCCAGACTCTCCTGGGCTTCTCGGCCGACGCCGCCCCTCGCACCTGCAGGCAAAGTTTCCCCTGCATTCGAGCGCCTTTGCCGAATAGATCCCCGATCGGGAAGCCCGAGCCGGGAGCCAAGGCAAACAGTTTTCGGGCGGTAATTACGGGCCGGGGCCCCGCGGCCGGCCGGGAGAGCGCGAAAAGCTCGCGTAAGCAGGCTGGCGCTCGCGTAAATTTAATAGATTTCCCGGCAGACGCCGGGGGGGGGGCCAAGGGCTTTTGTTCGCTTTAGTGCTCGGCGGCGCGGCTTCCTTTTTTCCTCCGCGGGGGAGCTTTTACGAGGCCTAATGAAAGGAGCCTTCGAGTGACCGGCGACGACGCGGGCACTCTGCCCCTTCCCCGCGAGCCGCCGTAGCCGGATATGAGACGCTTAAAAAAGGGGGAAAAAAAGGTAAAAAAAAAAGAAAAAAAATCCCTTCTCGAGACCGGCACGACGGAGCACACGTATATACGTCCGTGTGTGTGTATGTATGTAGCGTCTTGGCCAGGGCGAGTCGCTCTCGTCGCGGCTGTTTACTCCGGTTAATTGAATGGACGCGCCGGGACGGCCGGCGGCGCTTCATGAGATTGAATGCGCGATCGCGCCGGGCGCATATACGCCCGGGCATTTGAAATGGAGATGCGCCGGTTGAGATTCGGAGCGCGGCTACGGAGATATGGGCCGCGCCCGCGACGACAATGCCGCGGCCTTTAACGAGGGGCTTTTTACGGGGCCGCGTAAATATACATTGGCTGCGGGGATCGCGCGCGGGGGAAGGAGGCTGGATCGACAGGCCGGGGATGCGTATCCGCAGCCCCTGAGAAATATCACGGCCTCCGAGGGCCGCTTCGAAGAATCCCAAAGCCGCCGGGGCTTGAAAGCGTCACATGGGCTAACCGTCTAACGCCTGCCACCTCATACGAAATAAGTTAACGCGCGCGACTGCGAGCCGCCTGGCAAATTCAATATTATGCTGACGCGTTAATTGTCAATATGCGCGTTGTTTTCCAAGCAACTTTGTAAGAAGAAAATAAAACCAGCTGCTCGGCTCTGTATGTTGAAATTTCTCAATAAAAATTCTTTATCGTCTTGATCCTTTTATCGCTTAAAATATATCTTTCTGCCAAGTTAGCATGACTTTTTCACTGCCTGTAAATATTGGTATGTGCTTTTTTTTTCCAAGTATCAAGTTTATTAACAATTTTATACAACTATAAATAACTATACGTCAGGTACATAACGTCCGGGCCTACGCTCCTTGTGTGCCATCCAACATTACACATCCTAGGTAAGAACATATTTGCTCGAAAAATGCTTGCTCGAACGCGTCTCGGCAAACTCTGTTAGCACAACGATATCGTCCCGATGAGAGGGGGAAGGTAAAGAGGCGTCGAGTCGACAACTCCACCCACGCAGCTCTGGGCATCTGTCCGTGCAAAAGGACCGGCGTTCCATAACTGCATAGCCTCCGAGGCGGCGGAAGCGCCTAAGCGGCAAACATTCCGGCCGCGCCGAAACTATCGTCTTTGGCGGGGAATCAAAGGGCGGCGAGGGAGCGACGGGAGAGCCAAGGGGCCGTCGAACCGTCGCCCGAGGGGCAAAATCCAGTGCAGCCACTGCGCAGGCGCACTTTTGTTTTCTCGGGGCGGCCGCGCGCACGCTGCACCTACTTCATTCAAGAAACAACGGGGCAGCCGTGCGAGAGGAACTTTTACCGGGGCGCTGAATAACTCAAGAGCCGCTTGGCCTCCTCGCCCTCCGACCCCCGCACTTACTCGCTCCCTGATTTCGGAATACGTGGCGGCCTCGGTGCGCTGACCCGTGATAATGCGCCCCGATTATTTGTAATGCTTCGTTGGGTGTAACGGCGATTGCCCGCGGTGGATTTTTAAAAAACAACCACACTGGTCCATTGTGTAGAAAGCTTTTAATAAAAAAAAAATAAAAGGCCTTTCATACTAAAATCCCGTGTGATTATACACAGTCGTTTGTTGATAATCAAATGTGTAATCGTCACCAGCTACGGCATTTATTTTAAATGTTTGCCTTTACAAAATAATAAGGGGTTTCCAGATAACGAGCGTAATATGTAGTTAATCGCACATCTTCTATCAAGGGGTTTTAATGCAAGAGTCGTGTAAGAAATGGAATTGTATGGTATAAAGTTTCTAAAACCATAAACTGAAAGTTGGGAAACATTAGTTTTGCAGGACATTCATTTACATCAGGAGCGATACGAATGAAAACAAAGGTAACTTCAAAACGTGCAAAGATAACGTCTGGAAAGTTGGCGTCTTATCCCACGCCTATTTTATTCATAAGATAGGGCAGTAAAAGTTTGCAAGTAGGTCGATGTCGTTATCGGGGGACTTTAAATTTTTCGAAATTTCATATTTCTCAACCTTATGTAGATTAATTGCCTCGATTCTTCTTGCGCCGTCGTAATCTTGAAATAATTGTTGGTAAGAATTCATAGTACAATAACCAAACTGCTTCTCCGACATAATTTACGATCAATTTCTTTTTCTCAAAATTTATCGCACAATGGCCGTTTGGTTTTCCCTTTAAAGAAACACAGATACTTCATTGGAAAGCCTCGCCATATAGCGCTGCAGTAGACAGCCGTTGAACCGCTTGCTTAACCACCTTATGGAAGTAATCGGGGATTCCCGCGCAGAGGCAAACGAATCGAGCACTGGCGATCGGGCAAAAGTGCCAGAAGTTCGCGGGCAGCGCAAAGTTAGCCGAACGGCTGGAGGTTTAAGCAAGCTTGCCCGGGCCGCGATTGAAGCCCGCGCAGACCGGCGGGATGAATGCGCGGGCCGACTGCAGGCACGCGCCTCCCCATTAGGGCTACTTCAATTAGCCTCCAAGGGCCGAGGCGGCCGCGGATCGAAGAGCCGGATCGCCGCCGAGTAAACACTGCGTTCCTGCACTCGGCCGGCTGCGCCCCTCTGTTTGCTCTCCCCCTCGGCGCCGTTCCTCTTTTTCGAGCTTATAACCCCTTGGGCCGCGGTTTTCTTTCACCCCGGGGCTGCCCGGTATTATCGACCGGCCGAGGAGACTCGCTTTCCGCCTGCTGACGCGGTAAGTTTTTTTCGGGGCTCGTTAGACCGATCGAGGGAGGCATTAGTCAACGCGGCTGTTGATTTTGGCCTTGTTATATAACCCTGGGCCTTTGTCCCGCGCCGGCCGCCTGTAAGCATTCGGTAATTGGGAAACTTATGGGGCTAGGCAAGATAGCGCGCTCGACGAATCAACTAGTAATTTAAGTTGTTGGCTCGCAGGCACCGCCGGTGGACGCGAGCGCAATCACTGCCTGGCCCATTGTCATCCCGCACACATAATACGCCCATCTGATTACGGGCTCGGTCAATTGCCCCGTCGAACCGATGGGATTCCTCGTTAACGAAATGTCCACTCGACTACACGTGCAGCCTCGAGCAGGCAGACCGGAAAAATTCTCCGGAGTGCCGGCAACGCGCGAAGTAACGCGCGCGCATCAATATACTCGAAAGTATAGGTGCACGGGGCTTTCATCCGGGAGCAGCCGTCGGTACGTACATTCACAGGAGCCGTCGTTCAAATTCAAATAACAACCTGTAAATAGAACGCGCGGGAGGGGCGCAAAGGGCGGGGAGGGGGCCAGGCTCCGTAGTACGGGTTGCGTGCAGGGCGAGCCGGTCTAATAAAAGACACCCTATACCCGGCCGGCCGGGAATTCGCGCGATAATGCCCGCCGAGTCTCCGGCCCCTCGTAAATTTCCGCGTTCCCCGGCGCACCTCGCGTCGAGGGGGCGGGCGTCGACTCAGCGGAAAAGTCCCAGCCGCCGGGCAATGAAATAAGGCGGGCGGGAGCGCGCGTCTGCGCCCCTCTACCTGTGCGAGGGCCGCGCGAGGTGGCGCGAGAAAGAAATTGGACGTGCTAGGCGCGCGAGGATGAATAATAAAGAAGGAAAGGCCGGGAGGTTGGGGGGGAGGGGGGGAGAGGGGCCCAGGCTCCGCCCGAATAAAGCTGCATAAGATAGAGCTGTCAGACGGGCAAGAGGAATGAATCTCGCGTCTCCCCGCGCGGGCTTCCCTCCGCGGGACGCTTTACCCTCCGCGAGTGCTTTCGTGCCAATATGCCGTGTATCGGGCTATTCCACATCGGGCTTTCTTCACCTGCCGTTCATTAGGCTTCTATTGCCTCTTGCAAATCTTCGGATGTGATTATCCGCAGATTACTTTCTTCGATACTGTCAATCATGTCTTCCCACAAATACAGTATACTACTTGTGGCTAATTCCCGTTTCTAATGCAGAAGACATTTCGCCGATCATTAAACTTACGGAGACAATGTATGTGCTACTCTAAATCAATGATTCAAGTCAAACTTTTAGACGTTTACTGTGTTGACAGGAGTATTATAAAAATATTTTAATAATGTTAACAGAATACAATCTTTTAACCGCCTTAAATTAAATGTCAAATACAGCCTTTGTTGTTTCGTTCAATTAACCTATAAATTTTACGAAGAAACTAGCTCGAGAATCCCTACATCTATTGCGGTAATAAAATCTTAACAACAAAATTCCATTTGAAAATTATGACAACGGTACATTTACACATTCACTGACACTTCTAATGAAATAAAATACTATTGAACAGACTTGATGGTATGCATAAAAAACAATTTGCTACTTATACGCTTGGTTTAAAATGTAATAATATTACGGAATCTAGTATCTCGTTACTCAAGTTAACAACTGTATATAAACGTTCGCTATGGTAGAGCCTTTTGAATTATTTGAAAGAATGTCGCTTTGAGCCAACAAAAATTCGTTTGTCAAGCTATTTCCAACAGCGAAATATTTTGTAAAATGTAACTCTTCCATAGCCACTTGGTATCACGTGGAATGTTAATTGTTGAATATTCGTTTTTGGCACGCGCGTCATACAGTATTCAAATGTAACGGTATATCTCGCGGCGGCAGCTACAAATCTTAGATTGTATATTAAAATTCTGCGCGTGCAATATCGTTGCGATCGTTTTGAAAATTCCTTCCATTAATATTTATCAAAAAAGTTTTATTGTCGCAAACGCAGTCGTGAAAATTCGGTATCTCTGCGCTCACGTGCGCGAGGCGCATATAGGTACGCTTATTTGATACACTGTGCGCTCGTGCCGCCCCTGTAAAAAGGATGCCGGGAGAATGGGATAAGAGGAAAGAGGAGAGGAAAGTGCGATTCCACTTTAGATTAAATTCCAAAGCAACTTCACGGCACCTCCCACCTCCTTTTTTCCTTGTTGGCCCCCCTGTTGCCCGCGTGCACACCACCCCCTCGGCCGCCCTTTAGTGTGTACGCATACATACGCGGGCAGGTATGCACGAGCGCGTGCAGGCGGAATTCCGGAAAACTCGCTCATTTGAAATAATCGTCAGAAGATAAGGGCAGACTACTGGAAACAACATTGTATTCGACGCACACGAGTCACGTCTTTGACGCGCGGCAGGCCAACTTCCCGCTCTCGCGTGCCTCTGTATTGAATCAATCGCCAATTAAGCGAATCGATGTACAACGTGAACGTAGGGGAAAGAGAGCTCGCAAAATGTTTATCGCCGCGTAAGAGCGGACGCGTGATCGCGAATGAACTTTGGCAAAAAGACGCCTTTGACAAACAAGCCCGTGTTTGCACTCGTGGTTCCAGTAAATCAAATGCCTTCCATTAATCCGAAACATAAAGCGCGATTCGTCTTGCATGAGTTCTTTGCGCCATCTTTCAGCAGCGATACATTCGTATCCGGCTTTATAAAGTATTAAAACCCCGCGCGCGCAAAGAGATTTACGGGGCCTGGAATAAATATCCCATGCGTGTTGGAGCGTGCGAAGGTATCAAGGGGGCACATATAGCGGAAGACGGGCAAAAGAAAAAGGAGGGAGGGCACAGAGGAGAGAGCGGAATGGTTCCGAAAGCATAAGCAGACAAACGCACGCGCATCTATTCCGATTCATTGGTAAAAAAGCTCTGTAAAAAGAGCTTGCGTCCGCTTTTGCAAGGGGGCCGTCCAGTCTCGCGTTTCAAAGACTCCCAAGGACTATACCTCTATTTTTTCTTTTTTTTCGAGACGAGTCATCGCCGCGGAAACATGCGTGTCTTCTTCAGCTCATGGTCGGCGCCCCAGCGGTTTTTGGACTCTTCCAATGCGATCTTTTCTCTGAACTTGAGCTTCCGTTTTGTGTTTAAATAAATATCGGTTGCCCACAAATCAGCGGATAGTTACAGTACCAGCCCCTGGAATGCTAACTGCACCGGTCTTTTAAAGCGCTCGACTTTTATACGCACACTTCGGCCGGCAGGGCATGAATAGCCCAAGCTCGGGGCTCATCAATCAGAGAAAAACTCGGCGAGGCGCTAAATTGCAGCAGCGTAATTAACACCCTCATCATTCCCGTGCGCGTTCCCATTCTTAATTAATCGGTCCACGCGCCCTTTCCGGCCATCGGCTTTCGAATAATCCGCGGCGTAAGCGACCCCGCGTTAATTATCCGGCTTTTAATACACCCCAGGCGCGCGATATAAGCCTCGCACGGGGGTGCTAATTAAATCCGGTGGCTTTTTATCCCGTACACGGAGATAAACATTCGGCCACCGCGATGGCTTCCTTTTCTCTCGGCCGATTCTGCGTATATACCGGGACCTGCGGCGGCCTTCGATCACGGGGGACGCCTGGGAGCAAATTACCCGACGATATGGCTATTAATACAGGCCGTAATGGCGAGGCGGGCGCGCGATATCTCGCCGGCTGGGCACTCGCAGCTTGCAGGCCGGCTCCCGTGAGGGCGCCCTTGTCTCCGTTAATCACTGTAATGAGTGCTTTTGTTAGGGGTCGCGCGCAGAGTTGGAGCCTTGGGTGCGCCGGGCGTTTTTCGTAACCCACCCTAGGATGGTGCGTTCAGCTGCGACACGCCAGCCAATCCCATGTACCGATGGCTTCGGCATTGGATTTCGCATTATTTTCAGCATTTTTTCAAGGAAGAATTATTTGAGTTGTACTATTATCCTCATTCATAAGTACATTCAAAGTATGCACACCGAGAGAAATACTGTATACTAAACTGAGCATAAATTGGACCGAGCCAGATAGTATTATTTATACTTTACAATAAACATTGCTACGCACATGCAGTAATTTTTTTGCATACTCTTAATGGCAATTTTCTTTATAAAGTACAATTATTTTTATTGAATTGGCCAGCGTGCGATCAGCTCACTGAGCGGTACAGTAAAAACTTTACGATCTCTCTCAGTATAGCGATCTGCATGTTAAATATATCCCGTAGTTCGCCGAGGCCTCGAAAGTGTCGAGTTTGCGAGCGCATTCTGTATAAGTAGTAACGGTGCGAGCGAGTAAACCCCGAGATTCCAAGTTATAATCGACACTCGCTGTCTAGCCGTCAACAAAGGCACTCGGCTCGCTTTGACGACGACCACGTAACCTGCCGCTGAGCGCTTCCTAGAGAAGCCGTCTCAATAGTCGGCCCGTTCCGATGCATTAATCGACGTGCCGAAATCGAACAGCGCCGTAGATCTGCATCGAAGAGATTGACGCTTCTCATCGCAAAATTTGCACCCCAAGAGACGCTCGGCTGACGCAGTTCTATTATAATTATCCGGTAGCGGTTAGGTGTTGATGCGTGCCGTGTGAAATCGTTCTGCCTAGTAATACATTTGTCTGCACTACATATGCACATATTAATTTTGTACAATAAATAGTTCATGAATATACAAGCAACCATATCTCGAGTATATATGAGTCTCTATAGAATATTTGCAAGTATATGGGATCTACTCGAGAAAAAACAGACTTATAGTGTTGCGAAAAATATTAGTTCATATGCACATACATTCTCTATAGAAATTTATTGACGAAAGCCGAGGATTTTCCAAAATTCTTGGGGATTACGAGAATCCCACAGCGCGTGGAAGATGTTCAATGCCAAGGGAATACCCTATAAAGTTGACAATGCATCAAAGAACTGGGAAGCCGCGATATCTCTCGAGCCCGCGGTAATGCCTCCAGTGGGAAAAGGCCCTTGAAAAGTCGCGATAGAAAAATGCACCAGCCGCGACATCTCTACATAGCACTATGTTCCTAAAATATGAACAAGGATTGCTCTGTATGTTTAATATCGCAAATGGACAGCTTCAGGGATTACCATCGCGGATTCCCGCGCTTATCCTCGTATCGGTATAACGTGATTGAAAGTGCCGCGCCACCGGGCCATTGAGCGCTAGGGCATCTTTGTGCTCGCTCGGACAGCCGCAGATTCCGCGCGAAAGGTCAATAGGGCCTAAAAAGTGGCGGGCCGGGGGTCGCCCACCTGACTGGCACACCCGTTGCCCCGCGTAAAAAAGAAAGACGCGACTCACCGCGTCATTCCGGAGAATTGAAAGCGGGCGCGAGGGGCGCGCGAAGGGTCGCGACCGCGCCGGACGCGTCCCCGCCAAAACCCCCGCGATCCATTCACACGGATGACCGGCTTCGCGCTCGTCCCCGGGACTCGGCCGCGCCGCGTCGCTTTTAACGCTGACTGCATTCGCCCGGCCCCGACGCCCTTTCTATTGTCTTCTTGTTTTGGGATTACCGTTTCGCTCCGCTTATTCCGTTTTCCCTTGTTGTTTTTTTTTCGTTACCTTTAAACGTGATTTGTTCACTAGACGCGTGTAGACTCCTGATAATGGAATTTTACTATTGAATATTTAGGTTTATTGCTCGGTATACTTACTCCGTCAAATAATAACGGTAACGTTATAACTCTTTTACGATGCAAATTGTACAAATTTTGCTCGGCTCTCATGTCATCGCGATTTTCGAGAAAAAACTCGTCAATTGGTTAATTCCAAATAAATTTTGGGCATTCCGTGTAACTTTACAATAGTCGCTGTGGTGCCTGTCTCACAATTGAATCAAAAACTGAAATAACTGAGCATTTGCTAATCCGGAAAGATTTACAAGTATAATCTCCGACGAAAATAATCGATCAAACTGGATTTTCATCGCAATAAACTTTTTTTTAACAAAGTTAAACTTAAATTGTATTTTTTGTTCTTACAGTCAATAAAGGACGAGACGTGCGATCCTGTAAAGCTCCAATGCCCCGTATTTCCCCTGGCGTGAGAAACGTGCACGAAATCGTGAGCTTTTTTAAATGTATTAATAATGGCGTCGTAATTTTTGGATGGAATAATGGTACAAATTTTCCCTGCAGACGCACGAGGAGATTTAACGGCAAAAAGACTATACGGTGATTAAGCAAAAATAGGGTCATATTTTAAAAGCGCTTACAGGAATCCAAGAAACAAATGGTTATCCTCCATCGCGCGGGAATTCCACGCGATTCTCAGCACTTGTACGCTTTCCTGCAGATATCCCTCGATCGGCAGGCAATTTTCCGGGGTTCCAGTTGAACTCCTGGCGAGTCTATTGTCGACCGCACATATATGCCCTCGCAAAAATATGGAAGACTCACAGGGGAGCCGAGGCGGCTCGAAGGAAAAGTGCACTCGAAAGTTCGGCCAGGGGAAAGACCTCCTCCGGTGGGGTGGGCCTAATCCGCGGGGCATTCTTTACGGGCGCAGTAAGCGCCGCTGGTGGGCAATGGGTCGCCGGGCGAAAGCCGCCTCCCGACCATTCGTCTCCCGTGGACTCACGCGAATAATCCCGCGGGGGCATAAGGGCGCCGGCACGTACGTCACGTCCGCCGAGGTAAGCGGCCCCGGAGAAGGAGAAAGAACGCCGCGGCCCTCCTCCTATTTGTCTTGGGCGCCGCGCGATCCGGCCCGCCTCGCGCGGGATTAGATTCCCCGGGCGCATAATGCGCCGCGCATGCGGAAGCGCCAGGTCGCGCGGTACTCGTCCCCGGTGCTAGAGGGCGCGCGCGCGCCCCGGCCCAATTAGACGCGGCAGGTCCTCGGCCCCGAGCGTTATTTAATCGGCCCGCGGGCCGCCACTTGGACGCGATAAATTTTATTCAGAGCGCCCGGGGAACGAGAGCTCGGGGGAAATTGAGATTGCGTCGCCGAGGTGTCGCCCGAGACGGAGGAGCCGTCGCGGCGCGGCCTCCTCCCACTGCCCGTTTTTACTGCCAAGGGCTCGCGGTAGTAAGCTCCACGGGAGAACTCGTTTAGTCCGCGGTGATTTTTGCAACTTGATTGCGCTCCATTTTTCTGATCTCATCGCGGAAGCACCTGTGTCCCTAATGGATCTTTTGTTATGGCAGTTGTAACCGCAATCGAAGCACAATATTGCCAATGCTCGGTACGTGCTATTGACCGGATTCCTTGACATGAATTCTACCTTGGGGATTCGGTCAATTTTGCACCTGCTGTACATGATGTCCCCGAATACAGTATTTTTACTGCGTTTGCAGTAACAACTTTTTATATTATAAAGTTTGCATTACTGTATTATTACTACAATTTTCAACATGCAGAAGATCATATTAAATATAAAAAACAGTAATTAAAATAATATGATTTGCAGATATATGCGGGATTATCGAGGAAGCTGTAAAATACTTTTTAATCGGAAAAATTCAAATATATACGGCTGAGGTGAACGAGCTGATATTTCTCTTTCCTTGATTAATTAATCCCGCTCCTACTATTGAAAATGTTCCGTTTTTACTTTGGAATTTATTTTTAATAGGAACATTTTCACAGGATTCGCCGAGTAATAGGATTTCGAAAAGGAGAAATTTATTCGCTAAAGAAAGAATTGTGATACTATAAATATACGTCGAAATCCTGTAGCTAAGGGTACTGGATATTATCGTCATTCTACAGGACGGGCGAAATCCCTCCGTCAGGGGCAGGCCGCGATTGAACCTCGGGGCATTTGGCTTCCCAGTATAGATCGCAGTGTCTAGAGTATAGGTTAGCAGTAGCGCAACTGCGATTAAACGCGTGTAATTGAAGTGTCGTTAAATTCGCGATATTGTCCGTTTAAAGCGCAATAAGCCTAAACCGGAGCGAAATGACCATCGTTTAGAGAGACACTGTCGATATCGTCAGTGATTGATTGTCTGTCGCGCGCACTGAGTTTCCCGACAATACCTTCGTTAAACACAGCCTTCCCGGGACTTTCGAAGCACAATTAGCGTTGCTGCAACCGATCCGAATAAGCGCGATTCTTGTACATCAATCATGCCGACATGCCGAGGAGAGACTACGAAACGATAATAATAAAGGAAAAACAAAAAGCGTAAAGGCATTGCGATCGAAACGCGAGCTCCTTTGACTATATCCATATCATTTCATACAACGCCTCCGCGAAAAATGTCAATCCGCCTGGCAGGATCCCCCGGAAAGCAAAGTAATTTTCCTCAGTAAAGTCCGGAAAGTCGGAAGCCCCTCGCAGGTGAAAGGATCGCGGGCGCGTTCCTTTGAAAGAAAGGAAAGCCTGCCGAGTGGCCCCCTAAGCCGAGCGGGTTTTCCGGGGCGTGGCGCTCGAGGCGCGCCCGCCGAGATTTGGCGCGAGCGCAACGGCGATAGGGTGCATACACGGGGGAAAATTAATTGGCCCGCGACCAGGGCGCAGCCCCGCGATTAGATCGGCGCGATAGGGCAGCGCCGGACCCAGAATCACGTCCATTTGCATAATTAATGGGCCCGCGGGCGCGGCTTTCTAATTCGGATGCGCTCGCCTTTCCGATCGGACCTTATGCCCCGGGATATCCACGAGCACAGCAGGCACAAAGAGCCCGCGCGGATTGTTGTTTGCCTCGCGGTCGCTGCGGGGGCTCCTCTTTGCCGACCGCGAGGCTTTTATCACCCAAGTCTCTGTGTACGTGTGTGTGTGTGTACACGCGCCGTGGTGGGGGCCCGCGATCACCATAATTTGGTGATCACGTTTTTTACGAGGGGTAGGCGCAGGCTGTGTGTACGCCGCTTGAAATTCCGGCTCCAGTTGTAAATGTAGATGTTGAGCAAACTGATTATGCCCTAGGTCGCGCTCGATCCCCGTCCCTCTTCGTTTGCCGCGCGGCCCGGCGCTTACCTCGGCAACATCGCTATTATTAGTGTAATAATGCCGGAATAATGCAGCGGGAAGATTTGCCGGTGCGGCGATTTCCCCGGTGGAACGATCCCCCGTTATTCGGGCCCTCGCCGGCCGATAAGCGCATTCTTAATCAAATTCTATTCTGCCATGGGCTGGCGCGGGGGCGGGGGGGCCCCGCTGTTGTTTGATTAGCGCGTCCTCGGCCGCTTTTAACAAACCTGTCGGAAAATAATTTAAGCCCGAGCATTAAACAAACGGGGCGTCGCGCGGCCGGCACCCAACGAGGCATTGGGCGCGATGCGCCAAACCGGAAAATGCTTCCGCCGCGCAAACAGAAGCGGCCCGGTAATGACGCGACGCACGCGACGCTTTCCCACCGCTTCACCGCGTTACAATGGCCGTCATCGGAGCTCGTCGATACGCGCGCCCGCCGCGCATTTTTAATTTCCTCGAGGGCGCCGCCTTTTTAATTACTTTATCCGCAGGGCCTCGGCGCGGAAAACTCGGGCCCGGAAATTAATGGGGATTCCGGGCGGTCGCTCGCGTGGTGGGGGACAAAGCCGCCGGGAATCTTATCCGTAATTGAGTTTCAATTCCCTCCCGGCTTTTTCAAACTTCCATCCCCTCGGCTCGCCCGGCTGGGAGAAAAAAAAACAAGATGCATACATATATAGAGAGAGACACGCATCCCGGAAAATGCGCAGGGGCTGCTCCTGAATCCATTTCCCTTGGCTGTTGGGCGCGCGGCGCCGCATAGGGCCTCGGTCGACTCGCCACGAGAGCCTGTCGCTGTCGCTGGCAGCTTGATTGCCGTTCGGCAATAAAACCCGGTAATGGGCCGGCGCAGCCGAGGTTGGCCTTTCTTTTTTTTTTACTTTTTTTTAAGTATCTCGCGCTTGCCGCGCGCGTATAACTCATTTCCGCGGCGAGCACAAACGAGCGAAAGTTGTGCATTTTCGATTGACGCACCGAATGCGCGCTCGTGTAACTCGAACTGCGGGTAGGCACGCGCGCCGTTTGAGTGTCCGTTTTTACCTTTTGCGCGGGCGCCGGAGAATTTCGAGCCCCCGGCAGTGCGCGACGAGACCGTTAAAGAAAAAAGAAAAAAACCACGTTACAGGGGGACATGTCGAGCACGAGTATTATAGCCGCGTGACTCCAAGCGTCGCGTCTGGCTAACTCGTCGCGGGGGACAGATTAGGCCCTTTTCTCCCGAGCGAGTGGCCGCAAGTCGCGGGGCTTCCGCGGCGGGCAATTAGCGCGCCTCGCGACGGCTCACAAGGAAGCCCGCGCGAAGGCAGCCGCTCGGAAGGAATACCGGGGCTGATTCGGGCCCGAGGCTGCCGGGGCTTCGCGCGCGCCACTGACCCCGACAGCGGCTGATCTCGTTAGCCCCGGCGCCGGGGGAAGCCCCCGACACTCGCGCCCGGTCCACTGGCCGTTTTACGAGGCGCGCCGATTGGTTAATAACCGCCGCGGGCGCTATTTATTTTTTTTGTTCCTTTTCCTTTTATTTTTCCGCTTTTTTTTCCGATTTGCAGGAGACCGGCTCGGCCGCGTCCTTTTTATTGGCGCCGCGGCGCCAGGGGCTGCTTCTGACGCAACTGCGCTCTTGTATTTTTGGGAAAACTGCACCGCCAACGATTTTTGCATAACCCGCGCCGGCACCGACTACAAACGTCCACTATTACCTTCCACCCTAATGTGTATATATGAATGTATACATGTACACACACATAAAATAATTGGTGGATGTATATATATATATACGCGGGCGGCTGCGGGGAATCCCAGTCCGCGGGGGGGAATGAGTGCACGCTCGGTACTTACCGACATCCTGAGATCCGCCCCAGGTGCCCAGCTGCGCCTGCCGCGCCAGCCTGGACAAGGCGTCGACGTAGACCTTGGACGCTGCGGCGGCTCCTGCAACAGAGAAAGACACGCGTGGCATTAGTCGGCTGAGGAGGCACCGTCGGGGCTTTACACCTCCCTGCGAGGGCCGCGCGCGGAGCCTGGCTTTATCGTAAAAGCGCGCTCCCGCTCTTACTCCCCGCTCTTACTCCCGGGTTTACGAGGGGCGATAAAGCGCAAAGAAACTGGGCCAGTTGCGAGGTGGGCGCGTAAACGCCCGCCGGCGCCCCATCGATCGGGCCCGGCTAACCCCGTTACGCAACTCGCGCGTCTCAATAGCGCGGCGAGATACCGGGAGCATTAGGGCCCTGTTCTCAATCCGGTAAAGCTTTCGGCTTATCGCCCGCTCCTGACAACTTGTTAACGCTCTGCTTAGCCGACTGCTTTACCTAATTGCACGTTCAGTGCCCCTTTCGCGGAACTCTATGCTAATTCGGTCCAAGCGCGTTTATTATGTTATTGAGTTTTTTTTTATAAAGGTGCCTTTCGTATCAACTCGTGAAAGCCCAAGTCGAATAGTAGGACAGGTAATACGCCTAACTAACAAGTGTATCTATCGCGTGCCGGAAAACGATAGCACCGGTTTCTTGGCATCGCAAATCGTTTGGCTTATCGGTCAAGTAAATCACCAAAAGAAGTTGTTTTCTTAACAAACTATTAGCGCAAATTGATTCTTTACGAAAATCAAGGCATTACTTTGTACAGTTTTATCTGCCGCATAGTTTAGATGCCTCATAAACAAATCCCCATGTGCATACGAGTCTTTTTTGCTCTG
The DNA here is from genome assembly GCA_018906755.1 of Sycophaga agraensis. Classification (NCBI taxonomy): domain Eukaryota; kingdom Metazoa; phylum Arthropoda; class Insecta; order Hymenoptera; family Pteromalidae; genus Sycophaga; species Sycophaga agraensis. The sequence continues at coordinate 5,188 of JACCIE010000017.1, read as the reverse complement.
CCAACCCGGTGTACAGCGAGGCATTATATATACACCCGAAAAAAAAAGGAATATACCATTGAAAAATAATTCAGCGAACTTTGAACGGAAAATAGTTTGAATGAACGGATCAGCTAACGACGTACTCCGGACAACAGGGGGCACAAAAGAACACCTGCGAGCCGGATATAGAGACGGGTGCGCGGGCCAACGGAGGCGCTTTCAGGAGGTCGACGTCCGTTCAATCCGCTACTCACTGACAGTTATGAGGGGCCGGGGAGGGAGAAAAAAATCGACAAGATCGACAAGAGAGGCGCTTCCCCGCTGCCGCGCTCCTTTTTTTGTTGCCCCCTTTTCTGTTTGCCCTCGAACGCCGCTCGGCGCTAATCCGCCCCCGCCCCCGCCCCCGCTCCCCCCCTTACCCTCCGACCCCGCAAATGCATCGTGTACGCCGATGAGGCTTCATGTGGAGCATCGCAATTAAGAACAATTTTATCAGGCTCTTGCGCACTCTGTATGGCCGCCGCGCCCTGCTTTTAATTTTGCCCGCTTATCTACCCCGCAACCGTATATCGAGCACTGAAATACTCCAAGCTAACAGAGTTTCATATACACACCTATCGCGTGCTCGAACGTGAGCTTCGGCTCCGGCATTAAAGTCGAGGAGCTCTTTGTCGAGTGAAAATGTTATCAATCCGAATTACACCGGCCGAGGACTATTGAAAAAGTGAAAATGTATATTCGTTAAAAGAAGTTATCGGTTCGAATCGGCCGGCGCCACTTGACTTGCCGCAACGTCTCTCCTCCATTTTACGCAAATCCCCGCGTTGTAAAAACACTCGGCCCAGTCTCCGGCTTGGCCAAAACTTTCCAGGATCCCCGAAGAAAAGTATACCCGCAGCCAGGGGCACGCGAGACTATGCCTGTAATCCGAGGCTCTCCGTAAAACGCAGGGGAAAAAAGAGGGCCCGAGACGGAGAGGAGCCGAATGAAGCGAGGAGCTGAATCTCAGCATCTCGAGCCATTTATTCCCCGTCCGGGTTGGGAAATCGCCGGGGCTCTAAAGACAAAAGGCGAGCGTTAAGCGAACAGCCCCGCGGAATATCAATGTTAAGTGGCCCTTGGTGCACCTTACCCTCCGCCACCCGCGCCGCCCGGGAACTTTATCCCGTTACTCGACATTTTCGGCCGCGCGGTAAAAGACTGCCGCTTACGGTTCTTCGTGCTCTGCATACCGAGTATACACAAGCGCCTCGACCTCGCAACCCCGTGCCCCCCTCGGCTCGCCCCCGGCCACTCCTTTATCAATGAAAGCGCCCTTCTATTGAGAGCCGGCCCCGCCATGACTCCTTGCACCTTGGTCTAACGACCTCACCTAATTACATGACCCACGCCCGGGAGCCCATTTGTTTCAGTTAATCGCCACTCTTTCAATTCCCAGGACTATTCACCTCCTCCTTTGACCGCGAGACCTATAAACCCGAAGAATTTTTCAGCGATGGGTTTGCGCCACCACCTTGCACTACTTAACTCGAATAAAAGAATTTTCAACAACAAGTCATGATAATGCTCGAATAAAGTCAGTCAATTCTTGCATATATAATTAATCAAATTATATTCATAATTATAATTAATTATATAACTGCCCTCTATTAGTATAATTCATTAGTGTAATATCAAAATAACATCTCTAAGATTTTCTTTTTCTACTTTCCCGAATAAAAATTCAGCACGATATGCATTTTAATATCTATACCAACTAGTCTCTTCAAATGCTTCATGCTTTATTATCACGCGAACTCTCTTCACTATTTATAGATATACGTATGTGTGATGCAGTATTTTCAAATACCAGACTGAAAGAAAGACACCTTCTGAATAATAGCTGATTTTTATGATACAAAATAATTAATTTCCATTCTACAAGATAAAAGTAGTCAATACCCAATATATATTTATAATGAAAATAACACGAACAAGAAATAAACTGTTGCACACGTAATCACAGATGTACGCAAAAACATAAAAACGCACTCAAAGATTCTAAATTAATGACCCAAGGCAGAATTTTACTCAGTCTAAAAAGAGTCACAAAAGAAAACACAAAGTTTGTTGCGTGCGAAGCACTTATTTGTATCGTGCGCTCAACAAACACAACAGAAATGTTGTGTGTATTTTCAAGATGAAGAGGAGTGAATTTAAATAAATATTTAAATTATTTCCAATAATTATTCGGGCTGCGGCTTGCGTTTCGGCGGTGATCTGCATGCTTCGACAGCCAATTCGAATCTAAATCGTTCTCATTACCTGTCATCCCTCACATTCAGGGAGGCGAGTCTCGAGCGCCTTGGAGCCGCTCTCCTCCTCATCCCCCTTTTCACGGAACTCGCTGTCGCTAGAAGCGTGAGTCCTTCCCCCCTTGTAATTCATTATTTTTGTAATTTTCTATGAAATTAATATAGTATTTTAATCAAGGGAGGGATTTGCCAACTTTCCTCAATGCCAAAAAGGAGGCCGCGGGACTTTCAGACAAATTCTACGAGGCTCCGGCTCTAAAACCTCCATGAAGCGCCTTTCCGCACAGATGGGCTAGGATGCAAATCCTGCCCATTTTTTATTTAAAAACATCAATGGAACCCCGATCTAATCTAAACTAAACTAATTGCGTATAAAAATAATTCTCTTTTATTTTACAATTTTTATACACATTTATGTACATGAATTTTTTTATTTCTTAACTGCACTGAGTTTTACAATTTAAATAAATAATAATAAGGTTTCATATAAACATTTGTTTCCGTTACAAAAACTATATTTTATATAAACGAATTTTAATAATTTAAATTAGATAATATTTCAATTCAATTTAAAAATGAAAATTGATCGTGGCACAACATGACGATATCACAGCAGCGAGAAAAAAGAACCTTAGATTATATTTTATTAAACTATATTAAATATCACATTGTTACAGAATTACTATTTTAAAAATTACAGTATCTTTTTATCAATTATTTTGAAAAAATTCTTGGATATTTTTTATACTCATTTTAATTCAGATGTGTTTATGGTATTTAAATAATTTTGTATTTACAATTTGATAGTTCTGTGTGAAAACTTTTTTCTATTTAAAATGTCTAGATAAATAACTTTAATTTATTCACGTTTTCACTTAATTGTCATTTTAGCACGTGGTGCAATTATGTTTTCTGACCATCACTATATGAGTCAACAGCGGCTTGAAAAATTGAGGCCATTCTTAAGAACCACTAATTTTTCGTGCTTGAGAAATATGTTTGTTTTACTACGAGTTAAACCGTACTAAAACCTGCCTTATATACATATGCTTACGACAATTAGTAATACGAAGCAAATCTTAAAGAGACACAAAGACCTACTGTATGCAAATAAAGTCATCAAAAGTCACTAAAAGAACCATTCTCTTTTTAGCAATGTATACGTAAAATGAAACTTTATGTATATGGATAAGTGGATTTAATAGAAATCTTAATCAGTGGCTTTTGTCAGAAATTCTACTTAAAGATATAATTATTATACCTTTGAGGATGCTTCGGTATTACTTACCATTACTGAACTACATTCACAATCCTTCAACTTTAAGTAATCTTCGGCGTGTCAATTCTGATGGTGTTGGTCGGGCTTAGTTGGGTTAGTTGGGTTGGTCTTGAAAAATGGTCGTTTCCTAGGGTATTGGTTGGGCGTAGTTGGGTTAAAGTTGGGTTGGTTCATAAAAAAAGGCGTTACTGTGATTTTGTCGGGCTTTGAGTTGAGTTAGTTGGTTGTCATGAAAATGGCCGATTCCTGATGAGGTTGGTCGGGCTTAGTTGGGGTTAGGTTTGGTTGTTTCATGGAAAAATGGCCGTTCTGATGATGATTGGTCGGGCTTTATTTGGTGTAGTTGGTTGGTCATTAAAAATGCCGATTCTAATGGTATTGGTTGGGCTTAGTTGGGTTAGTTGGGTTTGGTCATGAAAATGTGCGATTCGATGATGTTGTCGGCTTAGTTGGGTTAGTTGGGTTTTGGTCATGAAAAATGCCGTTTCTGATGGTGTTATGATGTCGAGCTTAGTTGGGTTAGTTTGGGTTGGTCAGGAAAATGGCCGATCTGATGATGTTGCCTCGGTCTATTTGGTTTAGTTGGGTTTGGTCTAAAAATGGCCGATTCCTGATGCATTGGTCGGGCTTAGTGGGTTAGTTGGGTTGGTCATGAAAAATGGCCGATTCTGATGGTTGGTCGGGCTTAGTTGGGTTAGTTGGGTTGGTCATGAAAAATGGCCGATTCTGATGATTCTGATGGTGTTGGTCGGGCTTAGTTGGGTTAGTTGGGTTGGTTGGGTTGGTGCCGATTCATGAAAAATGGTGATTCTGATGATGTTGGTGCTTAGTTGGGTTAGTTGGGTTGTTGGTCTGATGATGTTGGGGCTTAGTTGGGTTAGTTGGGTTGGTCATGAATGGCCGAAATGGCCGATTCATGAAAAATGATTCTGATGTTGGTCGAGCGGGTCTTAATTCTGATTGTTGGTCGAGATGATGTTGGTCTGATGGATGTTGGGGCTTAGTTGGGTTAGTTGGGTTGGTCATGAAAAATGGCCGATGTTTCTGATGGGTTGTTGGTCCGTAGATCTTAGTTGGGTTAGTTGGGTTGGTCATGAAAAATGGCCGATTCTGATGATGCTGTTGGTCGGGCTTAGTTGGGTTAGTTGGGTTGGTCATGAAAAATGGCCGATTCTGATGGTGTTGGTCGGGCTTAGTTGGGTTAGTTGGGTTGGTCATGAAAAATGGCCGATTCTGATGATGTTGGTCGGGCTTAGTTGGGTTAGTTGGGTTGGTCATGAAAAATGGCCGATTCTGATGGTGTTGGTCGGGCTTAGTTGGGTTAGTTGGGTTGGTCATGAAAAATGGCCGATTCTGATGATGGTGTTGGTCGGGCTTAGTTGGGTTAGTTGGGTTGGTCATGAAAAATGGCCGATTCTGATGATGTTGGTCGGGCTTAGTTGGGTTAGTTGGGTTGGTCATGAAAAATGGCCGATTCTGATGATGTTGGTCGGGCTTAGTTGGGTTAGTTGGGTTGGTCATGAAAAATGGCCGATTCTGATGGTGTTGGTCGAGCTTAGTTGGGTTAGTTGGGTTGGTCATGAAAAATGGCCGATTGATTCTGGGTTGGTCGGAGTTAGTTGGGTAGTTGATC